>CM041295.1:130398169-131695669 GCA_023052935.1 Piezodorus guildinii | reverse complement strand
AATGAACAAAAGTGAAATGTCTGTATGTCAAAATGACAATCATCAGTGTGAGCCAGATGATATATTTTTAAATAAAATTTTATGTGTCATTACATTCAGCTTCCCTACTTTGCGGAAAGAAGCCCTGATAAAGACCTGCAACATGTGTCGAAAAGTTGGTTAATGAATATATATATTTTTTTTACTATTTTCTGATCTTTTATGACTGCCACCCGAATCAACTCATCCTTGATATTTTCAAAAATAAAATTTATTTTGTCCATATTCAGTTAAGAAGTTGTAATCCATACTTTTTTCCTCCCATGGATCTCATTACCGCGTATGGGGAGCGTCCCACGGGTGGCGGATGTGGGGATGGTCGGTGGAATTTCCTCGGAAGCTCCTCCCGGCTAAGTCCGATGGACTCGCTGACCAACAATGAGAGCGGCCCTCCAGGCTTGCTGGAGGGTGTGATGTAGGTTCGAACACCCTACTCACATATTTTAGTTCACAAATTACCACAAACAGTCATGGATTCCTCTGAGGTAAAACGCCCATTATCCAGAAGTAAACTAGTCCCCCATTCGGGTGGGGACTGCTTCAGAGGAATCTAGGCGCAAGATGAAAAGTAGAGATCTAACAATAGGGACGTGGAACGTTAGAAGTTTAAATACGGCAGGTGGGTTAAAGTCGGTCGCGAATGAAGTTAAGGGGTATCATTTAGATATCGTTGCATTACAAGAGTTTCGCTGGCCAGGGGAGGGTTCGTTAACAGAAGGAAAGTATACTATTTGGTACGGAGGAGCGTTAATTATTGTTTAGGTACCGGGTTTCTGATTAGGAATAGATTTCTTTCCGCATTACGGGATGTACAGTTCTTTAGTGAAAGAATATCGGTTGCTATATTTCAGGGTCGTTGGTCTTAAATCGTGTTTATAAACATTCATTCTCCCACCGAAGATAGTGATGATGAAGTAAAATGCGAATTTTATGATAAACTAGAGTCGTTTTACGATAAGTTACCGCAAAACTACATTAAAATAATACTAGGTGACGCGAACGCAAAGGTTGGAAGGGAAGAAGTATATCGTCCTACAATCGGTAAAGAAAGTTTGCACGAATATAGTAATGATAATGGGACACGACTAATAAACTTTGCCATTTCGAAAAAACCTAATAATCAAAAGTACTATGTTTAAACATAAGGACATTCATAAGTATACGTGGACATCGCCGGATGGACAAACTCGGAATCAAATTGATCATGTTTTAGTACAAAACAGATGGCAAAGTAGCATAATTAACGTGAGATCGTATCGTGGTGCAGAATGCGGTTCTGATCATGAATTAGTAATCGCGAAACTTCGACAAAAACTAAATACAAAAAAGAGAACACCAAACTATATTCATCCCGAGAATTTTGATGTTGTTAAATTGAACAACCCCGAAATTAGAAAACAATTCGCGATAGAAGTAAAAAATAGGTTCGATGCTTTGGAATCTTCAGACGAGGAACACGAAGACGTAAACAAATTATGGGAAGGGATCAGGGATAATATTAAAGAGGTCGGTAACTTATGTCTTGGGAAAATCTAAAATAAAAAGAACAAACCTAGGTTCGACAGGGATTGTCAAAATATGTGTCAAAAAAGAAAAACCGCTAAACTGAATTTCTTTAATAAATCCAAGTGATAATAATGTGGCTTACTTTCAGTTAGTAAAAAACGAAACTTCAAAATTCTTAAAAAATAAGAAAAGAGAGTATCTTAATGGCAAAATAATAGAAATAGAAAAACACAGAAGCGAAAATAAGGTTAGAGAGATGTACAAAGGTATAAACAAATCGCGTAAAAGATTTGAACCTCTATTGAATGGGTTAAAGATGCGAATAACAACATAATTGCGGATCCGACTGAGATATTAAATAAATTTAAACAACACTTTTACGGCATTCTAAATACGGAAAATAATAATCAATCTCCTCCCTCTGAACACCAGAGCGCTGAACCATGGGTAGACGCACCGAGTAAAGAGGAAGTTGAAATGGCGATAGGAAAATTAAAACGGTATAAAGCTGCAGGAAATGATAATATCACGAGTGAATTAATCAAAGCGTGTGGAGAAGCGGGAGTTTCCAAATTACATGTTTTAGTTAAAAAGATCTGGGAAAATAAAAAAATACCTGAAGAATGGAAAGAATCAATACTTATTCCGATTCACAAAAAAGGACCAAGGACGGATTGTAACAACTATCGTGGGATCTCTCTTCTCCCAGTATGCTATAAAATATTCTCGTCAGTACTAACTAGCCGAATCACGGAATACGCTGAGGAAATTATCAGAGACTACCAATGTGGTTTTAGGCGGAATCGCTCGACTATTGATCAAATATTTTCCTTACGTCAAATATTAGAGAAGAAGCTGGAATACAACTGTGTAGTCCATCAACTTTATATAGATTTTAAAAAGGCTTATGATTCCATAGACCGTCAGAAGCTATATAACATCATGATTGAACAGGGGATACCTAAAAAGTTAGTAAACCTTGTAGAGATGTGTTTGTCGGAAACATTTCATAAAGTTAGAATCGGTCATAATTACTCCAGGAGATTCGAGGTGCGATCGGGTTTGAAACAGGGTGACTCCCTTTCACCTGTTTTGTTAAATATAGCCTTAGAATATGTTATAGAAAAGGTGATGTGTACCGAGAAAGGCTTAAATATGGGTGACAAGATTCCAGTTTTGGGGTATGCCGATGATTTGGTACTACTAGGTGAAGACACGGAAACTATACAAGTGTGTTAATAAAAACCGATAAACAAATAGGTCTCGAATTAAATACCGATAAGACGAAATATATGATTAGTTGCAGAAATGGTGGCGATCTTGATGATATTAATATTTCAGGTCATACTTTTGAACACGTAGAGAAATTCAAGTATTTAGGGTCAATGATAACAAGAAAAAATGAAATCCAGGAAGAAATAAAGTCCCGGTTAAAGGTGGGAAATGCGTGTTATTATTCAGTTGCTAAATTAGTCAGCTCGCGGCTTCTGTCTAAAAACTTAAAGGTTAGAATTTATAAAACTATTATTCTTCCAACGGTTCTTTACGGATGCGAAACAAGGCCGCTTACTTTGAAGGATGAACAACGGCTTAAGGTTTTCGAGAATAAGGTACTGTGTAAAATATTTGGTCCGAAGAGAGATGAGGTCACTAGGGAGTTTGAAGGTTGCACAACGCGGAATTGCGGAGTTTGTACCCTGTGAATATAATTGAGTTGATAGCATCGCGGAGACTCAAATGGGCGCGTAAAGTTGTTGGGCTTAGTGAGGAACGGATTCCGAGAAAGTTGGTATTCGCTGAACCGACTGGTAGGCGTCCGAAAGGTAGGCCGAAGCGTCGATGGGAGGATTGCATTAAGGCTGATCTCGGGGGCTTGGGCTTGACCGGTGAACATTGGACGAGTCTGTGCAGGTGAAGTTTGGTGGTATCGGCATCGAACCTTCGGGTTCGGTAAGCCTATTATTATTATTATTAATCCATACTTTTAATTTTGTTGTTAATTTTTGATTTTAACATCTGAAATAAATGTATGTAGTTGTCATCCTTTCATCGTTCTTTGCCATTGTAGGTTCTATGCATTTAATATAATGTCAGCCAAATTTTTTTAAAAATGTGATATAGCGACTTAATCATATATTATCGGGAGGAGAATGTTCCACAAAACTGACTTAGCCATCATTCCATTTCCAGCAAACCAACTTTACTAGAATTTTGCCTAATTGTTTCTGTCATTAAGTTGTGAAATATAGGATTTTTTTGGGAGTTTATAACATTTTTGTTGTCAGTCCATTTTTTAAATAATTTAGAGAAAAATGATTTCTAGTACTGTAGGATGTAATTGGTGGTCTTTAGAATGGCCAACTTCTCAACTTGGTCATTCGAGCAGTTCTGTCCAAGTTCTGAGTTCCTCATGTTGTATGTCATCTACTTTAAAAAACAAACGCATGTCCAGTATTTCCTCCTCTTTGCTGCCGTCTGTATTTATCTCTACAGTACATTGCTAGTCAGTTTTGTCCCTTCTAAATGTTGAATTAATTTTAAATATACCGAAGGTTATAGCCAGTCCCGTTGTTAAAGTTTCCTCACACATTTTCCGGTTTAAGTTGTTCATAGTTGTATCCTAACTACAGAGATAATGTGAATTTTCGCAATAAAATATTTAAAAAAATTTTACACATCATTAAACTCTTTGAGGTCATGCTACTGTCCAACAAATAAAAGAGTGAACAATAAATGTGATTAGTATGTTAAATAATTATTAATCCATGTTGTCTAAGAACTTTTTTAATTCTCTCAAGTTTGATGGGCAGTTTTTTAGAGCAGAGTGGTCTGTCTCTACATTTGAACTTTTTTCCTTTCGGTAGCCATTGAATTGAGAGCAGTTGGGACACTTGTGGGAAGACTTAAATTCGGTCCTTAAGGAGGTGGTTCCCTGAGCAGTATGGCCTTGGTATCCTTCCTTCATGCTGTGGAATTTGCAACAATGGATGCATATTCTCAATTGGAATGAGTTTGGATGTTGTTTAATAAGATCAGAGGTTTTACTTTGAACTCACTTATTTTGTTTATTGCAACAAGTAAGTTATTTTAAGATCGGTTCTGAGTACCTATCATTCCATATAAGTTTTTAGTGCCTCGTCTAGAGAATATTCACTAGACGAGGCACTAATAGCCATCTTGAGTGTATTTAGGAAATTTTTCTTCTTCAAAAATTGATTTAAAAAAAAAAAAAACCAACCACTTTAAAAATTTGGTTCACTGGGGATAAATAATGGCTAACACTAACACTGACTTTGCTTAGAAGGTGATATAAGGCAGAATGTGGTGAGGAGCAGCAAGCCCCAGGCTGCACATAGATATGCACCCTCACAGTATCAATAGCTCCAATTTTTCACTCTTCATTTACTGCCAAAATCTTTTATGGATTTTTAAGAGAGTTAACAAACCAATCACAAAGTTATCAATTTACATGCATGTGACTTTGCATCACAAATGGGTGAAGAAAAAAAACAATCATAAATAACTTTAAGTGGACCTGACATGTCCACTGGACTGACTTGGACGAGAGGAAGGTCTGACAGGAAAAGAAGCTACTTTGGCTATAGTGACATCAATGGGAAGCTCGGCAAGCTCGAAGGGAAAATATAAATTGCAGCTGTAAAGCAGAAGAAGTGAAGGATATAATAAACTGAACTACTTATTTTTTGGATGCCTTCAGAAAAATCAATAATGAAATTTTTCAGGCGAAAAAGGCATGGAAGACTTCTGAACAAAACATTTTTCTTTTATCATTTATTTGGTTTTTAGTTTAGTTAAAAAAGCAAAAGAAGGAAGTTGAACTAGGCCTCACTTTGGTCCTTTTACTCAAAATTTTGATAAATGTGGGGGTAGGCCTGCAAGCTCAGATATCAGGATTAACTGTAGGTGATTTAAGTCTTTAATCTCACATATGATAGTGATATAGAGAATTAGATTGAATCTCTGATATAGGACTGTCTTAACCCATTAGCGTCCGACTACTGCGGGGGTAGAGCTGGCTTGCTGGACCGGCTAGTAGAGAAAGCAACTATCCCGCTCCGCTGGACCGACCACATTTTGACTCCGCTATTATGTTTTTTTTGTTGTTAATACCTTACAGTTTCCTAACATTCTTTTCGATCCGGACATTGGACCGGCACAGTTGGATTTAAAAACTTTTTTTAATTTGAAAAAAAAGTTTTTTAAATTAAAATTTGTTTTCTTTGATTTAATGAATTTATGGAAAATTCTTCAAATATACAATATAAAGTTTAACTAGTAGTATTCTAGATACATGGTTCGGTTGGAAAATTGATTTCAAGGGTGCTCAGAGGCTCTAAACAAAATAAGCAATTGCATAGAAATCTGGATCCGTACGATATCTGTTGTCAAGGAAAAAAAATACTTCATATTCTCAACCGGACCACTAGATAGCTCTAGAAACAGAGCTACTACAATAGTTAACAGACTTGAAACGCTAGAGAAGCAAAGCTACTATAGTAGTCCATAGTCCATGGGGCCCACCTTTCACCGGACTACTATAGTAGTCCACGGTCCAAAGGGCACGGCACACTGAGACTACTATAGTAGTTCACGGATTCTAAAGGGTTGAGATATAGTGGGGGTAAAAAAAAAAAAAAGTAGAGAGAGATAGAGAATACTTAAGTATTGTTTACTTTACCATCTATTTCCTTTGTTTATTTTAAACTTTTCATTACCCTCTCATCCCTCCCACAATCTAAATACATTTAGATATATAGTTAGAATTAAAAGGGAAAATATCTTAAATGATTTATTGTTAATTGAAAAGTACATTGTGTAACAGAAGAACCCAATGTATTCAAGACATAGCAACTTATAAATAAATCTTTTATAAAATTAGCATTTCCAAAAATTTGTATAAGATTTAGACACAACTGTGGGAATTAAAATGATTCTACTATGAAACTTAAAATTTATATCACATAAACTAACCATAGTTGAATACTTACGTAAAGTAAGGAAATGTTAGCTGGTCATCCTTGAGAACAAATTATCTTTTTGGTATATTAATATGCTTTATCATTAAGCAAACCACATGAAAAGCAATACAGTGAGCTTTAAGATAATTTATTAGTAAAACAATGTTAAACTTATATTTCCATGCTAAAAAATAAGTATTAAGCAGAATAACCATGCATTAAAAAGTAAATACAACACAGGCCAAAAGCAATAATTCCCACAAACCTCTGTAAGTCCAACAACCAAATCAGTGCTAAAAAATTTAAAAAAACATAGATGCAGTTATTTTTAATAAATTATTGTTCCATACATAAACAGAAAAAATATAGTGTTTTGCCAATTATATTAAGCATCAAACTTAAAAACCAATGCTATTCATTGTAAAAAGGGCAATAATGTATAAATTAAAAATAAATAAAGCAGGAAGAAACTCAATCTTAATGTCAGTTACAACATTTTTATGTTTATGGTAAAGTGATTATAAAAAATCAATCTAAATGCTATTTTTAGAGGCAGTGATGAATCTATTAGAACACCAAATGAACAGTAAGTGAATAATTTTTTAGCTCTGAAGGTCAACAAACATAAACATAAAAATTTAACACCAACCACCAAGGCAAACTAATTCATAAAAAATAAATAAGATTTGAATTATCAACCATAACTCACAGAATGGTGTTAAATATTGATTGTGTAGCATACGTCCCATCAGATGTAACAAGCTTCACTTGATCACGATGATCTACTTCCTCAACTTTCTCTCCAGAAGCTCTTTTTATTTCATCATCAACAAGTGGTATCTGTAAGGTAGTTTTGATAATACAAATACTTAAAAACCCTCAATATATTTTAATATCCCAAATATTACTAACCTCTCCAAGAGCATTTTTTATTTGTTTCATGACTTCTTTAATATCTGTAACTGAAGTAGTATATTCACCTAATATCCAAAGAGCAGCTCGATGAACTTTCATAGATTTTATTGTTGGAAATGCTTCTAATAATTTCTGTAATCATAATTTAGATTAAATGTAATCCATATATTGGGTTGTCCAGAAAGTTCACAGAGAAATTTGGACAAAAATTAAAATTGATGAACAGCTTAAAATTTATTAATTTAATCTACAAAATAGTTACCACTGTTAGCGATTACCCTTTCCCAATGGCTTGGAAGGTCCATTATCCCTTTTTCCAATAATCACTGTCCTTACTCCTGGAGAACAATAAAAGGTCCGTTTTGACCTCATCTTCTGAAGAGTAGGATTTCCCTTGTAGAAAATTTTCGAGGGAACGGAAAAGATGGAAATCCGAAGGAGCAATGACAGGAGAGTACGGCGGGTGAGGTAAAACCTCCCATCTCAAGTTTACTTTTGCCAAGTCCTAAAAGACACATGGGGCCTAGCGTTGTCTTGGTGTAATAGCACTCCTTTCCGATTTGCCAACTCTGGCCGTTTCTCTTCAATTGCTGCCTTCAATTGATCTAACTGGGCGCAGTAAAAGTCCGTATTTATAGTTTGGTTATGTGGAAGGAGCTAAAAATGTAAGGGTCCCTTCCAATCCCACTAAATACTGAGCATCGCCTATCTTGGATGCAAGCCGGCCTTTGGTGTTGCGAGCGGTGTAGTTCCAGGCAACCCCCAAGATTTTTTTTGTCTGGTGTTGATGTGTAGAATCCATTTTTCGTCAACAGTAACTACTCGTTTCAAAAATGGATCCTCCACATTTTTTTTCAGCAGCAAATCACAACATGAAATCCTTTCAATAAGGTTCCTTTCCCTCAGCTCATGGGGAACCCAAAGGTCGTAACAACAGACGTACCCGGCCTTCTTTAGATGATCAAAAACGCTCGATTTGCAGGCTCTTAACTTCACAGCTATCTCACGGACAGTAATTCGTGGATTGTTTGCGATGACCGTAATATATCTCCGATAATAATATATAATATTATATCCTCTATGTCAAGAGTTAAACTCCGGCCAGCCCCAGTTGGTCTTCCAAATTGAAATCTCCTGATCTAAACCACAAAAACCATTTCTGAACCTTGCTATCAGCAATTGAATCGCTGCCATAAATGGCACGAATCTTTCATGCAGTTTGGGCTGCGTGTTTCCCTTTTTTTAAAAAGAACAGCAGAATATGCTGAAAATGAACTAATTGGTCATTTATGTTGGTTTGCAATAAACTACACTACTGAGCCTTAGTAAAGACAAATTCAGTGTGTAAACATAGTTAATTACATGAGGATTAAAGGCATATGAATAAACATAAGCTTTGTGGTTCATTTTTAGAGAAAAAAATACGAGGTAAATTTTATTTAAAAATCTCAACGAACTTTTCAGACAACCCAATACATTTAAAGAATAGCAAAGTCAATGTCGATAATAAATAAAAAATATTAGGTTTAGATGTGAATAAAGTAAAAGCTAATGTATAACTAATTAAGGTGTATTTTGTTATTTGTTTTTTATTATTTTGTTATATGTTTTCTAACTTTAGGGTGAATACCATTGTTGATAAAATTTGATGCTCTGACGTAACAACCAGTAGCTTAATGTCAGAATTATAGCACTATTTAAGAAGCCTTTAAAATGATGAAAATAATAATTTTATTAAATCATTTCTGATGTAGTTAACATCTTTAAAGACATCTCTATAAATCAAAGATATTTTCAGGACCTATACTGTAGATAAATTATATGAAAACTTCAACAACTGTTCGTAAGAAAAATTGATTTAGAGATTAATTCTTATCTGCTTTTTCTTAAATTGAAAAAAAAACAAAAACAATATTTTAGCTCTGAATGTGATTATAAAGAACCATTTTATTAGAGAAAGACCTAATCTTTTTGTGGTGTCAATTGAATTTCACAGGACTGTCCCCTCAATGAATATTACACTATTACCGCTATACACCATCTAAATGTATAAATTGTCATATTTTACTTTGAAAAACAAATGAAATATAATGAGTTAAAATAAAGGATCATTATGATGCATACAAATATTCTATTTCTAACCTCTATTATCAAAGCCCTTAAAGAATCAAACTTATGGATTGCTTCTCGGACAAATATAAGGACATCATATGAAGCTAGTTCGCTTGTATCTGAGAGAAATTCCATTAATACAGGTATTACTGAAGCAGCAACATCTGGAAACTACAAAAAATAAAATTAATTAGAGTAATTAATCTATATGGTTGGTAAAGGTGGTGGTAAAAAAAAAAAAAAAATAGACATCAGGATTTATAATATTTTAAACATATGTGAATTTTCAACCACCAACAGTGTCTATATTTTGAAACAAATTCTTATTATGAAAACAATGAAGGAAGAAAAAAAAATATGTATATAAAAAAGTGAAATTTTAAGTGATTTTTACACTGTATTGTTGCTATGACTTGACGACAAAACTTTAGATAAACTTAATTATAAGGAGTAGAACTGGCAGTGTACTAATACACTAAAGATATAATTCAAAGATGACTAATATTAGGTAATACAAAATAATAAATATAATGCATATTGAAAAAAGTATTAACAGTGAAATATAATAATATAAAAGTAGCCGAGTATTAGTGTGATGCTTTCTTGGTGATAAATATTACTTTATATCCACTAATATAACAAATAAACCACTCAAAGAATAATGATAATAATAATTAATCTATATACAACCTCATATTTTTCAAAACAAATTTGAATTAAATAAATTGATATTTTGATATGCAATAATGGAAAATTTAATTAATAAATAAAGACATTATTTAAATATAGATATTATTTAATGAAGTTCCAAGGTTTTATGTAAAAAATTATAAGATGTTTTAAACTGATAACTCTAATTTATTAACATTAATTAAAACTAAGGTATCTTTTTTTGTTGGCATTTTTAATCAAAGAAATTCCTTCATATGTTTCTTATTTAGATGAAATTCTTCTTAAACAATCACAAAACTAATTATTCAAAATGTATATCAAGATAACAGATTATTCATACGTATTTTAGCAACCATACATACCTTCATACAACAGGAATGGAGAGTTCTAACAAGAAGTTGACGATATTTTCCAGCATCTTCATGTTCAGTCAAATTATGGGTTTTAGCAACTTCTTTTTTCAACATTAAAACCATTTCTTCAACACACCTTGAAGTAGTGAGATCTAGTGCTAAAATGATATAATTCATTATTATTAGTCATTAAGATTAATTGACAAAAATAACTATTTAAAACAAAGGAAAGTATTTGTATCTTGGAACAGTAGATCCAACCTACATTAAAGTGAACTGCTGTTTGGTGAGAAATTGTTGGCATTATCATTATATATATATATAAACAATGAAAATACTATTCCTCCTTTAGGTACTTCAATAATTAATTATTAGTTTTAAGTCCAATATCTTATTATCACCATTTTTACATAAAATTGTAAATAACTTAAACTATTTTTCTAATGATGTTCATTAATTCATACAACTTTTAATGAAGTAAAATGCATTAATTAACAACATGTTTTGTAAAGAGAAAAGATTTCTTGAATATGGCAAGGTGATTCCAAAACCTCAATATGAACAAAATCAGCAAATAGTGAATATATTTAGCAAAAAAATTGTTTAAAAAGTGAGCCACGCCCTAATGAATTGCTTTATATACTATTAATTTATGAATGAGTAAATTAATAATCACTACCTCACATTTTTCTTTTAAAGATTGATGTTAATAATTAATTAATTACTCAATTAATTTATGAGTTGTATAGATGGAAACAGTCTTAACATTAATACACTATATACGTATACACACACATATATATATATATATACCTAGACTTAATGCTTTTTTCTTTACTTCCATGTCAGGACTGGCTAACACACGTAATATATCCATAACTAAATCCTGCAGAACCCTCTCATGTGTAGGAATCTCTTTTAGTGATATTAAACGATCTAATACAATTAATTTAACATTATTGTCACTTTCCTTTATTATCAAGTCAATGTAACAAGAAGCTGCAGCCTAAACAATAAAATAAAACAAAAATTATGATTTTATTCATTTTATTGCCTAAAAAAAATTTATTGGGTTATTTAGTAATATACAGTAAAACAATTAAGTTAAAAACAGACCTCCAACGTTTAATTTGAAGCAGAATGTAAAATAAATCAATTGCTAATGAAAAAAAAAAACACTCTAAATTATAAATTAACAATAAGCAAAACCAACAAAATATCTAAACGATGGGACAGATGTTCAGATGGAATAAACATCATACACTACAAAAATTACACATAAAACCTCTATACACAGACAAACATTAGCAATATGTAGTTACCCAAAAAGTGTAACTCCATAATGAATAAGGTCTATTCACTTTATCAAGTATTAATATCAAAATTTAAAATGATTATATATAAATGTTGATTTTTTAATTCTACCTTTACTGCAGTAGGAGCATTCGAAAGCGTAATTAAAGTCCCAGCAGCTTCATATCGAACAGCAGGACTATTAGAATTGAGTAAATTATAAATACAGCGTATAAATCGAGAACGTTCTGAAGGGTTAGCATGGCAAACCTGAAAAAATGAAAATAATTGAATAATGTTAATGAACTTTAAGAAAAACAGGGAGAAAGAGGTAAAAACTGGGGACAATAATCAAAATTATGTTTAACAAATTCCGAAATAACCAATTAAAAAGCATGCATATATAAAATATTAATTAAAATTAAATTATGTTTCATTACCTTATATATTAATTCAACAATAACTAACTGAAGTATGTCACCAAATGAATTCACTTGATCAAGACATGAAGCCAAATAGGATAAGGCACGTTCTTGGTCAGCATGTAGGAGCATCAAGAAAGCATTTCTTTTACATGACATATCTTGCTCACCATCTAAGAAATTAGCAATTAGTTCTGGTGCATCAGGTGCTAAGAATTCAAAATTCCTAAAACAGATTGAAAAAAAAAAAGTATTTAATAAATACAAACTAAGTAAATTATTAAGAATTATGAAAGACTACCAAAACTCATAAAAAGTACAAGATATTTTAGAGATAATAAATTTAAGAATGAAGTATTACATATTCTAGACACTTCATTCCCCACCAGTAAGCTATCAATTAATATTTCTAGCAGCTTACTAACTCTTCAGATACAGGCTATAACTTACCATTTCTGGCCTGGTTTAGTGTCTTATTCGTTTAACTAGTTATTTCATAAAAATAAACAAATGACATAAGTCTTCAACAATAATCTCTCAGTTACTGTTCTTCATAAAAATCTATTTATTGAATTTTACTATATTGAAAGGAAAAATCCATTAAAAGAAGTAGAAAAGTAAACATCAGATACGGCTACTGATTTGCTGAATTTAATGTAATTCTGAGCTGTTTATTAGTTATTACTCTTTTTATTCTCTTCTCAATCCCCTCCATATGTCGTGCTTGGTTTCTAAACTTTTACAACTATGAAATATCCTCTCTGCTCCTGAGGGCTTTTACCTCTCAGGGTATTCCATCTTGATGCCAGTCTCTTCCGCTAGTCATTAAATGCAGGTTTGCTTCCTAGCAGGGTTACTTCTAAGGTGCTATTGCTTTCAACTCTGTAGCCTAATCTAGTGTACCGTCAGGCTTCTACCTCGACGGGCATTGCCCTCCATATGAACTCTCTGTATGAATACCCATTGTCAAGGCCTTTTGTGCCCTCAGTCTGGCCAGTGACGGCAACTAAGCAGCATTCAGGAAGACTTAGATATAATCAGCCTGGGCAAACCTGAATAAGCTAAGCCTTAACGCTACGAAACCTCAGGCAATTGTGATTGGTTCCATTCCCCTCCTGAGATCCAACACCTTTCCAACCTTATTCCTAAATGATCACCCTATTGCATTTAGTCCCTCTATCCAAAACCTAGGAATCACTATTTACAAAAAACTTTCCTGGAAACTCTTATATATTGCCCCAATATCCTGAAGATCTATAAGTACCGTGAAGTTTTTCCATTGCTCCGGTCAACTTCTTCCACAATCCATACATAAGCTCCTCGTTTCATCACTCATTTCCCCCCAGTTCGACTAAGGCTGTGTGGTTTATAGTGGTCTCTCTACGGTACTTAAAAAAAAGTAAAGCGCCTCATGAATTATTTTTTAAGATTTGTTTTCAGTACCTCGAGGGAGTCTCCAGTGACCCACCTCTGTAATGAGTTAAAGCGGCTCCTTCCCTCCACATGTAAATCTGGGTGTCTCTTTGGTAAGAACTATTGAAGGCATAGCGTCTCAGCACTCATCTAAGGATGGTCCAGGGGGCCTGATGATCCGGGTACCGAAGAGGGTATGGTCTGTCGGCACCCATCTGGGATTTGGCTCTTTGATGGGTTCTGGGGGGCATGGTGACCCGGGTGCCTCAACTGGGAGGGCCGGAGTAGGCGGGAGTGCAAATCCTGTAAGGTCAGAAAGCAGTGATGGTGCTGCGGCTGCTGCAGATCAACCTACATCACTGCATTGGATGTGGTGCCCTGCAGCAGTATAAGAGGTAAGAATATTGATATTATTTTAATACAAGAACCTTACTTATTTAAGGACAGTACAAAAGGGCTAGCAATGCGGGGGTACAGTATAATAGCTGGGCCCATGCCATGTAGGACCTGCATACTGTATAAAAATAACCTAAAGATGCTACCTCAGTGGAATATTGTGGCAGAGATCTGGCAGCAGCAAAAGTGACTCTCTTTGAGTGTAACAACAGAAGGGAGAACACAGTCTGCTCTGTGAATCTTCCTTATGAAGAGGACAGCCCTACAGATGAATTTAGGAGTCTAATTGCAGTGATGGAAGGCGAAGGCACCCTGATAGCATCATTGGATACCAATGCTCATCACAGACTCTGGGACAACACAAATAACAACCAGGAAGGTGAGTCTCTATTAGAGTATATTCTAAGCAATGATCTTGGAATCCACAATTAGGGCAATACTGCCAGCCTTGTGAAAAAAAAAAAAAAAAAATAGATCTGAGGTTATTAATATTATACTAAGAACACATTTTGAAAATGATTTCATTAAAGACTGACATATTTCCTATGAGAAAACATGTTCAGATCAGAAATATATCAGATTTGATATAGATCTTAGTGACATGTTCGAGTTGGTGTACAGGAACCCCAAAATTACTGACTGGAATTCCTATTGCACCCAACTCGAACAAGAAGTAAGATGTCCCAAATCAATTAGGGATAAATGGCAATTGGATTGCCTCAATCTATCACTTACTGAGGCAATAATGTAATCTTACACAGACAATAATAGTGTGTGTACAGTCAAATCCAACAGGAAAAAAGTCAAATCCAGCTAAGAGAGGGGCATGAAGGAATTTTTGCAATGACATTAATGATGTATCAGTATCCTCTTTTTTTTTTTTTTTTTTTTTTTTTCGTTCACCCTACCTCGGGTTACCCCTACCCTTGGTATCAGTATCCTCTGTTTCTAAAGTAAATAGAATCTTATCCTAGAGGCCAGGACAGAGGGCTATGGGTGCTATCAATGTGGAAGGGCGCCATACCGACTCAGAGATCAGAACCCTGAAGGCACTGGTGAGCACACACTTCCCTGGCTGCCAACTGATGGACGAGATACAAATCAATCCCACCTTTGAAAGACAGAATGTTATTACTGATAGGTGGACTGAAACCAACAGAATAGTTAATTCTGGGAAATTAGATTAGCCAGTTAAATCATTTGCCTCATTCAAATCAGCCGGCACTGATTTTTTCCCAGCCCTATTACAGAAGGGCTTTGAAGTGCTGCAACCCTACTTCCTTGTATTACTACAACGCTGTTTGGCACTTAACTACACACCCAATAGTTGGGATGTGGCTAAAGTGCGTTACATACTCTGGGAAGGTGGCTTATGACCATCTCAAGGCTTAAAGACCTATATATCTGATATCTTTTCTAATGAAGACATTGGAAAAAAATTATTGACAGACATATTAGGGACAAGACAATGGCTGATAAACTGCTTCATAGCACTCAATATGCGTATCAGCCTGGAAAATCTATGAAACTGCTTTACATTTTTTAGTCTCCAGCATTGATAAAACTCCGACATACCGACTCAGAGATCAGAACCCTGAAGGCACTGGTGAGCACACACTTCCCTGGCTGCCAACTGATGGACGAGATACAAATAATTTTTTAATGACTTATACAGGCTTAAAGACCTATATATCTGATATCCTTTCTAATGAAGACATTGGAAAACAATTATTGACAGACATATCAGGGACAAGATAATGGCTGATAAATTACTTCATAGCACTCAATATGCGTATCAGCCTGGAAAATCTATGAAACTGCTTTACATTTTTTAGTCTCCAGCATTGATAAAACTCTGAAGAACAGAGAAATTGTAGCAAGCATCTTTGTAGACATTGAAGATGCCTTTGACTGAACTCCTTATGATACTATGGCAATAGCCTCAGAAGGGAGGTGTGGGACGACTGACCTCAGGATGAATTAATGTTGTGCTGGAGGGAAAAATGCTCACATCTGAATTAGGAAACACCAGACTGTGAATGAAACTGAGAGGAGGATGTCCGCTTGGCGTTGTGCTCTATCCACTGCTATGGTGCCTGGTTGACGACAAAACTGAACACTCACTGCAGGTTTTTACACACAGAGATATGCTGATGGTATCACTGTGCTAATTGAAGGCAAGTTTCTGGAGACAATCTCAGAATTGCTTAAAATGACAATGGGACTTATGAGGAATTGGTGTTAGACAAATGATCTTAGCATCAACCCTCAAAAAGTTAATCTTTGTATTTTCACTAACAGAAGAAATATAACAATTAGACCACACCGTCTTGGTGAGGTTAAGTTCAATATCTGCAGTGAAGTTAAACACTTGGGAATTACTCTTGACAGTAAATTAAAATGGAACAGCCACATAGATAAATCTTACACCAAGGCACTTAAGTGTCAATATGAGTAGAAAAACCTGGTGCCTTAAAATTAAGATGGTCCTTTGGACATATAAAACAGCAATAAAGCCTTATGGTATTATATGCTGCTGTTGTGTGGTGGAAAAGGCAATTACATGCATATGCTTCTGCTTGGAAAGTTGCAAATATTAGCATACCTTTTGATAACCAGAGCTATGAGTACTACTCCGATTGCTGCAAAAGAAGTTCTATTAAACCTAACACTATTGCACATAGCAGTAGAAACTCAAGCACTTAGCACAGCCTGCACTAAGTGCACTAAGCACAGGCTCTCTAAGTTAGGAATAAGATCTAACTCACTGAGCTACGAAGAACATGATAACTTGTTCAGAACATTGATGAAAAATTTGGTGCTAGCCATGCACTCTGATCTTCAGGTATGGAAATATAAGGACATATTCTACTGTGTAGGGACTAATAGAACTGGCTCACAAAGACCATGCATAGAGTCAATTGTTATACAGACGGATCTCTGAAGGAATTAGGTTCAGGAGCAGGAATATGGGAGATTGACAAACCCAGGGAGGGGATATCCCAGTCTTTCAGGCTGAAGTAATGGCGATAAATATCTGTGCTCAAATCCTAATCCCAAAAGATATGAGAGACAGGTTTATAACTATCTATACCGACAGTCAAGTTTGAGTCCAGCTTTGATGGATAAGTATTTAATCTGTTACAGCAACTCTGGATCACCTAAGGGTGAAGAAATCTCCTAATTCAGCTCCTGATTGATGTCAGTTCTTGACAAAGAAACAGCATTTTTGGAAAAGTCTTTCCAGAAAGGCAAAATTTCCCCAGTGTAGAACTATCAGAAGGTCCATTATGCTTTAAAGATACGACACTTAGTCTAGACAAAATAAAGAAAAAGGATCCTTCAGGTTAGGAAAAGAATACATGGTACGATCACAGAGGATCAGGAATAACTAGGATCTACAGTAAGCCAGACCTAGTGAGCCATTCAGCACAATTTATGAGCCAGGTAGACAAGATAGACACAAGAAAACAAGCTTCATAGAAGGTCAAGTCATAGATGAATGTGGAGGAGGCCCTGTTTTTGATGGCTTCACAATATAGAAGTAGTAATTAATGAAAAAACTTATGTTATCCTTCATATTGTTAAAAGGTTTTTGTGAATGTACCCGTCACAAAAAGAATCATAAATGATTAAATACAATCTATCAATTATTCAAAAAAATCTTTTTTTCCCATAGGCAATCTTTATGAAGGGCAATTTACATGTTATTAAAACATTAAAGTCATGATTCAGAAATAAATTACTCAATTCCAGCATAATATACAGAATTTACCTTTTACAGGACCGGCAAAAATAAAAGAAACAATTAAATATGGAATTCTCTTTAAAGAGCTAAGTCCAGGTTTATCTTACTATTTAAATAAAATTTAATGTTTGCAACAAGAGATTTTAAAGTTTAATTAATTCAATATCCATATTTTAATAAGACAATTAGACTTTTTTATGAACTCATTAACTACGAAGAGTCTAAAATCATTCTACTGCTCTCATTCTTATCTTCTCACACATCTTTTTTTGGGGAATGGGAGGGAGGGGAATACATTTCTTTTGTTGATTTCTCATTGCTCCACAAGACTGATGACTATCTTTTACAAGAAAATTTAGATTGCCAACTGACAAATCCATGGTCTTGTAACAAAGGCAACATGGTCTTTAGAACAGAAGACAGTGAAAAAATAAATTAAATAGCATAGTACCATATATTTTGTTTTTTATATAAATATACAAACAATTAGTGTTACAAAATACTTACCTATAAATGGTAAATATTGCAAGTACAGCATTTCTTCGAACATATGAAACCCGATGCTCTAAGCAAGCTCTAATAGCAGGCATTAAAGGTTCAAGTAATTCAGGCTCTTTAAGTTTACAAAGAAAGCGTAATGTGGATCCTCTGACAAATTCATTAGGATGTTGTAAGTCCTGAAATATTTTTAAAAGAAAACAATGTATATTAGAAATATTTCAATAAAATAAAAAAATAATTAGATATTTTAAAATAAAGCCAAGTATCATGGTAAAAAAAAGTATTAATTTATTTAAAATGATATATAATCTATATCTTTTCTTTGCTCAAATGGAAATTCAATTCATCATTTCGAAACAGATAAGCAACGGCATGGGGTGCACCAAAGAGTATCATACAAGTCATGTCAGTCTCATCAACTTACCTCAAAGAAAAAGTTACTTCAATGATTTGATTAGAATAGAAAACTATTTGAGGAGAATAATAATTGGAAATACAAGGGTACGGAGATGACAGTAAATCAGGAACAGGTCGAGAAAGAACTAAATAAAATGAAATGAAATAGCCTTTATTTGCGCAATATTTTAACTGATACAAAATATGTACATTTTTTACTTTTTAATTTACAAAAATGCATCCAATTCTAAACAATTGTTCATTCTTCCGGCACTGGCCTTCCCTTTAAGGGAGTCCGTCCTAGGCTGACTAGTCCTACCGAGAAGCAGTGACTTCTACCCACTTATTTTTCTAACTATTCTTGTCCCTAGCAGCTTTCAAACAAAGGGGTCGCTAACCTGAAGAAATCCTGCAACCTTTTCATTTGACCACCTCCTCTCCTCTCTTGATGGTATGATGTCCACTTTTGACCATCAATTATCCTTGCACCCCAAAAGATAAGCAGCCTATTTCCACTTCCTTTTCCTTATTTGTAAAATATACCTTTGAGGCCTATTTCAGATTTTAGCTTGACAAATTTTACTCTGTCTTTTTTTTCTCACTTTCAATACACTTCTTTCTATGTTGTTCTGCCACACCTGGATCTTTCTCTCTAGGGCTTTGGTAAATGACCAGTTTGACAACCCTAAGTCACTACAAGAGGAAAGCACCCTATCGAAAACCTGCTTTTTAAGATTGATGATACTTATGTTTTCTTTCATGATGTACTTCAGTGTCCAGAACTTTTTCCAACCAAGTGCGATTCTTCTCTGAACTTCTTTGTTTCCTCTTTCATTGAAAGATACCAGCTGGACTAAATAGATATAATCTTCTACATATTCCAATATATGACCATAAATTTTTATCTCTTTTTTCCCTGTTTGTCATTAATTTAGTTTTATTATGATTAGGGTTTAGACCAATTTCTTCAAACCCTTCAACAGTTACTGGAGCACTTCTAATAATTGTGGAATGTCTCTGGCAAAGAGCACAATATCATCTGCAAAACATTAAGTGCTTAGCCAGTATCCATCTATCTTTATCCTGTTTTACCACCACAGTATAAAAAATACCATCTCCAATACAAGAATAAACAACCATGAGAATAGCAGGTCTCCTCGGCCTAAACTCGGAATAGTCAAATAGATAGGTGTGTTGTTAAGACGGTAAACCGCACAGCACTACTGAGGAAACTGGCAGGGTCGAACTGGGGGGCTGATCATTTTACTCTCAAAACCCTTTACACCGGATACATAAGACCAGCAATACAGTACGAAATCATAAGTTGGGGAATGGGAGCACAATAAATTTTCAAAAAATTTGCAGTCGTCCAGAACCTTAGAATTATTAGTGGAGGTCTCAGTCCACGCCAATTACGGAAATGGAAACGATTACTAGCTTACACAGAATGGAAGACAGATGGGATATCAAATTTAAAAGCAGAAAGAATGGACTCAACAGATCATACCAAAAATTAGTACTAAGATTCTAGGCATAACAAAGAAAAGAAACCTAAGCACTCTGGAAGCCAAAGCCTGTACTCTAGAACACATTAAATCAGCCTACACGAAGAACAAATGGACTATAGTACAAACAGATGGTTCTGCTAAAAACGCTACTGCCAACAGAGGAGTGGGCATCCATATAGAATTACCCAATGGACACGTTCTCTAAAGAGCCTTCCCCCATGACTCATCTCAACAAACTATAAAGCTGAGCATGACTCAATACTAACGGCAGCCAAAATCCTGAGGGGTCTTGAGAGGTGCTCGCTCTCATGCATAGTGCTCCTAACAGATGCAGCATCCATCCTTGAATGCCTCAAAAATTAATGGAAATGTGTGCTAGGCACATTAGCTGAGGAGCTGGAAGATCTAACAGAGCAGTACCAAGAGGTGGTCCTACAATGGATTTCAGGGCACTGTGGACTTGCAGGGAATGAAATTGCAGGCCAACTGGCTAAAGAAGGAACATCGCTTCCCTAAATTAGCAGTATCCCTAGGTTGGAGGAGTGCAAAACAATTAATAAAAGGGCCATAAGCCAGAGGTGGGAAGCAAATCACCCGAATCACTATTCCCATGAAGAATATTATAAATTAACAAGAAGAGAACAGGTTATAATATTTCCCCTCAGAACCGCATATAACTGCACCTCTTTAAAAAATTTAAGATAGCGTCCAGCCCCCGATGCGAATGAGGTCAAAACAAAGAAAACACAGAGCAAATTTTTACAAAGCTACCAGTTGGTGAGGACAGAGATGGGCAAAATCGCATTCAGAAATATGAATATGAATGCATTCGGGAATATCGGGTTTTGCTATGCTACACAGGTACCCTAAGGAATACCCCAAGGAGTACCCCTACGGTCGTATTCCACTGGTGTAATGTATATCCTAAAACATTGAAGTAGTTTAAAAAAAATTAATAATAATAATTGGTTATAATGAAGTGAAGTAAAACTAAAAGGTGCAAGCAAGTAGTTATATTCAATATTTGTTGTAAAATTTTAATTTATAGTGAACACGTTCATCTCCTCCTAGTTTGTATTTTTAATTTATTAATATTTCTTTTATTTAAATTTATAATAATACAATAACATATTTCATTAAGGATATATCTCTTTGAATTACAATACTTCTGTGATACAAATTAAAAATAATCAATCAATTTAAAACAAATTTTAATAGTAACCATAAAAATTATGTTAACAGTTAATTTATTATATGTTCATACATTATGGATTAAGTGCCTCAGTAAACGATATAATTGCTCGCAGAATTACCCGTTTTTCAACATTCTCATCATTGATGCAACTTGATTTCGGCATTAAAATTTAAAATAAATAAAATTTTAAAATTAGTCATTGTAGCATAAGAGAATAACCTCTCAACATGGGCACTTGATGGTAATGTTGTGTTATATTTTATGAACATTTTATGAATTGTAGCATAAGATAGCATAAGCATAAGACAGCGTTTTAGTGGGTCAATAAATTTTGGACCATGATAACTTCCGTTTGATTTTTAATAATATTTTAAATTGAAGAAGAAAGTTGTTGAGGGTCTTCTCCAAAGTCAAAATAATCATTTTTGTAAAAATCAGTCTCCAAAGAAATCTCCTCACTATCCTCGATACCGCTTTTTAACATATTAGTTCTTTAAAACGGTTTGATGCTATTTCTTGGGCAGAATTTCCAACACATTGGGGGGGAACACACATTAATTGGGGAAAGGAAAGGGCAGCAATCACCGCATTTTCTACCACATTGGTTGTGATATCTAGAATCTCGGCAAACAGTTCCTCCACATCATTCAAGGTGCCTTCAGCAATTGGTTTACAAAATTTTATTCAGAAAGGGTCAATTTTCGAACTTTCTTTCTTAGAGCCAGAATTGTTGGTAACAATGAACCGTAATACGCCATACTATCTCCCTGTAGTAGATCTATTGCTTCAGCTAATGGCTTAGCACATGTTAAAAATTCCTATCTATATAAAAAGTCTTCGGGAGTAAAGTTATCAATTATACTAAGTTGTTGCTGCAGCTCACTCATTTGTTCTTTAATACAAAAAATGTCTTTTGGCGAGTCATACAAGCTATTCCACCTTGTTTTAACACACCTAATTAGAGATTTCACTATTATTTTTACGATCACCTCAGCAGTTTTGGGTCTATTCAACATTTGTCATATAATATTGCACTTATTAATTACATTTCTAAGTAAAAAATGTAGTTCTAAATGACTTTAATAGCCTTAATCATCAGAAACTGGCACAAAGCGAGAGCTATGAAGGCACAGCGCAAATGATAGGGTATTGTGCGGTGATATTTTCATCTACTGACACCTAGGATTCTATTTCTTCTTCGTCATCTTCCAATCTAGTTCATTTCGATCCAATGAGCGTGACACCAATAAACTGCGCTTCTCCCCGACAATATCCGTTTGTACAAACATAAGATGCGCATACTTTCAACATCGTACTAATATCTTCAATATGTTGAGACAATTTTTCATAATTCGTAAACCAGTTTTTTCAATGTGGAAAAATTCTATCATTTTTCTAAAACTCGAATCATCAACCACTTTTAAAGGAACCATAGCATTTATTATAAAATCTAAAATCAGATTATCCAATTGGATTGTAGGCAGAGTGATGAGGCAGCTTTCCGTAAACATATTGTACTGACTCACAATGCATTAGAAATCACTGTTATATCTCGCTTAGAGATGAGGTAAGTTTTAAAGGTATTTAATACTTTGAGAGAATGAGGCCTTCTCAGATGTGTCATTAAGTCAGAATTTATCAAAATATTAACTTTCACCACTTTCTAATTGGTTGAAATGTGAGGAGGACATTTTAAGCACAGGCTCTAAACGAATGGTTGCCCGTATTTCTTTCATAATCACGTCTGTTTTTATCATTTTAAAGAAAGTGCCATCTAACGTAAGTCATCTGGAGAATCTTAAATTATTTAGAGGGTCACTATTATTGTATAAAGAATCACTAAATTCGTCAGGAATGTTACCTGCTGCATTACTGGAACCAATTCCGCTCCTGATATCGCACATTTTTTTTTTCACTGATACTACTCAACACACTACTACACGAAATTTCAAACAAGAATATACTATACTAGCGAGTTCTCTTCTAAAATCGGTTTTACCGTATCGATATAGGTTTTTCCATTTGGGGAAACTATGCTCTCTGACATAGCATCGGACCTGATGAACATTTAAAAAGATATTTCTTTTTTAAATTGCATTAAATAGATCAATAATTCAATTTTTTAATAAATGATAAATGTTTAATCAATCAATATCCTGAAAAATTATAATAATTAAGGTAAAGAAGATAGGTTCATTCATCATAATAAAATCGGTTTTTACAATTAGTTCATTTAACCGAACATGTCTTAATTTTATTTAACCCATTAATATCCAGAACATTAGCTTAAACTTTAAATTTCAGGGAATGAACCTTGTTGATGATTGGTTGATGATTAATTGATTTGTAATGCTACAAACCAAAGTTTCATTGAATCCAGTCTCCCAACAATTTTATTTGTAAAAGGAAAAATCAGTACATTAAAAAGTGATATGTGGTTAATTTGAAACAAATAGTTAATGTTAGAAAAAGAACTGAATAACATATAGGTACTTAAAATTTAATTGCTGACATGTTGAAAACATGAAGCAAGGCATTCATAAAATTAAATAAATTCCTTACCTCCCTTGTAAAAAATTAAAGTCTTTTTTTATTTCATCAGAATAAGCTTAAATCTACAGATTTGAAAGTGAATATGTAACCATTATTAATATAAATATTAATAATTGTTTCATATTCACATTTAATTGTTTCATATTCACATTTAATTGTTTCATATTCGCATTTTACTTCACTTCATTATAACCAATTATTTTTATTATTATTATTTTTTTTAAACTACTTCAATGTTTTTAGGATATACTACATTCATTTTCATAGAAATTAGAAACAAGAGTCATGAATTATTTTCTAAAAATGCCCCTATGGCAAACGTTATTCCCAGTCCATTTGGATTTTTTTACACTCTATTGTGAAAATTGTTTAGTGTGTTTTTAATTCATTTAGGGACTTTCTTCTGCTTTTGAGCCTTGCAATATTTCCTAAGAAGGTTGTCACATATTTAGCCTCTTTCAATAGGATCAAAGTCACAGGGCAGGGTCATGGTAAAATTCCTGATGCCTAGGTTCTAAGGCGGCTTGATATTATTTCTCATCTTCAAACAAAGTTAACATTGAAAAAAGAATAATACTGAATTTCGATGAAAGCATTTATTTTAGACTGAATTACTAATAAGATTAAATTAATAATAATATAGTATATACGATAATAACCAAAGTTTAAATAAAAGAATAAAATATATTCTTTTTATAAAAGAACTTGTTTAATTTCACCATTTAAAAACCGAACAAACTTATTTATCCACAGATTAATATCTTCTTAATAATATATGTAGTTAATAAGCTAAGTTTATCATTAATTAATAAACATTAGTTAATTTTTACTTCTATTTTTCTTATGTTAGTGATTGTTAACAATATTATCACTCCATATTATTATGAAAGAAATACTTAACACACAAGAGACTATGTTAAAAAAAAAAAAAAGAAGAATAAATCTTTCTATAGTGTAATAAAGAAAAACATATAAAAGAAAAGTAGAAAAAAAGAAAAGAAAAATCCCACCATAAATCAAAATGTAAATAAATATTATTTAAAATAAATTAAATAAAACTAACCTTTCGATAGGCATCACAAACTAAAATCATTTCCTGAAGAAGTTTGCCATCTGGAGTAGTTTTAGGAACAATTTCCCAAAATATAAGGAGTAATTTTTTAATGGTGTGGTCTTGTGATGGCAAAACAAAACGTATTATATGCATAAGTAAACCAGGTAAACGCTCTCCATTTGCAATCAAATGAATAATATTTTTCAAAGCTTCAATTTTCGCTTTAGTGTCTCCATTTTCTGAAATCAAAAGTAAATCCTCGAAGTAATAAGAAAAAAATTATGAGATACAAATATAAGAAATTACAAATATTCATAATAACAACTTATTATTAATAAATTCAAAGGTCAAAACCTGCACTAATTTTACCCATTTTGTTTTGATTGTAGAAGAATAAGAGCTTGTTTGTTTATTTAACGTCACTTAATGCTACTGAGGCTAATAAGACGATGCTACAGAGGGAGTCTTAAATTTTGCCTCTTCAGGTTTAATTAGGATAGGGATTTTTAACGAGTATCTGATATGGCACAGACCACTTTTTTATGTCCCCTCCGAAGGACAGCATAACTAAGGATTTTTTATTCCCATTAAAAAATCCTAGGACCACCTGCGGGTTTGAACCTGTGACCTTTGGCATAGAAGGCCGTTATGCTAGCCAATATGCTATAGGTGACCCCAACTTCTTAATATCAATGACGTTAAATCCCCCTCACAAAACTAATTGATTAAACTTTATTAAGGCCCTGAAGCTTAGTAACAGGCACTCAGATTCACAAATAACAAAATTCAAAATTATCTATTAGTCTTAACACAGAATGTTTTATAATTTTAATCTCCAACTTAGATCCTTCATTTACCAAACTAAATAGCATTACATTTAACTTAATGTTAATTTTATAATTATTAGGTTTATATAATTTAGAACTTAGTGAATACCTACATAAATTATATTTGTTAATTCAAAATATTAATATAATTGATTGAGATTAAGAATGAATTGGCAGCTTTAAGGAAATTATTTTTTAAGAGTTTATTGATAATGAAATAGAGTTAAGTGTTAAAAAAGGACAATCTTGTTATCATCCAATTTCTCAAATGGGTAGTAAAAAAAAAAAAAAATGACAAAACTCTTGTTTAGCCGCGGAAGCGATTCCTTGATAAGCGAACTGCAAGGAATTGGTTTCCAAAATTATCTAGTGGAGAAGAAGTAAACTGGTACCGCACAAGCTACATACTTCACAATAGACCAAGGAAAAATTTGAATATTTTAAAATCAAACTTTTTCCAAATTCATCATTCAGTCCAGACCTCGCTCCATAAAATTTGTATTTGTTTCGATCCATAGCTCACTTCAAGAGAGAAACCAAATTTATTTCCATAAAGTTAAGGGAGTAGTGCAATAATTTTACAACAATCATCCAAAAACGTTTTAAAGGTATTATTTCAGCAAAACTATGACAAACAAGAGTATAATAATCCTCAGGCAAAAAGTTTGTCATACCTCTACTGACATGTAGCTCTGCCTGTCAGTAGAGGTATGATAGATCCTCATAATAAGATCAAACAAGCACCTAATAGGTCATTTCCATTTTGAGGGTTTACTAATTTCTAATCTCTTTACAGAGAACAATTTTTGATGTATTTTAGTCATATGCTAAAAAGACATTCATAAAAGAATTGCTAATCTTCAGGGTTTGAAATTACACAATGTGCCATGTTAAAACAATTGTTATGAATTGCAGTAAATAGAATGTACTGCCAACAAACCTGATTAAGATTATTCCTAAGTTTACAAGTAACACAATTTCTTACAGTGTAACAACCAACTGTGAGACATTAATACAATACAAATATGTATTTACAATAAAATATAAAGCCACAAACATGGTAAATCCTAAAAGCAACAAAAGCTTACTGTGTAACGTTCTGTAATAATATTTAATGCATATACTTTTACTAAACTAATGAATATCAATATTGTACTTAATTCCTACAAACCTAAATCGGATTTTAGCTGCATTTCATTGGGAGGCTCTAAATCTGATGGAAAATTAATCAGGGTATAACAAGGTTGTTCCACCACAGCCATGCTTGAAGCAAATTGTATTTCAATATCTCAATCTTTAAAACAAGACGGGATAAACAAGACGTGTAAAATAATATTACTTTAAAGAATGTTATGTTCAAAAGAACTACCGGTAGGTGTGACATACAAAGAGCTAAAAGAGCTGATAATAAAATAAAAGTTTCATTCCCACACCGCTTAGAAATCTTTATCGGCGGATACGTCTTGTGAGCTTGTGAGCACTTAAAAAAAAAAAATTGTGCTTAAGACTGCCGGCAGAAGAGTAAACTTCATTGCGAATCGTAATTTATAACACACACACACACACACACACACACACACACACACACACAAACACACACAACACACACAAACACACACACATATAATAATAATATTACGTATCATGTATTATTATTATGGATCGGAATACTAGCATAAATGAGAAACAAATCATATATTAAAGTTTTTTTGTTTTTTTTAATTCCATACAAATCAAATTACTTATTTTCGTTTTCGTATTCGACAAAGGATACAATGGGTTTGTGAAAACTAATATAAGAAATAAATACTTTTGTTTCAATTTTACTTATATATCTAGATAAAACGGCATCAATTATACGTATTTTGTTGTATTTTCATAACTATTATTTGACATATTTAAATCCAATGTGGTCTTTAAAAAATCAATTAAAGGCTTTGATGTTTCTTGTGAAAAGTCTATATTGAAATTTCCAGATCACTCAAGATCATAGGTAATTTATCTAAGTTCCGATTAAGCAAAACAGACCCTGCTGTTGTATATATAAGTAAAGTTTCGTTGATAAATTCAACTATTTTCTTTACACTTTGATTAGGTGAGGTATAAATGGCAACTATTATGATGGTTATTCCATTTTCTGCTTCAAGTTTTACAACATAAATTTATCCAATAGATGATTCATTAAAACTGTATGATTGAGAATTCCTTAATGCTACATACAGAGGTGTGAAAAGAATTCGGAATTCGTATTTCTTTTTATTTAATAAGTATATTTCACAACTATCAGAACTTTTATTTATTCGTATGTATTACAATTTGTCATAATAGACAATAATAATATTGCTAAAGGATCTCTTTCTTACAATATAAACAAAAGGAAAATCACAACTATGAATTAATATAATTCTTTTTCACTCATAAATCTTTAAAAGAGACCCCCATAAAAGAAAAACACTTAAGCAGTAGCTGTCGTTTTTACACGCGTTCAGCGGTCGTGACACCGCACCTTCATTTTATAGGCAAATGTAACTGTAGCTTCTTCGTGCTGAAGAATTACCATTTAGAATCTTAGGTTTCAGTATTTTCTAGTGAGTATACTGATAAAGAAGATGCCATCGCTGCTCGTAAACAGTTTCTGATGTCAGTTTATTGTTCAAAGGAGAAACACTGAACAAGCTCTGTATCCTGCTATTCTATTGGGTTGATGCAAAATTAATGCAGGTTTTTAGTAGGTATTGTAAATACGCCATATCTTTACTTTAACCATATATATTTAATCTAAAATAATTTCCATCTGAATCAATGCACTTTTGCCAACGTTCAACAAGCTTTCTTATTCCACCAGAAAAAAAATCCGAATCCCTGGACTCAATGAAATCACGAAAAGAATTTTCAATGTCGTCCTGGTTTTGAAAATTTTTCTCCCTCAAAAAGTTGTCCAGATGCCTGAAAAAGTGGAAGTCTGTAGGAGAGAGGTCAGGTGAATAAGGCGGATGTTGGAGAACTTCGTAGCCCAACTCGTGCAGTCGTCGAAGCGTTGGTTGTGCAACGTGTGGTCTGGCGTTATCGTGGAGCAGGATTGGCCCCTTCCGATTCATCAATGCTGGGCAAAGACGTTGCAATTTTTGAGTTCCGAGTTCCGCCGCCATTTCTCGTGTGGTTTTTGTTGGGTCTTCTTCCACTTTTGACCTCAGCTGGTCGTTGTCCAGAGCAAGATGACGGTCCCGACCTTCCTTGTCTTCGAGGTCGAAATCTCCTCTGCGAAACTTCTGGAACCAACGCTGCACCGTGCACTCATTAATAGCCCCCTGACCCCACACTTCATTAATATTACGAGCCGTTTGCGCAGCGCTGCGCCCTAATTTGAATTCGTAAAAATAAATTTGACGAAAATCGCACTTTGACATTTTCGATTCAAGACCTTTGAACACACTGAACAAAACGATTTTACTAAACAAATTCATGGTGAAAGAGAGGGTATTAGATAAGGTTTGTTTTGGTATAATAATGATCAATGTTAGGATTAGCTTTTTTACACAATTGGAATTAAGATATTGCAATAGAGGAAACCTGCATTAATTTTGCATCAACCCAATATTACAACCTCAAAACCTGGATTAGACGTGCCATCACTGCCCCCTACCGATACAGAATTTGAGCGTCATTCCCTCTGAACTTTTCACCAGTACTGGTATGGTTTCGCCAAACCTGCCCCGCGATCCCATGGCATCTCAATCCGCAAGGTCTGGTTCTTACGCCAACCACCAGGGATGCAGACGCATCAGAGGTGCACCACACAATATCATTCTAGTGCACCTAGAGCTCTAGAAAACATGGGTTTGAATGTTCGAAGATGTGCTGTAGCTGCACAGGACTTGCACGGACAGAATTATTATCTCAGCCTGCTATGACGATGTGGATGAGGTAGAGAGGCAGATGGATGACCAGACGGTTTCAGGAAATGTTCCCCTTATCCCTTTTATCTATTCCCCGAGAGATCAAAAAGCGTTTCAACTGATAAATAGTGAGCAATAAGAAACTTAATTGCTTCCTTCAATGTTTAATTGTTTGATTGCGCTACAGCCCAGTTCGGGCCCTGGCCTCCAGAAGAAACCTTCCCCACTCTTCTCTTTTCCTGGCCATCGTCCACCAGCCTGACGCTCCCAGCTGCACTGTATCCTTTCCAACCTGGTCCAACCATCTCATTCGGGGTCTCCCTCTCTTCCTTTTGCCACCGGCGCATAGCTCATTATTCTCTTGGGGATACAATCATTGCCATCCTTTGAACGTGGCCAGCCCAACGAAGCCTGCTTATCTTTATAAATCTCACCACTGGGACATCCTTATACTTTTCATAAAGCTCTCGATTGTGTCATATTCTCCAAAGACCATTTTCGCATATAGGCCCATAAATCCTTCTCAGTATTCTTCGTTCGAAAACAGCAATCTTTTGTTCATCTGTTTTCCTTAACACCAGGATTCACAGCCATAAGTCAGTATGGGCCTAATCAGGGTTTTGTAGAGCGTGGCCTTCGTTTCCTTATTAATTTCTTTAGTTTTAAATATTCTTATTAGACCATAATAACCCCTCGTAGCAGCTAAAATTCTCTTCTCTACTTCTTTGGAGGAATTATTTTCGGCATCTACAAACGACCCGAGGTATACAAATCCCTGAACTGTTTCAAATTTGTATCCTTGTATCTCAATACATGGTTCTCGTACCTCAGCCCCTGCAACCATATACTTGGTCTTGGATTTATTTATGACAAGTCCCATTGTCTTAGCCCGATTATGACCTACTGACTATATCTATGTCATCTGCATAAGCTAGTAGCTGAACACTTTTATTAAAGATATGTCCGCCTGTTTTTATTTGAGAATCCCTTATCACTTTCTCCAGAGCTATGTTGAATAGTCGGCATACCAGGGCGTCTCCCTGCTTCAGTCCATTCCATGTTTGTATGGGGTCTGACAGGTTGGATTGGATCCTAATTAGACATTTAGTGTTGGAGATGGCTACCCCTCGGACCAATTTGGGCGGTATATTCACCTCTCTCATAGCTTTATAAAGCATCTCTCTATTTATGGAGTCATACGCAGCTTCAAAGTCCACAAATAAATGGTGCGTTGTAATTCCGAATTCTAATGTCTTTTCCAGGACTAGTCTTAGCGTGAAGATCTGATCAGTGGTTGATTTACCTCGCATGAAGCCACATTGGTAGTCCTTTATAATCATTTCTGCATACGGAAGTAATCGGGTGGATATTAAATTGGATAATATTTTGTATGCTGTATTCAGTAGAGAAATGCCTCTGTAGTTTTTACAGATAAACGGATCGCCTTTCTTGTGTATTAGACGGATCATTCCATTATTCCAGTCTTCAGGCATTTCCTCCTCTGTCCAAATCCGCTCCATGAGATGTGTTAATTCCTTCACAAAGTCCTGATCTGCGCTCTTAAAAAGTTCTCCTGGAAGACCATCCGTTCCTGCGGACTTATTATTGTCCAGCTTCTCTATTGCCTCGCATACCTCGTCATAGGAAGGGAGCAGCTCTTCCCTGTCATCTGCTAGCTCTTCTGCCACCTGATCCGCTCTTCTTTTTCCCACACTATATTCTTCATTCCTACCTATGAGTTCACTAAAGTGTTCAGTCCATCTTCTAATAAGATCTTCTGTGTTATTGAGGAGCTTTCCACTTTTATCTCTACAGGCAATAGATCGAGGCTGGAATCTCGTCTCATGTTGTTGACTTTTCTATACATGTCTCGGCTTAATTTCTTGCTTTTGAACTCCTCTATGCTTTGCAGCTGCTCTGTCATAGGCTTTCTTTTTTTCTCTCTATGGACTTTCTTTTCATTTTTATTATCATTTTTATATTCTTCCAGTGCGGCCCTAGTCCGTTTTCTTTGGATCATCATTTGATATGCCTTATTCTTTATATCCGTTACTTCCTTACACTCATTATCGAACCACTCACTCTTTTGGATTTTCTGTCTCACGCCTATAGTTTCCTCTGCAGCAGCAGACAAAATACCCTTAAGGCCATCCCAATGGCTCTGTACTCCCTGTAACACGCTATCAGACCGCTTCCATGCTACCATTTTCTGATCAGTACAATCTCCGAATTTCTTAGTCATATCCTCTTTCTTAAGCTTCTCTGTGTTGTATCTAATTGTCCTTATGCCCTTTACATTCCTACAATTAGATATTCTTGCTATCAATTTAGCAACTAAGAAAAAATGATCACTATCAATGTTCGCACTTCTAAATACCCTAACGTCCTGTAGATCCGATCTATGGCGTCCCTCAATTAGGATATGATCTATTTGGTTTTACTGTGTTACCATCTGGAGAGGTCCGTGTACCCTTGTGGATGTCTTTGTGATCAAACAATGTTCCTCCTATTACAAGGTTGTGGCCAACAGCAAAATTCAGAAGACGAAAACCGTTGTCAGAGTGGTCTGAGTGTAGTCCATATTTTCCAATGTTATTGCATAGATGGTCCTTACCTACTTTTGCGTTTAGATCACTTATTATTATTTTAATATCATGCCTAGGGCTTCCAGAACAAACCCTTTCCATTAAGTCGTAAAATTCGTCTTTTTTTCTTCGGGTTTATCTTCAGTTGGTGCGTGCACATTTATTACTGTATAGTTAAAAAAAGTACCCCTCCCTCTAATTTTACAGATCCTAGGAGTAAATGGTTTAAAGTCCATTATTCTTTGTTTGATCTTGCGGCTTACAAGGAAGCCAGTACCGAATGTATGGTTTCGATCATGACAGCTATAAAAGACCGAATAATCCCTCAGGTCCATGATTCCACTACCGCTCCATCTCATCTCCTGTACATCTAATATATCCAATTTATACTTGGAAGCCTCACTCGATAGAGATTTTAAGGCTCTAGGCCTATATAAGGAACGTACGTTCCATGTTGCAATCTGATGTCGTTAGGCAAGTACCAAATATAAATATAATATGGTGCAAATACTTATTTTTATTGTCGTAGGACTACGTGGTTTTTATAAACATCCTCAGAAGGACCCTCGTATCCTCAATACTTACACAGCTACCCTTTAATATGGCAGACTTGAGCGCCTTCTGACCCTCGTCGCACCTCCGTGGGCCTGGCATCGCCTCCTGCTACAGTGCTCTCTAGCTATCAGGAGTAACTGGTAATAAACCTTAGATTGAACCATAACTAATAACCGGGCGTTGTTGGCCCTGGTCAGCTTGCTGTTATACGCCCTAAAACCAAACAAAATAACATACAATTATTTTTATCTATACAATTTACGATTTTTTTAAAAATTACGTTTTGCATTATATAAAGAATATTATAGATAAAAATAAAATGCGTAGGGATGTGACGACTCCATCGCCTAGCCGAAAGGCTGCAGTCAGCTATGCCAGGCTGGAGGAATAGTACACTAACACATGTATAGTACAAAATTACAGCACACTATGCACAAGGTCACCTACAGTACACACCCTAAGATTACCTTCCCTAAGAAGCCCCCACGGAGGGGATGCACGTATGCAGGCACCAAGGAAGTAGCCACACCAGCATACTAGAATATGTAATCCGAATCTCTTATTGCCTTCTCTAGAGCCAGATTAAACAGTAACATGCTATCGCATCGCCCTGATGGACTCCCTTTGTAAAATTGTCAGAGCAATCACTGCATGGTTGTACAAGGCATTCGAGGTCTCTCATGGTCATCCTGATCAGTCTTATCAGATCGCGAAGGTAATAAAATTGTTGAAGGAGCAGTGTGCATGAATGTATGAAAGGAATACTTCGCGAATATTTATGCAAAACATCAAAAGGAGGATGAAAACAACTTCCATCAATTCCATCAGGGTGGGGATGTTGAACCACCGTATGATGAAAAGGTGGGAGCATTAATGATGCTTTAGATGGGTTGAAACACTAAAAGGCTCCAGACAGACAATCTACCTGCTCAATTGCTTAAGTATGGCGAGGAACGTCTGAAAAATGTCGCCCTACACAAATCATTGAACATCTGAGAAAAGAATGATATGCCATCGGGATGGAGGAAATCTTTAAAATGCCTCATATTCAAAAAGGGGGGCCCCTTCGACTGTTGAAAATATCGGGGCGTAGCCCTCCTACCCTGCGCTTATCAAGTCCTTTCAAGCATTCTGTTTCAACGACTTCTTCTATTCGCAGAAAGATAACTAGACCCTTACCAATGAGGATTTAGAAAAGGAAAATCTACAACGCTCCAATTATTTTGCCCCAGGACTTTATTAGAAAAGGGGCGTGTGTTCCGTATAACAACTCATCATTTGTTTTATATATTTTAAAGCGGCCTACGATCGTTTGGATCAAAAGGGTCTCTACGAAGCACTGAGACAGCTAAACGTTCCTGCAGGCCTGATAAGACTGATCAGGATGATCTTGGCAGACCTCGAATGCCTTGTACAAGTGCAAGGTGATTGCTCTGACAATTTTACAAAGGGAGTCCTTCAGGGCGATGCGATAGCATGTTACTGTTCAACCTGGCTCTAGAGAAGGCAATAAGAGATTCGGAGATCTAGACAACAGGAACTATTATAATTACGCCGAATATTATAGCATACTCCGTCGACATAGAAATCATTGGACGCTCAAAATGTCAGTCGAAGAGGCATTCCTCTCTCGCGGAAGCAACTAGGAAATTCGGTCTAGTGGTCAATAATGATAATAGTATTGGGTTGATGAACAGTACCCCAAACATCCTGAGGTAAAGGTGGAATATGGAAATTGTCTCTTCGAATGGTTTCTGAATTTACATATCTTGGCTCACAGGTCACATGCGACAATGCCATCGAAGCTGAGACCAAGAGAAGGATATTAGCCGCGAACAAATGTTACTTTAGATTAAGACAACATCTTTTGAGTGGGTTAATGATCAGAAAAACAAAAATTTCTCTGCACCAAAATGTTCCCAGCGCATAATAATAATAATAGATAAAAATAAAGAATAGTTGAGAATATGAAATTAAAACGTACTAAAGAAGTACTTTCAGGTCTAACTTGAATATTGAATTGAATTTTGAGACGGGCTACTAAGAGTTGCATAACTAACCCATCAAGGACAAGCTTACACATGGCTAGGTAAGATATGACTTGAGTAGTAAATATCGTTATTACCAGTAAAAATAAGGCATCAATCACGGCAGAATGTGTTAAATGGCATATATTGAGCAAGTATTTCCCGCAATATTTCGGTATTTTGACGCGTGTGTAGAAAAACAGTAAAAAATATAGATTTTTAAAATATTGTAGCAACCGAATTTCGAATTATGAGAGCTTTTTGATTTGAAATTTGATACTCCACACCTTTCATTGTATGATTTTTTAAAATTTCTTCTTCTTCTTTGACTTCCTCTTCGTGCCATAACTAGCGTCGAGGAGCCTCTAGCCATGCCTCTCGGTCCCTACTAAGCCGCTTCATTTTTTGGAGTGTTTTGCCTCTCTTCTCTCCAATCCGCTGAATATATTCCTGATAGGAAATTCTGGGACGGCCTCTCGGTCTTCTCCCAGTGGGTCGAGCATCCAGAACTTTTCGTGGATATCTCTCCTCCTCCATCTGACAAACGTGGCCAAACCACTTCAATTGTCGGTTCTCCGACAATGTCTTGAGTTCTAGCACCTCTAGATGTTCTCTAATGCGTTCATTTCTGACGCGGGCCCTTCTGGTCTTTCCAGCAGCTCTCCGCAGGAACTTCATCTCGGCTACTGTCACTCGGCTATCTTGCTTGTCCAGCATAATCCAGCTTTCGCTTCCATACCTGAGGGTTGGGAGGTATACAGACTTGTTAATGTGCCTTTTTGTTTTCTTGCCAACTTCTCTGTGCCCAACTATGCTGTTGCAGATGGGGTAATTGACCTGGTTGGCTTTGGAAATCTAATTTGCTACTTCTGGGTCAATCTTTCCCGTGTTGCTGATAATTGTTCCCGAACAGGTGAATGATTGCACAACTTATAGTTCCTCCCCATTACAGATCAGCTGGACATCCTCATGTTCCACTCTTGATATGATCAGGACTTTGCTTTTGTTCGTATTGATCGCCATACCTTTTCCAAGGAGTTCTTCCTGCCATTCTATGAGGACCTCTTGCAGATTGTTTTTTGAGTCCGCAATCAGAACGATGTCATCAGCATATAGTAGGCTTTGGACCATAATATTCCTCATGTTCCATTTTCCTATGGTCGTCCAGGCAGTACGGCGCTTACAAATTTTATGGATTTCATCCATAAATATGGTGAACAAGAGGGGACTTAAGTTGTCTCACTGTCTGACTCCTTTCTCTATGGGAAAAGGCATGGACTGTCTACCATTAATTCTTACGATTCCTTTTGCTGCCTTATACGCCGATCTAATCGTCATGATAAGTTCCGCTGGGACATTTTTTGCCGCCAAAGCATTCCATATCTCTTGTCTTATAGAGTCCGAGTCGAATGCTGCTTTGAGGTCCAGAAGCGCCATATATACATTCTTATCTCTGCCCCATGCTTTCTCTGCGATTCCTCTCAGGACGAAGATATGATCTTGAGTCTGCCTCCCTGGACGAAAACCAGCTTGTTCGCTCTCTATTTGCTTCTCAACTACCTGCCTTAATTTTCTTTCTAGGTTTGAGGAGTATAGTTTTTAGGCAACTGAAAGTAAACTTATGGGTATATAGTTTTCACAATCCGTTGAGCTACCCTTTTTATGAATAGGGACAATAAAATTGAACTCCCATTCCCTTGGGATTATCTTTGTACCCCATATTTTGTGAAGGAATTGTTGTAGAAATTTAATTAATTCCTGTCCTCCAAATTTTATTAATTCAGGGGCTATGCCATATCTTCCCGCCGCTTTACCTATTTTAATGTTTTGGATGACATATTCTATATCGTCTTCCTCAATGGCTTCCAGACTTTCCAGAATATTATTCTCCACCAGATATTCCTCTGAGTCAGTAAGTCCTCCTTCTGAGAAGTGTCCCTGATAGAACTCCTTCCACCGTTCGAGAATTTTCGATTCTTCGGTGACCATGCTGCCACTAAAGGCGCTGAAGTTGGCAACGATCATATAATCACTAATAGCTGATACCAAAATTCCACAGAAGCGACAAATTAAGCAAAAGAACTATCAGACAGTGTACATACGACCTCTGGACGATCCAGAAAAGAGAATTTCCTACACCGAAAAACTAGAGGAAAGATTGAGAACCATAAAGACAAGAGGGGGATGTAGAACAACAGTGGTGCCTTTTAAAATCCTGTATCTCAGACATTTTTTTTATTTTTTTTTATGAACTTCTTTATTCGAATCAAAACACAGACATATTACAGAGCAAGTAGAAGTCACTACCCCACTAAGGCGAGCCCGTGTGTGGGAAAGGAGTTCACCTGCGGTAATTCAATAAAAGTACAATAACAAACAGTAACAGTACACAGTATGATACAATACAATACTTAAATAATATAACACAATTTTATAAAGAAACAGTAACACACTATACAGCATAAAAAACTATATAATACATAAGAAATATAAAATGCAATTATAAAGAAACAGTAACACACTACACAGCAAAAACAATATAATACATAAGGAATATAAAATACAATTATAAAGAAAAAGTATAACACAGTATGAAGCAATAATTGACTAAGCTTAAAAGCTGTTAGGAATACATATACATATACACAAGATATAAAATTAAGGCATGCAAATATAAAATTGAATTACATAATCCCTAATTAATACAAAAAACAATTATAAGAAACAGTTAAACAGTACACAGAAATAAACTGTAATTGACTCAACCAAAAGCAATAAAGAATACAAATTCATATATTCAAGATATAAAGTTAAGGCAAGTAAATACAAGATTGAATTACATGGTAAGCAATATAAAGATACATAACATAGTACACAGTAAGAAATTGACAAAATCAAAAGTCAACAAAGAATACATACACTTGTATACAGGATAAATATCACAATGAGTGACGCAGGCTGGCATTGACGACATGCCTATAGCAATGAGTAATTTGGATTCAATAATTCAGCAATATTTTCTTCACTGAAGGATTTCGCCCACATTTTAACATTGTAGTAATAATTTGAATACTTTGGAGGATTTGTGTGAGAAAATTGAAAATTGTGAGGAATATTGTTGTACACAGTAGCAATGGAATAACAAGTCTGGTGTGTCGTCCAGGTATGTTTTGGTCTTGCCACAACTAAGCTAAAGTAATTTTTCAGTCTTGTAGAAAAACGGTGGCCAATCTTCCCGACTAACTCATCCCGTCTAAAATACAGCTTCTTCATAATTGAGACCATGTATAATTTTTTTGCAGACATTACATTAAGGTCCGAGAATATATTAATTGATAGAGGTCCTTTATTGATACCCAAAATTACCTAAATAATCTTTCTCTGCACAAACTCAAGCTGAAAAAGATGTGCAGCAAAAGAATTCCCCCAAATCAATATACAATATTGAATCAGAGACTGAATATAAGCAAAGTAAATTAATCTTAATTTATTGATCGATAAAATTCCTCTTAACTTACGGAATACATAAAAATATTTCCTTAGCTTGAGCAGTGACATTAGCGATATGCGCATTCCATCTTAATCGGTAATCAAGAACAATTCCAGATATTGAACTTGATGAACTATCTGAAAAACAGGACAATTACAAGGAGAGCTGCAAGCACTTCGCATGTGGATTTTCAGCTCACACTTTGGATCATCGAGATATATAGAAAAGGGGATTAATTTAGTTTTTTTTGGATTTATTGTAAGTAAATTACCATGGAACCAGTTAGCAATCGATTGCAAATGAGAATTCGCCAACTCATATACTTCAGTCCAAGATGTTCCTTTATACAGGATAGATGTATCCTCAGCGAAGAGAATTATTCTACCAAAGGTTTGCTCCAAAGAACTAACATCGTTAATGTACAATAAAAACAGCAATGGTCCCAATGTACTTCCCTGAATAACGCCATAATCAATGGGCAATTCCACACTGTTTTTGCCTTCAACTGAGACATACTGCATTCTGTTCTGTAAGTAGCCATTAAACCGTTCCAGTACCTTTCCACTAATGCCTAATTTCCTATTTTGTCTAGCAATATAGTTCTGTCTATGCTGTCAAAAGCTTTCACCAAATCCAAAAAGACTCCCAAAACGTGGTCCCCACAATCCAGAGCACTTGCAAATTAAGTTAAGTCCAATATAGCATCCTCCGTTCCCTTGCCTCGGCTAAAGTCATACTGTTTAGGACTGATTAAGTTGTTTGTAAATAAAAAATGGGCTAGCTCTTGCTTAACTAACTTTTCTAATAATTTAGACAACACATTTATCATTGATATAGGACGGTAATACCAAACTCATTTTTTTTCCCGCTTTTGTAAATCGGGACTACTTTAGCGGTTTTAAAATGTTTTGGAAAAATCCCATTACTAAGACTTAAATTAATTATATGAGTGAGTGGTTCAGCAATATGATCTATGTTTTGTTTTAATATTTCTGCACTGATATTATCCGGACCAGGTGCTGAACGACTCCTTAGCTGACCAACTTTAAGCCTAATATCTGCTTCTGTGAATTCCCTAAACACACACCACCTTTCTAGTAACGAACTATAAACAGAACAGCCCATTCGAGTTGGTTTTCCGAATTTTCCAGCAAGGGTTGGACCAACATTCACAAAATACTCATTGAATTTATCAAGCAATTTATTTTCATCTCCCGGATTATCTGTAAAGTCGGATAGTACAACTGATTTTTTTTCTGGTCTATCCGATAGTTGATTGATAACTTGCCAAAATTTTACTGGGGAAAGAGCAGTTTCCATAATTATTTCGCTGTAATAATTTTCTCTAGCTTTCCTAATGATACTTTTTAAGTTATTCCTATACTTTGTATAATACTCTTTTAGTTTGCTATTGAATGGTTGTTTTTTTAGTGTTTTATTTAGCTTATCTCTTTTCCGCATACATGCCACAAGACCAGGAGTAATCCAAGTTTTTAATGGTGTGAATTTAGATCTTGTTTTGAACTGGTATTCAGTCGCCGATTGCAAAGCAGCCTGAAGAACCGAGTAGAACTCCGCCACTGCAATATCTACATCCCTGGTTAGATACACCTTCTCCCATTTTTTCGAACGTAAAATAAGTTTTATCTTTTCATGATTAATTTTAGACATCTTCAGGGTCTTTTTTGGATTCATTGCTACTTGATGTTGATACACCCGAAAAGGACTAATTTACTATTTCAAAGGATATGCCCGATTTTAATATTTTAAGGACTGTTTTAATTTTTGTTTTGTTTTTCATTCTAAATTAAAGTCGCCATTCTCGTTGAAAGGATTCTTAACAATTGACATTTATTGTAACCAGGATACGATTCAAAATGGAAGAGAACCTCCACGCGAAGAGAACGCTAAAATTAAGTTAAAATTTCAATAGTAGTTTTTAAATTACTGCTGTTAGTGACCAAATTAGGTTTTTCAACAAAGTTGAAAAAATTTGTTTATTTCTGAGAAACGATTGCGCCAATAGTTCTAAACCGGATCTTGAATGGGTAAATGGAAGTAAAGAATAAATTATATAGAAGTTACAGAGTGATATACTGACACATAGATAATCTGATATTATACTATTTTATTTTAAATAACATACCATCTAAACTGAGCCTAATTTTTTAATCAACATTAACTTTATTTAAATATTTAAAAATTGATTTTAACAGGGGAGGTAAGTAAATATTATGTTGCATGCATCAAATTTTAATATATGACATACATAGTAAGGGAAAGTATTGCGATCGTGAAACTTTTCGCATTCCAGTTTTCAACGAACATAAACGTTTTAATGGAAGGAATTAGTCCGGGTGGTGGTCATTAAATGAAACAACTAAATAGTTTCAACTATTTATTGTTTGCCAAAGTTTCGACCCCCTTTGTGGGTCATCATCAGGGCTGGAGGGGTAGAAATGATGGCTTGCTGAAATGCGAATGCCTGCTGTTGTTGAGATGTAGATAGTATTGGGTTGATGCAAAATTAATGCAGGTTTCCTCTATTGCAATATCTTAATTCCAATTGTGTAAACAAAGCTAATCCCAACATTGATCATTATTATACCAAAACAAACCTTATCTAATACCCTCTCTTTCACCATGAATTTGTTTAGTAAAATCGTTTTGTTCAGTGTGTTCAAAGGTCTTGAATCGAAAATGTCAAAGTGCGATTTTCGTCAAATTTATTTTTACGAATTTAAATTAGGGCCAGCGCTAATATATGAAGTGTGGGTCAGGGGGCTATTAATGAGTGCACGGTGCAGCGTTGGTTCCAGAAGTTTCGCAGAGGAGATTTCGACCTCGAAGACAAGGAAGGTCGGGGCCGTCATCTTGCTCTGGACAACGATCAGCTGAGGTCAAAAGTGGAAGAAGACCCAACCAAAACCACACGAGAAATGGCGGCGGAACTCGGAACTCAAAAATTGCAACGTCTTTGCCCAGCATTGATGAATCGGAAGGGGCCGATCCTGCTCCACGATAACGCCAGACCACACGTTGCACAACCAACGCTTCGACGACTGCACGAGTTGGGCTACGAAGTTCTCCAACATCCGCCTTATTCACCTGACCTCTCTCCTACAGACTTCCACTTTTTCAGGCATCTGGACAACTTTTTGAGGGAGAAAAATTTTCAAAACCAGGACGACATTGAAAATTCTTTTCGTGATTTCATTGAGTCCAGGGATTCGGATTTTTTTTCTGGTGGAATAAGAAAGCTTGTTGAACGTTGGCAAAAGTGCATTGATTCAGATGGAAATTATTTTGATTAAATATATATGGTTAAAGTAAAGATATGGCGTATTTACAATACCTACTAAAAACCTGCATTAATTTTGCATCAACCCAATATGTGCTGCTTGCGACTTTGTATTCTGGCGCTGCGGCAGAGAGTTGAGGAGGATGTATCTTTTTGTTGTTCCCGTGTTCTTTTTATCATTGTGGATGTAATTAGTTGACCGTTGAGATTTACTGGAAGGGATTAGTCCGGGCGGCGGTCATTAAATGAAACAACTAAATAGTTTCAACTATTAGCATCAATAATGCCAGTTTGGACACATTTATTTATACTAAATCGGAAACCATATTAAAATATCCACTAACAGCACAGACCATAAACACCTATTTGAATTCAAAACCAAGGAATTTTAGTCATAACAAAAAAATATTAGATGCTATTTATATTACTAAAAACATCCAACAAGTTTGCAATTTCCAATAGGATACCCACACATTATGCAATAGTTATACTAATATTATATCAAAACATAAAACATAACAATAGGAATAAAATGGATTTTAATAAATGATATTTTTTGAATATGACATTCGCCATTTGGTAAATTGATTATTCAAAAATTAAATTTTAGTTATGATTCGTATTTTAATTTTATCATCCTTCCCCTTTTATGACATCCAATTCAGACAGAAGGCTTCTGGGTATAAGTGTGCACTCACCGTAAAATAATTTTCATATTTTAAAATTAAATTAATGATTTTTATATTTATAAAATAAATTTTATTCAGTTTGATGTAAATTTAACATTGATGAACCTAGTACATCAACTGGTTCCATTTACAGTTTTTCCTGGTTTTGTTGAATTTAGTAATCAATTTTTTCGCTTATTTTTAATTTGGTTTATCTATTTTTACTTTCACTTACTTATATATGAAATATATATGTGTGTGTGTGTGTGTGTGTTTATGTGTGTGTGTGTGTGTATGTATATAAGAAGGGAAAGTATTGCGATCGTGAAAAGTTTCGAATTCCAGTTCTTAACGGAAATACACGTTTTATGGTCCCCTGAGCCCAAATGATCAATTCCCGCAAAAAGATCTGTATGTGTGTGTGTATGGTAACTCCAGCCCGGAAACAAAAAGTCCTATAAAACTGAAATTTCATATTTGGAAAACTATACGCCCGAGATGTTCCAGAAAATGTTTCATCAAACTTAGCTAACTAGAAGAGCTACTTTATACCATGCATTTTGCACTTTTTTACGATTTTCTCCAAAACTGCTTAAACGATTTTGATTAAAATCGCTAATATATATATATATATATATATATATATATATATATATATATATATGTAAAATTTTATAATTATTTTAAAAGAAACTATATTTGTACTTGCAGATAAAAATTGTTCTTTGCACCAGTAGATATGGCATGGTAGCCAAAACGTAGTGCATCATAATTAAATAAAATAGTGGTGAAGTTAATTATCAGCCTCCATTTATTTATAAAATTTATATTTATACTTTGACCTAAAATAATCTACATCTAATTAAAATATTAATGCAGAAATAAATCTAATCTCTCTCCTCTATACAATTTTGACGGGATTTTGGTTTCCGGTAACTCTTTCTAAACCACAAGACGGATTTTGATACGGTTTTCACCATCATTTAGGGCCTTGTTTTATGACTTTTTATAAGTAAAATCGATTGCAATTTAGCTTTTCCTTATATGGGAAAAATAAGACCAAATCATAAAAAAAATATTTCTGAAATATAATTATTAACATAGACGTATAGTACACCGTTGGAAAAGATTTAAAAAAAGTTAATATGCAGTAAAATAAGTCGGGCCCTTGAATAGAAATCTGTTATAAGCGCATAAACTTAAGCATAAATGTTATTTGTAATGTTGTGGATTAGGAGGTTGTGGTGATTCATGGTGATCGTATACGTTATATACTTCATACAGTAGTCAAGATTTCAGAAAAAATTATTATGCACCAAATCGTACTTAAGTTGCTAAAATAAAGGAAAAGTTGTTATTAACTACATCTGTTAACAATTATTTCTACTTTTAGATCATTTCACAAAAAATATTAGTTCCACTGTAAACTAAATGGGACTCACATGGAAACTAATTAACTTTAATACATTAAACTTTATTTAGAAAAAGTGCTTATGAAATTTAAAATTTTAATTAACCGAATAAAATAGGAATCATTAAACATATCAATTTTTGATTTTTTGACCAATTTTTTTTTCTTATTTCTGCCGATGATTAAATATAAGAATTAATAGGCGTTTTATAATAGACATATTTTCTTGCTAAGTGCACTTTTCGTTACGGTGAACTCATAATCCCAAGTTGATAAACTTTCAATTGGTCAAACTGAAGTATTTTAAACATAAATGATACCACATTTAAATTACACCCTGGCGAAGCAGTATCATCCAGTAGTCGCTAGTATCATAATTGAGACGTTGATTTCCAAAAGGTACTATATCCATTTTAGGCAATTTTACAGGAAGCGCGAAAATCTCTCATTACTATATTATTAAATCAGCTAATTTGGGTCTTTTTGCATTAAAATTTATAATTATTTTTTTACCATAATAATAACATCATATTAAAGTTATAAAATGATTTTTTTAAGAATGATTTCGAAGGAAAATAAATGCGTAATTAGTACATTAAGAAAAGGACCGTATTTCTAAATCGCGTTTTTTAAGGACTTGAGAGTTCATTAGATAACATCAAATAGAATATTTTGATAAAACTAAATGATGAGAATACAAATATGTAAAAAATTCAATTTCGTAAAAAATGTCCTTTAGTACCTTTTGGAAATCAACGTCTCAATTGTCTTTTAAATCAGTCCCTATGAGACATGCGGGCTTTACGGATTGATTTTACTGTATTTATCGTCGTTTTATCATTCAAATAATTGTAAGTGTAAGGAGCTGAAATTTAATTTATACAATAAAATGATAATCCCCCCCCTCCATGAACCATTCTATGGACCATTCCAGCAAGTTGTTCATTTCTGAGTTGGAACTGGAGGGGAGCAACTGGGCCACAGCTCACAGTCTCCGCAGCTTTCTCTACATCTCAACATGATCATACGCCGTACACTATGTAAGTTTTCATTTCAATCACTACACCTAATCAATTAAAAAATAAAATGTTCGACATATAGAAGACTCTGAAAGAATATGAAGCCAAGTCATACAAAAATGATCTTAACATTTTTATTATTTTTTTTTATTGTATTTATTTTAATTTTTACTTCTTCAACTTCCAAATACAAAGAAATTACAACAGAACAAAATGTTTGTATTTTGCGTGTATTCTATAATAAAAATGTTATACATATAATTGCTGGGGCATAAAGTTACAGCTAAACATTAGTTTTTAAGTAAAATAAATAATTTAATCCATTCGGTTGCAATACCAAACTCATATCTAAACAGTATCCCGAGACTTATAAGATCAATGTATTTTGAGAAAACAATACGAGTATAAACATAATAGAATGAATAGAAGTAAATATACTCCTACTCAGTCGATATATATTTTTATGCTTTAGCAATATAAAATTATAATGACTGAATCATCAACATTTATTCCCATGATAAACATCAATGTTGATTGATTATCTACTATCAATCAAAATATAAACCATAATTATTCCGTAAGTTCATTAAACTGCTTTCCTAGCAGTGATTAATAAAGAGAAAACAAAAATTGATGAATATAATTATTTTACATTCTTCGTCCACTATTCCTGAGGATTTCTCGACCTCTTTATCTAACGAACCGCGTCCAATGGGACTCTAGTGATTAAATCCTATGAAAAGAAAGTTTTTTTTCATTTAAAAGAAAGTAATTAGTTTATTTTGTCTTATTGGGTTTCTTTCTGCATCCCTAATGTGTCAGTGTCTCTGTAACATTAAAATTATCATAAACATTAATTAAAGGAGAAGTTTAAAATCTGGAAAACAGTTTTGTTTATCCACTACCAACCGGAGCGGATATACTGTCAGTTGTCATATGATATTGGTTTTTTAACTTGTGCAATGCTCAAGGTTTAACTATAATCAATGTATATGGTAATGTTAATGAATCACACTGTCATCTTTTGAATGCAGAAGAAGCCCGCTAAAAGAAGAAAAAAAATCCGCGCGAACTTAAGGTGTATATATAATATAAATAAATTGCGAAATTAAAAAGTTTGCTGATAAGTTGAGTAAATCTAAGCCCAATTTTTTTTTCTAAAGTATTTCTTGATACAATAACAGAATTGGTATCATTTTACAATCTTATAAACTCTTTATCTACGGTTCTAATTTTTATTAAATAGTTGTTTGAACGTTCGAATAATATTTTTACTTTCACTTACTATATATAGTAAGGGAAAGTATTGCGATCGTGAAAATGTGCAAATTCCAGTTTTCGACGGAAATACACGTTTTAGGGTCTTCTGAGTCCAAATGAAGGTATGTGTGTCCGTCCGTGTGTGTGTGTAATAAGTCTAGCGCAAAAATGAAAAGTCGTACGAAACTGAAATTTCATATTTAGTACAACTATACGCATGAAATGTTACAGCAAATTTTTCATCGAAATCGGCTAACCAGAAGAGCCACTTTATACCTAGCATTTTGCACCTTTTTACAATTTTCTCGAAAATGGTTTTAACGATTTGTATTAAACTCGCTATATTAATGTAAAATTTAATGGGTTTTAATATCATGTAGATTTCATTCTGATTTAAACAGTGAGACAGGGCTTAAATGCCGATATTTTAAATTTTCTTCCTCTAAACTACCTTAAATTTTGTACATTCCAAAAGATTAACCATATCATCTTAATGACATTGATGAAGGACGGCTAAATGTACAAGTTGGACGAATTTAATGACCAACTAAAGGATAAAAGACCAAAACTATTTTTTTATGCAACTTTTGGTTTTTTGATAATAAGAACAGTATAATATAACATTGGAAAGAGAAATATTTCCAGAGATTAAGAGAATTAAGTTGTATGGTAATAATGGTTGTATGGTGTAAGGTAATATAAAGTGACGAATAGGAAATAAACTTATTACTGATTAAGAATTTAACATAGTTGCATTATTTAATCTAAATCATATGTTTACAACGAAAATGAATTTACGTTTTATTAAAATGAACTTAAAATATTTTACTAATTGATGTGTATTTAATAGTTTTTAAATTGATTTTAACAGTCGAGGCAAGTGAAAGTCGTGTGTTGCACGCACCTAGTTTTTATCCATTTTGTTAAGTATATTCATATGCAGGTATGTATATTCACTTTATTCATTTGTATCTCAACTAATTGTTTTTTTTAGTTTTAATTTTAAAGACATCTCAATAATCTTAAAAACTTGATTGATTTTTTTATTTTAAAATTAATGCCGTGACTTCGTCATTAAGAGAGAGGTGTAGCGGTAGCAGTTGCACAACCTGGTGCATAACTTCTCACAAGTTTTTAGCGGCTCACAAGTTGTTTACATAATTAAAGTAAACAGAGTGTAATGTAACCGTATGTTGATGTAAATGCAGACGATAATTACTGAATATAATTTAAAAGATTGTTTTGGTTTGTTAATTGTCCTGCCACAGTACTAGTTCTCTTTTATTTTTCCTGTAATATTGTTCTAAAGGACTTATCCGAGAATGAATAAAGAATTATTATTGTTATAAAATAAAGGTCATTAAGACAGATCTGTAACAATGTTCACGAAATTCACTACATCCAGTTTAAATTGAAAGTATGCAAAGATGTTGAATGTAATAGTGAAACCACATGTTACTCTTTGCGATGTAAGGATAGAATACCCAAATAATTTTATATTGAATATTTTCTGTACCTATCACAGTACTGTACTACTGTATGTTATATGTCATAACATAATAATGCTATAATATTATAAGTGCTCCCGTATTGCACTGTGAAAATCATTATACATAACTTTTCAAAACTGTTGACTCGCTAATCTAGTTTTAGAAATGAACGTAAGTATTTTTTATTTATTTATTTTGCAAAGCCTATAGAACATTTAAAAATGCACTAAGTAATAATAAACTTATGAAGTAATAATGATACTGTAAAATACTTACAATAATATAAAGTAATAATACTAATATGAAATAATAAAAACAGAAAGTAAGAATAATAATAAAAAGTAGTAACAGTGTTATTAATTAGTAATTATAATTTTAGTAAATAAATATTGCACTAAATTAACTAAGGTACAAATTTATAAATATTATTAGGTTAAGGTGCAGGTAACAGTTAAAATTTATAATTTATTTATATACATAAAAATCTACTCTTATATACATGTAAAAACTATAAGATATGGAAGTAATTAATTAAATAATAATGAAATTAATTGAAAAGATAAAAAAACATAAGTTCATTGAGTGATTAATTTGCTGTTATTGATGAAAGGAGTAAGGATACTAGTTTATTAAATGAGGCAATATTGTTGGAATACTGTAGGCGAGGAAATCTATTGGCTGTTTGCATTATTCTATAAATAGGAATGCTTTTTATATAATTAGTTTTGTTAGAGGAGATAGCAAACAATTTTGAAATTTTCTTCAGTATTTGATTTTCTTATGGGGTTTCTAAATCATCATTGGTTTTTATGATAATATAATTTATTTTCTCATTTACTTCATTCCACACTATTTTAATCATATCTATAGTTTTGTAGGAGGTAAATAATCACTTCTTTCTTTTTTATTTCCAGGTACTGCTGTTTCCGATATCGGGGCTGTTTTACCCAAAAGCTACCATGAAGTTCCAGGCCCTAGGCCTCTTCCGCTATTGGGCAACAACTGGCGTTTTCTTCCCTACATAGGTAAATCCAATAGAATGTAACAAATTAGTTTCAGCATGATGAAAACACACACACATTTGTAAAGTCCGTGCACATCTATTAGCTGTATCTTACCTGCCCAATTATCACAAACGATTTAATGTTCAACGATTAAAATTACAAATTCACTGTTTTGTGTTATAGTGCGATTTTCTCTTAATAGTGTTTTTTGTGGGGTTTTTTTTTTAATTAAATATTATTAAATTTTGGAAACAGTCATCTTAAGAAGAATTATGTATTTATAAATGTTTGGAATGATTGCATGCAAACAGAAATATTAAAATGGGCATGATTATGAATCTGCAGTGTGGATCTTATCAATGTAAATGGCGTGTTTGAGTTTCTAAATACGTCTTCGTGAGAGATGAGGGACATGGATGGAAGGTTAGATCCTAATATTCCAATTACGACAGCGTTGAGGTTATCTATTGTTGGTCTAAAAACATAATCTCCATTGAATGGAGGAAAAAGAGAGAATGGAGATATAAACAAAAGGAACTAAAAGGAAGTATTTATATTCATGCATATGCGAATCTATGTTCAAGCGTCTTCACAGAAAATAAGATATATTTTTTGCTATTTCAAATTTTCACCCCTCTTTCCTCTCCCCCCTAAAAAATGTTTTTCTTAATATTTGATTTAATAATGCACTTTGCATTTGAATAGATAAACATAATTGATAAATCCGGTCAAAATTATCGGGCCTCAACATCTTTACCAATTGTATTTAATTTTAACAAGACGATATTGATCCAAAGTCTCTGTTAGAAGTAACTTTCATAATACTTTATTATTTAATGAATAAATAAAATGCTGTAATAATTAAAATTTTGTCTTTTTCAGCTCAACAATAATTTATCAAATTATAATAAATATAGGAAGACAAAAAAGTTGGTTTTAGAATTATAATACATTAAACATTGCTGCCTTGCAAGAGGTTCCCTCATCTTATCAAGCCAAATTAATAACACTAGAACCAGTTGAGTCTCAGCATCTAAATTTTTGCATACGGTACTTTTCATATAGAAGTCTAATATGTATACGGTTCATGATGTTTTACTGGGTCCCTTCTGAGATATTCCGCTATAAATATTGCTAAACAATGCAATAACCTATCTTCAAAAATTTGGTTTAAAAAAAGAACAATGCTCATAACATCGAGATTTCTACAACGTTTAGACCAATGATATGACTATTCAAGTTGAGCCTCATCCCCCAAAATATCACTTGAACTGATGATATAGATGTGTAATCTGTATTAGTTTCATAATTTTTCACTCGGTCCCTTTTGAGATATTTTCTTTTAAATATCACGAGACGTTTCCGACTACTTCAACACTTACTGGACAAACGCTCAAACCTTCCACTTTACTATAAAAGGCTCATCTATATTACCATCATTGACCATCGAATCCAATTCCCGGTGGGGCTTTTATAAGGATTTAAAAAAATTTGGATTCACTCACAACCTCTCCCCGGGTATGTGAGACCCGTCAGCCAAAGGATGGTCACTCACAAAATTAGTCGTAGGGAGTGATGACCCTACACTAAAAAATTGCATCGTGAAACATGAGTGTAAATTCGCAGGAGTTTACACCGCGAGCCCCAGGGCCTACACGGCCTGTTGCGCCACTGGAAGATATTACCATCATAAGACCGATATGGACCTACGGAGTAGAGCTATGGGGCTCTACTAAGCCAACGAATTCTTCTCTTATCCAATCCTTACAATCCAAAATCCTTCGGAAAATACTCAATTCTCCTTATTTTGTCACAAACAAACTCATTCATAAAGACCTTAATATTCCATATGTTGCTGACTTAGCCCGAACCAGGTACCATTCCTTCCATGACAAACTCCGTTCCCACTCTAATCCATTAGTTTCAACCCTTGCTTCCTCTTCGATCCCTGACAATTCTCCGAGGCGTCTGAAAAGAAGATGGCCACGAGACCTCCTAGTTTAAAATATTTTTAGAGTGTTGCCACTGGGTATTGTCTCTACATGCAATTCATGACATTTTTCTATATTATCATCACATTTACTTGATGTATTTTTTGTAATACAGTTGTAGATATCAATAAATATGTTATTTAAAAAAAAAAAAAATATATATATATATATATATATATATATATATATATATATATATATATCACGAAAACTGGATTTTCGTCAAGTTTAGAAATTCAAATAAAAAAAAGGACTATGTTTTCATCGATTTTTTTATCCACAGTTTAAAATTCAGAAAAAGATAGAGAGTAGCTGATAAAAATGTCATGAAAATCAAAAATGTTTAGCGGCAAAATTTATTATTGTAAAATTGGACGATTTCAAATGGGTTTACCTATAGATGTTGCGCCAACGTTTCTGTTAGAAGTAACTTTTGTTAGATTTTTTTTATTGAACGAATAAATAAGATGAGGCTCATTCGTTAGTAGAAATAACGCCCTTTTATGTCAGAGTCCTTTTAACATCAGAATTATTTAAATCACTAAAGGCAAAAATCTTTTATGAATGGCAGCAGACCTGGAATATATTGGGAAAGGACATGCTTAAAAATATCAAACCCACTGTCAGGTCCTGAGCCACATCTCGCGTAGCGTTGATCTTTGGGGCTTTGAGCCTCTAACATACCATAACTATTAACAGTACCATCAAATTGGTAAAGAAAATTCGTCAGTTTCAGCAAATATAACTTATCTATTTTTTTCTTTATTATACAGTTTAACCTAAGTTTTTTTAAATTATTATTATTCTTTATTTTATTATTTTATTTTATTTATTTACTTTTTTTTTCTTTTTTAATTATTAATTATTTATGTTATATTAATATTTTATTATATTTTTATTAATTATTACTATTATTTTTATTAGATATTTACTATTTTATCATTACTATTTATTTAATTTATTTTTATTATTTATCTATGTTATTATATTAATATTTAATTTATTTATTTTTTTCTGCTATCTTCATTTTGGTAAATCGTTTTTCTTTTTGTTTTGTTTTTTGTGAAGATGTGAGGGCGATAATAACCATAAGCAGTTTTTTGCCCTACATATTAATAAAATACTGTTATAGTTACAATTTTGGCGTTTTCAGCTTATCAATTATTTTGATTTAGTTGTAATCAAAGTAGATAATAAATAAATAAAAATATTTTCTAATTGTGATATTAAATCTTCTAATATTTGAAATAAAATTAATTAATATATGTATTTCAAGGACAGTATAAGCTGGAAGAGATTGATAAGATGAGCCTGATGTTGCGAAAGAGGTACGGGCGCGTGGTGAGAATATCCAAGCTCCTAGGAAGGCCCGACATGGTCTTCCTCTACGATCCCAATGAGATTGAGAAGGTTTTCCGTGGAGAGGATGCTCTCCCATTTCGGCCGTCCATGCCCTCCCTCGACTACTACAAACATCAGCTCAGGAATGATTTCTTTTCAGATATTGGAGGAGTCATTGCCACGTGAGTAAATACTATAATCTGTATGTATGTTATTTCGTACATATATATTAGTAAAAAAATACGAATGCTCCTTTCTGGCCCGTTCTACTAGTTTCTGGAATTCCCTTCCATCAAACATCCGCCATGCTCCTTCCCTTTCTACATTTAAATTCCTTCTTTTCCAGCACCTTCTAACATCCCAAAATGACGCTGCCTGACATATATTTTAAATATGAAATATATTTTTTTCCTTTGTTCAATCTTTACATTATTTGTTAAAGTTTTTTTATATCGTTATTTTTGTTACTAAAAGATTTCATTTCTTATATTTGTATTTTTTATTTTTATTTATGTTTTAATCGTATTATCTTTCATTAATTCTTGGTCTAATATAGATCCTTTATTATTTCAGAGTTAATGTTATTTTAAGAATACTAAGTATTAGTACAATGTTACTAATTATTTTCGTTTTATTTAATTTTTTTTTTGTTTCTTTTTTAATTTGGATTCTGTTATCAACTCATATATTTCTCATTTTTTTTCTAACATATATTAGCTTCTGAAGATTGTTTTTATTTTATTTATTTTGTGTTTTATACTAATTCATCAATTATTGTAAATAGTAGTTAATCATGTTCATCTTGTCTGTTGGCCAGACATATTGTATATTTAAACTGTACAAAGCTGTTATTCTAAAGGTACCCAGTCCCAGAATAAAAATTATTTTCTATCTATCTATCTATCTATCTATCTATGTTCGTACGAGCGTGTATATATATTTTTATATAACATAATTTGATCCATTATTATATATATATGAGATATATAGTAATGGAAAGTATTGTGATCGTGAAAATTTTCGAATTTCAGTTTTCAACGGAAATAAACGTTTTAGAGTCCCTTGAGTTCAAATGACTAAGTACCGCAAAATAGTCTGAGTGTGTGTGTCCGTGTTTGTGTGAGGTCTATCACGAAAACAAAAAGGCGTACAAAACTGAAATTTCATATTTAAGACAACTTACGCCCAAGGTGTTCCATCAACTTTTTCATCAAAATCAGCTGACCAGAAGTGGTGCTTTATACATGTTGCACCTTTTTACGATTTACTCAAAAACGGCTCTAACGATTTCGATTAAACTCATATTGATGTAAAATTAAATGGGCTTTAATTATGATATAAGTTTCATTTTGATCAAAATAGTCTGACAGGGCTTAAATATATTTTCTTCCTCTAAAGTACCTTTAATTTTATAGAATCAGAAAAATTGCCATACCATCTTATTAAGATTGATAAAAAGCGGCTAAATATAAAAGTTTAACGAATTTGATTACCAACCAAAGGAGAAAAAGAGGTAAAAACATATTTTTATAATGTAATTTTGTTTTTTAAAGCCTAAAACAGCAATAGGTGTGTAATATACCGTTGGAAAGCGAAAGATTTTAGAAAAAATATTATCTTATATACAAAGTTGTACAAGGTAATGTAAAGTGAAAAATAAGGCAAAAAATGATTACTGATCATTATACGTAACATTTTAATATTAATATATTGTTTAATCTAAATCATATGTTTCCAACGAAACTGAATAAACTTTTTATTTAAATTTAAGTTTATTTAATAGTTCTTAAATTGATTTTAACAGTCGAGTTAAATGAAACTAGTGTGTTGCCCGCACCAGATTTTTATATACAGAAATTTTTAAGATACTGGAATTATACCTTCTTATTACGTTTACTGAATTAATTTTTACTGCTACTCAACTATTAACATTCCCTGTCTTGAATTATTAATATATGAAATATGTTAAGAATTGAAATTGTCTTATGTTTATATCTCTCCATTTGTAATTTTATTTGTTTTATTTTGTGATTTATTATGTGCAAGAGTGACAGTCATTTGTTTTCATCTATTTGAATGAGCTGTTAAGTGACCGCGGGGCAGAGGGCATTCTGGGATTGAGAGGAGAGTTAATGGAGTCACTCGCGAGTGTAGACGGTGTTTAATTAAGTTCTTTGTCGCTGAATGTCGCATATTTTTCATATAATCGCAACTCGCACATCATCATAGAAGATTGTCTCAAAATTGTCGCATGGAGTAGGAGTCGCAGAAGGAATGAAAGGAACATCGCAGACGGGAGAGGGAAGGAAGTCATCACGGACAGAAAGACCCACCGCTTGCACACTATAAACAGTATTTGTTTTATTTTAATTAATAAAGCTTGTTCATGTTCTCTCTTTTATTATTTCATTTATTTACCCTCAACAAAATTACACGGATTGACAGATAATTCGGCGATTCACAATAACGACGGGTTGAGGCTGCGAGCAAACGCGTTAGTCGTCCCTCTTTCCAACAAAATACATTTATATAAGGGGAGAAAAAAATGATGTCACGAAAGGTGTTCAGTAAAAAAAAATTGCCATTGACTGTAAATATTTAAGTCTGCCATCTTAGTAGTTTAGTATAATCTAGTAATTCGTTTTATCCAGCGGCGAATCCACGAGTTAAAGAAAATAAACAGCCAACGTCTTAATTAAAGTACTGCAACGTATATAGTATACGTTCTAGCATCAATAGACATGAGTTGATATAATATAATAAGCATGTTAGGCTTAGTTAATGTTGGCAAAAACGTTAGACCATCCCCTTCCCTCTCCAAACCAAAATTCCTCTTCTAAAAACAGTATGTCTCTCATCCCTAAATGAAGCCTACAGATCTGCCACTTCTCTGGTATATTCACATACGAGTAATCTCAATGCATTAATATTTTTTGCCCTCCGAAAAAAAAACCTCAATCCTTATTATATAAATAAATTTGGTTCACGAAATTTTCGAACTTTTAGTTAAACATCATTAGATTGAAGAATCTTTCAAGAAATACTTACTAGATTTTTTTTTGTTTGACTGTTAACAACTTAGATTTCTTGAATAATATACATATACGTATTTTATGTATTCATGAATTATAATTTATATATGTTTAGGTTATTATTATATGTTATGTTTTAAACAAAAAAATAAATGATCGATATTTTTCACTACACAATCCTTTTATTTCTTTTTTCTCTCCAACGTTTCAGAAATTTGCCATTTTCAAGGATCCTTTAATCTGACCTGTTTATTGCATACATAAAATTAAATATATATTATCACATTATAAAAAAATATGCACTTTAGGCTGAAACCAGCCTTGTCAGTTTGTTATTATTATCAGAGCAGATAATAAATAACAGCTGACAAGGTTAATAATAATGTGACAATATATATATATATATATTATAATATATATTATTTATATATTAATGATTATGTATGCAATAAACAGGACAGATTAAAGGATCGTTGAAAATGGAAAATTGCTGAAACGTTGGAGAGAAAAAAGAAATAAAAGGATTGTTGAGTGAAAAATATGGATCATTTTTTTATTTTAAAAAAACCTAAAGATAAGTTTATTGGCTCAAATAAGACATATATAATAAAAATTAATAATTTATATATGTATATGTGTTATATATATATATATATATATATATATATATATATATATATATATATATATATATATATATGTATAAATAAAATATTATATTTTTTTAAGGCACGGAGATAAGTGGCTTCAATTCAGAACCAAAGTACAACACGCTTTACTCCAACCAAAGACCGCACAACTTTACTTAAGGCCCATTGAAGAAACAGCCAAAGAATTCGTGAATAGGTAAGCTTTTATATAAAGATGAGTAGTACTTTCCATTATTTGATTGCTTTTTACGGAAAATAATACGTAGTACATTATGGTTTTCTGCAACCGTCTATTCTAAAAGTTCAGTTAAAAACGTAATTTTTACAGAATCATATTTGATCACAAACCATACTCAGTCAATATAATCAGACTACTTTTCCGGAATTTAACTATAGGGGAGAGTGTGATATGGGCTGAATTTAGACACCAACCGCTATATTAATGTGCACTGTATAACAGTTATATTGAAGTTAAAGATTGATAAAAGTCTTAAATATTGAAGGTATAATCATTGCACAAGAAACAGTTTTATTTGTCCTATAGCTGACAAACTCTGTCTTTAAGGAGACAAGAAATTATTGTATTATAATCGGAAGTAAATATGTTTTGTAATTTTGCCATGATATATAAAAACTTTCATTTTAAGTTGATGAAAAATCAAGACAATTATAAAATATAAAAAAAAAAAAAAATGTAATGAATAAACTTAACCGCTTATTACAATGTATGCATATATGTGGCAATTTAATGCATTGGTTTAATGGTAAATAATCTAATATGGAATCATTATTACGGCTTTTATTGTACCTCATATATACTTTTCCAGTGGCACGACAGGCCGTGTAGGCCCTGGACCTCGTGGTGTAAACTCCTGCAAGTTTACAATCACGTTTCATGATGCAATTTTTAGTGTAGGGTCATCACTCCCTACGACTAATTTTGTGAGTGGCCACCCTTTGGCTGACGGGTCTCACATACCCGGGGGAGAGGATGTGAGTGAATCCACATTTTTTTATATCCTTATAAAAGCCCCGCCGGGACTGGGATTCGAACTCAGAACCTGTAGCATGAGAGACTAGCGCGCTCGCCACTCATCCACGGGCTCCTCCTCCTCATATATACTAGTTACTATATTTTTTTCTTTTTAATATTGACTATTCTTAACTCGCTCGCGTTGTCTCTTATGGAATGCAAATTGCCTTAGGTATGCGTGGTGAATCCTTGAGGTCATTATCATTAATGAATGCCACACATCAATCTTCCTATTTCTAAACGAGAAATATTTGCATTGTGCGTCAACCCCATATAAAACTAGGTAAAATGGGCCTTGAGGTAATTATCAGATAAAAATATCCCTGAAACAATATTCTATTGTTGTTCCTAATAAAGCATCAGTAAATATCGTTCATATGATTGATACTAAACCATAACAGCCGAATTAATCGTTACTGTTAAATGTTTGTATTTAGTTATGTTCAAGCCACTTTGAAAAATACGCTCTTCAAATATTAATATTGCAACAGTTCTTTCATTGTAAATTATTCGTATTTGTTAGCATTATTATTAAATTCAATTAGTGATACATAATCGGAGGATCTAATAATCACTACCTGTAGTCCCTGAAGGGAGCGGCGTGATCTAGTCGATAGAGCACTAGACTACTATTCTCCGGGTCCTGCGTTCGAATCCCGGCTGTGGCAGAATATTATTTATTCTGTTATTCCGGCCGAGGGGCGACCCTGGGGTATGGAGACCCTCCTGGGGCAGACCCAGCTTCTATAAAGTGGGTACCCAAAATGGGGAAAAACTGGCGACTGAGTGTAACCAAGGCCTAATTACCTCATCGCACGGCCATTGGCGCAGAAACAGTATGAATCTCTATATGTACTAAGCCCAAGACACTTTATGGGTTGTAAAGGTACAGTTTCTTATTTTATTATTTTTTTTTTTTTAGTCCCTAAAATACAGTAACAACTAAACCAGTAGAAATATTGTAGATAATTTAGATTGAGGCTCTTTATCTTATTGATGTGTCTTTATCTTATTGTGTTAGACATTTCATGTATGCTGCATATTGTATGCATTTTTTTTTTTTGTGCTCCCCGCCCCCCAATGTTTGAAATGGTTCCATTCGTACCAAACAATATTTCGTCAAAAATATTGGTCCATGTTTAATAATCATATTGCTTTATTCAATTATATTTTGGTAATAAGATAGAGATAAAGCAGAAGACTACTGGTCTCCGAGTGCCGGGTTCATACCCAGCTTTGGTAGCATAATTCTTTATTCTCTCATTTGAGAGGGGGGGGGGGAGAGCGACCCTGGGATAAGAAGGCTCTCCTGTGGTACACTCAGCTTCTATAAATCTAGAGTATAAAAAAAAAACCTGCCGGCTGAGAATGATCTGTGTCTAATCATTTAGCTTAAAAATATAGTAAACATATTTAAATTTATCCTGCAATTATTACGTTATCAAAACCACAATAATTAAAGCAGAACGACGCTCATTATTACATTTATTGTATATATTTCTTTATTCTTTTCATGAATGTGAAAAGACTTTCTTTTTTCTTTTTTTATTGTATCATTATTTTTTTTTTTTTTTTTTTAGGATAAGAGATATAAGAAATGAAAATCAGGAAGTCCCAGATGATTTTCTCAATGAAATCCACAAATGGTCTCTAGAGTGTAAGTGTAAAATTAATTTCTTAAAACTCTATAATATTATCTATCTACGTTGTATTTGGTATAAGAAAATTTTTTTGCAGGATTATTTAAAAAATGGTAAAAAAAAAAAGAACCATCCGATTGATGATTCGAAGGAATTTAAGAGGTGAAATAAACTGTGCACAATCATGTCACTCTTGAGATGCTCCTGAACATTAGTAGGAGTGTAACAACTTCTCTTTCTGCAGGATCCTTTTAGCAACAGAAAATTATTAGAAGGACCCTGTTTTTCTAATCCAGCCTCAGATTTTTTACAGTAAGCCACCTTGACTCGCTTTGTATATAGCTATGGCTATATGGCTGTATATAGCTAACACAGACAGACTCAGTAGCGAAAGGACCATACAAATTTTTCTTGCGAGGGATTTTTTTTTTTTCTCATTTCATACATACCTGAATTTTATCTGCAAATTGTTAATTATTAGAAAATTCTGCACAGTGAAAGGAAGGAACGTTTACGGAGGTAGAATCGGAGGTCTAGGTATAACGAATGGGGTTGAAAGATTTAGCGATTGAACAGCATTCCTGTATATCAGTGGTTCCCAACTGGTGCTTCGCGGACCAATGTAGGTCCGCAGACGATGTTCTAGGTGTCCGCGAGATGTCTTGTGAAATTATTTTAAATTATGTTGACGTAAAATATTTGTGAATACTTGGCTTTCAATAAAAATCACATGCTATACACGGACAAATTGAACTTTCTAATGGATACAAATGCTTGTGTTTATTGTTATTTTTACAATTAAAACCTTAAAATTGGCCCTTTTTCACCATTTCGAAAATAACGAGCTTAAAGAATAATAGATGTTTGATCTATCGCAGAGGATAATGTGCAATATTTGACTTATTTATGAGCATTTGAACTAATACCTTCTTGTTTTAAATTGTATGTTATTTTTATCTATTAAACGTCCTTTTCTCTAGCTCTTCTAGCTTGTGCACGTCTGACCGAACAAAATTTTTTATTCTCCTACCTTCGAGGGTTTCAATCCATTTCTTACTTATAAATTGTGATCCTCTGTCAGTTAATATTTTCTCAGGAGTTCCATAAATTAGGCTAAATTGTGCTACTCATCTACACGCTGCTCTGGTTGTGGCTGCTCAGATATTACGTAACTGGACGATCTTGCTAAAATTGTCTATCATGACAAAAACATATTTAACTCCTCCTGCTCCCATGGTTAGGGATCCCAGAAAGTCCCCAGAGACAAGCTGTAATGGTCCATCTACTTTAATTGATTTTGGTTCAGCATGAAAGATCCTATTGGGGAATTTTGAAACTTGACATTTATAGCACCGACTTACTACTTTCTTTACTTGATTCGCAGCATCTTGGATGGGAAAGTGACTGTTGATAGTATTAACGAGTTTTACGACCCCAATATGTGCTTATGTCTCATAGCTGTATTTAATAAATTCTTCTGTTTTCGCCTTGGGGATTAGTATTCGAGGGGGTTTTCCCGTCCTCTGACTAATAATATACTTTCCGTCGAAATGATAAGTATAATGGTAATTATTAAGTACGTAATATTTTTTATTCCTCTAAAAATCTAAATACATACTTGTTATTTAGGATTTAGGGGGTCCTTGTCATTGAAAGGATTGTATGAAGGGATCCACGTAAGATTTTTGTTGGGAACCACTGCTGTATATGCCTTACCCTGTCCAAAGTTTGAGATCCAGAAATACACTCGAGCATTGTTGCTTTCTTGTCGATATAACGGAACAAATCGAAGTCCTTATTGCTTGTGTAATGACCTGAAATCTCAATGAAATGTTTCGAGAGGAGCTAAATGTGATCAGTACGAAGGCAAGTAGATCATATCTAGAGACTAATGTTTTCTTCATGCTCTTCTAACACTTTACCAACTGCTTCCCATTTATCCTTAGTACCGTTATTTAACTTTGATACGTTTTATTTTTCCTACAGTAATTTTACAAACCTTATTTACTCCATCAAACAAAACAAAAAATCATTCCGACTCCGCGAGGTCCAATTATTTTCCCCTTAATTTCATAGAATAACACCTCCAAGAAATCCTGCTGGTCATATTTTTCGCTAATCACTTTCCCCTCTAAAAAAATATTTCTTTGTCTTACCTATGTGGAAACTTATGTTTTAGGGTCGCATTAGACAAAATGAATAAGTCCGGCAAAAAGGTTTTTGTATGTTTCACTCTTTCTTTTACTATTTAAACGTAATTACCTTAATTTAAATGCATTATTTACCGCTTAAGATTTCACGATCCGACAGACAATACTTTACTTTGAAGATGGTTGTGTGCATGAAGTGGCCTCCCGATTGTACTCGAAAACAGTGCCATCGGCACCATTATTTTCCTTGCGAGTTAAATTGATCCTTGGATCTTTCCTAAACCTAACCATTATCTGTCCCCACCTTTTCTATATTCACAGTGTCCTGCATTCTAGAACATTAGTTAGAACAAAACATTTGAACGCTGCTTTCTTGCTCCTTCCACTACTTTCTGGAATACTTCTCCTACCATATAATTTATCTGTCATTACCCTTCCTGATATAATTTAAATTCCTACCTAATTTGAACATTTTAAATAACTATACATACATAAATAGATAAATATATACGTAATGCTGTATGGCAAATTAACATTTTACAGCAATAGCTAAAATAGCTTTGGATGTCCGACTGGGCTGTTTAACCTCTAATGCAAGCCAAGAGACACAGGAATTAATCGATGCAGTAAACACATTCTTTAAAAACGTTGTCATTTTAGAACTAAAAATTCCATTCTGGAGAGTAGTGAGTACTAGAACATGGAAGGAATATGTCGGAGCTCTAGATACCATTATAAGGTAATTTTAAATTTAATTTTACATTAAATTCATAACAATACATTGGTTCGGACTATATCCAGTCCGTCTAAAAGATCATAGGGTAGTAATTGAAGTTATTTCGGAGATATGAAATGAAATGAAAAAAAAAAACTTCTTTATTATCCTGGGACTAAAGTCCCTTAAGAATAAAATACAAATACATAATTGTTGACCAGAACAATGAGCTAAGAAAAAAAAAAAATTAAGGTTGTAAAATATGTAAATATTTACAAATCAGACTCTCAGAATGAAAATAAAAAAACAGGAATAGGTAGTTCATCAGTGATAATTTAAATAATATAAACAACAACGATTTTTTTTTTTTTATTAAGTAAAATTACAATCTGTCCCAATTTGGACATCAATAGTAGTGCTGAGGTTATATAAACAAAAAAAAAAAAAAATAGTATTTATAGTAGTTTGAGGTTACAGACCTTTTTTCGGGACTTGGTTATTTGCACACAGGAGACCCTAAAACGTGTATTTCCGTTGAAAAATGGAATTTGAAAATTTCCCATATTATATATTTCACCAATATTGCTCATTAAATATTATTATTTTTGAAATGTTAGGAAATCACCATTTTTAAGATCGCTATCACTAGCTGTTAATTATATCATATATGATATTGTAATATCGTGTTATACCTGTAAAAATATTGAATTTGTCTTTATCGAGCATGTCTAATTCTTATAAAAAGCCAAGGCTTCACAAATATCTAACTTCAAGGCAATTTAAAATTATTTTCCAGCGACATATCGTGGACCCTTTGGTCATCATTTGCGGACCACTAGTTGGAAACCACTGATGTAGGCCATTCAACGTTTTGAGCATTAGAGTTGTAAACTGTTAACTAGTTTTATACTTAGTCACTTTCAATATATTTCACTTTAAGGAAAAATACAATTCTCAAGATCAAAATTATTACATTAGATTTGGGGACTGTACATACAATTACAAATATGATAAGGATGGGGTTTACATCCTTATCATATTTTTAATTTTTGTTTTGTTTTTATATCTCTAAAAGTAACAGAAAAAAAGGCATTTTCCTAAAATATATTTTCAGCTGCAAATGCTGCTATTGTTAAGAAACCCTACTTGGTTTCCCCCATTGTGGCAGGAAATCGATTGCGAGGCAAAATATGTCAATCACGTAACACAGCTATCGTTTCAACAACCTTAGTAATGTCAGGCATAAGATGGTCTATTTTCGGTTTGTCCTAGAACTATGCCTATGAGCCAATAAACTTACTAACTTTAATTCCGATCACCATCAACTAGCAGTATATCCAACGGAATTTAACTATAAAATCCTGATTCAAGTCAGTCTAAAACATTTTTAGATTATACAAATTATTAGGATATATTGTGAGCCATTTCGTTTTAAATCTTTTTTAAAGATCATATTAAATAAAATAATTAGAGGTGAAATAAAAAATCTTTATTTATACAAAAATAAAAATAAAAAAACACGCAAGCAACCAAAACCAAGTTTTAAATTCTAATTACTTTGCGATTTAAATACTCCTTTTCTTCTATATACATAAGCAAATAATCGAAACGGTCTCATTAGCAGATTTGTTTGGTGAAAATAAGTAAATAATGTATTTATATCAAAAAATCAATTGTATATTCATGTAATGTATGTTCATTAGATATGATGTAAATTATGTATTGTCAGAGTCAAGGAATCTGGGTTTCCTAGGTCATCTATTGACCTATATTTCTTGCATTCCCTACCTTTTTTTGCTAACAAATAAAGATGGCTAATACTTTAAAAACTAGCTGTTATCAGATTTCGGGAAGTTTGTGGATCTAGGCGATGTTATATACAAGTGACTTGTTATTTTATTTTCTGAATGAATCAATGAAATCAACTTACATCGATACCAACAACAAGCGCGACGTAAAGGAAGTGTCCTTGAGTCTGTGACTTTTAAGAGCACTTCCCTGTAAACTTGGAGCACCTTTAAGATAACAAATAGTTTTATAGAATGTTTGGACATATCTGACTAAATTAATGTCGGATAATTAAAGCATAATACAAATTAATGCTAACAAAATGAAAATTAATTAAATAAAAAGTAAATGAGACAAGAAAGTACCAGTACAGGTGAAAATATTGCTCAGTAATACAAACCATTGTTTATATTTATCAAAAATGGTTAATAGTAATTTCGGTTTATTATGGGGATAATACAATAATCCGTAGCACATAATGAATTATGAAATTTCATCTTAAACCTTTAATCTATTGAAATAAAAAAAAAATCACTATAATCTAAAATTTTGAAAGTTTTTTTTTTATTATAATTGATATGAAGCAAGATTTTCTTAATTTTAAAAATTTCAGGTTATTAATGACATGTCTTATTTTTTTAGGGTAGTATATAAATTCATATCAAAGGCATTAGAGGACTTAAAGACTAAGAATAGTGAAATCACAGAGGATAGCTCACTATTGCAAAGAGTTTTACATGAAAACTCGGATAACCCTAAAGTAGCAGTTATTCTTGCCTTAGATTTGTTCCTTGTCGGAATAGACACTGTAAGTTTATAAATTGATCTGAACCATTCATTTTACATATTTCTAATATTTTTTTTAAGTAATCATTAGTCATTTTTTTAAAGTTACATTATTTTAATGAATAATAATTAATGGTGAGGAAGATGGTTGAGGGGTGGGAGGTCATAAAAAAAATTACATACCATTACGTAACGCTTATTGTAATTGTGTGCCGACGTTTAGGCCTACATTGTGGGTTCCTTAGGGCTCAAGAGAAACAAGATAACAACCAATACGATCAGAAAATTAATATTAAGTGGGTACAATAATGTAAGGACAGTAATACAATATGGAAAAAAACATTAAATTAAATTAAAATGATGACAGCAATAAAGTATAGAAGCAAACATAAAATTATAATGATAATATTGGAATGAGAATATTAGGATATAAAGAGAAATTAAGCAAATAATTAAAGTTAAAAGAAGTTTATCTTCAAAAAGTTAAATTATTCACATATTGTTCATCTTTCAACTTTAATTATTTGCTTAATTTCTCTTTATAGTCTTCAAATATTCTCATTTAAATATTATATTAGTTTTATGTTTGCTTCCATATTTTACTACTGTCAGCTTATTATCATTTTAATTTAATTTAATGTTTGTTTCTATAGCTTTTTTCAGTCAAATTCATAATTTTTTCAGTCAAATTCATAATTGTTTCAATCGAATTCATAATTTTTTCAGTCAAATTCATAATTTTTTCAGTCAAATTCATAATTTTTTCAGTTAAATTCATAATTTTTTCAATCAAATTCATAATTTTTTCAGTCAATTTCAAAATTTCTTGTACCCATATTATACAGTTAATTGAATGAGGTTTTGCAATCAAGAACTTAACATTTTTATTAAATCTTGTTCTTGTTTATCCATTAAACGTTACTTTATGTTACTGTGCTTAATCTGACGGTGCAGCGGGAGTCTTAAGTTTTGCCTATCCAGGTTTACTTAAGATAAGGATCTTTCACGAGTAACAATTTTTAAATCTTTTAAGGTTCAGTTGAGGAGCACAAATATAGGGCGATCTGCTGGTTTTGGACTTGCGACCTTAAGCATATAAGGCTGTTGTGCTAGCCACTACTCCACAGGTGACCCTCAATGTTCCAAAAATCCACAGGTGTTTGAACATGCCGGTTTTGAACACGTGACCTTGGTCATATCTATATTTAACACCTTGCTGAATGCATCCAGGGTCACCTGTGGAGTAGTGGCTAGCATAACTGGCCCCTTTTAAAGGACGAAATAACCAAGGATTTTTAATCCCTAAAAGCAAATATAGGGCCATCTGCTGGTTTTGAACTTGCGACCTTAATTATAGAGAGCTGTTATGGCTAGCCACTACTCCACAGGTGAACCTTTATGCATTCTAAAAGGTGTTCAGGACTAATATGTCCAAGGACAGGGGTTCAAACCCGGCAGATTTAAACATCTTGATGAATGCATCAAAGGTCACCTGTGGTGCAGTGGCTAGCATAACATCCTATCCACTAAATAGCGAGTCTATACCTGGCAGATAGCCCTATTTTGGCTTTTAGGGAGTAAAAATCCTTGGTTATTCGTCCTTTAAAAGAGGCTGTTATGCTAGCCACTACTCCACAGATGACCCTGGATGCATTCAGCAAGGTGTTAAAGATCAATACGCCCAAGGTCACGTGTTTAAGATTCAAACACCTGTGGATTTTTGGAACATTGAGGGTCACCTGTGGAGTAGTGGCTAGCATAACAGCCTTATATGCTTAAGGTCGCAATTCCTAGTGGATAGAAGGATGTTATGTTAGCCACTGCACCACAGGTGACCCTCGATGCATTCAACAAGGTGTTTGAATCTGCCGGGTTTGAACCCCTGACTTTGGACATATTAGTCCTTATAACCTTTTAGAATGCATAAAGGTTCACCTGTGGAGTAGTGGCTAGCCATAACAGCTCTCTATGATTAAGGTCGCAAGTTCAAAACCAGCAGATGGCCCTATATTTGCTTTTAGGGATTAAAAATCCTTGGTTATTTCGTCCTTTAAAAGGGGCCTGTTATGCTAGCCACTACTCCACAGGTGACCCTGGATGCATTCAGCAAGGTGTTAAATATAGATATGACCAAGGTCACGTGATCAAAACCGGCATGTTCAAACACCTGTGGATTTTTGGAACATTGAGGGTCACCTGTGGAGTAGTGGCTAGCATAACAGCCATATATGCTTAAGGTCGCAAGTCCAAAACCAGCAGATCGCCCTATATTTGTGCTCCTCAAGTGACTCTTAAAAGATTTAAAAAGTGTAACTCGTGAAAGATCCTTATCTTAAGTAAACCTGGATAGGCAAATCTCAAGACTCCCGCGGCACCGTCGGATTAAGCACAGTAACATAAAGTGACGTTAAATGAGTAACAAGAACAAGATTTAATAAAAATGTCAAATTCTTGATTGCAAAACCTCATTCAATTAACTGTATAATATGGGTACAAGAAATTATGAAATTGACTGAAAAAATTATGAATTTGATTGAAAAAATTATGAATTTGACTGAAAAAATTATGAATTTGACTGAAAAAATTATGAATTTGACTGAAAAAATTATGAATTCGATTGAAAAAATTATGAATTTGACTGAAAAAATTATGAATTTGACTGAAAAAAGCTATATGTTGAATTACTGTCATCACATTATTGTACTCATTTAATATTAATTTTCTAATATTATTGGTTGTTATTTTGTTTCTCTTAGTCCTGATAAAGGCCCACAATCTAGGCCGAAACGTCGGCACACAATTACAACAAGTGTTACTTATTAATGTGTAAAATTTTTGATAACCGCATTCTCAACCATTTTTCTCATCAAATATTCTTAACGGTCAAACAACCTCCATTATTAACTATAATTAATGCTCGATAAAAAAACAGATGCAACAAAATTATTTATGAAAGACTAATTACTTTGATAAATGAATGTGTAATACTTCAAGATTTTTTCCCCCTCAGACATCAGCTGCAGTTTCCTCAATACTCTATCAGTTAAGTTTGCATCCAGAAAAACAGGATATATTATATGAAGAAATAAATCGAGTACTTCAAAACGGTCCAATTACTATGAAAAAGTTGGACCAAATGGTATATCTAAAAGCTTGCATCAAAGAGACATTAAGGTAAGGAAATACAATTAACCTATATTTAATACAATCAGTTTCCTAAACATAAATAAATTGCAGCAATCAAATAACCATAATTGTAGTAGAATGGTATAAGACGTTTATCCATATGTCTTCGGAAATTTCGGTAGGTCTAGCCTGATAAATTATCTCTATTATATTATATGATTTAAGCAATAATAAATAATCTTCTAATTACATACCTCCCCCCTTCTCTCCCATAATGCCAATCGAGGAATAAATAAAAAGTAGTGATTTAAAGTAATAAATCACATGTTAAACACCTATCAGTATCAACACTAGTGAGTTATTATAATATAATATTATAGAATTCAAGTTATAATTACTATTTTTCTTTCTTAAAGTTGGATAATATGTTTAACCCTCCTTCTCTTTTGAACAACATATTTCCCCGTAAAAAGAGAAAGTTCCTCCCAAAATAGACGTCTTGGAGTGCGATACTGTCAGCAGATGAAGAATTACTTTTACAATTATTTGTAATGTGCTCTATAATGTCAGTATATGTTTGGTTTCCTTTTTTTGTATTTCTTGATATTGCCTATATCTTAGACTTTAAGATTTCTGATACAGGAGTGCTGCCATTGGGTAGTTCTTCTTCAAGTTTGTATCACGCCATTTAACTTTTGTCACATTTACTTGTTGTACCTTGAAGTACAGTTGTAAATTTCAATAAATGATGTTAAAAAAAAAAAAAAAAAAGATTTCTGCATGGATTTATTATCCTTCCATTTATTTGTTAACAGCGGGTTTATAAAGAAAATTACTAATTTTTAATCTATCAATAAAACAACCTTACTATTCATTAAGAACTCCGATCAATACGAGCGTTGTGCTACTATACTTTTTTCTTTGTCAATGGTTGCTAGTAGGTAATTTTCGAATCGGAGTTACGATTATCCACGGGGGATAATCGCCATGTGAACACCAAGGAAAAATAAATAGATAATAGTTATTTATTTTATTTTTATTTTTTTTATTATAAACTTAAATGATCGTTGTAGATAATAATTTATATTTTTATATTCTTCTTCCAATGGCACGACATGCCATTTTGGCCTTCGGCCGCGCGATTTGGATTCCTCACTGCTAATATCCACGATCAGTTATACGGCATGGTCATCACTCTCTGCGGCTTTGTGAGTAGCGACCAGTTGCCTGACCGGTCTCAACGGTAACGGATCCTTCTTTACTGAGCCAATCACCCGTAAAGTAGTGATTCAAAGTAACATACATGGCCTCGGAAATCGTGAAGCTTGGCAACGTTGGATCGAGGCCCCTTCACGCTAGTAAAGGCACATAGGAGTAAGATAAAGAAGAAGAAGAAGGTTTTTTTTGACAAATTATTTAGAACTATATTGTTAATGATTGTACGTTATTGCTATAGATATTTAAATCTATAAGAAGTTGATTACAAGACGAAAAGCGTTTTAAGTTCCCATTTAATGACCTGTTTGACCTGCCGAATCGAATCCCTCCTAGGAGATTAGAAGTTTATTTTTGTGCCAGTCTCACGGAATGTGTCTCGACCTTTCTACTCTCATTAGTATAGTTTAGTAACCTAATGTAAACAAGTAATGTTGCCTTAAGTGAAATGGAGACGAAAAGGACGTAAAGCCTTTTTGTTCTGGCTTAAGCCGTCAGCAGATCAGCAGATGGTTACTCCGCTTTCCTTTAAAACATCCAGTGATTTAACTTTTTAGAGACCAAACTTAAGGAATATTTGATTTAATACTTTAAACAGTATCTCGAATGCCTGTATTCATCCCTCCATATCTTGAGAGTTTCATACAAATAAATAAATTAAAAAGGAGCTGGTATGCACCAAAATTGTTTTATTTCGTGGCTACAGTGAAAGTATGTATTGCTAATCGTTAGCCTGATAAGTTTATAAAGAGGCCTTGAAAACTATTTATCAGACCATTCTAGATTCAAACTTTCCTCAATGCTTCCAAAATCTTATTTTAAGTGACTATGTAATAAGCTTTAATAGGCCAGATGCAACTTTTAATAATAAACCAAACAAGAAACAGGGAAGTAATGATCTTTACATAAACGGCAAGTATTAATTACATGAACATTTCTCAGGTAGGAACATGCCCTAACAATTGGACCAACTACTCATTTCTTAAGATTTAGATAAGTAAAACTGATGTTTAATTTACAGGATGTATCCTGTTGTTATTGGAAACGGAAGATGTTTAAAAAAAGACACAGTTGTTTGTGGATATGAAATTCCCAAAGGTGTAAGTAATCAACAAAAACTATCCTTTTATTAGATTCTGTAGTAACTCAGTCATTAAAACATACATTTTAAAAATATAGAAACAGTAGTTACCATATTGGTATTATATAAAGTCAAGTCACCATCCAGCAAGAAGTTCCTGAGCGCTAGTAGACATTTTTTTATTCGCTCCAACAGTCATAAAAAAAATTATACTAATTTACTGAGTAAACTCAATCATTATGAATAACTATTTAAATTCTACTAAAGGGAGAAATTACTGTTGAATCTACGATTCCATATTCACAGATTAGGGCATAGAATAAATAAAATAGGTCATAGACTTTTCATACAGAAGTTTATTTAACAAACACAAGTACATTAGGGTACAACAACATGATAGTAAGGAAGGTTACAAAACGCTAAGGCGGTAAAACATGTTATAATATAGTGTTGTCATGGATCCACTAATTGATCGTCCAACAATTACTCCTAAAAAATTACCTTAAGGTTAAAGGAAACGACACGTTGGCTTGTTTCAGAGACAAGAGATAACAGCTTTCTCGGACTCTTGGTTTTCACCGCTTTTATTATCGAAATAATTGTCCGATTTTTATTTGAAAATATTCTTCTTTTTTTTCGTCGGCGTAAGATAGTATAAAGATTTGTAGAACATTTCTTTCTAAATAATTCGAAACCTAAAAATTATTATTATACATGTTTTAAAATTAGTGTGAAAAAGCTGTGCACTGTGGCAGTGGAGAAAAAAAAATCTTGAATCCAATGCTCTTTTCCGTTTCAAAATCCGTCCAACGCTTCTGTCTGAAACAGAAATTTCGGATATGAAAGGAATACTGTCGACACATCAATTGAAAATAGTTGAGAGTAAGAAGGAAGGGTTGGGAGGTAGGTACAGAAGTACAGATTTGCAGATATATATATGGGTACAGTTGAATCCATATACAGAGTGCAATAGAGAGGGAAAACAAACTCTTTAACTTACCACGCATTGACCTTCTAAAAACTCCAAGTTTTCGACCTTTACCTCCACGAGTACGTTTTCCGTCACCTTTAAGAACCAAATAACAAAAATACACTTTTTCTCTCAGTTCCAATACGTTTTATGTAAAATGTTATCATTATCAACTCTAAAGAGCTTTACATACAACTTATAACTCGATTTGGAACAGCTTCTGATATACGAAACCATGGATATTTGCAAAAACGTCCTGTCAGTGATTTAGTCTATATTTTATTGCAGCTTGTGTAAAATGCATTACCAATCTTGTCCAGGAGCCCGTGGCTGAGAGGCTAGCGCGCTAGTCTCACACGCCAAAGGTTCTAAGTTCGAATCCCAGTCCCGGCGGGACTTTTTTAAACATATAATTAAAAGGGGGATTCACTCACAGCCTCTCTCCCAAGTATGTGAATCCGTCAGACAACTGGCGGCCACTCACAAAAATAGGCGTAGGGAGTGATGTCTCTACCCTATAAAATTCCATCGAGAAACGTGAGTGTATTCTTTCAGCAGAATACACGCGACCAAGGGCCTACACGGCCTGTCGCGCCAGAGGAAAAAACTAATCATGTAGAATATTCGATGTCCTACAAGCTTCTTACAAAGTAGTTCTTATTGCTTTCAACATATTTCGATATATATTCAAAAAACAGTTTTAGAGAATAATTATTAATACTTATCAGAATGTTTCCTCGTCGCTTTTATATTCATGATATAAGGTAGAACATACGCAGTACACATTTTCTGTTCTAACAGGATTTTGTGGCTACGCTCTGAACGGAATGTAACGGCAAGTGTGGATACGTTGCGTAGGAGATAGCATGAAATAAACCTGTATTCCAGGATGACAGCCACCGTGCCACTCTTAACATCAGCACACCTGGCGGCTCAACCGCAATAAGCTTTAAATTATCGACACTGGCCAGATAAAGAATGGAGCCATGTACTTTTAAAGATGAGTCTAGTTTTTCCTTTTATACTCCAAATGGACGAGTAAGAGTATAGAGGAGACGTGGCGTTCGGTTCGCTCAGTGTAATATTGCTGGAACGGTACCATTGAATGGTGGCTCTGAAATGGCGTAGGGTGGCATTCGTTCCGGTGTCAATAAATTTACCTAATTTACAAGATTGGGTTTTACAAGATATTGTGGTCCCTTTTGCTCCTTTTATTGGTGACAATGTCTTATCAATGCATGACGATGCCCTCTCTCATAGGACAGATATTGAAAGTAATTAGCTGGATGAAGTTGGAATCCTGATCCCTCAAGTGGCCAGCCCGTAACCCGAACCTGAACCCCACTGAACACACCAAGTAATAGCTGGGCCGGGCAGTTATACAACCATTGAGGTCCCCATTGAGCCTCCAATAGCTAGTAAACAACTGTCGTGGGAGAGGATTCCACATCACATCGATGGCCTGATACAAAGTATGCCTAGAAGATTGGGCGCTATCATATTGGCAAGAGGAGGAAATACACGGTACTGAGCCTCCAAATTACCTGTAAGACAAGAGGATTTGTTTATTTGACTCAAGATTTTCATTCAGAAGTCTGTTTTACTTAAAAACATATGATTGTTATTTATTCATTAATTTTTTTTGTTTTTTATCAGTTCAGTATCTTATTTTCTTCCTAGAAGTTTTCATTGTTTCTATTGATCGTGTACTCCACCTTTAAAGAAAACATAACGCTCACTACCTTATGGGATGTAGTAAGTAGTTGATTGTTTCAGTGGTTTTTAAGAAATGTAAGTGTTCTTTTTCAAAAGTAACTTCAATTGTATAGATTCAGAAAAATTACCTATATCATCATATTAGGATTGATAAAAAACGGCTAAATATAAAAATTGAACGAATTTTTTTTTCTTGAATACATACTTTAGAGCTTTCTTGTGTAAATAGTTATGGAACTATTTATTATACTATTCAAAAGTTTTTAAAAAATCACTGATTTATGAGACATCAAGTTCCAAACCATTAGTTAATTTAGACTCTAAACACTCTGGAGCGGTAATGTAAAATAGTGTTATATTTTGAGATATTCCCTTACATGAATTCAAACATAAACATAAAGAGGGTTAAAATTATGTAACTAACAAGTAAAAAGGCAGACGAAAGTAATATATTTATATTTTGTGATTAGATTAGAACAGATAAACAAAAAATAATATTAGATTTCGAACACCATATTGTTATCGACATGCAAGAGTGTGAATAATTCTAAAGCAAAAATAATCAGTTATCAATATATAAATTTGTTCCAGACTCAGGTAGTGTTTCAACATTACGCAATAAGCAACTCAGAAGAATACTTTGATGATCCAAAGGAGTACAAACCAGAGCGGTGGTTAAAAAATCAAAAAACAAAACAGTACCACCCTTTTGCCACTCTACCCTTTGGATATGGAAAAAGAATGTGCTTAGGAAAAAGATTTGCCGATTTAGAACTTCAATGTCTCATTACCAAGGTGATTTTTTTTTAATTAAAGGAATAACAAGAAATAGTTATATTCATATACCTATATTTTTTATAATGTTTCTATGATTAAGTGCTCAATTCTACGGCCCACCGAACTGCACATTTCGACAGATCCTTTCTCATTCGATCCTCAATCCTATGGAATTCTATCCCTCCTTCCATCCGTCACTCCAACTCTCTTTCAACCTTAAAATCCCGCATATTTAATCATTTAATGAATACCCAGGCTCAATAAAATTGTAAATAATTTATTATTATCATTATTTATTTTTTGTCACTGTTTTTGTTTTCTTCTTATTTGAATATGTCTAATTTTATGTAAGTCATTATTAACTTGTTAATATGTATTTAACTTACTCTAAGACTGCAAAGCACATTTTGTAAATTCTGTATTTTTTATTCTAAAGGGACTTGTCCCAGGATAATACAAAATTTATTTATTTATTTATTTATTTATTCTTGACAAATATGTGCGTCTTGTGATCTCTGGGAGAACTGAAAAGAGGGGAATTTCTCCTCCCGAAATGACCTCCAAGAAATAAATTGAATAGATAATAGCTTAATTAAAGTACTATAAAACATTAAATAGATACCTATTAGTAACATTACTCTTTTACTGTTATTTTTTTTTGTTCACCCCTACCTCGCCCTACCTTACCGGCTATACGTGATTTCTCGGGCCAGGGGGTGAGGGCGAGGGATAAATGCTGAGATAAAAGCCTCCCAGCACCAAGAGTCGAACTCGTAATTATTTTGGTTTCAAAGTATGGCTCTGTAATTGCTAGGCAACACGCGTCCAAAACAACGCTCGCTATCCCACCTAACAACCCCGCCCCTCCTTTACTGTTACTTTAAAATCATAAGCCTGTTTAGCTAAACTGTAATTGGCGATTACGTTAAACCTCTCCCTCATTCCTTCTCCAAAAGAAAAGAAACCCCCCTCCCTCTTAAAAGCTAAACCAACCCACAAAAGAAAATAATCTCTGGATCCACCACTGTTTTAGACTCCAGAGTGCACTTGCATCCTCATAGTGTCATTCTAATCATATTTCCAAATGTATGAATGCGCCCTACTGCCCAAAGATGCACATTTCCAGCTCAAAACAGGAGGGTGCAATTTTCTAGTTTTTTTTCTTTTATGTAGAGAGGAAGGATAGCCATTCATACAAGGTGCCAAGCAATAATTTATAGTAATATTAATAAAAACATATAGTTAAAAAATGATTCATAAACAATACTTTTCAAGGATTAGCTGCAAAATTAAAAATTGGAAGTGATAGATGCCTACCCCACCTTGTCCCTCCCCCTCTGGTTATGTTCATTATTTTTAACCTTTGCTGCAGGCATAAACAATGTGAATAAGCAACACCCATTACCAAAAAGTCTCATTTACCCAAATTCTGCCAAAATTAGTTACAACTTGCACTGTATTTTGCTTGGCTTACCAAGACCCACCCATATTAAACACAAAGTGGAGGAGGCTCTGTGTTTATTTTTGAGGAAATATTGACATGAACGATCTAACATTTTTATTTTTTTCCAGATTATTGAAGCATATAAGGTTGAATTCAAGAGAAAACGCTTGGAATACTCTGTTCATCCCATGTACATGCCCCACGGCCCACTGAATTTTAAGTATATCGTACGGAAAAAACAATCAGATCTTCAAAGTTAGTACACTATAAACTTGATAAAAGAAAAACAATTTTTTATTAACTTCTACAGTATTATTAAAATATTTTTATAACCATCTACAGTAAATTGTTTATATTTTCATAACAGTATGTGTTATTGTACCTTAAGTATCAAGCCCTACACGGTGAGAAAAGAGTTAGATGAAAATTCGTGTGAGCGAGGGCTTGTAAGAGTTCAAGAAAGTAGCGGGAGAGGGAGAAGACATAATTTGTTTACAATAAATTTGGACAATAAAATCAAATATTACTTTCAAAAAAATTCTATATCATTAAATATTGTTTTAAAAATATAAAACTAAAATATGAATTTATATAAAAACAAACAATTCTGATATACACCTTATGAAAACATGTTTTAAATATAAAAACTCTATTTTAAGAAACTAAACTCTATTTATAATAAAAGTAAAAAAAAAAAAAAAAAAAAAAAAAAAAAAAAAATGGGTTGCATAGAAAATACGGTTAATGCATATTTATTATAATACAGTTAGTAGCTGACAATGAAATATATTAATCTAGTAGCAAATTAAATACATTTTTGATGTGTCCAAATTAGTTTAAAAAGCCTAAAGAGTTAAGTCAAGCCTGAACAATGTTTACTGAAGTCTCTTTAATTGTTGACAGAGATCAGGGAAAGGTAGGTTTTGAGGTTTCGTTTTTTCAGTTTAACAAAATGAAGATTTAACTGTCTAAAAATGTGTGTCATTAAGGTTTTTCTTATCTGAGAAATCCACCAGTATAAATAGATACTATTTGAAACAAGTTAAGGAATTTTTATAAGATCCTTTTCTTGATCTTCCTTTTCTATCCATATAACTTATGATCTACCTGTCAAATCCTTACACCCCAGAGTCATATCATACCGTAATTTGGACCTTCTTTCATTTGAATCTCTTCAACCTGATCTGGACTCTATCCACTGGGGCACGATATATTCCGACAACTCCATTGATCCTATGGTCTCCACTCTCACCTCAAACCTACGATCCATACTAGACATCCATGCTCCCCTGAAAACCAGAACCTTGCGCCGTCCTACTGCGCTTTGGCTCATCCCCGAAATAAAGGATATGATGAAGAGAAGGGAAGCGGCAAGACGTAAATTTCGACGCACTCGTTTGCAAGAAGACTATGTGTCTTTCAAGGAGCTTCGTAATGAAACCCAATGCGAAGTGCGACGTGCTAAATCCCTCCATATCCATTCTGTCTTTTCCGATGCTCCTGATACTAAATCTAAATGGAAAATCCTGAGAAAATTGTTATTTCCCGAACCCAATAACCCCAGTTCTTTCCAAGTCACGCCTGACGAACTCAATAACCATTTTATATCCTCAGCTCCTAATTCTTCGACAACTTCTGACATTACTTACCGAAGCTTCAATCCATACAGTTTCTTCCCTACTGTGTCCTACGACGAACTACTTAATGCAATCTTAAAATCCCGAACTAACGACTATGGACCTAACAATATTCCTGTAAAACTAATAAAATCCAGCCTCCCATCCCTCATACCAGTACTATATCATATTTATAATTTCTCTCTGCAAAATTCCACTTTTCCTTTTTTCTGGAAAACCGCCCTCGCCTGACCACTAAATAAAGTTCCGAACCCTACCTCACTGCAAGATTTCCGTCCTATTTCTATCCTCTCCAATCTATCAAAACCGCTCGAACACCTTGTCCGAACCCAGCTATCAAATTTCCTTGAAGCAAACTCTATCCTTAGTCCTCTCCAGTTTCTTAGTCCTCTCTTCCGGTTTCCGACCTGGTTATTCTACCCAACCCGCTCTCCTTAAAATAACACAAGACCTCCAAAATGCCATTGATCACCAAAAATTAACTATACTCATCCTTCTAGATTTCTCAAAGGCGTTTGACACGGTTGATCATAGTATCCTTCTTACCAAACTCCAAAATCTTCCAGTATCCAACAGTGCTTTGCGCTGGTTTCAATCCTTCCTCTCCGATCGTTCTCAGTATGTAGTAGTGCCAAATCAACCTCCTTCCAGTACCCTGCCTCTATCCTGTGGTTTCCCTCAGGGATCGTCTCTATCCCCCACTCTATTCGCTATCTACATTAATGACCTCCCTCTCCATATCCATCACTCTAAATACCACCTCTATGCTGACGATTCCCAAATATACCTCTCCTTCCCACCTTCCGACCTATTACCAGCTATAGAAAGACTACAAGAGGACTTAAATCGAATAAGTCACTGGGCTGTAGTCAATAAGTTAAAACTAAATTCTGAAAAAACAAAAGCTATTGTAATAGGATACCATCACCTCCTGAAAACTGTTCCACATATCCCAACCCTGTTTCTAAATAGTAATCCTATAAATTTCCACCCGACTGTCAGGAATCGTGGGAGTAACCTTTGACCCAACTCTATCCTTCAAAAATCATATTTCCGAAATCTCTCGTCGTACCTTTTCAACCTTAAAGCGACTGTATTCCCTCCGTTACCTCTCTAATATTTCCCCACTTCGACTATTTCTGTACGGTATACGGTGGTGTGTCGGGGATTTCGAGGTAAAAATAAAACGCTTAATTAATTGCTTTGTTCGATTCATCTTCGGGGTCCCTAGATACACCTCTGTATCCCAATTTTATGGCGAGTTGAAGTGGCTTAACCCTTCCAATCGTCGCAAGTATTTCCTTGCGTCATTTCTTTACCAAGTAATCCAATCCCGCCTTCCATCATACATTTTTGACATCCTACAGTTCAAATCCTCTGTCCATCCCCGTTATACACGCTCCAGGCCTTCAGATTTATACAGTACAGCCCACCTCACTGCACATTTCGACAGATCCTTTCTTATCCGGTCCTCAATCCTATGGAATTCTATCCCTCCTACCATCCGTCACTCCAATTCTCTTCCTACCTTCAAATCACGTATATTCGATCACTTTATGAATACCCAGGCTCAATAGAATTGTAAATAAGCTTTTTTATATATTATTTTAATTTTTTTATCATTGAAAAATGTCTATTTTATACCAGTAATTATTAAATTTTATTCATTTAATTTACCCTAAGACTCAAAAGCCCTTTTTGTACATTCTGTATATTTTATTCTAAAGGGATATGTCCCAGAGTAATAAAGAATTTATTTATTTACATTATACAGTTGCAGTTTTCATTTCACTTTAATCAATATAATATTTATTATATGCTGATGTTAATGTTCAATCTTGGGAAAGCAGTAGTAATTTGATAATAATATTGTATTCCTTTATCAGGGGTAGAGGTGGTGGCAGCCCTGCTCAATAAGAAAGCTGACCACACTCTTTTCCTCTTGGATCTAAGTTTTACACAAAAAAATATCTGATTTTTCTCTATTGTATAATGTAGGTACAATTTGTATATGTAGGTACAATATGTAGGTACAAGTATCTAGGTAAGATTTTAGGGGAACACTTCAAGTGATTATTACTTCCGTATATTTGCCAAAGATGGAAGCTAGGTTTCTCATATTTGTAGAATGTAAACAATTCACAAGTTATATTATACTTATGTGTAAAAAATATTAATGTAAAAATTTAATTAATCTATGGAAATTTGCAGTAATCCAGCTAAGATAATTTTAAATTAATACATTCTTGTCAGCCCCCATGGAAATATATATGCTCAGAAAATACTGATTGCTAGTGGTTTATTACTGGCACAATCATCTCTACACCACATTTATATAATTATCAACATTTTTGTTTTTTTTAAATCACAAAAATGAACTGAATATAAATAAAATAAATGCATTTGATTAATGAACACTGGAAATCTTTTCAATATCTTGGTAAATATAAATATTTTTTAATTAAATGTTTCTCTGGCAAGTTGGCTAAACATTTGTTCTATATAGAAAAACATTAAAATGGTAAAATATTTCCATAAAAATAATCATAAGACTCTCTGAATAACAGTCTTGCAAAACATGTGTAAATACAGTAAAGCAATTCTAGCTCAGTAACAATAAGTGGATTGAAACTGAAATCATCTAAGATAGCTAATATGCCAGGGATGTTAAAAAAAGTTTTTAACTAATAATGTTTAACGGGAAGTGCCACTTCATATATCATTGATTTCATACTATTTTCCAATAATGGGTTCTACTCAAACCTATTATATCAATATATAATTAAATGACCTATAATATATAATAAGTAGACCTCATTCTCCTTAAAATAGAATGACAAGCGTAAATATCAATAAACTTTATTTATAATAGGTATCTTAGGTTTAGAGTATTAGAAATCACTAAATGTCTCTCATTGTGATTAGTAATAAAAACAGATAAACACAAACCATGAAAGAATTTGATAACTAGCTGAAAAATATTTTTCTAGATTGGAAAACAATTCCTGAAGTAATAGTAGTAATATCATAGTATAATATAACGTTTTAAAGCCAAAAATTAAGAAAAAAAAATGTCTGATTTACTGAGGCACAGATGGTAATGGAAAATGATTTAAAAAAACACATAAATATATATTTTTTTTTTTTTTTGTAAACAATAATTAATACTGTTATATTAGAAGGGATAATTTATTAGAAAAAATAGTACATTTAAATCAGGGTTGAAAATATCCATAATAAAACTGGAAATATATCATGAAATACCTAGATCAGAACTTCAGTGAAAAAACCTAAACGTAAGGTATACAATTACTTTATAAAATAAAGCAGTTCTTTGCAAAATTTAGAAAAGAACACCAAAGGTTATAAAAATAAAATTAGAAATACAGAACTACATTCTTTAAACTTATGTAACAACTATGAATTTAGTTTTGATGTGATTTGGAAGATGGGGAGAAAGGGACACTCTAAGGGTTTGTCTAAAAGAGTTCTAAAATAGTAATACATTAAACTGTAAGAAAAGATTTAATGTCTTACAAATAATTGCCCTGCATATTTTTTGTGGTTTCTGAATATCTAGGTTTTCATAATAACAGGTAAGGTAAACAAAATATATTATTAAATTTCAAATAATTAATATGAGCTATCACTAAATAAATAATATAACAATAAACATAAACCAACCATTAAATTGTTAATTTATTTGAAAATTCAAATAATTACAATCTAATTGATAAATTAACACAAGTACACAAAAATAATCAACAAATCAGTTATTAAAATTTATCTTTCCAGTTTTTTTCTCTAATGCTTCAGTCTGAAAACGTATTATACTAACAACTGATAGATAAAGATATTATAAAATTAAAAAACAAAGAGTACCCCTTACATATAGCAGTTATTAGTTCTTATTTATACAGCACATTTACAAGGTAATATAACTTACTTCCAATAACAAAGAGTGAAATTAAATATAATCTGCCAACCAAATTATATTTGACTAGAATATATTCAGTGTCTGAACTAAATTGTTTTTATAATTAATAGTAGCACAACCATAATGAATGGAAACCAATATACATCATTTACACTAACTAAATTATACACACTTTTTACAAAAAATGAAAAAATTAACTAATAAATAAACAGTGACAGTTATTTACTAAATTCAGTGGGAAAAAAAAAGTCACAAGAATAGTCACCTTAAGGCACATTAAAAGACGAGTCTTCATATAAATATTTTCAAGTGTGTGATTAATCATTACTGGTAGAAAGGCACACGTTAGAAATATTCCATGCAGCAAATAATTGTGCAAGTACAACCACGATTACAATATAACAATAAGTAGAACATTAAAAATACAGGTTTTACAAGTAAAAACTGTTTCATAATTAAAACAAACACAACGTAATACAACAATAAAGTGTATGTATTAATACAAATATGTGTATAGGGGAGGTTATATATATATATATAACCTGGTGTGTGTGTAATATGTATATATGTATAGACATGTGTGTAAACATGTATATGTATATATATATATATATATATATATATATATATATATATATATATATATATATATATATATACATACATCCATACAGATATTATACACACACAAGGGCATATAATAGAAACATCCATATATATTTAAAATATATATATATATATACTATATATACATAGATATATAAGTAGAATCCCAATGATTCATGTTACTAACGAAGTGGGAGATGAATAGGAATTATCAGGGTTTGGGTATTTAGTTTTCTAGCTAGATGAATTATAGAACTTCTCAGTCATAATTAATAACAAACCATATTCTTAGAATCGAGAGCATTAGATTTAAAAAAGTAAACACCAAAATTCATATAAGCAATACCCTCTATATGACTCACAATCTTCTCCTTCACTCAAAAGCATAACAATTTTACTAATTTAGTAATTCCAAATTACAAGATCTTTATATCATTGGGAAGAATAGAAAAATATTATTAATGGAGAAGACTGAATAATTTTATAAAAATTAACAGAATATTTTCAATTGACCAAACCAGCATATTCATACGATTTATCAGGATTCTACATTTCTAAATATACTGATTCATAATAAATATAAATACCATTAAATCATTTTAATTTGATGTTTCCTAGATAGGATAAATGAATTAAAATACATTCTGGAATAAAAAAACCTGAGGATACCTGAACATAATTAATAAACTATTAAATAATACATTATTAGTACAAAAACTCAAATTTTATCCAATTTAGCACATCATATTTATTATAAAATATTTTTAAACCTTATCTTCATTCATTTAACACTGCCAATGATAGAAGGTAATAATTTAATAACTGACTTTTGAATTTAAAAACTCAATTTTGAGCTATTAACAACCTCAATATTAGAACAGTTTAAATGAAGCTTAATCAGCCTATTTCTAAGATTTCTCCCAATGAATAGATAGGGAAAAAATATTGATCTTATTAATCCCATCATTTCATGATTTTGTGCCTTAGTTTACGTATAAATGAACAGTACACAATTAAATACCAGTTATAAAACAACAATTTTAAAAATTAATATTCATTTTTTATACCAACAAATTTTGAACACTAAATTGACAATTTGTAATGTACTAACCGAGAAAGGGAAGAGTTTTAGAGCCAGTTATTTTATTTTCTTCATACAGTGGCATATAATTTAAATTTCTGTTGATAAAAGTTAGATCTCCAAATTTTCATGAAGTTAAGATTGATTGATATAAGTTATACAAAAATAAAACATAATTTAGCATAATTTTAAAAAAATGTTTAAAGGATTTTAAATGAGACATTTAAAAGTTGTCAACCTGTTATAAATTTTTATTGAGGATTTTCAGTTAACAACCAAGATTTTATTAAAATAAACTTTTCTTTTTTTAAATAGATTTTAAACCTTGGGTTAATAATTCAATAATGATTTTTAATCCAAAACTCAAACATATTTTTGAATATTTGAATAAATTGTTTTAAAGATATTTTTATTTTTCTATTTATAACAATCAATATTTTGTGAACCACTTGTCAAATATGATAACACACCTAGTTAATCTCACCTTTACAATGAACTAAATTAAAAATTAACACATGCTAAGAAGTTCCCAAAGATAGATAATAAAAACCTCCCTCCCAATAATGAATTTTGTCATTATGATGAGCTCTTTTTGAACAACATCAAATTTAGTTTTTTGAACTATGAGGAGGATCTCAGACTATCAGAATAACTTGTGGCTTTGAACCTAAATACTTGACTAAACATAGCTTCTACTCTGAATATTTCATTACTGCTAATAATTCCTAAAACAGTAAAATGAACATATCCACTAACAAGCATACAATACATTTCTCTTTGATAGATTAGCAGCAACTATCACTAAAACTGAGGACATGGAATCAAAAAAGCATGAAAAATATGACTTGCATAATTTTGAAGAAAAAAATGTCATAAAAATGATTAACAAATATCAAAAAATAAAATCAAGGAATGAATCTAACATATTTTTAGGCCAAATAGGACGGATATTACTATAAAGGCAATTTATAAAGTCTCTTGGAATATTATGATATTCTTTAATGATATTTGTTCTTAAAATAAGCAATATGCTTCATATAATAGAAAGAATAAAAATCACTAATTCCAATGCGAAAAGGACGGATTCGAATTATAACACTTTGTAAAGTTCACATAATCATGTAAAAATTTTAATAATAATTAGAAATAGGTTTAGGTTTAATTTATATTATGGAGCGGTTGAATGTTTTCCACATAAATATGAATTAATCACATTCTTTAATTGCTAAAGCTCTGCCCATTCGTAAATTCAAAATATACTAGTTTTCCAATATAGTATAAAAATAATATTTAAAATAATTGCAAATTGTAATTTAGCCCTTTTACTTGTTGCATATATTGTATATGCAGTTGTAAAAATCAATAAAACACATTTTTTTTTAATAAATGCATAAGTGGATAAACTGGAAATCAAATTTAATTAAAACCATAACAGCACTACATAAGTTGAATGTAATGCCATCACACTAAAAACTTTTCAATTCGTTCAATTAGATATTTACCTAAAGAAACATAATGATTTAACATAAATTTTCAAAAGTATTACATAGTATTTGTATCAAGACTGAATAAAATCTAATACTTCCAGTCAAATGTTTAACACATGACAGGTTCTAAAAACAGAAGTGGACTACTTAATTTCTCCTTCTACACTAAAAATAAAACATGATTGTCACAATCATCAGGCAGTTTTATATCCTTCAACAAAAATAAAACATTAATAACAATGAATATTTTATAAATATAAATATATATATATATATATATATATATATATATATATATATATATATATATATATACATATATATGTGCGTGTGTGTATGTATGTATACATACACACTCATATGTTGCATGTTCATATGTATGTTATATGTATATGCTTAGCTAAACTAGACCAAAGCAAACAATTAACACTAAAAAACAAACAAAAACACTAAGCCTTCTTGACTTCCCAACAAACATACATTACAACGATTCCATACATAAAAACAACTAATATAATTTTTATACACAAATATAGTTGCTTTATATCAGGAAGTCATGCAGTCTAAAAACGTTTATTTACTACAAGACAAAAAAAAAAAATATATATATAATTTACTCTAATCTATACATTAAAAGCCTGTACCTCTACTACAACCCATGATGCGTCTTGGGTTCAGTACCTTTAGAGAACTGTACTGTTTCATGGCCAACGGTTCTGCAAGGAGGTGATTAGGCCTAGATCACACTCAGCCGTCAGGTATTTTCCCCAATCTTTAGGTACCCACAGGAGGGTCTCCATTCCCTAGGGTCGCTCTACCGCTGAAATAACAGAATATATAATTCTGTGTCAGCCGAGGACCTGCAGAACAGTAGACTAGTGCTCTACCCACTAGACCACCCATTAAAACCTGGCACAAATTTTAAATGGATGTGGAGAAACTAAATCATACCTAAAATATGTATGCATTTATATAGGTAATTAATAGGTATACAGAAAATGAACAAGAGTGAAGGAATACCATAGAAAACATTGACTGGAGTTTGACCCATTTACAGATTATTAGAATTACTAAAGATTCAATTTCAAAAAAACAAATATATATTGTCATGAATTAAATACTGGTGTTGAAAATTTTTAAGACTTCGTGAAGTTCATTTAATTTCCAACTTTATTTTAAATAATTAGTTTAAGCCATTATCAAACAGTAATAGAACTTTAGAGTAATATACAAATCCTAATGGTAAGTAATAAAAATAAACAAAACCATTTAAGGTGAAATATTTTTTTCTTTTCAATTTTTATTAATGGATCAATATTTTACCATTATTGCTTCTATTACAATTTGGTTGAGCATTGCAGCGCGTATTATCATACTCAACAGCATTGTTGTACTTTTGATGATATATTTATATGGCATTTGCTGTTTATAATCTGGGCCTTAGTGATAACACATGAATAATACATAACATGGTCTTTAATTATTATTCACTGGCTACAAAATGTAATTTAATAAAACCTGCTTAATAACATTACATTGATCAAGCTGTACAATGGATAAGGGTAAGTAATGGGTGCTTTCATATACATACATACATACATAGACAAACACATATAATATTTGTATATAAAAAATGACCAACACCAATATTTCCACAATAATTACAAACAAACATTTTGTGAGATCAAAGGAAATTTACTAGCATATATTGCAATAATGACTTTCATATTAAGTATTATCCTAGCTGAATTGATTAATATTAATACAATAATATTGAAATAAATTTCTATTCGCAAGCAAGCTTACTATCAAAACTGCTAAGAGCAATTGCAAAAGCCTGAAGAGCACACATTGGATAACGATAATCCATTGTAAAAACATCTTCAGCAACTCTTCCAAACTGCATAACGACATAATCCACTATAATAAAAAAAAAAGAAGCAAAATCAGATAACATAATTAAGAATAATTGCACACTATATAATAACAAAACTAAAACAGAAAACCAAGATCCTGATAAAAAGTAACATTAAATAAACTAATTATTTTTTTTTTCTTATTGAATCAACAGCATAGATCAAGGGGTCACCCATAGCGTAGTGGTTAGCATAACAGCTTTCTATGCCAAAGATCACGGGTTCAAACCTGCGGGTGGCCCTAGGATTTTATAATGGGAGAAAAAAATCCTTAGTTATGCCATCCTTCGGAGGGGACGTTAAAAGATGGTCCCGAGCCTGTGCGTTGTTGTCAGGTACTCGTTAAAGATCCCTATCCTAATAAAACCTGGATAGGCAAAATTTAGGACTCCCACCGAAGCATCGTCCAATTAGCCATAGCAGCATAAAAAGTGACAAACTAATAAACAACAACAGCATAGATTACTAAACAAAAAAACTATTTAATTGATTTTTATTTACAATGAAAAAAACAGGAAAACAAAAATTAAGCAATGTTACAATAAAAAATTATATATATACATATATATATATATATATATATATATATATATATATATATATATATATATATATATATATATATATATATCTGTAGGTGTGTGTGTGTTTTCTAATGTTCTTAGGTTTCAGCCAATAAATAAACAATTTTATTTATGCAACATTTTGAGAATTTATTGTTCTCATATTCATGCCTTAACAGTAGACAAAAAAACAGAACATTAATATTTTTATAAAATAATTAATAGATGATGTCATTGTTGGACAGACAGAAAATAATGCATTGAACAATGAATAGACATACAGTAGTTAAATAGATATTTCAATTAAAATTTACATTAAAGATATTATTAGAAATTTATTCACAATGTGAGGTAAAATAGTGTGTTACATAGACATATGTGTATACTATAAACTTTGAAAGAACATTGAGGTAAAGATGCTAAGAAATAGTTCAGGCAAGGAGGATTTTCCAAACTTATGATGTCAGGAGTCCGGAGTTTTCTCATTTTGTATCAATTATTATTATTCAGACATTGCATAAATAAAATTGTTTATTTATTGACTGAAATCTAAGAACATTAGAAATCTTAAATTGTCAACAGTCGAGAACTAATTAAACAATATAAATAAATATATATATATATATATATATATATATATATATATATATTTGCCCCTCCCCTTCATCAAAGTTTCATGATTACTAAATTCATGATCTGACCTACATTCTGAGCCCAACAGGATCCCACATTAATTATGCTATTTTGCTATCTTTTGTACTAAGACATGATCAATATGATTCCACACTGCTGAATCTGATGATGTCCACATATACTTATGAATATCATTATATTTAAACTTTTGGTAATTAGGTTTTTCAAATGGCTAAGTTTATTAATCAGGTCCCATTATCATAACTACATTCGTGCAAACTTTCTTAACCGATCTTAGGATGGTATATTTCTTCCCTTCTCACCTTTGATTTTGCGTTCTCCAGTATAATACTGTAAGTTTGCAGTAATTTATCGTAAACAGACTGTAACTCATCATAAAATTCGCATTTATCATTATCATCACTGTCTACAGTAGGGTGTTCATAAATGTGATTTAAATCAATGATCCTGAAATATAGTGACCTACAGTAGATCTGACTACTGCTATACGGTGTATGGGGGTGTCTCTGGGGATCTCGAGGCAAAACTAAAACAAATGTTTAACAGCTTTATTCGTTTAATCTTTGGGATATCCAAAGACACCTCTATAACTCGATTTTAAAAAGAGTTGAAGTGGCTTTACCCTTCCTACCACCGTAATTCAAATCCTCTGTTCATTCCCGTTACACCCTCTCGTGGCCTTCTGATTTGTATATAAGTTCCATGAAATCCACAGCTTTTGATAGATCATTCTTAATCCGATCTGCATCTCTATGGAACTCCATTCCTTCTAATATCTGTGACTCCCAAACTCTCTCCACATTTAAATCCCGTCTTTTCAGCTATTTCCAGTCAATTCAATTTTCAAATAATCCCAAGTAGATGCTGATTTCAGGGAAAATCAACAAATTAATAACAGAATATTTATTCAATCATCATTTTGATGGGTACATTCAACAGCAAATATTATTTGAAATGATAATCTTTTCAAAGATACAAGATTTATATATATTTTTAAAAGCATTCAAAAGAATAGTAATTTCCTTTGTTTTTTTAACTGTATACATACATGCATATGTGTGTGTGTGTGTATGTGCATATATATTTCTTTTATCTGATTTTCTAATTTTTTTTTTTTATTATATATTATATTTTGTTCTCATGCTAACATACATTATTTTTCGGGTTTGTACATTTTTATTAAAATTTATAGCTTTTAAGTTACTTTATTTGTTCATGTTATTAGTTTAATTCTGTTCTGTTTTTCAATTATTTAACTCTAGAGAATCGAAGATTCTAGTCTTAAGTCCACCTTTTTATTTCCTGTTATGTTATTCTGAAAGGACTTGTCCCAGGATAAATAAAGAATTATTATTATATTCTTTCACTAAAGAAGTGCACATCCCTCAATAAGGAAATAAATCTATTCCTTATCAGAAACCCGTACCTAAACAATGATTAACAACATTCCCACACAAAATAGTATACTTCCCTTTCCATTAACGAAACCCCTCCTTGACCAGTGAACTTCTTGTAAAGCCAAAATATCTAAATAGCACCACTTAACTTCATTTGAGACTGATTTATTTACAAAAATAAGTAAGTAAACAGTTTAAACCATCGGAAAACACATTTGGCTACTTTCTATATAAACATCAACATAGATTGAAATCAGCTAAACAACCAAATCATAGCTTAAAAAGTACAGTGTTACCACTGTAAAACAACAATCAGGGTAGTTTCTTCTCACGCCTATATCATGTCCAAATGTCAATGATCACATTTACTTGATGTACTTTTTACTTTCACTTACTATATTTTTTTTGTTAATACAATTGTCAATATCACTATAATAAATTTTTTTTAAAAGTACATAACTCTAATTCTTTTCTTTTTTCTTATGAATGTATAATAAGCCAGACAAATACTACAGAAATTCGATGTTAATATTATGCTTAGGAGACCAGGTTTCCTGGAATAAAAAATACTTCTCATTCATTCATAATAAAAATAATAGACTAAAATAAAAATACCATCTGAATCATGAACAATTTGAAAGTTCTTCACAGATGCTTGTGTTACTCTTCCATGAAAATTTAATACATAAGATTGTGTGTCATCATTCCAAGCTGGAGTTTTATTGTGCAGCTGGATTAGGTTATCCATGGTTTTGGTTCGATAACATTCTAGAAATGTAAACATTAAATGAAAACACATTCATAACCAGTTATCAAACATGAATTATTAACTACATGATTGGACTGGCAATAATAGTTTTTAAGTCCAAATCTTATTTTACAATAATTTCATAAAGATATTGTTATAACTAGAATTCAAAAATTGAGTTAAGACATGGGAGTACATTAAATGATAAAGAACTGACATTTGAATAGAAGAAGTGGTCAACTAAATGCCTGTTCAACCTCCACTAGTCAACATGAACGCTGTCAAAAAGTTACAATTGAAGATAGACCTGTTCTAATCACTAGTATAATAGCTGACACCAAACCAGTAATAGAATAGCATGTAATATCAGTATTGGCAGATAAGAATATTTTATTGACAATTAAAAAAATTAAAGGTAAATAATCTTTTACTTGTTAGATAAATCTTAGATACTCTGAAAGATTTTGTATCCTTGCAATTGAGGTCTACACCATCTTCAGGATATTCCATCTATGAGGAATAAATATATCAAATTGGTGATCAGAACAACATTCAAATACACACAAACTTTTTCCAGTTAAAAAAAATTGTACAAAAATATATATATAAAAATAAATATTTCTGAAATATATTTGAGATTAATCCAAAGAAAAATTGAGAAGTAGGGGTATATAAAGTATTATTTATGACAAACAACACCGGTCAAGTCCATGGTTTAGAAAGCATCAGCCTCCTGGGCACATGCCAAAACATTTATCAGAAAAGCAGTAGGAAGGAAAAAAAAATCAAGTTTTTGAAGTTAAAATAGACATAAATAGTAACATATAAGGTATATGTGATTAATTATAAATAAAATCATAAATATTAAAACTAAATATCTAATAGAATGAAAAGGATTGCATTTCACTTCTAAAACCCAACAATATAGGAATACAAATAAATACTCACCTAACAATGTCTCAGTGTCATCAGTAGGAACAATACTAACTCTCTGATTATTCGCTGTCATCCCTGGTAATATTACAGTCATTTTGCGAGGTCCTTTGAACCCTAATACATTAGTATCCTAAAATAATTTTTTTTAAATCACAGAACCTTTAATAATTTACACCTCAATTATAATACATATTAAACTACATCAACTATGTTTATATTACGCCTCTACTTACTAAACTCAAGCATTTCATAATTAAAATAAACTCGAGATGATTTGGGGGGTATGTTCGTGACGCGTGAATCAGCTATTTTAAAACAGGAGGGAAAACAAAAACAAAATCTGTAGGTTGAGTGAAGGGTTGAAATGAGGAAACCTGAGTACAAAATAAAAAGATGTTGAGGTCAAACAAATTGATAATCAAAACACGTTGACCATCCGCTCATTGACACCCTACTCGGCCCCTATTTTCCTGGCAACTTCCATTGCCAGAAAAAAAAAAAACACCAAATAATGGGGCCTGATGGTTTTGGTCGTAACTTCACAGACGAGGATTTTGCATTCTCAAGCGATGAGTCAAGAAGTCTCTTATTACTTTCCACTAAAGCACCAGCTTGTCTCATACTGCCTGTAAGACAAATCTCACAAATAGTTGACCAGGCATGTCTTGCCTGGCTCTAATCTGCTCAATACTGTCCACATCTTCACCCTTTAGGCTCAGATCCATCTATCAGATATCAGAGCCTCCGGGCTTCCAAAAGCTCCTTGATTGGTTTTAGTTTTAATGCAAACCGAAATGTTATTGAAGCTTTAGTTTCCAAAGATGCTTTTTGTTCCTTTAGTAGGGACACATAACCTCAGCTGATAGATAGACCCCAACCTAAATCTTCTGCCATGTGCTGTAAGGTTTGTTTTAGGTGGGCTTGCACTTCTTTAGTTGGGGGGACTACTTTTATGGCCCTTCTCGTCATTTAGATAAACACACTTTTTTATTTTTTTAGTCTTTATCACTTCAATGATCCATTCAGCTAGGCCTAAACATTTACCATGATATATTGCAAGAGTTTATGAAGCATTTTAAATATTTTGTAATAACTCATAACATTATTTTTTGAACTAAGGGCACAAACTATTATTAAAAAAGTTATCAACAACAACAAACAAAAAGATTCCAATAACAGTAATGATTGATTAAACCACCAACAATCATAAAAAAATTATCAAATAAAAAATGAGGAGTAATTGTTCAGCTTTGAATTTTGATAGTAAATAATTTTATGAGTATTCAAAGTCTGAGTGATCAAGTTAGAGTAATCTTTCACAAAAATTCCTCTCTGATCAGGAAATGAAACTAGCAGAGCTACACTAGAGGAGCGGGTTTACATACAGGCTCACAGACAGTGCTAGCTACCCATAACAAAATAAAACATTCTATTTAATAATATTGTAGCTTATTAATGGTTATTGTATACTTCTTTATGTATATTGCTGTTTTAAGATAATAAATAAACCTGTCTTTCTAAAATATCTCAGTCTATATTCAATTCCAGTCTTTTAACAGCCTTTTCTTCTTATCCTCTCTCTGTTCCCTCCATTGGCAGTGAATGTTTCCACACCTATAAAATGTCCTCTCCGCAGCTGAGGGCTTCCATTCTGAGAGTAGATATGGGTTTCACCTCTCTTGCAGCAGGGTTACTACTTAGGCACTGTTGTTACAAACTATAAAGCCTACCCTAGTATAACAATTGGCTTCTAGCTTAAGGGGCACTGCCCTCCATCTTTATCTCATCCTGTGTGAATACTCATTGTCGAGGCCTTCTAATAATAACCTCAACCGGTAATATCCGAATGATTATAATTATTAAATACCATGATATTATGATGATGACTTGAATATCGAATTAGTTGCAGACTTAGCCTAAAATAGATAAACCTCTTTAGATTTTAAATTCCCTGTCCACACAGACCTACTTGTCCATAACTTAAATTTTCTTGATAATCTTCCAAGATTACTGAAAAGAAGACAACCAACGGACTTGAATTAAACACTGAAGAATGAAACACTTCCAATACCTAGTTCCTTCACAAGACTTTATCATGTCTTACAATCGTGATTTATTTATTGTATCGTATCGTATCAAATACAGTCTGGGAATATCCGTGAATGGGAAAATGCTGAACAACTTAAGATTTGTGGACGATATATGTCAAATATCTCCGGACATAAACGGCCTAAGGAGGATGATAGAGGAAATAGTATTTTAGCATTAACAAACAATATAGACTTAATATAAATACATCAAAAACTAAAATTATGACCAACTCAATAGAAATACCAATTTATGCTAACAATAATGAGATAGAATATGTAGAGGAATACATTTACTTAGGACAGACAATATGAATAAGGAAATAGAAAAAAAAGAGTTAAGCCCGGGTAGTGCAAATATTGGTCTCTCCAAAAGATCTTCAAAAGCAATCTATCACTGGATCTTAAATCCAAAGTTTTGACTACATGCGTATATCCCACGGTTCTCTTCGGGGCTCAAACCTGGGCACTCGGAGGCTGAATACCATGCAAATGCAGCTTCTAAGAAGCTTAATGTTTATTGAGAAAAGGAGGAGAATAAAAAACTAAAGTATTCTTCAGAAAATGAACATTAAAAGTCTAAGGGTTGAGACCCATCGATTGAAATGGAGCTGGGCTGGGCACTTGGCCAGACTGAAAGACGAAAGATGGACCGAGGCTTGCATGGAGTGGATCCCAAAGAGAGGATAGCAGGCAGAGGGGGCGACCACATCGCAGGTGGAGGGATGAATTGACGCAGACTGTAGGTGAAAACTGGTGGCTGGTTGCGAGAAACAAATCCTGGTGGATAAACGCTTTAAAAAATATTTAGTTTTGTGTTTTATTATGGTGTATTTTTTCAAGGACTCCGTTTTGTTGTAGAGATTTTTTATAATTATTTGTGTTTTTTCTTTCTTTGGATTATTTGCTTTTTTTCAATATTTTAATTATTTTTTACTATAGCCAACTACTATAAATTCCTTCCTATGGGAGAGGCTTTTGTCAATATTGATGCCAATAAAGCTATTATAATTATTATTATCAAATACAGTTGTAAATTAAACTAAATCAATAAAATTAAATAAAACATTGCGTTTAGGTGGTGCTCTATAAAAGGAGGTCTGCACTTAACACTCTTTGTTGCTAGAAGCATCTTTTCCCTGGATCGACTAAGACTTATGGCTAATTATGAATTAAGGTTATTGATAATTACTGTCTAGAAACTTAAAATAAAAAATCATGATATAAAAAGTAGTATATCATTTAAAAAAATGAAAACTTACATATACAACTGCAGCTAATTCCTGTCTAGGTAAACTGGTTTGATCTCTGGATGTAATTTGTTTTGGTGATTTCCCATTGTCATAAACAGTGAACTGGGTACCAAGAAGATTTGATCTCAATTTTCCAACAAATGCTTCTCCACCACGTGAAAGATCAGTAGGATCAATTGAAATAAGATAATTACTAGTCGTACTCTTTTTACGTTTTCTTCCAGCCAATAAAAATATCTGAAAATAAAGAAAATTTTAGAAATACACAAAGGGACACTTCATTAATCAGCAAATATTGAGAAAGACAAATTTTGTAACTTAGCAATATCACAAAAAATAAATAATATTTTAAAATTATCATAGGTAGAAATAATCAGGAGTCAGCCATATGAAAAATATTTTAATTTTGCTGACACTTCAGGTCAAACATGTGAGCATCTTCAGGGCTGCAAACACCAGTACAACAAAAGAGATACATATCAATACAGCCCCCCTCAGCAAAATTAAAATATTTTTCACATGACTGACTCCTGATTATTTCAATCTATGATAATTTGAACAGTTTACCATAAATCTTTAATATAGTTTATTCTAAAATTATAATAATATATATATATATATATATATATATATATATATATTTTTTTTTTTTTTTTTTTTTTTTTTTTTTTTTTTTTTTTTTTGAGTTAAGACACTGTCTAATGAATCACAAAGACCAATTATATTAAAAACAAAATGTTACTAAATGAAAATACCTTTTTACCATAGTCTCTCTCCAAGTGCAGAAAATATGTTGGATAAAGTCCCCTGTCCATACCCTTACGATCTCGTGTTATGCGACATTTATAATGTACATGCTGAGCAGCTGGTTCCATAACAAATTTTTCGAGATTTCCAAAAAAATCACCTTGAATTTCTGAAACCTAAATCACAATACCATAAATAGTTAATATATGATTCACAACTTCTCCGGACAAAATAGATAAGATTGATTTTTTTTTTTTTTTAAATTACGGCCAAAAAGTTGAGAGATCAAGAAGTGATTAAAAGATAAAGATAGGTGGGTGCTGCCGACCAATATACAAATCAAATATGACATGGCTTATGGCTTCATATCAAAACAATTATTATTTTTAGTACAACAGAGGCATGTGGTATAAAAAAAATTAGGTCTCAGACAAAAAGTACTAGAAGGTGGAATGATCAAGTGCAAAAATCAGTAAAAGTTATGAAAAAAACATGAATTCTATTATATAGTAACTCAGAAGGTGAGAAAGATAGTTAGGTCTGAAAGTCATCAGCATATAAATGATGGGATCAGTGAAGGATTGAATGGGAAGACCATTGATATAGCAATTAAACAGGAGAGGGGAGATGCTTGAGCCCTGGGCCACACAGGATAATAGATGAACTGAAAATGAGGCCTGTAAAACAAGTAATAGAGGAGCGCCAACTGAAGTAGTAATGGATGGGCGATAACAAAAAAGAAAAATGGTTTCTAGAAGCAAAACCAGAGGGAAGGGGACCTAGAGGCAGGCCCAGGCTGTTGTGTTGTGACTACATGTAGAAACTACAGATATGTAAGGTCTGTCACAACTCTAATACCCTCATTGTTACATAGGATCCTGACATACTCATATGTTTTCTCAACTCAAATGATCTTACTTTTTGCTGTGTTAATGGTCATTACTTTTTTTTCAGCTCCTCATACCACTGTCGATGCTTGAAACAAGCTCTAAGGAGTATCTAGGAATAGCAAATTATCATCTGCAAATAGAAGGAATTGGACAACAGTGAGTTAATTCCCTCCCCCAATATGATTAAGGTTTAAGGAGTGTCTTTTGCAGTAAGAGGCTATTACATTTATGTATATGACAAAGGAAGAGGGCTAAGAGAGTCTCCTAGCTTAACTTCCATTTTCATCCTACACTCCCTGGATTCCTAACCTTACAGGTAGACTCATTTGATCCTTGATAGGTAAATTGAATAGCAGTCTAAAAGAAACACTCTTGGCAATAATCTAAATAATAAAAATAAAGTAACAACTACCATTAAACTATAACTAAGTTAGGAACAAAATTCAAACCACCACTAGATTAAATTAATGAATTATAAGTCATTCTGTTTCCTAACCAATAGCTACTTGGATCACTCAATTCGTTATGAATATAATTACAAGAACAATAATAAAATTTATCATTGGTAGTAAAATATTATTCTTTTAATTTTCAAAATACAATAATGCTATAATTCTTTAAGCTCTAACATTAGTGTGCAACGTGCAATCCTGGGTCTTCAGTAATTCCAATGCAAACAGTCATGGCTTAGAGTAATTAAAGCTTGTTTTTTGTTTTTTTTTGAAATGGTAATATATCCCCTTGTGATACCCATTTATAACACTAATATTCTTTTCCTAATTAAGAACGCAACACCTCAGTAAAAAATATTTTTTTCAATTTACTTAAAAAGAAAAGATATATACATACTTCACTACTTAAACTGGAATAAATAAACTGCCCAGAAAATGTTTCAGGTGAAATGACACTACCAGTGTCAAAACTGTCAACAGGAGTCTGAGGAGTAACAGGGGAAGATTCGGTATCTTCAACTTCCATCTCATTATTTTCAAAATTAAGAAGTTCAACTCTCGAGTTCAAAACATCTGAAAAAACAAATCAATAAATTAAATTAATGTGAATAAAAATTCAATAAAATTGTTACCATTGATATCATATATTTATTATAAAAAAGAAAATTATATATATTATTAGAAGTTATATAAAATAGTTTAGCTGAAATGATAGAAATCATTTGTCTATTAATAATAAACTTAAAAACCAAGTCTATACAATTTGACAGGCTGCTTCTTCAGTTTATTCTTTGATTCTAATGAATACCCTGGACATTTATTAATTTATAATAATTAGGGCTGATAATTTTGCATTTGTCACATACTATGAACTGAGGAAAAAACATTTGATTTAACATCAAACAACCTGATAAACAGAACACTGATAAACAGGAAAGGACCAATTGTCCTTCATGATAACACCCAACCTCATGTTTCAATACAGGCAGTGAATAAAAGAATTAGGGCAATGAAGTCCTGCCACACCCCCCCATAATCTCCTAATCTATACCCTACAGACTACCAATTTTTTCAGAACTTGGACAACTTTTGGTGAGGAAAATTGTAAAGATTTTATCTCAATTTTTATTTTTCTACTTGATTCTAAAAACTATAAAAGATTCTATAATCTATTCATCAGTTACACCATTATCCATTTTTTTATCAATGCTAACAACATGAATTGTTAATTTTGTATAATATACAGTATCAAAGGTACTTTAAAAGGAAGAAACTTTAAAAATTTAGCATTTAAGCTCTATCATAACACTTTAATCAGTATGAAACCTACATGATATAATATCAAAGTCCATTAAATTTTTCATCAATATAGTGAGTTTAATCAAAATTGTTAGGAGCTGTTTTCTAAAAATTGAAAAAAGATGCAAAATTTATGGTATAAAGTGGCATTTCTATTTATTGGGTTGGCAAATTAGTCCTTTCGGTTTTTCAGGGTAAAATAAAACACAATGAATCATGGACATAAAATTTACTTTTATCTACAATATATTGACTATTATTTAATATGACTTTTCCCCATCTTTTGACTAACTGCATAATGCCATGTTCATAAAATGTCTGAAGTTTATGGTTAAAAAAACTGATCCAAAAGGTTTTTCATGTCATCTTTCTTTTGGAATTTCTTTCCATTCATGGAGTTCTGCAGAGACTGGAATAAGTGGTATTCACTTGGTGAATAGGGAGGGTGGGGCAAAAGGTCACATCCAGGGCTCAATAATCTATTACGAGGGACCAATGAGTCATGTGGCCTTGGGTTGTCTTGGGAGGACCCTTTTAATTTGCCAGTTCTGGGCGTTTATTTTTAATTTATTGATCCAATTTAGTTAATTGTGAGAAGTGTTAATTAGAATAAAACACCCTTGAAATCCTACCATATGATAAGAATCATCTTTTTTGGATGAAATCTGGGTTTTGACATTCTTCTAGGAGTCTCACTACTAGGTCCCTAAGATTTTCTAAATTACATACATTATTATAAAATATCCATTTTACATCTCCTGTTACCGAACTTTTTAAAAATGGGCTGTTTTGTTTCCGTTTCCATAGTCAATAACAAACATAATAACATGTTGCCAAGCTGACTTCATTTAGAGAATGAGGGACCCAAACATTAAGTTTATAAACATAGCTGAGCCTGTGGTAAATGGTTTTCTAAGCTTGTGTGCGACACATTTAGGGCTATAGCAATCTCTCGCACTGATTGGGTGGGATTTTGATCAACAATGGCTTTAACATTGCTCGTTTCAATTTAATGTAGGTGACCAGACCATTGAGCTTCTGTGATAAGATTCCTGAATGAAATTCGGCAAATCAATTTTGACAGATGAGCTCAATTTAAGGCAATTCTATAAGCTTCTGCAGCTTACCTCTTTAAAATAATACAAAAAAATATGGCGATAATTTCATATTCACAGTGCAATATCAAACACAGCTTACTGTATACTACAAGACAAAGTAGAATATAATTAAAATATTTTACCATCACTGCCTTCGGATACATTTTCCACGAGTCCTGTAACATTTTCTCCTGAATCAGGGTTGCCATGCATCATGGTAAATTGTAATGGCCCATCATAACCTGAAATGAATACATAAGAGTGAAACTACTAAAAAATAAAAGGTTTAACTAAAATATACATGCATGCCATACTTGGAATAAAACTTAAAAAAAAAAAGTTCACAAATGGAGAATAAAAACATAGAAACACTAATTAATAACTAACAAACATTTTGTGGCCTTGACTTTGTAGCCTTGTCTAAAATGTAAGGGTGCCCGCATAGTGGAGCAGCGATGCACGCTTCAGTTTCAAGCAGCATCTGTGAGTTTAGAATATTTGATTTTGTCGGGCTTCATAAAACAAGTTGGGGTTTAACGCAGTAGGTTTTAGAGATATCACATGAAATATGAGTCATTTCACATTAAGTGTTTTTATTATTATATCATTATTATATATGCTATAATGATAAATCATATATCTTATATAATTAGTGGGAGTACATTATTATTAATGTTTATAATTATTATAAATTAAAGAATAGTTAATGACAATTTTTAAAAATAATTCTAATAATAATGATAATATATATGATAATAATAATGATAACAGAATACATCAGACAAATGGAGGCTATGCACCAGCACGTTTGAGTCTATTCAGTACATTACTGGCAGATGTGGCGCTGGCTGCGACGGAATATCTCAAGAGGCACGACAACGTTCCTAAGGTCTATCACCAGGCGATTGGTTTAAAAATAAAATTGTTAAATGAATCAATACCATATTATCAATGCAATCCTAAAAGTTTTGTCCAGAGTGAAGGGGTTAGGTTAGATTGTATTGGAACCAATCATTCATGGGATCACTTGTAGCAGGGTGGTTAGCATAACGGCCTCCTATGCCAAAGGTCACGGCTTCAAACCCGCAAGTGGTCCTAGGATTTTTTAATGGGAGTAAAAAATCCTTAGTTATGCCGTCCTTCAGAGGGGACGTTAAGAGGTGGTCCCGAGCCTGTGCAATGTCAGGTACTCGTTAAAGAAGCTCTTGCAGCTGAGCTAAACAAACTTTACAACTGGAAAAAGTCATTGTTAGGCCGATTGTGATATCCAGCAATGGTCTGATACCGAAGATGACTGTAGAAGCCACTGAGTGGCTGGACCTAACTACTGCTATAATCAACGAAGCCCAAAAATCTTTTCTGTTGAACACTGCAAGAATTATTAGAAGCTTCCTTAATATTTAATAGGAACAATTAAAGAAAAACTACCTGAAAAGGTTGGAGTTAAACTCCCCCTCTCAAGGAATACTCCTTCACATGAATTGTAACCAAATAAATGATAATAATGATATTAATTTATATATCTAACTTTGGAATGCAATAATTAATACAGAAATATAATAATAAAAAAAAAAAAAACTTAAAACCTATGGAAAATGTCCAGTTAATTTATTATTTTGAATTTGAATTTTAAATTATGAAAAAGCTGGAAACAGACGACTGACTTTAAGTAGGATGTGACGCAATGCTTTTTCCTCCAGCTCATCACATCCAACCTACTTATATACCTACATATCTAATTAAAATTAATATCAATAAAATAGGAAAATACAAATATAATAAAAAATACCTAAGCAGGAATAAAATCTCTCGGGATACTCACGCAGCTAAGGATATACATTATGTAATTCCCCATTAACACACCATGACCTGTTTATGACATGTACATTAGTTTGTCTTTTTTTATTACGCCGCATGAAGCACCATATTTTTATCAATTGAATTTTCAGATAACATGAAATTCAACAACAAATTAAATTCAATACAGGGTAAACACATAAGGTTTACGATATAAGCGAACACGATGAAAGACGGAATGAAAATGAGACATACTTCCTGTTTCTTGTGGTGCCATTATTTATTATATTTGCTTAAAGCGCTTAATGTAGCATCCGGCAATAAGACATAAGGTGATAAAACTTAATAAAAATGCACTGTATGTGCCTAAATTTTTTTTTTTTTTTTTTATAACTTTTTTCTAAAATGTCTTTTTCATGTATTATTCACCTTAAAACACCCAATAGCAAAAGAAGGAATTATTACACGTTTTAAGAATGTATATATTTCATTGTGTATGTTTTGTAGGAAAAATGAATAGAAAATGAGAAAACAACGGGAGCCATATCGATTAATACATGTTTACTAATTAATATCCTCCTTACATTATCCATATCAATTTATACATTAAAAGATAATTTCAGATAAATTAAACGCAAATAAAATGAAGTGACGTTTCTTCATGTGCAAGTATTATTTAATTATTAAGAAGGTAGAAAAAAGCTCTTAAGGGCAAGTGATGGAATACAAATAAGATGCAATCTCAGTTTCACTCGCTGCTCCACAATGTGGGGGCTACTCCTAGCTTGAACCACTCTTTCTACATCCAGTTTATCTCTCCATGCATCGCTGCTCCACTATGTAGTCGGCCTAAGCTCTCACCCTCTTAGTATTATAGTTATAGAGGTAGTGCCGACTCTAACTGTTAAGCCCATTGTTCCCATCCCATAAATCCCGGTCAAACTTCTCATTTTAGAAAAAGTGCTTTCTCTCGTTATTCTGAGATGAGGAGTGCATGTCTTAATTATTTTTGGTTAGTCTTATTAAACACTCTACTCTTTCTAGTTAATGCATCATTATCAACATCTTAAAACTAAAAGAACCGGTTGTCTTATAACGAGATGTATTAGATGATTTCAAAAGATCTTTGTCTTCTTTAAATTTCAATTTTCACAGAGAATATAATTAATTTTAACTACATTCATGTTAACAAAAGCAAAAAAATTAATATATCTGTAATTTTTCAAAATACTTGCAGTTTTTAATTACAGTAACACCTGCACAACAGTCAGTTATAGTACTACAAATGCCTTAGTTGCTTATAAAACATCACCTAGATATATTAAATTTTAAACAATTCACTTGTAAGACACTCGAAAATGAATAAACTCCAAAAATAAGGGTCAGCATTAAGAAGAAAAGTAAATTACTAAATTAAATTAGTAAAACAAAAATGATTTACGTTTAAAAGAATCTATTAAATCTAATAAAAACCTCTAGAATCTATTAAAAACCTCAAAAAACGTTTGAATATTTAAAATCAAAATTTACCATGTAAATCTCTTTCTGCTATTTCACGTTTACCACTGTCGCTCAGTATACTCAGTTTTTGTTTGTTAAATGAGGTAGCTGCATCTGAAGCATGGACCATACCAAATAGTTGCCGCTTCTGTTTAATTTTTTGTTCCAGAAGGTGTTTCTAAAACATTATTCAACAAAAAAATTAAACAGATTAAGAATAATCAGGCAGATAAATATAACAGACAACAATTTAAAATATAACTGTAGCTATTAGTGCTACAAAGAAAAACTTTTTTAAAAAACTGTCAATAACTTACAGAAAAATAAACAATTTAAAAGTACAAAAATTAAAATATCTTAACAATCTGATCATGATTGTTCAGTTACAATATGACCCATTATGAACTTAGGATGCCTCCATTCACATGGATATCTGTGCTATAATATTGGTTAGAAATTTCAAGGTCCAACTTATCACAGATCTGAAGAAATTGCACTGTGTTGTCTTTATAAAACTGACTCTGAAATTCCTGTTCAATCTACTGTTGCCATTTCTAACTCTGATATAAATATCAGGAAGCAAAAAAATTGATTTCTGTTTATGGACTTCTTCAATGATTTTCAAAATTAAAATCAGAATTTATCCTTGCCTACAGCATTTTGGCCATTTGTATGCCAATTTGTATAACTCAAAACTATAACTATATCCATTGTAAAAATAAGATCACTTATCATTTTCAAACCTGTTATATTCTTTTGAAGCATTTTGTACACTAAAATAAAGATACCCAACTTGGCTCTCTTGTATCTTTTTCGTTCCCACTACACAGGTGAGGAAAATGATCTAGTTCATTTATTTTCCTTAGTTTCTGATAGAATTATGCCATTATCGACCTTCTTAATTTCTGAGAGTAACCTTGCTACCAGCCCCTGGATGTTTGAATAATCCATGTTCATTGTCTCTTTCAACACATTTAGCCCCTGGATGTATAAATACCCTGTGTTCATTTTCTCTTTCAACACACTATATCATTTCTATAATTGAATTTCAATTCTCTGAAGCTCAAATACAATTATTAGAATCAAGCACACTCCATCACTCCCTAGGAGGAGCAGGTACATTAATGTCAGTCCTACTGTGAATTAATTGATAATGAATACATATGATTAAAAAAAATAATACAAATCAAAATTTACCCAAAATGAGCGGTTTATTATTTCAAAACATGTAGAATCATCAAGATAATTTCATATCCATCTATATCTTTAACATTATCGATTAATCAAGCTAAAATTGGAGTATCTCTAGATTAAATTTTCAAGATTAACGATAATATATAAAACAATCATTACTATATCAACATAAAACATGTATAGTAAAGGTCAGTTCAAACTCGGATGACACTGTTTTAAATAAATTTGAACTGCTTAAACAATCCATAGTAATAACAACAACAATCTCAATTCTTTAAACATTTAAATGTAAGTTGATTAAATACGTGCCGTAAAAAGAGTGTTATAACACTTAAGCAACATTTACCTGATGCTCCAGTTTCTGTTGTCTATTCCCAGCAGATGTCATGATAGAATTTTAAATTCCGTTTTCAAAAATATAATTAAACACACTTATTATGAACATTTTAATACGATTTCTACGAAATCAAATACAACCGACCATATACCAAACTAACCATAACAACTACTGTCATCAGTGTTGTCATGGCAACGGTTATCTTCCCTCCAGCAATTTAATAAATAATGACAGCCTAAAAATTAATAAGTAACTATATAAAACACGGCTTCAGATTAAATATAAGATTTTACCTAATTTTATTAGGTAAATAAATGCTTTAAATAATGTTTAAAAGAAACCAATTCCAGTTTTTAAGAGATCAAAAACTATTTTTCTACCAATTGTATTAATATTTGAAACTTTACATTTGGTAATTTAGTAATATGTTTCAGGTAAATATTATTTGATTATTGATATTTAAGATAATAGGTTATTGTATTTCATGAGGCATTTTAACATCAAATTGTTGAACAATATTTTATTTTATTGAAACTGTAAGATCAATTTTTTATTCATTGACGTGCAATGATTGATATTACTGATTTTTATGAACATTTATTTCATCTGTAACCCATCTTATGAGATATTCTACTCTGATAAATTAAGTTTAGGCCTGATTAAAGTTAGCAAGTACGTAAAATCTCCTATCACTCGTTCAAAACCAAATCCCCGCTTAAAAATTACTCCTACCAAAAGCTACACCTGGATCCGACATGTTAATGGAGTCTTTCTGTGAGTCGATAGTCATACACCATTCACATCAATATCAAACTGTAGCATCAGCACCATCTCATAAGGACTATGTACTTTGTACATTATACCCAGCAAACGTTTCCATACACGAACTAGTTGATGATATAAAGGCGATAAAAGCAATTTTTTATATATAACTATTGATAATAAACGTGTACCCTCACCGCTTATATTTAGAAATAGAGCAGTACATTTTTTTAAAAATAAATTCGCAGTGTATGTATTTTCCCCCTTTCGATCAGGGCCTGATGGAATGGAAAATGTGTACTGCGTCTGTCCTGACTTATTTCTAAGCCAACAGGTAACAGACCTAATTTAAATTTGAGGGTATAACCTCTGCAGATATTATCAAGTCTATCGGAAAAATGAATAATAATAAATAAACATATTTTTAATGTAGATATAAATAAAAATAGCAGTTTTGATACATCAAAAGTTTTCAATGCAATGTTCTGTTCAATTTAAACTTAATAATGCATTCCATTGTTTCTGAGAATTACTTTAAGTAATTTGTGTCAACTACAATAATCACAATACGGATGATATTTGCTTTCATTCTTCCATCAACTAAGTTTTAACATATTTTGATCAATGTGTATTTTTGATTATATAATTATAACACCCATTATCGTTTGACAAGTTTTGTGGTCATATTCATTATCCAGGCAAAATCTTTATGTTCGTTTTATGTCTTTTTTTCCCACACTATTAACAAAAATAATACAAGAACTAAATGAACAGGGTTAGGACAAAAAGGTAGATATGATACGAATTTGGGGTTATAAATAGGATTTTGATTTAAGGCCAGAACAAGTAGAATAAAACTTTTCCTATACGTTTATCGTATAAGGAAACAATTTGATTTTCGCTATTGAGTTAATTAAATTACTGGAGTTTTAGCAGATGGAGTTAGATTTGACAACTCAGATACGATAATAGTTTAATTTTTGGGATTTGGAGGATAAAGAGGAAGCATGTTACTAATGGGCAAGTAGGGATTTCCAGAGCGTTAAAGAGCAGTCCTCCTGGCAAGAAAGGAACAGTAAAAAGTTTTCGTTCAGCGGGTTGTAATATAAAGACAAGAATGGTGCGATCTGGTATTACGTAAATGGACTGATGTGAATACAGGGAGGATGCTGAAAGTTAATGGTTTGTTAAATGTATAGTTAAATATCAAGATTATAATTTAAAAGCGGTGAAATTAAAATATTTTTCATGTGTACAAATTTTTGTTATGGGAGTAGTTGAGTTATATTTTTATTTAATTATATTGTATTGTATATCCTGAGGATAGTACAGGAACCCCGAAACGTTGAATAATTTAAAAATTAAGCAGTTATTTGGAATAATGCGAAAATGTTTGTGGCCTATCTTCATAGATTAGTATTTTTCTTCCGAATCAAAATAAAACCATTATCAATAATTAATTAGATAAGAGATTTTTTTGGGGGGGGGGGATGCTGGAAGTTTATGTAAGTATATCTTCCGAATTAAGATAAAACCATTATCAATAATTAATTAGATATGAGATTCTTTTTTTTGGGGGGGGGATGCTGTAAGTGTATTCGTCAATTTCCATTTTCTTATACAACTTTGTATTTTGGATAATTGGTTTACCAAAATAATTAGCTTTCGAACAGTTTATTACAAAAACAGGAATTAACGGGAAAATGTAATTTCCTTTTTTTCTTATTTAGTTGGCTAACAGAAAAAAAAATAAAAGAAAAGAAAAGAGCCTAGACCTCCAAACACATCATTGAAATCATCCACTATACTATTATTTTTCTCACTTCTGTAGACTTGTTCACAAAGAATAAATCCCCGTTGTTTCTTGAAAAAACCTAATTTTCTCAGGCTTCTTCGGGGCTAGAAAGATCTAACGTAGAAGGTCATGTGACTCTTGCCAAAAATATATTTTTTTATTTTATTAATCTGCTATTCGACAATTTTCAAGGTAAACTTACCTGACATAATTTTTCTAGAATATTATATGAAATACAACATCAGTGAAGTAGTACAAGATGTATTTAAATTCATGATAAAGCATAAGGTTAAGAAAGAATAATTTTTGTAACAACATATTGAAATTTATGAGATTTTCTATCAACAGACATAAAAACAAATTAAGATAATAAAGCTCCAGGAGAAGATACTATACCTACATAAGAAAAAGGGTAGCGAATCCTTGAAAAAAAAAACTGTATGAACTAATCACGTCCATATGGATTGGTGAGAATATTCCAGAACATTGGAAGAAGTCATCTGTCCTCTACATAAAAAAGACTGAATTTTGAATAAATAAATAAATACAATTTTTATTATCCTGGGACATGTCCCTCTACAATAAAATATACAGAATGAACAAAAAGTGCTTTGGAGTCATAGAACATATTAAATACATATAAACAAGTTAATAATTACTTATATAAAAGAGGCATATTTAAATGATAAGAAAACAACAAAAATAAAACAGCTTATTTACAATTTTATTGAGCCTGGATATTCATTAAGTGACTAAATATGCATTTGAAAGTAGAAAGAGATTTGAAGTGACATATGGAAGGAGGAATGGAATTCCATATGATTGTGGGTCGAATGAGAAAGGATCTGTCGAAATGTACTGTTCGGCGGGCCGTACTGTATAAATCTGAAGGCCTGGAGCGTGTACAACGAGGATGGACAGAGGATTTGAATTGTAGGAGGTCAAAAATAGATGGACGGCGGAATTGGATAGCTTGGTAAAGGAATGAACGCAAGGAAATACTTGCGACGATTGGAAGGGTAAAGCCACTTCAACTCGCCATAAAATTGGGATACGGAGGTGTACCTAGGTGAAGATGAATCGGACAAAGCAATTAATTAAGCGTTTAATTTTTACTTCGAGATCCCCAGAAACACCATCGTATACCGTACAGCAATAGCCGAAGTGAGGAAATATTAGAGAGGTAACGAGGAGTTTTCGGGTTTCATACAGGAATAGGTGACGGAAGGAATATAGTCGTTTTAAGGTTGAAAAGGTACGGCGGGAGATTTCAGAAATATGATTTTTAAAGGATAGAGTTTGGTCTAAGGTAACTCCCAGATTTCTGACAGTCGGGTGGAACTTTATGGGATTACTATTTAGGTACAGGGTTGGGATATGTGGAACAGTTTTCAGGAGGTGATGGGATCCTATTACAATTGCTTTTGTTTTTTCAGAATTTAGTTTTAGCTTATTGACTACAGCCCAGTGAGTTATTCGATTTAAGTCCTCTTGTAGTCTTTCTATAGCTGGTAATAGGTCGGAAGGTGGGAAGAAAAGGTATACTTGGAAATCGTCAGCATAGAGGTGGTATTTAGAGTGGTGGATAAAGAGAGGGAGGTCATTAATGTAGATAGCGAATAAGGTGGGAGATAGAGACGATCCCTGAGGGACACCACAAGATAGAGGCAGGGTACTGGAAGGAGGTTGATCTGGCACTACTACGTACTGAGAACGATCGGAGAGGAAGGATTGAAACCAGCGTAAAGCACTGTTGGATACTGGAAGATTTTGGAGCTTGGTAAGAAGGATATTATGGTCAACCGTGTCAAACGCCTTTGAGAAATATAGGAGGATAAGTATAGTTAATTTTTGGTGATTAATGGTATTTTGTAGGTCTTGCGTTATTTTATGGAGAGCGGATTGGGTAGAATAACCAGGTCGAAAACAGGATTGGAGAGGACTAAGGAGGGAGTTTTCTTCTAGGAAATTTCATAGCTGGGTTTGAACAAGGCGTTCGAGCGGTTTTGATAGATTGGAGAATTTGAACTGTAGGAATTACAGAAGAATTATGCCCCTTTAATGTGCATATAAGGTGCTGTCCAATATATAGTTCGCCAAGCTCCTCCCATTTCTAAAAGGCGAAAGGTTTCATTTGCTGAAAAAGGGATTAGAAAATGTCAGACTTGCTTTCGGAATATCCACTACAGACTATATCTTCAGCCTCAGGGTGATTTTAAAAACGCTTCTGAGTATAAAATTATGACATATAATTTTTTTATTGACTAAGATACATTAAATTCGTCTCTGACAGGATCAAGAGACCCCAACCGTATGCTGCTATACAAGAACTATAGATCCCATCCTTGCATAGATGACAATTAATGATATAAGACGTCCCATCTAAATTCAGAATAAGCTTTCAAATGGATTCTCTTCTAAAGAAAGGTTGAACCAGGACACACAACGACCATGAAAAATTTCGTTAGAAATTCTAGCATTCAAACCTGTTCAACGATATTTGCAAGATTAGTTTAGTTGTTAGTATATGCGGATGACATCGATATTGTCGCTAGGTCAGTGTACTAGAGAAAGCTTTCCACCACCTTATGCAGGCTGCAAAAGAAATGGGTTTGGCGATTATTAAGAATAAAAGAGAATATATGCTTACTCATGTCACCATAAAAGAGCATTCAGTAAAAGGTTTCCGAAAGTTTGGTATTTTCAAATATCAAAAGGTAGACATGTTTTATAAGTTTAAGGTCAATCATTAGTTCCAATAATATTATCGTCCTGGAGGTTAATTTAAGAATACTCAATGCCAACAGAAGCTATTTTGAGCTCCAGAAACTTCTCAGAAGCCAGTTTATCAGGAAGAGAACGAAGACATTGATTGATAACACGGTAATCCGCATAGTCCTTATTTACGCATCTGAGAAAAAATCGCTGATTTCATCAGTCACCTAACCAAAATCATAACGTGAATTGCTAGTCACTTAACCAATACCATTAAAAAACTTTTTTCGGAAAAAAAATAATAATAAGTAAGAATGTTTATTTTGTCCATCGTATGTTGTAATCGATAGTAAAAAGACCTCTATGTTATAATTTTTGAACTACTCCTCTGATGAACTAACCTTAAATGAGTTTAAAAATGGCAAGTAAATGCTAAGATGTTTATTTATTTAGATCAACTTGATTTTTATTAGTGATGTTATGATTTAATTATCAAGTAAATGTATCTGATTCTCTAGTGCTACATTAAAGTGTTTGTGTAATGGAGAATTCTAAATTTGTTGTATAGTTTAGTTCCAGCAATGAATGAGATATAAACATTATTTGGTATTTATTTTTTAATTTATTACTATTTTTATACATAAAAATCATTTTATATTTACACTATTGTGTCTTTTATAGCTGGCGTTAGATATTGGCGTTTATTTAGTTGTAAAGCTCTATAATTATTTATTTTTTTCAAAATTTGATAATTTCCTTAGGTTTCTAATTTTTTTTTTTTTTTTAAAACATATTATATTCTTCGCTGTGTTTATTTTGTATTTTTTTTTTCTTAATCTATCCATTATTTATAAGATAGTCTTGATCTTATCTTATGTTAGTTGGCAAATTGGAGTTGTTTAATTTAACTCATAGCAATATTCTTTAATTTGAACTTCAAATTTTATCAGTAACTTTTTTGGTGTTGCAAACCCAGAATTTTGAATAATTTGCATAGTAATGATAAATCTGTTATGACATCAGTTTACTGCTGGATCTGAAAATACCCTTCCAGAGAATATTATCAGGTAATTCCTGTAATTGTTGAAAGCCCATCATGATTGAATTATGGTTTTGATCTCAGCTTTAAAAGGGTTTAGATAATTATGGTGGCCAAGTTGGTCCAATATGAGTATACCTTTGGAACCATATAAAGCTAGAAAAAACTCACTTATGTCAGTTGCAGCTGATGAAGATATAGAGTCATTGAACCTTAACAACGTGTGCTAAAAATGGTTGTTTTTTTTAAATTTGGTAAATAGCTAAAATGGTGCAATCATCTGCAAACAAGTTGTTTGGGGTTTGTACCGGCCTCCATTCTTTGTCCTATAGAGGTTCAGACATAAACTCAGCGCAAACAAACTGTTTTTGACTTTTTCCTTTATAATTTATATTTATATAGACTTAGTATTACAGGAGAAGAATACCAGGACAAACAATAATAAGAAAATACATAAAAGTTCTTGTAGTGTTCAAGGAGAGAAAAGAAAAGAAAAATTTAAGGAAATATGAGATGAGTGAAAAAATAAAGGGAATATGGGCTAATAAAAAGCCAAGATGTGGTTTAAGCACGGTCCTTAGATAACCTTTTTAAAATGGTTAAACCTAAATATTAAATTAAAAGAGAAGTTGGTTGTGGGGTTGGGAAGGGGGGGGGGAGTGCAATAATAGCAACACTCCAAATAAGAAAACATATTTATTTTACTGACTTAGATCAATAATAAATCCTCCTTTAATAATTTTAATTTATGATTTCACCCACCGATGAGGGTTAGATAGATGGATTGAACAAGATCTAGAGGAATATTCAGTAGTGTTTAGCCCAAAGTAACCAACCCAAAATAATTTCTTCTTGTTGTGAATGATTGTGGAGAAGGCTTGGGACAAAAAATAGAATATATTCCTGGCATTTCTGAATCTTTGAGCAGTCTTTGATTTCGTTGCAAGATAGGGGATGTGATAGATTTTAAGACATTCATTATTTACAAGCTAGTTCCCTATAAACTCATACTAGTAGTGCAATAATTACTTAATTAAAAGAGTAATCAAGAGAAGGGAAGGGAAGCAAAGGGCCTAGCTTTGTTTCGGAGTTTCTATATGGCACAAACAGGTGGAGGGTAAGATTGTTAGTACAGGAAACAAGTTTCAATAACTCACCATTGCTTTAGGGTTCCTTCTTTTAGATATTTTAATGGATTTGTGCATAAATGCAATAAAAAGGAGAGAACTTAGACCAATATTCTGCTTCACTTTCTTGAATGGGAAAAGGGCCTAGCGGAATAAGCATGTGAAATCTGCCCCTGCGTGTATTAAAACCAAATTTATACCATTGAGTCACACCTATGAGAAACAACCTTACGCAAATTTTTAGCCCCTTAATCCTAACGGGAGGGAAGTTATAGAGGGGGAAAGAAAAAACAAAAAAAATTGTTTTCTCCTGAACAGCTCAACCGATTTTCACGAAAAAAATATGTTATGGATTTTACAAATAGGTTTCAAAAAATATTATTTTAAATTTTTTCCACAAAAATGCTGGTCAAAAAAAATTTTGAATTTTTCAAAAAATATTTTCTGGTTATGTGGTTTGGTGCACCTCCAATCTTTCACTACTTTATTTCATTGGAGGGTCCTACATAACATTTATTTTTTCAATTTTACTGCAAGTATACCCCATAGTGAAAAATAAAAAAAACAATTTTTTCTCCTGAACGGATCAACCAAATTTCACGAAAAAAATATATGTTAATGGTTTTCTAAAAGAGTTTCAAAAAACATTTTTTAAAAATTTTTATTTGAAAACGAGAGTCAAAATTTTTATTTAAAAAAAAAATTATTTTTGATTGGTACACCAACAATTTTTTGCTAATTTAAGTCATTGGAGGGTCCTGCACTATATATATTTTTTTCGAGTTGATCTCAAATGTACCCAATAGTGAAAAATAGAAAAAAAGCAGCATTTTTTCAGCTCTCTGAGAAGTAGCTGGTCACGCATGAAGAATAGGGATAGAGCTGTAGGATCGTAATGTCATTAGATATTACTTACACACTATGCACATACATACTATTTATTATACCTATTATTATAAATATCTTATATCGGATGGAATATATTTATTTTTCTTATTTATTTATTTATTTTTTTGATTCGGATAACTACTACATAGTGCTATATGCTATATTTATATAAAACATAACTATAAAGATTATTTTAATATATATTTTTTCATATTATTATATGTTAATCTAAAAAGCTATGATGTCAGACTTCATGGATTTTTCGAGAAAAAAAAAAACCACTATCTTCATTAACGAGTGGAACTATTCTGTTTTTTACGAACATTAAAAATTATTTATTCTTTAAATATTGCCTGTCTATCTAAATATCCTGAAGTAGCAAAAAACACAGGTATTTTTATTTATTTTTTGAACGATCATTCTATACATCATCATAGTTATATAGGCTAACATTTTAACTGGTTTTACAGTTTTATCTTAATGATAAAAAAAATGTTTCGTATTTACTTATATAAATTTTTATTCTTAATTCTTATATAAATAGAGCACATAGTGTTATGTTATTATCAAAAAAAAAAAAAAAAAAAAAAATTACATCCAATAGAAGATTTCTAATAATATAAATTGCAGTATTTTTTGCTACTTCAGGATATTTACAGAGACAGTTGATATTTAAAGAATAAATAATTTTTAATGTTCATGAAAAACGGAATAGTTCATCTGGGAGACGAATATAGTGACATTTTCTCGAACATTTCATGCTGTCAACTCTGTCATCAAAACCTTTTTGATTAACATATAATAATATGAAAAAATATATATTAAAAAAAAATCTTTGTTATTAAAAAATTATGTTTTATATAAATATAGCATATAGTGCTATGTAGTCTTTCTTTCAGTGGCGCAACAGGCCGTGTGGGCCCTGGGGCTGGCGGGGTAAATTCCTACGAGTTTACACTCACGTTTCACGATGCAATTTTTAGTGTAGGGTCATCACTCCCTACGACTAATTTTGAGAGTGGCCACTCTTTAGTTGACGGGTCTCACATACCCGGGGGAGAGGTTGTGAGTGAATCCACATTTTTTTACATCCTTATAAAAGCCCAGCCGGGACTGGGATTCGAACTCAGAACCTGTAGCATGAGAGACTAGTGCGCTAGCCACTCTGCCACGGGCTCCCCTATGTGCTATGTAGTAGTTATCCAAATAAAAAAAAATTAAATAAATAAAAAAATATATATTCCATCTAATATAAGATATTTATAATAATAGGTATAATAAATAGTATGTATGTGAATAGTGTGTAAGTAATATCTAATGACATTACGATCCTACAGCTCTATCACTATCTTCATGCGTGACCAGCTACTCTCAGAGAGCTGAAAAAATGCTGTTTTTTTTATTTTTCACTATTGGGTACATTTGAGATCAACTCGAAAAAAATATATATAGTGCAGGACCCTCCAATGACTTAAATTAGCAAAAAATTGTTGGTGTACCAATCAAAAATAATTTTTTTTTAAATAAAAATTTTGACTCTCGTTTTCAAATAAAAATTTTTAAAAAATGTTTTTTGAAACTCTTTTAGAAAACCATTAACATATATTTTTTTCGTGAAATTTGGTTGATCCGTTCAGGAGAAAAAATTGTTTTTTTTATTTTTCACTATGGGGTATACTTGCAGTAAAATTGAAAAAAATAAATGTTATGTAGGACCCTCCAATGAAATAAAGTAGTGAAAGATTGGAGGTGCACCAAACCACATAACCAGAAAATATTTTTTGAAAAATTCAAAATTTTTTTTGACCAGCATTTTTGTGGAAAAAATTTAAAATAATATTTTTTGAAACCTATTTGTAAAATCCATAACATATTTTTTTCGTGAAAATCGGTTGAGCTGTTCAGGAGAAAACAATTTTTTTTGTTTTTTCTTTCCCCCTCTATAACTTCCCTCCCGTTAGGATTAAGGGGCTAAAAATTTGCGTAAGGTTGTTTCTCATAGGTGTGACTCAATGGTATAAATTTGGTTTTAATACACGCAGGGGCAGATTTCACATGCTTATTCCGCTAGGCCCTTTTCCCATTCAAGAAAGTGAAGCAGAATATTGGTCTAAGTTCTCTCCTTTTTATTGCATTTATGCACAAATCCATTAAAATATCTAAAAGAAGGAACCCTAAAGCAATGGTGAGTTATTGAAACTTGTTTCCTGTACTAACAATCTTACCCTCCACCTGTTTGTGCCATATAGGAGCACTGAAACATTGGAATTAAATATGAAGATCCTTGAAATGTAATTGGCTCCTCATTTCTTGTGTTTATTTGTTTTGTTATCGTTTTTGAGGTGTTAATATCCCTGCTAGCCTTATCCAAATTATATATCTTTCCCTGAATATAAGGGGATCGATAGGTCATATGACTTATGTCAGCCGCATGCTCAACTCCCTCCAGTCGTTTCTGGAGACCCAATTGGATCCCTTGGCGCCTTCCCAATGCAGCCTCTCTCTTGATTTCATTTAGCACTAATATGAACAATAAAGGTGACAATAACCAACCCTTTCTAAGGGCTTGTTTATTCTGCACATGTTTTGGCAGCCATTTGTGGGTTCCTAGAATTTACTGTCCTTCTAGGAACCCACTTATCGCTTCAACCACCAAAAGGCGTGCATTACATAAACAAGTATCTTACTAGTTACCGAGAGATTGATATATTACAGATAATGGGAAATTTCCAGAATTACTCTTGGAATTTGATTACAAGCTAATGATAAATTTAAAAATATTGTTGTTGGAAATAAAGAAATAATCTGAATATAAAGTTGTATATTTTTTATACTGTATTATTCCCAGTCCTTATGTGGCAGAATATAGAATAAGCATATCAAAATATTCACGAATGCTGAAATGATGTTTGTTTGAGTAGTTGGAAAACAAGTAGGGACTTGGTCTGGAAGAAAACTATTTGAGAGGATTTGAAAGGTTTATCCATGAAGATTAGAATTGAGGAGCATGAACTGATATAGCTTGGGCATATGTGTAAAATGACTGGGGAAAGAAAAGTAATAAATAGAGTCAGAAGGAAGGCAACCTATTGAAAGGATATGATCACTTCTAGTAATTTTATTGCAAAGCTAGACAGATAATGGTAATGGAGTGACTCAAATGAAATGCCTGGCTGAGTTTTGAGATGAATGAAAGAAATGGACTCTACAACAAATGATGCTTGAGAGTGTTTGAAAGAAAAAAATGTTTCACTAACCTCTAAATGATAGAAAGTATGATAAAATTCAATTAATTGTTTTATCACATAAAAAAGTATCCAGCAACTGTACAAAGTAGTTATGCTTATTTAACATTTAATTAAAGCTTGTTATTTACTAATTTAACCTTATACAGGGTTACTGATGCTAACTTGAACTGAAATTTCGGCACACAATAAAATAAGTTTTTGAGTTTTGAATTATGATATGCTAGAATATTTTAGTCAGGAATACATAGTGTTAGGAAAGAAGCAATTTAACTTTATGAATTTTAGGAAAAATTTACTGGTATTGTGTATAAACTGCATACTACTGTAAGCTTACAATCAATTCTGTCAAGTAATGTAGCGGTATTACCTTTGTGAGACCCAGTCAGTAAGTGATATGTCTTTTTGGATCTATCTCTCACTTTGAATATATAAAACAAAGAGAAGTTGACTGGTTTGAATTACACAAAAAGATAAAAAAAATAATAAAAACCCTCTTTAAGTATCACATTTTATTTGTATATAGTAATACTCTGAAAATTAAAATGTTATTTACTCATTTTCAATGCTTTCTTTATAATTAATGGCATGCAGGTCTGAAGCTTTGTTTAAGTCCACTTTTTTTTTTTTGTTTGTAAAAATAATTTTTTTATCCATTTAAGGCTGAATCTGCATTATGGAAGCTGATAACAAATTAATGAAGAAAAATAAAAAACTCACCAGTAATTTTTATATTCCTCCTCCAGCTCGTAAAACAGAAAATATTTCTCAAATGGTTTGTAATGAAGCAAAATCAAAAGACAGGTTGGTATATTTGATTTATATAGGTTACTATGCCATGATTTTACTGTTGAATATGGTTTTGTTTTATGTAGATGAAAGTCTTCGAAAAGGTACACATTGTCCAGAAAAAAAAAATTATGAAACATACTTATGTATTACATCATGAAGGAGATGTACCATTTCATGGTTTCAGGCTACCTTCTGGCTTGCTTTCTTTTTTTTTTTTTCCTTCCTTACCTCAGTTGCTCGGTTGTGCTTATAGATGCTGGATCGCAACCTACCAACTCTCCTGTGACAATGGGACTCCTGACTGTTCATGATATTGGTAGTAGGATCTGATCCATAGGCTTTCCTTTCCTTCACTTCAGAAAATGGGAGAAGAAAAATACTTTATCCAAGCTCTCTTCTTTTACTTGACACTCTAGGTATTTTGCTGTATGAGGTTGTATTTAATATCCTTGTGTTCCTTGTCGACCCAGGGCTGTTTATAGGGAACCAAAATGTTGTTTGGTTTAGTGTTATGTCTCAAGCTTTTTTGACATACATCAACTACCTCATCTTCTTTTTTAAGCTCTCAGGATGTGGTTTGCTTTGTCGTACAGGCGCCACATTGTTAGGTGATCTGATTGACATCCTGGTCACTATGCATGCTTATTTGTATGAGACAGTACAAAATGTGATGATTACCCTCCAGACACTTGAACAATCTATGGACATCATCAGTATAATCTCTTGCCAAAGTATGGCTAATTTGTTCAAAATAGGTGCTACCACTTTTTCTAACATCCTGTAACTTTCGCTGGAATCTTCTATGTTTGGCTTCAGTAAAGACAGTGCTGTGCTAGCCATCTTTTCACACATCTACTGGGTATATTTTTTATCTTAATTCTTTCATCAATGCTTATTCTGAATTAAATTGAGAAAAGCTTTGATCAGATTCGTTATCTAACCAATCTCTGACTGATTACTTCTTTTTTTTTTTTTTTTTGCTGCTACTGATAAAAAGGGAATCTTGCAGTCTGCGCATACAGCAGTCTATTTTTGATCAGCATAGATGTAGGTAGAAGTGAGCAGGTGAGGGGTCGTGGCCCTTCCTGAAGATTTTTGGGATAAATAAAATAAGGTATTAAGCTTTTCATTTAGTTAATGAAGGGAGGTCCACTTTTAAACCCAGAGTCACTTCATGCAAGGATGATAAGTTGAAGCTGAAGAACTCTCTATCACTTTGTAAAACTAAATAACTCTTCTAGTAAGTTCACTTACAATGGACACAGTAAATTACTCTGCAGGTTTGAGAAAAACAACATCCTGGCGAAGCCTTCAGATATTCAAATCTGGAATTTTATTAGCACTGGGTATAATGTGATTATTGATAAATCCAGATATCACAGACTTAATCATAGTTTAAACTGCTATACTGATGGCTGGTGGTTCAGGTATGGGGGTCTGGAGAAAAGACAAACTGAAGGATGGAACTACTATACCATTAGGCAAACATAAAACAGTCTTTCAAGCTGAGAAATTATCCTCCTTTGTGTCTCTGATCTGCTAGCTGGAAAAGTGAGCAGAAGAATCATAACTATATGTACTGATAGTCAAGTGGCAGTTGGAGCATTGAAAAATGATACAGCAACCTCAAAAGTTGTTGGTGAATGCAATCAAACCCTAAGTAATCTTGCTCACAGTAATAAAGTGATTATTGAATGGGTACCCTGGACATACTGGAATCAGTGGCAACGAAGAAGCCAATTCATTGGCCAGGAAAGGCTCAGAAAGCACCCCTCCAACACCGGAATCCAAATCTGCTATAAGCCTAAGCTCTGCCTCATGGACAATTAAACTAACATATATGATGAAATTTAAACAACTTTGGCTAAACAAAAGATATCAACACTCACTTAGGTTCTTAGATGGCCCCAGTATCAATAGGAGCAAAAGCCTACTCGTTATGAATAGGACCTCATTAAAAACAATCACCCTGACTATATGGACACTGTAAACTTAACTGTATAACATGTTCAAGCTTAGACTTTCAGGCATCCCACTGTGTAGACTATGCAGACAAGAACTTCTTTTCATATAATATGTTGTTACGATAGGCTCTCAAGATTCCGGTACAATCTTTTTGTTGTTGATCGTTTGGAGCATCCATTAGAAAATGAGTTAATCAATCCCAACAGCCTTCTAAAGTTCACAATTGCAACAAAACTCATGTACTAACTGTATAAATTTACACTAAGGTGCACTATAGGCCTTGAAGGTCACGGTGTACTCTTGCCATAAAAAATCAATAAATAATATTAATAAAATAAATAAAAACTGTGACATATACTGATGGTATTGCTATTATTATGAGATACTCAGAATCTCAGACCAGTATGACATTACATCACTTAGACAACAGCTTGTTTAAGAAATGGAAATTAAAAATTAACCATGACAAGTCACAACATATTACATTTACCTTTAGACACGAAACCTGATCTACAATTTACATATACTATCACCCCACAATCAAATACAGTAACATACTTGGGACTTACTTTTGACAAAAGATTTTCATGGGATCCACACGCAAAGACGAAACGTACAATGCCAAACTTCTGACTAAAACTATTATGTTAGATACTTCATAGACGTTCTAAATTATCCAAAAGACACGAACTTAATGCATACACTTATTTATTAAAACCTATATGGACTTATGCTTGCCAAATTTACAGACCCCCTAAAAAGACACACATGCAAAAAATACAAACATTTCAATCTCAATTTCTAAGACTACCAACAAACTCACCACTGTATGTTTCTAAGGATACGCCACATTTAAATGACTTATAAACGATTTCACGACAAACTGCATAGACACCTTAAGAAACTTGTTCATAACGTGGTTACAACTGACATACCAGAAATAACTTGGCTTAGACTGAAAAGGAGTTGAATGAGGGACCTCCTAGTCTGAAACATATTATGCTGAATGTCAAGAGGATACACCATTGGTTGATGTCTCCCTCAAGCCTACCCTTACCATGCTTACAAAATAGAAGTCATTTTGATGCTACTTGTAATATATTTTTCAGGGGCAAACCAAATTTTAAGTTAAAAAAATAAATAAATAAAATAACTCTTGTAAGTATGTTGACAATCTTTCCATTTTGGCTTTGTTGTGATTATAAAACATTTGAAAGAAGTGTTTTGAAATGGAAAAGTTGATGGTTTATTGTGGTAATTATGCAGCCTTATGATTTTACCTTCACTTGAATAATGTCTTTCGACATTGACATATGAAATCTTTGATAACTGCTTTCCAGTTCTGTTAATTAATATTGTTTATATATTATAATTTTATTTAATGACCAAAGTTTTTTTTTATTATTGATGTTGGCTATATAATTTTTATTTATATTTCATGTTTGTTTAATTGAACTATATAATGTATTGCTTCAGGTCCGCAAAGTTGGTGTGCATTAATTATGATTTGTTTTTTATAGATCAGCTGAAAAATTTAGAAATGTTAATGAAAATATGAAAATATGTAACAATAGTAGTTTGCTTTTTAAATCAGATGAAACTGATTCCCGTCATTGTCAAAACATACCAACTTCAGTCAAGAAAAAGAGAAAAAGGAAAAAAAAAAGAAGCCTCAAAACTGATTGTAATATTCAGAATGATGATGTCCAGAATTTTTCTGTGGAAAGTCCTATTGTTTGTGCAGAGAAACTGGAATCTGATGACTGTTCTGTTGATGAAATTGGTCCATTTTCTGATATATCTTTCAGTGCCAACATCAGTGTACTCAGTTTTAAAAGTAATGATGAACATTCTGCTAACTTTTCAGAAGTTGAAGGCAATGAAAACATAACAGTTCAACCAGATGATATGAAGAATGTTTTACATGATAAAAGGCTTAAGCATTCAAATAAATCTGTTAATGACAGTGTTGATATTCACTCCATTGATACTACATTAAATTATTCAGATGACAATTTTATAAATGATTGTTTGACTAAACAATTAAATATAAGTGAAAATAACAAAGACAGTATAGAAGTTGAAGAAAATGCTGCTGAAATTTATGAAGAACTAAAACCTAGTTTTATGGCACCTGAAAAAAATCCTATGTCATCTGGAATTCTCCATAAAACATCAAATCTATCTTCTGATGAACAAGTAACTGAAGCTTCCCAGATATTGTGTAAGGATGACGCTAATGACGATTGGGAAAAACTGCTAGAAGAGGATGAACTGCATAATTTGGTGATGAAAACAGTGAGTGTTAAACATTTATTTTACTTATTTAATATTATATGGATACATTTAGATACCGAAGTGGGTGATAGTGTCAAGATATCACTAAGCAGTTGTGTCTGAAGGAGCACAGGTTCAGATCTGTTCAGGATGTTTAGAAATTCATTTTATGCTGGGCACTCAGAATGAATCTTGACCTTTCCACTCTAACCTGTAGAATAAACCATCCTATCTATCTTAATTGAACGTGATCTTTATCTTTAATATAATGATTTTATGGGTTACAACATGGTTAAATGAAACTAAATTGACGATGTATGGTCGACTGTTGAAATTATCATACAGTGTTTATGCTTGACATGGCTCTCTGATGCCCTGATGATAGCTCACATGTTTGAGCCGTTGGCTCAAACCTTGGCAAAATTAAAATATTTTTCACATGACTGACTCCTGATTTTTTCTACCTATGGTTAAATAAAACTTTAAACTAGATTTTAAAGCAGTCAAAGTTTATCATTTCTGTGTGGAAATAGATAATTTTTATTATCCCTTTTTTAAGCAAAAGATTTAATGTATTAAAAAATATAGAATAGAATAGAATAGAAAAATAATTTTTATTCTGGGACTGGGTCCCTTAAGAACAATATGATATGTACAATTAATATATACAATGTGTCTGGCCACAAGACCAAAGGATTATAATTCATTTTTATTTACAAAGTTTTAAGAAGAAAAGTAGGATACAATAAAACAAAAGAGTAAAATAACTAAAAGAGTAAAATAAATGACTAACTTCTGATATGTTGAACAAAACTTAACATTGAAACTGATTCATAATAATTGATCGATACAGAATCATGAACAATAAATAATAAATTTTCTTTTTGAATAGATATTTGATTTGAAAACTCAGGCTTGTGGAGCGTCTGTTTGAGATGACAATAGGTACTCGAACAGCTGGGACTTGAATGATGGTAGGGAAGAAGCATGGCGGATTTGAGTAGGTAGGGAATTCCAGAGAGCAGTAGAGCGGACAAGAAAGGAATGTTCAAAACTTGTTGTTCTGTGGGCAGGAATATAAAGGTCAGAATGGCGCGATCTTGTTTGGAGTTAGCTGACGGACGATTTAAATTGCAGAAGTTTGTGGATATAGGGAGGTAGCTGGGAGTTGATAGTTTGGTAAAGGAATGATCCAAGGAAATATTGTCTGCGGTTTGAGGGAAGGAGCCACTTTAACTCACTGTATAAATGGGTCACATGGGACCTCTGCTGTGTGCCAAGGACAAATCTTAAAAATGTATTCATAATTCGCTTTAGCCTGTCCTCGAGCACAGTCGAGAGGCCACCATATACCCCGCAGCAGTAGTCAAAGTGGGGGAAAATAAGTGAGGATACAAGGAGCTTACGGTGGATAGTGGAAGAAAATGGCGGGAGCGATGGAAAAATTTGAGGGTACTTATTGTTCTTCGGGAGATTTGGGCAATATGGGGTTTCCAGGAAAGGGTTTGGTCAATGGTAATACCGAGGTTTTTGACAGAAGAAGTGAAGGTGATTGGCTGATCATTTAGGGTTAGACTCGGAAATGTAGTATGGGATCTGAGGAGGGAATTGGAACCTATAAGAATCGCCTGAGTTTTCATAGCATTTAGCCTAAGTTTATTCAGGGTTGCCCAGGCACATATTCTATCCAGGTCTGCCTGAATATTGGCAAATGCTACATGAGACTCAGAGGGAGAGAAGGATTAGTAGATCTGGAAATCATCAGCATATAAGTGATGGGAGCAGTGATGGATGGAATTGGGAAGATCATTGATATAGGAATTAAAAAGGATCGGAGATATGCTGGAACCCTGGGCCACACCTGCCGAAAGGGCAAGGAAGGAAGATAGAGGATGGTTAGGGATGGTGACGGCTTGAGTCCTATTTGAGAGAAATGATTTAAACCAATGAATAGAGCTATTGGAAAAGGATAAAGACCGTAGTTTGGAAAAGAGGATAGAGTGATCAAGAGAGTCAAAAGCTTTTGAGAAGTCCAGAAGTATTAGTATTGTCAGTTTCTTTTCGTCAATGGCGGTATGTATGTCGTTAGTGATTTTGAGTAGAGCGGATTGAGTGGAAAAGCCGGGTCGAAAACCGGATTGAAGAGGATCAAGAAGTTTGGATTTTTCGAGGAAGTTAGACAATTGTGACTGGACTATTCTTTCTAAAGGTTTGGAAAGGTTAGATAAAATGGAAATTGGGCGATAGTCTTTAGGGGATGTAGGATTTGAGGTTTTATTTATAGGATGAACTAACGCTTTTTTCCAAGTATTAGGGAATACGGAATTTTGAAGGGAAAAATTGTATATAAAGAGAAGAATTGGTAGGATATCGGGAAGGCATAATTTTAGTAATTTGACAGGTATTCCATCAAATCCTATAGAGCTGGTATGGGATTTCATGATAGAGGATATAAGGTCAGTTGGTGAGATATCGGAAAAATAAAAATTATCAGGGTTAAATGATGGGATTGTTGAAAACTTGGGAGGAGATGGTGTGGAATTATCAGAGGAGATGGATGAGAAATAAGAATTTAATTCATCGGGTGAGACTTGAAAGACTGGTGAGGAATATGATTTGCAGAGTGATAATTTGCGAAGGAGTTGCCATTTTGACTTGGAATCGGGGGTGGAGGAGAAGGCTGCGTGAAAGTAGTCTGTTTTTGCCTGTCTGATTGTCGCTTGAGTCAGATTGCGGAGTGCCCTGTACGCTTGATAGTCCTCTGTTAGTCTTGTACGTCTAAAGCGTCTGCGGGCTGCCTCACGCCTCTTTTGTAATTCTTTTATTTCTGGATTCATCCAAGGAGCGGGATGGCGTCGGAAGGTACGGGTTTTGAGTGGAGCATGTTTGTCTAGGATACTGAGGAGATTGGAAGTGAGAATGTCAACCATTGAATCAATGGCCGAACAGGTATAGATTTTGTTCCAATTCATGGTTTCTAAGTCGGGTGCAATATTTTCTCGGGTGAGATTATCTAGGTTTCGGAAAGTTGACGTTTTAGGAAGGAACGCTGATGTTTGGAAATTGTATGAAATTTGGATAAGATCGTGAGATGATAGGATATAGTATGAATAGGAGGAAAATAGTCCAGGTGGAGGTCAAATTAAGGAAAACTATGAAAATAGTCTAAACTATTTATTGTTTTGCATATGGTATGTGACTTGCATTGTAGGCCATCATCAAGGCTAAAAAATGATGTAAATAGGAATGAAATAAGGGTTTAACAGAATATGTGAGAAAGAACATTAAAAGATAAATATAGGAATAATAAAATAATTTTAAAAATAAGAATTTTCATAAATACGATATTTGAGATGTTATTAAGTAGTGGGGAATTAAACATCTGAAACATAAGAATAGAAATTTATGATTTAAGAAAAATTATTAGCTAAATTACAATGAATTTTAGTACACTAATAAAAAAGTTTTATAGAAAAAGTAAAAAAAAAAAGTTGTTTGATGAGAAATTGGAAATGTTTATAGTCTGGTAAGATAATTAAAAGTGATGAATTAATATATTAAAAATAATTCACCTCCTCAAGGAAAGGCAGCAAGGAAAAGGCTGGACTATATCAGATGTTATTGTCTTAAGAAGAAACGCTAAAAAAAAGTATCTGTTTGCGGAAGTTAGTTGGTTGGCAAGGAGGATATTTAATATATTATTTAGAAAATAAAATTTAACATAGGTTTTGAAAACAATGCTAAAAAAAAAAAAAAAAAAAATCAGACATAAGGCCAAAAATGATTTACAAGTTAGCTACTAGTTTTTAATTAATTATCAGTGAATAAAGTGATTTCAAGTATAAATTTGAGGAAAGATATAACTAGTATAAAATAAATAACTATGATAAACATATTAAGCCAATATAAACTACATAGGTGAAATAGAGTAATTTTATGGAAAATTGAAAGCAAAACACTATAAATCATTGCTTATCTAATAATAATACCTCTGTTATTGATATCAATTTAAGAATTTTAAATTTAGAAAATAAATTGTTAAAGAATTATTTACATTTGATTTTTATAGAAAGATGTGTTTTATTAAATAATATGTTATAATATTATCTACGAAATTCAGTAAGTTTTTTCGGCTCTCATCACTCTGTGTTAGAACTACTTGGAGCGTTCGGCAATGACAGCGCCATCCAGTGATCAAACAGTGAAACAATAGCATTAAAAAATATTTTTCAGTTTTCTCCTTTAGTTGGAAATCGAATTCGTTCAAAATATATATTTACCTGTTTTTTATCAATGGTAATAAGATGATATGGTTATTTTTATAAAATAGCCGTTTTTGAGAAAAGGTGCTAAATGCATGGGATAAAGTAGGACTTCCTGTCAGCCGATTTTAATGAAAAAGTTGCTGTGACATCTCGGACATATAGTAGTCTTATGTCGAAATAGAAAATTTTCATGATCACAATACTTTCCATTACTATATATTTCATATATAGGTAAGTGAAAGTAAAAAAATCCTGTTCCTCAACAACCCATGAAGGGTCTTGAGCTCAGTACATATAGAGATTTGTACTGTTTCTAGGCCAACGGCTGTGCAATGAGGTAATTAGGCCTTTGGTGAGGGGTGTCTCTGTGTCATCATAATTTGAACTAGAGATTGTTACATTACCTATTGAGGCTGATCTTATGGGTCCATATGACATTTGAACCCTACCTGCAGTTGTCATGGGCGGATGATTCAATCCCTCCAAAGCAGCCCTAACTCTGGATTTGTTTTTGCATCTCTGTATTGATTGATAAGGTGCATTTTATACCTGTTGCCATGTTTTCCTGGGGAAAATAGCCCTTGGGTCTGTACTGAGAATGTCCTTTGTGTCATTTTATGTGAGTCTGTGTTATTTTGTGTGCATATTTGATTGTTGTACTGTTCTCAGGAATTTGGGGCATGGTCTAAAACCCCAGCAACTCCCACCATCAGTTTCCCCCTTTGATTTTTATTTTTAATAATAAATTATTTAAATTTTAATTCATAAAAGACTATAGTATAGTTTTTTAGCAACAAAAGAAAGATTTAAAAAAAATAAATAAAACAATCTCCTAAGTTATAAATAAATTAGTAAAATCTTCAAAGATTTTGAAACTAAAGAAAGCTTTATCTGAAAGTTGCTTCTCTTCAGAGCACCTCACTGTTCCACGGCTAGCACACGACAAATTTTTGATTTATAAGTTGCTTTAATATTTTAATAAATACATGCTATTAACTTTTAATGTTAGAGAATTAATTATTATTATTATTGCTATTATTGAAAATATTAAATTTTATATATACCCACACACACATATACACACTCACACATATAATTTATCTTGTCTTCATTTATTTTATATTTTAGGAGGTTTCTGGAAGTATTAGTATAATGAAAAAGGTGCATGTTCATGAAGATGAAGAAAATATTGAAGAAAGAGACAGTAATGACAGTTCCATTATAGAAATATATGGCTTCCCTGAAGACTTTAAAACTCAAGACTTATATGCCACCTTTTCTCCATATGTTAATAGAGGATTTCAGTTAAAATGGGTTGATAATACCCATGCTCTTGGTATATTTCCTTCACCTATAATAGGTAAGTTACAGTTGAGTGTACATAAGTTAAGAAATCTTATGTACACCCTACTGTGTATAATACCTTCAATAAGCAATGGATATAAGAAATATCCATTGCTTATTGAAGGTATTTATATTGTGATATTATATTTCTTTACATATCCTTGCTATAATTACTTTTTTCTACGTTACAGTATTTAAAGTAAGTATACCTTATTTTTTTTTTTAATATTTAATTTTATAGATTTGAGAAATTTGGACCATATATGGTTTCCAGGATAGAGTTTGGTCAATAGAGATACCTAAGTTTTTTACAGTGTAGTTGAAAGTGATGGATTGGTAATTTAGGAATAAGGTAGGACGAGAGGGTAATGATGTAAGGAGAGGATTGGTCATTAGGAGTTGTAAGTTTGGGGTTTTTGTTGGTTGGATGAACTAAGGTTTTTTTCCAAGTGGTAGGGAATAGTGAGTTTTTGAAGGAAAAATTATAGATGAATAGAAGGACTGGCAAGATTTATGGCAGACATAATTTTAACATTTTGACAGTGATTCCTTTAAAAACTATGGAGTTGGTGTGGGATTTCATTACAGAAGTAATAAGGTCAGTCAGTGATATATATTGGAGAATTATTAATTGTCTTGAGTTAAAAGATGGAGCTGATGGATTATGAGAAGATGGCGGTGAAGAATAGTTGGAGGACGCCGATAAGAAAAAGTAGGAGTTTAATTCTTTAGGTGACACTGGAATGTGTGATGAGGTAGGTGATATGCCACTAGGACTATATTATCTTCACTGATGACACGACTGATCACATTTTGAAAACTGAAGGAGTCTAAGTCACCTAATAGGCTATTGATTTTTTTTTTTTTTTTAAGCAGATCATTTAGTTTCATTCTTGCAACATTGTTGAAATCGACCTCATAATTCAAATCTAAATGCTATACATGTTGTGTAATTCACCCATATTCAGTGACACACTGTCCCCCTCACTGGTATGTTTGTACAAATTGTGGCCTTTATACCAGAGATTTATCGAGCTATAAATCTGGAAGTTATAGCTTATAGAGTACCCTTCTGTCTCTACTTCCTTTGTGCCTTTTAGTGAGGAGGTGCCACAACCCATTCATTTCAGGCCAGCTATCATGTCCTTCAGTCGATGTTTTTTTTTCTCCCCTATCTTGGAGGTATAGTTCATCCATATTATTCTGGGTCTTCCTCTTGGACACTTTCATGTGCATTAAATATTTTACTTTTTGGATTTTAGCTCTTATGTTCTACAATTATTATTTGAAATATTTTTAATTTGGAAAACCATTTTTGTGGTAAAGATGTTTTAAATTAGTTGGTAATGTCAGTAAAAATGGTCATATCACAACTATTGATTTCAACCTTATTTCTGGACCTAATTTATAATGTTATTTGCGATTTTGTTGCAGAATTTTATGTCCTTTAATTATTTAAAGAAAATAGATCTTGCTTTAAGGAATCATTTTGGAATTATTAAATTAAAAACTAAAATTTTTTTTTTAATTTATAGTATGAGATAGTTTTAAGGGAGAATACATTCCCAGCATACTTCTATTTGTGAAATAAATATATTTATTTATTGTGAAATACAGATATATATATTGTGAGATTACATATGTTTTAGCGGATGAAGTATTAAGTTCTGGCTTACCCTTTGTCAAAATAAGATCATTAAATCAAGCAACACCACAGTCCAAAGAAAAAGCAAAGAATTTGATACTTCCAAGTTCTTCAAGGCCCAAAACATGCTCAGCTCTTGCTAGAAGATTAGTTTCAGGGGCACTTGGTCTTAGAGCTGTTTTTACTCAAGCTGAAATTCAAAGAGAAAAGCAAATGTTAAAAGAAGCACGAGGTATAAGTTAATTATTGCTATTTATTAATTATGATTATATTTGTCATTGCATGTATATATATATCAGAAGTAACAGTCAATTTGCCGACCAGTGCTGGTAAAGAAAGAGAATTATGCCTCCATCCATATCCAGTAGGAAGATTTGTTGGTAACAGATTATCTGTCATTCTTCTTCTTCCTGCTATTATTTTCAGTGAAACAAGCTTCCTAAAGCTTATTGCAGGATTGCTTCTTCTTGAAGTATATAGATAAGTGTGATGTCTTACTTATTAAAAATCTATCTGCGATCAAAATGAAGAGATTAGTTAGTCATTATATCTTCCTTATCATGATTTCAGACTTGGTAATTTTGCTCCAGAAGTTGGGAATAATCTACTCAATTGAATGTGAAAATAATGAATGTGACATAGGCAAACCATAAACATTTCCAACCACCAGTATATTTGAGTAAAATTTGTGATTAATATTAATATAATGTAAGGTCTTTTTTTTTATTTATACTATTAGGAAGCTGAGATTTAAATTTCAGACCTTTTTAACTTCTTTAAGTGAGTTAAAAATTTTGATTAAAAAAGTCCTAATCTGTTGCCCTAGTAACCCTATTTTATGAAATTGTTTTATATTATAATAAAAAACAACAGGCTTGTTACGTATGCTGCTTGAAGTACTAAAGGATTCTATTCAGTAATATTATGAATTAATTTATGTTTATCATTTTATTAAATTTATCGATTCTATATTGTGATTGGCTTAGCAATGAGAAATTATATTAATGTTTAAATATTTTTTTTTCATTATAATTTCTTCTGAAATTGTTTTCAACCTGTTTAGATGATATTATAATATAATATTAGGGACGACCCAGACCCTTGTATCTTGGAGTTTTTATTATGTTATCTTTTGTGGCTTAGTTATGCCTATTATGTGTTATATATATATGGTATGATTTAAAATTTCATCAGGGCTTATTAAAACAAGGTGACGGTCAGTTTGAAATTAAATAAAAAAGAGCATACAAGGAAATTATTTGTTAGTATTACCCTAACCTAATCACTCATTCAATCTTTGTGTGCCAATATTATAGGGAAATGACTTATACTAGTATCACTGCCTACAGATATCCTGTATTTCAGTTTCAAGATTAGTAGCCAAGTAGTATGCTCGAATGACAGCCATATTCATATCTGGCATCTATTTAATATTCTTAGTCCCTCTTGGTCTCTGTGGCCAAATTCATGCTTTTGGATGTCGAAGCTCAAATTCAAACTACTGAACTGGTAATTGTGAACCTTGATGACTGTTAGTACCGCTCGCTCTAATATTCCTTGATATAAGCTGTCCAATATTCCCACCCTATGCAACTTCAGTATCAGGCTCATCTAAGACTAATATAATCTCCTATTTCATAAATCCAAATTATTGGGTGAATGTGTTTTATACCTTCTGTCAGGTAATGTGTAAGGTTTCCACCCAAAATGAGAACCATTGTTGCTCTTGGAATTACTATTTTTGGTCTGCTCTAATATTTTATTTCTATGGTACCCACCATACGTGGATGGTGTCTATGGACAAGGAACCGAGACGCCTGGTGCCACTGGCTGGAGACACCCCCCATGCTGAGAGGCAGAAGGGGATAAGAAAAAGAAGTTTTTCTTAAAATGATGAATTTGTCAAAGGTTTTCTTGCAATGTATCCATTTCAAAGCAAATATGGAAGGGGTATATTCTGTTTCTGATCTCTCTGATTTTAAATACTAATCTATTTTCTCAAACCAATATTACTTGATGTCTATTAAATTGTTGTGAAAAAATTAACACTTTGGATATTTAAGGATTTAATATACATCTAGAAAAACAACATACTAAGTACATAGTTAACTGTAGGTTATGTTTTAAATCATTTATAAGTAACATATGTTTTAAGTTAAATGTGATAAGAGGTGGGTAAGGTAAGGTAATATATATATATAGGGTAAGGTGATATTTATAAGGGTAAGGTGGGTAATTTTTTCCTCTTCCATTTTGAACTAGCAAAATACCATCTAAAGATAAGGAATCTCAGTTGAAACTGATGCAAAAAAGCTCCTATTCCTTTATTTAGAATATTTAAACATTATTGACCAAGTAAACATGTATGTATGTGTATATATATATATATATATATATTGGGTTGTGGAATAAGTTAGTAGCGTTTTTTTACTGGTGATTTCTATAAATATTTTAAATAAAAATCATTAGATGACGAAAATGAATTTTTTCCTCTTCCATTTTGAACTAGCAAAATACCATCTAAAGATAAGGAATCTCGGTTGAAACTGATGCAAAAAAGCTCCTATTTCTTTATTTAGAATATTTAAACATTATTGACCAAGTAAACATGCATGTATGTATATATATATATATATATATATATATTATATATATATATATATATAAATATAATAAAAAAAATAAACACACACACTCACTTATAATTAAGTGTCTGATAAAAATAATAAATAAATACAAGAAAGAAAAAATGAAATAATAAATTATTTTTATTAATTTAATGTATTTGATGCTATTTAATAAATGGTAAGAATGGTTTCAAATTAACTTACCTTTTCATCTTTACTATTATATTTATTTTTTAATATTACTTTGAATTAAATTGTTCGTGTATTTACAGAACAAAAAAAGTTAGCTGCTAAACAAAGGGATGCTGCATGGGAAGGAAAATTTTGACTTAATATGTAAGTAAAAGATACTTTTTTCATTATGTTTTAGGTCTAAATTCACAATATAGTGGTAGAGAGAAACAAAATAAAATAATGTAAATGGCTCAAAGAGAGAGGAAAAAAAAACAAAAAAAAAGCTTGTAAATATTATAAATTTGTATAGGAATAGAAAAAAAAAAAAAAAAAAAAAAAAAAATGAAAATGTATGTAAAATATATGTCCAAGTGATTGATAAGTATGCTGTGTTATATAAGCAACCCGATGTATTTGGGCAGCATTGCCAAATAAATAAAGCATTTCTCTCTTCTCATTTTATTCAAATATAATGTAAAGGTGAAAAGTTAAGGTATCTATTAATTCTTCGCATGATTTGATCATTTTTATGTTTTGTTTTTATAGTTGTTACATGTTATTGTAGTTAGTCTCTTTCAAATAAATTTCAATCTCTTAGTTTTTTGTGTTGCTAGTTCATTTAAAATAATTTTTTTGTCATACTTAGTCCTTGCAATTTTGTTTGTTACATATCAGGTTCTATCTGTGTTTTAGTGTTAGTAGAACTTATCTTTTAAATTAGGGTTAGAATAATAAAGAACCTTATTAGAACTATAAATGACACAAGTAATCAGAGTTGTGCAATATTTGAATAATTTTTATGGAATAACGGATGAAGGATAATTTATTTATTTCTTATTAGAATAATATTTTATCCTTAAGCAAATCATCCATTATTCAAATAAATTTGATATTTTCATCATCGGTTTATTTAAAATGTATGTTTATATGAAACTGAACACCATCTTGCGAATTTCGAGTTATATGCAGCAAAGAAAAAAAATTAACTGGATTTCCTTCAAAAGGAAATTCCAGCTGATCGAGCATGTCAGAACAGGAAAATTTTCAACGGTAATAATTAGCAACTAATTAATTTTAGTTTCTTCACTTCATGTTAGTTTTTGTTTGTAGTATTTAAGATATGCTATGAAAATAAGTCTTGATATTATTGAATTTCAGCTGATGATTATATTTCCTTATTATCTTCAAATGGAAAGTTAAAATAAAAATTAGCTATATTCAGCCTTAGGTAAGGTTGCAGAATGGCAACCACTAGGAATAGATGGCACATACATACTTTTGCCTAGTGTTCGCAAATCGAGAGGTAGAAGGTGTTATTGGGCTTGGCATATGGTTTATAACCCTTATAGTAAATTACTGAACTACACTGAAGTGATAAATGGTGGACATTGAACTTTTCTAGACCTTTGGTTAAAATTATATTTATCTTTTAAAATCTAATATATTTTTTATTTTATTTATTTATTGGAATTTACAACTGTGTAATGAAATACATCAAGTAAATTGGAATGAAATGTAAAACGTCATGAAACACGTGTAGAGAAGCTTCCCAATGGAAGCACTCTAATAAAATCTAATATTAAAATGTTTTTAAAAAAATCACATTTATAAAAAAGATTAAAGGTTGAAAATAAAACGATATAAATATATTAATACACATATCGGATGATCTTAAACATTGGCCATCCTAGCTGAATTATCCCCTCCCTCTCTCAAGTTTCCGGCACTTGTACCAAAACCATTACTTTTTTTTTTTTTCTAAATAAAAACAAAGTTCTTTGATGTAATGTATTTACATGAAGAAGTTAATCAAGAATATTTCTTAACTTTATCTCAATTTCCAGACAACACATATTTGTAATACCTATCAAAAGAAAGCAATCTGTAATAATGTTAACAGATCTAATAAAGGGTCAGTTGAATGTTAATAATAAATGGTTTATCATTTGTGATTCAAAAGAACCTAGAAAGAAATCTATTTAACTTAAGGCATGACCTATTTTATTTTAATGTTCTATGTCAACCAAATTATAATTATTAAAATATATCAACTTTACCATGTTTCATAAATAAATGGTTTTTAATGGCGAAGTATTTTGATTAATGAGTAAAAGTTATTTATTATCATATAAACATCTATATATCCTCAGAGGCGATGTTAAAATATGGTCCCGAGCCTGTGCAATGTCAGGAAGTCGTTAAATATCCCTATTCTAATTAAACCTGAATAGGCAAAATTTAGGACTCCCAGTGTAGCATCATCTGATTAGTCACAGTAGCATTGAGTTACATTAAATGAATAAACAAATATACCTGTATATACTTGACCTTAAGCCAATAACTTTAGTTTTTAATTGATTATAATTTCATATGAATACTGTATTCCTGCAACTATGGTTTCTGTTAACTTTTTTTCCAGATGAATACCTGATGACAAATTCATCCTCAGTGCGATAATTGTAAATGAACGAAGCAAAGTTAATTAACAAGCAAAATAAATGAGAAGAAAAGGACCGGACAGCAAATAAATTACATTATTTTATAAATAAAGGTGATAAATTACTTAATTTTGTTACTCCTGTTAGTAAGATTCGGGTGAAATTGGAATGACAAACTTTCCTATGGAAAGTAAAATTATTAAATTATTTTATGTACCTCATATCATGTTAAATATTTTTTATTTATTTTTATGTTGAAATTTTGTAAATATCTGTAAATTAACTGTTTAGAATTATAAATAATGAAAACTGAAGTTTTTTTTAATATGTTTTATCCTTCAAGAATTGTTATAGTTATTATATTTCTATACATTATTATGCACAAAGTAGAAGACCCTACATGGATCACACAAAGCCTCTGCGGTTCCTCTTGCATTTAAACCATGAGATTTCGAATGTGAAAATGGTTGACTGTATGTTGATATTGAGAAGTTAATTAGGGGTGCAGTCATCATTCAATTAAGTTTCTACTTAAGTGCTTTGATGACTGCATGTTGCATGCTGAATATGACCAAGTTTTGCTATTCTTTTTGAATTTCGTTTCTGACCAGACTACTTGTCTATAAGTTTTTTTATTTGCTATTTTTTACTCAGATATTGTTTTAAACTAAGAGCATCTTCTACCAGCTGTTACAATTTACTTCTATGAACCTTGTCCTATAATTTGTAGGCAAAATGTAAGCTAATATATCTTTTATGAGTGATAGTAAATATATATTAAATTACATCCAATAACATTACCAGTGATGAGTATGGGTAGCAATTATTGTTGATGAAGTGAGCTCTTTACCAGCTAAAATGTATTCTGTATTTTTGATTAATCAAGGTTAAAGGTGGATTTTTTTTGTTTTGTTTTTATAAAAGAACATAAAATGATTTGCTCAAGTTATTTTAATTGACAACCAATACAATATTTTATATATCCAACCCTATAGAAGAGGAGAAATATTTTTTTGTTCATATACAATAAAATACTATTAACACTTTCCCTGAATTTGTTTATCTTTTGGATATTGCCTTAAAACATTAAATAATTTAGTTTAAATAACAATTACTAAATTATCTCAAGTAGATATAGGTTGTGATAGCCATTGATCTTATTAGTGACAGGTTTTTCCTGTGGAACAGCTGTACTTGAAACTTTTTTTTTTTATTAAATACCTTCAAAACAAAATGTTAATTATTATTTATAATAGGCATAGGGATACTATATCAGTCTCTTTTTTTAAACAATTTGTATCTAATGTACCAACTATCAATAGATTAAGTTGTTGACAGTTTCTTGTAGTAGCAAGCCATTGAAAGGTCTTGATTGGAAATTAAAAAAGTTGTTCATTTTTCTCGACTTTATGGGAGAGTTCATCTAAGAAAATAGTTAAATTCTGTATGTTAGATGCTGCAAATAAACTTGTAATAAACATATTTAAATGCTCAAAAATTACTTGAGTAACATAATGGCATTCTTTTATTGTAAAACTATTGTAATATTATGCAATTTTTTTTCTTCTCCGTTCTTCCTCCCGATCGTCAATGAAGGCTGTGTATGAATTTAAAAAATTAAGATTTTTAAATTATAATTATAAGTTATTAAATATATATTTGTGTATAAATTCTTATCAATATTTATAATTTTTGAGGCGATAAAATATGTTTCTATATATCATTTAATCAATGTGTTATTTTTTAAACTTTTGTTCTAGTTGTTTTCTTTTTATAAACATTATTATTGTGAATGATTGATAATTATACACATGGGTGTTTATTTATTGTATAAATTGTATATTAATATTTTTATTTTTTTTAAATTTGTTTGTGATTATATCTATCTTTAATAAGTTACTGTCTTATGACATTATTATCTGTTATGTCTTATGTGATTAAAGAAATCTGAGGTTTGCTGAACATTAATTCAAAGATATATTTATTTTTAAATATATATATAAAGCCTGTTTTATGATGAAAAATTAATTTAGAGTGATGAAAAAAGAACTCCAATTCCCTAAAATGGTAAGAGGACAAGTTTGAAAGAGGATTTGGTACAGAGAAGGGAGGAGGTTGAAAAATCAGAATGCTAGAATGTTCCTGACAGGTAAGAGCATAAATATCTGAGACTAGCCCAAGGTCAATATATCAGATACATAAGGACTAGGTAGCATTGTAGGCTCTGATATAGAGGAACAAGGAATGTGACAGAACCAAGTTCTGAATTCCTGCATCAAGTTGTTAATGGAAGCAAGAGGTAAGAATGCCATCACTGCTTTCAACAGAAATGCAAGGTAGTAACACCATACTTAGCTTCACTGGGCCTGACAATAACATTCAGTATTTCTGCCCCTAATAGGGTAGTTGCTATTCCACTGTTTAGTGAAGCTACTAGCCAGATATACCTCTGTCCATATTTTATATTCATACCATCCCCTATGAACCGCTTATGCAGTGGGAGAAAGTATATAAAGCCCTTTACAGCTCTGCCAGTCTTTTAGAATGTGCCTGATATCATGCTTTTACATTTTACTGTGTCTGTTACTTGTACATATCAGTGACAAAGTATCAGATTGATAAATTCCTATGTGTCTCTAATCATAAGCATTAATACCTATATTTAATACAATCCATATATGTATTATAGTAATATCCATACATTTAGAAATATTAGTTGAGGGCATTCAATTTTGTTGATTACCTTCTCCATTGTTTTCTTATTCACTCCTATATTTATAATCTTGATGAAGACCTGCTGAGTAGGTCAAAATATTGGCTAGCAGAAGATACATAGTAATTGTTTATTTCATGTGTTTAAATTTGGTTAACCATCCATCATCAGATTGATATCATTTAATGGTCTACTACCACTTGCAAAATATTAATCATAGGCTTAGTCAACCTGAAGATTTGAAACCACCTATCGTTGCTTACTCAGTTAAATATACTGACCACCGTCCAAGCCCAAGCCCTTAACACAATCCTCCCACCTACTCTTCGGCCTACCTCTTGTACGTATACACGTCTGTTCAGCGCATATTAACTTTTTAGGAATTTGTTCTTTACTAAACCTAACAACTTTGCATGCCTATTTGAGCTGCTGCGCTTTTCTACAACTTTATTTATTTTACACGGGTACAAAGCTCTTTAATTCTGTATTGTGTAGCCTTTTAAATTCCCCTGAAGTCTTATCTCTCTTCGGACCAAAAAGTTTAGGTTAAACCTTATTCTTGAAAACCATTAGTACTTGTTCATTCTTTAAAGTAAGCGACCACCTTCCTCGTGCATGTAGAACCATCTGGAGAATTATAGGTTTGTAGATTGCAACCTTTACGTTCGAAAAAAAATTATCTGCCTGTCCGTTGGAGACAATGAATGATGAATAAACGGCTAACGAAAACTTAAAATTTATTTGAATGATGTATGATTTGTTCACAGATGACATTTTATTTGTACAGTGAATAAATAATTTTCTGTCATCTGTTATTCAAATAACAAATGATTTGTTAACAGATAAAATTTTATTTTAATAACAAATAAATTATTTATATGTTATTCAAATAATGTCCAACTCAGGTATGGAGGAAGGTTGTATTCATTACTAAATGTATATTCTGTTGTAAACAAAAAAAAAGGAATTCTAATTTTTTTTTTTTTTTCATGAGCATAATTCTGTAATTAATTTTTTTTAAATTTAAAAACCTTTCAAAATGACCAAAAAGCAATTTATTATCATAGCATGGTTGACTACATGGTTCAACAATAACAATAAATATTTATAATCAATCATTGATATAAACTCAATTTTCTTTTAAAGCACTTAGGAGATTAATTAATAAAGCTTATTTAGTATATAACTAATCTTTGAAAATAAAATTAAGCTGTTGTTCATGGTTAGATATTTCCTTTTATTTACAGAAACTTTAACATGGGGTCAAACTTTGTTATAAATTTGTTTAAAAAGTTCCTAGAATTTCAATAATAATTTGTCTTGTAAACTATATTACTCACATTTTTCCCCTCTTTAAATCTAAACTGCTTCTAATTATTTTATGTTATGAGGGTTGATTTAAAGCAATACATGATAGCAAGCACATCATTCTCAACTGTTTAAATCATGACACATTATCACATGAAATATAATTTTTACATAATAGTTTTTGCTTATTTAAAAAAATACAAATACAATTAATTATTGGTTTTTATTAAACAATAGAGATTACATTATATCTTGTAATGGAAAACAATGATTATACTGGGAATATAATTCTAATAATTAATATGTATGAAAAAAGAAAAACATAATTTATTATCTCAAATAATTCGTTAAATCCACATACTGTCTTGATGCATCAAGAGTCATATGCCAATATTGTTTTAAAAATTACAGATTCAAGAAAAATTCATTTACATTATGGTAAATGATCTCTTTGGTGAAGAATGATTTATCATATGATTATTTTACATCATTACAATGTTTTCACTGTTTCTTAACATTAGTGTCATAATATTCTAGTTTGTTGATTTAAATACAATTTATTTTATGAAATTGTTCAATTAAGATTTTTTTGGAAGTTAAGCAATAATAAGATACTACTAAGAAAAAAGAATATAGATATAAATTAATATTTTAAAAAGGGGAGATGTTCTGAAAGCTTTGTTAACTCTAGAATATATTACATAAATAGATTAAAAAAAAAAAAAAAAAAAAAAAAAATACAACCAATTCCTATTTCTACTATGTAATACCTAATTAAAGCAAAGTATTCCTCCTTAAAGCACAAGAAAGTTGTTTTCTAATACTCTGAAGAGTATTCATGACATACTTTATTAAATATTAGTATTTCAATGAAAACATTGTACCTAACAACTTAATTCTTTTTTTATTTTTATACTGGGATAAGGAACTATGAAAGAAAATTTTTGTTTTCACCATATTGACAAGGGTTTAAAAATAAATGAAATAATTCGTATTCAAAGCATACATACTAAGATAAAATACGATTCTATACATTAATGCATTACATTATTTTACATTTTAAAATATCACTCATTTTTCATATACTGTTGCTCTTTGCCAATTTATTGTAAAATTTTAATTACAACTAATGACTATCCTTATTGTTTAATGAAATAAACCAAACATTAATAAAGAAAAAAATACATAAAAGCAAACACATTAATACTCATGAAATAACTAAACCTTTTAAATGTACTGAAACAATATACCTAAGTTAGAAATGCAACCATTTCAATGAACTTACATAATACATTTTCAGTCTTATAATTGATGGTATTTACAGTGACCCAAGTATGCTTATAATGGGCGTTGCTCAAGTTGTATTATGCGACTGAATATTACTTCCAAGTATTGGAATTAAATTCGAGTTCATAATTTAATTAAAACATTCAGGCAGAAATAGTACAATTTTTTGCCTAGAACACAGATTCTGCTCTGAGGAACGATTCCTCTCTATTTTGTTTTCTATATTACAATAAACTATGAAAAGATAATGATTTTATAAAAAATAACTTAAAACCATCGAACAAAATCAAAATCTATAAAGACCTGTATTAAAGGCACCAATAAATTTTGGATAATATAGTAATTGTGGAAAAAAACGAGGAATAGTTTAAATATTATTTAAAGTTAAGACTTAAAGAGAAAGACAATAAAAGCATTCAGTTATTATAAGTGATGTTCAAAATAAAAATTGAAACATAAAAAAAATTATCATTATTGTAATTCACACACGGGCAAAGAACCACTTAATTGATATTGAATGATTATGTTCCTATTTTGCTTCACACATTAGCTTAGTTAAGGTATGTATGTATAAGTATATGTGTGAATATATATATACACATAATACACACACATTTACATATACATTAACACTCACAAACTTTTTTTTTTCAAATATTTAATTTTGTGCAACAGATAAAAAAAAAATATCACATTTTATCTTAAATATCAGTTACTGCTTCTAAAAATATAATTATCATTCCACAGTGACAGCAAATTAATTAAATAAATCAAAATTGCAATCCATCTAAAAACGTATACAAATGATTACAAGCAATAATTTAATACAACTAATGATTACAATTATCATTTTGATGATAGCAAAGATCATAAGACAGACTGCATGCTAAGAAAGAATATAAGAAATAAAATTACTGAGGTTTTATATATATATATATATATATATATAATATATATATATATATATATATATATATATATATATATATATATATATAAAGCTAGAACAGCCCAACATTTCATTATATTAAAAAGAATATCACTAACTACAAGGTCTTTCTTACTACTATGTTTTAAGACTGGAACATTAAAAAAATTATTTTATTCAACATACTAAATTAACTACATATTTTTAATCAGGATGTATTTTAATATTTCTCATATTTACATAATTCTTAGGGACAAAATTAAAGCTAAACTATCTACTCAGGGGAAAAATATCTTCAGGTACCAAACCAATCCAGGAGTTTACATAATCACAAATTTTCAGATTTTTACCTAAATATATTTTTATAAGTCAAACTACACCAGATTGTGAAGAAGAACTAATATTTTGGTACGTTTCAGAATGGTCATCAATTGGAACTTCTTGATTTTCACTCAGAATATTTTGCTTTATTTCCTTAAATTTTGCAGTATCTACATTCGTATTGTCTCCACGGCGTATTAGAACAGAGTCTTTTTTTGGTGGTACTACAGGTTTATTAGGTGGAACAGGTGGAGGAACTCCTCTTGGAACTGGTTGCTTTTTTTCTGTACCATTTGAAGGCCCAACAGTAGGCAATGGACGCTGAAGAGAAGAAGGAACTGTAGTCTTGCTATTAGCTGTCACAATACTATTAGTAGTAACCCTCTTCTCAATCTAAAAAACATATATATTTATGTATTAAAAATTACTCAGCTTATACTGTTTTTAAAGGTTTATTGCTCTTAGAGAGTATGTCTAAAGCCAACAGAACAAACTGAAGGTGACACTGGTTAAGAGAAAATACCCATCCATCCTTCACCTATAAAAACAAGTTTTAATGAATCTATTCTGATTGATTTTACTTTTGTTTTCAAACCTTTTGGTAAACTTATAATATATTATCATATTTTTTTTAAAGATGAGATACTGAGATCTGTAAAAGGCAATTTCAGAAGTTTCTAATAATTTCTTTATTTCTTATTTTAAAAAATTAAATCTCTAACATTAAAAAAATAAAAATAAACAATATTTCAACGTTCAATAAACATTTGAACTGATAAACCAGGGTTAAGTTTTTGTAATAAAATCCTCTCCTATATTTATAAAAGGAATAAAATTATTGATAGTAAATTTACATCAAATTAACTTTGGTTTTATAGAGGACTGCATAATTAAATTAGATACTCAATTATTCCACTATCAAAATGGACCACTCTACAGTAACACTCTGAAGCTGTGATATACAAAAAAAAAACATGGGCACATGAGGATTAGGATAAAATTTTATGTTTGCCATTACTGATGCCATAAGAGTGTACTCTGACCAATTTATTTTTTTAGTTATATTTTAATCCACCAAAAGAAATGGAGGAGTACATCATACAGCAGCCTTAGGACTAAGATGTGCAATGATACATGAAAATCATATAATCATAAATGAAGGTTGAGAAAACCGTTCTAGGCAATTGCCCAGCAAATTGGAAACCACTGCCACATAAAAAGGCAACTGTTAGGGAATAAAGAATTTGTAGTAGTTTCTTATTCTTTTTATATAGTTTTCTTTTTCGGAAATGCGAAAATCATTATCAGCTATGATTTCATTAATACTGTTTACTCACTTGACCTATTTGCCATTAAAACTGAGCTGTATAGAAAAATGACAGTTCAACGGAATTGGTCCACTAGGGTATAGGAAATGCAAAAAACATACAATTTTCAAACACCAGGCAAAATCAAACTATATTTTAAAACTAACCACCTCAAAAAAATCATAAGTTAATGGGAATCCCAAAATAGTTTTAACATGATATAAAGTATAATTGTTTAATGTCACTTTATCCTACAGTGGCTAATCGGACAATGCTACAGTGGCAGCCCTAAATTTTACCTATCTAGATTTAATTAGGATAGGGATCTTCAGGTGACTCCCTTTTCCATGGACTTTTAGAGTTTAGAGAAAAACATATTAGGATTAGGGTCACAGAAGAAAACATCAATCATCTGATGGAAAAAGGCATAAAATTTTACCATGAAAAGATACTTCAGTGTTAAATTATTATTAATAATAATTAGTAAAACTGTTATCACCTTTGCCGGAACTGGTGACTGCACTTGAGAGCAATAACCAATATTCCGAATACCATGTCCTGGAGAGATACTTCTTGCAACACCAGTAGCTGAAACATTTGGAATCAGGTATAAAAAATATTTTCAAACTAATACAAAAGTTTGGGCATAAAACAACCATTAATAACTACACTAACAAATAAATAAGGCCTAATTTCAGTAGTGTTTATGTGATTTCATTAAAGAGGGGATAATTTTAATTTATCTATATATGAAATATAGTGAAGAAAGATAGTAAAAAATTTTTAATTCGAGTTTTTAACAAAAGTGTACGTTTCAGGGTTTCCTGAATCCAAGTAAAGAATTTATTAGTATCTATCTAGTAGATTGTTCAATTAATTGATACTAGGAGAGGCTAGTTACATTGATCATTATTGTTAGGTGACTTAATGTCCCAGGATAAAAATTAAATTTCATTCTTGTGTCCCAAAGAAGCTGAACTGAGCTTCACTGAAAAATGAAAAAAAACACTATGAAATCATTTGATAATTAACTAATAAAATTTTCACATAGTAATACAGGAAAGTTAATGGTTTTAGAAAAGAATACAATCTAACATATAAAATCATTGAAAGTAATGGAGAGAAATGTAATACTCTATAGTTATCTATTTCTATCTGTTCATTTGTATAATTTAGTTATATACAAAATTTTCCGTAAAAATTAACTGTAATCTTTCTCAAGTTATTACATGGAAGGAAGTAAGTGAAAGTCGCAATGAACAAACTATATTTTTTAATGTATAAATCAATCAATATTATACCCACATTATTCATGATTTACAATTTTTTAAAAATATTTAATACATTATAATAAAAATTGTAATTGTTATAAAGTATAAAAATTATGCATATTATATATAGTTTAACTTGTATGTTTTAACTTACTTGGACCAGAAACTGGGACACTGGAAACTGTTGCTGTTGGCTGAATTACTTTTGCAACACTACTTCCCATAGCAGAATTACCCTGATGAGCTGGAGACACAGCAGGCACCATTCCTTCCCAACCTTTAAACAAATAATTAATTCATAAATAAACTTTTTATCATTATTCTTTATTTATTATAGAGATATTTACAACTGTATTAACAAAAAAAAATACATCAAGTAAATGGGAACATTGTCATTTGGACATGATAGGTGTGAGAAGAAACTATCCAGTGGGTACCACTTCAAAGTTTAATCAGATAGGTAGGTCTCGAGGCCATTGTCTTTTCAGCCCCCTCGGAGAATAATCAGGAATAGAAGATGAGAGGTTGCGGACAAGTGGGTTTGGGTGGACTGGTAGTTTGGAGTGAAAGGAAGTATATCTAATTTGGGCTAAGTCTGCAACTAATGGGATATTCAGGTCTTTATGGATTATTTTATTGGTGACAAAATAAAGGGCATTTAGGATCTTTCGGAGGATTTCGGATTCCAAGGATTGGATGCGAGAGGAATTTGACGGCTTGGTGGAACCACATAGTTTAATTCCATAAGTCAAAATAGGCCTAAGTATGGTAATATAAATTTGTTTTTGTAGTACGTGGGAAGTTATGAACGTTTGTCAAGTAAATGTTGTAATAAACGATATCTGTGAGCTGCATTTTGTCGTTTCAGTCTTGTGTGAGGATTCCAAGTAAGTTGTCTATCAAGATGCAGTCCAAGGTACCAGATCTGTTCAACTGAGTGAGTGGAATATTGCCAAAGGAATATAGTGGGACAGGCAGACTTAGGTTTGCGGCGAAGGGTAAAGGTAATTTGGTGGGATTTAGTAGGATTGATTTTGATCCTCCACTTTTGAAACCATTCTTCTATGGAAGCAATGTGAGACTGAAGGGTTTGGGAAGCAATAGTTGGGTCATTGTTTATAATAACACACATGTGTCATGGTCGTATATAGAGAGGACAGTGCTAGCATAAATAAACTAATAACACAATTAAAGAAGGCAAGATTTTTAAAGTAAGGCTTTAATATCACCAGGTCTCATGCCTTATTCAAATCATTTATTAATTAAGTATGATATAGTAAAGATTACCTATGGTATAAGAGATATAATTTAGTGAAAATAACCTCTGAGTAAATTTTTTTTCACTGAATTTAGCACCCATGATTCAGATATAACTTGTGACAATACCTTTGGGTGTATTTATATTTAATATTTCATGCGGATGTGTTTAAACTATTTAATCTTTTTTTGATAATTTGATTGGGGGCGGGGTGGAGGAGAAGGTTTCCTTTTTAATACCAATTTTATTTATTATAATTTTTCAAGTAACAAGAATTTATTGTAGCCTTATAGCTCCACAGTATCTTTAACTTTAAAAGATAAGATTATAAGGATTTTTTAATATTTTTTTTTTTTTCTTACAATGAGTAGGTCATATGTTATCACCATATACAAGTCCATTCCACTTTCTTCAGTCTGGCCAGTCTATCACATACCCCTAATTATCATTACTTACTTGACGCTCATTAACTAAATTCTGCTCTGGTGACCTTTCTTCTATTTTTTATACGGTGTCCATTTCAAAATTTGTTTAGGCAATTGTCTGTCATCCTCATTACATGTCTAAACTTCAAAATCATTGTTTCAATACACAATGTATACAGCTGAAACACTGTACAGAGCATGTTTTCTATTTGCTTCACTTCTTTTCTTATTTCACTATTTTTGAAATATTTGAAACTGAGAGGCTCCCACATGATTTCCTGCATTAATTCATTTTTAGGGCCCAAAAGTGTTTTTTATTGATTCTTTTGAAGTATTCAAGACTCAGCTGAATAGGGGGTAACTCTTTCCAGTAATGATTTGCAGATAATTTTGTTTTTCTTTTTAAGGACACACCTTTACTGAATTAAGGGTTCTAATAATGATCTTCCCACTTCTTATGTTTTGATAATTTCCATATCTGTTGTTCCTATAACATTCACCCAACTACCTAAAAGCATTGTTGGGGAGAGGGGCGACAGCACACTCGCTCGCAGCCTCAACCCGAACGTTAAATATGAGTCGCCGAATTCCTTATTTAGGTTTCGTTATGGGTATAATAATGTAACTAACTTTGTAAAATACATATATTGAGAGAAAAAAAAAATACAAATGAGACAAATAAAATTTACTTCCTGAGAAACGTAAAGAGTACTTAGGGTCACGAAGATGATTGCAAGGTGATGATGGCGAGGGCGATGATGGCGACAGCGACGAAGGCGAAAGCGAAGTAGGCGACCAGTCTCTCCCGTAACTCAGACCTCTCATTCCCGAGAGGTCACTATCACTTAATCCCCTTTTGGTGTAAATAGAACCCCCCTCTTGCGTCTGAACTTAATACTAACAAAATATATATGTAAGAGAAATGATATTCTGAATTAGTATTTTCCAATTCTTAACATGCCGCCCACCAATTTTATAACATAAAATTTAAATTTTGGAATTGTGACATGGGACAGAATTAAGTGATAACAAAGTAAGTGAAGTACTGCGAGGATGAGTGATGTTTGATCGATGATTCTTCTGGTTTGGTCCGATGAGGCGAGGAAAGCTTCTTTAGACACATCTGAGACTACCAATAGAGCGATCTTGTCCTATTGGTCCATGTATATATTAAATCAAAGCTATTTGGCTTGTACTATAGCGATGCGTTTACTAATCTGCCGCCCACCTTGACGAGTCCTGGATCATGCAGAATTTAGTAAGTGAATTGTTTACGGGACGATCAGTTTCAAATTCCTGGTTATTCTTAGGGTACGTGATCTGCAAAGTTGTTAACATGTCACTTACAGGACCAGTTATTACCAAACCAAAAATCATCCTTAATCCATTCGGAAAACCTGAGGTAGTGTTGATGGTTTCTCCTGTAAATATTTTACTGAAACAAATAAAATTTACTTCCTGAGAAACGTAAAGAGTACTTAGGGTCACGAAGATGATTGCAAGGTGATGATGGCGAGGACGATGATGGGGACAGCGACGAAGGAGAAAGCAAAGTAGGCAACCAGTCTCTCCCGTAACTCAGAGCACTCTCATTCCCGAGCGGTCACTATCACTTAATCCCCTTTTGGTGTAAATAGAACCCCCCTCTTGCGTCTGAACTTAATACTAACAAAATATATATGTAAGAGAAATGATATTCTGAATTAGTATTTTCCAATTCTTAACAAGCATAAATTAGCTTAGGTATTCCTAGAGAATTTCTTTTACTACAGGAATGTCTTGTTTCAGATTCAGTTTGTTTTCAGAGATTAAAAGTGTTTTATAATAATAAATAAACCATACGAGGCATATATTGGCGAGACATTGGTCTAGTAGAGAACCTCTCAGTTTCAATTACACACATGACAGCATTACTACCCTATTAATTAACCCCACTAATCAGATTACCATTCTGCTTCTACCATGTGGTATTTCCTTCTTAGGCCCGGTTGCACTGACCGTGTTTAACTTTACTAATCTGGATAAGTAAATCACGGGTTAGCAGAAATTCCAATGCACCAATCATAATTAGCCCTAACTCTATGTTAAGTGATGGTGTTAAGTTAATTCACCTTCCTACCTCGATTATCCGATGTCAATGTTACCTTTCTACTGTTACTTTAGCTTTCAAACTTTGTTTGTGTCAGTTTCAGTTTGTTTTTTTCTGAATATTTTCGTGATATTTATCCTAATACACCGAAGAAAAATGAACACAATCTCTTCAGATGAATACTCAACATCAGATAAAGATATAATACAATTGGTAAATATACTTTCTAGGAACAAGCTGTACAAAGTAAGGAGGAATCCATTTGAAATTTACGATGATGTGGAATTCATAAGAAGGTACAGATTTCGAAAAGAAACAGTGCTAAATATGATTGACAATTTTAATATTAATGATTTTGAATCATATCCTACAAAAAGGAACATCCATAACACCTTCAAACCAGTTACTCTTTGAAACATTGTTTGTGTCAGTTTTAGTTTGTTTTTTTCTGAATATTTTCGTTACATTTATCTCAATACACCGAGGAAAAATGATCACAATCTCTTCAGATAAATATTCAACATCAGATGAAGATATAATGCAACTGATATATATATACTTCCTAGGAACAAGCTTTACAAAGTAAGGAGGAATCCCTTTGAAATTTAGGATGATGTGGAATTCATAATAAGGTATAGATTTCAAAAAGAAACAGTGCTAAATATGATTGACATTTTTAATATTAATGATTTTGCATCATATTCTACTTAACCTCAAGAGGTATTATGCTACTAGTAGTTACCAGCAGGTTCTTAGCGACATCATTAATATTGATAAATCTACAGTTTATAGAATTATTCCACGCATAACAACATTAATAGCCAGGAAGTCAAGTGATTTAATTAAAATGTCCCTAACAGAAGTTGATAAAAACAAAACAGTGTCAGATTTCTACAGGATAAAATGTTTTCTTTGAGTAATTGGTGCGATTGACTGCACTCATATTAAAATCCAGTCTCTAAGTGGAGCTAATACAAAACTATTTTGAAATAGAAAAGGGTGGTTTTCATTAAATATACAAGTAGTGTGCGATGGGAACTTGAAAATCCTGACTCTGCATGACAGTTGGATTTTCAATAAAAGTGCATTACGAGTGAGATTTGAGTCAAGAGAATTTGGAGATTTTTGGCTTCTAGGAGATAGTAGTTATGGCTGCAAAACATATTTACTGACACCAATTTTAAACCCAACAAATGCTGCTGAAGAAAAATCAATTGTCACACAAAAATCAAACAATCATTGAGAGAGTGTTCAGTTTTATGGAAAGAAGATTTCCTTGCCTTGCCAATGGAATTCGAATGGATCCAAAAAAAGCCCTAAATATTATTGTAGCTGTACCTATCCTCCACAACATTGCAATAGAAACCCAGGACATCTACAACGTACCAGAACCAGAAGATTACTTTCCTGATGTTGTTTCACCATCAGAAATTATATGTGAAAGTGATATAGCTTTTCACAGAGCACTTGTCGACACAAATTTATCAAGATGAAAGGAAATGACATAATTTTGTATAAATTGCAATCTGTGTTATTAAATCAATTAACCTTTCCCTCTTTTGTTGTCAAGTGGTAATTTATTTGTTTATATTTATCAATAAAGTCTGATTTTTGTATTTTATTTACATATTTTATTCCCTCTAATTTAGTAAATTGATTAATAATAAAAATAGGTTAATTGGAAGAATGAAAAATGATAATAAATAATTTGTAGGTTTCTAAATCTTCCAAAAACAGTTTATTACAATTAACTTTAAAACGAGCCAACATTTCGAGGGCCTTCCCCATCATCAGGACTCACTAAAATACATCAAAAAATTATCAATTAACATTATAAAATAACTTTTTAAATATTAACTAAAAACATTACCAAAAATATGCATAACAATGTTACAAAAAAATTATATTTACCCGAAATTCATTTAAAATTTAAAAAATTATCCATTTTTGATTAAAATTTTGTCAAAAATTTGTCATAAAATTGGTTTGTTTTTTAAATTAACACTAAGGAAAAAATACCCATTTAACTGACATATTCTTTGGCCCCTGATGAATTAGGGTCATACTATTTACTGTAGTAAGTATACACTGATTTATTATTAAATATAGGTCACTAAGGTAAGGTTTACAAATTTTAATTTCCCCATTGTAGCAAGAACTGCTTGTGAGAGGTGTTTTCAATCTGTTTTATAATTTATGTTATCTTTTATATTTTTGTTTATATATAGATTCGATTGTTTTTCTATATCCAATATTGTAGGTTTTTCAAAATCAAAATTGTGATTAAGCTGAAGACTGTGTTGTGCAAATGCTGTAGTGTTTATATTTTTACAATTATTGCTGTGTTGTTTGACTCTAGTTGTGATCTTTTTAGAGGTTTCTCCTATGTATATCTTATCACAATCTATACAATTTATTTTATAAATAACATTCAGTTTTTCGTGTGGTAAAATCTTTAATGTTTGATAAATGATTACTTAGTTTATTATGGTTATATAGTCCTAATTTTATCTGTGGGGAATTAAATTCAACAAGCGTTCTCTTAATTTCTTTGGATAGATGAGGTATAAATTGTATTTTTTGATAATGGTATATATTTCTATTTCTTCCACTTATGTCTATATTTATCGCATTATTGATATTACCTATAATTGTTTTTTTATTATTTTCATTCTGGTAAAGATCTATTATAGTTTTTTGTTTAGGTTTTACTATTTATTGTTCATATTGTCATCAATTTTTGGTTTATTATTGATCAATTTATTGTTATTAACGTTAAGGTTTTTTGTCCTGGGTTCATTTTTAATTTCATTGTACTTGATTTAATTTATTATTTTTTTCGAATACATCTAATAACATTTTATATACTATAGTTTTTATTCCATTTAGATACTCATTGTCTGTCTGGTTTCACAATACAATCCAGCTTCCTTGATATTCAATAGATCTTAAAATATTTGATTATTAATTCTCAACGGTCAACTAATTATATCCATTATTGTATTAATATATATTAATCGGCAGAGTAAAACAATCATTTCAATATAACCTAACTGTCTCTGTCTAGAAGGTTTGGAGTTGTTAAATACGTCACGAATATGATGACGTCCCGCGCTAATCCATGTTAACTAACTCGAATTAAAAATTTGTTGGTACAACTGGACAAAAACTTTAATCATGATTAGCTTTTAACCCGGGTTAGTTAACAGCAAAAGTTAACTTTAACACAGGCTGTTGGTGCAACCGGGCCTTAGAATGTCTCCGCCTTTGTATTCACAATAATTGTCTATTTATAATTCTTTCCCTTCAACTACCTTCTCTCTATTTCCATCTCTATACCCTCCATAAGCTGTACCTGGCTTTTAACATTGCATACCTATTGAGTGTCCTCTCCGCTACTGATAGCTTCTACTTCATAGGGGATTCCATCCTTATACCAGTTCCCTCTGTTAGTTGGTAGGTGTAGGTTCGTCTTCTCCCTAGCAGAATTAAGGTAAGGTGCTGTCGCTTGTGACTCATAAGCATGTCCCGTTATACCGTCGAGCTTGAGCTTTTACCTCGGTGTAAACTATATTCCATTTATACTCTCTACTAGCGTCAATAGGCATTGTCGAGGCCTTCTAAGACCCCTAAATTATTAATAATCTTGACACTCTTCTTATTGAGGACTAAGATTCCAGCTCTGCCCTTAAATGTTTCTCTAATCCACAAACAAAATCCTTATACTCTCCACATCTCTTACTATATTTACTTTTAATCTTTGCCTTCCTTAATATCAACATTTTGTTGCCTCACTTCCAATTGCAACTCTCTTTTCTTTTTATTTATTAAACCTTGCATGTTCTAGGTACATATCCTGTGGGTAACGTCTGCTACCTGTGTTTTAGTCATAACCTTATAGATCCATCCTGCTTCTTTACGTTTGATCTGCTGAAAGCTTCTAAGGATGTTTTCTTGACAGGGTGCTAGCCCACTGATGTAAACCCCAACCAGGAGGATTGGGAAGCTTGATTTCAGGGTCTTTAACCCTTCAACTATGCCTTGGAGCCCCTTTTAATCATTGAAATGCCATATCCTACATTTTGAGATAGTTCAGCATTTTTTTTTTCTTGTTTGAAAAACAAAATGTATTATCATTTCAAATAAAGATGTGTTGTTAACATAATCACTCATATTTTCTCTCATAGCATAGCTCCTTCTTGAGGTCAGTTCTTAGTGTTATAAAATAACTTCTAAACTAGGTAAGTAAAACTTTTACCCAAAACATGAGGACGTCCATAACAAAAATAAAATTAGACTTAGGTAGCAAGATAAATACACTAGTGATAACTAGTTATTAGATTCATACCATCCCCTATAGATGAATAAATAATGTTCATTCAACTTAATTCATATTTCATAATAAGCCCTATTCAAGTTTAAAATTAATACATATGAATCAGTGAAAAAAATGTTGAAGAAGAAATAATTACAAGTTAATAATGGATATAGCTTTACATAACAAGAACAAAATAAATTAAAAAACCTGTAACAGGATGCCTTGAAGTATGATGGAATGGTGGACGGTTATGAAAATTTGTCACATTTCCATGCATAATCATCTGATGGTATTCAGCCAACTGTTTTTCTAACATGGCGGTTTCACTACGAGATTTTTCCAGTTCAGCTTCTAGCTCTTTAACTCTTTAAAAAAAAAAAAATGAAATAAGAAAATTAAATGCAAAACCATAACTATAAATGTAATAATAATAATAATGCTTTACTTATTCTGGGACAAGTCCCTTTAGAATCATATCACAGGAAATGAAAGTGGACTTAGAGTCTTAGGGTTTATACTCCATGTGTTTTGGGGACTGAAGGGGTAGTGGGTTCCTCAAATTAAATAAGATCCCCTACCCTCTTCAGCCCCTAAAAGGCATGCAGTATAAGCACACCCTTTGAGTAAAATAACTATAAATAAAATAATTTAACAATTAAAATTAACAAAATAAAAAACTCAGGAGACAAATTCCTATGTCCAATACAAAATCATAATATAAAATTGGAGGCTGATAATTAACTTCACCACTATTTTATTTAATTATGATGCATATTTGCCATCTGGAGCAAAGAACAACTTTTATCTAAAGGTTAGTAGATACTTACACTCAGAAGCCTCATGTCTGAATTGAAGACATGAGGCTTCTGGGTGGAAGTGGATATAAAAATAAATTTAAAATACCTCTGAACTTTAACTTATTAACTACTGAACTTTTTAAAAATTGCATTTTGGTCAAGGGCGATTTTCAACAGTTTGGTGGAATTTAATAGGATTGTTATTCAGAAACAGAGTTGGAATTGGTTGAAGGCCCTTACAAGGAGGAGATTGGAACCTGCTACAATTGCCTTGGTCTTCTAAGTGTTCAAATGGAGCTTGTTGTCAGCAGCTCAAAGGCTGATTCGATTCAAATCCTCTTGAAGCATTTCTGTGGCTAGTAATAGGTCGGGAGGAGGAAAGAATAGATACAATTTGGAAATCATCAGCATAGGTATGGTATGAGGGGTGATGGATGCGAAATGGGAGGTCATTAATGTAAACAGCAAATAAAGTGGGGATAGTGATGATCCCTGAGGAATACCACAGTTCCGATGTTGAGTCCTGGAAGGGGAAAGGGGCAACTACATACTGTGAACGAGTAGAGAGGAAGGATTTGAAGCAGTGCAGAGCACTGTTTGATAAAGGAATATTTCATAGTTTGGCAAGAAGGATTTTATGGTCAACTGTATGTAGAATATATGTATACTTATATATATAATATATATATATTATATATATATATATATATATATATATTTATATATATTATATATATGTATGTGTGTGTGTGTAGGCCTAAATCACCCTCAGCCACCAGGTTTTCTCTCAATTTTAGGTAACCACTCTTTGAGGCTGGGGGTGCCCCAGGAGGATCTACATACCCCAGGGTCGCTCCATGGCTATAACAAAATAAATGATACTCGGCCTCAGCCGGGATTCAAATCTGGGACCAAGAGAACAAGAAAAAAAGAAAAAGAGTAACCTAAAGCTCTATCCACCAGAGGCCACACCGCTCCATACCTTGAATAAAAAAACTATCTGCTGGTGCAAGCATTGTTTAATTTTGGGGATTCTCAATCATCCTTTTCCATCCCTCACCACATTGTCCTCCCACATTATATCCCACTTTTTTCATCATACTGTGACTCATATCCATCATATTTCATAATATTGTTTTGTTTTTTATACTGTTAAAATTATAAATCAACATTATTCTCCATTATTTCTTTCTATTAAAACTATTTTTATTTGGATTAATTCAAATTATCTGTTCCATCATATCAATACTTATTTTATTACAGATTGTTCCTATAATATATTACAGTTTTATTTCCTACTACTTTTTTTGTTTACTGTTTTCTATTATTTTATTAAAACTGGTATGAAGATTATGAGTTTACAATATTAGATAAAGTTGCACCTTTTTTCTTCCCTTTGAAGATTGGCTTTTAAAATTTGACTTTCAGTATCAAATTGGGCAAGTTGCTTTTCAAGTTCAGCTTCCATTTGAAGAGATTTTTTACTTTCTTCTTCCAAACCTTCTGCCATTGAATCAATCCTACTCTTTTCTTCACTCAGGATCTGTGAAAAAAAAAAAATAATAAAAAAAAAATATATATATTATATATATATATATATTATATATATATATATACATTTATATTATGAGCAAATGAATAACAGTTGATATTTTGGTGCTAGGCAAATGAACCTCAAGAATATTATGAATTACTTTCTTAGTTTATCATAACAATTTTTAATAAGACTCAGCGATATAGTTTATTTCAGAACAATTCCATTTAATATTTTACCCAGATACATTAAATATTGAGTAAAATTGATTCCACTTTGTATTACCAGTTCTAGAAATAAAGTTTATTTTGTACTGTACAACCACTACTATTGTTTTTTGAGAGGACCTAAGGCAAACAAAATTTTATAATCTGATGAAATTTTACAGTATGTTAAGAAAACTTTTGGAAATCCAGAATGGAAATCCTTAAAAAAATAACATTTAATTAATTTCAGGGAATTGACGAAATTAAAGACATAAGGATACTCTCAATAAACAATCTAAACTTTCCTTTCAAAATATAGAGAGGCTATAAAAAATAGAAAATCTGCTTAGCAACAAAAAAAAAAAAAAGACTCGAAAAACTGATGCTGGAAAATAATTCTTTAAAAGTTAAAGAATCTAGAAGGCTGTCTAAATTATGCGGAACAAACCTTAATAATACCCTGGAAATACAAGGCATCCTGGAGAGGCCAGGTGAGACTGTTATGGTCAGTATACTCAGCGTTGGTGGGGGCCTGGGCATCCAGCTCAGCCAGGGAGATCTGGATCACATGATACAGGCCCAAAGAAGCTTGGACATCGGAGACTATCATTGCTCGGTTTGTTTGGTGGACTGTGAGATATGACCTGGAACGGCAGTGAAGGGTCAAGAGGGACTTCTCTACCTGTCATTTGGGCTGGGAAGAGAATAACACCCACCCAGTCTATGTCAGCCAGAAGATTACATATAATAATGACACCTCTACTGGCTATCCTGCCGAAAAAAAGGTACCTACGAACATAAAATACGTCTGGTTCAGCGGAGGTATGGTCAGGTGTCTGATGGGGGGAGTGACTTTCTTTAGCATACAAAAAATATGTGCGCCCTTAGAATATGCTGGAGAATTTTTAATAACAACACCGGAACGTGCTAGACAAAAAATCGAGTGGATTCCAAAACTCAGCACTCTGTATATAACAGGTGCTTTTAAGTCCACTCCTATTGTAGCTAAGCAGCTGCAAGCAAACATCAAGCCATTGGAGATGGGTAGAGAAGTAAGCCCAATGAGCCTTTATGAACCATTTTCAAACCAAACCAAAGAGAACCATTTTCTCTAATGCCACCCAGGATCCCTCTAAAGACAACATCTTACCCTCTTGAGCTTATGAGACCCATTAAAAAAGAAGCTATCTATATGTGTGGAATTAAGATCCTTGGCACTTGAAACTATAACTGAGTGTTATCCCGGCCGTCCCTGGCTCCATGTCTACACCGATGGTTCAGCTGAACATGCCTAGTGCAATGGAGGAGCAAGCGTTCACTTGCATCTATTTAAAATCTCGAAGCCAGTAGGGAAATGGTCTACAAATTTCGACAGCGAAATTCATGATGTATCACTAGTTTTGCAAGCTCTCTCAAATATAGATGCAAAGAGGATTGTCTTGTTTGTGGATTCACAGGCGGCCATAATTGCAGTTAAGCAGCCTACTTTATCTCAAGAAAATTACTTAGTGAGCTGTCAATTGAAAATTGAACAACTGCTTCAACAGGGTAGGCAGGTGGTTTTCCAATTGATACCAGGCCACTGAAGTATCCATGGGAATGAAGTAGGTGACAAGTTAGCAAAAGAAGGTGCAGCTTCAGAGCAGTGGAACAATCAAATTTCTTATTACAACCTTACAGAGCTAGGGATGAAGTTAAGAAGGCAAATCATGCTCTACTAATGCATTCCCTAAGGCTCAGTTCGATCAACAAGCACTGGGCCAAACTCCTTGAGGAAGAAAGGATACCGATAGATTTGAAAAGAAAATATGTTGTTGCACGGTTCATAATGATTACCAGGTGAAGCACATGCATAGGATCAGAGTGATAGAGTCTCCACGTTACTGTCTGTGTGATGCAAAGTGGGAAATGGAAGCAGCACATCTAGAAGTATGCTCCCGCTTACAAAAAATTAGAACTGAAACAGTGCTCTATGCTGGTTTAAATACTTCCTCTCCAACTGCTCACAATATGCAGAAGTCCCAGGTCAACCTCCTTCCAAGACTTGGCCTTTGTCCTGTGGTGATCCTCAGAGATCATCACTATCCCCCACCCTATTTACTGTATACATTAATGACCTTCCTCTACGCATCCATCATTCCCAATACTTATTTGGGATTTTTGGGATGGGGATGATTTTCAAATTTATCTATCCTTTCCTCCTTCCGACCTATTACTAGCCACAGAAATGCTTCAAGAAGATTTGAATCGACACAGCTTTTGGGCAGCTGAGAACAAGCACAATATGAACGCTGAGAAGACCAAGGCAATTGTAATAGGTTCTAATCCCCTCCTTAAGGCCCTTCCACCGATTCCAACTCTGTTTCTGAACAACAATCCAATACAATTCCAACAATCCATACATTGGCATCAACATTGATCAAATCCTTTCCTGGAAAAACCATGTTACCAAACTCTCTTGTCGTACATTTTTCATCTAAAAACTTCAGAATCACTTATGTCCTCTTCTTCTAATCGAAGCCCATAAGCTCTTGGTTAGCTCCTTATATCTGGGATTCCCAAACTCTTTCTACATTTAAATCCCGTCTATTTAGCCATTTCCTGTCAATTCAACCCAAGTAGATGCTAATTTCAGGGAAAATCAACAAATAACGCAGGCAGATACGTTCAGTCATTTATTCAGTTTTAATTTTCAAGGGTACATTCAACAGAAAATATTATTTGAAAAGATTATCTTTTCAAAGATGTAAGATTAAATCATATATTATTTTACAAACATTCAGAAGAATTGTAATTTCATTTTTTTTTTTTTTTTTAACTGTATAATTTTACTTTTTTTTATTTATTTTTTACTTTCACTTACTATATATAGTAAGGGGAAGTATTGCGATCGTGAAAGTTTTCGAATTCCAGTTTTCAACGGAAATACACGTTTTAGGGTCCCTTGAGTCCAAATAACCAAGTCCCGCAAAAAGGTCTGTGTGTGGGTGTGTGTGTGTGTGTGTGTGGTAACTCCCGGGCGGAAACGGTAAGTCCTATGAAACTGAAATTTCATATTTAAGACAACTATACGCCCGAGACGTGACAAAACTTTTTTCATCAAAATGAGCTTACCAGAAGAGGCACTTTATACTTTGCAATTAGCACCTTTTTTCGATTTTCTCGAAAACAGTTCCGACGATTTTGATTAAACTCGCTATATTGATGTAAAATTTAATGGGCTTTAATATCATGTAGGGTTTATTAAGATAAAAATGGTCTGACAGGGCTTAAATGCCGATATTTTAAATTTTCTTCCTCTAAGGTACCTTTAATTTTGTAGATTCAATAATAATAACTAGATTATCTTGTTAACGCTGATGAAAAACAGATAAATATATAAATTGAATAAATTCGATACCCAACTAAAGGAGAAAACAGAAAAAATATTTTTTTAACGCAATTTTTCGTTTTTGAACATAAGAGCAGTAATACACATGTATGATATACCGTTGGAAAGCTAAAGATTTTAGAAAAAATATCATCTCATACACAAGCTTTTAAAAGTTAATGGAGAGTGATGAAAAGAAGATAAAACTTACTGATTATTTAAGATAATAATATAATAGATTTTTTAATAAAACACATGTTCCTATATAAATTCAATTTGATTAATTCCTTAATAATTTCACGTATTTTTATTTATCAAAATGAGCTTACCAGAAGAGGCACTTTATACTTTGCAATTAGCACCTTTTTTCGATTTTCTCGAAAACAGTTCCGACGATTTTGATTAAACTCGCTATATTGATGTAAAATTTAATGGGCTTTAATATCATGTAGGGTTTATTAAGATAAAAATGGTCTGACAGGGCTTAAATGCCGATATTTTAAATTTTCTTCCTCTAAGGTACCTTTAATTTTGTAGATTCAATAATAATAACTAGATTATCTTGTTAACGCTGATGAAAAACAGATAAATATATAAATTGAATAAATTCGATACCCAACTAAAGGAGAAAACAGAAAAAATATTTTTTTAACGCAATTTTTCGTTTTTGAACATAAGAGCAGTAATACACATGTATGATATACCGTTGGAAAGCTAAAGATTTTAGAAAAAATATCATCTCATACACAAGCTTTTAAAAGTTAATGGAGAGTGATGAAAAGAAGATAAAACTTACTGATTATTTAAGATAATAATATAATAGATTTTTTAATAAAACACATGTTCCTATATAAATTCAATTTGATTAATTCCTTAATAATTTCACGTATTTTTATCTCTAACTGTATTTGAAAATTCTTTCATTGATTTTAAAAATGGAGGTAAGTGAAAGTCGTGTGTTGCCCGCACCAGATTTTTTATAATAGTATTACATTTTTTATTATATATTATTGTTTGTTCTCATGTTAACATACATTTTATTTATTTCTTGTTTGTACATTTTTATTAGAACTTATGAGTTATTTTATTTGTTAATTTTATTAGTTTAATTCTATTGTTTTCAATTATTTTACTCTAAGACCTTATCCATAAGGTAATAAGTCTTAAGACCATTTTTTTTATTTCCTGTTATATTATTCTGAAGGGACTCGTCCCAGAATAAATAAAGAATTATTATTATTAAAATAAATTGCAATGAAGTTTTTCTTTGGAAGGGTAAATTTAATTTTCTGTAATGAAGTCGTAAAAAAATTATTCCTAAATTATGAGTAGTAGTAATATAGACGTATAATATACAATTGGAAAGCACAAGATTTTAGAATGTAGCTTTTTAGAAAGTTGTTATAAGCGCATAAACTGATGAACATATGTTAATTGTAATGTTCTGATGAGGGGTTATGATATGATTCAGTGTTGGCACCGTACAGCATCCTACAAGTTATATTTTTCCATACAGTACTCAGGATTTTGGAAAAAATATTACGTACCAAATCATATGTAAGTTGTTAAAAATCCATGGAATCTGAATTAAACTTTAAAAAGGTATTTAGAAAAAGTTCATTTGAAATATAAAATAGTAATTAACTGAATAAAATAGGAACTGTCTAGCATTAAAAATAAATAAACTGTAACAATTTTGATTTTTGCATGTTTCTAATTTCTGCCAATGATTAAATATAATAATGAATAATAATAATAGGCTTACCGAACCCGAAGGTTCAATGCCGATACCACCAAATCCCTACACAGATCCGTCCAATGATCACCGTTCAAGTCCCCAATATCAGACTTAACACAATCCTCCCATCAACGCTTCAGCCTACCTCTCGGATGCCTACCAGTCAGTACAACGCATACTTAAGTTTTCAGAATTTGTTGTAAATGGAGCCCAACAACTTTACACGCCCATCTGAATCTCTGCGATGCCATCAATTCAATTATACTCCAAAATCCAACTTAACCAAGCTATTGAAACAGGGAAAACCTCAATTTTTTTTTTTCTCTTTAGGCCCTTTAATTTTATGGCCTTCTAAAAATGAAAAGTTTTGTTTACAATTAGTTGATATAAAATTATATTTTGCCAATAACGCAATTGTATTACATGTCTCTATGCAAGTAATTTAATTTTTTGAATGTTAATAAAATATTTTTTTTATTTGATCACATTTTGTGTTTTTCAGATTTTCATCTTTATTGTAATAGCCACAGATATTCTGGATAAATATGGTTCTACTGTACATGAGTGTATGCACATATATGGGTAAATAGGGTTCTACTGTTGTGTATATATAACACATTTAGCACATATAACCTGAGCTAAGTCTTCGGAACGTTTCCTTTCTTCAATATATTTCATTATAATTTTTTTTCTTTCAGCTAAAAGGAGTAAAACTATTTGTTTTTGACGGCTTTTGTCTTCATCAGAAACATCAGAAATTTTCTTCAAGTCTTTCTCAAGACGTTTTTTAGCTTGGCGTTCTACTTCTAAGTCCTAAAAAAAATTCAAAGATTAAGAATATGATTATTACATCTATGCAAACAATTAATAAATATATACAGAAGAAGGAGAAGTAATATGAGAAACTAACTTAGATAAAATTGAACCTTTTTTCCTGTCTTTGAAGATTGGCTATTAAAATTTATCTAAATTATATATATATAAATGGAAGCTGAACTTGAAAAGCAACTTGCCCAATTTGATACTGAAAGTCAAATTTGAATAGTTAATCTTCAAAGATATATATATAATAATAATAATAATAAATTCTTTATTTATTCTGGGACAAGTCCCTTCGGAATAATGTTACAGACAAATTAAATTAGAGCTTCAATGTCTTAGAGTAAAATATATATATATATATATATATATATATATATATATATATATATATATATATATAATAAAGTAAATAAATAAATAAAAAGCAACAGAAATGACTAAGAAAATGAATAATAGTTATAAATTCATAGGTAGCTTCTTATAATAATTTAGAAAAACAAACAAAACAAATCAGACGAGAATAAAAAAATAAAAATATGTTCATATATACATTGCAAAATAAATTATGCATAAAATAAAAGTCATAAATCTTTAATATACAAAATAAAATGTGATAAATAATCGTTTCTCTCTGCCGATTTTTATTGAAATTTGCAAATCACTTGAGGTCATTTGAAAATTGGATAGACAGGAAGTGTTTGAATAAACGGGATTTGAAGGTAGGAAGAGTATTGGAATGACGGATATAAGAAGGAATAGAATTCCATATGGACGAGGATCGGATAAGGAAAGATCTGTAAAAAGCTGCGGTTCGATGAGGCGTTATATACAGGTCTGAAGACAGTGAACGAGTGTTGCGGGAGTGGATGGAGGATTTAAATGAAAGTATATCAGAGATGTACGATGGACGTTGAGATCGGAGAACTTGGAAGAGAAAGGACGCCAGGAAGTACTTAGAACGGTATGATGGGTAAAGCCACTTTAACTCCTCGTAGAATCGGGTTACAGAGGTGTCCCTGGATATCCCAAAGATAAAACATACCAGACAGTTAAATAATCGTTTTAGTTTAGCTTCAAGATCCCCAGAGACACCCCCACACACCGCGCAACAGTAGTCAAAGTGGGGGAATATTAGTGAGCAAACCAAAAGCCTGCGGGTTTCTAATGGAAGAAGGTGACAATGATGATTTAGGAGTTTTAAGATGGAAATTGTGCGTCGAGAAATTTCGGAAACGTGGTTTTTCCAGGAAAGAGATTGGTCGAGGGTTACTCCAAGGATTTTGACGGTTTGATGGAATTTTATAAGTTCAATATTTAAAAACAATGTTGTGATTAAGGAAAGGGTTTTGAGGAGTGAATTGGAACCTATTACAATTACCTTAGTTTTATCTGCATTTAATTTTAACTTGTTGTCAGCTGCCCAGCAACTAATTCGGTTTAAATCATCCTGGAGCTTTTCTGTTGCCAGTAATAGGTCCGACGGAGGGAAGGAGAGGTAAATTTGGAGGTCATCCGCATACAAATGGTATTGGGAGTGATGGATATGGGAGGAAAGGTCGTTAATGTAGATAGCAAAGAGGGTAGGAGATAGTGATGATCCCTGAGGAACATCACATCACAGAGGCAGAGTCCTGGAAGGAGGTTGGTCTGGGACTACCACATACTGAGAGCGATCGGAGAGGAAGGACTTGAACCAGTGCAGAGCACTGTTGGATAAGGGAAGATTTCGTAGTTTAGTAAGAAGAATTGTATGGTCAACTGTATCAAATGCCTTGGAAAAATCTAGCAGGACAAGGATAGTAAGTTTTTTATGTTCAACGGCAGATTGTAGGTCATGAGTTATTTTTAGGAGAGCGGATTGCATTGAATAACCAGGTCGGAAGCCGGATTGGAGGGGATTAATAAGAGATCGTTGTTCTAGGAAATTCGATAATTGATTTTGCACAAGACGTTCTAGTGGTTTGGAGAGATTAGAGAGAAGAGAAATAAGACGGAAGTCAGACGGTGAGGTAGGATTTGGGATCTTATTTAGTGGTCGTACTAAGGCGGTTTTCCAATAAGAAGGGAATATGGAGTTTTGCAAGGAAAAATTGTAAATATGATATAAAACTGGTATAAGGACTGGAAGACAGGATTTTATTAGTTTTACTGGAATGTTGTCAGGTCCGTAATCGTTAGTGTGGGATTTAAGAACAGCTGTCAATAATTCGTCATAGGAAATATGGGTAAAAAAGAAACTTTCTGGATTAAAACTGTGGTGTTCAATATCGGTAGTGGATGATGGGTCATGAGATAAGGAACAAAATGCATGTTGAGATTGTTTGGTGGGACAGGAATGGAATAGCAGTTATTGGATTCTGGAAGGGATAATTTTCGGAGGATTTTCCATTTGGATTTAGGATCTGGGGCATTGGACAAGGCACTGTGGATGTAGAGAGGGATTTCGCACGTCACAGTGCATCCTGTGTTCTGTTCTGAAGTTCTTTAAAACTATCGTAGTCATCTGGAAAGCGAGTGCGGCGGAATTTACGTCTAGCTGCTTCTCTTCTTTTCATCAGATCCTTCAGTTCAGGATTTAGCCAAGAAGCAGTGGGACGGCGTAAGGTGATACCATAGGATCAATTGAATCATAGGAGTATATGGCATCCCAATGGAGTGTTTCGAGATCGGTTTGAAGGGATCCGTAGGAAAGGATGTCCAAACTACGAAAGGTGACTACTTTAGGAGTGAAGGATTTTATGGGTAGATCGTATGAAATCTCTATGAGGTCATGTGAAGTAGAAACGGGACCAGGTGCTGAGAGGATGAAAGGACCTTTACAGATGAATCGGTTATGTGAAGATCCAGCCAGGAGTCGGAGAATTGCGTATGATGGGTGGGGAAGTATGGAACTAGATATAGATTTAGGGAAAACAGTAGGTTTACCAGGAAGGATTTATCATGTGATTCAGAGATCATATCAACATTGAAATCTCCGGAGATGATGATGTTGGAGTACCTGGAGACGAATTGGAATAGGGAGGATTCAAAAAGGGTGTCAAATGGAACATGAGGAGGTCGATTAGCATACAGGAGAGGAGATGAAATAGTTGAGATTTCCACAAACAGGTATTCGATATGAGGATGATCAGAAGAAGGGGATTGGAGAAGGATTTTGGCCTTGAGACTATCATGTATATACAACCCCACTCCACCACCCCTGCGATCAGATCTGTCATGGCGAAGTAAGGAATAATTGGTGAGGGATACATGGGAGGAAGGAATAAAAGGTTTTAACCAGGTTTCAGATACTGCTATGATGTGGTAAAAATTGTCAAGAAAATATTTTAGAAATTCATCATAGTGGGCAATAAGGGATTGCCTTTTTTAACTTAGAAGGAAAAAATAATACATACATAGACAGATGAGACATCTAGATAACCACTTGAAAGATAAAATATTAAATAGAATATGGCTATAAAATGAATGTGAATATAAATAAAAATATCCAATAGGAAATTTAATAATTTAAAAAAAAAGAAGAAATTTTTAGACTAAAAATTTTAGAAAACAAATAAAATAATAATAAATACAGGCTGATAGAACAATAATAATGATTATAAAGATAAAAAGTAGATAGTAATAAGAAGAATGTGGATATAAAATAAAAATATCCCAAAGAAACTCTGATAATTTTAAAAGAAAATATAAATTTAGATTGTTTTAGAAAAGAGAAAAAATAGATAAAATAACTGCAGGCAGATAGAACATATAGATAATGATTATAAAGGTTAAAAAGTAAATAAAATATTAAAACTAGAATAGTATGGATGTAAAATAAGAATATTCCAGGGCTAATTGGTAGCTTTAAAGTTGAATTTAAATATAGGCTAAAAGGTTCATGAAAACTAAATAAAATACAGGCGTACAGAACATACAGATAAATATAATAAAGGTAAAAAATAAAATAAAATAAAAATTTTAAAGGAAAGTATAAGTTTAGGCTAAAAGTTTCATGACATAAAATACAGGTAGATAAAGCATAAAAGATAATGATTATAAGGATTAAAACAATTAAATTGAATAAAACAATAAGAAAAATGTGGATATAAAATGAAAATATTCCAAACTAACAAACTAAAATTTGTAACTTTTAAAGAGCGAGAAAAAATAAACGAAAATAAAAGGTCTTTTAAAATAAATGTCTAACTATATATTGGTGACCTGAAATAAAATTTCAAATAAAAACATTTAAATCTGACGGGTTGTTTATTATTATCGCTGGGCACCCATTGGCCATATCACCACCCTTATATATATATATATATATATATAATATATATATAATATAAGAAGTAATACGAATTAACTTTAAATATTTATTTTTCCAAAATGGGTGCAAATATTATTATTATTTAATAATTAACCAATTATTATTATTTTATTTATTTATTTATTTTTTGTGTTTATATTACTCAAATTATCACTGATGAATTAGGTATTTCTCTTTTTTCATTCTGAAAGTCTGACTTGTAAAGATGTATATATATTACTACCTTAATTATTTTTTTAGTTTAGTAATTTGTTATTCTAAGCCATGACCACACTGTTCCGGTCATCAATTATGTATGTTATTTTATTCTTAAGGGACTTTAGTTCCAGGATAATAAAGAAGTTTTTTCATTTTTCATTTCAAATAAAACAAAACCTTTTGATACTTATTTAATTCACCTCATTAAATTATTATAATGAAATATTTTTACTAGTTATCCAGTTTCAAAAATATATAGAAATGTCTAAATTTGGTGTATAGGTAAAAAATAACCAATTTTTTTTTTTTTAATTTTACAGCAATTTATATTTTAATTTAAATCACAAATATTTATGAAACAATTAACAACAGTACATATAAATTTTAAAAACTGGATCTAGAGAACAGGGACCTATGGAGGCTTTGAGCTGGGACAGGTGGACATATATATGCACCTAAGGGTCAAAATAAGTAATGATGGCCGGTTAGATTCTGAAATAAACCAGCGCAATATAAAAGCAAGTAACGTATACTACCATTCCGTAATGTAATTATTGGAAAAAGGGAAGTTGAGATGAAAACAAAGATGACTATATATAAAAAAGTCTTCATTCCAACACTAATATACACGGCACAAAGCTGGCCAAGCATCAAAAACTTCGTGACCCGTATACAAACCACAGAGATAAAAGTCCTGAGGAAAGTTATAAATAAGACCAGATTTGACCGTCTGAGGAATCAAAGGATAAGAGAAGAGATAGTGCAGGAACCTCTTTCGTTGAGGATTTTACGAAGGATTATGGATTGTAAGGATTCAATTTGAGAGGAATTTGATGGTTTATTAGAGCCCCAAAGCTCAACTCTGGCCTTATAATAGTCATGTAAATGAGCCATTGTAGTTTAGTGGAAGATTAGCATGTTTGTCTAGAAAGTGTTGAAGTAGACGAAAATATTGAGCAGTTTCTTGTTGTTTCAGTCTTGTATGAGGATTCCAAAGAAGTTGCTTGTCAAGATGTAGCCTCGGATCTGTTTGTTCAACAGGGACTAGAGGAGATTAAAGGATGCTGTAAGGCAGGAAGTCATAGGTTTAAGATGAAGGGTAAAGGTTATTTGATGGGATTTATTGTGTTATTATTAAACTTGTGTTTGGGTTTAGTACATATAGAGATTTGTACTGTTTCTAGGAAAACGGCTCTGGAAGGAGGATCATTCCCATGAATATGGTATGATAATTTTCTGTAAATTTAATGAATACAAAACTGGAGTTGCTTACATCTTGAGGGAATATTGGAATATGAAGGTACACAAAAGAGCCCTCAGAAATATCGAACCCCTAAAGTTTAGATGGCTGGTAATTATTTTCTTTGGCTAGAATCAGTTTTAATCCACACATTAAAAAGTAAATCACACTGGATAAATTTACCTAGCTTGAAACTTCAAATTTAAAATAGGATAACAATAAATTAAAATTAAATCAAACTATATGATTCTGTCAATATAATTACAATTGAATAAAAACTACAAACCACTGAAATATACAAATACATATTAAACGATATATATATATATAAATACATTTTAATACATACTTGCTTTAAACGTGAACGTTCTTTCTCTAAGCCATATGTTATATCATCACCTTGCGCTGTATCATGTTCATGTTTCCTTTTTTCCATTATTAGTTCCTCAATAACCTAGTCATCAAAACAATTCAATTTAAAAATTAAAGCTAATTATAATATCATTTGAAAGTTAATATTACAAAGACATTAATAATTTATAAAACTAAAAAGATTTTCTTTGGTGGAAATCAATTTTATATTCCAAGTTGCAAGTTCTCATCCATACCAGACAAGAAAAGAAAGAATTAATAACTATGTACCAAATATTAATAAATAAAATTCTTCTTTGGATATACAAATAAATACAAATTTGAAACAATTTTCAAAAGCAAATAAAGATAAAGTAATATTTAAAATCTGCTAAAAAAAAAAAAAAAAATCTTGCTACTAAGTACAAAAATCATTATGAGAATAAAATGTCAAATTCCTTAAATGATAAAAAGACACAAAGAATATGAGAAATAATCATTAACTACAAATAATAGAAAAATATAATAAAAATACTTTTAAAAACAGAAAGAAGGTTGTTACATTGATAAATATTAAAAAAAAAAAAAAAAAAAAAAAATACTAGCAACAGACTGTAATACACCTTGTATTCATATTGGTATCATACTGAGTTAAACCTTATAAGCTATCATATATACTTAAACCTTAATGCACGTTATATCATATTCCTAGATGACCAAAAGCCTTAAAAGTGATTTGTATTCCCTTTTTCTACAGAATTACATACCAGACAGTTATCAGTACCTAATTAATCAATACTTATAAATTAAATTGATGGAATACATTAAATGGATGGATGAATTAAAAAATCTATGGTATAGGGGTGTATTGATTCTAGTACCAAATCAATGGTTCTTTACACCCACAAGTTTTCATACAAATCCATGGGCATAGGCAGGGGGCCACAGTCCCACCCTAAAGATTTTTGCGACTAATACAAATAAATGATAAAAACATAAAATATTCATACTTTTTCATTCAGTCCCTCTTGAGATATTTCCCTTTAAATATATTTCCGTCGCTCTCACCAACCCTGTTTTCTTTATATATAAATGATCTAACTAACTCTATTCATCATTCACAATATCATTTATCTTCAGATTTACCTTTCCTTTTATCCCAGCGAGATGTTTAAGGCGATCTGTCAGATCCAAGACGACATAGATAGTATTAACACATGGGCATTAACGAATGGTCTAAGATGGAAAGTTGAACTAAAGGAATAATCATAGGTTCCGAACATCTCGTTAATCATAACATTGAAAGGCTTATGAAATGTTTCATAAGATTGATCTTCGGAGTTCCCAGATGCTCCAGCTTCTCCGACAGGTATGCCGAGTTGAAGTGGCTCAATCCAGTTTCTCGCCGACAGTATTTCCTAGGAGTATTTCTATTCCGCACTTTTAATAACCAAAGTCCATCCTACATTCTTGACCTACTCATCCCTTGTTCATCAGTACATTCGTTTAACACAAGATCCCAGCCCACTAACCTCTATTTTCCTCCCCATCGAACATCATCCTTTAAAAAATCCTTTAGTTCCATCATCTCCTCAGTAATCAATCTTCCTAATAATTTTATATAAAATTTAAGAATAATGGTCATATTTCACTCTAAAATGAGAAACACTACAAATATGTTAACAAAAACTTTTTTTTTTTTTTCTTTCTATGATTTTATGATATTAGTGTGAGGAACAATTATAGTATCTCTGCATGCACATGCGCTTAGTATTATATAGTCATACACGAGTGTACTATGGCCGTTGTATTTACTACTTTATAACTAATCCAAGTAGTAGTTGTATGTCGTTCAAGTAATCATACTTACTACTTATATAAATAATATAAGTATAACCTTAACTTTGTTTTTGTAATTTGTATGCCAAACACAAGACTCAGTTTTTGTACTTTAATGATATCCTTAAGGGACAGAAGGTCCCAGAATAACATTTACTTTTCTTTCTTTCTTTTAAATATAGCAAAAAGTGGATTTTTGCCATGTTTGGAAATTCATATAAAAAAAAGAGACTATGTCCTCAAGATATAAATTTTAATAGCCAGAAATTTAATAAGTAAAAAATAATAATTAATGACTAAGTTATATTAGAAAAAAATAATCAAAGCTGAGTCTCTGTTGCTTTATAAACTTGCTAAAGGTCTCGTATTTTATAAATGTACACTAATTTTTTAAACCACTTTCTTTAATATTCATGTAATGTGTTGTGGGGGACAAAAGATGTAAAGCATTACTAGACACACTTATCATTTGTTAGTTTTTGTTTAGATTCGATATCTTTAAAATTACTAGAGTTACAGAGGTTGTCCCAACAGGTTTTTAGCCACAAAGCTGACTTAAAATGGTTCTAAAACTAAAAGTATTCAGAAATTTGTTTTTACCCACCGTTTTAAATTCAGCAAAATATAGAGAATGGTTTCAAAAATTTCTAATTGGGGATTGACCCATATGCTTTATTTTTTATATTTCTTTGAGGTAGTAGTATCACCTATGAATGTGGGCATATTTGCAGGTGTATGTATATAAGTTAATAGTATGTATTATTTTATAACGGACAAGTGAGAGAAGTTGGGTCCCTCTGTCGCAAATGCGGCAGAGAGTCTGAAACACCAGCCCATGTGCTGGGAAAATGCCCCAACAACTCCCTACTCTTCACGCACCACAGGGTTAAGAACGAATAAACAAAGTTCCTCAGGGAAAAAGATTTCACCTGTTTTGACGAGGTCTACTGCATTGATACGGACGCAGTTAGGTACGCAGCCATTGTTGCATTCCTGAAGAACGGAACTACTGCAATGATCCTGGACCCTACCGTTCGATATGATACTAATGACCTCGATCAAGCAGATGGAGAGGAAAGGGAGAAGAGAGCCATCTACGAGAAATGCATCCCTTTCCTACAAGAAAAGTTCTGCGAGACATTTGGCGAGAGACAGTTATCTGTTAAGAGGTCTATAGTTTGGGTCTCGCGGAGTGATCCCTGGAAGTACAAGGAGATTTTTGGAAGACCTGGGTCGATATAAGAGATATAGCGGTGTTAGCAGAAAACGTGATTTTGGACACCCTGGGGATTATCCATCATCACCTGTATGGCAATTAAATGGTGAATGTGTTTATATTTCGATTATGTAATGTACTTACCAAAGGTCTAAATTTATAATATAGTGGTAGAGAGAAATAAAATAAAATAATGTAAATAGCTAAAAGAGAAAAAAAAAATGTAAATAATATAAATTTGTATTAGAATAGGGAAAAACAAAAAAAAAAAAAATTGAAAAAGTATGTGAAATATGTCCAAGGGATTGATAAAGTACGCTGTGTTATTTAAGCAACCCGATGTATTTGGGCAGCATTGCCAAATAAATAAAGCATTTCTCTTCCTTATTACTCAACAAATTCTGTATATAGTACTATAAAATTTTTATAGCTAGAAGGACAATTTACATTTATATTATTGTCAGGGGACTAGCAGTCCCATAATATATATATATATATATATATATATATATATATATATATATATATATATATATATATATATATATATATATATATATTCTCGAAACGTCGCATAGATAAAACTGTTTATTTATTGACTGCAACCTAAGAACAACACAAACTTATATATATATATATATATATATATATATATATATTTTATATATTATATATATGTATATTTTTTTTTTTTTTTTGTTGCATTTCATTTCATTGTAACCTAAAACAAAAAAATTATAAACTATTACCTTACAATGTCGTAATTCAGCATCTTTAAGTATTTTAGCCATTCTAATTTGTGATTTTCTAAGTTGGAATGATAAATTTTCCAAATACGTTTTTTGTTGATCGATAGAAACCAAATCTGCTTGATCAATAGAACGGCTGGGGGCAGCAAAACCATCTCTATGCAGAGCAGAAATAGGATCTGAGAGGCAAGATGACTTATACTGACCCTGACTTAACATGTACTTCATTTTTTCGCACTGTAAAAATAAAATAAATAAATATGTATATATACAATAAAAATTAGATTTCTTAAATTACACAACAAATATTCAAGAGTAATGCTTGTCAAATGGGTTTCCATTATGAATTTCTGCTTCCTGAACCCTTTATCCAAACAAACCAATGCTAACCTGACCTCATACCTCCTCTTGCCCCTAGAGGTTAAATCCATCGATCTGTTTTGTGTTTTTATACAATAAATTCGCTTCTTTATTTCTATCTACACCTAAAGTTTCTCATTTTCCGAATAAGAATATGTCTGGGATAGAGAACATTGCCTTAGTCAGTGATACCACGCTTTGGCATGCATCATACCACAAAAGTTTGGGATTCAAATATAATTAAAAACACACAATGTTTTAATCCATCAATACCAAAGTATGGATGAAAAGGGATTGCGGGAAGTTTCAAAAGAAAAGATTCAGTTCACTATTTACATTGGGCTGCCTAGACTCTCAGTTCCTACAGTCCCTGGGCCAGCAAAAAAATATGCATTTCATTTTACCAAAATATTTATTGTTTTTTATACAAAGCGGTTTTAAGGGAGTGGCGAGGTCTAGTAGATAGAGCACTAATCTCCAATTCTCAGGGTCCTTGGTTCAAATCATGGTTGTGACAGAATATAATTTAGTCAGCCGAGGGTGACCCTAGGGTATGGAGACCCTTCTGGGGCAATACAGGCAATACCATGGGTATACAGGTAAAGTTTTTTTAATTTTTTTATTTAAAACATCCATTATGGTAAAACAAAAATTACACTACCAATACCAATACCAATCCACAACAAGTGGATTACAAAATGGAGCCAAAAAGACGAAATTCTGACTCAGGTGGGTGGGTTACCGAGGCAGACTCTTTTCAAAATACGCACTTTTGGACCCCAAAATCTGACACATTTTTCCTTTTGACCTAATAATACTAGATGAAATACAAATCAAACGACGCTAGTCTGCCACTTTTAGAGAGAGGGGGGGAAAACGTTTTAAAACAAAGCACATTGAATACTCGATAATTTACTTTATAACTATAAATAAATATAAATATTTATGAGCCGTTTCCATGATATTACCCAACATAATGTTGGAAATGAGCAATATCTATTTTTTGTAAATTTTTCTTTTTTTTGTTTGTTGTCTCTATATCACTGATTGTTAGACATACAAATGAATAAAAGCTACAAAAGTGTCTGTCCCAGCAACTCACCCACCTTAGAATATCAAACTAGCGTTCATTGTTTCGTATTTTCACCTAATATTTAGAAGTCAAAAGGAAAATTGCTGTCAAATGAGTCAGATTTTAGGGTCAAACGAGTGAATTTGGAAATGCGTATGTCGCGACACCCCACCCACCTGTGAATAGGATGTCAGCAGAACAGGAGCTAATCAGACACAATTTTTTTTTTAATACTTGAGAAACAGGACTGATTAAATATGAAGGATGAAAGCATTGAAACCTTATAATAAATAAATAATGAATTTAAAAAAATAGGCTTTAAAATATAAAATACAAAATTGGATGCATTTTTGCAAGATGGATGAGTTGTAAATGGTTAAATATAATTTAATTGTTCAATGTAATGAGATAATATCATATTTTAGTACTGTACCTTTAGGGTAGCGATAACTATATCTCTTGCTTGTAATTCCCCTTCAAGACAGCTCAATAATTTAAGGAGATCGGACTTGCAGAGTTCCATTTTTGGATTTCTCTAAAAAATAATAAATTTTAGAAAATAAATTTTAAAACCAATTTTATGAAGATACTAGGAAGTACATACAACTATGAATACACATGATACAAAAAATTTCAACTTCATTACAATATAACACATATATACACTATATAATAAACATACATATATAATATATATACATACATACATAATATAATATTTTTGATCTCAATGCATCCTATTTTGGTCACGTGCATAGTATAGAAACATTTAGCTGATTTTGCATTAATAGGACCTTAAATAAGTTCTCTCTGTTTTTTGGGGGAAAATTATTGCTTCATTTAAAGTAATTTTTTTGTTTGAGGCAGGTTTTTACCAGTTTAGCAACATGTGGCCAAACACTGTCATGCCTGCTCATATAGAATCAGGTTAAAAAAGGATAATTTGAATAAATTCTCCCCACTCAGTCACAGAGCCATTACCACAGAAATTGTTGTGGAGAATGTAGATCCAAGCTGTGCATGAATTCAAGCAATAATTCTTGAAAGTGCAACGCAGTCCATTCCTTAGGTATTCATGAAGAGGTACTCCCCATTTTTGAGTAGATAATCTATATAAACTAAAAGAAAGTAGGGATGCAGCCAGAAAAGATGTAGAAAGGCCAACAAAAAAAAAAACCCAGAAGATATTGCTAGGCTAAGACAACTTACTACAACCCTTAAGTACAATATAACGTTCTTCTTGGCTCAGAGGTTTCTCACAGTAAGATACTGTGGCTGGTATTCATGCTTCAGAACTTTTTAGCCTTGGGACTTGTAGCTATGGAGCAGGAAACCACCGCAGGACCCCTTTCCAAAGGGTGTGAGCGAGCTACTATGTGCCTTCAAGAAGGAATGAAAAGAATAGACACTGAGTTTTGGAAAAGTTACAAAATCCCAACTAAGCCTCTCAGGACACAAGGTTCCTTCATGCTGAAGGCGAAAGCACTACTTGAAGAAAAAGATCTTGATTGCGAAGAAAGGGAATTATTCATGCAGGCATAGCTCCCGATTCACAATCCTGTATGAAGGCCGGAGCTGCAACTCCTCCATAAGGTGGATCAGAAAGAAACACATGAATACAAGCTAAAAGGGGTAGATCTAGAAACTATAACTCAAAAGTACACCATTAAAGATTGGCTTTACATCTATACCGATGGGTCAGCTGAGCTGAATCAGTGTTTATAAATGCTGGAACAGATGCATTGTTTGGAAGGCAAGACCAGAGCACTGTTCTCTTAATTGGCCCTCACGCAGCCATTCTCGCTGTTACAAAAATGGAAGATTGAGTCTATTGAGTGCTACATTGGAATGTAAATCCCTCCTCTATGACCTGACACTCCAAGGCACCAGTGGTCCTACAGTGAATTCGGAGCCATTGCGGGATTTCAGAAAATAAAGAGGCTAATTGGAATAGGGGAGTGGAGATCTCATTGTCCAGCTGAAAGACTGCTGTCAGCCACTGGTCCTCCAGGTTGGGGGAACACACACTGATGCTTAAACAGTACATTGAAACAGCACACTAAACACAAATCCCCAGACCACAGACTAAGGTCATTAACACACCCTAGGAGCACCTTTCCTGGGTGAATGCCCCAGAAAAGAGTGCAAGTACGCAGGCACTGAGGTGACAATCCCACTAGCATACTAGGACATATAGAGAGAGTTGATTACCCCACTGCCCGAAATAAATATAGTCATGAAACCTCAAACTTCGAATGCCTCGGATACGGACTGCCATAAACGGATAAGACATGGAAAACGTCATGGGATAAATCTTGGTTTTTGAAATGTTTTTTTCCTTTTTAGACCTGGAGCACTACAATTGCTCCTAAAAAAGGTTGACAGGTTTAAGTTGGACTTAAATGCCACTCAGGAGATCAGATGGACTGGTCAAGGGATCTTAAAGAAGAACCATGCAGTGTACTATAGTGGCAGTAACAACCTCCACATTTGGCATAGGCTTAGTTGTTAGGAGACAGCTTAGACGACATGTGATTGCATTTGAAGCCATCATTCTCAGAATATGCATGATCAGAATCCAAGGAAAATTAAATTATTATGTACACTAAGTGTATTCAGTGTTCATGCTCCCATTGAAGATGGTGAAAAGGATGATAAGGAAGCTTTTTATGATATGTTAGAAAGAGCAATTGATTCCTCTCCAAAATATGATATCAAATTAGTAGCTGGTGATTTCAATGCCAGGGCTGGAAAGGAGGCTTGTTACAAGCCTACAATTAGAAGACAGCCTGCATGAAGAGTCTAACGATAATGGTCTAAGGCTGATCAACTTTGCTGTATCTCTCACATATCAAGGAACACATAAACTGCCCGAGGCAGTGCCAGCTATAAAATGATTTGATCTACAGAAGCTTAAGGAAGAAAAATTCCTATACTGTGAAAAGCTTGATCAAAGGTTTTCTCAGCAGCCAAACAGTGGAAATATTGAAGAAGAGTTGGCAAGGTGCTCTATAACAATAGCATAAATAGCAGAAGACGTTTTAGGTCAAACAAAGAAAGAAACAATGTCTCCTTGGTTCGATGAAGAGTGAAGAGCTCTCACTGACACAAAGAATATGGCCTATAAAGTCATGATCAATAGGCGGACGTGTAGAACTGTTGAGGAATACAGAAGAAAACATCGAGAAGAGAAACGCAGTCATCGACAAAAAAAGAGTCATAGAAGCAATGCTGACTTAGCAGAACTGGAGAACCTGAGATCTGCAAATGAGACAAGAAAATTCTTTTAAAAAGTAAATGCTACTAGCAAACCATTCAAGCAAACACCAAGTATGTGTATAAATCTTAATGACTGATAATGAGGTCTGCATGGAGGAATGGAAGAAATATTTTAAGACCCTATTGAATGAAGAAGAGAGAGACGAGTATCCTTCAGAACATCACATCTATGAAGGCGAATTGGAACTACCAGATGAGAAGGAAGTTGTTGGGGCAATCAGCTGCCTGAAGAATCATAAAGCTCCTGGCATTGATTCACTCCCCGTGAAGCTGCTTAAAAAGGAATCAATGACGCTGGTCTAGCGTTTACATGATATAATACTAAGCATTTGGAATGATGAAATGCTACCTAGCGGAGAAATGGAGAAAAACGGTGATCTGTCCCATACACAAGAAGGGAGACATGTTTAGATACACAAAACATAGAGTAATATCTCTGATTCTGTGTGTATTTAAAGTACTTTCAAACATCTTATTTTAGATATTTCCAACTGTTGAACAAGAAACTGGTCATTACCCGAGTGAGATCTACCACATACCATATTTTTAGCCTCCATACTATTCTGGAGAGAGGAAGGGAGTACAACATGACCATACAGCATCTCTTCATAGACTTCAAGTCAGCATACGATAGCATTAATCGAACAGAGCGATACAAAGCACTGTACAACCTGACTGTTCCACCCAAGCTCATAAGACTCATTAGACTTACAATGGAAAATATTGAATGTATGGTCCAGGTAAAAGGTCTAAGATCACTAGAATTTCCTTCCAATTTGCACTAAAATAGTGACATCAAGGGCCATCTTAACGTGTGGGCAGCCAGCCTCCATGTGGTTTCGCTGGGCGTTTACTCTTCTGGTATTTTTAGAGAAATGCATTTTTGTAGTAAGTATGACAGAAAGAAATTTAAAAAAATATTTCTAGATGTAAGTTCCATGAGGTAGTCAACCATGACTCTTGGTCCTGGATTATAGGGTCACTTAAGTTATCATCGGTTCACATAGTAGTGACCCACTTACAAAAGTCGTGTTTTTCAATTATATCTTCCCAAGAATTAAATTTTCCACTAAACTGACCATAACATTTCAACAAAAAATGCGCATTGATTTTAGAAAAGACTAAATAAACATTGATATGATATACAAAATACAAATCAATAGGGACCGAATGACACCAATGAAAAATACTACAAAATTTTTGCACTAACAAAACACTCCGAGCGTCCAGGAGTAGACTGAATTGCAAGAAAAATGGTAATGGATCATCAACCAGGAGTCACTTGAGGATATGGCTCCTCTCCCTTCTCAGAAAAAAAAAAATCTGGTGCGGGCAACACAACTTTCACCTTTCTCCGTTTTTAAAATATATTATAGAATTTTCAAATACAGTTAGAGATAAAAATGATTGAAACTATTAAACAATTAATTAAATTGGATTTCTGTATAAACATATGTTTTATTAAAAAATCGATTATATTATTATCTAAAATAATCAGTTAGTTTTATCACTCTTTACTAACTTTTATAAGCTTGTGTGTAAGATAATATTTTTTCTAAAATCTTTAGCTTTCTAACGGTATATTATACATGTATATTACTGTTCTTATGTTAAGAAACAAAAAATTGGATTAAAAAAATATTTTTTCAGTTTTCGCCTTTAATTATTTATCAAATTCGCTCAACTTGCATGTTTAGCTGTTATTTATCAATGCTAACAAGATAATATAGTTATTTTTATAGAATCTATAACATTAAAGGTAATTTAGAGGAAGAAAATTTAAAATATCTGCATTCAAGCCCTGTCAGACTATTTCAATCAGAATAAAACCTACGTGATGTTAAAGCCCATTAAATTTTACATCGATATAGCGAGTTTAATCAAAATCGTAATAAGTTTAATAAAAAAGAGCTGTTTTTGAGAAAAACGGAAGAAGGGGCAAAATGCATGGTATAAAGTGGCTCTTCTGGTAAGCTGATTTTGATGGAAAAGGATTTGTAACGTCTCGGGCAAATATCTGTCTCCAGTTTCACAGGACTTTTCGTTTATGCGCTGGAGTTACCACACACACACACACACACACACCACACACACACACACACACACACACGCATACTCAAACCTTTTTTCGGGACTTGGTTATTTGAACTCAGGGGACCCTAAAACGTGTATTTCCGTTGAAAACTGGAGTTCGAAAATTTTCACGATCGCAATTCTTTCCCTTACTATATATTCCACATAGAGGTAAGTGAAAGTAAAAATAGGAGATGAAAAGATTTTTCATCTTCTTTATCCTATCCATTTGTTATAATCAAAACTAATTTTTTTTTTTTTTTATCATTTGTTTTTATAATTATTTTACATATTATCATTATAAACTATAATAATATTTATGTATTTTTTCTATTCTCATTTTGTTTCATGTTATTAGTTTAATTTAGGTTACTGATTATTATCATAGTCTATTACTTACTACATGTTTTCACTATTTTTTAAAAACTGGATGTTATCTTGTTTTTTCTTAGTCCTGAAGACAGCCTAAAATTCAAGCCAAAACATTGGCACAATAAATGCTTTATTACTTGGACTGTTTAATGGCTGCATTCCCAAACCAACTTCTCCTTTAATTCATTGAAGGGTCAAGAACTCTTCCATCTGCAATATCACCTGGATGGAATAGGAAGTTGTTATGATGGATGGAATTAGATATGGAGAAGAATCCATTTGCATAATTGACGAGAGTGTTAAAAAGGAAGATTTACATTACCATACAAAAACTTTAATAATGCCACTAAAAGCAATACTGAGCTAATATATCATAAATTATACACAGCAATTTAAAAAAAAAGTATAGGGGATAGTCACCCTGAAAGTAAAACAAAGGGAAAGCTTAAGCATATAATTGTTAGTAATATACATCAACAGAATAATATGGGAAGTTAAAATTAGGAGTCCCAAATCAAAAGAAGAAAATTTGAAAATGCACCTAAACACATTCAGAACAAAGTATTCGTTCATTAAATTGACATCACAATTATTTGAAAGCTGAAGAGACTTCAAGAAATGCTCAAAGTGTGGAGGGAAGCACTAAAAAGGATGACTATCAACATGAACAAAACCAATTATGTAACTGCAGAAACTATTGGGTTATAAAATAAGTTCGTTGCGTTTTTCATTATTTCAATTTAATTCTCTCTGTATTTACAAAATCATGTTTACTTGGTCAATAATGTTTACACATTCTAAAAAAGGATTAGTTAAGGTGTTTTTATAAATCACTTTCAACCGAGATTCCTTATCATTAAGTGGTATTTTGTTTGCTCAAAATAGATGAGAAAAAATTGATTTTTTGATCAATGCCTTGAGAGTAAGCACTGTCCGTAAGTGGTTTTCTCGGTTCAGAAATTTTTCTTGGTAGACGTATACAGCTGATTCAAAATATTTACAAGAATCTGAAATTATTATTAAAATCACCAGTAAAAAACGCTATGAACTTATTTTAAAACCCAATACAATAAAGTAACCCTGAATTAGAATCTCTGATAGCTTAATAATGGACCTTCAAATCAATCATATTAAAAATGTTAAAATAAACCAATGCAATCAATCAATATTGTTTTTTCATAATAAGCATGATTGACAACCTCATAATGGATCTCAATATCGAAAATATCTGACATGTTGAAATGAAGTAATATATGAACGAAAGGTCTTAGAAATGACAGTATTTCCATAATATGAACATTCAATAAACAAAAAACAAACGTTTTGATCATGTTTAGTATATTGAAAAATAAATAAATAAATTGATGTGTGTAAAATGTTAATATCAATAAAGTTTTGATAATGAGTATATTCCATAACCTAATGATGAACTTCAATATCCCAATAAGTCCAAACAGATTGATATTAATATATGTTAAAAAAAGAAAAAAAATCGATTTGTGAAAACGGAATCATAGAACAGTTTTCCATAGTAAGCAACTTTGATACACAAATAATACAAATTTAGTATCAATATTGATTTTAGGATTTTTTATATAAAAATTTACTAATAATAAGGGGACAAATGTGTTACTTTAATTTGACTTATAATCACTCATAATAAGTTCATAATTTCAATCTGCACTATAGAATTTCAGGCCATATTAAGTGAATCACTATACAATCAAGTAGCTTACTCCATTAGAATAAACCCGACCTTAAATCCATCAGCCATGGAATAATAAGTCTATCCACAAGAAAAAACAACATAATTTTTCCGAATTAATAATAAACAAACCCATTATTTCTCTCATATAATCTACTTTCTATACCTAAGTATACATGTTTGAGAAAAGAAAGATTTAAGCCAACTCAGATCAAATTAATTTGTTACAAGAGAATGAATTATGGCCCAGGAAGAAAATCCTATGATTAAAAAGAAAATACTCTCGCCATTCCTACAAAATCCCTCAGCTCTTTATTCATAAAGCTTAAAATCTTGTTTAATTAAGATAATCACTGAGCATAAACTGAAGAAAAGCGGTGTTGTAGTAAGAAATAAATAATTATAATGAAGTTTAATGTAATATAAATACACAGATAACAATAATTTACATTATTACTTCAAACAAAGTTTGCTAAATCAGTTCAGCCAAATTTTGTCAAATGTTCAACATATTTAATAGGCTAAAGCAACATGTTGATAATGGATAGCAATTTTTATCATATTCATAGTTTACATTATTCAATTTTTTTAAAGGAATAAATTAATGAAATGTTTAAGAAATGCTAAACATCCTACAGTAGCTAAGATAATAAAGTAAATGACAACCCATAATAAACTATTTCACATGGTGATAATAATATTTAACATAAAGTTACTGAAGTAGAAAACAAAAATCAAAATAACGAATAATTAGTGGAGGAATATCAAACAATGGTTCTAAGAGATTTCTTTTTATACTATTATAAAAATCCTTAACTGAAAAATTTCAATGAATGATTGAAAGAACCCCATCAACTGATTAACGGACTCCCTCACCTCCCCTTCTTCAACCATCACCTTTTCATTACTTGGCCATCCTTACCTTTCTTGAGGTTGGATTCAAATCCGTAACTCATTCTTTAAGGACTTTGAACTGAGTACTAAGTGAACTCATTTATAAACATCCAAAATAGCAAGTATCCTTTCCTCAATGTTCCTTTCCCATCCTGCTCTGGAATGGAATGCAAAATAAAATTGTTGTCATCATTAAAGAATTACAATTGTTGGGCGAGGTTTAACTAAGATGCAATATATAAATACAAATAACAACAACTAACATCGAAATGATAAGTACTATAATAATAGAGAACAAACCTCTGCTTCATCATTGGAACCACTTGAATAAAGATATAATAGCCATAATAAAAATTTTAGATAAGAACCAAAATCATTCTAAATTATAAATAAATAGTATAATTCTCCCTAACAATTTAAAAACTAATCTAGGAGCAAGAAATGATCTACTTCAAAATTCAATGAAGTAATATTATATTATACCAAAATAAACAACACAAGAAATTCCAACAAATTCAATCAATTTTAATTTTAGGATTGGTACCAATTTATTACATTTTTTTTTTCTTTGACCAATACAAGTAGAGTAAAACAAAAACAGCAAAAACGGTACAAGTCAAACCCAAAATCTGAAAACAGATGCCTGGCTTTTGTTAGAGAAAACAGAAAAAATATATTTTTTCAAGGAAAGTGCAAGCAAACAATAATAAAGAACTCAATAAAATTTAATATACGTCCTAATAATAACTAGCAAGTAAAACAATCAAGTAAATATTCCTATAGATTATATGAGAGATCTTATCTGTGATTCATTACACTTTCAGTCTCCAAAAGTTTTTAAACAATACTATTTTCATGATCGAGTTTTCAAAATAACATTTTTATAAAAGTCTCATATACAAATATGAAGGGTGAAAATAACCAAAAACATTCAATAAGTTCTAACAGGGAACAAGTTTTAAAACACCCACATACTAAATATTATAAATGGCTGAGAATACAAAAATCTTAATTTCTTAATCTTCACATGAGATCTTTCATCTATTTCCGATTCAACATATGATATAGTAATGCAACAGAAGTTCTATCATTTTAGAATTGAATAAGACCATAAAATGCACATAATTGTTTCTAACTCTTACATCTCAAGATACGGGGAGTGCTGAATATAGAATAGTAGATTATTTATATAGATGGAAATTAGAGTTAAATAACAATTCTGGATAACCAAAGAGGAGAAAGACCTTGGACGGAATTAAACCCAGGAAAAACTACATACTGAGAATGATCTAACTAAAACATGTAATTATCAGATCACACAGGTGGTTTTGTAGCTTAGCGCTTTTATTTTTTATAGTGAGGCCAATTGAATCAACTGAACAGTAGATGTTTCTTATTTAATCATTAGACTATTACACTTTTCAAGATGGGAAAATAGAACTACGAAAAACAGTGGTGAGCCTCTTTTGGCAAACACTGTAACAAAAGGAGTCAATTTGGCAGCATCTATCTAAAAAGCCTTAACTTCTACAATTTTTAAACTTTTAAATCCTTGAATATATACATATAACTTTTAAATAAGTTGAAAAAATAATAAGATTATGTTTTTATTGAAACTTTAATTTTAATTAAAAAACATAACAATATAAATTATTATATGCAATAATTGTTTAACTTTATGGGCTTTTTATTAATCTCCATTACCTTTAACAAATTAGTAAGTTAGATAACTGTTTTCTAAAATTATTATTGCTTTTCTTTTTCAGTTGATCAAATTCTTTCATGTATACCGATATGACAAAAATTTATTAAGTGGTTTCACATTAAATCAAATTCAATACTTATAGGTCAATCCTCAAGTAACTTATAGGGGCTAAGAGTTAGTCCGACTTGAAGCCTGTATTGAAAATTTGAACAATATATAACAGTGGTTTAATCACTCTAAAAAGTATTGTTTAAATTAATTAGAACCGTATATCCATCCCAACCTATTCTTAACACCACAGTACACAGAATAGTATACCTACCTCTTCTGTAGTGTACCCTATAGAAGAGGCTTTTTTTTCAAGACATGCATGATTCAGGCAAACAGTATATTATATGCAATAAACAAAATAAATATAAATATATAAAACATGTAACACTACAATCCATGAATGGTCTAGGGGTCCAGTACTTAATAAGGACTGTACTGTTTCTAGGCTATCAACTAGATAGGTGATTTGTCTGGGATTAAACCCAAGTTTATAAGGATTTATTCCCAGTTAAAGTTACTTAATTGATTGAGGTAAAGTGAAACCGTTCAAAAAATCTGAACAAAAATTATGCACTTCACAAAACCAGGATTTAAAGAATCATAGCCTACTGACCTACCCACTGAACTACCTCATACCCAAAATATGCATGGTACTATAAAATTGTGATATATTGTGAATAAATTGTATATATATAGTTTGTATATATAATATATATATATATATATTTTATATATATTATATATATATATATATATATATATATATATATATATATATTGCTTAAGAAGCAGTTTAGTATGCTAAAAAGTACAAAATAATCAACTTACGATGTAAAACATGTCTGTTTTTATTATGGAATAATTATTTAGAAAATATAATTAATTTAAACTTTCTACATAATAAATAACTGAAAAATTATTGATGCACCTTAGGCATAATACAATAAAACCAACATCAATTCATGGAACAATAAAAGGGCATAAATAGATGTATGATCACTATAACTTGATTTTTCTCCAGTAAAATGGAGATTAGATCATATAAAACCAACATAGCTAGGGGGGGAAACGTCAAATTGAACAATTAACTTAAAAAAACCTTACTACTTGTATACAGAAAACAGGAATTATACAGCCAGTTAGGTAAACACAACATCTTCTACTGATAAATCTCATACATTAAAAAGGTAAAAATATCTACATCTATAATCTTTCTTACATTTTATTGGTTATTCTTAAGGTAAGAAATCAGAGATTAAGTATTACCTTTAATGTATTTGTGGAAGACTTAAAATTGATTTCACACTTTATTTTATCAGAACTTCCATTCTGTTCCACTAGTTTTAGACACTGATTTTCAGCAACAATTTTCAATGACATATTAGAAACCATTGAAACAGAATTATTTTATGTGATAACATAAAATTCATCATTCACCTTCAAAAAAATGTATTCTTTAAATCATTTAAAGACTATAAATTCGGATTTAAAAAAAATAATATCCAAAGAATAATATAATAATTGCAATAGTTCATCCTCTTTCTTCTACACATAATGAATTATTTTTTTCTAAAACAGTGGCTTATGGCTTTCTCAAAACATTTGACAAGAAATCGAAAAGGTGTCTGTCACCAACGTTATATTCAATACAAATCATAAAACATACAATCCCTTATAGTATCCTGAGCAAACAGTACATTATGTTTTTAAAAATGTCAAAGAATAAAAAAGTCAATCATTCTTCATAATTGTTAGAATATATAAAAAAAATAAATGAATACATTGTACACACTGTAATGAATATAACAACGAAGTCGAAAAAAAAATATCATAAGTTAGATCTTGTGACGTCAATGAAATAAGTTAAACTATCAACATGAGCTACTCGAATGAGACAGCATTTAATCACGACTGCGTTTTTCCCGAGTTTTTTTTTGTTTTTTTTTGGGGGGGGGCGGGAGAATAGACGTAATTACAATAAAAAACAAATATCGCTTTTGTTGAGCAAAGGAGTGTTGTGAACCATTATAAATCAGAATTCGCAATTCCTCAATAATTACGAATCATTGCTACTGCGATGCCGAGCAGAACGTATATCTTACCCCTAGCTGCCATAGATAATATAGCTTCTCTAAACAGGGTAGAGTCTGAAGATTTGGTGTCTCCGGACACTATGAATCAGATTTTTGAGAACCCTGAAAGAAGAAATATAAATGGGAATGGCGTTTCTTATTACAGTATTGACAAGGTTTCTTTTTTTGTATCGAATTAACCTTCTGATTCTATTTGATCGCTCATATGGCGATCTTAAAATGAGCACAGTCGTTAATGCGGTGAGTTTCAATAATCGGCAAAAAATTTAAATCCTCATCATAAAATGGTGGCTTGGCTTCTCTTGATATCATATTGTGTAATCAGAGTTTCCGAGGTTTGTTTGTATTATACACCGGATATTGAGATGGCGGAAATAGTCTAAGAAGCCTTTAGCGCGGATTTGAAGCATCTGTAAAGAATTGGAACTGTGGATAGTCCAACATGTCCCTTCAGTAATAGCGAGGAGACGGTGGTTCATCGTCAAGCCGCACAAACAAAGAATGATTTCTCAAGACAGTCAAGTGCACAGGTATGTAAAACGTGGCTATCGTAATTGATCGGATCTGTTAAAATATGCCAACAAGGCCAGTCTCGAAACAAATCGTAGAGCAGTTCCTAGCCTTGGACCTAGCTGATCCTAAATTTCAACAATGCCGGCCGATTGATTTCCTCCTGGGAGTGGACATTTTAACTGAGGACCATTTTTAAATACACACTTGCGAAATGAGGCCGTCACTTCTCTTTAAAACTTAACTTCAATAGATGTCCATCAATTTTGAGTGACTCAAAATACGGAGCACTCTGTCGACAGGAATTATTCTAAGGTTATCAGGGAATATTAGGATAAATGCTATATATCACATGCTATTCCACTAAGAAAGCGATTTCCCTCGCATCACGTGGTTCTAAAGGACAGCTCGTCCAATAAATTTGATGCATCTGCTATAGCGACTAACGGTAAAAGATAATCTGCTCGCAGACCCCTAATTACAACGCGACACCAAGGATGTCACACTTTCCTTTCGCAAACCCCGTCATGTCAACTGGAATTCGTCAAATATATCTGCATATCAGAGTGGGCCTAGAAGACTGCATTTCAGCACTTCTTTAACCGATTCCGAACTACTAATGTCCTGATGGGATATAGATGTGATAGATTATCATACTCCCCCTTTTTGGCAATGTACTTAATAAAACAACTTGTTTTAGATGACGACTGGGACTAACCGGAGTTCTCCCGTGCCTTATTAAAAAAAGTCTATGTATATGACCTACTGACCGGAACGGATATGGTCTCCGATACATTTACTGTTTACGCTGAGCTATCGGTGGAAGATCAGTACTTCCAAAAGATAACTCAAATTCAGGGTGCTTGGATTAATGTCAATTAGTTGAATGTATTTTTAAGAATAAAAAAAAGTAATTAAAGTAAACACAATACATTTATAAAATTATCCAAATACGTATAGAAAACATAAGAAACAAAATTCACCTGATGAAACATAATAACAGATATAAGAAAAGATGAACAAAATTAACCTAATTAAGAACCAAAAACAGATTTAAAAAACAAAATCAAATAGATTTAAGGAAAGATAATGTACAAATTAAAGAAATTTAATGTTCTAATAAAGATAGAAACTATTAGATTAACAATGTAGTGCCAAATAGAGGCTATATTCACGCTGACGAAGTCGAGTTGAGGGTTGGGAATTGATGAAACCAACCGCAAGGTGGCGCTTCTAAGTTCCAAGGGGAACGAGGATAAGACAAGAACGCAATTTGTGACACCAATACGGTTGAAAACATTTTGAGTTCGGTGAGATGAGATTTGGTTCCATAACACGGCACAGTCTCACCCCATAGACGCTATCTCAATACTACCCAGCTGTCAACTCAATAAACCAAAAGAATCACGATTCTCTTCTATTATCTTTCTCTTCTACTTGTTTTCACTCCCGTGGAGAAAACTAAATTCTATTGAAAATAACTATTTAAAAAAAACAAATATAGGGTAAAGAGTTAGATTAATAGAAAAAAAAAAAAGATGTCAATAAAGAGTGATAAAGCCACCAAAGTAGAGGATTTAGCCTTTACTCCTAAATGTGACAAAAATGTTTTTAAAGATTTATGTAATCTTACTAATAATAGAGCGACACAAAGTTCAAGATGTGAAATTGTCAAAAGCTTTAAAGTAGCATGCCTAGTTTTGGCAAGAATCAAACGAAACTCCACCCTCCCATTCTCATATTTGTTTCGTAAATATTGGACAGCTGCATACCCTAAGGTTAATGCATTTAAAAATCCTACAACCTTTACATACTTCTTAGCACCTGAAACAAACAAGCACCGAGATATGTTAAGTGATTTTAACAAAGACAATTCGTTAACAAAACGATCCCACTCAAGCAATTAAAATGTCTGGCTGTGGTATAAGGTGCAGTCTAGAGTTTGTATGCTGACAAAGATGGGCATCATGTCAGCTATCGCCAGAATATACGATCCATTATGATACCTGGCTTCGGTCGTTTAGTGTTCAGCATTAGAAGAGAGAAGACATTCCTCTAGTGGCTCCACGATCATCTAAGATTTTATTATTTGATAGCATTACAATTATATTTTAGTTCCCATATTATTATTATTATTATTTTTACTAAACTAGAAGTATAAAGAGTTTTTTATTTTGATTTATTAATTATTATTATTATTCTTTTTTTTAAAATTATTATTCAATTTTTTTCTTCTCTCCTCTCTCTTATATATATATATATATATATATATATATATATATATATATATATATAATATATATTTTACTTTTTTCTGAATAATTAAAAAAATTCTATGGAGGAAAAAAAAGTAACCGCAAACGACCTCAGGTCCGCCTAAAATTTGAAAATGAACATATTGATGGCGCAGACCGTATCAGCCCATCCTTCCTTCTAACAGAAAAAACGAATGATGATACTTTTCAAAAGGTTTCCCAGTTCATAATCAGTAAATTTCAGTCAGGATTAGTAGGGGACCTAAAAAATGTAAACAAAAAACAACTTAGAAATGGTTCTCTCTTAATTGAAACCAAAACTTCAAAACAATCAAAAAATTTGTTATAATGTTAGAATTTCGGTGGGCAGTTTCCTATTCAGGTAACCGCACACAAAACTTTAAATAATAGTAAAGGAGTCATACATTATTTGATCTCCAATGGAAATAGACGAAATTAAAAAGGAATTGTCCGCAAAAATTACAGATATAATAAGAATACATTTAAAAAAAAAAATGGTGAGGAGATAATGACAAAGTCATATATCGTTACCTCCCCGAGTTCTCAATCCCTGAGACAGTAAAAATAGGATTCAACATGGTCAAGGTCCTCAACTTCATCCCAAACCTAACGAGATGCTTTAATTGTTTGGGATTTTCTCATCCTACTAATGTTTGAAAACAACTAGCAAAATGCATCCAATGTGGTGAATTAAAGCATGCTAATAACGTTCGAAAAGCAGGGCAACCGAAAATCTAAAAAAACTAAATGATTTACGAAACGCTCACAACTTTCAATAAAAATACCACCATTACCTTTTTATAATTTCAATCCAGGTTTTGACTCGTTTATATTTATTCGAGAATTTAAATCTATTTCCACAAAGAACAATAGACACCAATATTACAATAACAGTAATCGTACAAATTTCACAATTCACTACTCTCGAACTTCTAATCAATACCTGGCATAAACGTTAATAAACCGTTCGATTCCGCACTTGTAAACAAACTAGGAAGTTTGTTTGTATGAAGCAGGAGCTTTACATTCCTCTTGTTATTAGGTATATTGATATTATTTTATTAATCACCGACAATCTCTTGTTTATGTATTTAATAGTGTGTATATTGGCTATTAGAATCTATATGCAACCACATATCTTTTCACTGTATTTTTCATATTTTTCCTTTCAAAAACAAATAAAACTGTTAGTCGTTTATCAACAATTCTTTCCGACCGAAAATTCATCCGTTCCGAGGATGCTGACCGATATATCAAAGTATCTTATACGAAAAGAGAAGACAGACCAAGAACATTTAGTAACAATAAAAGGTAAATATATTACAGAGTAAAAATAATTATTACGCATCTTTTCTTTTTTTATTTATAATTTTTTTTTTTTTTTCGTTGACACGAAACGTCTTAAAGACCACACAAATATCAACTTTGTCCACACATTCCATTCTTTTTCTCTCTTCCCACCTCTTCTTCATTCCCTCAGACTGGACTCTTCTTTGTCCACTCTCCCCTTCTCACCTCTTTGGCACCCACAAGGACCTTTATCTTCCCTAATTTCTCCCTATACTCGTCTCTATTGACACAATCTTGTGTTGAGATTCCCAACCTTACTGTCTCTTTCCTTATCTGCTGAATGTATCCTCCGTCCCCTTTATATCTCCACATTTTTTCAAAGATTTCCTTATTTATTCTGCTCGGGCTTATCCTTACCATATGCCCGTAGAAACGCAGCCTCCTTAACCTAATGTCCGTTTCCAGGTCATCCTACTGGTCATCCATTACTATCCCTATGGTGATTTTACTGGGCCATAAATCTTCCACAAGATCTTCCTCTCAATTCCCAAAAGTTTCCTTGAGCTAGGAAGAGAAGCGGTCTCCATTCCATACATAATAGACGGTTTGACAACGGTATTATAGTGCGTTATTTTTACTCTTATTGAAAGAGCCTTTTTACAGTATAGGCTACTGGTCTTTCCATCTTGACCAGCCTCTCCCCTATACCCTTTCTCTCGGACCCATTATTACAAATAATTTTCCCTAGATATCTGAAGCTATTGGTGACCCCGATTTCTTTATACTTTGTTTTAAATGTTTTTCCCGAACGTTTCGATCAGTATTCATCAACTTTGTGTTTTCGAAAGATATCTGCGAACCGACTCTTTCAGCAATTTCTTTTAGGGTATTTAGCTGATCTACTGTTTCATCAGCAGATTTCGCCATGAGGGCCAGATCACCAGCATACGCCAGCCAACTTACTCTGAAGCATCTTATTTTATTTTTAAGGTTTCCTACTAACATATGATAATGTATTTTTTATTTCCTCTCTCATGCGTAACTTTCATTTCCATATCTTCAAATTTACCATTGCCACCGGTACCTTGGTTAATGGCCGCAACTGCAGTTCTATTCTTTCGTAGCTTTGTGTTTGTTACATTTTTACCACGGTTCTATCAACATGCCAGCTATAAAACTTTGTGAACAGTGAGTTTACTGTCAACTAAACACTTTAATATTCACGTATAGTGAGGTGAGTGACTATTTGTACCGATACGCGATATCTTATAAACTGATAGCTTTCTGGTTGAGATAGCAACGTGGCCCTAATTCTTAACAGTTATCTTTATTTTTCAAGGGCTAGGCCAAGTTTACTGACTCAGTCATCTCTGTTTTCGTCTAGGACTTTATTTTTTTTTTTAGTTTCATTCATTTCTTTTAAATTTTTAAAGGCCATTTTTTTTCTTATTTGTTATAATTGTTTCTTAGATATGTTTTCTTTATTAATTGTATATAATCATGTAAATAGTTTAGTTTTTAAGTATTTATTGTATAAAATTTATTTTTTATTTTAATACGCAGGTGTATATAGATTTTTTTTGTTTTCTTTTCTTTCATTTTAATTAATAATGGACTTAGATAGAAATACGTCCGGTGAGGACTCAGAGGAGACCCCTTTCTCTGAAATAAGTGAAACGGACTCTCAATATTTGACTCGCCGTATGAAGCGGCATCGGAACTCCCTTCCTCCCGGATCTGGGGGTAATTCACCAAATAAAAAAAAAAAAAAATCAAATAACACTAAGCAGGCGTCTGAGCAAAATATGTCACCGCCAAAAACCCGCAGTAAACTCACTGCAGCCAACACAATAGAACCAGTTCCATCATCAGCCGCTCCATCTGTCTTCACAGCGCCATCTACCTCTGCCAGTACGTCAGGTACAGCCAACATAATTTCAGAGTCTCAAGGGTTTTGTGATCCCGAACCCCCACCAATATTTGTCAACAACATACAAAATTTTATGTCGTTTGGTCAAGAAATTGCAGATTTGATCGGACAGCCAAACTTTCGTTGTTACTCGAGAATAAATGATATTAAGATCAACACAACAAATAAAGACAGTTACAAAAAGCTTGTCAACCATTTGAATTCCAAAAGCTACGACTTCCATTGTTACCAATTGAAACAAGAAAAGTCATATCGTGTCGTTCTTAGAGGGCTCCACTCATCAACTCCCACAGATGCTATCAAAAGAGGGATAGAAGAAATAGGCTACAATGTCAGAAAGGTCTCTCCCGTTTTCCATCCAAAGGGAAAATATCCACTGCCTCTATTTTTCGTGGATCTAGAACCTGCCACAAATAACCCAGAAATATTCAATATAACACGACTGGTATACTCCATTGTGCGATTTGAACAGCCTAGACCGACATCTACAATAGTACAGTGTACTAAATGTCAAAATTTGGGACACACTAAATCCTACTGTTACCACCAGGCTCGTTGCGTCAAATGTGCCGGCCCTCATGCTACAGAGACCTGCCCGAAATCTCGTGATGAACCAGCAAAATGTGCTCTCTGTGGTGAAGCACATCCAGCGAGCTACAGTGGCTGTTCGGTCTACAAAACTCTGCTCAGACAGAGATCACAAAACCCTTTACCCAAAAGTCTGGAACAGAAAAGTAATACACCTGCACCACCTCCTGTACTGGATAACCTGGTAAATTTTCTAGAAATTCAGAAACCTTCTGTTAACATGACTCCACAGCCAACTACTCCAAGACCTGGAAATCAAGATCGACAGAACATTAAGAAGCCCTCCTCCGTTATCAACTCGCAGCCTCAACAACCTAGACGGCAGGCGCCTCCGAATCCCAACCCATGACCCAGATTTCCCATCCCCAGCTTGAAGAACACCAACCAACCCCTCCTCATCAGATACCTGTTAGGGTTACATTACCTCCAGAAAAACCTCACCCAATCCCACCCCGTTCTTCTGTACAGCCAAACCAACCCAATCCTCAACCCCAAACATCCCAAAATGCATATCATTGTACCCCTCGACGGTTGCAGACTCCAGCCAATGTACCAGCTCAACTAAATTATCCTTCCCATTCCTTTAATATACCCCCACCTGACTTTTACTCCATCCTGAATTCCTTCCTATTAGATCTCAAAGAAACCATCCAGCCACTTATCTCCCTTCTCACTCGTATCCTTTTCGAAATCCCATTTAATTTCCCATGAGTGTAAAGCCCCTAGCTATCCTCTTGTGGAACACTAATGGCCTACTCAACCACCGAGACGAACTCGACGTACTCCTACATGACAATCACATACATATTGCATTAATAACTGAAACTCATTTCACTCAACGATTAAAATTTTACATACGTGACTACATCACTTACAGAACAGACCACCCAGACAACACTGCCCATGCCGGATCATGCGTTCTTATCCATAAATCCCTTCCACATTCCCTTATTCCTACTACTCCATCTGACGCTATACAATCCTCTTCTGTAATCATTTTAACTCGTCCTTTCCATCTCACACTCTCAGCTGTATACTGTCCTCCTGGTAACACCATTTCCTTTAGCCTTCTTAATTCCTTATTCCGATCTCTTGGGCCGCACTTCATAGCTGGAGGTGATTACAACGCTAAACACCAACGATGGGGTTGTCGAGCATCCAACTCCCGTGGTAGTATCCTTTCTAACGTCACAAACTCCAATTGTTATTCTATCCTTGCTCCTACTAATCCCACATATTGGCCTTCATCTCTAAAAAAAAAAACCTGATATCCTGGATATATTTGTTACCTCTCAAATCCCTACTTCCCAAGCTGAAATCAAATCCCTGAATGACCTTTCATCTGACCACAGTCCTGTTTTGCTTTCTTTGCATTCAAACTTTGTTCCTAAACCCTCTCCTCCTACATTAATTACAGGACGTGTACACTGGGACCAATTTCGATATGACATAGAAAATAAACTAGACTTAAAACTTCCACTAAAGACAAAACAAGATATTGACCTAGCCATAGAAAAACTTACTGACTCAATAAGTAGCACCATAATAGACAACACAACTAACACCAAACCTAATAAACCTCAGAAAAGTAATCTACCACAGCACATTCAGATCTTATTGAGAGAAAAGCGCACAGCAAGATCGAAGTGGCACAGGACCAGATACCCAACAGACAAAACTTATTACACCCAACTGACTAACAAACTAAAATCAGAACTCAAAAAATACAAAATTTACAAAACTTGACGGAAAATCTTACGATTACTGACAAATCACTATGGACGACTACTAAAAAAATCCTGAAGTTGAAAGATTTCAACCATCCACTCCTTAATGAAACCCGAACCTGGAAACGATCTGACGAAGAAAAATCCCAGATATTTGCTCAGCACCTCTCTAAAATATACAATCCTCATCCTGAAATACTCAATTCAAACCATATTGAATGTATTGAAACAGAACTCGATATTCCTCTCCAGATGACCCTACCACCTAAAGCATTTAATCCTTCAGAAATAGCCAATATCATTCACAGATTACCTTCCCGCAAAGCTCCTGGACATGACCTAGTTACTTCCCATATAATGAAACAGCTTCCTCGAAAATCCATCTGTTTTCCTACCTACATATATAATGCTATCCTCCGGACCACATATTTTCCTGTCTCCTGGAAACTATCTATTGTTAAGATGATTCCCAAACCCCAAAAGCCGCTCGAACATCCATCCTCTTACCGTCCAATTTCTCTATTACCTATTATGGGTAAAATCTTTGAAAAACTCCTTCTGAAACGAATATTTCCACCCTTGATTCTAATCATATCATCCCTGATCATCAGTTCGGATTCCGAACATCCCACTCCACTATCCAGCAATGTCATCGTGTGGTGGACGTTGTCTCTTCTGCTTTGGAGCGCGGGTTGTACTGCACGGGACCCTTTCTCGATGTAGAACAGGCCTTTGATAGAGTCTGGCACCCAGGACTGTTGTACAAACTCCGTAAATTCCTTCCTCCCACATATTTCCTGATTCTTCAATCCTACCTCTCTGATAGATCCTTCAAAATTAATCACAATAGTTCCTATTCATCCCTTTTTACACAGACTGCTGGTGTTCCTCAAGGCAGTATTTTAGGACCCATTCTATACACAGTATATACAGCTGATATCCCAACCCATCCTAACACTTTCCTTTCTACCTATGCTGACGACACCTGCGTGTTATCAGTTCATAAAGATCCGTTTGTTGCTTCAAATACCCTTCAAGCCCACATCAAAGACCTAGAAGTATGGTGTCAGAACTGAAGAATAAAAATAAATTCCAACAAATCCCATCAAACAACCTTGACCCTTCGCCGTATACCTTTCACTTCCTGCCCTAAAGTATCCTTTAATAACATTCAACTAGTTCCTGTTGAACAGATCCAATACCTAGGACTTCTTCTTGACAAACGTCTAACTTGGAATCCACATACACGACTAAAACGACAAGAAACTGCTCGCCGCTTTAGGCTACTTCGACACTTACTAATCAAACGATCAAACCTTCCTCTTAACTACAAAAGGCTCATCTACATGACTATAATAAGACCAATCTGGACTTACGGAGTAGAGCTTTGGGGCTCTACTAAACCATCAAATTCTTCCCGCATCCAATCCTTACAATCCAAAATCTTTCTTAAATCCTCAACGCTCCTTACTTTGTCACGAATAAACTTATCCATAAAGACCTTAATGTTCCCTATGTTACTGATTTGGCCCGGACCAGGTATCAATCCTTTCATGACAAACTCCATTCTCACCCTAACCCACTAGTTTCAATCCTTTCTTCCTCTTCAATTCCAGACAATCTTCCGAGGTGCCTGAAAAGGAAATGGCCCCGGGACCTTCTAGTTTAAAATATTTTTAGAGTGCTGCCACTGGGTAGTGTCTCTACATGTTTTTCATGACAGTTTTGTATATTACCATCACTTTTACTAGATGTATTTTTATTTAATACAGTTGTAAATATCAATAAATATGTTAAAAAAAAAAAAAAAAAAAAAAAAAAAAAAACCATTGCCACCACTACTTATTTGTTTATTTCTACTTTATGTTATCTGTTTATTTTTTTAATTCTATCTCCTATAAATATTTTTTTAGTTACCGGTCATATATAATTTTTTCACTTCCACTTATCTTTATGTTTATATCTTTACTCCTAACCTTTTAACCTCTTTTAATCACATCTCTCAAAATGGCGGTGCTTCAATGGAACTGCAATGGCTTAAGATCTCATTTTAATGACTTAAAAATTCTAATTCACGATACTGAGACAATGGTCATTGGACTTTAAGAGACAATTCTGAAAACAGCAGACCCCTTTTTTCTAAAAAAGTTCTAAATATACCGAAAAGACGGACCAAATCAGAACCATGGTCACCACGGCGTCCTTGTAGCAATGCAAAAGTCCGTATACTCTGAATCGATCCCTCTCAACTCCCGGCTACGAACCGTTGCCGTTAGAGTCCGTCGAGACTTCCCGTATTCCATATGTACTATATACCTCCCACAAAATCCTACAATTGACACCAATCAACTCTTAGATATATATAATCAATACCTCGCCCTGTTATTTTTGTTGGGTACATGAACGGACACAATCCACTTTGGGGTTCTCCAGATATGAACATCCGGGGTTAAATAACAGCTTTTTAGACACCACCAATCTCCTACTCCTCAACTCCAGTGAACCTACTTTCCTAAGCTCCAGCTATAGGACATCCTCAGCCCTTGATCTGCCCCCCTGTTCCCCTACACTATATAATGACGTAGACTGGCCCGCTTGTCTGACCTGCATAGTAGGGACCATTTTCCCTTGCTAATTATGTATGCAAAAATGTATGAACTCAGAAAATCTAGTGGAATATTAGAGGCAGAGAGCTATTAGCATAAGAATAAGCAATCTGAGCAAAAGCGAATCATGGAAAAAATATATAATCTCTATAAATTTTTCAACTCAACTCTGGAAAAAAAATTCTTGAAATCACCAAATCCTCTTCGTCATCACGTTACACCATCCTCATAAATGAACAACGTTCCGATGATCCTAAAGCCGTTGCAGATGCTTTTGGCAATTTCTTTTCTGAAATCTACAATTCTGGCTCAAACACTAACGATCGTGTAGTCAAAGGTTCTGAAAGTAGAGACATGCATGATGATTCCACATATTATAATATCCCGTTCTCAATGTGGGAACTAAAAAATACTTTGTCCTCCGTCAAAGGATCCACTCCTGGCTCCGATCGGGTCCATGAAGACATGAAAAAAACATCTACCCGGCAAAATGCTTACATGGCTTAACATTTACCTCCTCATTAATCGCAATTTCTGCAGTCTTACTGGAATAGGAAAACTGAGAATTGGAATATGGAAATTATCTAGAGATTGCAAACGTATGCCATGACAAGGTGTTTATATCTAGAGAAGCTGGCTCATTCTGATCTGTAAACCCGCACAACATATTTGGTCAACGTCATTGGTCCTTGTTATATCATTTGTATTGATGTGTTACTAGTCTTTTGTGATAAAAAAAATTCATCACCTTGTCATGGCATACTTTTGCAATCTCTAGATAATTTCCTGGAGTTGAGGATCCAAAGAAGTAGCTTGTGCGGTGGTCCCAGCTGTTATTGATGACCTAGAAACATGGAAGACTGCGTCAAAGTGAATAAAATTTACCTCCTCATTAATCGCAATTTCTGCAGTCTTACTGGAATATGGAAGAGGTGCCCTTGAAAGGCAGTCCACATTCTGATTTTCTTTGCTCTTCTGGCATCTAACTGTATAGTGGAACCCTGACATGAATGACGCGTACCTAAGTAGTCTAGATAATGTCATTTGTGTCAAAGCTTGGTTCTGTTCAAAAATCTGTGAAAGTGGCTAGTTGCCAAAAAGAAATGTTTTCCGTAAATGTAGTTGTAAAATTGTAAGACTCGAAATACAATAGCTAGTGTTTCCCGATAGAGTTGGCTGTAGTTCATTTCTGACGGTGTGAGGGCACGGGAGGCATAGGCTATTGGTTTTTCGTGCCCATCCACAGAATGAATAAGAATAACAGCGACCCCCACCACCGGACTAGCATCTGTTAAATCGGTTAAATGTCTGGCACTGATGGATCGAAGGGGACTAAAATTCTGTCTTTTCGCATTTCGGTTTTAAGTTTAAAAAGGCATCTTCGCATTGCGGCGACCACTTAAAACGGCGTCCTTTAGTTTGAAAATTTCGTAATGGAAAATGAAATTGTCGAATCATTTGAAATTTTCCTTGCATACCTAAAAATCTACAAACTTCATCTACATTCCGTGGTCGTGGGAGTGTCGAAATAGCCTGTATCTTTTGAGGATTCTTCCTGATAATATTCTTCGAAGCAGCATGTCCAAGGTACTCAGTCTCAGTAGTGAAGAACGAACACTTCTTTTTATTGAGGTGTAAGTCGTGCTGTGAAAGCCTTCTGAGGCGTCGTGGAAGATTCTGTTTACATTCCTCCATCAAGAAACCATGGACTAAAATATCGTCATAGTAGACGGCAAATTCGGGTAGACCTGCATGGATTTGAAAAACAGCCCAATTAAACTCCGATGGGGCTCTTTTTATCCCAAAACTCAAACGATTCATTTTGTATGTCTGACTTATTGTATTTGACTAAAGTTTCTTTTAAAAGTGGCGGACGACTGTTATATCTTTATCAGTAGTATTATCCAGATGTTTGTTAATATTTTTTTTTTTTTTTTTGCCGGCTATTCCAATGCACTGCAACCAGTTTAGGCTTATTGCGCGCCGTCCAATCTACTGTTAATACAGGGCTAGCGCCTTGGTGAATCTGACTAACCTGTGGGGGTTAATCAGTTCACGCAACTTGGGATCAGGGATACGGTCGACACCAAAATGGTAAAACCGTATCCTGGCAATCTCTGGGCAACTGCATATCAAATGAAATGCAGTTTCATCATCCTTCTTGCAGAATCTGCAAGTCGGTGAGGCCACCAAACCCATATTGTGGAGATGCTTATTAAGTTGACAGTGTCCAGTGTATAGTCCTGTTACCCTCCTTAGGGTTGTCCTGTCCATAGAGAGTAGAGTATGACTTCTCTCTTTGCAGGGTCCATCCAGGTACATCTTGGAGTGATGCTGCTTATCGGTATCCCTCCAGTATTGCCTGGATCTATTATCAGCAGCCGCCTTAATCAGACCTTTGGCTTTGCTGAGACTAATTCCGCACACCGGTATTAATGTTAATCATTACTTTTCTGTCATGTGTATAATTAAATATACGGATATTAGAAATATACTTCAATTTTTTAAAACCAATAAATGTTGAATTATTTACGAAACCCCGTATGGAAATACAATATTATGTTTAATCGTTCTTGATTGTCATTTTGTTTGTTTGAAATTTCGAATGTCCAGCTTGTTTTTCTCTCAGTGTAGTTTTCAACATATCTTATCAGGAGTTTTTGCTGTTCTGTTATCAATATTGGCCCACTTTCTATTATTTTAACACATTTTTTGTAATAGTTTATTGGAGTAGATAGCTATCATCTTATGTTTTTATCAGTTATTGTATTACAATTCATTCTGCAAGTTGGTTCATAATTAAAATTATCGCTTAGTGATTTATACAGACTGAAATATGGATGGTAAATTGATTCAATTTGTTAATTGTAAAATATTGAGGAATCATTCAATTTATGAAGATTGTTTTCTTGTGTGTGGAGGAAAAATAATTGACCCAGAAAAGGTTTTTTTTGAGGAGAAAAGAAAACCTGACATCATAATTGATCTTAAAGGATGCATAGTTTCTCCAGGGTTCATTGATATACAAATTAATGGTATTATTATTATCATCATCATATTTCTCATAAATTTCTATAAGATTGTTAACTTTAGTTTAATTTATGGAAATTAGGAGTAATTTTTGTTGAGTTGACGCAATTTCATTGAAATTTAAAGTATTTTTGGTTGCAAAATTGAGTATTTATAATGCATTATTTTGCAATTTTGTTTGTGTTTTCATTTTGTGATAGTTAGTCTTTTAAAATTATTTACCATTTCTCTAAAGGGATTCAGCTGATTATCACTCCAAATTGAGAAGAAGTCAGAATAAAAATAATTTTAGTGCCCCACTCTCGATTGTTCCATTGTCTAGTTTTTTACTATGGCTTTTTATTTAAACATATTTTATTGGGGCTGTTATTAGTGAAACTGAAATAATAAGTACTTTAAATGATTTAATTTGAATTCCCTCTCTCCCCCCAAAATATAATAAAAAATACGAATAGTTTTGTTATTAGTAAATCAATTTTGCACCACTGTTGGTAAGATTGAATTGTATGACCTTTGGAATTACAACTGCTCCCACTGTTTTAACCATTCCTCACAGATTTTAACACTCAAAATTGCTTCATGTTTCATTTATCATGGATTAGTTGAAATAGAATGATCGTCAGTGGAATTTAATGGATTCGTCATTTTTCTTCTACTTTTAATTCTGTCTTTTCATATTTAAAAAAATACACAAACCTATCAATACTTCTATCCCAAAATCCAATATTATTAAACTTTTTCATAGAAAAACAGACTTAACTGTCACTGACCGCTCAAGGTGTTTTATAATGGCATACTAAATTCTTTATAATGTTTCCACCAAACCATAATTTTTAATAAGAACCATGTATTTTAGTATGGTCATCTGTAAACATTTTAATTAATTAACCTCCTTTTTAAAAAAATGTTACAAACATTCAGACTATTTCTTATTGCCTTGCCTGCTGAAAGACCTTTTCCGTACTTCTTGTACCATGTTTTTCTTTTCATCATATTTTTTTAAAACGTGGCGAACAGTTGAAACACTTTTTTTGTATGCATAAGTTCTGAAAAATTCAGAAATAAGCTAAGGTTTACTCATTTGAGGTATTGTTTTCTTATTTGATGAAGAATCAGTGTTTCAGTTTTAACGTTTAATATTTTTTAGACGCTCACTTTTTTGCTTTTATATTTTATTATTATATCCTCAACACTTTACTCAGCCATCAACATATTTTTATCAATTTTTTTTTTTACATTTCAACAACTTCTCGTTAAAAAATTATTCGAAGCCGTTGTTCGAACGTTGTGCTTCCATTTTAGGGTCTTATAATTAAAATATTTCTTTCCAAGGTAGGGTATATGTTACATGAGGGAGAAGAATTGTTTAGAACATAATATAATGTCGAAGATTAGTGAGAATATGAACATTTGAAACCATTAAACAACAGGATATTGCGATTTCCGGATACTTTTGACACTGAATGATCTTGTAAATTTACATTAATAAACGGATATTTTTAAAAACAACAAACTTTTCGGTTATCTGGTCAGTGATTTTCCTTTATGGGAGTCTCTGTTAAAGATTTATGGGTGAAAAAGAATTATATAAATTCATAGTTGTGAAATATACTTATTAAATGAAAAGAAATACGAATTCCGAATACTTTTGACACTCACTGTATTTGTTAATGTAATTCTTATCCCCTTCTGCTATTTTACTACTTACTCTTGAAGCTAAGAACTTCCAGAATTTTTTTCAAATTGCTTCGAAAACGGCTTACAATGGCACACTCTGTATTATAGTTTTAATGTTTTGGATTTGCCTAGTTCTTTTTGGTGTTTGTTGTTGAATTGAAGTTTTTAATTTGCCACCTGTTCATTTGGGTGACAAAATCTTCCTTCTGAGGTCTTTGTTCAATCCAAAATAAAACATGCTCTCCTTAATCATTAGCTGATATCAAGTTAAACCATATTTTAACTGCAAACTGGACCCTAGGTATATGTTTCATTTTTTTTGTATATGAATGATCTAAAGATTTAATCCTCTAAGAACTAAGTTTTAAATTAAATCATATGTGCTCCTCTAATAATAGCCAATAATTGGTTAGAAGAAATTAAGTGATTTACACTTTTTTTAATTTTTTTTTTTTATCCGCTTTAGTTGCTACATTTCACATATTACACAAAACAGCTCTTCTTCTTGTTCTTTATGGTCCAAGTTATTATTATTCCCTAGTCCCATATCTAATTTGTCTCAGGTGATTTTTTTTTACTCTGAAACAAAAAGTTATTGAAGGAATTAGGTGCACTGGCTTAATATTTTTTTATCTATTTACATTTTTTTGTGGAATTTAATTTTTTATCCTGCTTTTTATCTTTTCCTTTATATTTCAATCCAGTTTCTCTTTTATTTTTTATTACTTTTATTTAGGGAATGTTCACTGTCAAAAAGATGCTTCCTTAATCAAATTCATTTTATTACAATCTGCATTTACCAAGTGGTTTAATAGCGACCAAATTGAATTTAAAGTAACTTCTAAGAATTAGAGTCAGAGAAATTAAGAATAAGTTATGAATCTAAATTAAGAAGAAGTTAAAAATCTAAACGCATGTATAAAAGAATGGTGATGAATATAATCAAAAATTTGATAAAATGTTACTTAAAATATAGAATATGTTGTTAGATTGATAAGTATGCTGTGTGAAAGGAGCAATCCAATACATTTTGGCTGCATTGATTTGTTTCGTAATAAAATGAAGCATTTCTCTTTCCCTCAGCAGAGGTGCTTATAGAAATTTAAAACAACTGATAATTTTGAGGAAGGATTATAAAAATTAGCAAAGTATAATTTGATTTTTTAAAAATTGTTTATTTACTATGTTATTTAAGAATTCTAACTATTGATGTACAGTATATTTAAAAAATAAAATAAAGCATCTTTTATAACATACATGTGTGTATAGTTCTTTCAACGATTATATTTTTCCATCACCACTATAACATTGGTACCCCTAAAACATGATATTCTCATCTCTCCTTAACCATTATTATTGAAAGGGTCCATTCTATTAAATTTAATTATCAGATTGAATTTTCATTGAGTTTTACTTTTAACTTGTCTGTCGTTTTAATGCACTCTGATTTGCTATGAATATTATTCAGTTCTGATGCGCTTAACTTGCATTTTATTATACATATCTCTGTCTTCCTTTTATGGATTGTAAATATTACTGCCTTATTTCATTCTAAAAGCATCTGCTCCTCTTTCCATAAATATAAGACAAGACTAAGTTGTGCTTTCTTGAATCCTTTTTGGCTGTATTTGATAAGCTCAGCCTGAACATTATCTATTCCCATTCTGTATAATGAAGTATTTAATCTGGTTATTATAATAAAGTACTTAAGTAAAATTTAATAATATTACTTATTATTCCTAGTTGTGATAATATTAAATGTAAATATTCAATTTGCTAACCACTCTGGAAGTAAAAGTCTCTTCTTCTTTATAACATGACTCAGTTAACTATTTAGTTCGTATCATTTAAAAAAAAATTAATTGGAATTAATTAGCTTGATATTAATTCTGAGGTGGTACCACCCTCTAGAAGCTAGTTATGTTTCTTCCTTAACCCACTCATGTGGTGCTAGTCATACCAATGGCTGCAGTGTATTTAATTTATTGGTCCAAACTAGTCTACTCTTCTCTGGGGTAGGCATACTCGGATGATCAGACTTCGATGATTTAAATAATCGAATGATTAGTATCCATTATGTGAGACAATATGCCACAATTCCCGTGCATGTAAGTTATTTGATGAGCAAAAAAAAAAAAAAAAAGGTCCTTCTAATCTCTCAATAATCATTCGTTTCTACAAACCGATTAATCAGATAATCGATTAATTCGAATGATCCGATCGTGATAAGTGACCCCTCAGGTACAGAGACCCTCCTGGGGCACTCCAGCCTCAATGAATAGAGGACTCGAAAATTGGGGAAATAACTTGCCAGCTGAGGGTGATCTAGACCTAATCACTTCCTTGTATGGCCGTTGGCCATGAAACAGTACGAGTCTCTTATAAATATTGAATCCAAAACCTTCCATGGGTTGTAGAGATAAATTTTTTTTTTCTTTCTTGATATATATATGTCTTATTGTACTTATTTATTGATTGAACCACAAATCACTTTTTATTTTTTGGTGGCACGACAGGCCATGTAGGCTTAGCCGCACAGTGTAATCTGCTGGGAGAATACTTTCATGTTTCTCGATGATATTTTATAGGGTAGGGTCATCACTCCCTACACCTATTTCAAGACCCTTAGATAAGTTAAATTATCAACAGTTGATAACTTCTTCTTCTTCTTTTCATGGCACTACAGACCGAAGTGGTTCTTGGCTTCAATATCTGTTGCCATAGGGCTTTGTCCTCCACTAAAAGGATGAATGTCTGTCACATGTCGTTTTCCACCTTCTCCCTCCATCGGACTTGGCATGCCTTTTGTTCTAGTGGCGAAGATCATTCGTTTGTATACTTTTTTTACCTGGCTCCCTTCATTCGTAAACAGTCGAGAACTTACTTACAACTAGGGTTACCTTGTCAAGTCAGTGCTGAACTTCAGAGGTCACGGCCCGCCATCTCCTCTTCCGCCCTCATATCCACCTACTTCTAGGTCGTCCTCGTTTCCACCTTCCTGTTGGCTATCAATCCAAAACTCGGTTTGCCCATCGTTCGGCAGACATTCGTTTTACATGGCCTTACCAACTTAGCCTTCGCTGTCCTATCCGCTGGTTTATGGACCCAGGAGCCTCCATCCTGTCACGAACAACCTCATTTCTAGTCCAGAACCAACAACAATAATACACACACACACACACACACACACACACACACACATATATATATATATATATATATGTGTATGTATGTTTGTATATGTGTGTGTGTGTGTGTGTGAAACTTAATAATGTGCTCCATGTAACATTGCTATACATTGTTAGAGTTCTCAATAAATATAACTCAGTGTACAACTTAAATAATTTATTGAAAAAAAACAAACAATTTTAACTTATATCTAACAAAATTATTAACAACTTTATAACTATAATGTTTGGAGATATCTACAGTTTAATTACTAAAACATGATAGAAAATAAAAACTGTGGATGTAATTAGTTGACCGTTGAGAATTACTGGAAGGAATTAGTCCGGGTGGCGGTCATTAAATGAAACAACTAAATAGTTTCAACTATTTTATTGTTTGCCAACGTTTCGACCCCCTTTGTGGGTCATCATCAGGGCGCATGGTGGGAGAATGGAAACTGAGTTGATGGGAGAGGAAACTCAGTTTCCATTCTTCCCCCATGCGCCCTGATGATGACCCACAAAGGGGGTCGAAACGTTGGCAAACAATAAAATAGTTGAAACTATTTAGTTGTTTCATTTAATGACCGCCACCCGGACTAATTCCTTCCAGAAAATAAAAACTGTATACAGTCTTAATTACTAAACTTTTTACAGTTATTAATCAATGAATAAAAATTACAAAACAAACAAACAATGTTTTAAAACCCTTCTCTTTATGAAAATTCTAGAATTGTCAACTATATGCATCTTAACAATGAAACTATTTGCAATTAATAACTTATGAGTAAAAAATGTAATTCTTAAAGCATATTAAGTTTTAAAAACCTTCACTTTTTAAAATATCATGAACAATTATTTATTAGTATTATTTAATAAATTAATTATAACTAATATTTTTACTATTTATTACTAATAACTAATCACAAAGGAAGTATTTTGTCTTGGGCCTAGAAATATTGACACTAAAACAAAGTCTAACGTTGTGAAATAAATATATAACAATGAAAGAAATTAGAAATGAAAATTCAATATGAATAAATAAAAAGTTTTTTTGTATTTTGTCATAGTTAAAGATAGGAGAAAACACTGAAATGTTTGAAAAAGATGCACTCTTCTGTGAATACTTTTAGGAAAAAATCCAGCTTGAAATACGTTTTACTTAATAATAAATATTTATGGGGACACTTAGTTATGCCATCCATCGGAGAGGAGGGTAAAAGGTAGTCCCGAGCCTGTGCAATGTCAGGTACACTCTAAAGATCTCTACCCTAATTAAACCTCGATAGGCTAAATTTAGGACTCCCACTGTAGCCACAGCAGCATGAAGTGACATTAAATGAATAAGCAAAGCTAAATATTTATTATATTGCTAAATATTATAATTGAGGTTTGAAATATAATTAAAATCTACATTTAAAAGAAAATATTAAAAACTGATCGACCTACATTTTGCCCATTCTCTTGGGAATACACTCCTAGAAAGCTAAGAGTCTACCAACATTACCTCTCTCACCCTGACCACAAATTATGGGACAGAATGGAAAAGGGATTGAAATGAGAGTGGAACTCAGCTGAATGACCAAGATCTTACCTACTAATTTTATTGATAAAAAAGTAATCTATTTATTTTTATAGGAAATTTAGAATAATTTGTGATGCTGAAGTTGGAAATTACCCAGCATACAGAGTTTTTTATCTGTTGCATCATATTCAATAAATATTTCACAACTTACAAAAATAAGATTTAAATTTACTCCTTTCTTTTTTGGAATAGGGTCAGATCCAAATATCTTTTTTTATTTTTAAATAAGGTATGGAATCATCTTCTGGCCTATGTTATGCTGCTTCTGATACACCTATGTATGTGTATTTATTAATTTTGTTAAATTAATATTAATCGGTTATTAAGTCTTCATATATCTGTGTATAACATAATTTAAAAAAAGTGCTCTTGATTTAAAAACAAAACTGATACAGCTAAATTGGCTAATATAATGTACAAAATAAATTACCAAAATTGTGAAGGCTCTTCGGTGACCCCGAAAACTGCATTAATTAATATATTTAGTTGTGTACATAATGTATTAAAAAAAACCATTTGAGTTACTTTCCAAAAGTATCATTTTTTTCAATTCACTATTGAATCAGGTGCCATAAAAGAGAATAAAATAATCGAGAGTAATAAAATTAACTTACACATATTTTAAAATAATTATACATATTTATCTGAATTATTTATAAATGAGATGACCTATAGTTGAGAATACTAAGGAAATGGTTTGTTACTATTCGCCACATAATATTAAATAAAAGGTTCTCTTTGTGGCTGGAACATGACTCCTCTGCCTCGTGGTTGAAATTTGACTGTTCTGATTCCCTTTTCTTTTTCTGTATTCCTCTTTTACTCCCTCTTCTCCTCAAAATCCCTATTTTTTTGGAAAATTCCATGCCTACTAATATCCTATTGGATGCTGTGTCAAGTCCTTTAATAGAAAGGAGATGTTCGGCATATTTTTAGAACATAAGGTCCCAAGAAATACTAAGATTTCTTGACCTCGCTAATACCCGATACCCAAACCTCGAAGGGGTTTACGATTGCATCCAGGCCTAAGCATGGGACACACATCTGGAGCGACCTCGACCAGGTAATAGTGGACAAATAAGTGCTATAAGTACCAAGAGCTATGAGTGATCTTTCATCTTTTGCCAACTTAAATTAAAATTATTTAATATTGTGTCTAATCGTTTAATGTATCTATAAAATTATTTAGCTTCTTCCCAGTATTCTCAATACGTAGAAATGCCTATATGTTGTTATTTTTCTCTATGGTGCTACAGGCTTTACAGGCCCTTGGCCACCTGGTATAATCTCTTAGAAAAATACACTCATGAATCTGGATGTTATGTATAAAGTTGGGTTATCACTCCCTACATCTACTTTTGGGACTGGCCACCAGTTTGCTTATGGACCTCACATACCTGGAGTAAAGGCTGTGAGTTAATGTGTAATATATTGCAAATAGTTATTTTTTTCTTACTATCCAGTAAGTTAATTACCTGCTCATTATTAATAATATGCCGAAGTTTTGGGGAATATAGAATTATAAATGAATGCAGAATGGGTTCATTTAAGTAGAAAGATAGACAAAGAGCAGCAACAGAATCAAATGTTATAGATAACACCCACTTCGTTATTAAGGGGTAAACAAATTATTAGCACAAGATTTTTGGCAAAGAAGAAATTGTTCAGATTGTTATTCACAATTCCCTGGACAGACAAAGCCACCTTCATAAGGAGGTGTATCTTTAATCAGTAAAGTAATCATCTCTGGTTTCACAAAAATTCTCATGGTATTTATGGGCACTATGAATTAAGTATCCCAATTTAATCTGATTTTAAATGAAATTGCAGTTATTCATTGAATTATTTATAAACATTTTTAATAATATTGTTATTTATAGATGTAGATAATAACAAAATACAATATCACAAACATTAAGCCAATATTATATTACATTTAAAAAAATATATGTAATTCTTCTATGAGCATTTGAAAATAAAAATAACAGATTAATTTAATTTTGTGGAGATAACACTTACACACCGACTTGTACCTCCGGTAGTTTATACATTGTTGTTTCATCAGGCCCATACCACTGTTGGATCTTGACTACAATACATCATTACTCTTATTGTTCTTTTCATGTCATAATATCTACCCTTTTATGTAGATAAGTATTCGTAACATTCGTGCCTGGTAGATTTAAGTGCTTTGGAAGAAACGCCAAAGGAAGGGAAATAGGAATTTCAGCCCTGTCGTGAACTTATTAAATTAGGAAATTTGCTTTATTGCATATTAATGTTTCTACCTAAATTTTAAGCCTTCGTCAGTGCTGAATTGGGCCAATGATCTTGTGAAGTGAGACATCAGGCCAGTCCAGCCCTGATAAAGGTCTAAAATTTAGGCTGAAATATCAGCATAATAAAATGGAATTTCTTATTGAAGTCTGATCTCTTCAATGATCGCACACCCAACTTACTTATCTTTTAATTCACACTATCATCTGCTATACTTCCATTGTTAAAATTGATGCAATTGAAATAATCATTGGCTCAGACATTTATGGGTTTTAGTTTCAGAATAAAAAGAGTTTAGTATATTTGGAAAAACCTAATCATGATTTTGTCTTTTTCCAGATTAAATAATTATACACCCTGATTGTCCTATTATGCTCTATAGAAAACTTTACAGTTTCTTAAAAGTAGTGGCTAATTAATCTTCTTCTTTTAATTAAGTATTCTACATAATTATATATCTTTGTTTAGAATCAAGTAAGTTAATTATCTGCTCATTATTAGTATAGTGTTGAAGGCTTGGTAATAAAGAATTATGGATGAATGCAGATTGGGTTCGTTAAGGTAGAAGGGTAGACTGAGTAGTATGCCTTATAATTATTTTATGATACTCCCTGTATCCTTACTGACTCCCTGTTACAGCTTCACCAAGGATCTTAATAAAACTATAAATGCTTAACCATAATATTCAAAGTTCAGTTAACGACTTTGAATTCCTTAAAGTTATAAGAATATTCAACTTAATAGTTGAAATATTAAAAACTTTATTTTCACATTATTCATCAATAAAGATATAGTCATTTTTCATTTAAATGAATGTATGGATAACACCAGAAACAAATAAATTATATGTATTTCAAATATTTGTGATTTTTGACATAATGTTGATTGATTTAATATTATTGTATTTAAATCATTTTAATTATTTTAAAACACCTGCTGATGACTATTTGCTATTTTAAAAATTAAAAAACTGCATTGTGCCTACTAAGAAGTAGTTGTAAAAACTTAATTTATATCATTGTTTTCAGGTGGATTTGGTGTTGATTTTACCCATGACTTGTTTCGAAATCCAGAAGGATTAAGCATTGTTGCTAAAGGAGTTCTAGCTTATGGAGTCACATCTTTTTGCCCTACTCTTGTTACGTCTACCCCTCAAAATTACCGTAGAGTATGTCATATCATTGTCAAACTATTTAATCAATTTCAATTACTTTCCTTACAACTTTATGTTATCTTTAAAAATATTTCTTTAAACATCTAAAAGATCCCATCTCTCTTTATAAAATGCTGCAATGTTGTTTGCCACATCTATAAAAAAAATTTCCTGCTTTATATATATATATTCTATTTCTATGTTTCGAAAGTTTTATAAACACCTTTATATTTTTCTTGTAGTATTTTATGATGTTTCGGAAACTGTCTATTATCATATGTAGCTAAACATCTATTGAAGCCTTCAAAAGAATAAATATTCTATGATAAGGATTTCAGAGTAGCATAGGGAGGAGCTGTCTATTAGATCCATTCTCAGTGCCTCACTTGTGGTTTCCTTAATACACCCAAGCACTATCCTTAGATGAATATAATATCGGTCCTCTCAAGGAAAACTGAAAATACCTCATTAACAAGGCAGATTTCCATAGGTAGGAACTAACACTTTTTTCTGGAGTATAAAGAAACCTTTAGAGTGTTGGTGAGCCACATCCTTGATTAGGGTCGCCCACTCTAAGATTGGACAGAGGTCACAACTGTCTGCCTGAGGAGGATCCTAGTTGGTACAGTCTAATGCCTGCTTTCGGCATTGCAGGGATGTGGCTTGGCTATTGCTTGCCAAAACTGGATTCTGAAGTTCATGAATAAAGAAGGAAGAGTCAAGTAGTTCCTTCAATAAGCTGCACAGTCCACCTCTTTGTTGTGCCGTATCACGTCCATTCCATGGGTAATACCAACCTGAATTCTAGAAATGGCCAAGTAGGTAAAATAAGAATATAATAAATAAGACTCGAAGAAGCTTCAAATGGAGAAACATTGAACTCAGTGAATTTCAATTTTGAAATACAAGATTCTACTAAAGTTATGAAAGATGGAAGAATCAATGAGTGTAGATAGAATACCAGGAGAAGTTGGTGGGGGTGTGCCTATGATTAAAAACACTCCTAATAAGCTAACTTATTTATTGGGCCAATGCTATAGATCTTAAAGCTTACATCTTTCACTATAGATCAGAAATTAAAAACCTATAGAAATACTTATAAATAAATCAACTATTAGTTGTCATATGTTAACTTGAAATTCTTATTACAAGTCAAGGCATTGTAAAATATTTTTCATTTAAGTAATTAAAAATTATTTCATAATGATACCTTGCAGACCCCCTTGTTCAGCTTGATTTGCAGACAACTTGTTCAGGACCACTGCACTTTGAAGTTAATTTTTGAAATTTCCATTTTCATGTACTTCAAAGGAATGACTAATAGAATATATAAGATGAATATATACCATAGATGTTACTGAAATTTTTATTATAAAAATCAAATTACAGGAAGTGACACTTCCTTCATGAGACCATAGATTTTACCTATTTTTCCAATTTTCTCTTAAATAGATCTAAAAAATTGGATGAAACATTATATAAATTTATAATTTGATTGTCTTAATATAAGGAATATTTTATGCTCATTAAATTAGTTTGGCAGTGCATAATTAAAAACTTTTAAGTTTATTTATTTGTAATAATTAACCATCTCTCATTGTTAGTAGGAGTAAAAATTTGTTGATATAAAGTATAAAAGAATTAAAATAGGAGTAAAGGTTTTCTATCTTAAAAACAAATTTTTTGAAATAAGAGTAGAAATATATATTATATCATTGGAAACTGCAAGATTTCAGAAAAAATAATATGTAAATTACAATAAGTGTAATAATAATAAAAATACAATTATGCATAGGAATCATTGAAATCGCATAAAAAATATAAACTTGTAAAACTACATAAAAACTTTTTATCTTACATTCAAAGTGAGCCATATCTCACCACTTAACCATTTTTTGTCCCATTTCTTCTATCTAAGAATGGTGGTAAAGAAAACTTCGAATTGTCGCTGTAATGTTTATCATGAATTCCTAAATTGAACCATTAGGACCATTCTATGATACTGGAATCTTATTTCTGTTCTTAGTAAAAGAGTGGTACGAGAAGCTGATAAGGAAGGATCTAGAGATCAACCTAGATAAGAAAAAATTGTTTCATGTTGAAAGAGATGTACAAGAGCTCATATATTATTTATTATAATATATTATGGAATGATGAAAGTAAAGATAAATACAGTCAATAATTATTTGGAGAAACAGAAGTAGGAGATCACATACTCATTTACTCAGGAGTAAGTTTTCAGGAGCATGCAAAAAGAGGAGTGGCTTGCTTCTGCCATTGGAACATTTCTCACCTAATCGTAGATTGGAAAGCAATCAATGATAGACTATTAGTGGTAAAGTTGAGAATTGAAGAAGCATTGTATACCCTATTCATTGCTTATGCACCTAATGATAATTCGATAGCTTCCGGAAAAGATTGGTTCTTTGAAAAATTGCAAACAGTGAGGGTATACCTATCATTATGGGAGACCTCAGTGGAAGAGTGGGTAACGACTCAAAAAGATGGGAAGAAGTGCTTGGAGCTCATGGAGAAGAGCACCTTAATCACAATGGAGAATGAATACTCAACCTCTGTCTTGGAAATGAAATGATTGTTGCCAACAGTGTTTTCCCCCTCAAAAGTGTTCACAAATACACAAGAGAGGAACCGAGTCGAAGAGAAAAGTCAATCATTGATTATTTCCTAACACCTAGGCCCGGTTGCACCAACAGCCTGTGTTAAAGTTAACTTTTGCTGTTAACTAACCCGGGTTAAAAGCTAATCATGATTAAAGTTTTTGTCCAGTTGCACCAACAAATTTTTAATTCGAGTTAGTTAACATGGGTTAGCGCGGGACGTCATCATATTCGTGACGTATTTAACAACTCCAAACCCTCTAGACAGAGACAGTTAGGTTATATTGAAATGATTGTTTTACTCTGCCGATTAATATATATTAATACAATAATGGATATAATTAGTTGACCGTTGAGAATTAATAATCAAACATTTTAAGATCTATTGAATATCAAGGAAGCTGGATTATATTGTGAAACCAGACAGACAATGAGTATCTAAATGGAATAAAAACTATAGTATATAAAATGTTATTAGATGTATTAAAAAAAAATAATAAATTAAATCAATTACAATGAAATTAAAAATGAACCCAGGACAAAAAACCTTAACGTTAATAACAATAAATTGATCAATAATAAACCAAAAATTGATGACAATATGAACAATAAATAGTAAAACCTAAACAAAAAACTATAACAGATCTTTACCAGAATGAAAATAATAAAAAAGCAATTATAGGTAATATCAATAATGCGATAAATATAGAGATGATAAGTGGAAGAAATAGAAATATATACCATTATCAAAAAATGCAATTCATACCTCATCTATCCAAAGAAATTAAGAGAACACTTGTTGAAATTAATTCACCACAGACAAAATTATGACTTTATAACCATAATAAACTAAGTAATCATTTATCAAACATTAAAGATTTTAGCACTCGAAAAACTGAATGTTATTTATAAAATAAATTGTATAGATTGTGATAAGATATACATATGAGAAACCTCTAAAAAGATCACAACTAGAGTCAAACAACACAGCAATAATTGTAAAAATATAAACACTACAGCATTTGCACAACACAGTCTTCAGCTTAATCACAATTTTGATTTTGAAAAACCTACAATATTGGATATAGAAAAACAATCGAATCTATATATAAACAAAAATATAAAAGATACCATAAATTATAAAACAGATTGAAAACACCTCTCACAAGCAGTTCTTGCTACAATTGGGAAATTAAAATTTGTAAACCTTACCTTAGTGACCTATATTTAATAATAAATCAGTGTATACTTACTACAGTAAATAGTATGACCCTAATTCATCAGGGGCCAAAGAATATGTCAGTTTAATGGGTATTTTTTCCTTAGTGTTAATTTAAAAAACAAACCAATTTTATGACAAATTTTTGACAAAATTTTAATCAAAAATGGATAATTTTTTAAATTTTAAATGAATTTCAGGTAAATATATTTTTTTTGTAACATTGTTATGCATATTTTTGGTAATGTTTTTAGTTAATATTTAAAAAGTTATTTTATAATGTTAATTGATAATTTTTTGATGTATTTTAGTGAGTCCTGATGATGGGGAAGGCCCTCGAAATGTTGGCTCGTTTTAAAGTTAATTGTAATAAACTGTTTTTGGAAGATTTAGAAACCTACAAATTATTTATTATCATTTTTCATTCTTCCAATTAACCTATTTTTATTATTAATCAATTTACTGAATTAGAGGGAAAAAAATATGTAAATAAAATACAAAAATCAGACTTTATTGATAAATATAAACAAATAAATTACCACTTGACAACAAAAGAGGGAAAGGTTAATTGATTTAATAACACAGATTGCAATTTATACAAAATTATGTCATTTCCTTTCATCTTGAAAAATTTGTGTCGACAAGTGCTCTGTGAAAAGCTATATCACTTTCACATATAATTTCTGATGGTGAAACAACATCAGGAAAGTAATCTTCTGGTTCTGGTACGTTGTAGATGTCCTGGGTTTCTATTGCAATGTTGTGGAGGACAGCTACAGCTACAATAATATTTAGGGCTTTTTTTGGATCCATTCGAATTCCATTGGCAAGGCAAGGAAATCTTCTTTCCATAAAACTGAACGCTCTCACAATGATTGTTTGATTTTTGTGTGACAATTGATTTTTCTTCAGCAGCATTTGTTGGGTTTAAAATTGGTGTCAGTAAATATGTTTTGCAGCCATAACTACTATCTCCTAGAAGCCAAAAATCTCCAAATTCTCTTGACTCAAATCTCACTCGTAATGCACTTTAATTGAAAATCCAACTGTCATGCACAGAGTCAGGATTTTCAAGTTCCCATCGCACACTACTTGTATATTTAATGAAAACCACCCTTTTCTATTTCAAAATAGTTTTGTATTAGCTCCACTTAGAGACTGGATTTTAATATGAGTACAGTCAATCGCACCAATTACTCAAAGAAAACATTTTATTCTGTAGAAATCTGACACTGTTTTTTTTTATCAACTTCTGTTACGGACATTATAATTAAATCACTTGACTTCCTGGCTATTAATGCTGTTATGCGTGGAATAATTCTATAAACTGTAGATTTACCAATATTAATGATGTCGCTAAGAACCTGCTGGTAACTACTAGTAGCATAATACCTCTTGAGGTTAAGTAGAATATGATGCAAAATCATTAATATTAAAAATGTCAATCATATTTAGCACTGTTTCTTTTTGAAATCTATACCTTCTTATGAATTCCACATCATCCTAAATTTCAAAGGGATTCCTCCTTACTTTGTAAAGCTTGTTCCTAGGAAGTATATATATCAGTTGCATTATATCTTCATCTGATGTTGAATATTCATCTGAAGAGATTGTGTTCATTTTTCCTCGGTGTATTGGGATAAATGTTACGAAAATATTCAGAAAATAACAAACTAAAACTGACACAAACAATGTTTCAAAGAGTAACTGGTTTGAAGGTGTTATGGATGTTCCTGTTTGTAGGATATGATTCAAAATAATTAATATTAAAATTGTCAATCATTTTTAGCACTGTTTCTTTTCGAAATCTGTACCTTCTTATGAATTCCACATCATCGTAAATTTCAAATGGATTCCTCCTTACTTTGTAAAGCTTGTTCCTAGAAAGTATATTTACCAATTGTATTATATCTTTATCTGATGTTGAGTATTCATCTGAAGAGATTGTGTTCATTTTTCTTCGGTGTATTAGGATAAATATCACGAAAATATTCAGAAAAAAACAAACTGAAACTGACACAAACAATGTTTGAAAGCTAAAGTAACAGTAGAAAGGTAACATTGACATCGGATAATCGAGGTAGGAAGGTGAATTAATTTAACACCATCACTTAACATAGAGTTAGGGCTAATTATGATTGGTGCAATGGAATTTCTGCTAACCCGTGATTTACTTATCCAGATTAGTAAAGTTAAAGTTAAACACGGTCAGTGCAACCGGGCCCTAGACATCAAAGAAAGAACTTAGTCAATGTAAGTACAAAAAGAGGGTTCGAAATTGGCAGTGACCATTACCTACTTATCATGGACTTGGAAATTGCTAATGGAAAACCAAAGAAACCAGGAACAAACCTGAAGCCTTTGTTCAAAATTAAGTCTTACAAACTGAAAGAACCAGAAATTACTGAGACATACCAAAAATCAATTGAAGAAAATTATCTAAAATACCATAACTGGGATAGTGATCAGGTGGAAGAAAGCTGGGTAGCATTCAAGAACATAATTATGCAAGCAGCAGAATCGGCCTGTGGAAAAATTAGGATAGGTAAGAGGACCAGAAGGACGGCAGGTGGACTGAAGAAGTAAAGAAGGAAATAAAGAAGAAAAAGCAAAGATGGAAACAGTATCTCAACACCTGTACAGATGCAGATTACCACCTCTATAAAGAGCAAAGAAAGAAGACCAAAGAAGTCGTTGTAGCGTCAAAAAAGAAGTCATGGGAAGAGTTTGGAAACAAAATGAAAGAGGATTTTCGAGAAAACCAAAAACTGTTCTACAGTACTCTTCGACTTATGCGTAAAGAGAGCGAGCCTGCAATAAAGCATATTAAGGACAAGGAAGGGACCATTCTGAGCAACCCAAGAGAAATCATGAACAGATGAGCTGAGTATTTCAAAGAGCTCTAGAAATGGATAGCAGGCATCTGGAATCTCCAGAAACGAACCATCTTTCCCAAATAAGCTGGGAAGAAGACGACTTCATTAATGAAAATGAAATTGATGAGGTTATAGCGTCTCTCAAGCTAGGTAACGCAGCAGGCATGGATGGTATCACACCAGAGGTGATGAAATACTGGGTACTACAGGTCAAAAGATATTCCAACATCTTCTTAACTTGATATGGAAGAATAAATCAGTTCCTAGAGACTGGGAAGTCTCAGTCATTATACCAATATTTAAGAAAGGAGACAAAAGGGACTGCCAGAACCACCGAGGAATATCCCTTTTTAGTGTGCCGAGTTAAGTATACTCCAAAATCCTCGAAATACGCATTAGGAAAGCAGTGGAACCAACGTTAGGGGAAGACCAATATGGCTTTAGAGGAAATAGAAGCACCCAGGACCTTATCTTCACTCTAAGACAAACTACGGAAAAGATCTTTGAAAAGGATAAGGAAGTTTTCACCTGTTTTGTTGATCTCACAAAAGCCTTTGATAGGATAAGAAAGGAGGATATCATAAAGGCTCTAAGGGACAAGAAGGTCAAACTGGGACTGCAGAAAAGAATCCCAAGTCTTTACAAAACACAAAGAAATGTCGTGAGGACATGTAACCAGACATCAGAGGAATTTGTAACTTCCCAAGGTATCAGGCAGGGATGCAGCTTAAGTCCAATACTTTTTATTTTAACGCTAGATTCAGTCATGGACAAAGCTAAGTCCAAAATGAGACCTTACCATCTAGGATTTAGAAACCTTAGGTCAACCAACCTTAGTATTCTCGCACTTGCCTACGACATAATTGTCTTTGCAAACAATTGTAGAAACCGCAATTTAATTTTCGCATCCTTCAAGAAGAATTTGGAATGATAAATATGGAAATAAATACAGGCAAAACCAATATTATGTACTTATGAATAGCTTCGCTTACATTAGTGGACAATATCTCTTCATTTTTAATCATCAGTTCTGAATTGTGGTCATTCCCTTTTTTCCCTTCACCAAACTCTCACTTGGACTAACTGAACCAAGTGGTCTCATCTCCAATCACTAATTTAAGTTAATAATTAGCTGATTGCATATTCTCTTCAGAGTTAGAACTTGACCCAGAGGATTGTGCATCAAAGGAGTCATGATAAAATGATATCTCCTAATTCTAAAAAAGATAAATTTATTATTGAACAGTTTAATATTTTTTGTGATTGAGTTTTGATAGAAATCATATATCGATGGGCATAGAATTTTATTACTGTTAAGTGAAATTGTATAGATTAGTGCAGTATAGATATTTTTGTTTAATTTCAATTGATGAAATCATCTATCTTTCAGTATAAATTATCTATAATTATTTTAGGTGCTTCACTTACTTTCTCCAAGAAATGGTGATTTAAGAGGAGCTGGTATTTTAGGAGCCCATGTTGAAGGACCTTTTATAAATAAAAAGAAAATGGGGGCACATAATGCAGAATATATTTCTGATTTATCAAATGTAAGTGATCTATTATATTAATTAATATATATATATATATATATATATATATATATATATATATAATATATATATATGTATGTGTGTGTGTGTGTGTGTATATATTTATTTCATTTTAAAACTGTATTATTGTATACAAGTAAATATGAGTATAATTATACAATGTATGATGTACATGTACATGTAGAGAAACTACCCATTAGCAGCCCTCCAAAAATATTCTAAATTTAGTATGAGGGCCATTATGTTTTCAGATGCCTCAGAGGATTATCAAGAATTGAAGAGTAAGAAAGTATTAAAACTAGTGGATTAGAGTAGGATCGGAGTTTGTCGTGAAAGGAATGGTACCTGGTTAGGGCCAAACATATGGAACATTCGTTTCAAAGTAAGGAGCATCAAGGATTTTATGAAGGATTTCGGATTGTAAGAATTAAATATGGGAAGGATTTTATTCTTTAGTAGATCCTCACAGCTCTACTTTATAATTCCATATAGTATTTATGATAATCCTATAGATGATCCTTTTGTAGTCAAGTGGAAGATTAAAACATTTGTCATTAAGTATTGAAGTAGCCGAAAATATTGAGCAGTTGCTTGTTGTTTCAGTCTTATTTGAGGGTTCCAAGTAAGATATTTAACAAGATCAAGTACTAGTTTACTGATCTATTACACCAATCAATACAATCGGAGTATTATTTAAGGATACTATTGGGCAGGTAGTTATAGCTTTACGACGAAGGGTGCAGTTTATTTGAAATTTAATGAAAAACTTCTTTATTATCCTGGGACTAAAGTCCCATAAGAATAAAATCAAAATACAGAATTGACGTACGGAACAATGTGGTCATGGCTTTGAACAACAAATTGCTAAACTAAAAAAATAATTAAGGTTGTAATATATGTACATATTTACAAATCAGACTCTTAGAATGGAAATAGCTACTTCATCAGTGATAATTTAAATAATATGAACAAAATAAAATCGGTATTTCTAGCATCTGCACTTTAAGGTTATTGTCTGTATGACTGGGTAAGGAGAAGGTGGTTGAAACAGAGTGATTTGAAGGAGGAAGCAGTTCTTACATGACGGAAAAAATTCGAAAGAGAGGTTGCTTTGGCTAGAAAGGACTTGTCAAACACAGCAGTACGGTGAGGAGGAGGGTAGCGGTCAGAAAGACGGGGTCTGGTAGAACAGGACTGAATTGATGAAATAAAGAAGTAGCATGAGGCGCTTCAGACCTACAAGACTAGCTGATCACTGTGGAGTTTTTAGGGTATTCCATAACTTGATACAAACAACAGCTTCATGATCCAACTATTTTCATGAGGCCCTGTCCTCTTCCACTGATTCCAAATCCAAATTTCACTTCTTTGTAAACACTCCTCATGTAAATCCTTCACCTCATTAGTCTTCTCAATATCATCTAATGAACTAAATTCTTCTTCCAACTTTTCTCTTATAACATAATTTAATTGTGATCATTTTTATTTCTCATACATTTCACCCACAGAAATTATTTCTTCCATAGTGAAATTCTATACCACTTCCATTATGTCTTATGAAATCATACCTTTCCGAAATCCTGCTAGTCCTTCTTTTTAATCTACTATTTCTCCCATCAAAACTCATTATTCCCTACTTCTTAGAATAAAGTCTTCATCCATCCTATCAAATAAAACTTATAACTCAAAACCTCCTAAAGACTATTGCCATACCTCTATCCCGTTTAACCTCTTGAAAGAATAGTATACTCTCAAGTATTCAATTTCATGGAAGAGACCAATAAACTTGACCCTCCTATCCATTATGACTTCCAAACTAGCTTCTCCACGCAATCAGCCTTGACAAAAACTTCCTAATTCAATCCATTACCGTTTCTACAACCTGTGTGCTGATGAAGACTTCCAAATCTATTTATCCCTCCCGCCTTCCAAGCTATTAGTGACTCAAAGCTATTAGTAGTTCTGCCAGTGTTAAGAAAGACCTGGATAGGTGCCTGAACTACTTAAAGCTTGAGCTCATTAAAACTCAGGCCATTGTTATCGGTTCCAATATCATCCTCAGAACTATCACCACCCTTTCTTCTTTTTTGCTTAATGATCACCTTATTATTTTCAGCTCCTCCCTCAAAAACCTAGGACACCAAAAAGCTGTCCTATCAACCCTCCCGCCTTAATATAAACAGTTAGACTTACACTGTATAGTACCAATTCTTGCATCGGGAAGAGAGTTGTGGTATTGAAAAGTGTCCTTTTTAGTGTGGTAATCCTTTTTACCAGTATTTTGATTTTTTTAAAAAGGGAATTGAGTCAAAAATAGTGGTTCTCTTCCATTTTGAATCGTATCCTAGCTACAAGATATGTCAATTGTTAAGAATCCCTTCAATGAGTATGGCGACTAAAACTTAGAATAAAAAAAAAAAATGAAATTTCCCGAAGATCGGTATGTACCTTGAAATTATTTCACCAATCCTACTACCTTCTTCCACAGTCTCCTGGAAACTCTTTGTGTCATTTCTCATTTTTTCTCACTTTGAATTAGATTCTATGGAGTATGGCAGCCTCTTGAAAGTGTTTGAAGAAAGATAGAAAGAAATCATGAATTGCATTTTTAGATTTTTCTTTAGTACCTCTAAACAGTCACATGTATCCCACCTCTATGATGAGCTAATGTGGTTCTCCCATCTATTCAAAGGAAAAATTTCCTTGGATCTTTCCTTTATCAAATCTTTAGTTCCCACCACCCCTTTTACGTCTACAGCCTCCTGCAATCCAAATCTACAATCCATTCCTAGGAAACAAGATCCCGTCTTTCTGACCCCTATACCTTTTCTAATAAAACCAAAAAATATGAGTGCTTCTTTTTAGCTTGGTCCTCTATCTTCTGGAATACTCTACCATCAAATTAATATCACTAGAACCAGTTGAGTCTCAGCTACTAAATTTCTGCCTACAATATTTATCATATAGAGGTTTCCTCTGAATAAAATTAATCATTGTTTACTCCGTCCCACTTTAGATATTGCTTAATTGACAATAATCCATTTTTGAAAATTTATATTGAAGGCAATGTTCACTAGATTAAAATGTCTATATTAAGTAGTACAACAATCTCGACTATTCTGAAAAAAATAAAAATAAATGTGATTCTCTATTCTAGCCTTTCTGCTTATTGCGCAATATAAATTTCGGTTAGGAAAAATTTTGTGAAGATTTTTTTAACAATTTCCTCGCTACTTGGGTAATGTTTTTTAAGGACCAAATATGTATAAGATAATTTCATCATTGTCATTCTTGTTTTTTTTTAATTATATTTTTTCATGACAGCTTTTTTTGATTCTGGAACCAGTTAGTCTTAGTCACTAAATTTTTGTCACTTGTACTCAACATATATATCTATAAACTGTATTATTAAAAAAAATTTTTACTCAGTGCTTTTTGAGATATATCCCATTAAATATTGTGAAAAGTGCATTTTTGACATGTTTGAAAATTCATTTGAAGGACAATGTCCTCAAGATGAAAGTTTTTCAGCAAGTAGGATAATGGCTAAATTTTATCAGAAAAATATAATCAAAGGTTAGTTTTCTGTTCATTTCTAAATTTTTAACTTGCCTAAAGTCTTGTTTTTTAAAATTAATTTTCATGATTTTTTTCAAACCTCTTTCTTCACTATTTAGGCATTAATGTGTTATTAGGACAAAAATACCATATACTTATTATATTGTTAGTTTTAGATACCTGAAAAATTACCAGAGTTAGAAAGATTTTCCAAAGACATCTTTTAAACCGCAGAAAAGACTTAAAATGATTGCAAAACTTGAAGCATTAGCCAACAAAAAAAAAAAAAAAAAATACCCATGGTTTTAAACTCAGGAAAAAATAGAAAATAACTACAAAAATCATTAAAATAAAAGATGTTGAGCAGTAAAATTAATTAAATTGGACAATTTCAAATGGATTGACCCATAGTCCTTTAAAAAAAAAATAATAATAATAACTTCGAAAAATTTAAATATCTTTGAAATGTAATATTTGCAAGAACAAGGTTCATTCATTACATTAGGGGACATGACTTGAAAAATACTTAATCAGTTATTCATTAAATTCATGTGTTCACATTCCAATGAATTTTGACAGAAGGAATTTAACATTTTATTGGAACATTGTCCTGGATATGGTAATTATATCCATAAATTGGTAATAAAATAAATATGAAAGCTATTGATACTGTGTTTTTTCTTTTTAAAACGTAGTATTTTCATAATTTTTGTTTTTTTAGGGCCCAGCAAGCATATTGGATATGTATGGTGATTTAAGTTGTATAAAGCTGCTCACTTTAGCCCCAGAACTGGAAAATAGTGTTGAAGTGATCAGGTGGCTTGTTGAAAAAGGAGTTATAGTTTGCTTAGGTATGCTTTCTTGAACTTTTTGGTTAAAATGCATACACATTTGTTTTATGTGTATACTAACCTTATATACTGTGTTCACCCAAGTAATATGCTCTCATTGCCATTCCAATTAATCCTGTTAGAGTGCTGCCACTGGGTAGTGTCTCTACATGTATTTCATGACAGTTTTACATATTCCATCACATTTACTAGATGTATTTTTATTTTATACAGTTGTAAATATCAATAAATATGTTTAAAAAAAAAAAAAAAAAAAAAAATTAATCCTGAGTCTTGTTTTTGACCTGAATGTGTCTGAAAATTTGTATACTTAAAGTGATTAAATTGAGATCAAATAGGAGGAGATCCTGATCATACCCTGAATTTGGATGTAATGTAGGTCTAGGTTTGGCTCCAAATTATTTTTACTCCTTAAGTCAGTTGATTGTAACTATTTTATTTTGTTGCAATCCTTACTCCTCAGTCTTCTAGGCTTTGCTAGTAAAAAAAAAAAAAAAAACAATGAGTAAATCAAAGCTATTATATATCCTTTATTTAACATTACCCTCAAAAGATAAATATATTTTCAGCCCTTAATCTTCACCCATGTTTGCTCTGTAGTGTGGGTTGTTGGTTTCCCCCCTTCTCCTCAACTATGTTCTTAATGTTCACTGTATAATGATTCTTAAACTATCAAAGTTTAAAATAATCTTAACAAAGGAAGATCTCCTTGTTGAAATAATAAAAATGATTTTTAAAATTAATTTATTATTGTTATTTGTTTAGCATGTTTCTAATTTGTATTTCTCATGATATACATTTAAATATAATATGCCTAATCAAATGGCTAGTTCTGTTATGACATTTGCATTTAAATTGTTTTATATGATTTTTATATGATGTTCTATAATTTTAATAATTTCTTATTCTAGGTCATTCGGTTGCTGATGTAGAAGTAGGAGAAGAAGCTATAAATTCAGGAGCTAGAGTTCTTACTCATCTATTCAATGCCATGCTTCCAGTATAGTATTATTTAATAAACATTTTTTAAAAATAATAGTAAGATTTTTATCTCTAAATCAGAAAGATCTGTCATTTTTGAGGATAATAATAAAAGAAGAAAGAGATAGAGACTTAAAAAGAAACTTTTTGAGAATGTGGAGGTAGTATTATTTTTGGTTGTAATTTTGTTGTTTATTCCTCTTCTTTCTCTCTCTTTTTAAAAACAGAATATATTTCTTCTCTCTTAAAATTGAATTACCCATTATTCAGTAATTTTTTCTGTCTAATTTTTCAAAGTGACACTTATCAAAATATGACAGTTTATTCTCTAAAATTTAGAACTTCTCCATAAATATTAAGGTTTCCTGATTTAATTTGTATATTGTATTTAAATGTGAAGTACACCTCCACTCTTGAAATTCTTAGAAAATCTCTGTTGAAAAGAGTTTTTTTTTTAAATTTATTTTTCCACAACTGTTTTGCAGTCCCAGTACATATTAATTTAAAATTTTATTGACTTTCCACAATCATTTATTAGGATAATTTACTGTTATTTTAATAATGAAATAATTTTTTTTTTTTTAAGTTTTACTTTCACTTATCCATATATAAAGTATATACTAAGAGTAAATATTTTAATCAAGAAAATTTTCAGCACATGGAATACACATTTTTATGGCCCCTGAGTCCAAATCCCGCAAAGAGGCGTGTGTGTGTGTGTATGATATTAACACAATCTTGTCAGTGCATCATCTTCCCTCTTGTTTTTTTTTTAATATTATGGCTCATTCGTCACTCTTCAAAGGGGTGCATCTTTATCCATCCTTGCAACATTTCCTACCCAATGCAGTCTTGCTAGCCCGATGAATCGGCTCACATCTAAGTCATTAACAGTAATGAAAGGCAACCTTAGTTGTATTTTTATTTGGCAATATTACAGTCAGGAATTTTCAGAGATGGAACAGAATGACTTTTTTTTTTCGATAGAGGCTTTCTCTAGACCACAATTTTATCAATTAGTGTTTTGTCTTATTTTTTCCTCTTCCACACTTCCTTTATCCTCGCTGAGTGGTGGGCCTTCTTATTCTTCAACCACTTCTCTCCTCCACTCCTCTCTTCCGCTGCAAGGATCCTCATTTTTGATTTCTAGCACCTTATCAAAGATTTTCTTATTCAATATATTTCCGTCCATCCTTATGATATGCCATACAATTTTCATAAATATCTTCTATCTACTTATACAATTTATGATTATTCCTCACTCTGTACTCCCCCTCTACTTTCTTAGGGTCCTATATATTCAACAAAGTTTTTCTTTCTATTTATAACAACTCTTCCCTATTTGTGAACCCCATTGTTTCTACACCATACAATGTTACTGGTCTCACCACAGTTTCATGGTGACTAAGTTTTGTACCCCAAGATAAATTCTTTTTGTTATAGATTTTTTAGTAGCAAATCTCAATCTATCCAATTTCTCTTCCCTAATCCTCATCAATCATCTATCCCCTCCATTGCAGTTCACCCCTTCCCCCAAATACTTTAATTGGTTCACTGTCCTCACTCCCCTTATTTTGTTTCAACCATCCTCACAATCGTTAAAGTCATTTTAATTGGCCCGCATTCTTCCAAAATTAACAGAATGCTTATATATACAAGAATTTGCCTAAATTAAATGAATTTCATGTCCTCAGGAGAAAGACATTACTTCTGTTGCAATCTTAGAGATTAAGAGCAAAATATTATTTAATATTAATTGATTCTTTATTTATTTTAGTGTTCATAGATATAGCTGTCTAAGTCTGATGATATGCCATAAAAATAAATTAGTTTTCTGCCATATTTAGAACATTTGAAATTTATTTTACTATATACAAAATAATATTGTATTAGTCACTTTGAACTTATTATCTAATTCACCTTATATAGCTATACCTAACATTAATTATTTAACTAGGAAGGATAATTATTCAAATTTCATAAAAAATAATTATAAAATTTTAAATTAAATTTACAGTTTCATCATAGAAATCCTGGTTTAGTTGGCCTTTTGGGAACCACCTGTGAAAATCCTGTGTATTATGGCTTGATTTCAGATGGTATTCATACTCATCCTTCCAGTCTTAGAATTGCATACAGATCTTTACCTAAAGGTATTGGCTTTAATTATATTATATAATTTTTACTCAGAACAAATCAGTGATGAAAATTTTCTTCTCTGGAGTTTATTTGTTATTATCTACTTTAACATTACAATGTTTTAGGGTATTTTCCGATCATCAGGAATCTAACTGAAAATATATCAAAGTCACAAAAAATAAATACACTATGCAAAAATTAACTTTATAAACTGCTACTAAAGTTAGTTAATCATTACTACTATTTAAAAAACAAATATTCTAAGAAGAATTTAATTCATTATTTTTCATACTTATTACTTATACTTATTAAAAGTTCATTATTGTGATACTTATGCCATTCATGAGACACATTCATCAAATGATGATGGTGTCTATCATAAATAGACACCTCTCAATGCAGATGTTGGAAATAGCAATTTGGCTATTTTTCCTATATTATTTTAATTTAATTTATTTATTAATCTGTTTTTATTTATTTCCTTTCCTTATTAACTCAATTTATTTTTATATCATCATGATTATCCTAATCATTCCCCCTTATACTGCTGTTCGGTGTGAGGGTCCTGCTTATAGAGTTTGGCCCAGATGTCTCTTTCCTTTACCAACTCCACTCTCCTATTCCATCTGTTCTGGGCCTTTTCCCTTCCATGCAGCTCTCGTAGGTCTTCCTGGCACTTTTGTCCAGATTCATCCTAAGAAGATGTCCAAACCACCTCAGTTTGTGCTCCTCCAGAATGATCTCCACCGGTTTGACACCGAGATTAGCCCATATGCAGCATTCCATATCCCATCTCTTCTTGTCTTCCTCTCTATTTTTCATAGATACCTCATTTCCATCGCTTGTATCTGACTCCTGTGTTTTGTGGTGAGGATATACATAGTTTATAATTATAATTTATTATTTTGGTTTACCTTTTAATATTTTAATTTCAGGACCACTTTGTTCTGCTCATTAAACTTGTCCTTTTATTTTATTCTTAACGGACTTTAGTCCCACAATAATAAAGACATTTTTCATTTCATTTCATTTATACATCTAGTTTGTCAGTAGGTTTTAAAATTTTGTAAATAAAAAACAAAAATGTGTGGAAATAACTTAAATTGTCGTAATCTAATATCAATGTTGCTAAATATATATTAAATCAAAACAACAAATAAACTGCCATCGTACATCTTTTATAAATCTTTAAGTAAAGAAAATTGTTAATAAATGATTCAGACATTCAAAATGCATTTTCTGACTTTCTTTCAACTCATGACTTAAACTTTTTCAAATCTGGTTTAGGAAATTGGTTAGTTTCTGGCAAAAGTGTATTGAAATAAATTGTAAATATTTAAAAAATATACATTTGATTTATTTATAATTTAAAAAAAAAATCAAGAACAGTACCAAAATTTTTATAAAATAAAAAAAGGGCTTAATTTCATTGAAATTGGATATAGCTCTTCTAACCACTGTTTGGGTAGTCGGGGTTGAGTCTCTCCTTAGTATTATTTTCTTCAAGCATTTTTAAGTAAAAATATAACTAATTTATCAGTTCCACAATATTTTTGTATTAAAAAAACATTCTACTTTTCTTATAGGTGCTATCCTGGTAACAGATGCTATATCTGCTATGGGTTTTGATGAAGGAGTTCACCATATTGGCGACAAGGAAATTGAAATAAAGGGTAACCAAGCTTTTATAGTGAATACAACAACTCTGTGTGGGAGTGTAGCTACGATGGACAAATGTGTTAGATTTTTCAAGGAAGCCACAGGTATTGGTTGTTTTCAATTTTTCTGGTCTGCTTCAGATGTTGATGGTATTTTCTAGCCCATTACAAGTCCCCAAGTGTTCTCTTTGTTACTCATTAATAACAACTTTCAGGAAAATTAAAACAGGTTTATTGGCACTAAAAAGCAATTTATAGAATTTTATTTTTTTCTCTCCCTCCATTTATTTTCCAACAATATACCATTATACTTATTACTTAATAACTATTTAAAATACATTGTGGATATAATTAGTTGACCATTGAGAATTACTGGAAGGAATTAGTCCGGGTGGCGGTCATTAAATGGAGTTTCCAGTTTTCAGTTTCCATTCGCCTACGAATGACTAATTCCTTCCAGTATGTACAATACAAAAAAAAAAAAAAAAAAAAAAAAAAAAAAAATTAAATTGTTTTGCATAAAGGCATTCTAAGGTTGATGAACTTGTGATACACTAGAAAAGACTGTCAACTTCTGAAGCAGATCCCAGGCAAAAAATAAATAAGATATAAATGTCTATAATGTGACTATTAGTAAACAAAAATCTTTCTTAATTTTCCTTTAAGTTAATAGTAATGATTGAGGAAGAGAACACTTGGGAATTATAATCATAATGTCTATAATATGATTTTTAGTGAGAAAATAAAAAAATGTTTCATCTTCCTGAAAGTTAATATTAATGAGTAGCAAAGAGAACACATAGGAACTTGCAATAGACCTGAAAAGACTCAGCATCTGAAGCTAACTCCAGGAAAACAAAAAAATCCTATGATAGTGTCTATAAAGTGCTTTTTAGTGTAAAAAAAAACTGTTTTTACTACTATTTTAACAAAAAAAAACTCCTTAAATTATGGTTTTAATGTTTATTATTAAAAAAAAGAAAGAAAAAACTAAACGATCAAGTTATATCAAAAAAAGAATTATAATTTATACATTATGAAAACATGTTTATTTAAAGGGCATAGCAGAATAAGCATGTGAAATCTGCCCTTAAGTATATCAAAACCAAATTTATGCCATTTATTTTCACACTTATCAGAAACAACTTTTTGCAAATATTTAGCTCCATAATTCTTATGGGAGGGAAGTTATAGAGGGGGAAAGAAAAGACAAAAAAATATGTTTTCTCCTGAACAGCTCAACTGATTTTCATGAAAAAATTTATGTTAGGGATTTTCAAAAAATATTTTTTTCCACTAAAATGTGAGACGAAAATCTTTTAGGTTATGTTGTATTGGTACACCTCCAATTTTTTGCTATTTTATTTCATTGGAGAGTCCTAGTATATAATATATGCCTGAACAGGCAAAAAAAAACTGTTTTTTTTTTTTTTTTTAACCCTGGGGTACAATTGCGATAAAATTGAAAAAAAAAAATATTACGTTGGACCCATCAAGGAAATAAAATAGCAAAAAATTGGGGGTGTACCAAACCAACATAACCTGAGAATTTTTTTTTGAAAAATTCGACAAAAAGTTTTGTCCCGCATTTTCGTGGAAAAATTTTTAAAAAAATATTTTTTGAAAATCCCTAATATATACACTGCAGGACAAAATTAAAGGATCACTTACAAATATTTATATTATTATTACATAAGAGATAAAAATAGGAATTCCTTTGTCCCAGACTGGACTTAGTGTTGTATCTTATCAAGTTAATCCTCTACCTGTTTATATTCCCACCCGTTTATGGAGAAAAGGGTCAGTTAATCCTCTTCTTTTCTTTCTTCCTATCAGTAAATGGTTAATTGTTAGCAAAGATTCATCTTATTGAAGATTTTCTAACATTTAAGAGACTTTAGTTTTTACTTGTGAGTTTAGTAAGAACGTTGTGATGGCCAACAGAAGAGGCTCCAGCGGTCACAATCCGTAGTGTCCAGGGTGCTTAATAGGCACCGTCAAACTGGAGGGCATACGAGACGAGTCGGACAAGGCCGTCCGAGGTCCACTTCCCACTGTAACGAGAGATTTTTGCAACTGCATGCTCTTCGGGATCGCCGATCAACTGGTAACAGTCTGCGTGGTCTCCTCCAGAGGTTCAGGAATGTGCAAATTTCAGAGTGAACCGTGAGAAGACGACTCAACGATTATGGATTGACCTCCCATCCTTTAGCTACTGGACCTCTTCTCTCCAGGGAACACCGGGTTGAGCGCTTGAGGTTTGCTCGGGAGCACCTAAACTGGACTCAGGAAGATTGGAGCCTCGCATTATTCAGCGATGTGTTAAGATTCTGTCTCCGATCTCCAGATGGACGGGAAAAGGTATGGGAGAGAGGTATGCTCCATGCACTTTTTCTCCAAGGGTTGTGTTTGGTGGTGGGTCAGTGATAGTGTGGGGGGGGGCATAAATTTAAACTCCCGTACAGAGTTGGTTCTTGTGAACTGCTGACAGGTACATTAGGGAGGTACTTGAGCCACATGTAATACCTTTCGCCAGAAATATCGCAGGTAACTTTATTTTTATGCACGTTGCTCGATCAGTGCAAAATTTCCTCAGACAAGAAGAAATTGACGTTATGGTTTGGCCACCCAGAAGTCCAGATATGAACCCAATAGAGCATGTATGGGACATGGTTGGAAGATGTGTCCGCGCCCGAGACCCACAAAATTTGGCAGATTTAAGGGAAATGTTAGTGGAAGAGTGGAACAACATCCCAGAACAACATGTAAGAGCCCTGGTCGCTGGAATGGGCAGGAGAATGGAATTAATTATCAGAGCTAGAGGTGGGAATACCAATTATTGACCGTTTTCCTCGAATTCTTTCTTTTTATTCAGTTTTGTTATTTAATTTAATTTCAAAGATTTACTTTTTCATTTTGAGACTGTAGGACATTTTTATTTTTTTATTTGTTTTCCTATTAATATTTGTAGAAAAGAATTTTTTATTTTTTATTACCCTTATAATAAAGTGTGACTTCCAAAGAAAAAAGAATATTTTCAAAAATACCCTATACAGTTCAGTAATTTCAAAATATTGAAGTGATCCTTTGATTTGTCCGGCAGTGTATATTTTTTCGTGAAAATAGGTTGAGCTGTTCAGAAGAAATCATATTTTTTTGGTTTTTTGTTTCCCCCTCCATAAATTCTTTCCCATAAGGATTATTGGGCTAAAAATTTGCAAAAACTTGTTTCTTATAAGTGTGAACCAATGGTATAAATTTTTTTCTGATATACTTGGGGGAGATTTCACGTACTTATTACGCTAGGCCCTTTAAAAACAATGTTTGAAGAAATCAAACATTATCTAATATATAGAAATCTTGTATCGCGGTTTTTGTGGCCAAACTTCTCCGAAACGGCTTGACTGATTTTCATGAAATTTTGTATATATATTCAGAAATATGAGAATAGGTCCTAAAGTATATTTCATACCGCTAGGTGATTCTGGTGTCCCAATCCTGTAAATTTATTTATTTCCCAAAAATATTTTTTTATTATTTGGCATAAAAAATACCTATAATCCCAAATTTTCACCCCTACCCCTCCCTTCCATCATCCTAGCATTTTTAATTGTGACTTTAGTATTTAATAAAACATATATGCAAATAATTTAACTGTCATTTGTATTTCAGACGGGACGAAATTATTTATGTTGTTGAATGATGGCACTACTCCCGCCTCATCATACTTTTATGCACATATACACAAATTATTAATGGGAAGCCTTGTGCCATCATTTTATGTTTCATTCTGCATTGTTGCAGGATTGCTATGTATCACTTGCAAAATTTTGTGTGATTTATTTCAATTTATAATAAAATACACATAATACATGTTATATTATGATTGTAAAAAGTTTGGCAAAATACTAAAAGAACTAATATATTATTGATATACCATTTTCCATGAGTAAGTACAATAATTATGTTTATTTGTGTGCATATATAATGCCATCAAGATCCAAGTTGGCCCAATTCAGCCGTCATAAGAATAAAGCGAAAAACATGCAAAACAGTATAGTTGAAAATTCAGCTCATCCCAAAAGTGTTGATTGGTTAGGGAAGAGCAGTATCGGAATGGGCTTTGCCCTCTGGGTTGTCTGTTGTCTGTTGGGTATGTTACGTATTGAGGTATTTTGAAAAACTGTTTAGTGGTTTGTCAAGTTTCAGTAATTAGTGCTTCATCAACGTTTTTATCTTGCAATAAAGCTGCAAGTTCGTCAGTGTGATATCAACACCATTAGCATTCCAAAGGAGAATGGATTAGGAATTAGGTGAAATCATTTTAGAATTTCTCAAGGTAGGAATTAAATGTGATGCAAGATTATTAAGCAGTGATATTAGTGGCATAACAAGGGATTTAATTTTAATGATGAAGGATGTCATGAAACTAGTAAGTTCCGAGACATTTGATAGAGGAGGAATATGAGAAATTCGGTGTGGAGGAGGTTTTTGGGGGTTAGATAAATTTTGAGGAATAGGTTATTGTGGAATGTATTGAGGATTTTGAGGTATGCGTTGGCCTCAGCTTCATTATTCTGGTTCCCACCTTCAAGTAAATGGGCAAATGTTACATTGGAAGCTATGATTTTTGAAGGTTCCCTTCTGCTTCTGATTGGTACAGCTGTTTCATCTGGATCCTGAGGTTTTTGGAATCTGGTTTCAAGTTTATTGTAGATTTGACATCCATTGTACACATCACACAGAGCACATACAGCGAGTGTTAATCTTGATTTTGTACATTCTTCTGACTTAGACTGTTCACCGCATTTCACACAGCATGGTGTGTGATGGCAATAAGCAATAAGGCATATGCCTGACAATTATGGCACTAAACTATTTCTTTTTTTGTGTATGGTTTCTCAACTTTTAGAAACAACATAGTCTATTGAGGTCATACATTTTTCAACTCCTGCAGATGGTTCCAAGTCCACAAAGAATGGAGGTAGTAGAAGTTTATCTTTTAGGACATTGATGACTTGCCGCACTTTGTATCCTATCCTAGTTTTTTTTTATAGCTTCAACTGGTGTTTAGGAATATATGTTTCTGATTACAGCCCTTAAGGCTCTCTCCTGGAGTAGCTGATAGATATGAAAGTCAGCTTTGGTGTCAGTTTATGGCAGTAGTCGAAGTTATTTTAGTATCATTGGTTCTACTTATACAGGAACAGTTATTAGGGTCAGTAAATTTGTTTAACTGAGCACAAAGCAGTTGCACATTTTTAATATTTTTGATAAATATTGGTGGAGGTTATGGTTCCCTGGGTATAGGAGAAGATTCCATGGCTCCTTTTTCATTTTGGAGGATCTGAAATGGAATCAGTGTGAAAAACGGCGATTCATCAGTTATTCCTTATGATGATGTGCTAGACTGCTGTTCAGATCTTAAAGAGGTAGCTGAAGGAGCAGTTGCTGGTGGAATAATTTTATATTATTTTTAGAGACGGGGGGTCTCTGTTTTATGGGAGATGGATTTGAAACTGCAGATCTATATATTTTACTTATAGCCTTGGAGGGCATTACGAGGTTTTCTCCAATATTCACTGCTATGGTTTTCCTGAAGACTAGTGATGTTTTCTCGATTGAACTCAGTGAATTTCTACTGAAAAATAAAAAATCTGAGAGACAAAGTAACATATGACTGTTATCATCGAGTGCAATATATGTTAACGTTAAAAACCAAATAAATACTGAATTTAGAATTTAAACAACAGAAAAAACAAAAAAAATTTTTGCACTCTATGGTCCAATGATGTTATTATTGAAGGAAGTTTAATGGCTGTTCACTGGAATATTAATGGAGTACAATGATTTTAGTGTACTATTGTACATTACTTACTCCTTGTTTGATCTTATCCAATTTCCCCTTACATCCCCTATCAGCATTGGTGCTTATCCAATATGACACTAATTTTGAAAAATATAGTGCTTGATTAAGGGTTTTTAAAAATTAAATTCAGTTAATATTGCAAGCCAACAAAATTTGACCAAAAAGTTTTAAAATTGTTTTTATTTTAGATTGCTCTATTGTTGAAGCATTAGAAGCTGCTACATTACATCCAGCCCAAGCTTTAGGCATAGAAAAGACAAAGGGAACTCTATGCTTTGGAAGTGATGCTGATTTTGTATTATTGAATGATGAACTTGAAGTTCTTTCTACCTGGATTGGTGGAATATGCGTATGGTCTCAATCACCAATGTTTGGTCATGTTGGTGAGTTTTTGTAGCTTATTTTAGCATCAAAAATATGTATTATTGTTTTTGTTCAATGTCTTGAGTTGAATTCAAGATAAGCTTTACACTTTTATTTTGATTGTTTATCTAATTCTGTTTAATTGATGAGTGTGAATAAAGTAAAATCTCAAGTATGAATTACAATATATTTTGTGTATAAAACTACATTGTTTGATTTATAGATGCCTAAATGTTTTACAGTAGGTGTTAATGTATTATTAAATTGGGTTATATTTTATTTCTAGATTAGTGGGCTATTGTTTTGTAAATGTACCTATGTGCTGTGCATTAACAAACTGTATTGTGATGCTTTATCTCCTCTCTGAATTAACTGTAATATTCCCTAAAAATTCTGCCCACCTATATCCATTATATATATAATTTTTTATTTTTTTTTTCACCAGAAAAAATACAAGAAATATCTATAAGGCTTTTAAGAAAAAGTCTCCCAGCCTATGTTTAAAAATATCTGTTACCATGTTAAAAACTAACACGAAATAACTGCAAACTCTTGGCTGAACATTTCATTTCCCTGATTAACTGTGAACCATCCCAAGAAAAACTATACTTCACCCTTCCGGTCTTTACACATTTAGACTCACAACCACCTGATCTCGAAGATTGTGGAGATAATCAAGCAGTTCAAGAATAACAAAACATCAGGGGAAGATGGGATCATTGCTGAATTCTACAAACTGATTGATCCTACTCTAATGCAGAAATATCATCACAAAATCTCAGAAATATGGACAAAAGAACAAGTACTAGATGATTGAAAGTGTGCTCTTATTACACCACTGCACAAAAAAGGCAATAAGACAGACATTAATAATTATAGAGGAATCTACCTACTTCCAGTCACTTAAAAAATTCTCTCTAAAGCACTCTTGAGCAATTCAGAATCTCAAGAAAATCTACTATTTGGTGAATACCAGGCTGGATTCATTAAAGGGTGGTCCTGTACTAAGCAGATATGGAGCTTAAATACTATATTACTAATTAGAAAATACAGAAATTCTGTAATTGCGTTTATCAACTTTAATAAAGCATATGATTCCATTGATTGTGACCCTCTGTAAAATTATGGAAGATTTTGGAAACAACCAAAAGACCAAAAAAATATAGAACTACTCCTTACAGGAACAATGTCCAGAGATAATTTTTTTTTTCCTTTTGAAATTCAAACTGGAGTCCAACAGGGATACAGAAACGGGAATATCATGTATAATGCACCCAGATTGGTATTAAGAATGGGAACCAAATTATTGTTTAATGCCTCTCTTAATTGCAATTATTAGAGGTAGCAGAATTGAAACGATCCACAGAGTATGAACTTTAAATTAAATTGTGCTAAAAACTGGGTTGCCAACTTCATACAAGATATTACAATATATGGAAAGACGACCAGAAAGTTCATTCTCTCTAGTCACAAAACATGGTAAAATTGCACAGGTTTGCCATTTTAAATACCTCTGTGAAATACTATCACATGATGTTTTCTAGCTGAGGGTGTGTCTGAAGGGTGTGCTCTGCGTTATGATCTCCTTTTCTGCATTCACAGAGAGCTTTCACCAATGTCCCATTCTGTTCCTGAAGAGCACAACTTTTAGGCTCTATTGATCCATACATTTTTTTCAATCCTTAAAGTCTAAAATAATTTTATTCTTTCTTTTTCCCATGAAGTTATTATAAATGTAGAGGGACCTTGGTCTAATGCTGTCTGGCTTCTAGTTCCCTACCTAGCTGCTAGTTTCACCTTGTTTAGGATTTTCTCAGGTCTAGAAAAATCACTGAAATTCTTTTTTCTCTGTCTCAGGCCTTATCTGAACTGGATTTTTTCTGAGGATGAAGATTTAGTTTTTGGCCATTCTATTTGTGTGTATTTATGCCTGTTCATCATCAAGTTGACTCTTGACAATACATATTTCAGGAATGATGTTATAAATTTTAAAGCTATTGACAGTTAGCTAATTGTTCTGTAAGTTTCATAAATAATGAGAAATCTCTCTTGCATATTGATATTATTAAGCTATATTACTTTTTTTTTTCTTTTGGTACAAATTAAGAGAGACACAATAACAAACTATTTTGTATCTGAGAGTTGATGAATTATTATGAAAACACTAGGTATTTTAAAAACAGATTTTTTCCCACTATGATTTGTGAGAAAAAAAGTTACATTTTTTCTCAAATATAGCTCAACACCCAATATAAGTTTACCCCATTTTTTCATATATAAATCTTGGAGGAATAATTAACAATAAGAAAATCTAAATAATATCAAAAAATACTAATGAGATATCAATTTACAGATGTAATTGAAATATTTAAGTGTTAAATCAATCAATAAACAGATAAATAGCATTATAATATCTCAAAACATTGTGATAAAGAATTGAGAAGTTAAGTGCCTCGAGTGAAATATTAAAATAGAGCTTACAGCCTTTTAATGAATGATGATTATTAGAATCAAAAAAATATTTTTAATATGTCTATTTCTGTGAGAGGATGTTATTTATTTTAATCATTTTCCAAATAGTGGAATGGCTTAAATCCAAGTGAAAATAAATCAATAAAATGGAAACTTATTTGTATCTTATGCTGAGCTTTTTCTATTTTCAATATAAGTACAAGTTGACCTTGAATATAAGTTGAATCCTCATTTTGTGGGAGAATTAAAAAGTTAGAAAGATGCAATAATAGAGAGTGTGGCTAGTAGGAGACTGCTATAGGAGGATTTGATGGACCATCATAGATGGAGGGACCCACTGAGGCTGGAGTTTGGCTGAGAAAAACTTTAAATTGAAGGAACTATTAAGGAAATAAAATCTATATATTTTTTATCACACATGAGAATTACGATTCACTCTGTCTGATAAAGTTTTTATTGACATAGGTTTCATTTAATAGAATATGGAGGTTTTGAATTAACATCAACAGTAAATGACCTCTATGAATCAATACAAAATTAACATTAACTGAAAATCAAAATTCATCTGCATGTTCTAAATCCAAATTAAAATAAGGTACAGAACCCTTGGAAACCTAATTAATGATCTGTTTATCAATAAAAACTTAAATGTTAAGTAAAAGTTGAAATTCGCTAGCTTGCTCAAAGATCTAATATTAAATTCAGAAATAGCATCGTTAAGGGCTTACTTTACGATAAGTATACTCAAATTTTGCAAAATATTAATTAATGAGAAATGCATGAGTTCAAACACCATTTTAAATCCTGCATTTGCATCTTCAAAGCCTAAAGAATGATATCCAAATCATTGAAACATACATCCCTGTAATAAAAATTCTTACTAGTAATAGTTTTGTCATTCAGAGAAAAAAAAAAAACTTGCAATATTGAAGAGCTTTTATTTTATACCATTTTCACATTGAAATACTCTGGGGTCCTTTTGTTTATCAAACTAGAGCAATCAATGATGTGAAATGAGGATTTGAGCATGTTATATTTTATTGTAGTTTTTGAATTCACTAGACAGTTATATTTAAGTACTAACTGAATTTCAGTTTTGTTTCCTAATTTTTTTATATTGTTAAATCATGATGTGTGTTTTACTGTTTTTCCATTGTATTTTTTAAATAATTTTATATTTGTTAAATAATTATTTGAGAATCTTAGTGTATATAATATGATATATATATATATATATATATATATATATATATATAATTTTATAAGTTATTTTTAAGTGTAAGGTAACTGGAAAATAATGTAATAAATGAGTAATTGGTATTAAAATTGTCTTCTTCTTTTTACCTAACTCCAATAAATATCAACATTGTGAAGATAGTTAATCATATTTATGAGTTAACTAATTTAAAGTTATAGTTATTGTCTCAAAAATACTGGGGGATAAATCCATGATTGGTAACTATATTATTTTAACTATTTTATTTAAGTGGAAAGCACTAAAATAGCAATGGGCTTAAACTATCCGCTTGTTTGACCCCTCTAGCTATGATAATATAGCCAGATTCCTGTCCATTCAGTCTGACTATGCACTTTGGATGTTGGTATATGGATTTTATGGATTCCTCCAGGCTTCTTGGAACATTGTTTGCTCTTAGTGTTCCCCATATTTTGTTTCTTGGGACCAAACCAAATGTAGTTTGAAGTTCAAGGAAAGCAAGGTACAAATTTTTATCATGATCCTATGATTTTTTCATAATATTCCTGAGGGTGAATATATGGTACTACATCTGACATCCTTTTCTTGCTCCTCTCCTATAAACGGCTCAACTAGAGGTCTCAGTCTATCATGCAGAATGGTAATATACAACTTTTATACCACTGGAGACAGGCACATAGGTCTGTAGATGGAGCACTCAGCCTGACTGCATTTTTTATGTATGGGAATTATCATATTATATTCCCATTCTGTAGGCATCTTTTTCTCATCCCAGGCTTTTTGAAAAAGTAATTGAAGAGACCTCACTAACTCCATCCCACCCTACTTAACAAACTCTCCTACTATAGCATCCTAGCCTGCAGCTTTTCCTATCTTAACTTTTCAATAGCTGGCTTAACTTCTTCCTCCTCTATGACCTCATCGAACTCAACTTCATTCCAGTCACCCTCTTGACTGTTCAGAGGATACATATATTTACTTATGAATTGTTTTTCATAATGTCTCCTACATACCTCTAGAATACGTTATTGTCTGAAAAAGAAAAAGGACTAAAGGATCGATCGATGGTTGGTGACTATATTATTTTTACTATTTTATTTAAGTCTAACACACTAGCACCGTTGCTTTTTAATCTAGCCCTACACAAAATTATCAGCAAGACAGGACTCTACCATGGCAATACCATATTTACTAAAATGGTACAAATCCTTACATATGCAAATGATGTTGCTATAATTGGACGATCCCTAGCTAATGTGGAGATAAGTTATGAAAAGTAGAAAAGGAAGCAAAAGCCATGGGACTAAGAATAAATAAGAAAAATTATGATGGTCATCATAAGGAATGAGATAGCTCCACAACAACAAGTTAGATTGGGAAGTTATGCTTATGAGGTTGCTCCAAGCTTCCAATGTCTGGGAACAGTAATCAATGAGAAGATGGAAGAGGAAGCCGAAATAAGGTGCAGACTAGCAGCAGCCAACAAAGCATATTTTTCTTTATTGAAGCTTATTAAGAGCAGATGTATAAGAAACACTACGAAAATAAGAATATATGAATAAAATAAATGCCTTATATGCATAAGAATATATGGATACTGACATATAAATATCTCCAACTTTGTCAGGTTGCAGAGAATGAAGTGGTTAGGACATGTACTCAAGATTGAAGAGACCAGAGGTCCTATAAAGGCATATAAGAACACACCAGATGGAATAAGACCAAGGGGCAGACCAAGAGCCTGTTGGAAGGCTAGTGTCCTCTCTCAGACCTTAGGAAAGCTGGAATGAACACAGCACATGTTGCGGAAAGGTCTGCCTGGGGCAGAATGATTGAGCAGGCCAAGGATAGCTTTATGCATCTGTTGTGCTAATTAAGAATATTTTATTTAAGATGGTTGTATATGTTTTTACTGCTGTCGATAGCTGGACAAGTCACCTGATTTAGATATGAGGGCGGGTTACCTAAAAATAAAATTGAAAAGAAGTAAATAAAAAATGTTATACAATAGTTTATAACTAGATATTTCATCATCATCATATCATTCCCCCCTTCTACCGCTGTTCGGTGTGAGGGTCCTGCTTACAGAGTCTGGTCCAGTTGTCTCTCTCCTGCACCAACTCTGCTCTCCTGTCCCAATTTATTCCGCGTTTTCTGCATGCCTCCTTTACACTATCCTCCCAGGAGATGCGAGGCCTTCCTCTGGGTCTTTTTCCTTCCGTGCGGGTCTTTTCTCGTAGGTCTTCCTGGCACTTCTGTCTGGATCTATCCTAAGAAGATGTCCAAACCACCTCAGTTTTTGCTCCTCCAGTATGGTCTCCGCCGGTTTGACATCGAGATTAGCCCGTATGGTGGCGTTCCTTATTCTATCTCTTCTTGTTTTCCTCTCTATTTTTCGTAGATACCTCATTTTCATCGCTTATATCTGACTCCTGTGTTTTGTGGTGAGGGTCCACGATTCTGAGGTGTACGATAGAATAGGGAGGAAGGTTGATTTATAGACTGCTAGCTTGGTCCGCTTTGTCACTTCTCTTCTCCCTAGGAAACCTCGTCTGATCATACAGAACATCTTGCCTGCTGCTCCAATTCTTTGAGCCACTTCCTCGTCTATGTAGCCACTCTCATTGAGATGAGCTCCCAGATATTTAAAACTGTCAACCTGCTCTAATCTCTCTCCTCCAACCCTTAGTACTCTCATTATCCTTCGGGGTTTCTTTCCAATACGCATGCATTTCGTCTTCCCCGGATTAATCTTCACATTTATTGCGGATAATTCCTCTTAGAGGACATTTAAGTTGTGTTAGAGGTCTCGACCGTTGGCAGCTAGTAAGACGATGTCGTCAGCGAAGGCCATCAGGGAATATCTGGTAGGGTGCAAGTTCCTGTGCCCTAGCTGGAATTTCCTCATTATAGGCTTGGTTCTCCTTAGTGCCAAGTCCAGAACCATGATGAAGAGCAAAGGACTCAGGCTACAGTCCTGTCGGATACCCAGTGTAGTCTCAAATTCTTTTGAAATGTGATTTCTGGTCCTAATCACATTCCTCATCTTTTTATAGAGACTCATCACTGCCAAGGTTGTTCCACGGTCTACACCTCCCTCAGACAGTGCCCTCTCTATATCTTCCTTTCTTACTTTATCAAAAGCCTTCTGGAGATCAACTAGATATTTATAATAAAAAAAATATTTTTAAAAACAAATTTGTATAATCAGATCCACGTTAATAAAAGAAAATGTTTTAATTGACTAGTAATAGATTTATTTTAAGATATTGGATATTATTGATATCAGAGTATATTATTATTAGGTTCTTTTAGGTACTGAACACGCAAAAACAATATATTATCAATTTGATCGCACTCTCGGTGATCGATTTATTTAAAGATTTCGGACTTTATCAATATCGGTCTGTATTGTTATCAAGTTCTGGGGGTTGCTGAAAATTGAAAGCAATCTATTTTTAGTTCGCGCGATTAGTAATGTATTTATTTTAAGAAATCGTATATTATCGATTTCGGAGTATATTATTATTAGGTTCTTGGAGGTACTTAACACACAAAAACAAGAGATTATAGATTAGATCGCGCATTTGGTAATAGATTTATTGTAAGATTTCGGACTTCATCAATATCGGTATGTATTTTTATTAAGTTCTGGGGGTTGCTGAAAACTGTCTATTTTATGATCGCATACTTAAGAACCGATTTATTTTACCCTATAGCATATTATCGATATCGGGGTATATTATTAGGTTCTTCACGAAAAACTATACTGCTCCACAAAAAAGTGGCGCACTTTGAAAAATTGATTAATTTAAATTCCAAAAAAGGATGTTTTTTTCATTACTGTTAACAATTATTACGGAGAAGTTTATGAAATAGAAACCTCTCTTTACATAATGTAAACAAAAACATGATCTATGGTATAATCAATAATGTAAACAAAAACATGACCTATGGTATAATCAATAATGTAAACAAAAACATGACCTATGGTATAATCAATAATGTAAACAAAAACATGACCTATGGTATAATCAATAATGTAAACAAAAACATGACCTATGGTATAATCAATAATGTAAACAAAAACATGAACTAAGGTAATAATCACTTTACAAATAACAGTTCTTATTGCGATTTCGTGGCAACAATATTAAAATAAGGTTCAAATTAGTTTAAAATACAATTATCATTGATCGTTAAAATGGCAACAACCACCGAACAAGTGGCCAGTGCCATAGCTTTAGTCGAAAATGGACATAGAGAAACGCAGCTCGGGCATTAGGATTACCTGAAACCACTGTGCGTAGAGCGATCTAACGTTTCCGTGAGACTGGACTGTATACACGCAGACCAGGTTTGGGTCGCCAAGAATGACATAACCACGAGGTGATCGGTTTATTTTCATACATACTCTTCGAAATCGCTTTTTTACTGCTTCTGAGACTGTTTAAAGGCTTGGGGTGGTTCGTAATGTTTCAATTAGTGCCGAAACCGTCAGAAGAAGACTTGTTGAAATGAGCATACATTCCAGGAGGGTAGCCACAGGTCTACAGCTCACTGTAAATCATCGAAGAGCCCGTTTAGAGTTTTCTCGAGAGCACATATTGCGGAATGAAAATGAATGGAGGACTGTACTTTTTTCCGATGAGTCACGTTTTTCATTATACTCTCCAGATAGAGCTAGAATTTACCGTAGGTCAGGTGAGCGTTATTCTGAATGTAACATCGATTCGAAGATATTTAACCTCAGAGGGATTAATAGCTTTAGGAGGTAGGGAAAGAGGTATTGGTGACAAAAGGAAGTCTTGTACTGTTGTGGTATGGTTGCTGTGGGATTCCGGGTGAGGATTGAATACTTTGGAAAGGTGTGTGGCCAATTCCTCGGCTTTATCTTCATCAGACGCAGCCCAGGAGTCATCACTACGCCGGAGAGGATGGGATTTTAAAATCTTCTTCGTGACATTCCATTGGGAATTATTATGGGATGACTGAGAGGAGAGGTAGGAATTAAGGGACTGGGAACGGGATGTCGACAACTGTTGGGTGTCGGGTTCGTTGCCATAATGATCTGGCTCGGCGTTTTGCATGGATTAGGTCTGTAGGCGGTAGTGAAGGAGTAGGCGGAATCGTCAAGGTCAACTGGGGTTTTGAGGGTCACTCTGAGGTTAATATTATTGGTCAGGATTTGGCGGAAAAGGTTCCAGTTGACAGGGCCTCGGATAAATGACGGTGGGATGTGTTTTGAAATGGGAGTGAAAGATACCTTAGGACCTTAGCACTTAGGATCAGTGGACTATGGTCTGAGGATAGTTCATCAAGTCGAGTTACAGATAATTTGAGGGAGTCTAATCCGCTGTGAATGAAGAAGTCAAGGATGTCAGGATTACGGTTAGGATCGGTTGGCCATTAGATAGGGGATTCAGGAGGTAGGAGGTTTAAATGACGGGAGTTGAGTGCAGACAGGAAATTTCGTCCACGAGAATTCTTGGTTCTCGAACCCCACTGTTGATGCTTGGCGTTTAAGTCTGCACCCAGAATGAAATGATTTCCTAAGGAATTCAGGAAGGATACAAATCCGGTGTTGGAAATGGAATGTTTGGGAGGGAAATATGCTGATGTAAGGGTTACCGGAAACGAAAAAGTTTTGATTAGTATGGCTATGCCTTGTAGGAAATCACAGGTAGGAAGTGGGAGTAAGTGATGAGGGAGGGACTGGTGCAGAATGACAGCAGTACCGGCATGGGCTTTGCCGTCTGGGTGGTCCGTACGATATGTTACGTATTGAGGTATTTTGATGAACTGTTTAGTGGTTAGTCTAGCTTCAGTAATAAGTGCTACATCAACGTTTTTGTCTTGCAATAAAGCTGTAAGTTCGTCAGTGTGATATCAACACCATTAGCATTCCAAAGGAGAATGGATGAGCAATTAGGTGAAATCATTTAAGAATTTCTTGAGGTAGGAATTAAATTTGATACTAGATTAGTGAGGAGTGATATTAGTGGCATAACAAGGGATTTGATTTCGGAGATGAAGGATTTCATCAAATTTGTAAGGTCTAAGCGAAAGATCTAAAAATTAATTATCTCCCTGTATTCAGCATTCCCCCAGAACCGAGTAATACACCACGATATCGATAATGCCCGATTTATTCAAATAAATCGGTTACCGAACGCACGTCCTAATATTCGATAATTTGTCGTGTTGAAGCATCCCGATTCCAATTATAAAGCACCCTCAGAACCTAATAAAACACCCCAATATCGATAATCGATAATAAAAAAACATCGGTAATTTTATGTATTACAAACTGAATTTTTTCATCAATTGTCTTGCTATTAGACTCCCACATCCATTCACAGAGCTGTCTTCTTGAAAGGCAGAGAGTTGGACCTGCAAAAAAAACGAAAAGACAAAGAAAATCAGTAATTTCATCATTCTTGTTTTGGAGGGAAAATGTTGATTGTTGCTAAATTAGACGCAATTAGAAACATCTCTCAACAAATTACTATAGCTCCTTAGTTGCCGTATTGAACCAAAAAAACAATTCCGCTTAATGCGATTCAATAGTTTACTTTTTCCTTCATTGAATATTATATTTAAAGATTATTTCATAACATTTTTACAAGTATCATTTAACAAATCGATTCTGAAGTAAAAAAAAAAATATATAATCTGAAATAATAATACATTTTAAATAATTATTATAATTTAATTTAATATTAAAAATTAAAATCATTATTATTTGAAAGGATGAATTTTCATTTTGATGTGTTTGTTTAAACAGGACGAGTTTTATCAAGCATATTGCATCCAACGGTGTCTCTTCCACCACACACACATTATCAGTAGACCCATGGTTATGCTGTCCTTTAGAGGGGACGTAAAAAGGTGTTTTCGAGCCTGTGTGATGTCAGGTACTCATGAAAGATCTCCATCCTAATTGATCCTGGATAGGCAAAATTTATGACTCCCTCTGTAGCAACGTCCGAATAGCCACAGTAGTAAAAAGTGACGTTAAACAAATATTATGAGTAGTGCCTTGAGGTGGATTCTATCTGTCACCCTAGCGACATTCCTCCTCTAATTGTATCAAACAAGTATATTTATTTTAAAGATAAAGAATAGAAAAACCCTGGAATTAATCATATTCAGTCCTAATCGGGGCCTTACCATAATTAAAATTATCGATCCATTAATCATGCCACAGATTTTGATTTCTGCTCGCTAAGTTTGTTCAAAATATCAAAAAACAGATCCTTTCCAGAGGAGGTCGGAGATAATTTAAATTAAATACTAAAGCGAAACCAGAAAACGAAAAGGAATGTAACAATGATATTGTCCGTGGAAGCCTTAAGGAATATTTAATCTTAAATTTTATATTTTCCCTATAATTTGAAATTCAAAAAATAAAATCAATTTTTGTTCACATTTAATAATAATAATAATAATAATTCTTTATTTATTCTGGGACGAGTCCCTTAAGAATAATATTACAGGAGATAAACAAGGGTTTTAAGACTAGAGTCTTAGAGTAAACATATTAAAAATATAAATATAAGTAAAAATAACAACAGAATTGAATTAATAAGATGAAAAAATAAAATAACTCAAAAGACAACTTCTAATAAAATGTGAAAACAAGACAAATATAAATAAAGATATATCTATATGTTAAAATGAGGAAAGAAAATAACATATAATTAAAAGTACAATAATATTATAAAGAAAAATTAAAAATATACAGTATATAAAAAAAAAAAAAAATTACAATGCTTTTATATGTTTGTAAAATTATATGTGATTTAATCTTTCATCTTTGAAAAGATAATCTTATTGAATAATATTTGCTACGAATGTATCCATTAAAGTTAAATAACGTATCTGTCTGCTTTATTCGTTGATTTTCCATGAAATTAGGATCTAATTGGGATTGTTGGGGAATTGGATTGACAGGAAATGGCTGAATTTACTTGATGTATTTTTTGTTAATACAGTTGTAGATAATAAGTTAAAAAAAAAAAAAAAAATCAATTTTGAAGCCGCGAAGTATGGTTACATAAAATATAGCACAAGAGACGTAGTAGAATGGCAGAGTAGCTGCGATCTGTACTGACAGTTCGGCGCATTTACTGATTATGAGGTAATAGGCCTGTTGGGGAGAGGGGCTACAACGCAATTGCTCGAAGCCTCAATACAACCAGGTCGTTATTACGGGTCGCCGAATTCCCTAGTTATTTGTTTAGGTTAATGTAAAAAAAAAAAAAAAAAAAAAATATATATATATATATATATATATATATTGAGAAAACCAAATAAAACAAAAACAAATAAACTTTTAAGTCAATCACAAACAAAAGAGTACTCATGGTAAGTGCGCAATCTCGTTGGCAACGATGATGGCGACAGCAACTTGGCGAACTTGAAAGCGAACCAGCCACCACAGTCTCTCCCGTAACTCTCAGCGCACTGCCTCCCGAGCGATCACTAGCTCCTAAATCCCTTTTAAATAAATAGAGCCCTCTTGTTTCTTAATTTTATATTAAAGAAATAAATATTGTAAATTAGCATTTTCCATTCTTAACCTTTAACTGGCGAGGTAGAGTTACAGGACCCCAGGGCCTCTTTAAAGTTTGGTAAATCCCATTGTCCCGACCCGATCGCCTTGTGAAAACCTGACGTTTCCTGTCTTGGCATGATTTTAATATAGCATCCTTTTTTAGTCAGTTTTTATCCGGCATAGCTTTAGGACAGCGTTATTAGTGTTCGGATTTATTGAAAGTGTGTTTTTCAATTTGTTGAAAGAAATTTCTCATGATCTTGTATTTTTCGCACCGTTTTAATTTTATTAAGAAGCTGGGGTCATCCTTGTTAAAGGATCACATGACCATACGGTCAGAAAATCCCAGACTTCCCGGAAGCTTCGGTTTAAAGCTCAACCATTATTAGGGGGAAAACCAGAAGAATCTAACATATAGTCAGGGGACCCTTCCGAAGAAAAGGAGATGTTATTTTTGCTCAAGAAACAAGGAAACGAAGTCATCAATAGTTTGTATTAAATGTAAACACAAAATATTTGTGGGCAATGTTCGGTTTCCTATTGCAAAAACTGTGCCTAATTTTAGCTGTGCTTACTTCCTTTAGAATATAAAAGTTTCATTTTTTTAACCATTTTCCGTTTTTTAAATGTAATAAACTTTAAGATAAGGACTTGTTTATATATTATTTCACAAATATTTCCATTTCTTAGAATATAACACGAAAAAAAGTATTAATAAAATGTATTTATAATGTAATATCAGGCATTTATTCAATTTTATAAGCATCCTTTCGTATGGCGCCTATTGAAAATAGGTTGAATTAACGTATTTTACAAGAATAAACAATTCTAGATGTTTCAGTATTTAAAAGAAAAAAAAAATGAGGTCTGGGGTCTGAGAGACCCCATCTCACCAATTCGGACTATAAATTTCATCTCACCAGGTAAAGGTTAACAAGGCCTAAGTGATACCCTGCCAACTGATATATTAGTGCAAGTCGTGTAAAGTATTAAATCAAGTGCATTTCGTAGTATCAAGAGAGTGGAGACTTCGTTATCTTAGGATTGTACCTGGTGTTAATATACCTATTTATATGTTTTCGAGAATTTGAATTTGTTGAAGAACTTGTTCATTTTATACTCACTACTGTTTGAGTTTTGTTGCTTTATCGCCGTAAAGATAGTTGCGGCAAATAGGGGTTGGGGTTCTGTTAACTTTAGCTATTGGTGTCACTATCTTATCGGCCATTTATTCTTTAATGTTTTCTTAATCATTTAATTTTCAATAATCTTTATCAGTTAGCAAATGCTGGAGTTTAAAGTATACGATTTTAGTGTGAGACGATGATTTCAAAGAGGAACTATATCCACTTCAAGAAATTTCATAGGAAACACAAAAATCTGTCATCCATTTATTGTGAAACTAATTTATTTTATACCTGTCGCATTAAATTTTTTGTTTCCACTTTAATAACGTTATTTTATGTTATTATAGATGGAAATGTTTTACTGTGATTTGGGACGAAATGAATTGTGTACTAAAAAGGAGAGGATCTTAATTGTGTCTTACTTATTTTGATAGAATTTTTTTTGGTGAAATTTCATTCCTACTCATAGAAAAACAATTTTCATCATTCCTTTCTTATCCGCTCTGCTAAACTCTGGATTTCCCTACCAACTCATATCCGCCATGCTTCTTCTCTATCATCATTCAGCAAATGTATATATCTGAATAAGTTTATTTATTTTGTTCTATTGTTTTATTGTATATTTTTTTTCTTTTCTTACTCCTTACACCATTGTAAATACCAATTAATCATGATCATTTGGTCTTTTGGCCAGATACATTGTATACCTTAATTGTACATATTTGTTGTCCTTAAGGGACTCTATCCCAGAATAAAAAATATTTTCTATTCTATTCTATTCTATTAAACCATTCGATTGTGCTAAATATTAGAGGCCAATGCTTCCTAGGTGTCAGGAAAATAAAATTAAAAAATCAGGAAGATTGCTTCTGAAAATTTTATTTAATATCTCTGGTTCTCATGAAGGTAAAAAAATAATTTTGGTTTCAAAATTACCCTATTTCCAAACGAAATATTAAAAAAAATAAGCCATAGAAATATTTAAGTTTTATACCTGGTAATAACTCCAAAAATATGAAAAATCTTGTCAACGAAGTGACAAGTAATAATCATAACTTCACGTACAACCTGGACATATTTTTTTGGAATATAATCAGTGAAAATATTAATAAAATAAAAATTAAAGAAGAAGAAAGAAAATAAACTTTATTTACATATTTACAAATTGACATAATATTTACAAATAATTTCGGATGAGACATCCTTACAATAATCAAAATGTTTTGTTCGTTTGGTAATTATATCTATTAGCCTAATGACTAAATATGTGGTAAAATTAAATTGATATTAACTATGATAGTAGGAAAAATTATACAAAAAAAACCTACACAAAAAAAAAATTGGATAAAATAATTGAAAATATAAAACTAGAAATTAAAACAAATTAACTTAACAACACATGTTTAGTTCTTTTATGAGTGTGGCGTTTCAGTGAAGTTTTATTATAATTACCGATTTCCTTTATTAATGAATTTTTGGAGACTGGTGTTTTACAGAAGTATGAAGCTGTTTGAGAGTGGACAAATTGTTTAACTGTTGGAAGCTGCAAGTCCTGGAGCATAGATGATATTTCAGTGTAGCATGGGAAATTGTTAGTTATCCGCATTGATTGATTTTCAGTTCTTTCATGTTTTTGATAATTAATAAAGTAGGTTGAGCTCCAGACTGGCGAGGCGTATGTAATCAACGGTCGGATAACTGATTTGTATATTGTTAATTTATTGCGATGGCTCAAATGGGATTTTTGTTGAAGTATGGTTTAACATAACATAACATAACATTTTATATATTAATTTTTTTGCTTTATCGATTTTTCTATTGATATTATTTGTGAAAGCAAGAGATTTATTTAATGTTAGGCCTACATAATAAAACTTAAATAATTACCCTGATTCCAAGCGAAATATTTTTAAAAAATAGGCCATTGAAATTTTTAAGTTTTATGCTTAATAGAACCCTAAAATTCTTTTCCAAAAGTGATTTTAATAACTTTTCTTAAAAATTGTGCTCATATTAATATGCTTCATTCTTAACAACTTAAAACACTCCTTGTAACAAACAAGGGAACGTCTATTTTTTTAGAATTATTTTATTAATATTTTCACTTACCATATTCTTAAAAATTATGTTGTGAATCCCGAAATAGTTCGTGTAATTTGTATGTTTAAAGTATTTGCATTGATCCTTAGAAAAGTTAATTTTTTTCTTAAAACCTTACGTCATGATGCGCCAAATTCCAGGTTTCTGCGTTGTACATGTGAGGCTGGTGAAATATTTAAAATTGTGGTTAAATAACCTCAAAGACGGTAGGTAGGGGGTTTGGGAAATGTTTTAGAAAAAAGAAATTGCAATAAACTGTTTTTAGGAGTGAGTAATTTTAATATGAGCACAGTTTTTAACAAAAGTTATTAAAATCACTTTGTTGACAAGATTTTTTAATATTTTTAGTGTTATTAACAAGTATGAAACTTAAATATTTCAATTGCTTATTTCTTTAAAAATGTTTCACTTGGAAATAGGGTAATATTGACAACAAACTTATTTTTTTACCTTTATGAGAACCAGAAATATTAAATAAAATATGTTTTTTTGACAGGCAAACTTCCTGATGTTTTTTTTCTTGACTCCTAGGAAGCATTGGCCTTTGATATTTAGCACAGTCGAATGGTTTAATGTTTATTTTCACCTAAACATTCTATCAAAATCAGTAAGACATATTTGGTATCCCCTCCTTGTTATTACCTTTTGGGAAATAAGTGCATTTGTTAAAGGACTTGGGTTTTGAATCAGATGACAGATTTTATTACGTTTAAAAACGTTTAAGATCTAGATATGTAAAAATATCAATTTCTAAATCAACGTCTCAATTGAGAGTTCCTAAAGGTATTATATCCTCTTTCGACAATTTTACAGGAAACAGAAAAATTTGTCATTTATCTATTACTGCATCAATTAGCTTGATTCTTTTTTTATTAAAATCTAAATTTGATTTTTTATTTTATTAAAAACTTTTTTTTCAAATGATTGCATTTTTCCCATGACTTTTTAACAATATAATATGGATATAGTACTTTTTGGAATGAAACGTGGATATAGTACTTTTTGGAACAAATTAAAAGGGATATAGTTCTTTTTGGAAGAATATAATGAGAGATAACAGTTACCATAACCTTCCTCATACAACATTACACACAACTTTATAATGTTAATTACTAAGTTATGTATATTTTCCTATTATCGCTCTGAGAAATATCGTTCCTTGTTGTTTAACTAGATTATATTGTCTATTCTTCGTAAAGAAAGCGAATATTCAAAGGACCTTTTATTTAATTTTGGCATTATAATAACAAAGTATGTAATTATGAAATTTAATTATTATTTCTGTGAATTTAACAAATGTATTTATATTATTAATTACGAGTAAACAATATTTAACTATAAAGACTGATAAATAACTAACTTTTATTTTCGTCTTACCTTTTTCAAAAAAAAAAAAAAAAAAAATTTCTATTAGGTTAGATTAGGCACAGTTTTTCTTCTCATATATAGCAAGGTCAGGGAATTCTAATTCCATCCATTTTATGGATAAAATACCATTATTTCCATTAAAATTTGAGTTTCGTAAGATTTTTATATCAAATTTATGTAGCCGGAAAAAAAAAAATACTATGAAAAAACGTAATTTATTGGTAACCTACGAGAACCGAAACGAGGCAATTAAATTGTTTAAAACAGCCTAAAAACTGATTATTAGGATAAAACTATTGATAAAAATAATAGCAGTGATTCAAGACGTACTAAATAAACCAATAAAAATGCACAAAATGAAGAAAACAATAAATTAATAGTGATATATTATGGGGTTAGGTGCTTCTGCCGTATAGTAGGAAATATAGTACCTTTTGGAAGGAAATGAAAGGAAAGGTTATATCTGTTTACATAGGATATAGTACTTTTGGAACGAAAAATGGATATAGTACCTTTTGGAATGAAATGCAATTTATAAATACGGTTTTAAGGGATTTTTATGTTTTTTAGATAAAATCTGATGACGGATTTAGATAAAACTAAACCATTGGTACACAAATATGTCAAAATATAAATTTCGAAAAAAATGTCCTTTATTACCTTTTGGAAGTCATCGTCTCTATTGTTTTTTCCGCAGTTTAGTAATATTGGAGTAGGACATCTGATAATTTCTCTGAGAAATAGAGCATTACGGGATGAACTCTCTTTTATCGTGCATGATATTAGATTTTTCTGATGTAGTGCTTTAGGTGAGATTTTTTTTTTTTATTTGACCAATTTATTCTATATCGGAACATTCTAACCGAAAGAAATGGCCTATCATCTGCTTATGTAGAGTTTTCTGCGTTTATAATTGCTTTGTAAAAAATAATAAATAAATAAAATAAATAAAAAAATAACTTAAAAAAGTAATTTGTACGATACTTATCCTGTGAATATTTTTTTTTTTTTTAATTCCAGTCAAACAAAAAAGTGACAAATTATAAAACATGAGGCATATTTTAGGATTTTGCCTAAATTAATGTAAACAAATTCGGCTTCAGATCTTTAAATCAATGTAACACTTGACCGATCAAATTGTCTTATATCCTCTAAAATATTTATATTAAAAAAACAAACTTAAACCAAATGTTTTCGATAATTTTTTTATAAACATTTTGTGTTCAATATTTTTTCATATATTTCAAGGTTTCTAAAATACATGAGGTGAAATAAAGTGTTAGATAAAGTGTTTAGAATTTATATTTGTAAAAAAATGTAATTTAATTCTTTTGTTCTTCCATTAATATATTGAATATTAATATATATTTATAATTTTATTACATATATGGTACTAAAATACCATGAAACAATTTTATCGGTCAAATGAGATCGATCAATGTTATATTGATTTAAAGAACTGAAGCCATATTTTTTAAAGATTAATTTAGACAAAATTCTGAAATATACCGCATATTTTATAATTTTTTATTTATTTTATTTTTTTTGTCCGAATGTAATAAAAAAATATTCGGAGGATAAGTGTCGTAAATATATCATTTTGTTAAGTTCAATTTTTTGTCTTTAAACATTAATTGACCTCTTCATATCAGCTGATTGCCAATAGCCCGGCAAGGCTGGTCTTGCTTAACTTTTTTTAAGTTATTGTTTTTTTCCCACATCTGGTTATTATTTAATTACTTTCTATACATGAAATGCGATATTATCATCAAGTAATGTCCTCCAAAGCTTCAACTAAAAGATCTAGATCTAGTGGTTCAATCCCGTCACCTACAAAACAAAGACCCCGTCGTGATACTAATAAAAGATTAAATCTACAAGCAACCCCTTCCGGTACTAATTCAGAATCTGAACCACAACCTGGCACATCGTCACAAGGGATGACTGACGAATCGCCGTTTTTCACCCCAAATCCTTTTCAGATTTTACATAATGAAAAAGAAAACATGGAATCTACTCCTATACCTAGTGAACCACGGCCTCCTCCAATATTTGTCAAAAATATTAGAAATTTCCAGTTGTTGTGTGCGCAATTGAACAAAATTACCGAATCTACCAGCTACTACTGTATGAGTAGAATCAATGATACCAAAATATCTCCTACTACTGCCGAGACATATAGAAAAATAGTGAAATACCTAACTGAAACCAAAGCAGATTTCCATACCTATCAGCTACGCCAAGAGAGAGCTTTAAGGGTTGTAATCAGAAACTTACACCCCTCGACACCAGTTGAAGCTATTAAAGAAGAACTAACGGAGATGGGCTATAAAGTGCGGCAAGTCACTAACGTCCTAAAGGATAAAATTCCTCTACCTCTCTTTTTTGTGGATTTGGAACCAGCTGAAGGAGTTGAAAAAATCTATGACCTCAATAGATTGTACTATTCCAGTGTAAGAGTTGAAAAACCTTACACAAAGAGAGAGATAATTCAGTGCCATAATTGTCAAGCATATGGTCATACTAAAAGTTATTGTCATCATATACCTCGATGCGTGAAATGCGGTGAACAGCACAAGTCTGTGGAGTGTACAAAACCAAAATCAACACCAGCTGTATGTGCTCATTGCCTGAAGGACCACCCGGCCAACTATAAAGGATGCCAAATCTATAAGGAGCTGAGGACCAGGTTTCAAAAACCTCAAGTACTGGATGAAACAGCAAGACAAGTAAGAAACAGAAGAGAACCCTCAAAACTTATTGATGCCAATTTATCATTTGCCCACTTACTTGGAGGTGGGAATCAAAGTACTGAAGCCGTGGCCCTGCCGGAACTACAAAATGTACCTCAATCCATTCCACATATACCTCTTTCTCAAAATGTAACCAATCCTAAGAATCCTAATCCACCACAAATCTCTCATATTCCTCCTCCTTCAAACGCCACAGACCTTACCAGTTTGATGACATCCTTTATTTCCGAAATTAAATCCCTTGTTATGCCCCTAATATCACTCCTTACGAATCTCGTAACAAATCTCATTCCTGCCTTAAAAAAACCATAAATGACCTCACCTAATTCCTTATCCCTTCTCCTTTGGAATGCGAATGGTGTTAGAACTCACACTGACGAACTTACAGCCGTACTGCAGGACAAAAACATTGATGTTGCACTCATTACTGAAACTAGACTAACCACTAAACAGTACTTTAAAATACCAGGATACACGACATACCGGACAGACCATCCAGACGGCAAAGCCCATGCCGGTACTGCTGTCATAGTCCGCCGATCCCTCACCCATCACTTACACCCAATTTCCGCCCACGATTACCTACAAGCAACTTCCATCGTTATCAAAACCTTTTCCTTTCCGCTTATCATCGCATCAGCATACTGCCCTCCTAAACATCCCATTTCCTCTGCCCAATTTGGATCCTTCCTCAACTCCTTGGGTAATCACTTCATTTTGGGTGCAGACTTAAACGCTAAGAACCAACAGTGGGGTTCTAGAACCACCAATTCTCGTGGACGGACATTGCAGTCTGCACTCAACTCCCGACGCTTTCATCTGCTACCTCCCGATTCTCCTACCTACTGGCCGACAGATCCTAACCGTAATCCTGACATCCTCGACTTTTTCATCCACAGCGGATTAGGCTCTCTGAATTTTTCCATAGCTCGCCTTGATGAACTATCCTCTGATCATAGTCCATTGATTCTAAATGTATCCATAACACCTATTCCTAAACCTATCCCACCGTCATTCATTAGGGGCCCTGTCAACTGGAACCTCTTCCGCGAAATTCTCACTAATGATATTGACCTCAGAGTGATTCTCAAAACCCCAAATGACCTTGACGACGCCGTATATTCCTTTACAACCGCTATTCAACAAGCCGCCTGGACTGCCTCCTCTCCCAAACAATCCCAAATAATTCCTTACAAAAGCCATTTACCACAACACCTGACAGACCTCATCAACAGCAAACGTCGAGCTAGAACATTATGGCAACGCACCCGCCACCCAGAAGATCGCCGCTCCTATAATTTTTTTTGTAGAAAATTAAAGCGGGAGTTGGCGATCTTCCGTTCCCAATCCTACAATACCTACCTGTCCTCTCTCTCGACTCGTGACAATTCCCTGTGGAATGTCACGAAGAGAATCCTAAAATCCCACACCATTTCCCATCCTCTCCGGCGCTGTGATGGTTCCTGGGCTGCTTCTGACAAGCATAAGGCCGAGGAATTCGCACAGCACCTTTCCAAAGTTTTTACTCCTCATCCAGAGCTTAATCCAACCCATACTGCAGCAGTTGAAGAGTTCCTCACGTCACCAATACCACTATCCTTACCACCTAAAGCAGTTAATCCCTCTGAGGTCAGATATCTTCTTAAAAAGCTTCCTCTCCGCAAATCTCCTGGATACGATCTCCTTACTCCCCAAATCTTAAGACAACTTCCACCTAAAGCCATTACATTCCTTACATATCTCTATAACTGTATCCTACGCACTACCTATTTTCCTCTCTTATGGAAACATTCAACTATGATCCTTTTCCTAAAACCAGGCAAACCTTCTAACAACACGTCATCTTACAGACCTATCAGCCTACTTCCGATCCTCTCGAAAATTTTTGAAAAGCTCCTACTAAAACGAATCCTAGCCAAATTTCAAAATTTTCCTTCACATCAGTTCGGATTTCGTCCTCAACATTCCACGGTTCAGCAAGGACTCCGAGTTGTAGACCACATTTCCTCCGCCCTTGAGTGCAAGGAGTATTGTTCGGGTGCCTTTCTGGACATAGCTCAAGCTTTTGACCGGGTGTGGCACCCGGGACTGCTCTTTAAGCTCAAAACCCATTTACCTCAATCCTTATACCTAATCCTCCGATCCTATTTATCCAACCGCTCCTTCCGAGTTCGCTGTGGTTCCGAATTTTCCGAACAATATACAGTTGAGGCCGGTGTTCCTCAAGGCAGCGTCTTAGGACCCGTCCTCTACATCCTCTTCACCGCCGATATCCCTACCGACCCCAATACCTTTCTGGCAACATTTGCTGATGACACAGCCATTTTATCATCCAATCCCGATCCTGAAGCAGCATCGCTAAATCTCCAAAAGCACCTTTCCCTTGTCGAAGACTGGTGCAATGCTTGGCGCATTAAGGTGAACGAAAGCAAATGCACTCACGTCACATTCACCCTTCGACGCAAATCCTGTCCAACGGTTAAATTCAATTCTATACCGCTTCCTTCCTCAGACACAGTCCGGTATCTCGGCTTTTTACTAGACAAAAGACTGACGTGGAACCCACATACAAGACTAAAAAGAAAAGAACTCAACCGCAGATTCGGCCAGTTATACAGACTACTAAACAGAAAATCTCATCTTACAGTTGACAACAAATTACTAATATACAAGACAGTACTGAAACCTATATGGACCTACGGACTTGAACTGTGGGGGACAGCTAAACATTCTAACATTAAACGCATCCAATCCTTCCAATCCAAAGTCCTCCGAACAATAGTTAATGCTCCTTATTACGTTACCAACTGTACCCTACACCATGACCTTAATATTCCGTTTGTTTTAGACCTGGTACCATCCAAATTTTCCAAATTTCATCAGAACCTTAGTCATCATCCTAACCCTCTAGCACAATCCCTATCCAGCACCACCCATCCCTACAATCCTCCTCGAAGATTGAAACGGCAGTGGCCACGAGACCTATTGTAAACATTTAAACTGGAGTTCTGACAATGGTCAGATCCTCCACTCATGTACGGTATGTTTGTGGCCACAGCGCCCTAACTCAGCCTCCACTGGCTCAGACCAGTGATGCGGCTGAGATAGAGGTGCTGGGATCTCTTGGATTCCGCTTTTTCCTCCACAAGTGGAGGGAAAAGCGCTTGCTGGGGTCCCTTTAGCAATTGTATATATTGTATATAGTTATGATTGTGTGTAAGATGTTTATTTATTTGCCAACTTTTTATTTATCTCAATAATAGGTTTATGTTTCGATTTGTTTTGTTTTTTATTTATTATTATTATTTTATTGTATATATTTGAATTTATGTTATATTTTATGAAATTTGACCATTATTTTTATTTTCTGTATATATAGTATGAATGTGGTCTCTTATCAATATTATTATTGTTCATTTTGTAACAAATTGTAATATATCTCAATAAAAAAAAAAAAAAAAAAAAAAAAAAAACATTAATTACTGATAAATAGATCTTTTATACGTAGTAAATTACTGAGTTAAACTATTATAATTGCAAAAAGCTCTAAAGAAGCGGATGATGGGTCATTTATTTCGATTTTAATGCTCCTTTACGGAATATATTTGTCAAAAAAAAATAATAATAATAATAAAAAAATAATATATATATATATATATATATATATATATATATATATATATATATATATATATATATAGTGTGTGTGTGTGTGTAAAATCATTCTCACCAATAGAGGACATCCCATCCTCATAAATGAAAACATAATTTTTAATTTATCTTAATTAGTTCAAGAGTTATAGAATTTAGGCCTCTAAATCCTGATTTCTCCCCCAGTATGTTAGCCATGAAACAGCAATAATACCTCTAATAATACTGAATTCAAGGCATTTTATGGGTTGTAAAGGTACAGGATATATTACTTATTTTACTGTTGTTTTTCTATCTTTTATTACTTTTATGTTTTTATTTTCCTATACATATATATTGTTTGATAAGTTCTAGACTGTTGATAATTTAAGTTTTTTACTGTACTTAGGTTTCAGTTAACAAATAACAATTTTATTTATGCAACGTTTCGAGAATTTATTGCTCTCATAATCATGCCTTAACAGTGGAAAAACAAAAATAGAACATTAATATTAAAATGCAATAATTAATATATGATGTTATTGTTAGAGATACAAAAAAGAATTCATTGATCAATGAATAGACATACAGTGGTTAAATAGATATTTCAATTAGAACTTTCATTAAAGATATTATTAGAAATTTACTTTCAATTTTAGATAAAATAGTGTCTTACATAGATATATTTGTATACTATAAACTTTGAAAGAACATAGAAGTAAAGATGCAAAGGTATAGTTCAGGTGTGGAGAATTGTCCACATTTATGACGTCAGGAGTCTGGGGTTTTCTCCTTTTGTTTATTTGTTTTCATTTTACTGTGTATTTATTCTTCTTATTATTATTCAGACGTTTTGTAATATGTGTTTATTAAATTTAAATAACATGCATTAAGGTTTTAGACAACCAATTTTTTTTTATGGCGCGATTTCTATATGTTAATCATTTCTTTAAAATTTCGTTTGGAGTTGTTTTTTTCACAATTAATAATTTTGGGTGAGTGAAATTTGCATGAATGTCCCGTTTTTCTGAAATGAGTAGTAAGGGCAGTTTGATCTGGTTTATTAGGTTTTTTTTTCAAATTTATGTGCAGCTATATACACTCTCTTTTTTAAATATTGTTCAGATGTTCCAAAATTCGTCTTCACAAGGAATTTCGTATACATTTGATTTAAGGTCTAATTTGTCAGAATCTTTAGTTTTTGTAAATAGTTTTGATAAAGTATTTATATTTTTGAAAGTAATGGCAGAATCACTATTATTTTTGTTAATGTTAACTGCTTTAGCAAGTTTCACGGAAAGTGTCGGTATGTACGGGATAGTGTAAAATCTTTTTGTGCTGTTCTCATTCTGTGGTTGTATTTGGGACATTGGTATCTGTTTCAGTAGTTTGCATATAAGTTTGAGAAATTGGTTTTTAGGGATAGTTGTGTGTGCTTTGATTTTGTGCAACTTTTTTTCTATTATTTTTTAAATTTTCAAAATACAAATATTTGTGAAAAGAGAGGATGCGTCACTTGTGTGTTATCAGTCAATACTGATCCAACTATTGCCTCTCAAACTCTCCAATCCCACATCAGAGATCTTGAGGTATGGTGTCAGAATTGGAGAAATAAAATAAATTCCAACAAATCCCACGAAATTACTTTTACCCTTCGTCGTAAACCTATGACATCTCTGCTCTACAGTGTCCTTCAATAACATTCCGCTAGTTCCTGTTGAACAGATCCGATATCTAGGACTTCACCTTGACAAACGCCTTACTTGGAACCATCTTACAAGACTGAAACGACAAGAAACTGCTCGACGTTTTCGGCTACTCCAACACGTACTAGACAAACGTTCTAATCTTCCATTTAAATACAAAAGGCTACATTACTATCATACGGCCTATATGAACTAACGGAGTAGAGCTTTGGGGCTCTACTAAACCATCAAATTCTTCCCGTATCCAATCCCTACAATCCAAAATCCTTCGTTAAATCCTAACGCTCTTTACTTTGTAACTAATAAACTTATCTATAAAGACCTTAATATATGATTTGGCGGATTTGTTTTTAAAAAATTTTTTGTGGTTTTATATATTTTTTGGGTGTCCGAATTCCTTTTATTGTAGTTTCTATTATTTTTGTAGTTTGTAATTATGTTTACACATTTATCTTACCTCTCATTTCATTCCGTTTGTTTTCTTATGTTGTTTTGTATAATATTCAATATCGCTAATAATTAGTATTGGCACATGTTTGGTTCACAAGTTAAGAATGTTTGGGGCCATGGATAAAAACAGTTTTATTTCAGACGGAAACTCAGTATTTGTAAGGTTTACAAACCTTTTTATTCCCGATGCTGTTGTGTTTTGAGGTTGATATTTTTCTTATTTTATTTATTTGAGTTTCTTTTATTTGGCTAAATTTTTGTTCTTTTATGTTTTTTTAATATTATTAAAAAAAACTGTGACTAATTTTACACGGTAAAAGTTTGCATATTTCTACTTTATGATAGTTGATTTCACTATTTAAAATTTTAACTTTAGATATAGCACTTTTTATTTCTAAGTTTAAAATGTTTTTTTTTTTTAAATCTATCCATACCTTTTTTGAATTCCATCCTGTATCTATTTTCGATTTTACATGTTTGGTTTATTTTATTTAGAGAATTTTCGATGTGCTTCGTAAGAATGTTTTCTTTACTGCATCTAAGTAGGAAAATCTGGTTGTTTTCGGCAGCAGCTAGTTTCTTTAGAGTGTTCTGTATAACTTCGTAAGTGAAATTACCTGGTTACCGTGTGTTGATCTAATTTCTTCATAAAATTCCATTTTTTCTTCTCCACCCTTGATTTTTCTTCTAATTAACTCTATAATAGTATTGTTTGAACAGTTCTCGACTATTGATAATTTAAGTTTTCTACGGTTCTTAGGTTTCAGTCAATAAATAAACAATTTTATTTATGCAACGTTTCAAAAATTTATTGTTCTCATAATCATGCCTTAACAGTGGAAAAACAAAAAACAGAACATTAATATTTTAATGCAATAATTAATATATGATATTATATACAAAAAAGATTTCATTGAACAATGAATAGACATACAGTGGTTAAATAATATTTAAATTAGAATTTTCATTAAAGATATTATTAGAAATTTACTTTCAATTTTAGATAAAATTGTGTCTTACATAGATATATTTGTATACTATAAGCTTTGAAAGAACATAGAAGTAAAGATGCAAAGGAATAGTTCAGATGTGTAGGATTTTCCATATTTATGACGTCAGGAGTCTGGGGTTTTCTCCTTTTGTTTATTTGTTTTCATTTTATTGTGTATTTATTCTTATTATTATTATTCAGACGTTTTGTAATATGTGTTTATTAAATTTAAATAACATGCATTAAGGTTTTAGACAACCAATTTTTTTTTTTTTTTTTTTTTTATGCCTTAACTGTAGAAAAACAAAAAACAGAACATTAATATTTTTATTTTATACAATAATTAATATATGGTGTTATTGTTAGAGATACAGAAAAGAATACATTGAACAATGAATAGACATACAGTAGTTAAGTAGATATTTTATTAGAATTATCATTAAGAATATTATTAGAAATTATTCATTATGAAGAAAATAGCTTCAAACGAAATTTTAAAGAAATGATTACCATATAAAAATATAAAAATCATAAATCAAAAATCGGATGTCCAAAACCTTAATGCATGTTACTCAAATTTAATAAACACATATTAACAAAACGCCTGAATAATAATAATAATAAATACAAAACAAATAAACAAAAGGATAAAACCCCAGACTCCTGACGTCATAAATATGGAAAATCCTCCACACCTAACTATTTCATTGCATCTATACTTCAATGTTCTTTCAAAGTTGATAGTATGCACATACATCTATGTAAGACACTATTTTATATAAAAATAAAATAAAAAAAGTAAATTTCTAATAATATCTTTAATGAAAATTCCAATTGAAATATTTATTTAACTACTGTATGTCTTGTATGTATTCTTTTCTGTATCTCTAACAATCACATCATATATTAATTATTGTATAAAAATATTAATATTCTGGTTTTTGTTTTTCCACTGTTAAGGCATGATTATGAGAACTATAACATCTCGAAAAAGTTAATATGCTGGGTAAAGAAAAGTCGTGAAAATGTCTTGAAAAAGAACTACCCTGTGGTTCACTTCACTATCTATTTTAAGGCAGTAGATCCCGAGGCCATCTTCTTTTCAATCGCCTCGGAGAGCTATCAGGAATATCTAAGGAAGACAGGTTACGGACAATTGGGTTTGTGTGGGCAGGGAGTTTAAATGAAAAGAGTATATTACCGTAAAAGAGGTATTATTTTTTCATTGTTGCTAGGTCTGCAACAAATGGGATGTTTAGGTCATTTTTGAGGAGGTTATTTGGGATAAAATATGTAGCATTCAGGATTTTGGATTGTAAGGATTGGATGCGGGAGGAATTAGATGGTTTATTAGAGCCCCAAAGCTCGATTCCATATGTCCAAATAGGTCTGATAATAGTGATGTTAATGAGTTTTTTTAAATATACTGGAAGTTTTGAACGTTTGTCTAGTAAGTGTTGTAGTAATCGCTATCTTCGAGCAGTCTCATGTCGTTTGAGTCTTGTCTGAGGATACAGTAATGTTAAATTCAATATCATGATGATTTGTTACGTTATGTTAGAATATTCTAACAGTTGGAATTTAAAAAAGCTCCAGCAAACTGTAGTTTTGATTACTTCTAAGAGATACATGGTGTTTACATACCCTGTTAGGATTTGTTTTAATTAATTTGAATGCTATTAATTGATATTATTGGTTGATCTTATATGTAATACTGTTTAAAAAAAACTTTAAAATCTGATTATTACTCATTTAAATTTCCGCTTTAATGATAATAAAAATAAGTAATTACATTTATCTAACATTTATTAATTTATTATTTTTGAATTTGATTCAATAAAAAAAGTTAACCTCATCGTATTCAAATCAATACTGTACGAAAAATAAAATAAAAGACTGTCTGCCTGAACTTACCCCAAATATATTACGATAGAAATGAATCAATTATTATCAAGATGAAGTAATTAAAAATACTTTATTTTGTTTTATTTAAGTAATTAGTTATTCTGTATCAGCGAGGGAACTGGTAATAGTGATCTGTAATTCATTCACACGCTTTTATAAGGGATTAAAAAAAAAAAAAAAAAAAAAATATATATATATATATATATATATATATATATATATATAAAATTGATATGACCCTGTGATGGAAAAAAAGTTCAAGCAAATTTTTATAAAGTGAACATCATAATCACACATACCTATGTAAAGGTTTTACCTCAGTTAAGGGAATATTGATGAAATTGTGATAAAGAGAAAGAGTCATGCGAAAACTGTTAGTGTATATTCCAGTGTACGAAGAATCATAAGATTGGATTATGATGATAAGGAACACACCTGTAAATGTTGTCATCTTATATTATAAATAAGTAAGGAGACAAGTGTTCACATAATAAAATTTAATTAAATGTTACCTACCTGTTCTCTCTACTAAATTTGATTTATTATTGTAAAATTTTTTTTGAAGTGAACAAGATCAAGGTGATGTACTCTAATAGTTCAAAAATAGAAAACCTTTTTTTTTCGGGGAGTGGGTCCCTTAAGAGTAACAGGTATGAACAGTTGAAATATACACAATATCTGGCTGGCCAACAGACAAAAGGAACATAATCAATTACTATTTACAAGTATGGATGAATGTGTATGTATGTATATATATGTATATTGGAAGATTGTTTCCATTTTTTTGCTCGATGTCCTGCATACCATGACAATAGAATACGATTTATGCCCGAATTAAATAATGTGAGTAGTGATGACTTTTTTGAAATTCTTGCGAAACCCCACGTAATAGACATGAAATTATTATTTATTTTTGTCAGAGAAAATCTTAAAATAAGATTTCATCATCTTTCTTCTCAGAATGTTAATGATTCTTAAGTATTTCGGGATTTGTTTGTAATTGTAGGGATTTAGTATATACTCTAGTACTATTATTTTTTTTAACATTATTTATTGATATTCTTATATTTAATTTGTTATTGTATATGTTGGAGGAAATTAATCATAAAGATAGCAGCACCTTTATGCTTATTGCTGTATTTGTGTTTTGTTGTTTTTGTTTTAAATATTTATTGGAATTGTGATTAATAATGTATATTTGCTGGTGATAAATTTATTAATTGTGCTGTGCCAGCCAGCTCTATTTGTATGGGGTTTGCCCTAAAAAACAAATAAATAAAGTTATTAATGATATATATATATATATATATATATATATATATATATAACAAACATTTTTTAGAAGATAATTGAGTTGAACAAAATGAAACGAATTTACAGCATTTGTGACTATTACTTATTACCTCACTCATTATCTTACGTAAAATAAAATACATAAAAAGGAGGTGTATTGCGGTCGTAAAAATGATCAAATCCTTCAGTATTCAAATGGAATACAAGTTTGAACCTCTATTATTTTAATGTTTAGAGTTTTTAAATTTTTGAATTTATTTTCATTAATTACACCACACAACCAGCTTGCATAAAATTACAACTTATACAAACTTTATTCTTTCTTATTACAGTTATTTTAAAAATATTTATCGTTTTACTGCCTATGATGGAAAAACTTGGTTATCAAACACGATATAGAATGGTCATGAGAGCACTGTCTTCATTTTCGGTCCTTACAATACATTAATTATGTAACTATGTGAAAAATTTAATTATTTTATTTAAAAGGAAATATAATAATAATTGTATTTAGAAATAATCGGGAGTTAGTCTTTTTTTTTTTTTTAATATTTTAATTTTGCCGACGTTTCGGCCCAAACTTGTGGGCCAACATCAGCGCATTACTGAGCCATGTCAAGCATAAACTGAGTTGATTGCGTTATTTTTTGTGTTTATTTGAGTTTATGCTTGACATGGCTCAGTAACGCCCTGATGATGGCTCACACGTTTGGAGCCGAAACGTCGGCAAAATTAAAATATTAAAAAAAAAAATAAAATAACTCCCGATTATTTCTGCCTACAATTATTATTTATTGGAAGGAATTAGTCCGGGTGGCGGTCATTAAATGAAACAACTAAATAGTTTCAACTATTTATTGTTTGCCAACGTTTCGACCCCTCTTGTGGGTCATCATCAGGGCGCATGTTGGGAGAATGGAAACTGAACTAATTACATCCACAATTATTATTTATATTTCCTTTTAAATAAAATAATTAAATGTTTCACTTAATTAACATGGTTAATTAATTATTGTATCGTAAGGACCGAAAATGAAGACTGTACTCTCATGACCATTTTAGTTCTGTCTGAAACAAGCAAAATTACGGAGTTAAAATTTTATAAAGACTATTTGTAACAGCGAAGAAAATTCTATAACTCGAGAAAACTATATTTTTTAAAATATTTTATTTTGTATTTATTCTTAGTTGGTGATTCGAGTAAATTAGTAATAATTGACATTTTTATTAATACTGCCCAAACTTTGAATTTGAATATATATATATATATATATATATATATATATATATATATATATATATATATATATATATGTATTTTTTTTTTTTTTGTTTTATTATTAAATCTTTAATGAGACTTTCAGATGGACTATACTTATTCAAAAGTAACATTATGAAGAACTAATATTAATGTTTTGTAATGAAAATGTTTTTACTTTTATACCTTGTTCCTTGGGATTAACTATATGACCAATGCCCTTTTTGCTGTTGCTTGATTAAGTAAATATCAATAGAGATTCTTGACAAATTAAATGTAATACTTTATTTAACTCATACTGGTTCCTGAATATTATTCCAATATTTCGCAATGATAAGCAATAATTCATTTATAATTAAATAATTTTTAAATTAATCTCTACCGTTAATTAGTTGATATTCTCTAACAAAATTATTACTTGATTATCCATATTCTCTGTTATGTATGTATGAGCCAATAAAATATAACATATATTCGTTAATAGTTTCTTGTTGCTAATTGATATTTCGCTGTTTTTATGATTGTAGTTATTTTGGTCGGCAATGTTATTTCAAATTACAACAGGTGAGAAATGTATTAATACAACAACGTTGTATCTTGTATGCTATGGGGCAGTTACATTTTTTGCGTCGCAATTTGGTGTTGGGTATTGTTTAGTAACTGACATTATTTTTTAATTTATCAGTATAAACATAATATGTTTTTTCATGCTAAAAATCACTACTGTTAATCTCGTATTTTGAAATTCAGTTATAATTACTGGGAATAATTTATTGCAGGGAATTGAGGTATAAATCATATGCACTATGAAGCTTTTTAAAATTTTAATAATAAAAGTATTGAAATACATTTTAATATATAAGAGGTAGTAACATTTATACAACTTATCATACAAATGGTCTGAATCAATAATATATTATAGGAAAAATACAAAAGTCAACCTTTATACACAAACTACATAACATCAATACAAAAATAGAATCCTGAATTCTTGTTTTATTACAGATATTGTCAGTGTGACCTTTCTTACCTTATGTTTAACAATCTAATAGATTTTGATTTTTGTAATATGTTATATCAATTATAACTATTAATATTATGCTATAACAATGCTGTTTTAAATAAGTCCTGTCGGTCTTGAATGTATACACATGTACGCAGTTCTTTGTTTTCTAATTAATTGTAATCCACGAAGAAACATCAAAGTTAAATAGGAACGGATTTGAAAATATGTCTATATAAATTTTTAAGCAGAAAGGAAGTCATAAATGTGTGTAAAGACGTTATACATTACAATGACAAATAACCTTTCATACATGTTAATTACACCGTAAATCAAATGAAAATTTTCATTATTTACATAAAAATGAAGATGCTGCTAATAAATTCTCTATTATATTACAAAGGCAAACCACGTACAGAAATCAAATTGTAGGATTCATTTTCTGATCCAATAAAACAAACAAAAAATAAAATAACCTACTCTATATAACAACATAATATAGAAATGGTAATTTCAAGCCATTGTATGGTTGAATTTTAAATTTTAATGAATCGAGGTTCTAAGTTATTATCTACCTCCGATTCATATTATAAATTATCCATACAACACAAAATAATATATATTACCTAATAATATAACTGTAACTATTTAGGAAGTGACAAACAGAAACAAATATATGTATAAATATATATATGCTTATTACACTAATATTCAATTATCACATTCATAAAAGACATATGAAACGCATTTATCATAATAAAAATTAAAAAAATGGTTACCAACATTTCGCTACAATGAACAAAAAGTTACAATAGAAAGAGTGTAATTTTTAAAATACTTTTTCTGTATATTTTTTTAAAATATTCGATTCCACAATTCTAGATAAAAGAATAATACTTGGATAAAAATCACATGGTTTTTCAAATAAGCATTATATTAAAAAATATATATTCAAAAAATGTAGGACACTTAATTGGCAATATCTACCCTGAGGTTACGTGATATACGCGTTGGAGAAGCCACTTATCAAGTCATGAATAAACTTTCTGAAAGATATGAAAAGGTGTGTGGCTTAAAAGAGTACGAAGTAAACTTACTGTGAGCGTTCGTCTCAAACATTAAAAGAAAGAAGATCAAATTACCTGTATCATCTTCTCCCGTCGGTATCCGCTTCGCATCAACACACAAGTTGGACTAAATATAATTCGAATGATGATTGGGAACAATAATCGCTGATTACTTCCTCTTGGCTCTGGGAGCTCCGTCGACCTTGTTGGCGCGCCGCTCTGCACAAGACCGGACGTTGTTGAGGAGGTAGCGAAACTGGAGGAGTTGGACAGCGGTAACACTCGGGTCCGAACAGCATTCCAGCCATCTGAGGAACTTTTCACCGTGTTTTAGCGCTTCATCAGCCGACTCTGGTGGGTCGTCTTCATCTTCTGAAACTTCTTTAATATCCTTGACTCGGTTCTCCTTCGTCTCGTCGCGAACGTTGTTGTTATTCAAATTGAGGAAGACATTATCCAAGGTCGATTTAGACTTGACTAATGGTAATGGTTCTAAAACAGATTCTTTGGAAGGGCTCTGAAACCCGTACTGTTTGTACCATCGCCAAAACCAGCTGCTATTGTCAGCCTCTTTGAGACCGTTGACATTAGGTTGTTGCTGCTGATTGCTAAGCCAGTACCAGAGAGATTCCGTATCGAACCGGGCTCGCTTCGCCTCGGAGGGTCCATCCGGTTTCTCCGGCTCAGGAGACGGAGAACTCTTGTTGGCTAAGGCGTGTAGTTTATCTTCATTCTTGCACCACCCACGAAGGGTCGATTCCGGTACGCCGATGATTCTTGCGACTGAAGCCTTCGATTCGCCTTCGTGAACCCTCTGAATGGCCTCCAACTTCTCATGGATCGACAGCTGCCTCACCGGACGTTTGTTCTGAGATACTTTAGCCATCATGCCGTGGGCTGATCACTATGGTCATGCACTTCAGTATAACATGCTCGATGGCAAGATCCTAAGACACCCTGACCACACGGTTAGACAGTTGTGAGAGGACTGGCAGTTGTGTTCTAGTTAGTAGTTAGGGCCGGTGGACCGTAGGGAAGGGGAAGAGAGAGAGGGAGGGTCTTGTCCTTTGTGTGGATCAATAAGCCCTCCTCCCCCCCCCCCCCACCAGTGGACACTGGCGGACTTAGTCCCTTCCTAACCCTGGTTACCAGGCGACCGCCTCCCCAGTGGTCACCTTCCTCCCTAGCTCCTCCTCAACAGCTCCCCAGCTTCCCTCTCATTTAGTTCATTCCCCAGTTGCTAATGCCGTATTTATAGCCTCCTCCTAGCAATTTTACTGCATTAGTCTTTTATTTCACCGATAATTAGTTAAGACATTGACACATTAAATTAAAGAGTCTTAATTGATAAATAAAAAATTTTTCGACATTCTTTGTTTTTTTTAATCATGGATATCGATTGAGAAACATTAGAATTACCTTACATTATTAGAATTTTTAATTAAGTGACCTAGTTCTCCACGTACATGGTCATATTATATCCTCAAACCACTATTAATCACACTTAAGTTGCGAATCCGTTGAAAAATCACATCTTCTTAATAACTATCATAAGAAGTAAAAATTGAATTTTTCTTAGGCTGTACAACAATGGTTTTAAATTGATTTAAAGCGAAAAATTCTACATTTAGAATAATTATCTATTTTCAAACAATTTACAGACACAAACTAATATCAGATAATGATTTTAGCCTGTCACGCGATATGCCAATTTGATTCGAAAAAAATAAATTCATTGTTCATTCTTAAGAATTAAGTGTTAGAATATGAAAAAATAATTAAATTGTATTTATGAAGTAATTTATAATTATTACTATTGTCCATTATTGCAACTTAATGATGTTATTAACTAAATAAGTAATTAAAAATCATTTATATCGAATGCCAAAAATATAATTCTCAAATAATAGACAAATAATTTGTGAATGGATGATCATTGGTCCGATGCTGAGGAATCTTAAATTTACCTACAAGATTATTTTATCTTGGGCATTAGATACGAACTGGCTTTGTTTCAAAAAGATTATTCAAAAACAATTTGACAAAAAATATATCATCTTTGTGAAATCAATCTTAGTATTATAGTGAAACAAAAATGTAAGTTCCATCCATCCACATAAAGAATGACTACCTAGAAAAAAAAAAAATAAATAAAAGGGAGGGTAATTTAATATTAGGTGGGCTATATTTTTGCTACTAACAATAACTGTAATATTAGAATACTGTAAAAATAATTATTTCCAAAAGCCTAATCACCTCCTTGCACGGGCGTTGGCCGTAAAGCTGTCCGAATATCTATAACTATTGAACTCATGGGTTGTAAAGGTAAATTTTTTTTTTTTTTTTAATGTTTTAATAAAGCATACGTTTCAAATGAAAGAACCGTTTTACCATTCTAATTATTCCTTTTTGTGTTTTTTATGTACCACATACTTTTTAATACGAGTACCTATATTGCCAGTCCCATATCGGATATCGCGATAAGATATTTGTGTAAGGGTATATAAGTTTTGTTTAGGCATAAGGTTTATCAGTCCAAGTCTTTATTATCCTTACTCGTAGTATTTTTATTTTATCATATTTATTTTGAGCACGGAAAGACTCTATATTATTGATTATATTTGTTCTATATGGATGTAGAAATTATTCGTCTTTATTCTTAGTCTGATTAATTCTTTAACAATTAATTTATTTTATATTATTTTTTGTTTGGTTCAATAGGTAAAAAAAAATTCATTTTGGAAAAGAAAGAAACCAACTACTGCGGAAGAATGTTTGGGTTAACTCATAAAAAAAAACAATACCATTCACAATATTTATAATGTGTCCGGACATTTTGTCTTTTGTGTGTGTGTATTCGTATGTGGTCTATCACAAAAACTAAAAGTCGTACGAATCTGAAATTTTCGTATTTAAGACGAACTATACGCCCCAGATATTGCAGTAATCTTTTTCATAAAAATCAGCTAACCAGAAGAACCACTTTATACCATGCATTTTGGACCTTTTTACGATTTTATCCAAAACGGCTCAAACAATTTTGATTAAACCCAGTAATATAGATGTAAAATGTAATGGGCTTTAATATGATGAAGGTTTCATTCTGATTGAAATAGTCTCACAGGGCTTAAATGGCGATATTTTAAATTTTCTTCCTCTAAAGTACCTTTAATTTGGTAGATTCTATAAAAATTACTATATAATATTTTTAGGATTGATAAAAAACAGATAAATATATAATTTGAATTAATACGATATCCAACTAAAGGAAAAAAGAGCAAAGATATTTTTGAGGATGTATTGGCGACTGTAGAAATAATCGTAGGTATAAATAATTGGGTATCAGTCTTTTTTAATATTTTAATTTTGCCGGCGTTTTGTCTCAAACTTGTGCACCATCATCAGGGCATTACTGAGCCATGTCCAAGTATAAATTCTTCATAAAGGAGTTATAAACAAACTATAAAGGAGTTTATGCTAAGACGTGGCTCAGTAATGCCCTGATGATGCCTCACAAGTTTGAGCCGAAACGTCGAAAAAATTAAAATATTAAAAAAATACTAACTCCCGATTATTTCCACCTACAAAGATATTTTTGTATGCAATTTTTGAACATAAAAACAGTAATATTGACGTTGGAAAGCTTAAGATTTTAGATAAAATATTATCTTCTACAAAAAATTGTAAAAGTCAATAGAGAGTGATGAAAAGCCGATGAACCTAACTGATTGTTGTAGACAAAAAGTATAAAAGACTATTTAATAAAACACATGTTTCTAATAAAATCCAATTCAATTAATTCTTTAAAAAATTATTTTTATCTCTAAATGCATTTAAAAATTCTTAAATTGAAGGAGGTAAGTGAAATTCGTATGTTGTGCACACCTGATTTGTTTTAAGTAGTTTTCGTTATTACTATCACTCACCTATATGTGAAATATATAGTAAGGGAAATAATTGCGAACGTGAAAATTTTCGAATTCCAGTTCTTGACGGAAATACACGTTTTAGGGTCACCTGAGTACAAATGACCAAGTCCCGCAAAAAGGTCTGTGTGTGTCCGAGTGTGGTAGCACCCGCGCGTAAACGAAAAGTCCTATGAAATTGAAATTTCATATTTAAGACAACTATGCGCCCGAGATGTTACATAAACTTTTTTATTAAAATCAGCTAACCAGAAGAGCCACTTTATACTATGCATTTTGCACCATTTTACGATTTTCTCAAAAACTACTGCAACGATTTTGTTTAAACTCGCTAGATAGATGTAACATTTAATGGGCTTTAATATCATTTAGGTTTCATTCTAATTGGAATAGTCTGACAGGGCTTAAATAGCGATATTTTAAATTTTCTACCTCTAAAGTACCTTTAATTTTGTACATTCCAAAAGATTAACCATACCATCTTAATGACATTGATAGAGGACGGCTAGATATACAAGTTGGACGAATTTTATGACCAACTAAAGGATAAAAGAGCAAAACTATTTTTTAATGTAATTTTTGAACATATAAACAGTAATATAGACGTATAATAGACCATTGGAACGCAAACAATTTTAGAAAAGTTGTAAAAACTAAAGAAGAGTGATGAAATGCGGATAAAATTAACTGATTGTTTTACATAATAAGATAATAGATTGTTTTAAAAAACACATGTTCAGTCGAAACACTATTTAATTAATTTTTTAATGATTTATTTTTAATTCTTAATGTATTTAAAAATCCCTAAATTAATTTTAGCAACAGACGTAAGTGAAAGTCGTGTAATGCGCTCACCAGATAAGTCGCTTTCGTTATTTTCTTTTTAAAAATATTTTAAGAAGGTTAAATTCTGTGTAATGGCCATTTTCAGGTGAATGAATGATTCCTAATTGGTGATAATGATACAAGTCCCTTGCCGTTTTCGTTGTCTAGTTGATATCGCCGCTAGTGAGTTTGAAAGAATCAGAATTTCACCTCTTTCGCCGAATTCATTCCAGTCAAGTTGTAGTTGTACACGGGGGCAATAAAACCATAAATCATAAAATTATATAAAATCACGTTTAAGGTCCCTTTTCGGCTATACCTGAGAGAGCGGCGAGGGTCTAAATGCAAGGGCTAAAAAGGTTGCGCTAATAAGGAAGAGAGGAAGGAGGGTAAGAGGAGGGTACGGGGGAAGAGGGGGGTGGGTACGCGGGGAGGCACGAGGAGGGTACGCGGGGAAGGGGGCACGGGAGGACAGAGGTCACCTTGGGGCCCGCACCCCCCCTCCACTATCTACCAGATCAATTGTCTCCCTATCTTTGTTTCTGTCCTCTCTAGTCCTTTATCTCTACTCTTCCCCTTTCAGAGATATAAGCTCGAGCTTAAATGTACCAATTATCATGAGAGTTTCTGGCGTCTGTTAAACTAGGGTAGTACTTATACTACATACAATATGAAATAAATGGCTGCGTATATACTGTAGATTAACTCGATTATTAATAATCTGACACAAGATTTTCGCAAATCACCCTTGTCCCGTAACTCCCGGGCGAAAACGAAAAGTCCTAGGTAACTGAAATTTCGTATTTAAGACTATACGCCCGAGATGTTACTTGACACCTTTTTATCAAAATCAGCTGATCGGAAGATCTACATTATACCATGCATTTTGGACCTTTTTACGGTTTTCTAAAAAAACGGATCAAACTATTTTGATTAACACTATATATCAACGTAAAATTTGATGGGATTTAATATCATGTAAGTTTCATTCTGATTGAAATAGTCTGACAGAGCTTAAATGCCGATATTTTAAAATTTCTTTCTCTAAAGTACCTTTAATTTGGTAGATTCTATAAAAATTACTATGTAATCTTTTTAGCATTGATAAAAAACAGATAAATATATAATTTGAATGAATACGATATCCAACTAAAGGAAAAAAGAGCAAAGATATTTTTGAGGATGTATTGGCGACTGTAGAAATTATCGTAGGTAAAAGTATAATAGATTATTTAATAAAACACATATTTCTATTGAAATTCAAAATAATTAATTCTTTAACAATTTATTTGTATCTTTAAATGTATTTAAAGGTCGCCATTTTGGACGCGGAAGGTTATAACTGTGATAAGTTTGCTCTCTAGTTTTTTCCGATTTTTGTTATGTTTTAAGTGAAAAAATTTAGTGTTTACAAACAAACTTGCTTCCTAACTGTGTGCTGAACAAGCAAACAAGAAGAGAAGTAAAATTTATTTAGTGAAGTGGGTTCTCCCACTGGAAAAATGACGGAAGCCTCAACTTCAAGTGCTCCAACCAGTGGCTTAGACATTTCTAATAATGCTATCGAGCACGAAAATATCTCCTGGGAGCTTGTGTCAGGAAGAAAAAGACATTTAACTGCAGAAAGAGACCCCAGGAAAATTATGAAGGTTAGTCCACCCACAAATACTCAAAACAGGTTCGAACCGTTATCACCCTCAATAGATGAACCAGAGCCATCAACTAACCAACCTACCAACACCAAACCGCCACCCATACATTTATCTGACGTTAAAGATTACCCTGCACTCATAACATTCCTTCATAATGAGGGAGGGGCAAACAGTTTCAGGCTCAAGACATCTGTCAGGGGAGTAACCGTATACCCTGAAAACTCAGATGTTTACCGAAAGTTAGTAACTAGCTTAAGAAAGGGAGGTGCGTACTTCCACACATATCAACTACCAGAGGAAAAAAGTCCACGAGTTGTTATCAAAAACCTACACTACGGCACACCACTAACCACCATAAAAGAAGAACTGGCCAAATATGGATATGAGGCAACAAGTATTGTCAACGTCATTTCACGATTTAAAACACCCCTTCCCATGTTTTTCGTGGACGTCTCAAAAGCAACATTCAATGACAAAATCTTTGACATTGAATTTTTGTACTATACCCATATAAAAATAGAGGAACCGCGCAAAAGAAAAATGATTCCTCAATGTATTCGATGCCAGCAGTACGGACACACAAAAACGTACTGCAACTACCCACCAAAATGTGTAAGATGTGGACTGGGCCACGAAAGCAGTGCTTGCACAAAACCAAGAGAAACAGCTGCAACCTGCGCCAACTGTAATGGCGCTCATCCCGCCAACTATAGGGGCTGCCAAACTTTGAAAGAACTTCGAAAACATCGTTCGAAGCAGTACGCTCCTCTGCGACCTTCAACAGTAAGACATGCACCGCCTGCCCTCAATGAGTTTCCACCTCTTCCACAACTAAATCAACCTCAGCCACCTCATCCAAGAACTGACCGGGAGCATCAGAGGCAGTTGAATCAACCAGCTCTAGCACCAGATCATCAAGATCAGAGACAGCCACAACAACCAGCTCAAGCCCAGTACCAACAGCACCAGAGACACCCGCAACAACCATCACAAGCCCCACACCAACAGCTACCAGCTCAAGCGCCACACCAACGACACAGATATACAGGTATGAGTGGGGGCACTACCCTACCGGTCCCGCCGGTAGATAACTCCTCTGGCCAGTTATACAATATTATCAATAATTTAAACAATCTCATTCAGCCCCTCTTCGGTCTTCTTCAACAACTCTCTCAAACTACCCTTGCCCTTAGACAATTATATGCCCATTAATCAGATGACTGTAGGCTCCATGTCTATCATACTATGGAACGCAAACGGACTTAATCAACATAGGACAGAACTAGACATATATTTACACGAGAAACGAATTGACATAGCACTAATCACTGAAACACATTTTACACCAAAATCCAAATTTTACATTCATGATTACAAAATCTATAGAACTGACCATCCAGACAATACTTCACACGGAGGCACTGCTATTCTCATCAGATCAACACTAAAACACCATCCTTTGCAATTACCCATATCACCTGACATACAAGCTACAGCCATTTCACTATTCTCTGAACATCACAACATTACTCTTGCTGCTGTTTATTGCCCTCCGAGATATGTCCTGACTTCCACGATGTTTAGTAACTTCTTCAAACGTCTCGGCAGATGCTTTGTCGCAGGTGGCGATTATAATGCTAAAGACCCGACTTGGGGATCTAGATTATCAACCCCAAGAGGAAGAAATCTCAGGTATGTCCTTCACGAACTTTCATTAGACACGATATCACCACACTCACCTACTTACTGGTTCTTCCTCTAAACTGTCTTTATTTTGTACATTCCAAAAGATTAAAACCATACATCTTAATATCATTGATAAGGACGGCTAAATATACAAGTTGGACGAATTTATGACCAACTAAGGCTAAAAGAGCAAACATATTTTTTTATTTAAGTTTCCAGATCAATTGTCTCCCTATCTTTGTTTCTGTCCTCTCTAGTCCTTTATCTCTACTCTTCCCCTTTCAGAGATATAAGCTCGAGCTTAAATGTACCAATTATCATGAGAGTTTCTGGCGTCTGTTAAACTAGGGTAGTACTTATACTACATACAATATGAAATAAATGGCTGCGTATATACTGTAGATTAACTCGATTATTAATAATCTGACACAAGATTTTCGCAAATCACCCTTGTCCCGTAACTCCCGGGCGAAAACGAAAAGTCCTAGGTAACTGAAATTTCGTATTTAAGACTATACGCCCGAGATGTTACTTGACACCTTTTTATCAAAATCAGCTGATCGGAAGATCTACATTATACCATGCATTTTGGACCTTTTTACGGTTTTCTAAAAAAACGGATCAAACTATTTTGATTAACACTATATATCAACGTAAAATTTGATGGGATTTAATATCATGTAAGTTTCATTCTGATTGAAATAGTCTGACAGAGCTTAAATGCCGATATTTTAAAATTTCTTTCTCTAAAGTACCTTTAATTTGGTAGATTCTATAAAAATTACTATGTAATCTTTTTAGCATTGATAAAAAACAGATAAATATATAATTTGAATGAATACGATATCCAACTAAAGGAAAAAAGAGCAAAGATATTTTTGAGGATGTATTGGCGACTGTAGAAATTATCGTAGGTAAAAGTATAATAGATTATTTAATAAAACCACATATTTCTATTGAAATTCAAAATAATTAATTCTTTAACAATTTATTTGTATCTTTAAATGTATTTAAAGGTCGCCATTTTGGACGCGGAAGGTTATAACTGTGATAAGTTTGCTCTCTAGTTTTTTCCGATTTTTGTTATGTTTTAAGTGAAAAAATTTAGTGTTTACAAACAAACTTGCTTCCTAACTGTGTGCTGAACAAGCAAACAAGAAGAGAAGTAAAATTTATTTAGTGAAGTGGGTTCTCCCACTGGAAAAATGACGGAAGCCTCAACTTCAAGTGCTCCAACCAGTGGCTTAGACATTTCTAATAATGCTATCGAGCACGAAAATATCTCCTGGGAGCTTGTGTCAGGAAGAAAAAGACATTTAACTGCAGAAAGAGACCCCAGGAAAATTATGAAGGTTAGTCCACCCACAAATACTCAAAACAGGTTCGAACCGTTATCACCCTCAATAGATGAACCAGAGCCATCAACTAACCAACCTACCAACACCAAACCGCCACCCATACATTTATCTGACGTTAAAGATTACCCTGCACTCATAACATTCCTTCATAATGAGGGAGGGGCAAACAGTTTCAGGCTCAAGACATCTGTCAGGGGAGTAACCGTATACCCTGAAAACTCAGATGTTTACCGAAAGTTAGTAACTAGCTTAAGAAAGGGAGGTGCGTACTTCCACACATATCAACTACCAGAGGAAAAAAGTCCACGAGTTGTTATCAAAAACCTACACTACGGCACACCACTAACCACCATAAAAGAAGAACTGGCCAAATATGGATATGAGGCAACAAGTATTGTCAACGTCATTTCACGATTTAAAACACCCCTTCCCATGTTTTTCGTGGACGTCTCAAAAGCAACATTCAATGACAAAATCTTTGACATTGAATTTTTGTACTATACCCATATAAAAATAGAGGAACCGCGCAAAAGAAAAATGATTCCTCAATGTATTCGATGCCAGCAGTACGGACACACAAAAACGTACTGCAACTACCCACCAAAATGTGTAAGATGTGGACTGGGCCACGAAAGCAGTGCTTGCACAAAACCAAGAGAAACAGCTGCAACCTGCGCCAACTGTAATGGCGCTCATCCCGCCAACTATAGGGGCTGCCAAACTTTGAAAGAACTTCGAAAACATCGTTCGAAGCAGTACGCTCCTCTGCGACCTTCAACAGTAAGACATGCACCGCCTGCCCTCAATGAGTTTCCACCTCTTCCACAACTAAATCAACCTCAGCCACCTCATCCAAGAACTGACCGGGAGCATCAGAGGCAGTTGAATCAACCAGCTCTAGCACCAGATCATCAAGATCAGAGACAGCCACAACAACCAGCTCAAGCCCAGTACCAACAGCACCAGAGACACCCGCAACAACCATCACAAGCCCCACACCAACAGCTACCAGCTCAAGCGCCACACCAACGACACAGATATACAGGTATGAGTGGGGCACTACCCTACCGGTCCCGCCGGTAGATAACTCCTCTGGCCAGTTATACAATATTATCAATAATTTAAACAATCTCATTCAGCCCCTCTTCGGTCTTCTTCAACAACTCTCTCAAACTACCCTTGCCCTTAGACAATTATATGCCCATTAATCAGATGACTGTAGGCTCCATGTCTATCATACTATGGAACGCAAACGGACTTAATCAACATAGGACAGAACTAGACATATATTTACACGAGAAACGAATTGACATAGCACTAATCACTGAAACACATTTTACACCAAAATCCAAATTTTACATTCATGATTACAAAATCTATAGAACTGACCATCCAGACAATACTTCACACGGAGGCACTGCTATTCTCATCAGATCAACACTAAAACACCATCCTTTGCAATTACCCATATCACCTGACATACAAGCTACAGCCATTTCACTATTCTCTGAACATCACAACATTACTCTTGCTGCTGTTTATTGCCCTCCGAGATATGTCCTGACTTCCACGATGTTTAGTAACTTCTTCAAACGTCTCGGCAGATGCTTTGTCGCAGGTGGCGATTATAATGCTAAAGACCCGACTTGGGGATCTAGATTATCAACCCCAAGAGGAAGAAATCTCAGGTATGTCCTTCACGAACTTTCATTAGACACGATATCACCACACTCACCTACTTACTGGCCAACATCTAGACGTAAGACACCAGATTTACTTGATTTTTTCATAACTAAAGGACTCCGCACTACACCTCACACAATAAGTACGAGCACAGATCTTTGCTCTGATCATTCTCTTTTGCATTTAGAACTATTTGAAGAACCACTTGTAGCTAAGAAACACACATCTCTCACAAATGGCATAATGGATTGGGATGCGTTCAGAAACTGTCTAAATACTGCTCTCTCCATTCCTTTGGCTATTAAAAATGAAGAAGAGCTTGAGGATGCTGTAGAATGCTTCACACAGAAGCTACAAGACGCTGCATGGTCCTCATCAATTCCTAGTCGAAGAAAACATGAAAAGCTACCAATTTATCCACAGTACATAAGGGATTTGATCAGAGCAAAAAGAAGAGCCCGGAAAATATGGCAGACAGACCGACTTCCATCAGACAAACAAATTTACAACCGACTCAACAACGAACTCAAACGACAAATTGCAAAATTTAAAAGAACAACTTATGATAACTACATTAGTAACCTTTCGACTGACGATGGCAGCTTGTGGAGGCATACTAAAAATCTTACTAAGCATCGGGAAGTGCCTGCACCCCTCCGAAAAGAAGATGGTTCCTGGGCCATGGCTGACGGAGAAAAATCCGAACTGTTCGCCGAATATCTATCTTCTATCTTTACACCACACACAGAATTCAACAACATCGAACATGATAAAATTGTACTTAAAACTCTGGATGAACCTTTACAACTGACATTACCTCCTCCTTCCTTCACACCTGCCCAAGTCGCTGAACAAATCAGAAAGTTGCCTAAAAAGAAAGCCCCTGGACACGACTTAATTAACGCTGAGGTACTCCAGCAAATGCCCAGGAAAGCTCTAGTGTTTCTGACTTCAATCTATAACGCGATACTGAGGACAACCAAATTCCCGCTTCAATGGAAATACTCACATATTACAATGATTCACAAGACCAACAAGGACAAAAATACTCCCTCATCATACCGACCAATAAGCTTACTTCCGCTATGCTCCAAAATTTTCGAACATCTACTACATAAAAGACTTCTTGATGTATTAACTAACAACGACATCGTACCAGATCATCAATTTGGATTCAGAAGACATCACTCGACATTGCACCAACTACACAGAGTGACGGACTACATATCCACCGCACTAGAGCAGAAGTTATACACTACTGGCGTATTTCTCGACGTTGCTCAAGCCTTCGACAGAGTTTGGCACCAGGGGCTTCTCTTCAAACTCAAGACTATCCTTCCGCCTACTTACTACCTCATTATTCATTCTTTCCTTTCTCACAGATTTTTCTCCGTTCGACAGGGATCAGAGCTATCTGCCATGAGATCTATCGCAGCAGGAGTACCCCAAGGTGCAGTGCTCGCTCCGTTACTCTACATTATTTACACTCATGACATACCTTACAGCCCCAATATTCTAACAGCGACTTATGCCGACGACACAGCGATCTTAACGAAACATAAAATTGCAACCCACGCCTCAGAGATCCTACAACAACATCTAATAAAATTACATGACTGGTTCAAACTCTGGAAAATCCGATTGAATAATGACAAATCACACCATATCACCTTTACTCTTCGACATGACACGAGTCCTCCCGTTTTCTTAGACAACACACAAATTCCACAGACGGACACTGTACATTATCTTGGTTTGACGTTTGACAGAAGAATGACTTGGGGCCCGCATATTAACCAAAAAAAGAAAACCCTTAACCAAAGACTGAGACTTCTTTACTCACTCTTTTCAAAACACTCGAAACTAAAACTTCGACAGAAATTAAACACCTATACTTACCTACTGAAACCTATTTGGACTTACGCATCACAGATATATGGGACAGCTAAAAAGACTCACATTAACAAACTTCAAATCTTTCAGGCTAAAACGTTTAGAACAATTACAAAAGCACCATGGTACGTTAGCAACATAACTTTACATACTGACCTTAAGATGCCAACCGTCAATGAGCACATACGGACACACTACAAACGTTTCCACGACAAACTACAAGGTCACCCTAACACACTAATCAATGACATGGCCACAACACTCATGCCAGGAAATGCCTACAGAAGGCTGAAGAGGAGTTGGATGAGAGACCTTCTCCTTTAGTAATATACACTAATTTCATGCCAGGAGTAGGTACCGCTGGGTGCTGCTCTCCCTCATGCCTATCACGCCATGTTTCTTAAAATTGACCGCACATTCACTGATTGTTCATTGTATTATTTACAGGTGTGAATAAAGATTTAAAGTTAAAAAAAAAAAAAAAAAAAAATGTATTTAAAAATTCTTAAATTGATTTTAACAACGTAGGTAAGTGTTGCCCTCACCAGATTTTTACATATTCGATTAAGCATTAATTTCTTCCATCATATCTTCATTTATATATCCTACTATACAACTCGCCACTATTCTTCGACTTTTCGGGGTTTTGTCTCCATTTTCAAGATATTTTATGTTGGTCCAAAAGTTCATCTATTTATTTCTTTCAATTATGAAGAATTATTCTTCATGTGGTTAATGCCTTTATCCATATTTTGCTCTAGAACAAAAAAGATAATCTTTTGGACCAACATAAAATATCTTGACAATGGGGACAAAACCCCGAAAAGTCGAAGAATAGTGGTGAGTTGTATAGTAGGATATATAAATGAAGATATGATGGAAGAAATTAATGCTTAATCAAATATGTAATTATATTTAGGTTGTTTTGGGGACTGTTGAAATTATAATAGGTAGACGTAATTCGGAGTCCGTTTGGTAACCAATATTTCAATTTTGCCGATGCGCAGTGGGCAATATGTCCGATTTAGGTGGACGAAATTCTGAAACTTGTCTATATTTATCCTTCGGGGTCCCAGATTACGGACAAAAATTATAAGAAACAATTATAAAAACTAATTAATGTTTTGACACGATTAGCGAGCGCACCGTGGTCAAACATCAAATTTATTTGCTAAAATCTAAAACTCCCCTATATTTTACGTTTGAAGTCCCAGAATACGGGAAAAACAATACAAAAAATCTAATTATGACTCGGAGTTGCTAAAATCTGCTAATAGATGTATTTTATATGGTTTAGGAAATTCTTGAAATTATAGATTGTAAAATTTTTGATTCGTAATGTTGTGTCTGAAAAAAATGATGTATCACCAAAAACGCAAAAATTCTTTGTAATCTCTAAAGACTAGAAGGATTGGTAAAAAAAATCATACAAACAAATCCTTGGGGTAACTTGGGTGTTATATAGTTTTTCGTTATTGAATAAGGGTGTACATTTACAAATTGCTAAATCAACTCTATAGGTGAGATTGCAATTTATATTCAATAGCGAGTTTTCAAATATAATGTCTTACCTGTCTTAGCAATGTCCATTGTTAAATAAAAGCAAAAATACTTTGCTCTAAATACACCATAAACAGAATAAATGACCGTCGAATAAAAGTAATCCCACTGTTGGTTATTAGGCACCTGTGTGAACAGGAATGATTCATTCGTTTACTATTTATTTATAAACACGGTATCGTGGGAAATATTAGTATTAATGGTCTTGCCAACTAATAATAAAAAGGTGAAGCACTGGAAAATTCCAAACTTTTGACTTGACTTTTGTCCACCTAAATTGGTGATTTAGTCCACTGTGCGACGTTTCGGCTCAAATATGTGAACCACCATCAGGGTAGCGATGAGTCATGCCAAACAAAAACTCACCCGTTTGAGCCGAAATACCTGCCAAATTAAAATATTGTTTACCAAACGGACGCCTGATTATTTCCACCTATTGAAAAAAATATATTGCTAAAGTTCTTGGTGATCTCGTCACTCTCCATTATGTTCTAAAATCTTGAATGTTAAGTATCTTTTAGTATTTAGCATTATAACGATATGCACCTATACATGGTATTTGAGGAAAATTGAATTTATCCTGGACAAATTTTTTTCTCCTTCTCTTGACCATCACACAACTATAATATTCTATATTTACTTTTATATGTAAATGTATGTGTATATAGAACTATATTTTAATTTTGAGACGTTTCAGCTCAAACACGTGAGTTTATGCTTGGTATGACTCATTGCTGCTCTGGATAGGGCATGTTTACATGTTTGAGCCGAAAAGTCAACAAAATTTAAATATTGTTTACCAGACTGACTCCTGATTATTTTTTCCTATCGAAAAAAAGATAGTGTTTAAGTTTTTGCGCATCTCGTCACCCCACATTACTTCCTACAATCTTGTATTAAATAACTTTTAATATTTAGCATTCTAACGGTAGCATGCAGCTGTATCTTTGAGGAAAATTAAATTTAACTGTATTATTTCATTAAGAAATTATTTAACTTGGCTTCAGGCACCCCATCAAACACACATTGAAACAAAAACAGTCCCAATGTCCATGGAAACATTAAAAATACAACATAACTTAATTGAAAGAGTTGAAAATCTGTCAAACAATAAACTACCATATTTCATAGATGAGGAAGTAATTAAACAAAATAGTTTCTAGATTAAAGATTTAAAAGAACTTGATGAAAAACTATTACCATAGTAATAAAAAACTATTACTATTGACAGACAACTTAACAACAAAAATAACTGGGATTTAATCCTACAGGAATTTAGAGAATTTATAAGAGGTATTTATAGATCACAATTTATACAGAGGGCTGTAGTTTCAGAAAAAATGTTTATGTATAAAAACTTAAATTATGATTGTAGGACGCAATATTTGTTTGATACCAAATTAAGTTTTAATGGGGTCAAATGGATATTTATAGTTAGATGTGAATTGTTATACCTAAACTACAATAGGTTTTGTTCAAATAACAATGAGATTTGCTCGCTTTGTAATAGAAGAGATGTAGAAAATACGTTTCATTTCCTTGCTACATGCTCCATTTTGTGTGACTTTAGAATAAGGTGCTTCGGAAAGAACTGTCTAAACGTTGACGAAGTAATAAACGGGCTTAACGGCCAAAACTGGATGGTTGTGTATAATTATTGTAAACTAGCATGGTCTTATATATATAAAAGAATTTAATTATATTTAAAACTTGTCATATATATACATAATAGTAATTGTTTTGAGCCGGGCGAAGGATTAGTAGAATCAATGAGTGAGATTTGTTTTTACTTATATGGTTACTGTTTGATTTGTAAATTGAACAGGTCGGCTCCGAACTAGAAGGTCTAAAAGAAAATAGTTTTGTTATTTTTTTTTTTATAATTTGTAAGATTGTTATATTTTTGTTGTAATATGCTGAAAAAAATATTTAAAAAAGAGTTATCTATCTATTTATATAAAATGTAACCTAGAAGTATATTTTAGTTGTCTTCTCCTTCACTTGGTTATCAAATTCTTATTTTATATTCAAATTTTTTTTTTATTTAATATAATTCTTACGAAAACAAATTGGAGAAAATACAAGGAATTAAAAAATAAAAAACTTGAAAACCATCCATGGCAATAAAAAACAGATTCATAAAAAAAGAAGCGAATCAAAAGAATAGTAAAAGAAATAATACAAACACTCCTATATTCAAATAAAAAAATCTGGTGCGGGCAACACATGACTTTCACTTACCTCGACTGTTAAAATCAATTTAAAAATTATTAAATATACTTCAATTTGAAACATATTTTAAGTTGATTTTAATAAAACGTGTATTCATTTTCGTTGGAAACGTAAGATTTAGATTAAATAATATAACTGTATTAAATTGTTAATCAGTAATAAGTTAATTCTCTATTTGTGACTTTATATTACCTTTTACAATTTTGTGTATGAGATAATTTTTTTTTTTTAATCTTTCTCTTTCCAACGGTATATTATAGGTCTATATTACTGTTCATATTATAAAAAAAAAAATTACATTTAAAAATAGTTTTGCTCTTTTATCGTTTAGTTGGTCATTAAATTGGTCCAACTTGTATATTTAGCCGTCCTCTATCGATTTCATTAAGATGATATGGTTAATCTTTTGGAATGTACAAAATAAAAGGTACTATAGAGGACAAAATTTAAAATATCGGCATTTAAGCCTTGTAAGATTTAATTTAACCTATATCAAATTAAAGCCCATTAAATTATACATCCATATAGCGAGTTTAATAAAAATCGTTTGAGCCATTTTTGAGTAAATCGTAAAAAGGTGCAAAATGCATGGTATAAAGTGGCTCTTCTGGTTAGCCAATTTTGATGAAAAACGTTCTGTAACATCCCGGGCGTATATTTTTCTTAAATATGAAATTTTAGTTTTATAGGACTTTTCTTTTTCGCGTTGTCCTTACCACACACACATACAGACCTTTTTTCGGGACTTGGTCATTTGGACTCAGACCCTAAAACGTGTATTTCGTCGAAAACTGCAATTCGAAAATTTTCACGATCGCAATACTTAGCCTTACTATATATTTCATATATAGGTAAGTGAAAGTAAAAATTATTTAAATGTAAGCATCAACCTTATGGTTGTTGTTGTTGTTTGGGGTTTTGAGGCGTAAAATCCAGGGGTCATAAACGCCTATAGTTCTCTTTAATTAAAATAAATAAATCAAAATTAATAAACTAAGCTTTTAATGATAGTAATAATAATAAGAGAAAATAGTAGATAAAAATGAAATTAAAAGACTATATTATAAATATAGTCTATATTATAGACTATATTATAAATAATAGGTGACTCTTAAGAAATCTGAACAGCGACGAAAGAATGTATTCCATATCAGAGAGTTTGGAGGATATATTATCTCTGAGTTCAAATTTGTTTAAACTTGTCCTATAAAAAGGGCATTTGTCTAAAATGTGTTTGATAGTTAGGATATTATTACAGTTTTGGCACTTAATGGGTGGTCGTTTGGTAATGAGATGAAGATGGTCAACCTTATGGTTGTTTAAATGATTTATTTAAAAAAATCATTTAAAAAAACTTAAAATATATTTAAATAAAATTGTCGTCAAATTAATGGATTTTTTATCAGGCAAACAAACTATGGAACGAAAAGCTTAGCCAAATTAAAACAAAATCTGACTATTATCCACATATTATCTAAATAAAACTGAAGTTTTACATGTAGGTGAAGTCAATCTCATAGCCAACGACTTAATACAAGTAACCTAAACCTTAACTTAGGAACCAAACCTACTCTATCAAAAGTAATCGCCAAGTCAGGAGAATACTAAATCAAATCGTGGATACCCCAAACAATGTAATGTGTAAATATTCTGAAAGTTATATAATAGGGGTACTCACTACGTTTGCTATAGCATGCTATTTGTGCTATTGTGCTAAACCCATCAATTTTATACAGGAAATAACTGCTAATAGCATGCTATAGAAACGTAGTGAGTACCCCTAATATTGAAAAGAATAAACCCGAAGAAAACTCCTGACTGCGATGCGCAGTGGTTCCAAACGCACTTTTTCGAGACAAAAGTCTGCCCTGTTCGTGCTATTTATCATAAATGAGAAATTTAAATATTAAGTAAATTTTCTTTGAATGGTGTATGATTAGCATATTTTTAGCATAATTGTAAAAATATTTATTTGAAATAAATATATTACTTAACATTCTTGCACATTCCAATGTTTACTGTTTTATCCTTTGTTTGTAATTAATATTAGAAAGCCAAAGAAAATATTGGGTTTTATTCCACAATTTGGAGGTTTTCAAACAAATATGATAAAATTAACATTTTTTTTTTTAAACATTTCTCAATGATAAGCTGCTCATACCTAAAATTTAAGTTTTAATTCTAGTTACTATTACTATAAACTAAAAGGTTGTTTTTACAAAGCGCGACTCATATTTCATTATACAAAAATTAAGGAGACCAGAAAAACATTTACACAGTAAAATAGTATAACATTTAACTTGAAGTTATCAGTTGAAAAACCATGAAGTACTATTCTGAAACGAAATACAGATAAAAATATGCATATCTGTCAGTTTGTAACTATTATAACTTGTAACGGGAAGATCGATCTTGTTATTTATTTTTGTTATATGCAAAGCTCTGAAATCTCGTGGGTTTGTGATAAGTAATGCATCTATTTTACAATAACAGCTGTGCAGTGCAATAGCGGAAAAAACGAGTTTTTTTATTAGCGGTGCCAAAAAAAACCACTACCTAGTGGGTTCCACTACAACCTCCTACATATTCTATTTTAGAATTACCAATTATCATGAAATTATAAATATGAAATAAGGTTACTAAACTTTAAATATTAATTATTTACTAATAACAAATAATGTTAGAGGATTAAGTTTTGTATAAATATGTCTTAATTAAGAATTACGTTTACTACTATGTTTTGTACGTTTGGATTCATACTTTTATAGTTTTATACTTTAATTTTTCATGTTGTTAATGACGGACAAGTTTTAACTAAAAACATTTGAATATAAGAACGCTTAGTAACAATTTTTTTACCAATAAGTAAAATTAACCTATTTAAAAAAATAAAGATTTTTACAATTATGTTAAAACCATTTAGACTAATCTACATTAAAGAAAATTTTAATTATGAACCAAACGACTCTGAGTAATATCAATTTATTTTAATTAATAAAAACACACTTTGTCCTGAAAAAAGTTGCAATTTAAATCACTTCACCAGTAAGACTTGATAAATATTTGTTTAAATTAGATCCATCAAACAAAGTAGTGTGCTTGTAAATATTTTTAAATTTAACCACTACTCACAAATATGAAATATTCACCATATCAATACCAATTCAGAAACCTAAGTATGACAAAAGAAAAGTCGAAAATCATAGGCCTGTTTACTGTCTTTAAAATTGTTTATTACAGGTCAAAAGATATTTACTGATTTACAATGTAGATTCAGGTACCAAACTTCTGCTACAGGCCAGTTAGATAGGCTGACTGATAACATCCCCGAGGGATTTCATACCCCAAACAATGTAGTCTGTAAATATTCTGAAAGTTATATAATATTGAAAAGAATAAACCCGAAGAAAATTTATGACTGCGATGCGCAGTGGTTCCAAACGCACTTTTTCGAGACAAAAGTCTGCCCTGTTCGTTCTATTTATGATAAATGAGAGATTTAAACATTAAGTAAATTTTCTTTGAATGGTGTATGATTAGCATATTTTTAGCATAATTGTAAAAATATTTATTTGAAATAAATATATTACTTAACATTCTTGCACATTCCAATGTTTACTGTTTTATCCTTTGTTTGTAATTAATATTAGAAAGCCAAAGAAAATAAAAATTACCTATTTAAAAAAAATGAAGATCTTTACAATTATGTTAAAACCATGCTAATCCTACCCGTTAAAGAAAATTTACTTATGAACCAAACGACTCTGAGATATCTAATTTATAATTAATAAAACGACAAGGGCAGACTTTTGTCCTGAAAAAAGTGCATTTAGAATCACTGTGCAACCGATTGATAATATATTTGTTTTTAAATTAGCTCCATCGGAAATCAAGAGATTAGTGTGCTTAGTTAATATATTTTTTAAATTTAACCACTACCCACAAATATGAAATTCAGCCATAATCAAACAAATTCAGAAACCTAAGTATGACAAAAGGAAAGTCGAAAATCATAGACCTGTTTACTGTCTTTAAAATTGTTTATTACAGGTCAAAAGATATTTACTGATTTACAATGTAGATTCAGGTACCTAACTTCTGCTGCAGGCCGTTAGATAGGCTGACTGATAACATCACCGAGGGATTTCATAACAAACAACACACAGGTTGGTATTACTGGACTCCAAAGAGCTTTCGACAGTATTTAGCGCAAAGGACTCATATATAAATTTTTTTTCCAACATTCCAGATTATATAATAGCATTTTAATAGTACAGTCAAAAGATATTTACTGATTTACCAAATGTTAGATTCAGGTTACCTCAACTCTGCTGCAGGCGGCATTAGATAGGGTCTGACTGATAACATCACCGAGTGATTATCCATAAAAACAACACATCAGGTGTATTACTGGACTCAAAGAGTTTCGACAGTATTTAGCGCAAAGGACTCAATATAAAAAATTTTTTTTCAAAATTCCAGTTATATAATAGCATTTTTAAAAGTATCATCATTTTAAGTCTTAATATGATTTAAAAAGTTTTTGACTGCCAATATTTCTTAGAGCGTATTATTACAAACCAGAACTTCTCATGGCGGAGTTCTATCTCCAACGCTTTAATATTAAATCTAATTTAATGGGATACCCAACACACATCTATGTATTAAAATCACTATTTCTGACGAAACAACATTGCTACATCAAGTTACGACCATAGGATCAAAAAATAACCCAGGTTTTTATGTATGAAACAAATAAAAGAAATTAAACTAAAACTTTACTTTTTACTAGAGAATCCCCTTCCTATCCCAAATGTGTTTCAAAGTTTTTTCATTAAACAGTTTATGCAATTTTAAAAAATTTAACGGTCCATTTTAAACAGTTATAAAAGTTAATTTATGAATATTTATTTATAATACAAAACTTAAATGAGCATAAATGATTAAAATAACTGCAATTGTAATGAATATAAGAATGACTTTTACTCACAATTGTAATTATGTTGTGAAACAAACAGAGCTAGTGTTGATATTCCATATTTTAAGATATTCTAATTAATTATCAATAACTTCTTAAATAAAAGTTGCCTTTCGGCAAACTTACTTTTTCTTACATTTCAGTATATTGTATTTAATTATAAAACATTGCAAATTTCCAATAAGTGTTTTTAAATCATTAGAATTACGATAAACACGAAATTAAATTATGCATACAGTCTTAAGATTATTTTATTTAAATATATTACCAAAGTTTATAAAAATTATACAAAAATTTGACATGCATTTTTTTCATTTTTCAAATTTAGAATTTTTATGTTTTCCTGCATTCATCATTATTGAGTAAATTCATCTAGTTTATGTTTTAAATTAAGATAGTTATAAATCATAACCAAAACTAAAGTAAAAACATTCTTCGTAATTTTTTTGTCTTTCATTAAGTAATTGTTTTATTACTAAAGCTAAGATTCTAGAAAATTTTACAATCTAGAGATCATGAAACTGAAATTTCATATTTAAGACAACTATATGCCCCAGATGTTACAGAATTTTCATAAAAAAACGGATATCCAGAAGAGCCCCACCATGCATTCTGCATCTTTTCTCAATTTTCTCAAAAACGGCAGAAACGTTATAAAAAAATCAGAAATCAACTTATAAAAAACCTAATGTTTACTTAAACTAATCTAATAACGATTCTAAACAAAGTTAAATGCAGGAAATATGGATGTATAAAGATGTATATAAAAGTAATTAGTTACAAAGACATTTCTCTGAAATAATCGACTAAACCTATATATTTACATAATTTAAAAATATGCCAATCATACAATCGAAAGTGAATTTACTGAGGAACAAAATGGCTGATATATCTTAAATAGAACGAACAGTGCACATTTGTCCCGAAGTGCGTTTAGAACCACTGTACGTTGGAACGGTAAAAACTTCAGACAAAATGTTATCTTATATACAAAGTTGTGGAAGGTTATGTAAAGTGATGAATAGGGCCTAAAATTAAGTGACTATTGTACATAAATTTATATCGTTATATTATTTAATTTAAAACATATGTTCCTAACGAAACTGGATATAAGTCTTTAAACATTTTTATAAAGTTTAACTTTGTTTATTCTCGACTCCCTGGGAATTATAGACTATCACATGTACTCCTAACAGGTATAATTGGAGGGGCATGCATGTGCATCTGTGTTCAGATATATTTTAATTTTAACAGATTATTTTAATATAAAGATATTGATTTTGGGTGCTGAGTATGTAGTATGTAGTTGTTTAGTGTATATATAATTTATTTTATTTTTATTTTTTAATTTAATCTTTGGTGTATATGTATAGATATATCTAAGTATTTGTAAGAAAATGTGAAACAGTAGAGAAGGATAAAAAAAAAAATAAAAAAAAACAGAAAAAATAAGTAGGAAAAAAAATTTAAAAGAGTAAAAAAAAAAAATATTGTATTTATAGTTAAATAAAATGTTAAGAATATTCCTGTAGGAAAAAAATCGGTATGCTGTGTTATAGCAACCCAATTAAGTTGGGCAGCATCATTTTGTTTGTTTATTTATGAATAAAGTGTATTTCTCTCTTAATTTAAATTAACTACCGAGGTAAGTGAAAGTCGCGTGTTGTCCGCACCAGATTTTTTCTAACATCTTCAACTTCCAAAGGGTGTATTAATACTCTTATTTGAGAAGTGAAGGGGAGGGTAGAGGAAGCGGTGGCTGGGTCCTCGCTCCACCCTCGACACGCCACAAAAAATATGGGCTCCCTTTTAATGGAAACCTTGCCCATTCATGTTTGCATTTTAAATGCCGAGGAGTGTTATTTAGAAAGTCGGGGCGAAGGGACAAAGCTTTCGCTATAATTAGCCGCATTTGGGCTGCACTAGCCTGGCCCTTGAGTCTTGGAGCTGTTTATTCTACAAACGTATAGACAGCTCCAAATTTTGTCTCGGCTCCTTTGTCTGTCTTAATGCCCCTGGAAAGGAAACCACTGATAACATATCTATCCATCTGTGCCGAAGGCTAGAGTTTTATGTTTTCTGAAGTAGCCACGTAAGCAACAAGGACTATTCATTGAAATGTATCAGTCCATTTGAAATCGTCCAATTTTCATTAATTTTGCTGCTCATCATTTTTATTTTGGCTTTCACTTAGCTATATATGAAATATGTAGTAAGGGAAAGTATTGCGATCGTGAAAATTTTCGAATTGTGTGTGGTAAGTCTAGCACGAAAACGATAAGTCAGTAGACACTGAAATTGCATATATAAGACAACTATAAGCCTGAGATTTTTCAGGAACTTTTTCATCAAAATCAGCTAACCAGAAGAGCCACTTTACACTATACATTTTTCGCATTTTTACGATTTTCTCAAAAACGGCTCTAACGATTTTTATCAAACTTGTTATATGATGGATAATTTAATGGGCTTTAATTTCATATAAATTACATTCTGATAGAAAGAGTCTTACAGGGCTTAAATGCCGATATTTTATTTTCTTCCTCTAAAGTATCTTTTATTATGTACATTCCAAAAGATTAACCATATCATATTAATGAAATCGATAGAGGACGAATAAATATACTAGTTGGACGAATTTGATGACCAAATAAAGGATAAAAGAGCAAAAATATTTTTTCTTTAAACTAACTAATGTCAATATATTTTTTTATAATAACAACAGTGGTGTAGACGTATAATATACTTTGGAAAGAGAACGATTTTAGAAAAAACATTATTTTGTACACACAGTTGTAAAAGTTTATATAAAGTGACGAGCAGGGAATAAACTTATTACTGATTAACATTTTAAATAGTTATATTATTTAATGTAAATCATATGTCTCCAACGAAAATTAATACACGTGTTTATTAAAATCAACTTTATATATTTTTCAAATCGTAATATATTCGATAGTTTTTAGATTGATTTTAACAGGGTAGGTAAGTGAAAGTACCTTTAATTTTGAAGATTTAAAAAAAGTAGGCATGTCATATTGTTAGTATTGATAAATAACGTCTAAATATGCAAGTTGAGCGAATTTGATAAAAAAAAAAAGGAGAAAAGTGGAAAAGTATTTTTGAATGCAATTTTTTTGTTGTTGAACACAAGAATAGATGTATAATAAACCGTTGGAAAGTAAACAAATTATAAAAATTGTTATTTAATACACTGAATTGTAAAGTAAAGAATATTAATTAATATATATATATAAATATATATATATATATATTTTTTTTTTTTTTTTAAAGGTGCCAATCACCGAATGTTCACTGAAACGTTTCGTGCGCTACAAGAAGGAAGGTTAGAAAGGAAGCCTTACCAATTTATTTTTTCGATTACTGTCTTGTCATTGCACTTCTTATGAGCATTGTCCTTTTTTAAATATAATTTTTATTGCCAAGCACGTAAATATTAATTGCGGAATATCGCAAAAATGGACTGAAATGATGAAACTTATACAGTTAACATCTCTATATGATAAGTACCGTAGGATAAAATTTAGTGGCTGAGACATAACTGGTTTTAGAGTTATTAGTTTAGCTTAAAGTAAGTTGATAAGAGGACAACTCCTTGCAAGGCAGTGTTGATTTGACTGTAATTCAAACTTTATAAATTTTCATTACATAGCTTACTACTATTTTTCCTTATGATGTCTGTTGGCTCACTGTTTCTATTATCAATAATTTTACACATTGTACTATGGCATATTCTTCTGCTGTTCCTATATAATCCCTATGTCCTGTATTTATTTTTATTTCTATTAATTATATATTCTATATTCTTAACTATAAAATTTTAGATACATCACAAGACAATCGAAATATAAAATTACTAGAAGCAATACATATCACCAAAAATAATAATAGAACAATAAATTACAAAAAAGATACAAAATTTAATAGTTTCAATTATTAATAGTTCAATTATTAGTGGGGAGCGGCGTGGTCTAGTGGATAGGGCGCTAGTCTGCTGTGCTCCGGGTCCTGGGTTCGAATCCCGGCTATGGCAGAATATTATTTATTCTGTTAATTCAGTCGGGGGGCGACCCTAGGGTATGGAGACCCTCCTGGGGCAGACCCAGCCTCTATAAAGTGGGTACCCAAATTAATTGGAGAAAAACCTGGCGGCTGAGCGCGATTAAGGCCTAATCACCTCATTGCACTGCTGTTGGCCTTGAAACAGTACGAATCTCTATATGTACTGAGCCCAAGACCCTTCATGGGTTGTAGTGGTACAGGTTTTTTTTTTTTTTTTTTTTTTTTTCAATTATTAGTATTAAGGTAGATTTCGGGCAGAATAACTTTTTCCACAAAGGCTCAAAATTTTTCATTACATCAACGTGACGTTTCGGGATCTTCTCCCATCTTCAGAAGTCTACAAAGTAAAATAAGCAATTTCCATTACATTAAAAAATACTATCCTGAAGTGAATGGTTTAAAACGTTATGAAAAAATATTATAAATTAGGTGTCCATTGATAACAAAATTAAAAACATTAAATAACAAATTTAAAATCAAAAGGAGGCTTTAAAAGCAAAAATTAACAATGTTACGTAGTAGTTAGTTAAAAAATAAATAAATATTATAAAATTACCTGGTTATATATTTAGAACTCCCAGCATTTTCGCTAATACACAAATTTATCTAGGTAATAATGAAGTCAATATGTAAAAACATCAGATTTGAGCAAGAGTATTGCTCAGATCTTTGCCTCAACTGGATTAAGGATTAGACCAATTTTTAACTTGTATATGGTTATTGTTATTTCATATTGTGAAATTCTTGAAAACATTTTATTATTAATTTATTTATATTATATTTTTACTTTAATCAGAATAGTGGTAACTTAACTGTCTTGAATCAGTTTTAAAATTCACGGTGTTGTCTATATTTTTATTGATTTATATGGCCTCTATGGTTTTTCTATTTTGTTTATTTTTGACTATTTCCAAAATTTGTGGTCTATTGAGATCAAACTTATGTTTTAAATTTATGCTATGTTGTGATAAAGCAGTTGTATTTATATTTTTACCGTTGTTACAATTACTTTTGTGCTGTTTAGTTCTAGTATTAACTTTTTTGGACGTTTCACCCATGTAACATTTTTCACAATCCAGACAATTTATTTTGTTTACCACATTTAATTTTTCTTCATTACTTATAGGGTCTTTTGTACTGGTGAGGAATGTTCGTAATTTATTATGGTTATAAAGGCCTTATTTGATGTTGGGTAAATCATATGCTAATAATGTTTTATTTATTTCACTAGTAAGATGTGGTATATATTGCATTTTGAAAAATTGTTTGATGTTTATGCTCTTATTTATTACGGCATCTTTAATATTTGGATTATTAACATCTGTTGTTTTTACATCTGTAGCGCTCTTATAAATATCTGTAATGGTTTTTTGTTTATTATTTTTCTCACTCACCCTACCAATATCTTTAATTATTCTGTTTGCTGTATTTTGTTGCAATTGTCAGGGTTCTTATCAAGAGATTTATATTTAAACCCAGAATACCAAATTTTATTTATTAATTTTCTTGGTAGAAATTTTCTAAAAGTATTTTATAAGTGGTGGTGTTTATTTCTTTTATGTATTCCGTATCTGTAAGAGCTATTGCTTTTTTTTAATGAAGTTTTTAATAACATTTATCTTCTGTATATATGGGTGATTAGAATGGTAATTTAGTAGCACATTACTAGTTATATCTTTTTAGCCCATCTTGTTTTAATTTTAATAAAACATTTTGAGTCTTTATGGAAGAAGTTATTCAGCCCGAAATCTACCTTAATAATTATACAAGATCTTCCGTTTTTTAGAATATATTGATATAACTCAATAATTAGTTTTAATTTGAGTGTCATTAGGTATATATATGTCTGTCAACACATAAACTGTCTACTTATTTACTGTCTATTTACTAGTTGACTACTTATTCGTGACTTTATTAACCATTTTACATACAGACGTCCAAAACCACTCAAATTAAATTCATAGCCAATCGAATTCACTATAAAGTTATTTATTACACGAGTATTTACCATGATATTGGCATGAATAAAGCTACCCTAGGGTAAACTCCGTGCGCATAAAACTCAACTTCAATAGGTGATTATTCGAAGCGGATAAGTACTAGTCAATTTATTAATATAATACTTTTTATACAATGTAGAATTCAAAACAATTTTTATTGAGTGATATTACAATCTGTCCTAATTAGAACATTTATGATAGTGATCAATTACAATATTTCCAATAATAATTTTAGAATATACTAATAATGTGGAATTAAATGAGAAATATTTGGTGTCCCTTTTCTTTATTTCCTTCTAACACACGGGTTCTGAGTTAAATGATAAAACGGATTTTGACTGCTTTGAAGCCAAATTTCACCGCAGATGTACTCGGTTTGGACAGGAACACTTGAAGAACCTTGTTGTAAATTAAGATACGTTAATGAAATTTTGTTAGTTTAAACTAGAAAAAAAAAAAAAACACTAAAATTTTCAAAGAATTTCTTAACCCATTGTGTTATGTATTTCTTGAGCTATTTAAATAAATAATAACTCTCCTGACATATTTAGATCATGGACTTCACCAAGTTGCGATATAAAACCAAAAGTTTTTTTAAAATTTACTTAATAACATTTATAAACGAAGGAAAATACAGATAATACAAATGTACGTAAGAATAATTAGTTACGGGGATATTTTTCTAAAATTATATATAATTTATATATCTTTTAAACCTAAAAATGAGCTAAAAAAATTCTATTGATACCATCAAAAATGAATTTATTGAGAAACAGAATGACGTTGAAATGGCTGATGTATTATAAATATAACAAATCACAAAGAGTTTTGTCGCAAAAAAGTGATTTTCGACAAATAAGGCTTTCATAATTTGCACGAGTCATTCTACTTATATTATTTGAAGTTGATATCTCCGAATAACACTTGTTAGAAGAACATCTAATTTCGTTATTAGCTTTAATATTACTATTAAAAAAAAAAAAAAAGCTGTACCGCTACAACCCAAGTTTTGGGCTCAGTATATGTAGAAATTCGTACTGTTTCTAGGCCAACCGCCGTGCAATGACGGAATTCGGCCAAGATCACGCTCAGCCGCCAGGTTTTTCCCCCATTTTTCTGGTACCCACTTTATAGAGACTGCCGCAGGAGGGTCTTCATACCTCAGGATCGCCCCCGGCTGAAATAACAAAATAAATTATATTCTGTCATAACCGGGATTCGAACCCAGGACCCGGAGCACAGTAGACTAGCGCTCTGCCCACTAGACCACGCCGCTCCTTCAATAATATTACTATTAAAAGTTATAAAAATAAATATATAAAATTTTCTTTTAAATCACACTTCGTCCTGACATCCTTGATATATTTGTTTCCTCTCAGATATCTTCCTCCCAATCCACAATAAAATCCCTAAATGACCTGTCATCTGATCATAGCCCAGTTTTGCTTTCCTTGCACTCGAGCCTTGTTCCTAAACCCACCATTCCCTCTCTGATTACAGGACGAGTGGACTGGGACGGATTCAGATGTGACTTGGAAACCAAACTGAACCTAAAGATCCCACTTAAGACTAAACATGATATTGATAAAGCCGTTGACCATCTGACTGTCTCAATTAGCAATAGCATACTTGACAACACTTCAACCATTACTACTACTAACTCACAGGAGACTACCTTGCCACAGCACATTCGAATCTTATTAAGGGAAAAACGCAGGGCAAGATCGAAGTGGCATAGGGCTAGATATCCATCAGACAAAACTTATTATAATAAACTGACTAACAGACTAAAATCAGAACTCAGAAAAATAAAAATTCAAAACTTACTCAACTTCACCGAAAAACTTACTAATACAGACAGATCATTATGGATGACAACAAAAAAGCTACTAAAGTTCAAAAACTGTAATCATCCACTCCTAACTGATTCCTGTATCTGGACAAGATCTGATGAAGAGAAGGCCCAGATATTCGGTCAGCACCTTTTTAGAACCTTTAATCCACATCCAGATATCCTTAATCCCGGGCACACTAAGTTTATAGAAGATGAATTAGATATCCCACTCCAAATGGTCCTTCCTCCTAAAGCGTTCCATCCTTCGGAAATATCTAACATCATTCAGAGTTTACCATCCCGCAAAGCTCCTGGGCATGATCTTATAACTTCCCATATTTTAAAACTACTTCCTCGAAAAGCTATCCTATATCTCACTTACATATACAATTCCGTACTCCGTTCCACATACTTTCCTGCTTCCTGGAAATTATCCATTTTCAAAATGATACCCAAACCTAAGAAACCGCCAGAAAATCCATCTTCTTACCGTCCCATCTCACTTTTACCAATCATGGGAAAAATCTTGAAAAAGCTTATACTGAAACGCCTGTATCCCATCCTTGATACTAATTCCATAATTCCTCATCATCAATTTGGATTCAGAACGTCCCACTCCACTATCCAGCAACGTCATCGTGTGGTGGACGTTGTATCGTCTACATTGGAGCGCGGCTTGTATTGTACGGGAGCCTTCCTCGACGTGGAACAGGCCTTTGACCGAGTCTGGCACCCAGGGTTGCTTTACAAGCTCCGCAAATTCCTCCCCCCAACATACTTCCTTATTATCCAGTCCTACCTCACTGACAGATCCTTCAAAGTCAATCATAATAATTCCTATTCATCCATTTTTAGTCAGTTTGCTGGGGTTCCTCAAGGCAGTATCCTAGGACCCATTCTTTACACAGTTTATACAGCTGATATCCCTTCCCATCCTAACACTTTCCTTTCTACCTATGCTGATGACACTTGTGTGTTATCAGTCAATACTGATCCAACTATTGCCTCTCAAACTCTCCAATCCCACCTCAGAGACCTTGAGGTATGGTGTCAGAACTGGAGAATTAAAATTAATGCCAACAAATCCAACCAAATTACCTTTACCCTTCGTCGTAAACCTATGACATCCTGCCCTACTGTCTCCTTCAATAATACTTCTCTTGTTCCGGTTGAACAGATCCGATATCTAGGACTGCACCTTGACAAACGCCTTACTTGGAACCCTCACACAAGACTGAAACGACAAGAAACTGCACGACGTTTTCGACTTCTTCAACACTTACTAGACAAACGTTCTAATCTTCCACTTAACTACAAAAGACTCATCTACATGACTATCATAAGGCCGATATGGACTTACGGAGTGGAGCTTTGGGGTTCTACTAAACCATCGAATTCTTCCCTTATCCAATCCCTACAATCCAAAATCCTTCGTAAAATCCTAAATGCTCCTTATTTTGTCACGAACAAACTTATCCATAAAGACCTCAACGTTCCGTATGTTGCTGATTTGGCCCGATCTAGATACCATTCATTTCATGACAAACTCCATTCCCACCCTAATCCTCTTGTTTCAATACTTTCTTCCTCCTCAATTCCTGACAATCCTCCGAGGCGTCTGAAAAGAAGATGGCCTCGAGACCTTCTAGTGTAGAAAAGTTACAGGAGTGCTACCATTGGGTAGTTCTTCTTCAAGTTTGTATCACGCCATTTAACTTTTGTCACATTTACTTGTTGTACCTTGAAGTACAGTTGTAAATTTCAATAAATGATGTTAAAAAAAAAAAAAAAAAAAATCACACTTTTTTTCAGAATGTTTTCTTAAATCGTTCATGCAAGACCTCTAAGGTTCTGGCAGTAACGTTTGCGCTAGAATATTTATAGTAAAAGTTCTTTCGAGAACATTGTTCTAAATACTTTTGTGATAAAAGTTTCTTCATGTACGAACTATATATACATTAGTTTTACAAGGATCGACTTTAATATCTCTTTAAAGGTCTTCGTGGTTACCCTATCTTTCATTTCTTAAAAAATAAACTTATACAAATACAAACTTATGCTTCAGAAGCATGTGAAAACTTAAATATGGCAATTGTTTTGGCTGGACATTTTTTTCTTTTAAATACCATCTTAATTCAAGTAGAAATCACAATCTCACGAAGGCAAGAAATAGTAAATAACTGAATCAGTGAGGAATATGAACGCATATAGACACAATTTAAAATAAAGGCCCATAAATTAAAAAGAAAGACGTAGGGGGGCATTGAGGAGGACATATCTATAACAATAAGTAATTTAAATCTAATAATTGTTTCCTCACTGAGGGATTTCGTCCGTATTGTAACATTGTAACAGTAATACATTGAAGGATTTTTGTAAGAATATTGTAAATTTGGGGAATATTATTGTATACAATAGCTATTGAACTACAAGTCTGGTGTATCGTCCAACTATGTTTAAGATTTGGTACCACTAAGCTATAGTAAGTTTCTAGTCTTGTGGAAAAACGGTGGTCAATCTTTTCCGACGACTAGCTCATCCCATCTAAAATTATCATATTTTTTTCATAATTGGGATTATGTATAATTTCTTTGAAGTCTGAAAATATTACTTACTTATATTAAATCTTGTCAAAACTTTCTTGTCATATAAGTGCTCAAAGCAATTTATATTAAAAGGGCCTATGGATTCAAGTTATTGTTGAATTATAATTCTAGTCTAATTAATCATGTTCTTGTTAAACAGAGGTTTAGGAGAATAGAAAAAAAAAAAAAAAAACTGTTCTTTTTCTTAAGATATTCTTTATATAATTTAATAAGATTGATAGAGGGAGATACAAGAAGTTTGCTGGTTGAGTTTCGAGTTTGCAATTAGTTGACTGTTTGGTGGAAGGTGGTAGGGAAGGGCCGAAGGGCCGGACAGGCTGGCTCGATACAGATCCTGTTCGATAGGCCTAAGGGTCGCCGCCGCGATCAACCCCCCCTTCCTTCGTCCATCCCACGGCCCCCCCCCCCTGCACGCCCCCAGCTCTCGACCCCCTGCTAGCTCCCTCGCTAGCCCCCCTGTTAGCCCCCCCCCGTTAGCCTCTCTCTCGCCCGGTCCCCCCGGTACTCCCGTCCACCATCGTACCCTCCCACCTCCTCACTCTTAATAACTATCGCTAATAAGCCTCCCCTTTCACCTGTTTTATTTAATATAGCTTTAGAATATGTCATAGAAAAGGTGACGTGTACCGAGAAAGGTTTAAATATAGGTGATAAGATTTCGGTTTTGGGGTATGCCGATGATTTGGTACTGCTAGGTGAAGACGCGGAAACCATACAACTAAATACAAGCGTGTTAATAAAAAACGGTAAAGAAATAGGACTAATTAAATACCAATAAGGCGAAATATATGATTAGTAGCAGAAACGGTGGTGATATTGATATATCAGGGCATACTTTTGAACACGTAGAGAAATACAAGTATTATTAAAACTATTATTCTTCCGACGGTTCTTTACGGATGTGAATCGTGGCCGCTTACTTTGAAGGATGAACAACGGCATAAGGTTTTTGAAAATAAGATACTGCGTAAAATATTTGGTCCAAAAAGAAATTGGAGTTTAGAAGGTTACACAACGCGGAATCGCGGAGCTTGTACCCTGTGAACATAATTGAGTTGATAGCATCGCAGAGACTCAAATGGGCAAGTAAAGTTGTGGGCTCGGTGAGGAACGGGTTCCGAGAAAGTTAGTTGTATTCGCTGAACCGATGGTAGGCGTAAGCGTTGATGGGAGGATTGCGTTAAGGCTGATCTCGGGGCTTGGGCTTGAACGGAGTCATTGAGACAGTATTTGGTTACGGCACGAACCTTCGGATTCGGTAAGCCTATTATTTATGATTAAAAAGCCTTGGGTCTTTCAACGTATCCGCGTTCTCCTTTTTTGATGTTAATTACCAAGTGTTTGTCCATTCGAAAAAAAAAAAAAAAAAAACTCAGAATTTATCTCTATCCGTGAGTCGCGATTCTTGGTTTCTATGAACTCTTTCTAAAGGCCGCGCTACACGGTGAAATATAGGTAATATCATACACTCTCACATACTTTCAACATATAATAAATATTCAATTACCGAATTTTCTATTATCATTATTATTTTTATTCGACAAGACCATTTGGGATCACAATGGTAGACTAATTTGAAGCTCATTTCAATTTCTAATTTGTTCTTTTTCCAAAGAAGCCTTCATTGTTTAGAAAACCGCTTTTTACTTTCACTTACCTGCATATGAAATATATAGTATGGGAAAGTATTGCGATCTAGAAAATTTTCGAATTCCAGTTTTCAACGGAAATACACGTTTTAGGGTCCCCTAAGTCCAAATAAACAAGTCCCAAAAAAAGGTCTGTGTGTGTGTTTGTGTGTCCGTGTTTATGCTATTTTTAAAAATTCATATACAAAAAAGGACTTGGTTCTCAATATCGAAATCTGTACAGCAAGTAGGGCTGTGACTATGTTATGTATGGAAAAATAATCAAAGGTGAGTCTCTTTTCTTTTATAGACTTTTAACGCACTAAACGTCTCATTATCTATTAATTTTCCGGATTTTTTTAAACCATTTTTTTTCAATTTTAATGTAATAATTGTAAGGACAAAAGATATAATGTATGTTCTTATCTTATTGCTAGTTTTTGTTTTGACTCGCAAAATTATCTGTAAAATTACCAGATCTATAGAGATTTTCTCAACACGTGCTTTCAGCTGACTTAAAACGGCTGCAACATTAAAAATATTTGAAAGAAAAAAAATCCACGTTTTTTTATTCATAAAGGATATAGAATAACTGATTAAAAAATTACTAAACTAAAAAATGCTGAGCGGCAACAATTAATGAAAACTGGACTTCATTAATTAACCCTTTCAAATTGCACCCTTGGAGGGGCACTGGAGGCGTGCCTGATCTTGGCTTAATCACTTCCTTGTGCGGGCGTCTAAACTAAAAACCAGTACGTATCCCTAATTTTACTGAACCCTAGAACAATCTTGGGTTGTAGAGCAAAATTGGTCAAATGCCTATTCAAAAATACGATAAATAATCGTATACAGACAATATGGTAAACGTGAATATAAATACAATATGCTTATATTTGAAGTAAAAATACGAATACTCGTTTCTGTATTTAAAATGTGAAATATGAATATGTAAGTCGTTTTCAAATCTGTCAATACGAATATTGTCAGATGTGTTAACAACGGCCATATTTACAGATTTGATAACGACTACAGTTATAATCGCTCCTGTATACGTAAATATGTACGTATTTATAGGCCTCTCACGAATACGGTTGTATTTAAATGAAATGAAGTAAAATGAAAATAAATTTTATTCTGGGACAGCTAGTTCCCCTAAGAATAATATAAATGTATAATAGAAGATTTAACTTCTGGGTATATAAATTTTATCATATTATATACAGCATTTAATGGATTACAAATTATGATACATATGGATCTGTATATTATATTTTAAATATATATAAAATATAAATATAAAATAACAAACAAATTTCACACACAACAAACAAAAACAAAACAAAAAAAAAAAAAAAAAAAGAAAATTTAGATAAAAATAAAGAGGCCAGATAATTAAGTTTATAAAAGCTCGGCAGATTGATGTTCGAGGAGATGGGGAAATAAATGAAGTTAAGGATGGGCATCTATGAATCGACATGGGCAAGGCATTCCAAATTTATTTAATCCTTTAGAATTGAATCATCATTATCACTGAAACTACAACTCAGTCTTCGCCCATCCCCCAATTTCTTGTCCGGAAATTTCAGTCCATTGGCTACAACCTGGCCTGCTCATCTTAGTCCTGGCCGTCCTCTCTTTCACGAATCCAAACTATTATTTCCTAATTGGTGAGTTACTGTCCATTACTGTTTCACATCTGGTTCCTTGTAGATTTGGTACTACTCCATAAACTAGTTTGAATACCTAAACAGTTGTAGATAGAAACAAAAGTGAACTCACATACGGTTGTATTGTCTATAAAGAATTATTTTAACAAATATGTTTGCCAAATTAACTTTGTTGTGATTAAAATACTACATATAAATTATACTTTTAGACATTAAAATATAAGTATCCGCATGTAATTGATGAATTACATTAATTTTAAGCGTATGTGATTATTTGAACGCTGTGAAAGTAACATACAATAAATACTTTAGAAAATCTTAATAATGTCAAACCAACAATATGAAAATTGTTTGCATTTAAAAACATTCGGATTTATTTCATAGGATATTTGTAAATAAGAATCTTATTCTCTTTTGACTAGATGAATTGTATTGAATTATTGATGTTAAATTATAATATATAATTGATGTAGAAAATTATGAAAGAAAATAAATAAATAACAAAAGGAAGTTAAGGTGTGCTTATTTAAGTGTGTTATAATATATAATTTGTTAAGGATAACACAGTTCACTTACCTATATATGAAATATATAATAAGGGAAAGTATTGCGATGGTAAAAAGTTTTGAATTCCAGATTTCAACGGAAATACAATTTTTAGGGTCCCCTGAGTCCAAATGACCAAGTCCCGCAAAAAGGTCTGTGTGTCCGTGTGTTTTTGGAAAGTTTAGCGCGATAACTAAAAGTCCTATAAAACTAAAACTACATATTTAAGCTGACTATACGTCGGAGATGTTACCTCAACTTTTTGATGAAAATCAGCTAACTAAAAGAGCCACGCATTTTGCACCTTTTTTACGATTTTCTCGAAAACGGCTCTAACGATTTTGATTAAACTCTATATATCGATGTAAAAGTTGATGGGCTTTAATATCAAGTAAGTTTCATTCTGATTGAAATAGTCTGATAGGGCTTAAATGCCAATATTTCAATGCAAATGGAGCGAATTTGATTAACAACTTAAGGAGAAAAAGTCCCAAAATATTTTGTTAAGCTTGTTTTGTTATTTTGAAAAACATAACAGAAATATAGACGAATGATATACCGTTTGAAAGCTAAATATTTTAGAAAAAATACTATCATATACTCAACATTCTAAAAGTTAACGGAGGGGGGTGAAAAGCCGATAGAACAAACTGATTGTCGTAGATAAAAATGTAATTGATTATTTATTAATACACACGTTTCTATTCCAACTTAAGTTAATTATTTTAATCTCTAAATGCATTTAAAACCTCTTAAATTGATTTTAACAACGGAGGTAAGTGAAAGTCGTGTGTTGCGCGCACCAGATTTTTTTATTTAAAATAAGTAAAGCAGATAAAAAATGAATGGCTTGTTTAATTTATCCTCTAATCTATGGAACGGTAAGTTGAAATTTCCTAAAACTGAATTTCGACTTACCGTTCCATAGTTGAGCAATATAATAAAATTGCTAGGCCAACCAGGAGATTTAGAAGGGATAAAACTGTATTTTTTAATTGAATGAAATTAAAATGGCTCCTTCTGATTAAGTGATGCGTATGATTAATGATTTAAAGGGAGGAGTAGCCGAGCGGCCTAGCTCTGATGCTAAGCTCATAAACAGAAGTTTGAAGACCATAAAATAATTATGAGTTCAAATAAAATAACCCCCCCTCATCCCTTGGCCGGAAAAAAAACTCTCGTATAGCCTAAAAAAGCAAAGTAGGCGTGAACAAAAAAACTATTAATGATTTGACTACTTCCTAAAAAAACTATTAATATTGACTATATATTAATATTAATAATTGATATATATATATATATATATATATATATATATATATATATATATATATATATATATTATATATATTACTGATATATATTAATATTGTATTACTAAATAGATATTATTGACTACTTCCTAAAAAAAAACTATTAATAATTTCAACTTCCTAAATTAATAGTTGTTAATTATTCTTAATACTTACTTTTTATTGTTTATACCTTAAATAATGATAAATGTTTCTCATAGAACACAAAAGATGAATGTTCCTTTCTAGCACGTTCCACTAGCTTCTGGAATTTCATCCCTTCAAACATCAATTATGCTCTCTCTTCCTTTCCACCTTCAAATACCTTTTTTTACAGTACTTTCTCGCATCTCAAAATGACGCTGTATGACACAGAAATAGTTTTAGTTTATTCATAACTTTCTTTTAGTTTAATCACTGCAGTATTTTTTTATTTTATTATATTGTCACTAGAAGAATTTATTTCTATGTATTGTACTATATTATTTTTATTCATGTTTAATGGTTTTATTTTTTATTAGTTTATGTTCTTGGCCAGAAATATATCTTATATTACGTTAAATCTAATGTTATTCTTTAGGGACTTCTTAGTTTCAGAATAACGTTTATTCTTCTTTAATTATTACAGCCTGGCGGAAAAATGAAGAGCATGGATTATATGAATTTCGAATACTTAGTCATGTTTGTCAGTCTAACCATTTCACCTAAAGTAACGAAATTTACTTTGAATATTTTACAATTTTGGACTTACTGACTTAATCGCCAATGAAAAAAATCTAGTGCGGACAATACACGACTTTCACTTACCACGGTTTATAAAATCATTTTAAGAATTATTAAATAAATATAGAGTTGAGCCAAATTTAAAGAATTAGATTCAGTTTCGTTGGAAACATATTTTTTTTTATTAAATAATATAAATTATTATCTGCAATAATCAATTAAGTTCATGTCCTATTCATCATTCTAGATTTCGTTTTACAGCTTTGTATATAAAATAATATTTTTTCTAAGATCTTCAGCTTTCTAACGGTATATTATAGATTTATATTATTATTCTTACCTTCAAATAAACAAAAATTACATTAAAAATACTTTTGTGAAAATATTTTGAAATAGCCACCGACTTACACACCGTTCTACAAGACAACATACAGACAACTGAAAACTTTCTTGACTTCCTACTACAGACAGACTTGTACAATAGACTAATAATTATATAATAATTTTACTATAGCGATATAAGGCGAAAATGACCCAAGTGGTTACGCCTTTATAAGCACTAAAAATCTGATGCGCGCAACACACGACTTTCACTTACCTCAGTTATTCATATTAATTTAAGAATTTTTAAACACATTTAGAAACGAAAATAAATGGTTAAAGAATTATTGAAATTGGATTTTAAAAGAAACATATGTTTTATTAAATAATCTATTAAATTATTATCTACGACAATCAGTTTGTTTAGTCGGCTTTTCACCACTCTCCCTTAACTTTTACTATAGTATGTTTAAGATAATACATTTTCTAAAACCTTTAGCATTACAATGGTAGATTATACATGTATAGTACTGTTCTCAAGTTCGAAAACAAAAAATTGCATTAAACAAATATTTTTTTCAGTTATAACCTTTAGTTGATTGTCAAATTCAACCAACTTACATATTTAGTCGTTTTTTATAAATCCTAAATAGTTGACGGTTAATTTTTTCTAATCTACAAAATAAAAGGTACTTTAGAGGAAGAAAATTTAAAATATAGGCATTTAAGCCCTGTCAGACTATTTCGATAAGAATGAAACCTAAATGATATTAAAGTCCATTAAATTTTACATGGATATAGCGAGTTTAATCAAATTCGTTAGAGCCGTTTTTGAGAAAATCGTAAAAATGTGAATAATGCATGGTATAAAGTGGATCTTCCGGTCAGCCGATTTTGAAGAAAAAGTTGCTGTAACATTTCGGGCGTATAGCTGTCTTAAATATGAAATTTCAGTTTCTAGTGACTTTTTGTTTTCGCGCTAGAGTTACCGCACACACTCGGACACACAGACCTTTTCGCGGGACTTGGTTATTTGGACTCAGAGGACCTTAAAACGTGTATTCCTGTTAAAAACTGGATATCGAAAATTTTCACAATCGCAATACTTTCCCTCACTAAGTATTTTTTATACAGGTAAGTGGAAGTAAAAATTTATTATTTGAAAGGTGTATGATATTGACTTGTGAAAATAATTTATATTTTAAGGGTGGAGGTTTCGGGGAGAGGCGAAGGGCAGATGGTGGGACCGAGGAAGGGTTAGATAAGAAGAGGTGAGCCCTGTAGTATCGGAGCCCTAACTAGCATCAATATCCTGCCCTAGCCTCCTTCACAGCCCTCCATCTCAACTTCACCTATCCCAAGACCGCGCTACACGGTGAGAAAACAGGTATGTGCAGGTGAGGTGAAAGCGAGGTCTTGTGGGAGTTCACGAAAGTAGCAGGAGAGCATATTAAAAAAAAAAAAAATTCGCTAATGAGATATTACTTTTTGAAAAATCCTATATCATTAAACGTTATTTAAAAAAAAAAAAAATCTAAACTAAAAAAAGAAGTGTAATATACATATCATGAAAACATGTTTTATTAATGCAGCAACTCCATTTTACGAAATTAAATATTATTTATGATGAAAAGTAAACAAAATAAATGATTAAGTAATATAGAAAATTCGGTAATTGAATAATTACTATAATATGTTGAAAGTATGTGAGGGTGTATGATAATTCACTCTCACCAAATGACACGAATTTCACCTCTCCTACACCTTCCTGAATTCTCACCGTGTAGCCCAACCTTTAGTCTCCTTGAAACAATTTGAAAATGATCGGCTACCTCCGACCTGTTGATAGATAGTCTTACTCAAGACTGCTATCTCGTCTAAAACTAAAACTTGTATACAAAAAATCTGGTGCGGACAACACAACGCTACCTTCACTTAGATCGGTTGTTAAAATCAGCTTGAACTTTGATTTCCAAAAGGTACTAAAGGAATTTTTTTTCGAAATCGATATTTTAACATATTTGTATTCTAATGGTTTAGTTTTATCTAAACCCGTCATCAGATTTTATTTAAAAAATCTGGTGCGCCCAACACACGACTTTCACTTACCTCCGTTGTTATAATCAATTTAAATAGTTTTTAAGAATTTTGAAATGGGCTTAGAGATAAAAATAAATTGTTAAAGAATTAATTACATTAAATTTCAACAGAAACGTGTGTTTTATTAAATAACCTATTATATTATTATCTATTACAATCAGTTAGATTTATGGGCTTTTCACCACTCTCCATTAACTTTTACAATTTGGTGTATAAGATAATAATTTTTCTAAAATCTTTGAGCTTTCCAACGGTGTATTAGGCGTCTGTATTACTGTTTTTATTTTTTAAATCACCCAAATTGCATAAAAAAAATTGTTTGGGGATTTTTTTCTTTTAGTTGGATATCAAATTCGTTCAAATTATTTATTTATCCGTTTTTCATCAGTACTAAATAGATGATATAGTTATTTTTATATAGATTCTACAAAATTAAAGGTACTTTAGAGGAAGACAATTTAAAATATCGGCATTTTAGACCAGTCAGACTATTTCAATCAGAATGAAACATAAATGAGATTTAAGCCCAATTAATTTTACATCGATATAGCGAGTTTAAAATCAAAATCGTTAGAGCCGTTTTTGAGAACATCGTATAAAGGTGCTAAATGCATAGTATAAAATGGCTCTTCTGGTTAGCTAATTTTCATGAAAAAATTGCTGTAACATCTCGGGGGTATAGTTGTCTTAAATATCACTATTAAAATATTTTTTACTATAATCACTCAAGTTTATGCCCTATTAGTCAATTTACGTTCTCTTCCACAGCTTTGTATTTAAAATTACTTTTTTCTCAACTCATTAGCTCTCCTAAGGTATATTATACATCTATATTACTCTTATTATATTCGGAAAAAAAAAATGTTTGTTCTTCTATGCTTTAGGTGTTTATCAAATTCTTTTAACTTGTATATTTAGACGTTTTTTATAATTAAATTTAAGTATTCACTTTGTCACCAATAAAATAATTCATGAAGACCTAAATATCCCATTAGTCGCAGATCTAGCCCGAACTAGATATTCCTCCTTTTATTCCAAATTACCCGTCTACTCCAACCCACTCGTCCGTAAACTCTCATCTCCTATTCCTGATCATCTTCCTAGGCGGCTGAAAAGACGATGGCCTCGAGACCTACTTAGCTGAATAAACTTTGAAGTGCTACCACTGGGTAGTTTCTTCACATGCCTGTATTACGCCCACTTGATCTAGTAGCACATTTACTTATTGTATTTTATTGTAATACAATTTCTTTTAAATAAAAAAAAAAAAAAATTTAAGTATTTACTTTTTTTATTGAGGAAGTTTTTATATTTATTTATTCTTTCATTTATTAATGTATTTATTTCTTATGTATATGTTATCATGTGGTTACATAAGTGACTGGTCTAATTAAGTACAGCCATATGTATGTTTAGTGTATTCTATTATATACTGCAATAAAGATAAATTAAAAAAAAAAAAAAAAATCGTCTATACTTTTAGGTTTTTCGATGACATTCCATGGCATATTTTAAGGGTTTTTAATACATAAAAAATCTGTCTCTTATAGCCATTTTATTTTTCATAGCTAACATCAATCAAATTTCCGAGCTACATGTTGGCCGATATATCCACCTGGAGCAATTAAATCAAATAATAATCTTTACCGGCGGATAAACATTGTACTAATTATGTTGGTTTAATTAGAGCCCTAAGATTGCACTTACCTTATTGATCTTGCGACCCATGATTACAGCCTGCCGAATGCTTCGTTAATTAACGACCGTCCAAGTAATAAAACGATATCATAGTAACGCATTATTGTGGGTATATATGCAGGTGTAATATTAAAAAAATTAATTGAAATACAGAAACAAATGTATTATTTTTAATAGTGCGAGAAATTAACTAAATACATATTTATTGTTAAATAAATCAAAATAGCATTATTGAATATTAAGTAGTTGACCGAGAGCGCCGGTGTACTAGTGGGTAGAGCACCAGTTTACTGTTCTCCGGGTTCTGGGTTCGAATCCCAGCAATGACAGAATATTATTTATTCTATTATTTCAGCCGGAGGGGGGGGGGGGTGACCCTAGGATATGGAGACCCTGGTTCAGACCCAGCCTCTCTAAAGTGGGTACCCAAATTGGGAAAAAAAACTGGCGGCTGAGCGTGATTAAGGCCTAAACCATCTCACTGCACGGTTTTTGGCCTAGAAACAGTACGAATCTCTCTATGTACTGAGCCCGTATGTACTAAATAGTTGACCGTGAAATGAATTTGATAGATGGAGAGGTTTGCGTGGCGTTAAAAAAAGAATAGAAAATATTTAAAAACTATTAATTATCCAACGTTTCAACCAACATTGCGGGTCTTCATCAGGGCTTCAAGTAAAGTTCACAGTCGCTTCTTTACTCTTGCCTTGAAGAAGACGTGCGTCGAAACGTTGGATAATAAATAGTCTTTCAATATTTTCTTATATTTTTTAACCGCCGCACGAATCATCTGATCCTTCATATTCTTTTTACGGTCAACTATATAATATTAATCATGTAATTAATAAGTGAAAGTCCTGTGTTGCGCGCATCTGTTTTTTTTATTTTTAAAATTTTCCTGAAAATTTATTTTAAAACCTTATGAAAACTTCTTCTAATTCTCACTCCACCCCTGCACACTCTCCACAACCCGTCATACTTCCCCAGTACAGATCCATTCCATTCATCCCGTCTCTATCTCAAAAAATTAAAAACTCCTTATCCTCTAGCTTACTCAACCCCGCTTAGTTTTAAAACATGACAGCAAATTAAGAAAATTCATATTCAAAACTAAAAGATCCCATCTCTTACCTTCAAAAATCAAATTTAGTTTATAGCATTCCCTGCTCATCCCCAAACTGCGATATCTGTTACATAGACGAGACCAACAACTATTTGAAAAAAAAAGTATTTATCAGCACCAATACTCCTTTAGAGGAGGTGAGAGTGTAATAAATGAATAACCAGATATGGGTGAAAATATTCCTTTATTGTCTTGTATAATACTGGTAAAGCAAATAGAAATTACGAGAAATACGAAGAGCGCATACTAACAACAGAGATAGAGGACAACAGCTGGCGAGAGGTTACAATGGATTTACCACTGTAAAATAAAATAATCTTTCTACAATAATAAAATAATACATCAAAATTAGCTTCAATTAAATATAAACAGAACAAAAGTATAAACATGTTTGAAGCAGTGAGGGGAGCGGCGTAGTCTAGTGGGTAGAGCGGTAGTCTTCTGTGCCCCGGGTCCTGGGCTCGAATCCCGGCTGTGGCGGAATATTATTTATTCTGTTATTTCAGCCGGGGGGCGATCCTAGGGTATGGAGACTCTCCTGGGGCACACCCAGCCTGATTCAAGTGGGTACCCAAAAATAGGGAAAAAAGCCTGGCGGCTGGGCTTGATCTCGGCCGAATCACCTTATTGCACGGCCGTTGGCCTAGAAACAGTACGAATCTCTAAATGTACTGAGCCCAAAACTCTTCATGGGTTGTAGTGGTACAGGTGTTTTTTTTTTTTTTTTTTTTTTTTTTTTTTTTGAGGCAGTGATAAAACCATTTCACATAAGCTCTTTGATCCCACCAGCTGTGTGTTTATAACCTCACTCCATCACACACATTAGGCTTGTCACACACACCATATCTACCCGTAACCCATTTTCTTCAAAGTTATCCGAACACGCAATATCCCTCGGCCATCATTTTGATTTCGACATTCCTGGAATCCTAGCCACCGTACCTAATTTAAAAGAAACGCTCCTCTCCGAAGCTATAAACATCCATATGGAAAAAGATCGGGTTCCCGTCAGCCATAAATCAAAGAAATAATCTCTCTCTTTCGTTTATATGACATCTGTTTTTTTTTTTGTTTTTTTTATATTTTTAATACGCCCGCACACATATAGTTCATATTTTAATGTTAATAGTTGTAGCCGCCCTGATTGCTAGCTCGGAGCCAACCGTGTATGAAGGAGCCTGAAGAATCCATGAAGAGGACCAACCCTGGCTGTTTTCTCAGCGCGGTAGGTCCGCCGATGGGCCCTACCCGTGGTGGGTTTTCCTTGGAACATGTGCCTACATAAGCTGGGGGTAATGAGGCTCGGCGCTGGGGTGTACACTTGCCCCGCGGTTAAATTTTTGCTGTGTGGGCCGGGGGCATTGTCCTAGAGGGTGAGCCTTGTAAAAAGCAGGTAACTGCCCCAGCTCGGAACCCTTAGTTGAAGGAAGCAGATATCTCCAACATTCCAACATTAGTGGCTGGCTCCGGGGAAGGATGCGACAAGTCGCAGTCCAATGTCCTTACAGGAAACCGTCATTTATTACAATTTTATGGGATTTTTTAAAACCTAATTTGTGTATTATGATGACCAACTGGATCCCATGGGCTGGGAAAATTTTTCTTGCTGCATTTTGTAATTGAAAAATAGATTTGAATACACCCATATTGCTTTATATGAAACGATATGATCATTAACAAATATATATACAAAAACAGAGTATTTTATAATACATAAGTAAGGCATCCAACCTGCCTTGACATTTTTACACTTTACTTAGGAGTAAAAATAATCTTGATTTAAATTAGTCTACTGAAGTTCAGTACCAGGGGCAAAACAATGAAAAAAAAAAAAAAGAACACATGAAGGACTCAAATTTTGAAAGTACATTGAATAAAGCTAAAAAGGGAGCACGAAACGCTTTTCTAGAAGTATAATTTTCTTGGAAACCAAAAAAAAAAAGAAGAGAGCTACCGTGAAATCATCCTTGAACTTTTTTCTTCACACAAAGAACTAAAATGCAATATGTCCCTAAAAATTCATTTCTTGGATTCTCATTTGGACGTTTTCCCCGCTTATTTTGAAGCAGTATCAGATGAACACCGCGAAAGGTTTCATCAAGACATACTGCACTTAGAAAAACGCTATAATGGAAAATGTTCCGAAGTGATGCTTGCCGATTTCTGTAGGTGGCTTCGTCGCGAAACACCTATAGAAAATATGAGGAGGAAGAAAAATACAAATCGAAATAATTATTAACAACTACCAATGAGAGTATTTAATGATTTGCAGGTTTTGTAACACATTTATTCAACATTTGTTTCAGTTTGAACAATTATAATATATTTTTTAAAGCAAAAAACTGAGTTTCATTTAAAGCCACTATTGAAAAAAAAATATATGTGATACGAAAGATTTAATATTATATTTTATTCAGTATTATCTAATTTATCATTCGTTGTTTGTTTGTTTGTTTATTTGTTATAAACAGCATAATAACGTCTCTTTATGCTACTATGGCTAATCGGACGATGCTACAGTGGGAGTCCTAAATTTTGCCTATCCAGGTTTTATTAGGATAGGGATCTTTAACGAGTACCTGACATCGCACAGGCTCGGGACCACCTTTTAACGTCCCCTCCGAAGGACGGCGTAACTAAGGATTTTTTACTCCCATCAAAAAATCCTAGGACCACCTGCGGGTTTGAACCCGTGACCTTTAGCATGAGAGGCTGTTACGCTAGCCACCCAGCTACAAGTGATCCCATTTATCATTCGTTATGCATGAAATAGAAAGAAGCGAAACAAAAATGTTTTTGCAGACCAGTGTAATTAAATAAGGAAAAATAATAAGATATGCAAACATAGCTAATTTAAATAACAATATGTTTTAGCCTTTTATCTTTGTAAGCTTTATAAGTTACATCGGCTTTACAATAACTAACAATTTCTCTTGTATGGTCATGCCTACTATTTGCACATGAATTAAAAAAATCTATTGTTAATTTATAAATAAAAGTTGAGATACTAGGCACATTTAAGCAATAATGCATCTAGGATAACTGCTAACTAGCCTCAAGTATTTATTTTGGAAAATTTGTAATTTTTCGCGTATGTGTTAGATCATACAGGGCGAGCTCAACATATTATGGGCGTAATATAAAAATAATATAATAACTTTTTATTAATTATATTACTCCTGGAATACCTGGATAAAAGGCAGAATAATTTTTGCACGTACCCTATGGCTTTATTGATTTGAGTAATAATATGGTTTGTGAATGTCAGTCTAGATTGTTAAATAATGTTTTAATGATGTAATTTGAGAAATCTAACTTAGAGAGATGAAGATAAGAATTCATATTGAAATACTTACATTTTTAATTAGTCTTTTCCTGGTCCAAAGTATATTTTATTTGAGTAAAAAAATATCAGAAAATAGCGAGCAATTGAATTCTTCTAAGAGTCGAATAGTCTTCCTCGATATTACCTTTTATTGACGCCAACGTGCCTTAAACATGAACATTATTCGAAATTTATATGAAGTAATACTATTTTGAAGAATAAAATGGTTCAGATAGCGGAAATAATACTAGAAAATTGTGAAGACTATTTAGTATCCAAATTATTGGTTACTAGTTAGAACTAGTCAATCTAACACAGAATCAAATTAGCAACAAATGTCATACACTAATGCAGTACTCAAAGATAAAACTCCATTTTTATATATAGTATTTACGAGCGATTGAATTCTTCTTTGAGCTGAATAGCTTTCCTCACTATTACCTTGATTGACGCCAATGTGTCTTAAATATAAGCATAATTAAAAATTTATATAAATTAATACTATTTTGAAGGATAAGATGGTTCAGATGGCGGTCATAAAATATTAGAAAATTGTGAAAAACTATTAAGTACTCAACGTTTCGAACCACGTTGCGGGACTTCTTCTGCTTCATAAATAATTATGAAAAAAATTATAGAATAAAGGAAACAAACAATGAATATTTGAAAGTAGTGGGTTAACGAGTGATAACAATAAAATCTGATTGAAAAAATAAATAATAATTTAATAAATCAACATGAGTTGATCTGATATTTGTTATCTTTAATTTAAATTCATATATTTACATTTTTAATTAGCCTTTCCCTGGTCCAAAGTACATGTTTTATGAAGGATTATGGTTCGGGTGGCAGTTAAAAAAATGAGAAAATAGTGAAAAACTATTTATTACCCAAAGTTACGAACCACGTTGATAGATAATTATGAAAAAATTATAGAATAAAGGAAACAAACAATGAAGATTTGAAAGCAGTGGATTAAAGAACGATAAAAATAAAAGCTCATGAACAAAATAAAAAATAAGTTAATAAAAAAATATAAGTTGATCTGATATTTGTTATCTTTATCTTTACCTTCATGTGCCTGTGTTAACTATATTCATTTCTAATCTCACTAATTGTACTATTAACTCATTTTGATTTATTAACTTATTATTTATTTTCACTCTTTAGTTCACTACTTTCTAATGTTTCTTCTACTTTCTGCTAAATTTGTATAATTATTCATCAACACCTTCATTGTATCTTGTTATGTTTTTAGCCCCGATGAAGACCACAACATGAGTCGAAACGTTGGATAATAAATAGTTTTTCACTATTTCCTAAACTTTTCCTTCTTATTCATTTCACGGTCAACTATTTAATATTCAGTTTATTTTTTAAATAGGAGGGGGGGGTTGGTTTATTAGCGTTGGTCATTAGCGTTGAGTTCGAATCTCGGTCCCAGGACTTTTCAAGCATACAATTAAATGGAGATTCACTCACAACCAACCTCCGGGTATGTGGAACCGGTCAGCCAATTGATGGCTATTCACAAAATAGGCGTAGGGATGGATGACCTTACCCTATAAAATGTCATCGAGTATCGCGGTGTGGAAACTTAAGAAATCATACCGCGCAGCCAAGGGTCCCCAAGGCCTGTCGCGCCAAATGGAATATATATATATATATATATATATATATATATATATATAATATATATATATATATATATATATTAAATATATGGTCATAAGGAATAAATTAGTAAGTCGAAAAATGGTCCTCCTTAGTTATGTATATTTTAATCGTCTCCAGATCCTTCTGCATCAAACATCCCGGTCGCAGGTGGTACTGAAAACACTGGCAATAGAAATATTGATTATGCAATCCAGCAACCATACTAAACAGATCACCATAGTCCAGGTAATTCATAGAACTTTTTTCAAATTGTTTGAAAAAGTATTCGCTTGATATTTATTTTTATCCAACTCATTTCCAGTTTTTACTTCCACATTGCGCTCCTAGAGACTTCGTGCCTTAATAAGTTGCATTCATGTTCTTGATGAACCAAAGCTAAAACCTATACATTTGACAGTTGAGTATTTTAATATTATCCAATGGCAAGAACAAACAAAGGCAATCTTTGCAACTGACTAAGCGGTCGCTGTAAAAAATAATTAAAAGTAGTTTATGAATATTTTTAAAGTATAACAGTTTTCACAAAATAAGCTAGGTAAAAATATGCTTACCTCTATTTTAATTTATGAAATTTGACGAAGTTAATTTTCCTAGGGCATCTGTTGTTCAACCATCAATCTTTCAAACATTGTCTACTGACACCATTGAGTGAACTACATAAAAATATATTTTCGATACCGTAAATAATAGCGTTCGTCTTCGACGACTTCATGCGGAATCCCGCCTTTAGCCACATGCAACGCCAAGCGTATATGTACACACACACACACACACATACACACACACATATATATGTATATATATATAAATATACATATACATATATATTTAGCGTGTCCTTGTCATTGAAATGATTCAATGAAAGGGTCAGCGAAAATTTTTTGTTGGAAACCATTGTTCTGGTGTCTTCTAGGTATTACTTTTTGAATCATATCTTACCCAGATGTAGATATCTTCAAGATAAGAACTTTTCTTGTATAGTTTCACCATACTTTTAGGAATTTCGTTCTTATGAACATTTTCCTCTCTTTCATTTATTTTCGATAATCATGTTTTATTTTATGATTTTTTAATTTTTTTTATTTCTATAACTGGGTAAACAAAAAAAAATGTACCTATAATTTTTTCAAAGCTAAAACAAAATATACTGATACACAAACAAAAAAAAATGAGAGAACTGTGACAAACCTCCACGCGTTGGAATATATTTTATAAATGATCAAAATAGTTCTAATAAAACCTCTGTAAAATAATTGAAAAAATCTGAAAACGAAATGTAAATTTTTTAGAATCTATGATAAATAGATTATATGTTTTAATGGAATGTTATAACACGTAGAACCCTATTGAACTATTTTTTTTTTTGCAGATAGTAAGTGATAAAGTATTATCATTATGCACAAAATCGTGATAAATAAGAAAATATTAGTTTATTTAGCCCCTATTTTGATTTATGCAATTTCACTTATTGAATTTTCCTTTAGCTTGATCCGTCCCAGATATCGTCAACCGACAACAATGAGTGAATTACATCAAAATATTTATTCGATAATGTAAATAATACCGTTTATAATTTAAGCAGTGGAAGATGCAATTTAAAAATTTCCTAATAGAGAATGAATTATATACTAATATATCTTTTAGCTGATAGCTAATAACTCAATTATATAGAAGGTTCCCTTCATTCGGGTAAACTTACAACACCTAAATCATAAGCCATAATATTTAAGGTCAAAATAAACACTTAATGAATAAATAGTAAAAATGCAGAGCAGTGCCATAACCAAAAACCTGATGGCAATCAATATTAATTATTAATTAAAAATATGTCTCATTAAGCGAGGTAATAGTTGTTTTGCCAATGCCCTAAAAATAAATTCATAATTGGAGAATAATAATAAGAAACATAATAGATTAGTAATAAAACAGAACTGAATAAAAATATTAAAAGTTTAAATAAACATAAAAATCGATGTTGCATTGTCAAACCAACTTTACATGATTTTTTTGGCGCCTCGTGATACTGCTGCTACAATCTAAAGTAATATAATAGCTTAGGTATTGAAAGCTTCGTTATGGGTGCCGAATATCATCTAATCTATAGGAAGCTAGACTATGGTGTTAATTACATAAATGATGAAAACAATATACAGTTAACAAAAATGATTTTTTAAACAAGACCCGAAATGATATCCTTAAATTGTAAACCATGGATGAGAGAAATAGTTTACATATGTTCAAGTTGTAACAGTAAGGAGGATTTAAATATAACTTATCTTTTAGGTAAGTGTACGGTATTTAATTATTATAGGAAAAAGTATTTTGGAGAGAGTATTTTGACCGAAAACAAAATAATAAAAATTTTAAACGAAAAAATTGGAACACACTATTTAGATTTATGAAAAGTGCTGTTAACTATAGACATTTTTTAATAAAGGAATTCTATTACAATAAATAAACAGGGAATAAGTTGTCATTGATAAGCTATATTTATATTATGTTTATTCTATATGGGGAACGAATAGGTTATCCCATAATATTTTGACAATAATGTATAATTTTAATTTATTTTTTTTGTTTGTTGATTGTAAGTTTTTTAATAATATACATAAGCAAACCAACTTCCTAGAATATCAATGCCAGTATTCGGTGATCTGTAGATATTGTAAAGAACCATGTAAAATTTATGAATAAAACAAGTTTATCTATCTTTCTATCTATCTATTGAAAGCTTCGAAAATGCAAACAAAAAGGGTTAATGACAGCCTGTAAACTTAGTGATAAAATCTGGAGTTTTACAATAAATTGCCTACAAATTAATAATCCAGTTTAACAGTTGTCAAACCTTTTTTTGGTGGTCGACTGACGTATTTTTTTTTTTACGTTTTCGGCAAGCCTCTTTTTATTATTACATATTAAACAATGAATCAAATAAGTAAATAAAATAGTGAATGTTCGTGTTCGTGATACTCTTGTGGTGTATTTTTAGATAGATAGATAGATAACTGTTTTTTATTTCTTTAAGCATATTACAACAAAACAAATATTATAAATATAAAAAACATTTGTAGAACTATGGTCTTTTAGACCGTCAGTCTGGAGCCGATCTGTAAAGTTTTACAAATTATACAATATTCAAAAACAGGTCACTCACTGATTCTATTCAACTTCTAACTGTATTAACTTATAAATAAAACAATAGTAAAAAAATAACAATAATAAATTTATTTCACATATTAGAAAGTTTTTTTGTTTTTTTTTAATTATAATTAAATTCTTTAATAAGCCTATATCTGTAAGGCCATGCTATTTTACAAAAATTGTTATAGACAACCAGTTATCACCATTGAGACTTTTTATTACATCATCAACTTTTAGAGAATTCTTTCCAAAACAATTTTTTTTAATTTTAGACAAATTCGGACATACAGCTAGGAAATGAAATGTATTTTCTGTTTCTTTTTTATTGCACAAGGAACACATCACACTACTATTTGAATAAAATCTGTTAAAGTTGAGATAAAGAAGTTCACATCTAACTTTGAATATCCATTTAACCCCATTAAAGTTTATTTTATTATCATCAAGGTAATGTGTTCCATAATCATAATTTAAGGTTTTATACAGATACATTTTTTCCGAAACTGAAGCCTTTTGTACATATTTTAATTTGTAAATTTCTGTTAACGATACTCTGAATTCCTGTAGGATTAAATCCCATTTATTTTGATAGTCAAGTTTAATGTCGATGTCAATATTATGTTTTTCAGCTATTTCTCTTAAATCCCTTATCCAGTATACCTTTTGTTTAACAACTTCATTGTTTATTAAATTTGGTAGCCTATTTTTTGTCAGGTTTTTAACTTTTATAACATAATTATGCTGTATTTTCAAGGTTTCTATAAACATTGGTACTATTTTGGTTTCTAAATGTATTAAGTAGGAAGGGGTGGCTTGCGGCAAGCTAAATAATTTCTTAATGAAGAAATACAGAAGTTTTTCACATTCAATATATTCTTTACTTCCTCATGCTTCGGCACCATATCCTATGAATGATTTAAAAACAGCATTGAATACTTGAATTTTAGATTTATAGGCTATACTATTGTTTAGTAGTAAATTTTTCCATATGGTATTTATTGCTATTTTAGCTTTTGATAGCTTCTGCTGCAAATGTTCTTTCAATGATAATGTAGGTGTAAGAACAACACCTAAATATTTATATTCGTTTACTACCTCTATTGCTTGTCTCTTGAAAAACCATTTTTTCATCAAAAACCATTCGTTTGTGGTGTATTTGCTACAAACTAAGGTGGGAAGCAATCAGTTTGAGAACTCGCGCTTTCGGAAAATGAAGACAGTTTATTAAAAATAAAAATAGAGGTTGAGATTACGTCAAGAGTCATACCATTCTTTTGGTTGGTTTAGAATGAATATCGATTCCAGGATCAGGGAAGTTAAAAACGCATACTTTACCTTAGATTGATGTAAGATTACAGCAAAATTCAACAATTTCTTTCTTCTAGATTAACATTTTGTGACTTTCTAAACACCTGGATCCTTGTGCCACAACGACTTTATCTATGCTTTATATCCTCCATATCTATCTACAAGAAATCGTACAGACCGTATGATGCTTTGCTTTTGTGGGCCAAACACATGTTGCACAGCCGCGGAGTAATAACCTTCCGAGAAGTGCAGAGCTGAAGGGAGGTCTTCGTACGGTTCATCAGAATGAAAGAGATTTTTTCAAAACTTATGGTTCGTCTCACGGCTTTCTTTTCTTGGTAGTACTTTCACGGTAGCGAGGGGATGTGAAAGGGCTAAATTTAGCTGATTGAGCTCTAGAAAATTTTACTTCAGTTAATTTTACTTGATTGAATTGAATAGTAGTGTATTCAGAAATTGTGGAAATGGGTTATTGACAGGATACAATTTAAAGCTTATAATATTTTATGACAACCATGTTTAATTGATTTACTTCCTCAACACTTACCACTTCCAGGATGCAATTAATCGTCTCCCGCTATTACATGTTCACATATCGGCTTTTGCAACTATGTAATAAGATGAAAACAAATATTTATATTATCAATGAAATTTATTCAATCCGTAATTTACTGTTCTCACACTCACTCACTCCATGGCGCTACAGCTAGGGGTGGGCATTATCGAATGATCGTCATAATCGGATGATCGGACTTCGATGATTTAAATAATCGAGGAGTCGCCATTTTAGACGCGGAAGGTTATAACTATGATAAGTTTGCTCTCTAGTTTTTTCCGATTTTTGTTATGTTTTAAGTGAAAAAATTTAGTGTTTACAAACAAACTTGCTTCCTAACTGTGTGCTGAACAAGCAAACAAGAAGAGAAGTAAAATTTATTTAGTGAAGTGGGTTTTCCCACTGAAAAAATGACGGAAGCCTCAACTTCAAGTGCTCCAACCAGTGGCTTAGACATTTCCAATAATGCTATCGAGCACGAAAATATCTCCTGGGAGCTTGTGTCAGGAAGAAAAAGACAATTAACTGCAGAAAGAGACCCCAGGAAAATTATGAAGGTTAGTCCACCTACAAATACTCAGAACAGGTTCGAACCGTTATCACCCTCAATAGATGAACCTGAGCCATCAACTAATCAACCTACCAACACCAAACCGCCACCCATACATTTATCTGACGTTAAAGATTACCCTGCACTCATAACATTCCTTCATAATGAGGGAGGGGCAAACAGTTTCAGGCTCAAGACATCTGTCAGGGGAGTAACCGTATACCCTGAAAAACTCAGATGTTTACCGAAAGTTAGTGACTAGTTTAAGAAAGGGAGGTGCGTACTTCCACACATATCAACTACCAGAGGAAAAAAGTCCACGAGTTGTTATCAAAAACCTACACTACGGCACACCACTAACCACCATAAAAGAAGAACTGGCCAAATATGGATATGAGGCAACAAGTATTGTCAACGTCATTTCACGATTTAAAACACCCCTTCCCATGTTTTTCGTGGACGTCTCAAGAGCAACATTCAATGACAAAATCTTTGACATTGAATTTTTGTACTATACCCATATAAAAATAGAGGAACCGCGCAAAAGAAAAATGATTCCTCAATGTATTCGATGCCAGCAGTACGGACACACAAAAACGTACTGCAACTACCCACCAAAATGTGTAAGATGTGGACTGGGCCACGAAAGCAGTGCTTGCACAAAACCAAGAGAAACAGCTGCAACCTGCGCCAACTGTAATGGCGCTCATCCCGCCAACTATAGGGGCTGCCAAACTTTGAAAGAACTTCGAAAACATCGCTCGAAGCAGTACGCTCCTCAGCGACCTCCAACAGTAAGACATGCACCGCCTGCCCTCAATGAGTTTCCACCTCTTCCACAACTAAATCCACCTCAGCCACCTCATCCAAGAACTGACCGGGAGCATCAGAGGCAGTTGAATCAACCAGCTCTAGCACCAGACCATCAAGATCAGAGACAGCCACAACAACCAGCTCAAGCCCAGTACCAACAGCACCAGAGACAGCCGCAACAACCATCGCAAGCCCCACACCAACAGCTACCAGCTCAAGCGCCACACCAACGACACAGATATACAGGTATGAGTGGGGGCACTACCCTACCGGTCCCGCCGGTAGATAACTCCTCTGGCCAGTTATACAATATTATCAATAACTTAAACAATCTCATTCAGCCCCTCTTCGGTCTTCTTCAACAACTCTCTCAAACTACCCTTGCCCTTAGACAATTATATGCCCATTAATCAGATGACTGTAGGCTCCATGTCTATCATACTATGGAACGCAAACGGACTTAATCAACATAGGACAGAACTAGACATATATTTACACGAGAAACGAATTGACATAGCACTAATCACTGAAACACATTTTACACCAAAATCCAAATTTTTACATTCATGATTACAAAATCTATAGAACTGACCATCCAGACAATACTTCACACGGAGGCACTGCTATTCTCATCAGATCAACACTAAAACACCATCCTTTGCAATTACCCATATCACCTGACATACAAGCTACAGCCATTTCACTATTCTCTGAACATCACAACATTACTCTTGCTGCTGTTTATTGCCCTCCGAGATATGTCCTGACTTCCACGATGTTTAGTAACTTCTTCAAACGTCTCGGCAGATGCTTTGTCGCAGGTGGCGATTATAATGCTAAAGACCCGACTTGGGGATCTAGATTATCAACCCCAAGAGGAAGAAATCTCAGGTATGTCCTTCACGAACTTTCATTAGACACGATATCACCACACTCACCTACTTACTGGCCAACATCTAGACGTAAGACACCAGATTTACTTGATTTTTTCATAACTAAAGGACTCCGCACTACACCTCACACAATAAGTACGAGCACAGATCTTTGCTCTGATCATTCTCTTTTGCATTTAGAACTATTTGAAGAACCACTTGTAGCTAAGAAACACACATCTCTCACAAATGGCATAATGGATTGGGATGCGTTCAGAAACTGTCTAAATACTGCTCTCTCCATTCCTTTGGCTATTAAAAATGAAGAAGAGCTTGAGGATGCTGTAGAATGCTTCACACAGAAGCTACAAGACGCTGCATGGTCCTCATCAATTCCTAGACGAAGAAAACATGAAAAGCTACCAATTTATCCACAGTACATAAGGGATTTGATCAGAGCAAAAAGAAGAGCCCGGAAAATATGGCAGACAGACCGACTTCCATCAGACAAACAAATTTACAACCGACTCAACAACGAACTCAAACGACAAATTGCAAAATTTAAAAGAACAACTTATGATAACTACATTAGTAACCTTTCGACTGATGATGGCAGCTTGTGGAGGCATACTAAAAACCTTACTAAGCATCGGGAAGTGCCTGCACCCCTCCGAAAAGAAGATGGCTCCTGGGCCATGGCTGACGGAGAAAAATCCGAACTGTTCGCCGAATATCTATCTTCTATCTTTACACCACACGCAGAATTCAACAACATCGAACATGATAAAATTGTACTTAAAACTCTGGATGAACCTTTACAACTGACATTACCTCCTCCTTCCTTTACACCTGCTCAAGTCGCTGAACAAATCAGAAAGTTGACTAAAAAGAAAGCCCCTGGACACGACTTAATTAACGCTGAGGTACTCCAGCAAATGCCCAGGAAAGCTCTAGTGTTTCTGACTTCAATCTATAACGCGATACTGAGGACAACCAAATTCCCGCTTCAATGGAAATACTCACATATTACAATGATTCACAAGACCAACAAGGACAAAAATACTCCCTCATCATACCGACCAATAAGCTTACTTCCGCTATGCTCCAAAATTTTCGAACATCTACTACATAAAAGACTTCTTGATGTACTAACTAACAACGACATCGTACCAGATCATCAATTTGGATTTAGAAGACATCACTCGACATTGCACCAACTACACAGAGTGACGGACTACATATCCACCGCACTAGAGCAGAAGTTATACACTACTGGCGTATTTCTCGACGTTGCTCAAGCCTTCGACAGAGTTTGGCACCAGGGGCTTTTCTTCAAACTCAAGACTATCCTTCCGCCTACTTACTACCTCATTATTCATTCTTTCCTTTCTCACAGATTTTTCTCCGTTCGACAGGGATCAGAGCTATCTGCCATGAGATCTATCGCAGCAGGAGTACCCCAAGGTGCAGTGCTCGCTCCGTTACTCTACATTCTTTACACTCATGACATACCTTACAGCCCCAATATTCTAACAGCGACTTATGCCGACGACACGGCGATCTTAACAAAACATAAAATTGCAACCCACGCCTCAGAGATCCTACAACAACATCTAATAAAATTACATGACTGGTTCAAACTCTGGAAAATCCGATTGAATAATGACAAATCACACCATATCACCTTTACTCTTCGACATGACACGAGTCCTCCCGTTTTCTTAGACAACACACAAATTCCACAGACGGACACTGTACATTATCTTGGTTTGACGTTTGACAGAAGAATGACTTGGGGCCCGCATATTAACCAAAAAAAGAAAACCCTTAACCAAAGACTGAGACTTCTTTACTCACTCTTTTCAAAACACTCGAAACTAAAACTTCGACAGAAATTAAACACCTATACTTACCTACTGAAACCTATTTGGACTTACGCATCACAGCTATATGGGACAGCTAAAAAGACTCACATTAACAAACTTCAAATCTTTCAGGCTAAAACGTTTAGAACAATTACAAAAGCACCGTGGTACGTTAGCAACATAACTTTACATACTGACCTTAAGATGCCAACCGTCAATGAGCACATACGGACACACTACAAACGTTTCCACGACAAACTACAAGGTCACCCTAACACACTAATCAATGACATGGCCACAACACTCATGCCAGGAAATGCCTACAGAAGGCTGAAGAGGAGTTGGATGAGAGACCTTCTCCTTTAGTAATATACACTAATTTCATGCCAGGAGTAGGTACCGCTGGGTGCTGCTCTCTCTCATGCCTATCACGCCATGTTTTTTAAAATTGACCGCACATTCACTGATTGTTCATTGTATTATTTACAGGTGTGAATAAAGATTTAAAGTTAAAAAAAAAAAAAAAAAAAAATAATCGAATGATTAATATGCATTCTGAGAGACGATATGACACGACTCCCGTTTATATAATGGCTGAGCTGGCTCAGCCTAGTGAGCCTAGGAAATATGCATGTAATTTATGTGATAAGCAAAAAAAAAAAAAAAGGTCGTTCGGTTATCTCAGCTCCTTATTAAACAATTCAGTTCGAATCATCATTCGTTTCTCCAAACCGATTAATCCGATAATCGATTAATTCGAATGATTGAAATAATCGAATGATCCGATAATCGTCATTCGATTATGCCCACCCCTAGCTACAGCCTAAGAAGAGCCTGGGCCTTTCTGCTCCACTCTTCACTGTACTAGGCGAGTCTCCTCCATCCTCTGATTCCCATTTCTCTTAATACCTTTTCCATACTATCCGACCATCTCAATCGTGAACGTTCCCTTATCCTTACTCCTCCAGGCATACCATCCAGCATTTTTTTAGATATCCTACTCGCCGGCATCCGCTCCACAATGTTTGGAGAAACGAATGATCATTCGAACTAAATTGTTTTCATCACATAAATCAATGCACATTTGCACCTAGGCTCAGCCAGCTCAGGCATCATAGAGACGGGAATTTTGGCATATTGTCTCTCAGAAAGCATATTAATCATTCGATCATTCGATTATGAAATCATTCGATTATTTAAATCATCGAAGTCCGATCATCCGATTATGCCGATTATTCGATTATACCCACCCCTACTCCAGATGTTCTAGCCTCCTCAAATGATTCTTTCTGAGAAAGGAATCCAGATTTTCTGAGTGCTTTCGTTTCCCAAACAGGTGTTATTATGCTCTTCAAAAGCCCTTAAAACTCAGAGGCCATTTTATATAAAACATAAACAATCATTAGGCCGGTTGTGTCGTATGGCTGTGAGACTAGGGTGGTTTCAAAAGAAAGTGAAAGAATACTAAAAGTTTGGGAAATTTACTGTCCATATTTGTCAATAATTCCACATTAGTAAATTTTTTATTTCTAGCTCATAAAGACTGAACAAAGTATGTTTTAACTCCATTGTTATAGTTTAATTGTTTTCCTTTCTAAAAGTTCTGTAAAGAACGTAATAACTTTCGGATGGTCGTATAGAATGAAGAAGGTATTAAGAGAAATGGGAATCAGAGGATGGAGGAGACTCGCCCAGAATAGAGAAGAGTTGAGTAGGCGCCATGCACCGCTCAAAAGTATTCTTGTGACATTATTTTCTTTACGACCATAACACAGGAGAATATTTCGAAAGCCCGCACTCCGAGCTCCGATTTAAATACTGAACTGAAGATTTGTTCATCACAGTAGTAAAAATTTCTCCTTCTGTTGTAGTGAAGTGTATGATTAATGCTTTAGAGGGAGGAGTGGCCTAGCGGTTCAGCTCTGATGCAAGGCTCATAACCAGAAGTTTGAAGACCATAAAATAATTATGAGTTCAAATAAAATAACCCCCCTCATCCCTTGGCCAGAAAAAACCCTCGTATAGCCTAAAAAAGTAGGCGTGAACGAAAAAACTATTGACTACTTCCTAGAAAAACTATTAATATTGACTATATATTAATATTAATATTGTTGATGTATATTAAATTATTAATATTATTAATTGATATATATATTATATATATATATATATTATTAAAATAATATTACTGATATATATTAATATTAATATAATAATATTACCCGCATACTAGACTTAAACGACAAGAACTTAATCGACGATTTGGACAATTATACAGACTACTGAACAGTTATTTTAAATTATCTATCGAGAACAAACTGCTAATATACAAGACAGTACTGAAACCTATCTGGACCTACGGACTTGAACTGTGGGGGACAGCCAAATTTTCTAACATCAAACGCATTCAATCCTTTCAATCAAAAGTCCTCCGAACAATAGTTAATGCTCCTTATTATGTATCCAACCATACCTTACACCGCGACTTAAATATTCCATTTATTTTAGACCTTATACCATTAAAATTCTCTAAATTCCATCAGAACCTTATCCATCACCCTAATCTCCTAGCTCAATCCTTATCCAGCTCCACACATCCTTACCATCCTCCTAGAAGGTTGAAACGGCAGTGGCCTCGAGACCTCTTGTAAAATGTATATTGGAGTTCTAGCATTGGCTAGATTATCCACTCACGTGCTGTATGCTTGTGAATTGTATATAGGTATGAGTGACTTTTGTATATATTTTTATTGATTTTGTTTTGTTTTTATTTATATTGTATTATTATTATATAAATTTATTGTTTTGTATATATCGTGTGAATGCAGTATGAATGTTGTACTTTATCCCTATTAAAAATGTCCTAAATTGGACAGATTGTAATATTGTTCAATAAAGAATTGTTTCTAAAAAAAAAAAAATATATATTATTGAAATTGTATTACTAAAATGATATTATTCACTACTAACTATTAATGATTTGACTACTTCCTAAATTATTTGTTGTTAATTATTCTTAATACTTACTTTTTATTGTTTATACCTTAAATAATGATAAATATTCCTCATAGAACACAAAATCTGAATGCTCCTTTCTAGCACGTTCCACTAGCTTCTAGAATTCCATCCCTTCAAACATCAATTGAGACGTTGATTTCCAAAAGGACATTTTTTACGAAATTGATTTTTTGTCATATTTGTATTCTCATCATTTAGTTTTATCTAAATATTCTATTTGATGTTATCTAATGAATTCTCAAGTCCTTAAAAAACGTTATTTAGAAATGCGGTCATTTTCTAAAAGTACTAATTACGCATTTATTTTCGTTCCAAATCATTCTAAAAAAACATTTCATAACTTTAATATGATGTTATTATTATAGTAAAAAAATAATTCTAAATTTTAAGGCAAAAAGACCGAAATTAGCTAGTTTAATAATATAGTAATGAGAGATTTTCGCGCTTCCTGTAAAATTTCCTAGAATGGATATAGTACCTTTTGGAAATCAACGTCTCAATTATGCTACCTTCCTTCACACCTTCAAATACCTTTTTTCCAGTACCTTCTCGCATCTCAAAATGACGCTGCATGACACTGAAATAGTTTTAGCTCGCTCCGTTACTCTACATTCTTTACACTCATGACATACCTTACAGCCCCAATATTCTAACAGCGACTTATGCCGACGACACGGCGATCTTAACAAATCATAAAATTGCAACCCACGCCTCAGAGATCCTACAACAACATCTAATAAAATTACATGACTGGTTCAAACTCTGGAAAATCCGATTGAATAATGACAAATCACACCATATCACCTTTACTCTTCGACATGACACGAGTCCTCCCGTTTTCTTAGACAACACACAAATTCCACAGACGGACACTGTACATTATCTTGGTTTGACGTTTGACAGAAGAATGACTTGGGGCCCGCATATTAACCAAAAAAAGAAAACCCTTAACCAAAGACTGAGACTTCTTTACTCACTCTTTTCAAAACACTCGAAACTAAAACTTCGACAGAAATTAAACACCTATACTTACCTACTGAAACCTATTTGGACTTACGCATCACAGCTATATGGGACAGCTAAAAAGACTCACATTAACAAACTTCAAATCTTTCAGGCTAAAACGTTTAGAACAATTACAAAAGCACCGTGGTACGTTAGCAACATAACTTTACATACTGACCTTAAGATGCCAACCGTCAATGAGCACATACGGACACACTACAAACGTTTCCACGACAAACTACAAGGTCACCCTAACACACTAATCAATGACATGGCCACAACACTCATGCCAGGAAATGCCTACAGAAGGCTGAAGAGGAGTTGGATGAGAGACCTTCTCCTTTAGTAATATACACTAATTTCATGCCAGGAGTAGGTACCGCTGGGTGCTGCTCTCTCTCATGCCTATCACGCCATGTTTTTTAAAATTGACCGCACATTCACTGATTGTTCATTGTATTATTTACAGGTGTGAATAAAGATTTAAAGTTAAAAAAAAAAAAAAAAAAAAAGTAATCGAATGATTAATATGCATTCTGAGAGACGATATGACACGACTCCCGTTTATATAATGGCTGAGCTGGCTCAGCCTAGTGAGCCTAGGAAATATGCATGTAATTTATGTGATAAGCAAAAAAAAAAAAAAAAGGTCGTTCGGTTATCTCAGCTCCTTATTAAACAATTCAGTTCGAATCATCATTCGTTTCTCCAAACCGATTAATCCGATAATCGATTAATTCGAATGATTGAAATAATCGAATGATCCGATAATCGTCATTCGATTATGCCCACCCCTAGCTACAGCCTAAGAAGAGCCTGGGCCTTTCTGCTCCACTCTTCACTGTACTAGGCGAGTCTCCTCCATCCTCTGATTCCCATTTCTCTTAATACCTTTTCCATACTATCCGACCATCTCAATCGTGAACGTTCCCTTATCCTTACTCCTCCAGGCATACCATCCAGCATTTTTTTAGATATCCTACTCGCCGGCATCCGCTCCACAATGTTTGGAGAAACGAATGATCATTCGAACTAAATTGTTTTCATCACATAAATCAATGCACATTTGCACCTAGGCTCAGCCAGCTCAGGTATCATAGAGACGGGAATTTTGGCATATTGTCTCTCAGAAAGCATATTAATCATTCGATCATTCGATTATGAAATCATTCGATTATTTAAATCATCGAAGTCCGATCATCCGATTATGCCGATTATTCGATTATACCCACCCCTACTCCAGATGTTCTAGCCTCCTCAAATGATTCTTTCTGAGAAAGGAATCCAGATTTTCTGAGTGCTTTCGTTTCCCAAACAGGTGTTATATGCTCTTCAAAAGCCCTTAAAACTCAGAGGCCATTTTATATAAAACATAAACAATCATTAGGCCGGTTGTGTCGTATGGCTGTGAGACTAGGGTGGTTTCAAAAGAAAGTGAAAGAATACTAAAAGTTTGGGAAATTTACTGTCCATATTTGTCAATAATTCCACATTAGTAAATTTTTTTATTTCTAGCTCATAAAGACTGAACAAAGTATGTTTTAACTCCATTGTTATAGTTTAATTGTTTTCCTTTCTAAAAGTTCTGTAAAGAACGTAATAACTTTCGGATGGTCGTATAGAATGAAGAAGGTATTAAGAGAAATGGGAATCAGAGGATGGAGGAGACTCGCCCAGAATAGAGAAGAGTTGAGTAGGCGCCATGCACCGCTCAAAAGTATTCTTGTGACATTATTTTCTTTACGACCATAACACAGGAGAATATTTCGAAAGCCCGCACTCCGAGCTCCGATTTAAATACTGAACTGAAGATTTGTTCATCACAGTAGTAAAAATTTCTCCTTCTGTTGTAGTGAAGTGTATGATTAATGCTTTAGAGGGAGGAGTGGCCTAGCGGTTCAGCTCTGATGCAAGGCTCATAACCAGAAGTTTGAAGACCATAAAATAATTATGAGTTCAAATAAAATAACCCCCCTCATCCCTTGGCCAGAAAAAACCCTCGTATAGCCTAAAAAAGTAGGCGTGAACGAAAAAACTATTGACTACTTCCTAGAAAAACTATTAATATTGACTATATATTAATATTAATATTGTTGATGTTATTAATTAATATTTTAATTGATATATTATATAATTATTAATATAATATATATATATTATATATATAATATATATAATAATATAAAATAATATTACTGATATATATTAATATTAATATAATAATATTACCCGCATACTAGACTTAAACGACAAGAACTTAATCGACGATTTGGACAATTATACAGACTACTGAACAGTTATTTTAAATTATCTATCGAGAACAAACTGCTAATATACAAGACAGTACTGAAACCTATCTGGACCTACGGACTTGAACTGTGGGGGACAGCCAAATTTTCTAACATCAAACGCATTCAATCCTTTCAATCAAAAGTCCTCCGAACAATAGTTAATGCTCCTTATTATGTATCCAACCATACCTTACACCGCGACTTAAATATTCCATTTATTTTAGACCTTATACCATTAAAATTCTCTAAATTCCATCAGAACCTTATCCATCACCCTAATCTCCTAGCTCAATCCTTATCCAGCTCCACACATCCTTACCATCCTCCTAGAAGGTTGAAACGGCAGTGGCCTCGAGACCTCTTGTAAAATGTATATTGGAGTTCTAGCATTGGCTAGATTATCCACTCACGTGCTGTATGCTTGTGAATTGTATATAGGTATGAGTGACTTTTGTATATATTTTTATTGATTTTGTTTTGTTTTTATTTATATTGTATTATTATTATATAAATTTATTGTTTTGTATATATCGTGTGAATGCAGTATGAATGTTGTACTTTATCCCTATTAAAAATGTCCTAAATTGGACAGATTGTAATATTGTTCAATAAAGAATTGTTTCTAAAAAAAAAAAAAAATATATTATTGAAATTGTATTACTAAAATGATATTATTCACTACTAACTATTAATGATTTGACTACTTCCTAAATTATTTGTTGTTAATTATTCTTAATACTTACTTTTTATTGTTTATACCTTAAATAATGATAAATATTCCTCATAGAACACAAAATCTGAATGCTCCTTTCTAGCACGTTCCACTAGCTTCTAGAATTCCATCCCTTCAAACATCAATTGAGACGTTGATTTCCAAAAGGACATTTTTTACGAAATTGATTTTTTGTCATATTTGTATTCTCATCATTTAGTTTTATCTAAATATTCTATTTGATGTTATCTAATGAATTCTCAAGTCCTTAAAAAACGTTATTTAGAAATGCGGTCATTTTCTAAAAGTACTAATTACGCATTTATTTTCGTTCCAAATCATTCTAAAAAAACATTTCATAACTTTAATATGATGTTATTATTATAGTAAAAAAATAATTCTAAATTTTAAGGCAAAAAGACCGAAATTAGCTAGTTTAATAATATAGTAATGAGAGATTTTCGCGCTTCCTGTAAAATTTCCTAGAATGGATATAGTACCTTTTGGAAATCAACGTCTCAATTATGCTACCTTCCTTCACACCTTCAAATACCTTTTTTCCAGTACCTTCTCGCATCTCAAAATGACGCTGCATGACACTGAAATAGTTTTAGCTCGCTCCGTTACTCTACATTCTTTACACTCATGACATACCTTACAGCCCCAATATTCTAACAGCGACTTATGCCGACGACACGGCGATCTTAACAAATCATAAAATTGCAACCCACGCCTCAGAGATCCTACAACAACATCTAATAAAATTACATGACTGGTTCAAACTCTGGAAAATCCGATTGAATAATGACAAATCACACCATATCACCTTTACTCTTCGACATGACACGAGTCCTCCCGTTTTCTTAGACAACACACAAATTCCACAGACGGACACTGTACATTATCTTGGTTTGACGTTTGACAGAAGAATGACTTGGGGCCCGCATATTAACCAAAAAAAGAAAACCCTTAACCAAAGACTGAGACTTCTTTACTCACTCTTTTCAAAACACTCGAAACTAAAACTTCGACAGAAATTAAACACCTATACTTATCTACTGAAACCTATTTGGACTTACGCATCACAGCTATATGGGACAGCTAAAAAGACTCACATTAACAAACTTCAAATCTTTCAGGCTAAAACGTTTAGAACAATTACAAAAGCACCGTGGTACGTTAGCAACATAACTTTACATACTGACCTTAAGATGCCAACCGTCAATGAGCACATACGGACACACTACAAACGTTTCCACGACAAACTACAAGGTCACCCTAACACACTAATCAATGACATGGCCACAACACTCATGCCAGGAAATGCCTACAGAAGGCTGAAGAGGAGTTGGATGAGAGACCTTCTCCTTTAGTAATATACACTAATTTCATGCCAGGAGTAGGTACCGCTGGGTGCTGCTCTCTCTCATGCCTATCACGCCATGTTTTTTAAAATTGACCGCACATTCACTGATTGTTCATTGTATTATTTACAGGTGTGAATAAAGATTTAAAGTTAAAAAAAAAAAAAAAAAAAAATAATCGAATGATTAATATGCATTCTGAGAGACGATATGACACGACTCCCGTTTATATAATGGCTGAGCTGGCTCAGCCTAGTGAGCCTAGGAAATATGCATGTAATTTATGTGATAAGCAAAAAAAAAAAAAAAGGTCGTTCGGTTATCTCAGCTCCTTATTAAACAATTCAGTTCGAATCATCATTCGTTTCTCCAAACCGATTAATCCGATAATCGATTAATTCGAATGATTGAAATAATCGAATGATCCGATAATCGTCATTCGATTATGCCCACCCCTAGCTACAGCCTAAGAAGAGCCTGGGCCTTTCTGCTCCACTCTTCACTGTACTAGGCGAGTCTCCTCCATCCTCTGATTCCCATTTCTCTTAATACCTTTTCCATACTATCCGACCATCTCAATCGTGAACGTTCCCTTATCCTTACTCCTCCAGGCATACCATCCAGCATTTTTTTAGATATCCTACTCGCCGGCATCCGCTCCACAATGTTTGGAGAAACGAATGATCATTCGAACTAAATTGTTTTCATCACATAAATCAATGCACATTTGCACCTAGGCTCAGCCAGCTCAGGCATCATAGAGACGGGAATTTTGGCATATTGTCTCTCAGAAAGCATATTAATCATTCGATCATTCGATTATGAAATCATTCGATTATTTAAATCATCGAAGTCCGATCATCCGATTATGCCGATTATTCGATTATACCCACCCCTACTCCAGATGTTCTAGCCTCCTCAAATGATTCTTTCTGAGAAAGGAATCCAGATTTTCTGAGTGCTTTCGTTTCCCAAACAGGTGTTATTATGCTCTTCAAAAGCCCTTAAAACTCAGAGGCCATTTTATATAAAACATAAACAATCATTAGGCCGGTTGTGTCGTATGGCTGTGAGACTAGGGTGGTTTCAAAAGAAAGTGAAAGAATACTAAAAGTTTGGGAAATTTACTGTCCATATTTGTCAATAATTCCACATTAGTAAATTTTTTATTTCTAGCTCATAAAGACTGAACAAAGTATGTTTTAACTCCATTGTTATAGTTTAATTGTTTTCCTTTCTAAAAGTTCTGTAAAGAACGTAATAACTTTCGGATGGTCGTATAGAATGAAGAAGGTATTAAGAGAAATGGGAATCAGAGGATGGAGGAGACTCGCCCAGAATAGAGAAGAGTTGAGTAGGCGCCATGCACCGCTCAAAAGTATTCTTGTGACATTATTTTCTTTACGACCATAACACAGGAGAATATTTCGAAAGCCCGCACTCCGAGCTCCGATTTAAATACTGAACTGAAGATTTGTTCATCACAGTAGTAAAAATTTCTCCTTCTGTTGTAGTGAAGTGTATGATTAATGCTTTAGAGGGAGGAGTGGCCTAGCGGTTCAGCTCTGATGCAAGGCTCATAACCAGAAGTTTGAAGACCATAAAATAATTATGAGTTCAAATAAAATAACCCCCCTCATCCCTTGGCCAGAAAAAACCCTCGTATAGCCTAAAAAAGTAGGCGTGAACGAAAAAACTATTGACTACTTCCTAGAAAAACTATTAATATTGACTATATATTAATATTAATATTGTTGATGTATATTAATATTAATATTATTAATTGATATATATATATATATATATATATATTATTAAAATAATATTACTGATATATATTAATATTAATATAATAATATTACCCGCATACTAGACTTAAACGACAAGAACTTAATCGACGATTTGGACAATTATACAGACTACTGAACAGTTATTTTAAATTATCTATCGAGAACAAACTGCTAATATACAAGACAGTACTGAAACCTATCTGGACCTACGGACTTGAACTGTGGGGGACAGCCAAATTTTCTAACATCAAACGCATTCAATCCTTTCAATCAAAAGTCCTCCGAACAATAGTTAATGCTCCTTATTATGTATCCAACCATACCTTACACCGCGACTTAAATATTCCATTTATTTTAGACCTTATACCATTAAAATTCTCTAAATTCCATCAGAACCTTATCCATCACCCTAATCTCCTAGCTCAATCCTTATCCAGCTCCACACATCCTTACCATCCTCCTAGAAGGTTGAAACGGCAGTGGCCTCGAGACCTCTTGTAAAATGTATATTGGAGTTCTAGCATTGGCTAGATTATCCACTCACGTGCTGTATGCTTGTGAATTGTATATAGGTATGAGTGACTTTTGTATATATTTTTATTGATTTTGTTTTGTTTTTATTTATATTGTATTATTATTATATAAATTTATTGTTTTGTATATATCGTGTGAATGCAGTATGAATGTTGTACTTTATCCCTATTAAAAATGTCCTAAATTGGACAGATTGTAATATTGTTCAATAAAGAATTGTTTCTAAAAAAAAAAAAATATATATTATTGAAATTGTATTACTAAAATGATATTATTCACTACTAACTATTAATGATTTGACTACTTCCTAAATTATTTGTTGTTAATTATTCTTAATACTTACTTTTTATTGTTTATACCTTAAATAATGATAAATATTCCTCATAGAACACAAAATCTGAATGCTCCTTTCTAGCACGTTCCACTAGCTTCTAGAATTCCATCCCTTCAAACATCAATTGAGACGTTGATTTCCAAAAGGACATTTTTTACGAAATTGATTTTTTGTCATATTTGTATTCTCATCATTTAGTTTTATCTAAATATTCTATTTGATGTTATCTAATGAATTCTCAAGTCCTTAAAAAACGTTATTTAGAAATGCGGTCATTTTCTAAAAGTACTAATTACGCATTTATTTTCGTTCCATTATCCCAGATCATCAGTTTGGTTTCCGAACATCTCACTCCACTATCCAGCAATGCCATCGTGTGGTGGACGTTGTCTCGTCTTCATTGGAGCGCGGATTGTACTGCACGGGAGCCTTCCTCGATGTAGAACAGGCCTTTGACCGAGTGTGGCACCCGGGACTGCTTTACAAACTCCGTAAATTCCTCCCACCTACATACTTCCTTATTATCCAATCCTATCTCACAGACAGGTCCTTCAAAGTAAATCATAACCGTTCCTGTTCATCCCTTTTTAATCAGTATGCAGGTGTTCCTCAAGGCAGTATTCTAGGACCCATCCTTTACACAGTTTATACAGCTGATATCCCATCCCATCCTAGCACTTTCCTTTCTACCTATGCTGATGACACATGTGTGTTATCAGTCAACAACGATCCAACTATTGCCTCCCAAACTCTTCAATCACACATCAAAGACCTTGAAGTATGGTGTCAGAACTGGAGAATAAAAATAAATTCCAATAAATCCCACCAAATCACCTTTACCCTTCGTCGTAAACCTATGACATCCTGCCCAACAGTATCCTTCAATAACACTCCTCTTGTCCCGGTTGAACAGATCCGATACCTAGGACTGCACCTGGACAAACGTCTTACTTGGAACCCTCATACAAGACTGAAAAGACAAGAAACTGCCCGACGTTTTCGACTCCTTCAACACTTACTAGACAAACGCTCTAACCTTCCACTTAAGTACAAAAGGCTCATCTATATGACTATCATCAGACCGATATGGACTTACGGAGTAGGGATTTGGGGCTCTACTAAACCATCAAATTCTTCCCGTCTCCAATCCTTGCAATCAAAAATCCTTCGAAAAATCCTCAACGCTCCTTATTTTGTCACAAATAAACTCATCCATAAAGACCTTAACGTTCCCTATGTTGCTGACTTGGCGCGAACCAGGTACCACTCCTTTCATGGCAAACTCCATTCCCACTCTAATCCACTTGTTTCAATCCTTGCTTCCTCTACAATCCCCGATAATCCTCCGAGGCGTCTGAAAAGAAGATGGCCACGAGACCTTCTAGTTTAACATAGTCTTTGGGGAGCTGCCAATGGGTAGTATCCCCACATGTGAATCCATGCCATTTTTATCTTGTATCCCATTTACTAGATGTATATTATTATACAGTTGTAAATAGCAATAAATCTATCTAAATAAAAATAATTTTCGTTCCAAATCATTCTAAAAAAACATTTCATAACTTTAATATGATGTTATTATTATAGTAAAAAAATAATTCTAAATTTTAAGGCAAAAAGACCGAAATTAGCTAGTTTAATAATATAGTAATGAGAGATTTTCGCGCTTCCTGTAAAATTTCCTAGAATGGATATAGTACCTTTTGGAAATCAACGTCTCAATTATGCTACCTTCCTTCACACCTTCAAATACCTTTTTTCCAGTACCTTCTCGCATCTCAAAATGACGCTGCATGACACTGAAATAGTTTTAGTTGGATTCGTTATCAATATTTTTATTTTTTCACATGTATTCATATTGGTCAATCCATTTGAAAGCGTCCAATTTATATTAATTTTACCGCTTGACATTTTCGTTAAAAAAAAATTAACCTCCTTCAAAATTTGAGGGCTTACGTTTCAAGATGCGTAGAACACGAATAACGGATAAAAAAAAATCCGTTTCTCCTAATCAATAAATAAATAAATACAAATATTTTTAGTGCTATTTCAAGGAGAATTAAATTCCTTACAAAATGAAAAAAGAATCATTGAAATTTGTCAGGAACTAGCAGATATGACAATTGAATTATTTATTGCTTTTCTTATTACTTAATTGCCTATCTATAGCTGTATAAACAATTATGCCGTAATATTGTTATTTGAAAATAATGAACCGTTGTGTAATAATTTGTAACGTTTTTATTTATTTATTTTTTGTGTTTTCAGGTACCAGCAACTGAAAGCCAGAATCCAAATGTTAGCTTTGTCGGCGGTGGTGTATTTGCTAGATCATAAATTTGGTTTCTATTTTTTTTTTTTTGTTATCATATTGAATTAAAAATTTTATTTTACTATTTGTACAAACTGTATTTTTTATATAAGGATTACATTTTTTTTACTCATGATATTTTTATTAAACCATCTCAACTATGGTCTTGTTTCCTGAGGATCCCTAACTTTCCCTTATTCAGTTCAGTATAGGAATAATCAGAATCGGGTTCAGTCTTTTTTTAATATTTTAATTTTGCCGACGTTTCGGCTCAAACTTGTGAGCCATAATCACAGGGCATTACTTAGCCATGTCTTAGAATGTATAATTTTAATTACTAAGTTATGTATATTTCCTTATTCTCCCTCTGAGAAATATCTTTCCTTGTTGGTTAATTCCATTCCATTATCTATTCTTCATAAAGAAAGCGAATATTCGAAGGACCATTTGATTGAAATTTTATTATTTATTTTCTTATTTTATAAACAAAGTTGTGGAAGATAATGTAAATTGACGAATAGGGCATAAACTTAAGCGATTATTGTAAAAAAACAATTTTATACTGTTATATTATTTAGTCTAAAACATATGATTCTAACGAAACTGGATGTAGTTCTTTAAACTTTTTTTAACTCTGGCTATATTTAATAGTTTTCAAATTGAGACATTGGTTTCCAAAATGTACTATATCCACTTTAGACTATTTTATAGGAAACGCTAAAATCTGTCATTTATTTATTATTGGAACTTTATAATTAGTTACCAACTTATTTTTTTGAATTATCACTCTTTACCTATGATTTTTTAACAATATAATATGGAAACTTGAATATAGTACTGTTTCGAAAAAAATAATAGGAATATAATACTTTTTGGAAAAATATAACGGGCGATAAGTTGGTAACAATCGACATAACCTTCCTCATACAATATTAACGATAACTTACGTCTAATTTTAATTAGTAAGTTATGTATATTGAGGATGAATAGTCGACTGTAGAAACTATTATAGGTGGAATAGTCTGGAATCAGTCATTTTTTGAAAAGTTTTTAAGTTTTTATAGTAATTATAGGAATAATCAGAATCGGGTTCAGTCTTTTTTTAATTTTGCCAACGTTTCGGCCCAAGCTTGTGAGCCATCATCAGGGCATTACTGAGCCATGTCCAAGCATAAACTGAACTCACAAGCTTGGGCCGAAACGTTGGCAAACTTAAAAACTTTTCAAAAAATGAGACTGATTCCTGACTATTCCACCTATAGTAAGTTATGTATATTTCCTTATTCTCCCTCTGAAAAATATCTTTCTTCGTTGGTTAATTTCATTCCATTATCTATTCTTCATCAAGAAAGCGAATATTCAAAGGACCATTTGATTGAATTTTTATAATTTATTTTGTTATTTTATATACAAAGTTGTGGAAGAGAATTTAATTTGACGAATAGGGAATAAACTTAAGCGATTATTGTAAAAAACAATGTTATACTGTTATATTATTTAATCTAAAACAAACATATGATTCTAACGAAACTGAATATAATTCTTTAAACTTTATTTAACTCTAACTTTATTAAATAATTCTTAAATTGAAACATTGGTTTCCAAAATGTACTATATCCACTTTGGACTATTTTATAGGAAACGCAAAAATCTGTCATTTATTTATTATTGGACCTATTTACTTGATTATTTTATTAAAATCTAAATTTGACTTTATAATGCGTTACCAACTTATTTTTTTGAATTATTACACTTTTCCTATGATTTTTTAACAATGTAATATGGAAACATGAATATAGTACTGTTTCGAAAAAATTAATAGGAATATAATACTTTTTGGAAAAATATAACGGGCGATAAGTTGGTAACAATCGACATAACCTTCCTCATACAATATTAACGATAACTTACGTCTAATTTTAATTAGTAAGTTATTTATATTTCCTAATTCTCCCTCTGAGAAATATATTTCTTTGTTGGATAATTCTATTCCATTATCTATTCTTCATCAAGAAAGCGAATATTCAAAGGACCATTTGATTGAATTTTTATAATTTATTTTGTTATTTTATATACAAAGTTGTGGAAGATAATTTAAATTGACGAATAGGGAATAAACTTAAGCGATTATTGTAAAAAACAATGTTATACTGTTATATTATTTAGTCTAAAACATATGATTCTAACGAAACTGGATGAAATTCTTTGAACTTTTTTTAACTCTAGCTATATTTAATAGTTTTCAAATTGAGACATTGGTTTCCAAAATGTACTATATCCACTTTGGACTATTTTATAGGAAACGCTAAAATCTGTCATTTATTTATTATTGGACCTATTTACTTGTTTATTTTATTAAAATCTAAATTTGACTTTATAATGTGTTACCAACTTATTTTTTTTAATCATTACACTTTTCCTATGATTTTTTAACAATGTAATATGGAAACATGAATATAGTATTGTTTCGAAAAAATTAATAGGAATATAATATTTTTTGGAAAAATATAACGGGCGATAAGTTGGTAACAATCGACATAAACTGCCTCATACAATATTAACGATAACTTACGTCTAATTTTAATTAGTAAGTTATGTATATTTCCTTATTCTCCCTCTGAAAGATATCTTTCTTTGTTGGTTAATTTCATTCCATTATCTATTCTTCATCAAGAAAGCGAATATTCAAAGGACCATTTGATTGAAATTTTATAATTTATTTTGTTATTTAATATACAAAGTTGTGGAAGAGAATGTAATTTGACGAATAGGGAATAAACTTAAGCGATTATTGTAAAAAACAATGTTATACTGTTATATTATTTAATCTAAAACATACATATGATTCTAACGAAACTGAATATAATTCTTCAAACTTTATTTAACTCTAACTTTATTAAATAATTCTTAAATTGAGACATTGGTTTCCAAAATGTACTATATCCACTTTGGACTATTTTATAGGAAACGCAAAAATCTGTCATTTATTTATTATTGGACATATTTACTTGATTATTTTATTAAAATCTAAATTTGACTTTATAATGTGTTACCAACTTATTTTATTGAATTATTACACTTTTCCTATGATTTTTTAACAATATAATATTGAAATTTGAATATAGTACTGTTTCGAAAAAATTAATAGGAATATAATACTTTTTGGAAATATTATTGTCGATTGTTACCAACTTATCGTGAGTTATAAGTTGGTAACAATCGACATTACCTTCCTCATACAATATTAACGATAACTAACGTATAATTTTAATTACTAAGTTATGTATATTTCCTTATTCTCCATCTGAGAACTATCTTTCCTTGTTGGTTAATTCCATTCCATTATCTATTCTTCATAAAGGAAGCGTGAATGTACGGACCTTTTATTTGTTTATGGCACTATGATAAGAAAGTATGTAATTATGAAGTTGGTTTCGATCTTTTATTTACTATTTTCATGAATTTAGCACATGTATTTTTATTATTAACTACGTGTAAACAATATTCAACTATAAAGACTAATAAAAAAATCACAAAAAATAATAAAATAAAATAATTTAAAAAAAAAAATTCTACTAGCTTAGATCGGGCAGGGTTTTTCTCCCCATATTTAACAAGGTTACGTAATGCCGATTCTAACTATTTTCAGGATCAAATACCACTATTTTACTAAAATGTGAATCTCTGAAAATTTTTAAACCACATTTATGAGGTGCAAGAAGAATCACTTAGAAAAAATCAATTGAAATTGATTTTAACAACCGAGGTAAGTAAAAGTCGAGTGTTCCGCGCACCATATTTTTATTTTATGAATATTTTATATGATTAAAAATATTCTTAAATATCATTTTCGTAAAAAAAATCGTCCTATGGTAACTTTTGGAAATCACTTAAGTGTGCGCATTTTTCCTTCATAGTCTTGTATATTCTACATATTAATATGGCACTAGTAGTTATTTTGTATACGTTGTAGTATTTCGAAAAACCCCTTATCTAGTTATTTTCTTATCGGTCATTTAGGGGGAGGCTGCCCCGTCCCTTCCCCTCTCTCGTTCCGTGGGATCTGCACCTGTAAGGGTACGGATAAAATGTAAAAATAAACCAGTCCTACAAGGGTCATGAAGGGCTTAGAAGAGGTCAGTGGCCTTTTCTGAGTCTAAAAGACAATCTTGTGAACACTATACCTGTCGCGGATCCAAGAAAGGGGACGGGGGAAATATCTCAGAATAATTCATCTATAACTGAGGTGACCAGATTTTTAGATGGACAAAGCGGGAGAACTCTGAAGGAGGGATTGGTGGTATCAACAAAAATTTTCGTACAGAATAAAAATAATATCGTAATATTTATTAAAGTACAACTTATAAATATAAAAATTAGTATATATTATTTTTTGCCCTATTTTTTATTTGAGTGAATTTATTTCAGAATGTTGTAATATTGTAAAACTCTTCACAAGAATTTGTCAAATTATATTTGACACATAAAATGGCTTTCAAAGTTTTAACACTTAATTTGGATTTTTCTGAAGTCCATACTTGATTTACTGTAGAAAAACGTATAATAAAATGTTTTGATTCTTAAAGATAAATTCAAATTTTAAATTAATTTGTGATTAACTAAATTTTCTTTAGTAAACTACAATATTATATGTCTATGAGAATTAAAAAAATTACTAAAATGTTATAAACACATACAGTACAAATATTCGTTTCACATCGGCGATTTAATTAAAATTTTGGCAAATTAATATGCCCTAAAAATAATTTACATGAACATGTTTTATTGTTGTTTTATAACGAAATTAGTTTGATTGACTTAAAATATTTGCAAAATTGTATTCGTATATTTTTTTCTAAAATTGCTTTTAAGGTCGGTGATATACTTTTTGTCATCAATATAAAATATGAAGATTACGAATATTTTAAGCTAAGTTTAAGAAAATGTATGTACTTATGAAATATATAAATAAATTATTTACCCTAATTTTCTATCGTAAGTAGCAGATTTTTAATATTTATTTGTTTAATTAGCTTGCTAGAACGCATTACAAACACAAAGTGTATCATCTGAGAGGCAAATAAAATGTAACTGGATAGCAAAAGCAATATGTTAGTCGTCGTAGCCCGTAGGATTCTTAGAACGCAAAACAAATTGAAGGGTTCTTAGAACCCAAAACAATGATTTTCATAAATATAAAATTTAACTTAATTCTAAAAGTCAGGACTCTTGAAAAACGTCGCGGGACGCGGGACAAATTGTGAAAAATCGGGACTTCTGGTCACCTTATGTATAACGCATCTATACTTTACCCTTTTTTGGGGGTTTATTTGGGAGAGAGAAACATTCTTTTGTTGCAAAAACGTGTCATTGTCATTGATAATTACAATAAAAGTGTGCGGGCAACATACAATTTTTATCTTATTGAACACTTCTTAAGAATGTACGGTAACCTGTTCCTTAACCTATAACGTTTTCCCTGCTCTATCATTTTCCACCTCAGTAATGATTAGGGCTAGGATTCCTATGTAAATACATATTGGCTCCTGACTTCAATATCACCTTGTAATAACACATAGTATATGTGTATATAGTATCCCATACATAGTATATATAGTATCCCAGCCCTCAAACTTGCTTATTCCATCCCACAGAACTGCGTCCTCTAAGAGATCCTTTGTCATAAGTGCATCTTCATTTTTGAATTCCTTACCTATGTCCATTCGTACATACCAATACTTAACTTCCTTCAAACATAACCTATTTAGTCATCTCCTCGTACATAAATCTTCCGTGCCTTCATAAACTTAATTATTTGGCCTCTTTATTTTTATCTTAATTTTCTCTATTTTTTGTTTTACTATTTGTATTTCTTTGAGGTAGTAATATGACCTTGTATATGTATATATATGTGTTTGTGTTTGTGAATGTGTGTATAAATATGTAGGTATATAAATGAATGTGTGTGTGTATATGTGTTTAGGTGTGCATGCATGTATATACCATATGCTATATAATTTGATACCATGTTGTTAAAATTTATATAGCCAGAATTTAAATATTTTATTGTACATTTATATTATTCTTAGAGGACTAGCTGTCCCAGAATAAAATTTCTTTTCATTTCATATATGTTTTAACGCAATTGGGACCAAATTAAGCCTATTTAAATTTACATATTTGACTAAATTTACATATTCCTTACATACTTTGCCAATTTTTACTTTAACTTACCTACATATGAAATATATTGTAAGGGAAAGTATTGTAAACGTAAAATGTTTCGAATTCCAGTTTTCAACGGAAATACACGTTTTAGGGTCCTCTGAGTACAAATAACCAAGTCCCACAAAAAGGTCTGTGTATGTGAGTGGTAACTCCCGGGCGAAAACGAAAAGTCCTATGAAACTGAAATTCCATACTATACGCCGACCAGACAACTATACGCCCGAGGTGTTACAGAAAGTTTTTCATCAAAATCAGCTGACCGACAGATCTACTTTATACCATATATTTTGCACCTTTTTACGTTTTTATTAATCGTAAAAGTTAATAAAGGGTGAGGAAAAGCCGACAAAACTAATTGATTATTTTAGATATAAACATAATAGACTTTTTAATAAAAACACATGTTTTTATAGAGATTCAATTTAATTAATTCTTTAATGATTTTACTCACATTTATTTCTAACTGTATTTGAAATTTCTTTAATCGATTTTAAAAACGGAGGTAAGTGAAAGTCGTGTGTTGCCCCACCAGATTTTTTTTCTTTCTGGGTAAGTTGGTTTTTCCATTAGTTTTAAAATATATTCGCGATTTTCTTAGCGAAATATTTAGAGGTGATGGAGACATTTTATATTGTTCTTGCTGTGACAAGACTGTATCCACTACCCAACGATTCCAAGTGACCCAACACATTGGCACAGGATCTCACAATTCGAACGAAGAGAAAAAGTCAAAATTGGCAAAGTATCATCACACCATCTACGTCAGAGACAGTAAATCCAACATTTATACAGATTATGTCGAGCGTTTGTGCAGGCTGCCGTTAAGCAAGTTTAATAATCCTTCTCTTATATTCTTTTCGGAAAAGTACATTGAAAAAAAAAATGCCTGATGGATTCACCTTAGGAAAAAACTACCTGCAAAATATATAGCAAGAAATACTAAGGCTCAATTGATGTAGTTTTACGTTCAAACTGTTTTCCTTACAATGATTAAAAAGTGTGTTGTTTTTGTATTTTTTATGTTTAAAATAAAACCTTTTTTGTATTATAATGATAAAAAAAATAGAGAATAGACTGTTTTAGAAGTATATTTAATGCTTACATATTTCACTAATTTTACATAATTATGTCCAAAGTTGTATCAAAATCAGTGCATATATAGTTAGTTCATAGTATGCATATATATGAATTTACCTATTGGGCATTTTTAATTACATGAAAATCTTAGCCCTAGTAATGACTAATCTCCTAATATCCTGTCACGTTAATGCACAATCCCTTATGGTCCACTTCGATGGGTTCCAATTATATTTCTAGATAATTACTATCACATAATAGCTGTACCCGAAACCTGGCCTAAACCTCACATTCCATCTTCCCATGTATACCTCACCAATTATTCCTTCCTTAGCCACGATTGATCTGGTCGCAGGGATGGTCGAGTGGGAATATATATACATAACAGCCTCGAGGCAAAAATTCTCATGACTATCCTCATCTCGAATATATATTTGTGGGGAATTCAACTTTCTTATCTCCTCTTCTTTATGTCCTTGTCTACCGACGGCCTCATATACCATTTGATGACCTCTTTGAATCTTCCCTTATCCAAATGGTTTCCAGCTATTCTAACATCATTATCGCTGGAGACTTTAATGTTAATATGGTCTCAGAATCTTGCGATAAACCTATCTTCAAATCTTCCAACCTATTATATTCTCTGAATCTAAATCGTTCCCTATTCTCCAACCCACCATACGTAATTTTCTGACACCTTGTTAGACCTCAATATTTCTGACTCTCCTCTTCAAGTCCTTTCTTCTTCCCAGCACACGGTCCCGTTTCTCTCTTCGCACGAACTCATCCAGATTAATTACAACTAACCCGTCAAATTCTACACTCCAAAAGTGATTTTTTATTGTAATTTGAACCTACTCTCCTACGAAATCCATACAAACTGACCTGGAATCTTTAAATTGGAATTTTGTTTGTTAATAAAAATTAATTTTATTGTTATCCACAAAACAAATTATAATAAAGTGTTATTCTTGAGGGACGTATTCCCAGAATAAAGTCATTATTACTACTATTATTATTAATATTAATTGGAATATGATTGCTTTGAGAAGCTCTTGAAAGTAGAAAAAAAAAAACATTCACTCAGAGATATGACAAGAACCACGTGCAGTTAAAATTATGAATGGGGAGGCAGGTATTATAGTATTGTACGGGCAGGTTGGAGTAGGGGAGCCCTTCCATTCATGGCCTCACTTAAGGGCAAACATGACAGCATTGTTATTAGTTTGTTTTTTCGGTCTATGTTTTTTTTTTCTATTCCAATCAAGACTTAACTGAATACAATTTTTCTCGACAATAACTACGTAATCTACTTCTGATTTCATTTATCGAAACTTTAGATAGGAGTGTGTTTAAGACGCTCATTTAATTGTTAAATTTGTATTTATATTTTTGTTATTATATATATTTATTTTATTATATCAATATATTCCTATCAACGGAAGATCTAGCATAATATTATAGGTAGATATTAGGGCTGATTATTTTTTTCCAAATACTTAATTTTTTATTAAATCACCAATTCAACGTTTTGGGATCTCACTCCCATTAGCAGGACTCTACAAGTAAAATTAACAATTACAAATTACATTAAAAAACAACTATAGTCAAGTGAATCGGGGAGCCCGTGGTTGAGTGGCTAGCGGGCTAGTCTCTCATGCTAAAGGTTGTGAGTTCAAATCCCAGTCCCGGCGGGACTTTTATAATGATGTAATTAAATGGAGAATCACTCACAGCCTCTCCCCCGGGTATGTGAGACCCGTCAGCCAAATGGTGGCCACTCACAAAATTAGGCGTAGGGAGTGATGACCCTACACTACAAAATGCATCAAGAAACGTGAGTGTTATCTCCCAGGAGACTACGCCACGAGGCCCAGGGCCTACACGACCTGTCGGACCACTGAAGAAGAAGAAGAAGTGAAGTGAATTATTAAAACGTTTTATAAAAAAAAAATTATTATAAGCTAGGTGTCCGTTATTAAAAACATTTAAAAATTATTGTACAACAAATTTTAAAATTTAATAAGAGGTTTTTAAAAACAACAATTAACAATGTTACATAGTAGTAAGATAAGGCAATAAATAAATATTTTAATATTACCTGGTTTTTACTATTTTGAAATTCATCTGTTTATTCTAACATTGTCACTGATACAAAAATTAACAGACAAATCAATAAAAGTAGTCACTAAGTGAAAAATCATATCTGAGCAGGGTATTGCTTAGATCTTTATCCTCAACTGGATTAAGGATTAGACCAATTTATAAATTATGTATGGTTCTATTGTTATTAAATAGTGTGAAATTCTTAAATAAATTTTATTATTTAATTAAAAATATAAAATAAAATATTTTTATTTTTTAAATTAAATCTAAGTAATGGAAACTTAAGTGTCTAGACTTATTAATTTTACTTGAAGAGTCCTGATGATGGGAGTGAGATCCCAAAACGTTGAATTGGTGATTTAATAAAAAAATAAGTATTTGGAAGTAATTAATCAGCCCTAATATCTACCTCTAATATTTATTTTATTTCCTATTTTTATGTAATGTGACTACACCTTTCTTTTTTGTAAATATTGTATGCATGTGGTCCTACAGCATTATTCCTAATGTTCATATTGGAAGAGATTGAAATATATCTGAATAAAAAAAAAATGTATATAATATATTTTTACTGAAAGGAATTAGTCCGGGTGGCGTTCAGTGAATGAAACATTTGAGGAGTTTCAATAATTTATTTTTTGCCAACGTTTCGACCCCCATTGTGGGTCATCATCAAGGCGTGTTGTAGGCGAATGGAAACTCTAACACAAATGGGGGTCGAAACGTTGGCAAAAAATAAATTATTGAAGCTACTCAATTGTTTCATTCACTGACCGCCACCCGGACTAATTCCTTTTAGTAATTCCCAATGATTAACTAATTATATCCACAATTATATTTTGACATATTAGATGCAAAGGGGGCATTTTTATTGTGTTTATAATCTATTTTTTCTTTGATTACTTTGAGCTACGAATCTATCCTATCCAAAAAATAGAACTTCTTAATGGTTCATGTTACACCAGTAGACTTCTATTCTTCAAATAGAGCCTTCATACAAACCCATTAGTCTTTAACCTGGCTGACGATTCCTGGTAATATTCTTTGGCGCCTGGAAAGAAAGTGGTATCGCGACATTCTTTGTTAAAGAAGAACGCATAGAGCGCTTTCAAGTGAAGGGTTCAAGCAACATTATTTTTTATTGTAACGATATTTACTTTCTCTCCCAGAAGGTCTTATTGAATGAGCGGTACAAGTAAATGAAATATAAACTTTTATGTTGCTATTTCAATCTTCGTATTTTAACAAAAAATACAATAGTAATTATTTTACTGATAAATGAAATTTATTTATTTAATTTCCTAAGTCCAAATGACCTATTCCCGCAGGGCCTGTGTCTGTTCGTGTGTGGTAACTCCCGCGCGTAAACGAAAAGTCCTATGAAACTGAAATTTCATATATAAGACAACTAGACGCCCGAGATGTTACAGCATCTTTTTCATCAAAATCAGCTAACCAGAAGAACCACTTTATACCACGCATTTAGCACCTTTTTACGATTTTCTCAAAAATGGCTCTAACGATTTTGATTAAGCTCGCCATATCGATGTAAAATTTAATGGGCTTTAATATCATGTAGGTTTCATTCTGATTGAAATAGTCTGACTGGGCTTAATGCTGATATTTTAAATTTTCTGACTCTAAAGTACTTTTAATTTTCTAGATTCTATAAAATAACCATATCATCTTGTCACCATTGATAAAAAAACAAGTAAATATATAAGTTGAACGAATTCGATATCCAACTGAAGGAGAAAACTGAAAAAATGTTTTTATAAAGCAATTTTTTGTTTTTGAACATGTATAATATACCGTTGGAAAGTTAAAGATTTTAGAAAAAATATTATCTAATACGCTAGCTTGTAAAAGTTAATAAAGGGTGAGGAAAAGCCGATAAAACTAACTGATTATTTTAGATAATAATATAATCGATTTTTTTTAACAAAACCCATGTTTGTATAGAAATTCAATTTAATTATTTTTTTAATAGTTTCACTCATTTTTGTCTCTAATTGTATTTGAAAATCCTTTAATCGATTTTAAAAACGGAGGTAAGTGAAAGTCGTGTGTTGCCCCACCAGATTTTTTTTCTTTCTGGGTAAGTTGGTTTTTCCATTAGTTTTAAAATATATTCGCGATTTTCTAAGCGAAATATTTAGATGTGATGGAGACATTTTATATTGTTCTTGCTGTGACAAGACTGTATCCACTACCCAACGATTCCAAGTGACCCAACACATTGGCACAGGATCTAACAATTCGAACGAAGAGAAAAAGACAAAACCCGCACCAGATTTTTTTTCTTTCTGAGTAAGTTGGTTTTTCCATTAACTGTGTCTAATTTATTTTATGTTTCCTTCTTATCTTAAATGTTATTTGATATTTTAGATTCTAAAAAGAATTTAAATTATATTAAGTATGTTGAGTTAATGTAATATAAAAGGTTTAATAAAATTAGATAAACCTTTTGTACATTTTTGTTACTTATTCTTATCTTGTCCCAAGAGATCGCTAAATTAATATTGGGGTTAAAGTAATAGAATAATGAGAAAATGTCGCACAGCTAACCTCCTCGTGGCATATGAATTCGCCCAGTCTAGAATGAAGCCCAGGGCTCAATTTATATTCATCTCAACGCTTAGTATAAGTAGCATGCTATAAAATCTGCTTGAAATTATATTATTATTATCTCGTAAAAATTCATCCTTAATCGTTTCAGATATATATTATTTTTGTGAGATTGTTAAAACTTTATTACACCCTCCTCACCCATTTAAGGTACTCTTGAAACATGAATTTTTATTGACATTATTTTCATAACACCCTCAAACAAAAAACAAAACAAAACAAAAAAAAAAAATAGGAGAAGTTAGTTTAGGGTGCAGTCAAATTAACACACACTTAAGTAGAAACTTAATTCAATGGTGCCGACGTTTCGGCTTAAATTTTAGGCCTTCTTCAGTGCTATAAAACTTAAGATAACAACCAGCAGTAAAATACAATATAAAAAGGTGATAAGTAAAAGAAATTATACTGATAATTAGAAACAAAATTTCTTATATAATAATTTCTTTTACTTATCACCTTTATATATTGTATTCTCCTACTGGTTGTTATCCAGCACTCTCGTTTCACGAAAATTCAATGATCTATTTTTTTTCTTTTCAAAACAATCTAGTCTCAAAAGATATTGATAAAATAATTAATTCAAATTATAACTTTTTTTATCGAAATGTCTACCCATCTTATTTTTTTTGTTTGAATTCATACATTAATTATAATTTTAATATTAACAAGATCAGAGCTATATTTCAAGTCAGATTGTCAGTTAAAGGGGAAACGCAGATAGAATAGAAAATAATCTTTATTCTGGGACATAGTCCCTTAAGAACAACAAATATGTACAATTAAGGTATACAGTGTATCTGGCCAAAAGACCAAATGATGATTAATTCTTATTTACAATGGTGTAAGAAGTAATAAAAAAAAAAGAAAGAAATATATCTATACAATAAAACATAAGAGTAAAATAAATAAACTTCTTCAGATGCATACATTTGCTGAACAAAATTAAATTTAAAAAGATTAATAAATTATGTTAGGTATGAGCAATAAATAATATTTCCTTTTTACATTCAAATCTGATGTTTGATATAAAACGTCATTGCTGTTGAGCGTCTGTTTGGGAATACAGGAGGTATTGGAACAGTTGAGACTTGAATGATGATAGAGAAGAAGCATGACGGATATGAGTAGGTAGGGAATTCTAGAGATTTGCAGAGCGGACAAGAAAGGAATGATCAAAAGTTGTTGTTCTATGGGTAGGAATGTAAAGGTCAGAATGGTGAGACCTTGTTTCGAGGGAATGGATTGACGATTTAAATTGTAGAATACTGTGGATATAAGAAGGGAGCTAGGTGTTAATGGTTTGATAAAGGAATGATCCTAGGAAATATTGTCTACGAAAGATTATATATATATGATATGGTCTACGAATGATTATATATATATATATATATATATATATATATATATATATATATATATATATGTATATATATATATAAATCATCAAATATTTGCCTTTAACAATGTAACTTGTAAATATTGTAATTCAGGAAAGGATGAAAACATAGAATAGTTTCTGTTAAACTGCCAGTTATATGAGGTTTACCGACAGCAGTATATTAATCAATACATAGATCAAACTGAAAGTACTGATTTTCAAATGTCATCAATTTTAAATATTGCTTCCAAAGATAAGTTAAATAACATCTATTTATACATAGTGACCTGTTTAAAAATTTGAAATAGTAACAAATAACTGTGAATAGGAAAAAAAGGATGAAGAAATTTGTATGAATAATAGGATTGTATAGAATAGAATAGGAAGTAAATTTTATTTTGGGACTGTGTCCCTTGAGAATAACAAATTTGTACAGTTTATATAAACATTATTAATTTTTAGTGCGAATAAATATTAAATAAGTATTAGTTATTTTGTATTAAGGTATAATACGTTGATTATTTGTTGTGTTTTACTTATTATCATTATAATTTTTTTTCTTTATTGTTCAATCATGGATAATTGTATATTACTATGTACGGCCGACTCCCCAACAATAAGCTTTCAGCTTATATGTATTGTATTCTTAATAAATAAAAAAAAAGTTGTATCTACTGGTTGTCATATTTTGTTTTGTAGCCCTGAAGAAGGCCTAAAATTTAGCTCGAAACGTCGGCACTATTAAATTAAGTTTCTACTTTAGTGTGTTTACTTACTTACTTTAGCGTATTACTTTAGTGTATTAATACACTAAGTATTTATTACTTACTTACTTTAGTGTGTTTACTTACTTACTTTAGTGTTTACTTACTTACTTTAGTGTATTTGACTAACTTCTCCTCTATATACATACAAGCAACTTCAATTCATAAAAAAAAGAAAGATCTATCACACTCACACATATTAAAAACAATATTTCGTGTATAGGTAAGTGGATGTAATTAACAATAATTAGATTTTTAGATCTAGTATTTACAAATCAGCAGTGACACGGATGGGCTATAACTCCTGACTTCTTCTCATATCCGTCAGAGGATGAATAGTGTTTTGTTTGTTCTGTTTATTATACTGTAAATGTATATTTTTTGAATCTTGGTACATATTGAGAATGGAAACCTTCCATTATCTATGGTCTCCAAAGGAGAAAAAAAATCACAAAGAGGATGCTATCAGCTATTCATTAAAATTTTGCTTTATCAAGTTCCGTTGTAGCTGATAATAATTTTAGGGTTTGGCAACGAATAGCCCTGTCGCCATGTTGGTCATCTCTATAGAAAACCCCTCTTAACAATGTCCTTTATCTAGAAAAGATACCATTGACAGCTGGAGAATGAGTCACTGGAAAAGGTTGCTTGGTTACTCGCGGTCAGGGTTGCCTTCAATAATACAAAGATGGGGTACTGGCACTACATTATTTCTTTGCTTCTTCCTCGACTCTTCCGGTGTACATACCATAAAGAAAATTTAAATAGGTATGAGTAATGTAATAAAAAAACAACGTCGGTTTTTGAAAATGGGGCCATTACATTTCATATTAAGTAGACAAAGTAATATTGAGTTGGTTATCTATATTATTGAGACTCTTACGTCAGGTGCCACGTAAAGATTTCATATGAATATTTAATAATCACGATATTTTCACTTATTTGTATTGTTATGGTTTAATGATATCAAAACCTGTCATAAAATTTCATCTAGAAAATACAATAATCATTTTAAAACACATTTGAAAATTGGAGTTATTTCTAAAATATTATGAGTCCTTTTTACTTTCACTTACTTATATATGAAATATATAGTAAGGGAAAGTATTGCGATCGTGAAAATTTTCGAAATGGAGCTTTCACTGGAAATACGCGTTTTAGGGTCCCCTGAATCCAAATGACCAAGTCCCGCAAAAAGGTCTGTGTGTATGTTGTAAGTCTAGCGCAAAAACTATAAGGCGTACGAAACTGAAATTTCATATTAAAGACAACTATACGCCTGAGATGTTACAGCAACTTTTTCATCAACGTCAGCTAACCAGAAGAACCACTTTATAATATGCATTTTGGACCTTTTTACGATTTTCTGTAATAGGCCTATGAGTTACTGTAATAATATTAGGCCTATTTGAATATAATAAGTACATTGTAGTAAAGTACAACTAACGAGATGATATCCAAAAGGTGTGAGTTTTGATACATTTTTATTCAAATATTGAAATTATTCTAATATTCCAGATTCACCCAAAAATTACTTAGGTCCATTAAAAACGCGATAGTTTTCAAAAGATACGCATCTACATTTAATTTTGTTCCTCATCATACTAACTTCCTTATAGAAAACGTACTGTTATTAATCTATTAAAAAAAGAAATAAAAATTACGAATTTTAAAGGGGAAATTGGTTTGATAATAAATTAATAACAGATTTTTGTGCCAACCAACGTCTCAATTGATAATATATAATTGCAAGATTCCAAAAACATAACCTTTAGTCTCAACTTACCCATAAAATACTGAAGGAATTAGTCCGGGTGGCGGTCTTTAAATGAAACAACTGAATAGTTTCAACTATTTTATTGTTTGCCAACGTTTCGACCCCCATTGTGGGTCATCATCAGGGCGTCTGGTAGGCGATTGGAAACTGATGAAACGGACTGGGTTTCCACTCGCCTACCAGACCCAGGTCCACACCCACAATGGGGGTCGAAACGTTGGCAAACAATAAAATCGTTGAAACTATTCAGTTGTTTCATTTAACGACCGCCACCCGGACTAATTCCTTTAGTAATTCTCAACGGTCAACAAATTATATCCACAATGATACCCATAAAATAACTAAAACGTTCGAAGTTTCACAAATTCAAGCATGCTAAGGACAGACAAAAAGAAGTAAATCCCATTAAAATAAAGTTTATCTGAAAGATATAAAAAGATAAACTTTATTTTATCCTAAATGATAAAAATAAAATGTATAGTCAAAAATGAAATAGATATGTTTGTTTTGCTACAATATTTTAAGGCAATTTCATTCATCTGGATTTAAATATTGTGATTTCATCTGTAAGTAAATTGTTTCCCCTTTAGTAGAACATTCAGAATTGATTGCTGGAAAATAATTAATAATTAGAATATTATCGTTAAAGAGGATGTTGTGAGGAAAGAAGAAAAGAAATGATTTAAAATGGCCGGCACGCCAGAATGGCGCCAAGGAGTCGCGAATTATGTCGCTACCTGCCTTGGGTTAGGGAAGCCAACCCCTATATTTTTTTTCTTTCAGTCCTAGAAAGTGAGATATGTCTACATAAAACATTTTTTTAAAGTTAATGGGTTATTTAAAAACTAATTTATCATTATTTAAAAGATAAAATTAATACACCATAAATTCAACAAAAAAAAAATCAGTCAGAACTCTATAAATGAAATACCATAAACTGTAGAAATTAAAACCGTAGCTAAGTACAATTAATAGTAAGACACGGAAAAGTCATTGACATTTTCAGTTTTACTGTTATTAAAATAACTTTTAATTGAATATTTAACATAGATCTTTAACACTTTGAAATTTTCTACTGGCTCTCAAACTAGGGTCGTGGCTGAGAGAAATGTAGCATTCTTCGTCTAACCAAGGGTTACGCTTAAAGGCGGCGAGAATTAGGGTATGTGTAGGTGAAGTGAAATTCCTGATGCGTAGGTGAAAGATAATATCACATACTTTCAAAATATTATAATAAATATTCAATTACCGAATTTTCTATATTACTTCATCATTTATTGTTTTTACCTTTTATTATAAATAATATTTAATTTCTTAAAATCGAGTATCTACATAAAAAAAAACATGTTTTCATGATGTGTATATTACACTTGTTTGTTTTGATATAACTTTATCATTCAGTTTTGTTATCTTTTTAAAAAAAATATTTAATGATATTATAGTATTTTTCTAATAGTAATATTTGATGTCCTTATCCAAATATATTTTTTTTAAATAAGCCTTCCCCCTCTCCTGCTACTTTCGTGAACACATACAATACTTGCTTTCACCTCACCTACACATACCCTAATTCTCATCGTGTATCGCCGCATTAACTTTTGTTGCCAATCCTAGAACCTCCCCTATTGCTGCCTTACAGCGTTGCCATCTGACATCAATACCCCCCTCTTCAGCATTAATTCTTCGTATCTTGGCTTCTAGGTATTCACTGAATTTGGCTCATTCTTCAGGGATTTTCAGTTTAGGTTTGTGCCGAGGAATGTATTTAACCATAAGTATTTTTTCTCTAATCTTTGCTACAACAAGATAATGGTCGGAATCAATAGATTCAATCTTTACCATCCAAAATATTTTCTAAACCCCTAATGCTCCTTACTTTGCCACGAATAAACTCATCTATCTTGATCTTAATGTTTTGTATGTTGCTAATTTCTCCCAAACCAGTTACCATTCTTTCCATGAAAAACTCCATTGCCACTCTAACCCAATAATTTCTTCTTTGATTCCTGATGATCCTTCAAGGCATCCTACAAAAGAACATTGCCGCGAGACCTTCTGATTTAGAATACTTATTGGAGAGCTGCAAATGTGTAAAGCCATGTATATTGTATTCTCACCACATTTACCATATTTATTTGAATATAATTGTATATATCAATAAATATATTTAATAAAAAAATATTTTAATTTAATTTGGTGTATTTATTTAGTTTATTTTCACTTTCACATACCTATATTTACGAAATATCAAGGTTCCAAATGATTCCAATCCAGGTCCTCTGAGTACTTATAATTGAGTATAATTTAATAGCGCCTACATTTAAGCCTAAATTTCAGGCCTTCTTCAGGGCGATTGAAGGAGTAATAAGTTGTAAAGACATAAGATATAAAGCATATCCTTATCTTTTTGTTTTGACTCGATATCTGCCAAATTACCAGAATTTGAGAGATTTTCCTAACAAATGATTTTAGAAGTTGACTTAAAACGGCTGCAGGAACACTAAAAGTATTTTTCAGAAAAAAAATTTGTTCATGGTTTTTATTCATAAAAGAATAGAGAATAACTGGTTTAAAAATAAAAATATTGAGCGGCAAATGGGACAATTTTAAATGGATTGATCCATAAGCAAACAAAAAAGTACCTTTTATATATATATATATATATATATATATATATTTATATCAATTTTTACATTATATATTTTTTCTCTCTTTATATTACCGAAATAAATCTGTGATAAAAACAGGCTTAAAGGAAGATTCCAAATGATATCAATAAAATAGTTAGTTTCAATTTCTTCCCAAAAAAGTTTATTACAGTAAACTTAAACGAGTCAACGTTTCGGGGGCCTTCCCCATCTTCAGGACTCACTGAGTTGTCTAAAAGTTAAAAAATCTATTTTTTTATTAAAAATGTCGAAATTTTGTTTTTGCCAAAATTGTCTTTAAAAATAAAATAAAAGAATATGTTAGGTGGGATGGTTGTTGTTCCCTGTTGGTTAATACTTTTTTTTTAAAAGACAATTTCGACAAAAACAAAATTTTGACATTTTTAATAAAAAAATGGGGGCCGAGCTCACCATTCTCGAAGAAACTAGTAGAAGAAGGCTGATGTGGTATGGACACGTTATGAGAATGGATGAAGCACGTTGGTCTCTTCGATTGATTGAATACTGCCCACCCAAGAGGAGAAAACGTGAAAGACCTCGGAAAAGATGGATAGAAGAAGTAATGGAGGATATGGCAGCCAGAGGTCTGACTGAGGACGACTGGAATGATCGAGATTATTGGAGAGACGGAGTGCTGAGGACCGGGATGTGACATCATTGCAGAACCCCGGAGAAAAAAAAAAAAAAAAAAAAATAAAAAAATAGATTTTTTAACTTTTAGACAACCAATGACCTCCTGTCCTACAGTATCCTTTAATAATATCCCACTTGTCCCGGTCGAACAGATTCGCTATCTAGACTGAAACGACTAGAAACTGCTCGCCGCATTCGATTAATTCAAAACTTACTTGACAAACGCTCTAAACTTCCACTTAACTACAAAAGACTCCTCTACATAACTATCATTAGGCCTATATGGACTTACGGAGTTGAGCTTTGGGGCTCTACTAAACCTTCAAATTCTTCCTGGATCCTATCCTTACAATCCAAAATCCTTCGTAAAATCCGCAACGCTCCTTACTTTGTCACAAATAAACTCATCCATAAAGCCCTAAATATTCCATTTGTTGCTGATCTAGCCCGAACCAGATATCACTCCTTCCATAACAAACTCCTCTCCCACTCTAACCCAATAGTTTCAACCCTTGCTTCCTCTTCCATTCCTGACAATCCTCCGAGGCGTCTGAAAAGAAGATGGCCTCGAGACCTTCTAGTTTAGAAAAGTTACAGGAGTGCTGCCATTGGATAGTTCTTCTTCAAGTCTGTTTCACGCCATTTATCTTTTGTCATTTACACATTTACTTGTTGTACTTTGAAGTACAGTTGTAAATTTCAATAAATGATTTTAAAAAAACAAAAAAACTTTTAGACAACTCAGCTAATCCTGATGATGGGGAAGACCCCCGAAACGTTGACTCGTTAAAGTTTACTGTAATAAACGTTTTTGGGAAGAAATTGAAACCAACTATTTTATTGAAATAAATCTGGATTTTGAATCACCAACGGTAAAATAATTCCCCAATACCCCAAGAAAAATTGAAAACTTCAACTTATCACTTCTAATACAGAATATTGGGCCAACACAAAATATTGGTTTTTCATTAGATTATATGGGATGGAAGAGGGAGCAGTGACCTGGTTTTGCGGACCACTGGGAGAGCGACAATCTAATTAAACCAAGTCAATTACATTATTTATCGTTTCTCTTTTCAGAGTATAAAAAAAAACATAAAAGAAGTATACATATTGTACACAAAATGCAAAGAACTGCCATTTAAATCAGGAGTTAAATAATTAGTTTAAAATACTTAATTTACTTGTTGTATTACTTGTTGTACAGTTGTAAATTCCAATAAATAAATATATATATATATATAAAAAAAAAATACTTAGATCTGGATAAAATTGCTTCAATATGCTCTACAACAGTAGCTCCCAATAAAAAATCTCTTAATACAATCATTTCAGCAGCGAGGTCCCCATATGTCCTAAATATTAGGCATATATTTAATTTTTAGTGGACTAAACCGTATCACGTATACTTCCTCTACCGAAACTCAATATTCTAGAAATGGCCTAGTTGGGGAAATATAAATAAAGAAAAAGAACCAGGCTCTAGGAGTTTACTTCAATCCGCGAGAGAATTAACTAAATTTTAATGCTGAATCTGGCAGATGGTCCTCGAACTTTTTAAAGGGAGTAAAAAAAAAAAAAAATTTTTTTTATTTATTTATTTATTTTTTTTTATTTCCTGATCGTCTGCGTGAGCCATACATGGGTTTATATATAAACAGTTATTAAAATTATTAGCAATTGACAAAGGAGGGGTATAGTCTCATGCAAAGACACCCCTAAGTATTTTATTAAAAGGAATTAAAATTAAAATTGTATTTAATATTTTATTGAGTTCTGCGCATGCGCATGTGTATAGCAGTCATCTTTCAAATCGGCTCTTGGATTTCATGCTTTTTCAGTTTGAATTCTCTTCAGTGCAATCTTGAAAACATCACCAGACTACAGGATAACAACAGCAGTAAATATTGGAGCAAACAACAGTAAGTTTTGTTACAATTTACGGTGTAAAGTGAATGCTGGGTAACCTCTTCACATCAGCTGATTGCCAATAGCTCGGCAAGGCCGGGATTGGTTTTCTTTTCTTTAGTTATTGTTTTATTACCAACATCTAGTTATTTTCTTATTATCTTCTTCACATGAAATGCGATATTTTCACCAAGTGATGTCCTCCAAAGCATCAACTAAAAGATCTAGATCTAGTGGTTCAATCACGTCTCCCATAAAAACAAAGACCCCGCCGTGATACTAATAAAAAAATTAAATCAACAAGCAACCCCTTCAGGTTCTAATACAGAATCTGAACCACAGCCTGGCACATCGTCACAGGGGATGACTGACGAATCTCCGTTTTTCACCCCAAATCCTTTTCAAATCCTACATAATGAAAAAGAAAACATGGAATCTGCTCCTACACCCAGTGAACCACGGCCTTCACCGATATTTGTCAAAAATATTAAAAATTTCCAGTTGTTATGTGCGCAATTAAACAAGATTACCGAATCCACCAGCTACTACTGTATGAGTAGAATCAATGACACCAAAATATCACCGACCACCGCCGAGGCATATAGAAAAATTGTGAAATACCTAACTGAAACTAAAGCGGATTTTCACACTTATCAGCTACGGCAAGAGAGAGCTCTTAGAGTTGTGATCAGAAATCTACACCCTTCAACACCAGTTGACGCTATCAAAGAAGAACTCATGGAGATGGGTTACAAAGTGCGACAAGTCACTAATGTCATAAAAGATAGAGTTCAACTGCCTCTATTCTTCGCTGACTTGGAACCATTAGCAGGAGTAGAAAAAATTTATGATCTAAAACGACTGTATTATACAAGTGTAAGAGTCGAAAAACCTTATACAAAGAGAGAAATTGTTCAGTGTTACAATTGTCAGGCGTATGGTCATACCAGAAGTTACTGTCACCACATACCACGCTGCGTGAAATGCGGTGAACAGCACAAGTCTGTGGAATGTACAAAACCGAAGTCAACACCCGCTGTATGTGCTCATTGCCTCAAGGACCACCCGGCCAACTACAAAGGATGCCAAATATATAAGGAGCTAAGGACCAGGTATCAAAAACCCCAAGTACTGGATGAAACAACAAGACAGGCTAGAACTAGAAGAGAACCCTCAAAATTAATCGATGCCAATGTATCATTTGCCCACTTACTTGGAGGTGGGAACCAATGTACTGAAGCCGAGGCCCTGCCGGAACTACAAAATGTACCTCAATATCCTCAATCCATTCCACAAATACCTCTTCCTCAAAACGTAATCAGTCCTAAAAATCCTCATCCACAACAAATCTCTCATATTCCCCCTCCTTCAAATGCCACAGATCTTACCAGTTTGATGACATCCTTCATTTCCGAAATCAAATCCCTTGTCATGCCCCTAATAACAATCCTCACGAATCTTGTATCAAATCTTATTCCTAACTTAAAAAATCCATAAATGACCTCACCTAACTCCTTATCTATTCTCCTATGGAATGCGAATGGTGTTAGAACTCACACTGACGAACTTACAGCCTTACTCCAAGACAAAAAAGTTGACGTTGCACTCATTACTGAAACTAGACTAACCACTAAACAGTACTTCAAAATACCTGAATACACAACATACCGGAGAGACCATCCAGACGGCAAAGCCCATGCCGGTACTGCTGTCATTGTCAACCGATCCCTCTCCCATCACTTACACCCACTTCCCGCCCACGATTTCCTACAAGCCACCTCTATTATAATCAAGACCTTTTCCTTTCCGCTAGTCATCGCATCAGCATATTGCCCTCCTAAAAATTCTATTTCTATTACCCAATTTGGTTCCTTTCTCAACTCATTGGGGAATCACTTTATTCTGGGTGCAGACTTAAACGCGAAGCACCAACAATGGGGTTGCAGAACCACAAATACTCGTGGACGGACATTGCAGTCTGCACTCAACTCCAGACGCCTTAATCTCCTACCTCCCGATTTCCCTACCTACTGGCCAACAGATCCTAACCGTAATCCAGACATCCTCGACTTCTTCATCTACAGCGGATTAGGCTCCCTGAACTATTCCGTAACTCGCCTTGATGAACTATCCTCTGATCATAGTCCATTAATCCTAAATGTATCCATGACTCCTATTCCGAAACCTTTCCCACCGTCATTCATCAGAGGAGCCATCAACTGGAACCTCTTCCGCGAAATCCTCACCAATGATATCGACCTCAGAGTAACTCTCAAAACCCCTTCTGACCTTGATGATGCCGTATATTCCTTTACAACCTTGATTCAACAAGCTGCCTGGACTGCCTCCTTTCCTAAACAATCCCAAATTATTCCTTACAAATGCCATTTACCACAACACCTGACAGACCTCATCAACACCAAACGCCGAGCCAGAGCATTATGGCAACGCACCCGCCACCCAGAAGATCGCCGCACTTATAACTTTTATTGTAGAAAATTAAAGCGGGAGTTGGCGACCTTTCGTTCCCAATCCTACAATTCCTACCTCTCCTCTCTCTCGACTCGTGACAATTCCCTGTGGAATGTCACGAAGAGAATCCTGAATACTCACACGATTTCCCATCCTCTCCTGCGCGGTGATAGTTCCTGGGCTGCTTCTGACAAGGATAAGGCCCAGGAATTTGCACAGCACCTTTCCAAAGTTTTCACTCCTCATCCTGAGTTGAATCCAAACCATACTTCAACAGTTGAACAGTTCCTTACTTCGCCAATACCACTCTCCTTACCTCCTAAAGCAGTTAATCCCTCTGAGGTCAAATATCTTCTTAAAAAGCTTAATCCCGTAAATCCCCTGAATATGATCTCCTCACGCCTCAGATCTTAAGACAACTTCCACAGAAAGCCATTACATTCCTTACATATCTTTATAACAGTATCCTACGCACTACCTATTTTCCTCTCTTATGGAAACATTCAACTATCATCCTTTTCCTGAAACCAGGCAAACCTTCCAACAGCACGTCATCTTACAGACCTATTAGCCTACTTCCGATCCTCTCAAAAATTTTCGAAAAGCTCCTACTAAAACGAATCCTAGATAAATTTAAAAATTTTCCTTAGCATCAGTTTGGATTTCGTTCTCAACATTCCACAGTTCAGCAAGGACTCCGAGTTGTGGATCACATTTCCTCTGCCCTTGAGTGCAAGGAGTATTGTTCGGGTGCCTTTCTGGACATAGCTCAAGCTTTTGACCGGGTGTGGCACCCGGGATTGCTCTTTAAGCTCAAAACCCATTTACCTCAATCCTTATACCTAATCCTCCGATCCTATTTATCAAACCGCTCCTTCCGAATTCGCTGTGGTTCCGAATTTTCCAAACATTATACTGTTGAGGCCGGTGTTCCTCAAGGCAGCGTCTTAGGACCCGTCCTCTACATCCTCTACACCGCCGATATCCCTACCGATCCCGATACCTTTCTGGCAACATTTGCTGACGACACAGCCATTTTATCATCCAATTCCGATCCTGAAGTAGCATCTCTAAATCTCCAAAGGCACCTTTCCCTTGTCGAAGACTGGTGTAAGGCTTGGCGAATTAAGGTGAACGAAAGCAAATGCACTCACGTCACTTTCACCCTTCGACGTAAATCCTGTCCAACAGTTAAATTCAATTCCATACCGCTTCCTTCCTCAGACACAGTCCGGTACCTTGGCTTTTTACTAGACAAAAGACTGACGTGGAACCCACATACGAGACTTAAAAGGATAGAACTCAACCGCAGATTCGGTCGGTTATACAAATTACTAAACAGAAAATCTCATCTTACAGTCGACAACAAATTACTAATATATAAGACAGTACTGAAACTTATATGGACCTACGGACTTGAACTATGGGGGACAACTAAACATTCTAACATCAAACGTATCCAATCCTTCCAATCCAAAGTCCTCCGAACAATAGTTAATGCTCCTTATTACGTTACCAACTGTACCCTACACCATGACCTTAATATTCCATTTATTTTAGATCTGGTACCATCCAAATTCTCCAAATTCCATCAGAACCTTCTTCATCATCCTAATCCTCTTGCTCAATCGCTTTCCAGCTTCACCCATCCCTACAATCCTCCTCGAAGATTGAAACGGCAGTGGCCCCGCGACGTTTTGTAAACATTTATCTGGAGTTCTGACACTGGTCAGATCCTCCACTCATGTACTGTATGTTTGTGGCTATTCCGCTCTGGCTCGGCCTCCACTGGCATACACCAGTGAAGCGCTGAGTGGGAGGCGCTGGGATCTCTTGGATTCCGCTTCTCCCCCCACTTGTGGGGGGGAGCAGCCGAGTCTAGGGTTCCTTTAGCTGATTGTATATAGTTAAGTATGCTTGTATGATTTTTATTTATTTCCCAACTTGTTTTTATCTCTACTACAGGTTGTTGTTTTGATTTGTTTCTTGTTGCTTTTTTTTTGTATATATTTGAATTTATTTATTTCCGATTTTATGTAAATTGACTTTATCATTATTGGCTGTATATATTGTATGAATGTGTACTACATCTCTATTACTACTGTTCATTGTGCAACAAATTGTAATATTTCTCAATAAAAAAAAAAAAAAAAAAAAAAAAAATATTTTATTAAAAACCATGGAGGCTTCCATTCGCCTACAACACGCCCTAATGATGACCCATTATGGGGGTCGAAACGTTGGGAAAAAATAAACTGTTGAAATACTCAATTGTTTCATTCACCGACCGCCACCCGGACAAATTCCTATTAGTAATTCTCAACGGTCAACTAATTATATCCACTAAGTATTTTATGTTTATAATTTTACTGATCAGTTAAATAAATAAAAAGATTGATATAAATCAAAACAAACACTTGAAATTAAATTGAAACACAAGAACGAAATGAAACTAAAAGTAAATAAGTTCATGTAAGTTAATAAAATAATACATGTATAAGGTAATTAAAAAAAAAGAAGACAAAGTAAATGTGGCTTGAGAAGAATCAATGAATAAATATTAACTAAAAAAAATAAAATACATTTTAATAAATGAATGAAACATAATAGATTGAATATAAAAAAAATCCTGCGTTATGATGTCCTTCAGAGGGAACATAAAATAGTGGTCCAGAGCCTGTGCTCTCAGTTAATTATACTCGTTAAAGATACCCATCCCAATTAAACCTGATTAGGATAAAATTAGGGCTTCCACGTTAATATTGTCCGATAGCCACTGTCGGATTTAAACCTCCTCCGGGATTATTTTATATATATATATATATATATATATATTTTGCACATAATATTTTGCAATGCTAATGCTACCCGGGTCAGGGTCTTTGTTTCCATACAGGTAAGGCGGGCATGCACGCTCTAGACGGCATTAGCCCCACCATTTACAGAATTTACTTCTGTGGGGCTCCCCTGGAGTTCTCTCTTCCTCGTCAAACAGCCGGCCTGAACGGATTTTCATCCCGAGCCAGACACAGCAGCCGCTGTACCCAGAACCGAAGGTGACCTGAGCGAGGACCGAAGGTGTCCTGAGCGAGGACCGAAGCCTTTCAGGAGGTGGAGGACGAGCACGCCGCCCGCCGTAAATATTAATAGTAACCTGACCCTTTAATTATATTTTGTTAATCAATAAATAACTTAAAACGAACTCAAGCATTTTTTCATTTAAGGGACTATAAAGGGCTCCCGGTGGTAAAACACTTACCGGGCCCCCGAACTGTACAGCCACAGTAGCATAAAACTTACGTTAAATGAATAATCTAAAATTTAAAACTTATACAAGAAGGTATTTATTCAAATACTCATTAAGAAATCAAATATTTTATATTATCTTCCGCGATACATCATATATCTTCTGTTCTTTAAGCTGATTATTTTCGGAATGTTAGAAAACGATCAATTTTAAGGTTGTGATAGTAAAGTAGCAATAAAATCGAACAATTATAATATTAAATTTGTAAGTGTCGAGCGTGTAATTTTGATTAAAAGCCGAGGGTTCTCAAATATTTTACTTTAAGATAATTTAAAAATTATTCCCCAATGACACCTCCCGGACTCCCTGGGCATCGTCTGCGGACCCCCAAGGATAAATATAGAAAGGGAAAGAAAGTTTTGCACTAGTGAAAATTTTCGAATTACAGTTTTCCAAGGAAGTACAGGTTTTAGGTTCCCCAAAGACCAAATGACCGAGTCGCACGAAAATGTCTATGTGTGTGCGTGGTAAGTCACGAAGTGTGGCAAACACGAATATAAAAAGTCCTACGAAACTGAAATTTCATATTTAAGACAATTATGAGCCTAAAATATTACATCATCTTATACATCAAAAACGGCGAACCCGGAGAGCAATGAATTTCGCAACTTTTTACGACTTCCTCAAAAACGGCTCAAACTATTTAAATGAAATCAGCTATATACAATTTAAACTCTCTATATCGATGTAAAATTAATTGGGTTTTAATAGCATTTAGGTTTCAATCTGATTGAATGAAACTGAGAGGGATTAAATGCCGATATTTTAAATTTTCTTCCTCTAAAGTACCTTTCATTTGGTAGGTTCTATAAAGAAGCATTGATAAAAAGTGACTACATAGAAAAGTTGAACGAATTTGACAACCAACTAAATGAGAGGAGAGAGAGGAGATTAAAAACTATAACAACTGAAAAGAAAATATCGTGGTTTGAACGGATGGTACAAATCGGTAATAAAATGGAAATGAGAATAAACCAAGAAACCCTTAAAACAATGGACATAGAAATTTTAATAAATAAAGTCGAAGCAAACATTAAATATCTGGTGTGGGCACAAACACGACTTTCACTTACCCAGACTGTTAAAATAAATTTAAAAACTATTGAATATACTTCAATTTAAAAAATATTCAATAAAACGTGCGTTCATTTTCGTTGGAAACATATGATTTAGATTAAATAATATAACTACATGAAATTGTTAATCACTAATAAGTTTATTCCCTATACGTCACTTTTTATTACCTTTTACAACTTTATGTATCAGATAATATTTTTTCTAAAACCTTTCTTTTTCAAAAAAGGGATATTATACGTCTATATTACTGTTCATATTATCAAAAACACAAAAAATTACATTAAAAAATAGTTTTGCTATTTTATCCTTTAGTTGGTCATCAAAATCGTCCAACTTGTGTATTTAGCCGTCCTTCATCAGTATAATTGAGATGATATGGTTAATCTTTTGGAATGTACAAAATTAAAGGTAGTTTAGAGGAATAGAGAGGTAGCATATATCGGCATTTAAGCCCTGTCAATCTATTTCAATCAGAGTGAAACCTACATGATATTAAAGCTCATTAAATTTTACATCAACATAACGAGTATAATCAAAATCCAACTTATCCGAAATTCAATTTAATTATTTAAAAAAAAATTATTTGTATCTTTAAATGCATTTAAAAATTCTTAAAATGATTCTAACAAACGGAGGTTAGTGAAAGTCGTGTGTTGTGCACTAGACTTTTTTCAAAAGCGTTGAAATATTGAAATTCTCTGTGATGTATACCTATCTCAATTTGACGCGATCGTAATTTAGACAATATTTTGAACAAACATGCAAACATCTCATCAATAATAAATAGGAATGTGCCGACAATACTTCGATCCGTTATCCGATATTGTTATCTCAAATGAAACAAGCGGTTAACAACTGCTGTCGATAAGCAACAATAGAAAGAACGAAACGCAGCCAGAATATCAATTGATGTCAGAATGAGATGCGCGAAATAAATTTAGAAAATTGAAATAATGAATGACAAAATTATTTATTGAATAATAAAAACTTTCCATAAATGTAAATCTCATATTTTAAATTTTTCTTAAAAGACATAATTACATTGCTTTCTAAGTATTGTTATATATATTCATTAATGGGTCAAATTGACACGGGTTCGTAGAGATACAGTGAGTGTCAAAAGTATTCGGAATTCACTACTATTCTGAAATTCACTTGTTTTTAACTTATTTTTTATGTTTGTAAAGAGTTAATAACCACTTTATAATGTTAGAAGGAAGGTATACAATAGCTAAAACCAAAAATTACGACAACAATAGTTTTATTATTAACGTATTTAACGTTTATTTACGAAAAAATTAGAAATAGTGTATGTTAATGGTGTCAAAAGTATTCGGAATTTCGTGGTTTCCTAGTTATATTAGTGCAGTGATCATAAATAAACATCCTGTTGGTAAAAACTTTTGTATAATTATAGATTTTAGCCAACTAGGAATTGATCTTACTAATTAATTAATTCTTTAGTGTGAAATATTACCCCACTCCAACACTTCTTGTATCTTGAGGCTATTTTCATTTTGAATATAGAATTTCCTGATTTTCATTTTTAGTAAGACCCAAAAATAGTTAGTTAAATTTTAAAGAAGTAATGGAAGAGGGATTTCGAGAACTTTTTGAAAATTTTGCAGCAACTAAATATGAATAAATAACGTATATATGTCCAGAGTCATGGTCGCGCGTATGTTAATAATTTGATTTATTCCTAATTTTTCTTCTACTTTTAATTCTGGCTTTTCATACTTAAAAAATACACAAACCTATCAATAATTCAATAAATGAATCCAATGTTATAAAACTTTTTCAAAGAAAAACGCACGTAAATATCACTGACCGCTCAAGGTGTTTTACTATGGCATACTAAATTCTTTATTTGGTTTCCTCCAAACCATAATCTTTTTATAAAAGAACCATGTATTTTAGTATGGGAGTCATCTGTAAACATTTTAATTCACCAGCCTTCTCTTTGAAAAATTACAATTACAAACATTCAGCCTGTTCTCTTATTTCATCGCCTGATGATAGGCATTTTCCGTACTTCTTGTACCATGTTTTCCTTTTCGTAAAATGTTTTTAGAAAGCGGCGAACAGTTGAAAAATTTATTTTGTATCCAGAAACGCTGAAAAATTCATAAATAAGTTAAGGTTTACTCATTTGAGGTATTATTTTCTTATTTGATGAATAAGAAGTCTTTCAGTTTTAACATTTAATATTTTTTTGGCCGCTTACATTTTTGCTTTTATATTTTATTATTATATTATCTACATGGTACATAGCCATCCATATATTTTCATCAATTTTTTCAACATCTCAACTATTTCTCTTTAGTGTTAACATGTGAACGTGTTAAAAATTATTCGAGGGCGTTCTACGATCGTTACGTTTTTATTTTAGGGCCTTATTTAAAAAAAACAAACAAAAAAACTTTTAATGGTTGGATATATATAACATGAGAGAGGATAATTGTATAGAACATAAAATTATGTCGAAGATTGGTGAGAATATTAAAACTTAAAACCATTAAACAACAGGATATTACGATTTCCGAATACTTTTGACACTGAACGATCTTGTAATTTTACATTATTAATCGGATATTTTAAAAAACAATAAACTTTTTGGTTAACTGGTCAGTGATTTTCCTTTAGGGGAGTCTCTTTTAAAGATTTGGTAGTGAAAAAGAATTATATAAATTAATAGTTGTGAAATATAATAATTAAGCGAAAAGAAATACGAATTCCGAATACTTTTGACACTCACTGTAGGTATATAAGAAACGTCCGTCAACCTAGTGTTAAATGGGACGAATTGGGTTAAACTAGCCATATATGTAGATAAAGCAATTAAACATAGAATGTTTCTCAGCGACAATATCAATAACTTATTTTTATAAGAAATTATAAATAATTTGATAAATATTAATGAACCATACACCATAAAAAGTCAAAAGAAATTATAGTGAAAAGTTGAAAATTTAAAATATCGGAATTTAAGTCTTTTCAGACTGTTTTAATCAGAATGAAACCTACATGATATTATAGCCCATTCAATTTTACATCAATAGAGCGGGTTTAATTAAAATCGTTGTAGCCGTTTTTGAGAAAATTGTAAAAACGTACAAAATGCATGGTATAAAGTAGCCCTTCCGGTCAGTTGATTTTAGTGAAATAAGTGCAGTAACGTCTCGGGTGTATAGCTGTCATAAATATGAAATTTCAGTTTTGTACAACTTTTCGTTTTTGTGCTGTACTTACCACAAACACACACACACACACACACACGGACACACACACAAACCTTTTTGCGGGACTTGGTCATTTGGACTCAGGAGACCCTAAACGTATAAAGTATATTTCTGTTGAAAACTCGAATTCGAAAATTTTCACGATCGTAATACTTTCCCTTACTATATATTTCCTATATAGGTAAGTGAAAGTAAAAAAATTATATTATTGAAAACGAGTGTTGATAATTTAAGGGTGCTATACAATACTACTTCAACACTTTTATAAAAAAATGCACAACGTTTCGGCTAATACGCCAACTACTCACAGCACTGACCATAAATACCAGTTTCATTTTAATAATCCAACATTACTAGCCACTGAAAATAGTATTAATGAAGAGAAAAAAAATAAAGGCGATATACATTGCCACAAATATTTAACAAAGTTTGCAACCTTTAACAAGATGCCCACACTTAATACAATAGTTATTCTAACATTATTTCACAACTCAAAATATAACTGATGTGATATAAATGGAGAATTAAAGGCTTAAAAAAATATACCTTCTTAAATTTTACACTTTATTTAATATAAATTTAAACATCAAAATTTATTCTATTATCTCTCATTTTTATAGTCATTGAGACATCAGGCTTCTTGTTGGAATTATCTACAAACCTTGAAGGTATTTTGCGTATTTAAAAAATTATAATAATAGTTTTACTTTTACTTACCTATATATAAAATATATAGTAAGGGAAAGTATTGCGATCTAGAAAATTTTCGAATTCGAGTTTTCACCGGAAACACGTCACGGAGTCCAAATGACCAAGTCCCGCAAAAAGGTCTTTCGTGTGTGCTAAGTCTAGCGCGAAAACGAAACTGAAATGTTATATTTAAGACAAATATACGCCCAAAATGTCATAGCAACTTTTTCATCAAAATCAGCTAACCAGAAGAGCTACTTTACCCCATGAATTTTGTGCCTTTTTACGATTTGCTCAAAAACAGCTTTAACGATTTTGATTAAACTCGCTATATCGATGCAAAATTCAATGGGCTTTAATATCATACAGTGATAAGAGATACATATAGGTTTCACTATGATTTAAATAATCTGACAGGGCTTAAATGCCGATATTATAAATTTTCTTCCTCTGAATTTAACCTGCTGTACTTTTAATTTTGTAGTTTCGAAAAAAATAACCATATCATCTTCTTAGCATCGATAAAAAGTGGTTACATATAAAATTTAAACCAATCTGGTAACAAAATAAATGAGAGGAGAGAGAGAGGAGATTAAAAAATATTCTTTTAGTAACAGTAACATATATATTATACGTACATGTATAGTGTACCTGTGGAAAGCTAAAGATTTTAGTAAAAATATTATCTTATATACAAAGCTGTAAAATGACGAATAGGGCTTACACTCGTTACTGATTATTATGTATAACAATTTAATATGTTTATATAATTTAATCTAAATCATATGTTTCCAACGAAACTGGATAAACTTTTTATTTAAATTAATTTAAAACTTTTTCAACTTCAACTTTAATCAGTAGTTCTTAAATTGATCTTAACTGCCGAGGTAAGTGAAAGTCTTGTGTTGCCCGCACTAGATTTTATTTTAAAGAATAATTTTAATCATAGATTATTTACCTTAATCCAATCCTAGATTATAATTGTATATGCTTGTATTGTTAATAATTTATATTTATATAATTAGTTTATTATAATTAAAAAAACTTTCATTTTATTGTGTAATTTTAAATGTTTTATATTCTGAGGGCATATTTAGAATTGTTATAATAAAGAAATTATAATTTTGTTCTTTGAGATAAAAAATTGTTTTACACGTGCATTTCTTAATAGAAGCGGTGAAGTAGTATAACGACCTACTTAATATTATAACTTTACTTTTTACTAGCGACTTCCCATTGCTTTGCTCGGGAGCAATTTAAAAGTGGTGTAATTTAAGTTTTAAAAACTTCAGTTTCACCAATAAAAATTTATAACTTTCGGATTATGAGTTCATCATAACGAAAAGTGCACTTAGCAAGAAAATATTATGTTTATTACATAACGTCTATTAATTCTTATCTTTAAACATCGGCAGAAATTAGAAACATAAATTGTTTAAAAGTCAAAAATTGATTTAGTTTATTTGGTTCCTATTTTATTCGGGTTATTACAATTTTAAAATTTAATAAGAACTTTTTCTAAATAAATTTTAATGTATTTAAGTTAATTTAGTTTCCATGTGAGTCCCATATTTTTTTGTAAATGATCTAAAAGTAGAAATAATTTTAACCAATATTAGTTTATAACAAATTTTCTTTATTTTAGCAACTTAAGACGATTTGCTACATAATATTTTTTTTCTAAAATCTTGACTAATTTATGGAAGTATATAACCTGTACGATCTCTATAATCACCATAACCTCCCTAATCCACATCACAAATAACATTTGTGTATAAGTTTATACGCTTATAACATCTTTCTATTAACTTGCCCCGACTTATTTTATTGCAGTTAACTCTTCTAAAATCTTGCGCTTCTCAACGGTATATTATACGTCTACTTCATTACTTATATTTCAGAAGTTATCTCCAAAATAGAACCGAGTATATTAAAGAAATATTTCGAAATATCACTTTCTCAGGAACTAAAACCATCTTTCTATTTTTCAATTTTTTTGTTTCGTTGTTAATGCTATGTTCTTTACCGTGGGAAAGACGGGTGATCTGATTGTACATAGACTTTGAATTTATAAACAGTAGAAACGCACATCGGGCATGAATAAACCTAATCATTGCTTAACACAAACAATTCTCCAGGGAAAGACCCTTTTTTGTTTATTCTACTAGTCTGCCTTTTTGAAGTTCGCTTATTATTTATTTATTTCTCGTCAGGAAGACAGCATTACCTACGAGGCAATATTGAATTATTTTCCGCTTCTTCTGGTAAATATTATGAATAAAAAAAATCAATAACCGAATCATTGATAAAAACCCAGTAAATAAATTTAAAAAAAAATTGAAAACCTAAACTAATCATTATGGGACGATAATTCAAAGGATTTCCATACACTGGCTGATGTTGCAGAATAAATAATCGCTAGCCACAGATGGATTCTAAACACTAGAAAATAGAGAAGCCTTGTTCTCTTTGTCGCCTAAAAACAGATTATATAGACTAAAAATCAATTAAATAATTTTTAATTTAAACGATTTTTAGCTTTGATCAGGAGCGGCGTGGTCTAGTGGGTAGAGCGCTAGTCTACTGCGCTCCGGGTCCTGGGTTCGAATCCCGGCTGTGGCGTAATATTATTTATTCCTTAATTTCAGCCGGGGGTTGATCCTGGGGTTGGAGACCCTCCTGGGACACACCCAACCTCAATCAAGTGGGTATCCAAAAATGGGGGAAAAACCAGGCGGCTCAGCGTGATCTCAGGCCTAGAAGCAGTACGAATTTCTACATGTACTGAGCACAATACTCTACATAGGTTGTAGTGGTACTGGTTTTTTATTTTTTTTATTTAATTTCAGAATTTTTTTTTTTTTTTTATGACGTGGTCACAGGAAGTTTATTAATTTTTCCCGTTTAAAGAAAAACTTATTTGCAATGGATTTTACTTATAAACCTTCAGAAAAAAATGCCCTAGATGATGGTGAATCCGTCCAGTGATTTAGAAGGAGTTAGCGAAAACCAGAGTGTCTGAAGTATTCGGAATTCACTACCATTCCGTAATTTACTTGCTTTTAACTTATTTTTTTTATGTTTTTAGGGAGTTGTTAACCATTTTATAATTTCAGAAGGAAGGTATACAATAGAAAAAAACAAAAATTACGACAACAATCATTTTATTTTGAACGTTTTGAACGTTCATTTACGAAAAAATTATAAATAGTGTCTGTCAATGGTGTCGAATGTATTCGGAATTACGTGGTTTCGTAATCATATTAATGCAGTGATCATAAATAAACATACGGTTGGTAAAATTTGCAGAATTATACATTTTAGCCTACTAGATGTCTAATTAATTGATTGTTTGTTGTGGAATATTATCCCACTCATCATTTTATCATTTTATATTATATATATATATATATATATATATATATATATATATATATATATATTTACAAGATTTGTAAAATAAAGCATTAATTCATTTAATTTATTGTTTTGTATATATCGTGTGTATGTAGTATGAATGTTGTACGTTATCACTATTAAAAATGTCCTGATTTGGACAGATTGTAATATTGCTCAATAAAGTATTGTTTCTCTCTCAATTCATTCAAAGTAGACTCGAATGTAGGTTGGGTATATACTGATTGTATCAATGTGGGTTGGGTATATACTAGTTATATCAATATCGTATTTAATTATAGATAATAGGGGTACTCACTACGTTTGCTATAGCATGCTATTTGTGTTATTTCGCTAAACCCGTCGAGTTTCTACAGTTATTTCCTGTAGAAAATTGATGGGTTTAGCACAATAGCACAAATAGCAAGCTATAGCAAACGTAGTGAGTACCCCTAATATTATTAGGACCAAATACAACAAAATTGTTTTTATATCAGATAAGAATTTCATATTTTTTTATTTATTTTTTAGAATTTTTATCCTCTGAGTCTCTTATTCAGAAGAACCCTTACAGAAAAAGTGCGCCACCGGAAAAGAAGCTGGAAGTAGGTCCTTTCCGCCGTGGAGATAAGATGATGCGGGGCTATTAGCTGGGCCCCTGCCCGTCGGGAGCCGATATCTCCTATTCCAATCGATCCTCCACATCCCCCGTACCTGGAGCCTCCAGGCTGGAGGTGTCGTGGGGGCCACACCCCGTCCAATATCCATTACCTTCCCTCCCTCCATCAAATGGAGTAAATAGAACATTACTCAAGCTAAATCAAACAGCTTAGATATTGGCACATACGTCATACTCACCACACCTTATACTTCTCTAGTTAGTAAATTATTGTAATGTAGTGGAAAACATAAATTAATTTGAACCCTGTATTAAAAAAAAATAAACGTATATATAAATGGTTCATAGTCCTTCTTCAAACGTTTATTTTGCACCAGTATATGTTGGCTGTAGGGATATTTTTTATAAATTTTTATCTAATTTATTATTAACAACATTTTATAACAAATAAATATCTACTTTTTTTCTTTTTAAAACTTTTCTATTTAAATCAAAATACAGACATTATAGGTGGAATAATCAGGAGTCAGTCTTTTTCTAAATATTTTAATTTTGCCGACGTTTCGGCTCACATGCTTGAGCCGAAACGTCGGTAAAATTAAAATATTTAGAAAAAGACTGTCTCCTGATTATTCCACCTATAATAATTTCTTCAGTCGACTATACATCCTCAATCTAATTCACCCTTTGTTTATGCTTGGACATGGCTCAGTAATACCCTGATGGTGGCTCACAAGCTTGAGCCGAAACGTCGGCAAAATTAAAATATTTAGAAAAAGACTGACTCCTGATCATTCCACCTATAATAGTTTCTACAGTCGACTATACATCCTCAATATAATTCACTCTTTGTTTATGCTTGGACATGGCTCAGTAATACATTGATGGTGGCTCACAAGCTTGAGCCGAAACGTCGGCAAAATTAAAATATTTAGAAAAAGACTGACATTACATTAATATATTAATTGCTGGGGATCTTTGATTCATATCCAAAATTACCTTAATAATCTTTCGCTGCAGAATCTGAAGCTGAATGAGATGTGCAGCAAAAGAATCCCCCCAAATCAATATACAATATTGAATCAGCGACTGAATATATGCAAAGTAAATTAATCTTAATTTATTGATCGATAAAATACCTCTTAGCTTATGGATTACATAAAAATATTTCCTTAGCTGAGCAGCGACATTAGATATCTGCGCAATTCATCTTAATCGGTAATCAAGAACAATTCCTAGATATCGAACTTGATGAAACTTATATTCTGCTGTCAGTGAGTCCTGAAGAGGGAAAAAGCCCCGAAACGTTGACTACTAATTGTTAATCGTGTAAAATAAACAGAGCCTGCTCGCTTGATAGCAATGGTATTAATATAATTGAAATATGTATAAACATTAATGGTATAAATAACTTTACACAAAAAAAAAAAAAAAAAAAAAAACCTGTACCACTACAACCCATGAAGGGTCTTGGGCTCAGTACATATAGAGATTCGTACTGTTTCTAGGCCAACGACAGTGCAATGAGGTGATTAGGCCTTAATCACGCTCAGCCGCCAGGTTTTTCCCCAATTAATTTGGGTACCCACTTTATAGAGGCTGGGTCTACCCCAGGAGGGTCTCCATACCCTAGGGTCGCCCCCCGACTGAATTAACAGAATAAATAGTATTTCTGTCACAGCCGGGATTCGAACCCAGGACCCGGAGCACAGCAGACTAGTGCTCTATCCACTAGACCACGCCGCTCCCAAATAACTTTACACATTGTTTAAAATTTAATTTTAACAAAAATTACTTAAACATAAACTTTTAATCGATAATTAAGGTTAATAAATTAATTGACAATATTCTCATATACATACATACACAATTGTACAAAATAAGCGATCAACAATATAATATTTATAAAAACAATTTATACAATAAACATTCAATAAATAATTTGGATTACTATTGATATCAGTGGAACATAAATATAGAAAACTACAAATAAATAAAAAGAAATGTGGCTATTTATTAATGATAGATATCCTAAGGAGAAAGGGAGAGTATTGCGGTTGTGAAAATTTTTGAACTCGAGTTATCAACGGAAATATTTCGTTTACGGTTATTTGCGTGTCCAATGACCAAGTCCCGCAAAAAGGTCTGTGTGAATGTGTGCTTGTGTGATAAGTTAGATCTAAAATGAAAAGTTATACGAAACTTAAATTTCATACATAGAATTGTAATTTAGTGGAAAATAAAATAATTTGAACTCCGCATTTTTTTATTTTTTTTTATTTATTCAGAGACATTTACAACTGTATTTATTAAATACAACAAGTAAATGGGACATATTTGAGATTAAGACACATGATTGTCCTGTGAAGAAACTACCCATTGGTAGAACTCCAATGACCAATTTATGGTAAGAGATCTCTTGGCCATCTTCTTTTAAGTCGCCTCGGTGGATTGTCAGGAATAGATGTTGAGGAGAGGTCACGGATAAGCGGGTTTGAGTGGGCAGGAAGTTTGGAATGGAAGGATGTATATCTGGATCGGGCCAAGTCTTCAACTAATGGGATATTTAGGTCTTTATGGATAATTTTATTTGTAACAAAGTATGGAGCATTAAGGTTTTTCGAAGGATCTTGGATTGCAGGGATTGGATGCGAGAGGAATTTGATGGTTTAGTGGACCCCCATAACTCCGCATTAAAAAATTAAACCTAATAAGTAAATGATTCTCAATTCTTCCTCAAAAGTTTATTTTGCACCAGTATAAGAGTCTATAAAAATATGTTGGCTGTAATGGATATCTTTACAAATTTTTAATGACTTTTATATTTTATTTAAAAAAAAAATTAATATCAACTTAGCTTATACATTGCTGTCAGTTAGTCCTGAAGAGGGTAAATCCCCGAAACGTTGACAACTAATTGTTACTGGTGTAAAATAAACTTTTGAGGAAGAAATAAGAACCATTTATTTATTATAAATATTTAGAGAAGGTGAGGGCGAAATGAATACAGCCTGGTACAATTGAGACAAAATATACTTTTTATTGTTCTGATGATAAAAACGGTTGAATAAAACGATGAATAACAAAATACACACCAGAGAGACAATATGAGGAGCGCACAATAATCACACAACAATCGAGATAGAAGACAACAGCTGGTGAGAAGTTACAATGGGTTTGCCTCTATAAAATAACATAATCTTTCTACTATAATAAAACACAGAAAATAAAAAAAGAAATAAAATTGAGCTTCAATTAAATATAAAGACTAAAATATAAACATGTTTGAGGCAGTGACAAATCCATTTCACATAACCTCTTTGCTCCCACCAGCTGTGTGTTTATAACCTCACTCCCTCACACACATCAGGCCCGTCCAAATATATGTTTCTTCCAAATAATTAATTTTATTAAAAATTTAACCTAATATGCCTTACAGAGGTTTCAGGAAATAATATAAAAGTATAGTAAAATCTTAACCATTGGTATAACTTCATCGTTTGAATAAAAAATAAATACATTGCATTCCTCTAATAATTGGTATTGTTTTATTACGCCTTCCTCGTAACGTCTTATTGTTTGATTTAAAACCCAACAGTATAAAACTTATCCGACAGTGATTATTTGCACTATAAAAACAAATGGAAAATCACTTGAATGATTCTAACATAAAATTGAAATGCAGCGAGAAAAGTGTGAGTTATAAAAGGTAGTAGAGTATTAGAAAATATTTTTCTCGCAAGAAAGTAATTCCAAGATACTTATTTGGATTGGATGGGTGATTAAAATCGGGAGTGAAGTTTTAAACTTGATTTATATAAATTTCAAACAAACAAAAAATATTTGTAATTTGTGGAACACTAATGAAGCAGAAGAACTGTATTTTTGACTTTTACTTTGAAACACGAACAACAATAAAAAACAATATGAATAGTTATAAATTGTTTATTCATCTCTTACACTACGGTAACATGACATTACTACCAGCACTCTATAGACAGACTTACAATTATAATACAGTGGCGCTGCCACCACACACCTTTTACAAAGAGGTATAAGATGTATCACATTCTGGCTGCTTATCCAATGCATCAGAATTTATAGCATTTCCAAGTCAATTGTAACCTTTTCCAAGTCAAATGTAACTTTTTCCAAGTCAAATGTAACCCTTTCCATTTCAAATGTCACCTTTTCCAAGTCAAATGTCACCTTTTCCATTTCAAATGTTACCTTTTCCAAGTCAAATGTCACCTTTTCCTTCACTTCTAGCCTTAAATATTCCGTTTTATTTATTGAAAAATAATTAGTTTAATTAACATTATGACTTTTTTAATAATTTTGGCATATAATAAATGATATTTTTTTTGGGTCTCTTAGATATTTGATATCAAGTTCGGTTTTTTACTAGCTAATATTTAAAAAAATTAATTATCGTCTATTTAGTTTTAAGATAATTGTTGATTTTGATTTTTTAGATAGGAGGGGTAGTTTTTTGGAATAATTAATGTGTTTTCGGGTATTATAATTAAATTTTTCGAGCTGTATTTTTGATCGCTCGCGTGCATTTTAACTCGCATTAAATTTTAATGTTTTTTATTGATATAGGGATTAATTAATGTGCTTTCGGGTGGTTATTATTACGTTTTTCGAGCTGTATTTTTTATCGCTCATGCGTATTTCAACTCGCATTAAATTTTAATGTTTTTTATTGATATAGGGATTAATTAATGTGCTTTCGGGTGGTTATGATTACGTTTTTTCGAGCTGTATTTTTTATCGCTCATGCATATTTCAACTCGCATTTACTTTTAATGTTTTTTATTGATATAGGGATTAATTATTTTGCTTTCGGGTGGTTATGATTACGTTTTTCGAGCTGTATTTTTTTCGCTCGCGCTTATTTTAACTAAAATTTACTTTTTATGTGTTTTCGGGTATTATAATTAAATTTTTCGAGCTGTATTTTTGATCGCTCGCGTGCATTTTACCTCGCATTAAATTTTAATGTTTTTTATTGATATAGGGATTAATTAATGTGCTTTCGGGTGGTTATTATTACGTTTTTCGAGCTGTATTTTTTATCGCTCATGCGTATTTCAACTCGCATTAAATTTTAATGTTTTTTTATTGATATAGGGATTAATTAATGTGCTTTCGGGTGGTTATGATTACGTTTTTCGAGCTGTATTTTTTATCGCTCATGCGTATTTCAACTCGCATTTACTTTTAATGTTTTTTATTGATATAGGGATTAATTATTTTGCTTTCGGGTGGTTATGATTACGTTTTTCGAGCTGTATTTTTTTCGCTCGCGCTTATTTTAACTAAAATTTACTTTTTATGTGTTTTCCGGTATTATAATTAAATTTTTCGAGCTGTATTTTTGATCGCTCGCGTGCATTTTAACTCGCATTAAATTTTAATGTTTTTTATTGATATAGGGATTAATTAATGTGCTTTCGGGTGGTTATGATTACGTTTTTCGAGCTGTATTTTTTATCGCTCATGCGTATTTCAACTCGCATTTACTTTTAATGTTTTTTATTGATATAGGGATTAATTATTTTGCTTTCGGGTGGTTATGATTACGTTTTTCGAGCTGTATTTTTTTCGCTCGCGCTTATTTTAACTAAAATTTACTTTTTATGTGTTTTATTGATATAGGGATTAATTAATGTGCTTTCGGTGGTTATGATTACGTTTTTTTGAGCTGTATCTTTTATCGGTCATGCGTATTTCAACTCATATTTACTTTTAATATTTTTTATTGATATAGGGATTACTTAATGTTCTTTCGGGTGGTTATGATTAAGTTTTTCGAGCTGTATTTTTTATCGCTCTCGCTTATTTTAACTAAAATTTATTTTTTATGTTTCATATTGATATAGGTGTTGAAAATTGTGTTTTCGGGTCCTATAATTATGTTTTTTTAGTTTTATTTATTTATCGCTCCCGCGCATTTTAACTCGAATTAAATTTTAATGTTTTTTATTTATATAGGGATTAATTATTTTGCTTTCGGGTGGTTATCATAAGGTTTTTCGAGCTGTATTTTTTATCGCTCATGCGTATTTCAACTCGCATTTACTTTTAATGTTTTTTATTGATATTTGGATTAATTATTTTGCTTTCGGGTGGTTATGATTACGTTTTTCGAGCTGTATTTTTTTCGCTCGCCCTTATTTTAACTAAAATTTACTTTTTATGTGTTTTATTGATATAGGGATTAATTAATGTGCTTTCGGGTGGTTATGATTACGTTTTTTGAGCTGTATTTTTTATCGCTCATGCGTATTTCAACTTCTATTTACTTTTAATCTTTTTATTTTTATAGAGATCTATCCTTGTGTTTTCGCGGGGTTATGAAAATGTTTAAAAGCTTTTTATTATCTCTCGTGCGGATTTCAACTCGCCTTTATTTTTGATATTTTTTTATTGATATTGGGATTGATTGTTTTGTTTTTGGTTCTCATTATAACGTTGCTGGAATATACATCGTTTAGGTTTTTATTTTTTTTTTATTATTATTATTTTATTAAAGGATTAGTTGTAGTTTCTTTTCTAGCGTCCTGAGTAATTTTTTTCACTTAAATCTTTTGTAAAGGATCCGCTTCCTAACTTGGTCTTACAATTATTTAATAATTTAATTGAGGAATCGTTTATTCTATTTTCGGGTGTTCTGATAACATTATTTGAACCAAATTTGTTATCGCTGTTACTCATTTTAAGTTACTGTTTCTATTTCATAAATATTCGATAGAGGGATCGTTTATAGTGTTTTCGGGAATACTAATAGAGTTTATGACATTTATTTATAGCTAGTGCACATTTTAACTTAAATGAAAAGTGATCTAAAAGAATGCGCAATCGCGATGTAACGTCCAAATCAAAAATGTAATCAGATCCTGCAAGAAAACAATAATTAATTTTTACATCATATTATAACATAATACCTACGGTTTGTAGAAATGCCCAAGCGCATAAAAGAATAAAGTTCAAAACACGTTATGAGAATCCCCTAAAACAAAAACAAAGAAAGACCACTGCAAATGCAAGTTTAAATGAGAGCAAGCGACAATAAAAACAGCCTAAACAACGTAATCACAAGACCCGAAAAGATAATTACAAACGTCTATAACAATAAAAAATATCAAAAGTAAATGCGAGTTGAAATACGCATGAGCGATAAAAAATACAGCTCGAAAAACCTTATGATAACCACCCGAAAGCAAAATAATTAATCCCTATATAAATAAAAAACATTAAAAGTAAATTCGAGTTAAAATGCGCGGGAGCGATAAATAAATAAAACTAAAAAAACATAATTATAGGACCCGAAAACACAATTTTCAACACCTATATCAATATGAAACATAAAAAATAAATTTTAGTTAAAATAAGCGAGAGCGATAAAAAATACAGCTCGAAAAACTTAATCATAACCACCCGAAAGAACATTAAGTAATCCCTATATCAATAAAAAATATTAAAAGTAAATATGAGTTGAAATACGCATGACCGATAAAAGATACAGCTCAAAAAACGTAATCATAACCACCCGAAAGCACATTAATTAATCCCTATATCAATAAAACACATAAAAAGTAAATTTTAGTTAAAATAAGCGCGAGCGAAAAAAATACAGCTCGAAAAACGTAATCATAAACCACCCGAAAGCAAAATAATTAATCCCTATATCAATAAAAAACATTAAAAGTAAATGCGAGTTGAAATACGCATGAGCGATAAAAAATACAGCTCGAAAAACGTAATCATAACCACCCGAAAGCACATTAATTAATCCCTATATCAATAAAAAACATTAAAATTTAATGCGAGTTAAAATGCACGCGAGCGATCAAAAATACAGCTCGAAAAATTTAATTATAATACCGGAAAACACATAAAAAGTAAATTTTAGTTAAAATAAGCGCGAGCGAAAAAAATACAGCTCGAAAAACGTAATCATAACCACCCGAAAGCAAAATAATTAATCCCTATATCAATAAAAAACATTAAAAGTAAATGCGAGTTGAATACGCATGAGCGATAAAAAATACAGCTCGAAAAACGTAATCATAACCACCCGAAAGCACATTAATTAATCCCTATATCAATAAAAAACATTAAAATTTAATGCGAGGTAAAATGCACGCGAGCGATCAAAAATACAGCTCGAAAAATTTAATTATAATACCCGAAAACACATAAAAAGTAAATTTTAGTTAAAATAAGCGCGAGCGAAAAAAAACAGCTCGAAAAACGTAATCATAACCACCCGAAAGCAAAATAATTAATCCCTATATCAATAAAAAACATTAAAAGTAAATGCGAGTTGAAATACGCATGAGCGATAAAAAAATACAGCTCGAAAAACGTAATCATAACCACCCGAAAGCACATTAATTAATCCCTATATCAATAAAAAAACATTAAAATTTAATGCGAGTTGAAATACGCATGAGCGATAAAAAATACAGCTCGAAAAACGTAATAATAACCACCCGAAAGCACATTAATTAATCCCTATATCAATAAAAAACATTAAAATTTAATGCGAGGTAAAATGCACGCGAGCGATCAAAAATACAGCTCGAAAAATTTAATTATAATACCCGAAAACACATAAAAAGTAAATTTTAGTTAAAATAAGCGCGAGCGAAAAAAATACAGCTCGAAAAACGTAATCATAACCACCCGAAAGCAAAATAATTAATCCCTATATAAATAAAAAACATTAAAAGTAAATTCGAGTTAAAATGCGCGGGAGCGATAAATAAATAAAACTAAAAAAACATAATTATAGGACCCGAAAACACAATTTTCAACACCTATATCAATATGAAACATAAAAAATAAATTTTAGTTAAAATAAGCGAGAGCGATAAAAAATACAGCTCGAAAAACTTAATCATAACCACCCGAAAGAACATTAAGTAATCCCTATATCAATAAAAAATATTAAAAGTAAATATGAGTTGAAATACGCATGACCGATAAAAGATACAGCTCAAAAAACGTAATCATAACCACCCGAAAGCACATTAATTAATCCCTATATCAATAAAACACATAAAAAGTAAATTTTAGTTAAAATAAGCGCGAGCGAAAAAAATACAGCTCGAAAAACGTAATCATAACCACCCGAAAGCAAAATAATTAATCCCTATATCAATAAAAAACATTAAAAGTAAATGCGAGTTGAAATATGCATGAGCGATAAAAAATACAGCTCGAAAAACGTAATCATAACCACCCGAAAGCACATTAATTAATCCCTATATCAATAAAAAACATTAAAATTTAATGCGAGTTAAAATGCACGCGAGCGATCAAAAATACAGCTCGAAAAATTTAATTATAATACCGGAAAACACATAAAAAGTAAATTTTAGTTAAAATAAGCGCGAGCGAAAAAAATACAGCTCGAAAAACGTAATCATAACCACCCGAAAGCAAAATAATTAATCCCTATATCAATAAAAAACATTAAAAGTAAATGCGAGTTGAAATACGCATGAGCGATAAAAAATACAGCTCGAAAAACGTAATCATAACCACCCGAAAGCACATTAATTAATCCCTATATCAATAAAAAACATTAAAATTTAATGCGAGGTAAAATGCACGCGAGCGATCAAAAATACAGCTCGAAAAATTTAATTATAATACCCGAAAACACATAAAAAGTAAATTTTAGTTAAAATAAGCGCGAGCGAAAAAAATACAGCTCGAAAAACGTAATCATAACCACCCGAAAGCAAAATAATTAATCCCTATATCAATAAAAAACATTAAAAGTAAATGCGAGTTGAAATACGCATGAGCGATAAAAAATACAGCTCGAAAAACGTAATCATAACCACCCGAAAGCACATTAATTAATCCCTATATCAATAAAAAAACATTAAAATTTAATGCGAGTTGAAATACGCATGAGCGATAAAAAATACAGCTCGAAAAACGTAATAATAACCACCCGAAAGCACATTAATTAATCCCTATATCAATAAAAAACATTAAAATTTAATGCGAGGTAAAATGCACGCGAGCGATCAAAAATACAGCTCGAAAAATTTAATTATAATACCCGAAAACACATAAAAAGTAAATTTTAGTTAAAATAAGCGCGAGCGAAAAAAATACAGCTCGAAAAACGTAATCATAACCACCCGAAAGCAAAATAATTAATCCCTATATCAATAAAAAACATTAAAAGTAAATGCGAGTTGAAATACGCATGAGCGATAAAAAATACAGCTCGAAAAACGTAATCATAACCACCCGAAAGCACATTAATTAATCCCTATATCAATAAAAAACATTAAAATTTAATGCGAGGTAAAATGCACGCGAGCGATCAAAAATACAGCTCGAAAAATTTAATTATAATACCCGAAAACACATAAAAAGTAAATTTTAGTTAAAATAAGCGCGAGCGAAAAAAATACAGCTCGAAAAACGTAATCATAACCACCCGAAAGCAAAATAATTAATCCCTATATCAATAAAAAACATTAAAAGTAAATGCGAGTTGAAATATGCATGAGCGATAAAAAATACAGCTCGAAAAACGTAATCATAACCACCCGAAAGCACATTAATTAATCCCTATATCAATAAAAAAACATTAAAATTTAATGCGAGTTGAAATACGCATGAGCGATAAAAAATACAGCTCGAAAAACGTAATAATAACCACCCGAAAGCACATTAATTAATCCCTATATCAATAAAAAACATTAAAATTTAATGCGAGTTAAAATGCACGCGAGCGATCAAAAATACAGCTCGAAAAATTTAATTATAATACCCGAAAACACATTAATTATTCCAAAAAACTACCCCTCCTATCTAAAAAATCAAAATCAACAATTATCTTAAAACTAAATAGACGATAATTAATTTTTTTTAAATATTAGCTAGTAAAAAACAGAACTTGATATCAAATATCTAAGGGACCCAAAAAAAATATCATTTATTATATGCCAAAATTATTAAAAAAGTCATAATGTTAATTAAACTAATAATTTTTCAATAAATAAAACGGAATATTTAAGGCTAGAAGTGAAGGAAAAGGTGACATTTGACTTGGAAAAGGTAACATTTGAAATGGAAAAGGTGACATTTGACTTGGAAAAGGTGACATTTGAAATGGAAAGGGTTACATTTGACTTGGAAAAGGTTACATTTGACTTGGAAAAAGTTACATTTGACTTGGAAAAGGTTACAATTGACTTGGAAATGCTATAGAAAAAAAAATGCTTGAAATTTAAATATTTATCTTGGGATAAAATAATAGAGTTGGTAAATAGAAAAGATTGGCTGGCATTGGTTAATTACTCCAGATCTTCTTCCTCCTACAGAAAAGTGCTCACAAAAGACTGTAACTATTAATAAATTAGTAAATGTAATTGAAATATACTGAGAGAGCTGGGGATTACTAACGTGCAAGCGAGTGATGGCTTCTTCTGTAGACATTTATTATGAAGGCGAAGATGATTAGCTGATAAAAAGTCCTGAAATTGCAAAACAATGCAAGGATAACGTACTTGATTTCTGAGTAAAATCAGACGTTGGTTTTGACTTAGTCCCTGCTCTGAAGGTGTTAGCAGTAACCATCCGCATCACTAATAATCACAACGAAAAAAAAAAAAAGAAGTTAATATAGAGTTTCGATGTTATATTTATTGGGGCAAATGTATCCTTTGTAAGTGCATAAATATATTTTTAACACACGCGTACCTTTGCAACGTGCAAAAGGGCCTTGAAGTCAGTCCATATAAGTTTAACGCCCTGATTATGTAATAATAATAATGTAATATGTAATAGTGAATGGATCAAAAACCAAAAAAAAAAAAAAAAAAAAATCTTCAACCGAGGGTTAAAAAACAAACATATACCTTGATAGATGAGGGAATATGTTGAAGGTAAAGAAAAATAAATTGAATAGAAACAATTTCTTGCAGATTTGTTTCTTTCGTTTGTCCCGTTCCTTATGTAACAAACCAATATCTACGTCAATATTTCTTTCGAGACGCAATTCTTTAAAGGTTTTCACCACCGTTGTCAATTCGCTGTGTGACAACTACCTGAGTCCTTTTCTTTTCTCCTTTACTTGTTTGTCAAATTCGCTCAACTTGCATATTTATCCGTTATTTATCAATGCTAACAAGATAATGTGTCAATTTGTTTGTAATCTACAAAATTATAGGTACTTTAGAAAAAGAAAATTTAAAATATCGGAAATTTAGCCCTGTCCGACTATTTTAATCAGAATGAAACCTACAACATGTTAAATCCCATTTAATTTTACATCGATATAGCGAGTTTAATCAAAATCGTAATAGCTGTTTTTGAGAAAATCATAAAAGGTACAAAATGCATGGTATAAAGTGGCTCTTTTGGTTAGCTGACGTTGATGAAAATGTTTCTGTCACATCTCGGCCGTATAGTTGCGTTAAACGTAAAATTTCAGTTACGTAGGCCTTTAAGTTTGCGCTAGACTTAACCACTCACACAGACTTTTTTGCGGGACTTGATCATTTGGACCCTAAAACGTGTATTTCAGGTAAAAACTCGAATTCAAAAATTTTCACGATCGCAATACTTTCTCTTACTATATATGTTTCTTAAATAGATAAGTGAAAGTAAAAATAAGAGGGAAAAAATGAAATCTCCATTGTGCTTTAACACCACTATATAACTCCAGTGGAGTACTGAGAAACAAGGGAACCCAGAAATATAAATGTCGAATTTTCAAAGCAAAGTTTAATATATCATGCATTATTATTTAGTGTAAATATCTTATTGAATAATGTTTCTCGGGCTTTTGCAAATCGAAGAACTGATGTCACGCTGTCCTCGTTAATTGGAAAATACTTCATGCAGACAAGAATAACCACAAAGCTCCAGTGTGCTCTCAACCCAGTCGTTTCCGAACGTGGCTATTATAAATGAATAATTAATCATTGCTTAATTGTTGAGAGAAAGAAACGGAAGTAGTGAATATTAAGGTGAGCCGCTAAGACCTCACAAATGCTGAGTCACTGGATGTCGGTGCCGTCGGCCATGACTCACGGATCAGCGCTGAAATCCCCCTCGTTCCGATATACCTCAACTTGGGAACAGATAACTACCAAGGCACCCAAAATTGGTTGAGTTCAAATCATGTTTTAAAGATCAAATAACCAGATTTTTTTTTTCAATATAAAATGTTTCTCATTAGATTCTATGTGAAATGTTTATGATTTCAAGTATATTTAAAAAAATCTTTTACCATAAGGAATGGGATATTTTGTAGTTTTCATCATTGAGAATGAAATCTGTGCATCGAATCCTAGGAAGCATAGATGCTTGAGATATAAGGATCACAGCGTCTACGAAATATACATCATATAACAAATTATACTGTATATTATGAATAAAAAAAAATGCATACATACACTTAAACACACGCATATATATGTACAAGGTATTATTGCAACCTTATAATTAATAAAAGAAATAAATGAACTGAAACATTGAATAATAAAAATAAATAAACAGTGTAAATAGTCAAAACTTACAAAGGCGCGTTAGACTGATATTCAAGGAGATGGATAAATAGTTTATGCTTGAAGGAAGTTATGGATTGGAATGTACGGATAGGCATGGGTAAGGAATTCCAAATGAAGTAGCACGAACAACGAAAGATCTCTTGAAGGAAGTAGTTCTGTAGGAGGGAATGAACAGGTTCAGGAACTGGGATCTTGTGTTGATAGAGTGGACAGAGAGTGTGGGGTGAACATGTTATAGATATAGAGGGGTTTTTTGGTTCTGAAGGATTGGTAAAGATGGGTTCCTAGGAAGTATTGCCGTCGGAATTTAAAGCCACTTCAACTCGGCGTTCCAGGGAGACACGAGAGCGCCTGGGAATTCCGAAGATGAATCTAATGAAGCAGTTCATTATTCTCTTCAGCCTCATCTCAAGCGTCTCTGACAGTCCGCCAAACACCAGGCAGCCATAATCGAAGTGGGGGAAGATAAGAGAGGAGACAAGGAGCTGGCAGGTTTTAAGAAGAGGTATTTGATCACGGAGTCTGAGGAACTGTTTGAGGCTATGGATTTTCTGGAAATTTGAGAGATATGATTATTCCAGGATAGGTTTTGGTCGAGGAATATATCTAGGTTTTTAACAGATGTGTGGGAGATGATGGGTATAGGGTTGAGGTATAGTAATGGGTGACAGGTGAGGGAGTTGAGGAGATATTTGGAACCAATGAGGATGGCTTTGGTTTTGTCGACATTAAGCTTTAGACTATTATTGCTGGCCCATAAATTGATGCTGTCGATGTCTTCTTATAATTTTTGGACCATCTCAGGCATTTCAGAGGGATGGAAGGAAAGGTAAATTTGGAGGTCATCAGCATACAGGTGATATTTAGAGTTATGTATGGAATTAGGGAGATCATTGACATAGATGGAGAACAGGATAGGTGAAAGTGCACACCCTAAGGAACTCCATGAGTTAACGGAATAGGCGAGGAAGGAGGTTTATTTGGGATTATCGCATATTGGGATCGATAAGATAAGAAGGAAATAAACCAGTTTATTACATTTTCGGATACTGGAAGGTTTCTGATTTTGGAGAGATGGATTTCATGGTTCACCATATTGAAAGCTTTTGAGAAATCGAAGAGGACAAGGATTGATATTTTCTGTTTGTCTATAGAGGATTGAAGTTCTTGGGCGATTTTTAACAGAGCTGATTGTGTGGAATATTGGGATCTACAGCCATACTGGAAGGGAACAAGTAGGGATTTTCGCTCAAGAAAATTATAAAATTGGGAGTGGACTATTCTTTCGAGGGGTTTTGAGAGGTTGGATAGGATCGATATGGGTCTGAAGTCCGGTGCTGAGGAAGGGATAGGAACTTTGTTTAAAGAACGGACTGTAACTTTCTTCCAGGTAATAGGAAAAATGGATCGTTGGAGGGAAAAGTTATAAATATGTAAGAGATCTGGGAAGATGGCTGGGAGGCACAATTTTATAATTTGTGTGGACGGAGAATTTAAATGAAAATATATCTGAGATGTAAGATGGACGTTGGGATCGGAGAGCTTGGAAGAGAAAGGATGCCAGGAAGTACTTAGAACTAAAGTAAGGGTGAAGTAACTTTAACTCATCGTAGAATCTGGTTACATTTTGGGATTTTGATTAACTTGTGTATATTAATGTGAAATTAAATGGGCTTTGATGTCATGTAGGTTTTTATCTGGTTCAACAGTTATTGAAATAGACAAATTTTCAGTTTCTACCTATATAGTAGCTTTAATTTTGTTGGTAAGAAATAATTTCACATTTTATCATTGATGACAAATGTGTGAATATGAAATATGAAAGAATTCAACAAACAACTTGATATTATCTTGATATTGATGATATTATCGGCTAACACCGCTATATACATTTGATAGTAAGACTCAAGTCTTCTAGAAAACTCGTTGTGATCTAAAGGGTTATTACGCCGGAGCATAGTTCTCTCATGGAAAACTCTCTTTCTCGATACCATCGAAACTTTTCATTTGGAAAGGGATGCATTTCTCCTTCATATCTCTCTTATCAATATTACTCCACATGCCTGATCGCAGTCATTTGTATCAAATCCAACGGTTGGGTCCAGGATTACTGTAGTTCTCCTGTTCTTAAGGAATGCAAAAATTTCTGTCAAAGATAGACTGATCCGTCCGTGTGAAGGCAGCAGACCTCAAAACAAGAAGCTTTGCCAAGTTATTGGCTCAATTTTCCAGCAGATGAGCTCGTGTTTTAGACTCTCTGCTGCATTTGCGACAGAGAGACCGAAAGGCTCCTGGGACATCAAACAGGGCACATAGTTAATATTTCGTTTCAGAGCATTAGACTGTTCTGACCTCGAAATGACTTGCTTCTCACTTATTTATCTGTTGGCTCTTGGGTTAATTTTGAAATGTCGAACATCAACGCCCTACCACCTTCAATTAGCCCGTTCTTGAAATGCAATTTCTGGAAGAGACTGTCGTAAAGTTCTCACTCTTCGGTCGCCCTTCTCAATATTCAGTCTCTAAGGACATTCGCCAGTTCTCTCGTCATACCGGAATATGGAAGGAACAGCGCGTCCAGGCCATTAGACATTTGCTGGGCAATAGACCAATCTTGTAAGGGAGCCCCACATTTACAGCGGATCAATATAAATTCAGTTTCGTTTCCTTCCGCTAGACTTACCACACAGACACACACTCACCTTATTGAGGAAAATTGCTTATTTGGCCCAAGATTAAGGTTGATCTGTAATTTTGGAGAGTCGGTATATCCGTTGAATATTCGGTTTCCAAAATATTATTTATCCCCATTCCTTTTATTACAACACATATATTCCGTAAATATGGAAGTGTAAAATGTAAAAAAAAATTCCTTGAATTATTTTTCTCATACTTTTTTTTCCATTATAACAACAAATAATTTATCGTTAATAAATAATTCATGTAATCAGTACGAATATGTTTAAGATGAGTTTTATTATGTCGAATATTATTTATATTTTATTCAATCCATCTTAGTTATTCACTCAGTTAGTCAATATTTATTTTAATTTGTTGTGTACATTATTTATTCAAATATTGTATTTTTTGTAGTTATTTTATTTTGAGTATGTGGCGTGAATGGACTGTTACAGCATTAATACCTTTGCATCTGGATGCGGCAGATTATATTGATCTCTCAACAAAAAAAAAATCAGTAAATAATGTTAAAAATAATAAATATAAATTGTAAAAATTGTGAAAATAAATCATATTATGGACAAACGTCACAATGGCTCCATAAGAGAATACAGCAACATAAACAAAACTGTAACTCAAAATGCACAAAATCAAAATTGGCTAAAGGTCTGTCACAACACTGCGATAAATATAAACATATTTTTGATTTTGATAATATCTCGGTCCTGCATAAGGAAGAAAACATAAAAAAAAGGAGGATCATTGAATCAATTTATATAACAAAAAATTTAGAAAAATCAGTGAACCAGCAAACAGACGTTGACAACCTGAACACCTTTTATGCAAGTGCTATTGACAGAGTAAATATATAAATCCTTTGGCATCCCCACCCTAAGTTTAGTCGCGCTCGAAGACACCTATAAGACGGTCGAAAACTGTTGAGTAAGTTAATAAAAATGTTTCTTCTCTTTTTTTGAATAAATAGATCCCTTTTTCAATTGATGGTGAAAAATAATATGATATTTTTGAATACAGGTTTTTTTGAAAAATGATATTTTTAAAAAATTATGACGACGCTGCTGAAAAGCGGTGAAATGAAATGATAATTAACATGGATATGCATGGTAGGTGACATAATTATTAAAAATAATTTATTATATGTTGTAATTAAATTGTTGAAAATGTATAAATGCAATGAAACTTTAATTGATTACAGAAGCTTGAGAATGGCTCTAGAGGCTGAAACGTTGCGATGACTGGACTAAATAAATTGTTTTATAAAAAAAAAAAAAAATATATATCCAAGAATTCTTTTGTAAAACGGCCTAATATTTATCGAACAAATATTCAAACAAAAGAACAATTACGACAATGATGAGAAAAATAAATATAGCATATCCAAGTCAAATTCAACCTTTTCCAAGTCAAATTCAACCTTTTCCAAGTCGAATTAAACATTTTCCAAGTCAAATTCAACACTTTCCAAGTCAAATTCAACCTTTTTCAAGTCGAATTTAACCTTTCCCATTTCAAATTCAACCTTTTTCCATTTCAATAAAATAATAAAAATCCAATTAACATAACTTTATGTTTTTACGGTTATTTTAATTATACATTATGTTTTTAATCCCTGTGGCTTGTTAACTGTTCCCAGGGGTCTTTTTACGTACAATTAGTCACGATTATAATAATAAGTGTAACCTATACTTTAATTTTCAGACATTTCGATACAAGGGCTGGTAGACGGATAAGCGGGGGTTCATTTATTTTAGTTTTAAAATCGCGTGCGAGAATATTATCAATAGAGGTTTATTTTAACTTTTTCGTATTTATTGAATACTAGGCTCAGTAGCTGCTTTACCAAGGGTTCGTTACTGATTATACTAGTAATTTATAGCCAATAGTCAACCGTATAAGCGGATGTAGCTGTGAGCTAAAGAAAGTAGTATACATAAGTAGTATGCAGTTCCAGAATAAAGTTCTTTTTTCATTCATTCATAAATGAAAAAGTCTTGATAATGGAGAAAAAGCCCCGAAACGTTGACTGCATTTGACAAATTGTAAAACAATGATAAAAAAAAAAAATATGGAAGAAACATTGTGCTGGTTTTAATATCTATCCTGGAAGGAACTATGTTAAAATTAAAAGTATGATAAATTGAAGAACCGTTTTTTACACAGCTACTGAGCCTAGTTTCCAATAAATACGAAAAAGTTAAAATAAACCTCTATTCATAATATTCTCGCACGCGATTCTAAAACTAAAATAAAACGAACCCCCTCTAATCCGTCTACCAGCCCTTGTATCGAAAATGTCTGAAAATTAAAGTATCGGTTATACTTATTATTATAATCGTGACTAATTGTATGTAAAAAGGCCCCAAGGAACAGTTAGCATGCCAAAAGGGTAAAAAACATAATCTATAGTTGAAATCACCATAAAAACATAAAGTTATGTAAATTTGATTTTTATTGAAATGGAAAAAAAAGTTGAATTTGACAAGGAAATGCTAAATAAATATATATATATATATATATATATATATATATATATATATATATATATATATATATATATATATATATATATAATAGCGACCTTTTATATTTTTTGTTTTGTTTATTTATATTTTTTATTAAGAACTCGCGCCTAACAATGGGTACGTAATAGATTTGATGTCTCTCTCTCACCATTCTTCCTACCCACTCCTAAGACACACACCTTTACCGTCATATTATTTTTAACATTAATAAATATGGGCATATTTATTCATTGTATTTTATTTTTAATGTTACCTATTTTATGTGGATATTGATATTTTTCTATGATTAATTATTTTTCCTTTATTAAATTGTTTCCAAGTTCTCTTTTGTTTCAAATTATTAGTACATTAATATTACATATCATTATTACATATCATTACTAAGTTCAATACCGGATCCAGGCTTGGAGGTTTTTTCTTTTAAGGGAGGAATTTTTTTAGGGAAAGAGAGGTGGAAGATTTAAATTACTTACGAACTTCAAACAGGCTTATCGTATTACAGTAATGCTACAGTATTGATAATATAAGGTATTTAGCATAGGTTTAGACATTTTAAATTAGTATTTATCTTTTTTATTGTGATCATTTTGTGTGGGGGGGGGACCTCCCCTCTATCCCGTACCTGGTGGATCCGCCACGAACTCAGTTACAATCAGAATTCTCTTTAAGCTATGTTCTATCCCTAGACTTAACTTTAGCGTTCTTTACCCTCTATCACCCTGAAAGATTTCGTACATCAATAGCCTCTAAAAATTTAATTATATAACAGAAAATAATTCAGCCAAATAATTTGAAGTACTATCAAATTCTATAAGGCTGTAAATATGTCGTTAATGAGGGACGCATGTTCTCATTATGGAGATTTGCAGGACGTGAAAGGACTGAGATTATTTTAGACCCATTTACTCAAAGCTGTCTTAAATATTCTTAAAGTGTTAAACCAATCCCAGGAGACAGCTGAAAATCCGAAGAGTTTTCTAACCTCTAAGGAAAAAATTGACTGGGAGGGAGTGGTCAAGGGAGGCAGGATACGGTTGGGGTTATTTCCTTCAGATCTGACATCTCTCTGGCCAATGGCTGTTCTGTAACATGATGAAGGTAATAAAGTAGAAGCTCAAAGCGTGGGATAATTCGAAAAGAGTGACTCACACATACTCCAAATGTATTTATAATTATTATTTTCAATGGTAATTAAAATATATATCTCCAGAATAAGCATGGGATCTGCCAGTCACACCATGGAAGGGTTAGCTTCCAGGTAAAATTCAAGACCCGTAACTTTTACCACTATTTTCCGACCTGAGGCCACGCTAAACAGTGCGAGAAGAGGTAGATGAAAATTATATATTTTATAAAGGGTAAACAAATTTATTTAAGGTATTATTATAACAAAAAGACATTAAAATAGTTAAAACAACAGATAAATTAACTAACGAAACTTGTGAAAAAAAAAAAAAAAGAGAAGGTAAATGAACAAACAAAATTTGCGAAAAGCGAACTCTAAATTTGTAAATAGGTTGTTAATCATATTCACTGCCACTTTCCACTAGTGGAACATACGACGCAAATCTGGTGTCTGAGTCTCAAATAGTTCGTGAGTTATAATTTTTAATGAGTTGTAAGCAATGATATGATATTTATTGTTGCAAATAAGCAATATTAATATTCCATAATATTATATTATAGCAGTCATCGAATTCGAGTCATTTCTTTCTAGTATTAATCGGTATAAACTGTACTAGTTTTAGAATTTGTTTACTTTGAAGTCCCTTTTGCGTTACTCTCATTTTTTTATTTATTGTTTGGTAGATCGTAAATTATATCATTATGTTCTACAAGTTAATATTCTATAAATAATATATATGGCACTACCTTCACCAGTTTAACATAATATCTTGGATGTAGAATCCAAGGCTCAATTACCAGGACAAATACATGTTATAGCATTTCCAAGTCAATTGTAACCTTTTCCAAGTCAAATGTAACTTTTTCCAAGTCAAATGTAACCTTTTCCAAGTCAAATGTAACCCTTTCCATTTCAAATGTCACCTTTTCCAAGTCAAATGTAACTTTTTCCATTTCAAATGTCACCTTTTCCATTTCAAATGTTACCTTTTCCAAGTCAAATGTCACCTTTTTCTTCACTTCTAGCCTTAAATATTCCGTTTTATTTATTTATTTATTGAAAAATAATTAGTTTAATTAAAATTATGACTATTTTAATAATTTTGGCATATCATATCACTGTTTTTTTTTAGATGTTTGATATCAAGTTCTGTTTTTGACGAACTAATATTTTAAAAAATATTTAGTTTTAAAATAGTTGTTGATTTTGAATTTTTAGAGGGGAGGGAAGGTTTTTGGGAATAATTAATGTGTTTTCGGGTATTATAATTACGTTTTTCGAGATGTCTTTTTTATCGCTCGCGTGCATATTAACTCGCATTTACTTTTAATGTTTTTTTATTGATATAGGGATGAATTATTGTGCATTTGGGTGGTTATGATTACATTTTTAGAGCTCTATATTTTATCGCTCATGCGTATTTCAACTCGCAGTTACTTTAATGTTTTTTATTGATATAGGGATGAATTATTGTGCATTCGGATGGTTATGATTACATTTTTCGAGCTCTATATTTTATCGCTCATGCGTATTTCAACTCGCAGTTACTTTAATGTTTTTTATTGATATAGGGATGAATTATTGTGCATTCGGATGGTTATGATTACATTTTTCGAGCTCTATATTTTATCGCTCATGCGTATTTTAACTCGCATTTACTTTTAATGTTTTTTATTGATATATAGGTTATTAATTGTCTTTGCGGGTCTTGTAATTACGTTTTTTGAGCTGTATTTATTGTGGCTTGTTCGTATTTCAACTTGCATTTACTTCTAATATTTTTATTGTTATAGGGATATACATGTGTTTTTGGGTGGTTATAAAAAAACTTTTTTTGGACTGCTTATTGTTGTAATAAGTAATATTCCATAAACAATTCGTAAGAACATTTATTCACAATACATTTACATTATCCACAACATATGATCTCCATTATTTTTCGATACCTCTATCCAAAGAGCTACTACCACATCTCCCACGTAAGAGCTACTACAACATCTCCCCCGTCCTCTTCATAAGTCCAATATTTTCCTCGGCTTAGGTTCTCTTGATGATCTACGGAGAATCGGACCAGGTTCTGCGACAGGTTGGGATTCCACAGATACAGGAACAGCCTTCGCGCTGGAAGTGTCGTGCTGTTGAACATCTTGTGAATCTCTATAACCCATCACCTGAGGGCCAGCTTCTTCCAATTGTTGTTTTGTCTCACTTAGGCCGGTTGTATGGGAGCTTCCTTTAGAATCGTCCATTCTTGTCAATGTTTCATTCTGGGATAGATTAGGCATGATTTGGGGAGAAGTAGAAATGGTCGGGTAAGCAAGCTGGGGATCTTCTATAGGAACCAAGTTAACTCGGTTTCTCCTCAATATGTTGGTTGCGGTTTTGACTAAATATGATCTAGGCTGGGTCAAATGTTTTACAATGACCCCATATTTCTTCGCATCCTGTATCCATACCCTTTCCTCCAACTGAAGAGGTCGCAAACTTCGAACGCCATGAGTTTCATTGTAATTTTTTTCAATCCTTTCACGGCGATGTTCCTCCCTTTGTTTCACTTCCGAATGTAAGGGCAATTTAGGGTTTAAGTTTTCAGAAATTATAGGAAGAGTGTCCCTTAGTCGGCGGCCCATAGATAGTTGAGCAGGAGAATATCCATTTTCCAGAATGGAATTTCTGTATGCCAATAAGCCCATGTGGAAGTCACACTCTTTTGTCATTATGCTTTTTACTATTTTTACCCCTGCTTCAGCTAAGCCGTTAGCTTGTGGGTGCTTGGGGCTGCTAGTTTTAAGTCTGAATCCATAGGTTTGCGCAAACAAATTAAATTTATTAGAACCCCAAAAGGGTTGAAATTGAGAGCCACAGTCAGTCATGATAGTTTCCGGAATACCATGGCGAGCCATTATAGCTGACATCTTGTACATGATGGTATCCATCGTCAGGTTTGACAGTTTTTCTACTTCTGGATATCTGGAGTACCTGTCAATCATAAGAAGAAACCACTTTCCATTAACCTTAAACAAATCGACAGATGCTTCTTCCCAAGGTCGAGAAGGTAATGGAAACTGAATTAGAGGTTCATTGTGTTGAATCCGAGTTGTGGCACAAACAGGACAACTTTCGACTACGGCTTTAATCTCTCGCGAGATATATGGCCACCACACAGCGTTTTTCGCCCTGGATCTACACTTAGTAATGCCCAAATGACCCTTATGTAATGCTTCCAGCACACGACGACGAGATGAAATTGGTATCACCACCCTATTATTCATTAAAAGCAAATCCGCATAGCATGTAAATTTGGATCGCTTCTCATAGTATGGGAGTAGATTCTCTGGAATGTAGTGGCGCTCAGGCCAACCTGTTAGCATAAATTGTTTTACAGCGACACATTCTTTGTCTTCCTGTTGCTCCTTTCGAATTTGTTCATCATACTTCTTGTCTAGATCTTGAACTGTGATTTCCATTAGGAGTTCCGCTTCAGTTGTAGGTTTGTATGGTATAGAAGTAAGCAAGGGATGTCTCGACAGATGGTCGGCTGTTTGCAGCTGTTTTCCTGGGACATGAATAATCTTGTAGTTGAACCTCAACATGCGTAAACGAAATCGTAGCAATCTAGGCGACAGGTCATCCATAGGGATCGTTGAGAATATAGGCACCAGAGGTTTGTGATCTGATTCTAAGATGAAATGTACTCCAATGAGGAAATCTCGCAACCTCTCACAGCACCACGTAGCAGCTAATGCTTCCTTCTCAATTTGAGAGTAACGCTTTTCAGTATCACTCATTGTTCTTGAAACGTAGGCCACTGGCCTAAGGAGACCGTCATGTTCTTGAAGCAGAGCTCCACCGATTCCATAGGAAGAAGCATCAGCTGTAACAACTGTTTTCCGAGAGGGATCAAAAACAGCTAAACCGGGTGCTGAAGTCAAAGCATCTTTTAGTTTTTCAAAGGCTTCCTGTTGTTTGTGACCCCACACAAATACTCTATCTTGCTTCTCCAATTCATATAATGGTGCCAGTAATTGAGTTCGGTTAGGGATGGCCTTTGACAAAAAATTCACCATTCCCAGAAGCCCTCGCAATTCTCTTAGGTTCGTGGGTGCATCAAGATCCTTTATTGCTCGAACTTTATCTGGATGAATATGGATGCCGTTACTGTTTACCAGATGGCCCAAAAATTCTATTTCACGTTGGCAAATTTGAGTTTTAGATTTATTCAGTGTCATTCCCATGTCATTGAGCTTTTTGAGTACCCTCCGTAGATTCTGATTATGCTCTTCCTTTGTGGAGCCAAAAATCACAATATCGTCCATCATGCATACCGTTCCCGGTAAATCCTCCAATATCTCGTTCATTCGTCTCTGGAAAAGTTCAGGAGCAGAGCTTACTCCGAAAGGCAACCGGTTAAACCTATACCTGCCATACGGTGTTATGAACGTTGTTAGATTTTTTGAATCTTCATGCAACTCTATTTGATGGAATCCACATTCGGCGTCTAATTTTGAAAAGTATTTTGCTCTCTTTAGAAGACTGAGAGTGTACGTTACGTCTGGAATTGGATGAAAACCCCTTAGAACACAATTATTGAGCGGTCGGAGGTCCACACAAAGCCTAACATCTGTTTTGTCCTTCGAGCTCTTTTTGGGAACAACCACCAAGGCTGAGCACCAATCAGTTGGTTCTGTCACTTTCTCAATGATTCCTCGTTTTTCCATATCCTCCAGTTTATGTTTAACTAAGGTCCTTAGGGGAATAGGTATACGCCGCGGCGAAGACACAGCCACAGGAACACTATTTGGCTTAAGCGTAATCTTATATTTTCCTGGTATTTTCCCAAATCCTGAAAAAAGGTTAGGAAATTCAGAGCGTACCTCTTCAAACGAATTTAGATTCGGAATCTTTTGCCTCGAAGATCCAATTTCATAGACCCTTGAAAATAATCCAAATTGTTCTATGGCTTTCCGGCCAAGAAGGGGACCCTGAAGCCCCTTAATATAAAAAATTCTTTGTATAATCGATTTAGATTTATAAGTCAGTTTTTCGGATCTTATTCCCACACAATCAAGTTTTGAACCGTCAGCTGTAGTGAGGCGTTTGGTTGGGTTCATTAAACCCTTTCTCTCCTTAAGATAGCTTGAAGGGAGCGCTGTTACGTCACTGCCAGTATCTAACTTAAATTCAATTTTCTTATTGCCTAGTGTTACAATAGCATACCACGGATTTGATTTATCTGCACCAATAGCACAAACAGATCCCTCTGAAGAATCATAAATAAATTGATCAGATTCATCAACTTGATTAAGGTAACGCCTTTTACTCGTATTGGTTGTGCTAATATTTTTCCCCCCATTTCTTTTCGAACAAGCTCGAGCAAAGTGCCCTTTAACATGACAGTGGTTACATTTCTCATTACGAGCAGGACATTTACCTCTGTCGTGTGCCGAAAACAAGCAATAAGAACATAAAGTATTTATTGCTCTTCGTTCTGAAAAATTTGTTTTGGAACGATCAGCTTTCCCAGAGTTCCCAGCGAGGTTACGTTTAACTTCATTAACTGCTGGTGTTCCTAAATTAAGGGATTCTAATTGTTTCTTTACTTCTTCTGATTGCCTAGCCATTCTAATAGCTGTTTCGAGGTTTAAGTTTTTCTTCATTTGCATTTTCTCTGCTAGAGTTTTGTCTAGAATACCTACAACTATCCTGTCCCTAACTAATTCATCCTTAAAGGTCTTATAATCACACTTTTCTGCAAGATTGTGTAAATCGGTAATAAAATCAGCAACTGGCTCTCCCAAAATTTGGATTCTATTATTAAATTTAGTTCTCTCATATATTACGTTAGTTTTGGGAGAAAAGTAATCATCAAACTTTTTAACGACCTTCTGGTAATCCTTCACTTCATCTGGGGTCAATTTAAATTCTAAAATTATTTCGTCTGCCTTGTCGCCCATTAAATAAATTAATGTATTAACCTGTTCCTCTTCGCTAGATTTATTCAATTGCGTGGCAAGTCTAAAACGTTCAAAACGTCTTTTCCATTTAGGCCATTCTTCAGGGTTAGAAAAAGAAAAGGGTGCTGGGCTTGCAATATTGTAACTCGCTAGTTTCTCCATTTTTTTCTAAAAAAAAAGTTATATATAAAAAAAATCAAACGACTCACCGAGTGTAAGAGTTGGTTCACTTAAAAGTTGATCGTGTCGTTATTTTCTTCTTTATTTATATTTACTCAATCATCCCACCGCTGTCACCATGTTGTAATAAGTAATATTCCATAAACAATTCGTAAGAACATTTATTCACAATACATTTACATTATCCACAACATATGATCTCCATTATTTTTCGATACCTCTATCCAAAGAGCTACTACCACATCTCCCACGTAAGAGCTACTACAACACTTATTCTATAGCGCGAACGCCTTTAAACTTAGTGCTAATATCATTTTATATTTTGATGGAGTGGTCTTTCTTTGTTTTTGTTTTAGGGGATTCTGATTACGTGGTTTAAACATTATTCTTTTATGCGCTTGGGAATTTCTACATACCGTAGATATTATGTTATAATTTGAAGTAAAAATTATTTGTTGTGTTTTTGCTCGTTCTGATTACTTTTTTTAACTGGATGTTACATCGCAATTGCGCATTGTTCTAGATCACTTTTTATTTAAGTTAAAATGTGCACTAGCTATAAAAAAATGTCATAAACTCTATTAGTATTCCCCAAAACACTATAAACGATCCATCTATCAAATATTTATGAAATAGGAACAGTAAATTAAAATGGGTAAAAGCGATAACAAATAAGGTTCAAATAATGTTATAAGAACACCCGAAAATAGAATAAACGATTCCTCAATAAAATTATCAAATAATTGCAAGAACAAGTGAGGAAGTGAGTCCATTATAAAATATTTAGTTGAAAAAACTTACTCAGGAAGCTAAAAAAGGAACTATAACTGATCCTTTTATAAAAAAATAATAATGAAAATTTTAAATAAAAAAAAAATAAAAAAAATAAATAATGTATATTCCAGCAACGTTATAATGAGAACTAAAAACAAAAAAATCAATCCCAATATCAATAAAAAACTTAAACATGACCACCCGAAAGCACAATAATTACTCCCTATATCAATAAAAAATATAAAAAGTAAATACGAGTTGAAATATCCATGAGCGATAAAAAATACAGCTCGAAAAACGTAATCATAACCACCCGAAAGCACATTAATTAATCCCTATATCAATAAAAAACATTAAAAGTAAATGCGAATTAATATGCACGCGAGCGATAAAAAAGACATCTCGAAAAACGTAATCATAACCACCCGAAAGAACATTAATTAATCCTTATATCAATAAAAATCATTAAAAATAAATGCGAATTAATATGCACGCGAGCGATAAAAAATACATCTCGAAAAACGTAATTATAATACCCGAAAACACATTAATTAATCCCTATATCAATAAAAAACATAAAAAGTAAATGCGAGTTGAAATACCCATGAGCGATAAAAATGCAGTTCGAAAAACGTAATAATAACCACCCGAAAGCACAACAATTAATGCCCATATCAATAAAAAACATTAAAAGTAAATGCAAGTTGAAATTCGCATGAGCGATAAAAGATAGAGCTCAAAAAACGTAATCATAACCACCCGAAAGAACATTAATTAATCCCTATATCAATAAAAAAACATTAAAAGTAAATGCGAGTTAATATGCATGCGAGCGATAAAAAAGACATCTCGAAAAACGTTATTATAATACCCGAAAACACATTAATTATTCCCAAAAACCATCCCTCCCCTCTAAAAATTCAAAATCAACAACTATTTTAAAACTAAATATTTTTTAAAATATTAGTTCGTCAAAAACAGAACTTGATATCAAATATCTAAAAAAAACAACAGTGATATGATATGCCAAAATTATTAAAAAAGTCATAATTTCAATTAAACTAATTATTTCTCAATAAATAAAACGGAATATTTAAGGCTAGAAGTGAAGAAAAAGGTGACATTTGACTTGGAAAAGGTAACATTTGAAATGGAAAAGGTGACATTTGAAATGGAAAAAGTTACATTTGACTTGGAAAAGGTGACATTTGAAATGGAAAGGGTTACATTTGACTTGGAAAAGGTTACATTTGACTTGGAAAAAGTTACATTTGACTTGGAAAAGGTTACAATTGACTTGGAAATGCTATATATTACTCAGCAGTATCTTAAAATGATGACAACTGGGTCACTATATATAGGTATATATACCAACTACACACTACGAGTTCAAAATAAAATATTGAGCAAAAAATTATTTTATGTTCTGGTCTGTAGTCCACGAAGCAACCCGAACCAGCAAAAAATAGCGCTGAAAGTAACATTAGGACATTTTTAAAAATTAAAAAAAAAGTTAAAAAGGATCAGGCCTTAAATGCGACCGATCCCCTCACACTGTTGTGCAGTAGAGAGGAAAGATAAAAAAAGAAAGAAGATTGAAAATCCAGAGTTATCAATATGCAATTTTCAACAAGTATCAAAGCAATAAAACTATTGAAGAAGAAAAAAAAGTCGAGTCCATCCTTCTTAAGTACAGTTCACAGATTGTAGTTTACAGTTCTAAAAGTCTCCTCGATTTTAGAGGCGTTCGTGATTTTTTTGAACCACTCTCCTGACTTTCTAGGTTGTATACTGTGAAAGCTAAAAACAAAAAAGTACATACATATCTCCAAAATTTCCATAGTTCAAGATCTTCAAAACTCGCTCCTTAAACAATTTTAAAAGTTTGCACTAGCTGAGTTTCAGTTATCAATGAACTATCATTTGATATAGAATTTTGAACTATGCCAGTTTCATAATATTACCCTCTGTCGTTTTTGAAACATGCCGCTTTAAATACTGCAGGAAATGACTTTAGGAATACCCGGGTACCTGCGACCTTTGTCGCTTTTGCATGTTGTACGCATCTGCTGGACGCGGGCCTAGAGCTAACAACACACTAAAAACTTTACGACCTTCTCCATATGTTTACGCTTTCCGCTAACTTGAAACCACTAGGAAAAGACATTTTTAATTTTTGGTTAATTATTTTCAATAATCAACCTTTGTAATCGACCAAAAAAAAAAAAAAAAATAAAAAAATAATTACCCCTGCTCAAAATTTGAGAGCTTACGTTTCAAGATGCGTAGAATCCGAATAAAATAAACGAATAAAAATAAATCCGTTTGTCCGCCGTCCGCGGCATTTCTCCGAAACTACTGGACCAATTGTTTTGAAATTCGCCACAAAAATACTAGTCCATACAACGATGATCCTAACACCTAGACGTTGATATCAGCAGGTTAGTTTTGAAAAGGCGGCCGATTAAACGTGATTAACACCTCCGTTATTTTTGAAGATAAAGAAAAAAATTATCAGTGTTTTTTAACCAAAAAAATGAAATTTTACACATAAATACACTCAGAGCTCAGTTATTTTTGACGATAGAGAAATATATGTAGAGAGTTTTAGAATCAATAATGGGCGATAAATATTAAAAAAATCCATAGGTATGTTTAAGTAAAAAATTATAATAGATGTAATGTATTAATGTATGAAAAATCGAAAAAAAAATTGTGATCAAGACGACGCGATGAATAAAGAGCAAACAACTTTAAGAAAAAACCATCTTATATGGTCAATCCACGACTTATAAGAGATGTGATTCCCTGATAACTCGGTTATTATTGATGATAAAGATAAAATGTAAGGTGTTCTGGAATTAGGAAATTTTATTTAAATGAAAATCAAAAGAAAATAACAGGAAATAGTAACGCTGTCCAGTATAAATGCTTTTGGTTTATTATTTTCTATAATCAACTTTTGTAATCCACAAAAAAAAAAATTAAAAAAAAATTACCCCTGCTCAAAATTTGAATGCTTACGTTTCAAGATGCGTAGAATCCGAATAACGAATAAAAAAATCCGTTTATCCTAATTAATAAATAAATAAATACCAAAATGTTTTTGCTTTGAGTGCCATTTGATAGAGAATTATAATTTTGACATAATGAAAAAGAATCATTGAAATTGGTTAAGAAATAGCTGAAATATTGCGTTTTGATATCGGCGGTAGTGATATGATATTATCCTTTGAATTATTGATTTTCATATTACTTAATCAATACCTATAATATTCAACAGTTATACCCTAGTATTGCTATTTGGAAATAATAAACCATTGTGTAATAATGTGCAGCGTTTTTTGTTTTTAATATTATCACTTTCTCTCACCTATATATTTATTTTATAGTGAGGGAAAGAATTATAGTCCGTGAGCCAGCAACATAAAATGCAACCCATTTTACCAAAATTTTTAGTATGTTTTATGCAAAGCATCTATTATGAAAAAGCAAAAATACACAGCTATCAACTCAAAACGGGTGGATTACAAATTTAAGGTCATTCAAAAAAGGGAATATCACGAAATATCTCTCTTTTCTAACCTAATTACGGTTAATATCATGGAAACGCTCATCTTATGAAGATAATCGTTATAAAGTAATCATCAAGTGTTTAATAAGCTTTCATTTGAGTGGTAAAAGACATTTAAATGTCTTATATTCAACAATATAGAGGTTTAAATAAAATTGTTTGCTCAAAACGAGATATAACTCTTTTCTATCATAATTATGGTTACCATCATGGAAACGACACAACCTATGAGGATAATCGTCATGAAGCAAATCATCAAGTATTTAATAAGCTTTCATTTGAGTGGTAAAAGACATTTGTATGTCTAATATTCAACGATATATAGGCTTACCAACATTTTCTGCAGAAAACGAGAATCAATCTTTTCTAACATTATTATGGCTACTACATGGAAACGGCTCATCCTATGAAGATAATTGCTATAACAATTAATATAGAAAATTAAATGACCTTTAATCTGAGTTATGAAACACGTCTGTATGACTAATAGTTATATAGTATGGTTATTACGAAAAAACGGAAACCGAGAAACTTTTATTTTTGACATTAATTTGGTTAAAATCATGGAAACTGCTGTTCCTAACAATATAATGGTTATAACCTACGAGGCATAATATTAACTTTAATTTGAGTAGTAATAGAAATCCGTAGGCCTAGTACTCACCGATATGATGTCAGTGCAATGGTTACATGGTGCTGGCTCACGGGCTATTACGATCCATAATGTGTGTATGTATCCATAATACCCATAATGTGGGCACCCAAAAATTGGGGATAACAACTTGGCTGCTGAGCGTGCTAGACCTAGGCCTAATCACCTCCTTGCACGGCCGTTGGTTGTGACACAGTACGAATCTCTATAAGTATTGAACCCAAAACCCTTCAAAGGTTGTACAGGTACAGGTTTTTGTTTTTTATGTTTTTTTTTCCACAGGATAATGGCCTATGCACCGCGATTATTTATGTAATGATTTTCTTATTAGCTGAAGAAAAGAATACAATTTATAAATATTGATTCTATGTATTTTTATAGGATACAGCAAGACAAAGATCCTAAATACACAGCCAGTAAAATGAAGGAATGGTTACTGTACAATGTACGGAGACAATTTAAAACACCCCCTCAGTCTCCGGATATAAATCCCATTGAGCATTTATGATATATTTTGGATTTTAAGGTAAGAAAACACAAAATTTCTTGAAAAAATGTGTTAGAAGATGTGTTGTTAAAGGAAAGGGAAAAAATTGGACCTGAGATTACGGAAAATCTTGTTTCTACGGTGCTAAGAAGATTACAAGCTATAATTGATGCCAAAGGAATGATAAAAATTATTAATGAATTTTATTTACTTAAATAAGATATTTTTTATTATTAATAAATGGCTGTGCCAATACTTTTTTTACTAACATTAGTTGGTTCTTTCTGTGCCGGTTTTCTTCCAAGTACCGATATAGCAATACAAAGGTCTTTTTACATTTTGCTGTATCGAAAAATTGATTATTCCCTAGAAAAATTTATCATATAGTAGATTCGAATGTATCATCAGTCGAGAGGTAGAAAGTCTTTGGGTTATCTCTGCTGGTCACTTTCTTCAATGAAAAAAATTGTTTGTCCTTCGTTTTAGAAACAAAACTTTAAGTTTTATTTCAATCGCGGGTGAAGGTTACACTTAATATTTTTTTTAAATTAAGGACTATAAGCGTAGATAGGACAGATCTAGAGGACCGAGTGGTAAAGGTTATTGCAGGAGATAGCAGGGCTGGGGGCTGCAGCAGCTGCCCGGGATTACCGCGGACCTCCCCTAATTCCGGCACTTGCCCGGGCTGTCCCTTTGTCTGCAGTCCATGCCTTCCTCTGACAAGTGCCTAAAGACAGAAAAAGGGAAACCGGTTAGCAACCGAGAGGGCTATAAAGTTAATAGACTCGAGTATTGTTATTGTTCATGAAATTATTTAAAAATGTTTAATAACTTAAAAATCTGGTGCGGAAAACACACGATTTCCACTTAATTCGGTTGTTAAAAACAGTTTAAAATTTATTGAACAATAAATATCTTGTTGTTTATTGTTTATTTGTTTAACGTCACTTTTATGCTGCTATAGCTAATCGGACGATGCTACAGTGGGAGTCCTAAATTTTGGCTATCCAGGTTTTATTAGGATAGGGATCTTTAACGAGTACCTGACATCGCACAGGCTCGGGACCACCTTTTAACGCCCCCTCCGGAGGACGGCATAACTAAGGAATTTTTACTCCCATTAAAAAATCCTAGGGCCACCCACGGGTTTGAACCCGCGACCTTTGGCATAGAAAGCTGTTATGCTAGCCACTACGCTATGGGTGACCCCTATAAATATCTTTTTTATCTTCAGGCCCTAAAATAAGTATTTCACTACTGGTCATTGAATAAAATAGTGGATAGTTTAAAATTAAGGAAAAAACTTTCAGTACAATAATTGTTGTTTCTAGATCAACTGGTTTAATTATATATCTTTCATTATCATTATGAAAATCTACATAATGTACAGTTTCAAGACTTATTGTATCGACTTCATTTATATCTAGAAAAAAGTTTTTTTTTTTTTCAATAAGGAATCTTGATAGATAATCTGCCACTTTATCAGCTTTATCTTCTATGTAATGTATATCAAAGTTGAAATCCTCCAACATTACTTTCCATCTAATTTATTTCCAGTTTTACAGACCATTATAACAAACAAGGTTTGTGGTCAGTAGAATAGAATAGAATAGAATATACTTTTATTGCAATCGGGGAAGTCCCCATACAATAGAAGTGTGTACATAAATCATATTTTTATAAACAACTTTCTACATTTTGGTGTAACAAACAAACAAAAAACAAAATATATATGAACATAGACGTATATGAGTACAATAAAAAATAAATTTAGCCACAATAAAAAACAAAAAATAATAATTAGCAAAAATATAATCAATTTCTTATGGCTTCAAAAAATAATAAAATCATAATAAATAAATTAAGATACAGTTTTAAGTCAGTGATTTATTACTAAGCTTCTTAAATTTAGACTTACTCCGGTGTAAAAGTACAGTTTTTTAGTAATTTCAGAGGTTATATTTTTGAGAAATAGTCTGGAGTTTGAAGGTGTTAACTGGGCTATGGCTGGTGGTATGATGGTTGAGCGGTAGAAGGAGTATGCTGGGCATGATGTGATGTTGAATATTGTCCGCTTCTTTCTTATTACATATGGTGCAGTTTTCTATTGGATTGAATCGGTGCGTTATGGTTTTCATAGTGATTTGCTGGAATTTATTGTTAGCAGTCCGGATTTGAGCCATAAGTTTTTTATGCGTAAAAGGCAGGTCGGTTGTGTAGATATGAAAATTTCTTCCGTATAAAGATAGCTTAAAATGGTTATTTAGAATAGAATAGAATAGAAAATAAACTTTATTCTGGGACAATGTCCCTTCAGAATAACATTAATGGTCAAAATAATAATTTATATCTGGCCTAAAACAATATATAACTACATTTAAATAACAAAAAAAAAGAAGAAAAAAAATAAATAAAATGTCATTGTGACATCTCTATGTACATATTCAAAAATAAATAAATAATAATAAACCTAAAATATATCTTTTACATCTCATTAAAGTATATAAACAAATCACCTACATAAATAGGCATAATAAAAATTAAAAATTAGCTTACATCGGACTGGAGAAAAAGTAAATATTGAAAGAGGAGGGATTTGAATGATGGTAGGGAAGGAGCATGTCGGATGTTTGAAGGGAGAGTATTCCATAAGGCAGTGGAACGGGCTAAAAAGGAGCAATCGTATTTTTTGGTTCTGTGGAAAGGAGTTTAGAGGTCAGACAGACGGGATCTTGTTTCCTGGTGATGGGTTGAGGATTTAAATACCAGAAGGCTGTAGACGTAAAATGGGTGGTGGGAGTTAATGATTTGATAAAGGAATGATCCAAGGAAATATTGTCTTCGAAGGATTGGGGTTAACCACTTTAACTCGTCGTAGAGGTGGGATACATGAGACCGTCTCGAGGTGCCGAACACAAATCTTAAAAAGCAATTCATAATTCTTCTTAATCTGTCCTCGAGCACCTTCGAGAGGCCGCCATATGCCACACAACTATAGTCAAAGTGGGAGAAAATGAGTGATGAGACTAGGAGTTTACGGGTAGATAGTGGTAGGAGGTGGCGGGATCGGTGGAATAATTTTAAGGTACTAATCGATCGACGGGAAATTTGGGCAATTTGGGGTTTCCAGGACAGGTTTTGGTCGATGATGATGCCAATATTTACATGGTCAAACCCTCTTGGTCGGCGGGTAGTACTGTTGGACAATGTTAAGTCTCCTTGAGGCATAAAAAACTGGTCATTCAACAAGCTTCTGTGCTTAAACTAAATGGAAAAATACGTGAGTAGTTCTTCTTAAATTCTTGAAAAAAGTTGTAGGACTTGGGCATCACAAATTCATTATTTTAATTTATTAAATACTTCACGGTGCTATTCGGGACTGATTTTTATTGAATTTTCTAAATATTTAATGAGAGGAGATTATTATTGCGTAGTAGGTAATTTAATTGTTAATTAATTATTAATTATAATGCATTATAATTATTAATCCTTTAAATCAGCGTCTATTCTAGGGAAAAAGGATAGTGGTTGCTATTTTGACACCACCCCATCTCCTACATTTTGGTCCTCCGGTTCACATATTTTATTTTTTGCCCATCGGATATAATCGATATACACTTTTATTTTTCTTTAATAATCATTTAGATATAATTTTTAGGAATACAAAATATTTGGTTTACAATTTATAGTAATTACTTTCTCGATTGGAAATCAGCGGTGCTTGATTGGTTATAATTATCCTTTTTTTTTTTTTTAATTCTGGGTTTAAATTTAAATAATTTTCTTAAATTAAAATGCTCCAAAGACGGACCCCAAACATGAACAACGTTTTGATGACCTCGTTGGTGAAGTCAACGATCTATTTGATGACTTAATGAAACAGTTAAGTATTTTGTTAGCAAGTAATCCTGGTCAAATTACCTTATTTAAGCCTCGAATGTAGCGGTTCGGTACTACATATGAAACATTTATGAAACTGTCGAATGAAGCTATAAGCTTAGGACAGTTACTTTTTTTCATGATAATCAAATAGAGCCTTTGAAAGCTCTCAAGAAGGAAGGTCGGGGATTCTACAAAGCGGTAGAAATAAATGGATCAAAATCTGAAATCTAATCGACATCTTTAAATCAATCAGGTTAAGCCGCGTGATGTAGCTAAATGGATTTCGTACCGTGAAACATTCCTTTCATTGAAATATAAAAATGTTTACTTACCCGGAATTCAAAAATTTCATTATTTAAAATCATCCTTAAAGGGTCAAGCCGCACAATATATATCAGCAATAACTATTTCAGCAGCAGGTTACTCTTTGTAAAAAATATGACAATAAACGTCTTCAAGCGTCCAACTACATTCTTAAAATTTTTAATTTCAAACCCATACAAAAGGCGTCCTTCAGTAGTCTCCAGCAATTTTCAGAAACTGTACTAGAAAGTGCAGTTGCTTTTAAATCATTAAATTTCCTCAGCTGGGCAACAGGTTGACTTTCGGATACCATTCAAAGATTTTTACAGATCCATTCAATTAAATACATTCGAAATTTGGCAACAGTTATATCAGGAAAACCCCACTGGACAATTTTACAAAACCATATTTCCCAAAATTATTCGAAAAGTTTGGTTCGCGGAAACAAATTTTAGCAAAAACGTGGTAAAAAACATATATTAGATTAAGGACAAATCACGGGATCTGCAACAATTACATTCATAAAATAGGCGTATCAGAATCTCCGCAATGTGACAAATGTGGTGATAGAGAGACCCTAAAACACATATTATTGGTGTGCCCGGCATACAAAACTCAAAGAGAAAATATGATTTTTGAAATAAATAATAATCAGAATATTAGTTATTAAAATTTACGAACAATAAGAAAGTTTTCAGTATAAATAAATATTTACAATCGATTAACTCTCTCTTACAATAAAATCTCTTGAGGAAGAGAAAGGTTGTCAGAGACTTTTCTACTCGCCACCTAGGATGGCAAGAAAACGATGTCCATAAAATATTCTTGGGTGAGGCGATGTCCCCGACCAACAGGCATCTTTACTGGCTGGCCCGGCAAAGAAGAGCCGCCGGCAAATTGAAATACACATGGTTTAATGATGGTAAAGTGAAATGTCGGCGTGCGGATGGCCAACCAGTAATAGTCATCAACTCGCCTTCTGACTTAGAAGTTTTTGACTGACATCAGGGACTACTTTTCACCTTTCGGGATCATCGGCTTTCGACCATTCGTTTTTTAACCACTAATTCGCGATTTTCATCTCATCATTATTTTTTTCTTTATTACTGTAGCTATTTTTATTTTTGTTCAACATTAAGACAAAATGCAATTTTTTTTCTTTATTCGCAAATATACGGGAATTTTTTGTTATCTAACTCAACAAGAGTAATAATTATTTTATTTTTATTCGCTATGTACAGACTACTAACAGCTGTTGAATTTGTAAAAACCTTTTTGATTTTCTATATTATGTTTGTTTTATTTCTATTTTCTAAGAATGTTTATGTTTCTAGTTCTTATTCCACAAATAATGTCAATGCACTGCAGGTTTATTCATCTTCTCATTCCTCGCTCCCCTTTTCTCATGGCCCACCATCTCGGTTCACTACTTCCAATTTTCCTTTCCCATGACTAATGTCCTTTTAACCTGTCACGTCAACGCACAGTCACTCCTAGCCCATATTGATGAATTCCATGACTTTTTCCTCCATAACTTTTATCACTTAATAGCTGTTTCTGAAACCTGGCTGAAACCTACAATTCCGACATCGCAAGTTTCCCTTCCGAATTATACATTGCTCCGTCATGACAGAGATGACCGAACGGGTGGCGGCGTGGGTCTCTTTGTTCATGACAGCCTCAAATCCAAACAACTCATTCAATCACCCCATTCCGATTGCCCTCACCTCGAATACCTTTTCGCCGAAATATCCACAGCTTCACATTCCCTACTATTTGGAGTCATATACCGCCCTCCCAGAGTACCCTTTGAGACAGAATTCGAATCCACTCTTTACAATCTAATCCCATCCTATAACAATATCATCCTCACTGGGGATTTTAACACCAACCTATTGTTGCCTTCCTCAGACCATGCCTACTTAACCAACCTCTTCTTCTCTCTCGATCTTTATATTGTACCATATAATCCCACACACCACACCCAGTCCTCAGAATCCTGGCTCGATCTGTATGTTCTGGATTCTGCTGATAAACTCCTCGCCTCGTCTCAACATCCTGTTCCGTTCTTGTCTGCTCACGACCTTATCCAGATATCCTATAATCTTCCGATTACTCTATTTTCCCCAAGAACCATTTCTTTTCGTAACCTTAACACCCTTTCCTCTGAAATCTTGGCGCCAGATCTTGAAGTTATACCATGGAACACCATATACTCGCTTAGGACCGTAGATTCTATGGTTGAAACCCTTACCTGTCATCTCCATAATATCCTAGACAACCATGCTCCCCTTATCACAAAGAAAATCCGACACCCTCCTGCTCCTTGGTTAACGCCTGAAATTAGGGAATGTATGAGGCACAGGGATGCTGCAAGGCGACGATTCAGGCGCTCCCGTCTTCCTAGTGATTACTCTACCTTCAAACATCTCAGAAACAGTACCCAATCCATGATACGCCAAGCTAAATCCCAATATTTTCAGTAATCCTTATCTTGTGCTTCCGACTCCAAAACCAAATGGACAATCCTGCGTAAACTATCCTTAGGAAAACACACCCATAACCAACCTATTCCTATTTCCGCTGATGATCTTAACACCCACTTTGCTTCCTGCTCCTCTCATTTATCATGTCAGACGCCGATGCCTGCTCCTATGCACCATTTCAATCCGGATTCATTCTTTTTTTCCCATATCACCCCTGAGGACCTCTTTAATTCTATTCGTAAATCCCGAACCAATGACTACGGACCTGACAATATCCCAGTAAAACTAATCAAAGCCTCGCTTCCTTCCATCCTTCCAATATTATATCATATCTATAACTTTTCTCTAGACAGTGCAACCTTCCCAACTTCCTGGAAAACCGCTCTGGTCCGTCCACTGATGAAAAACTCAAATCCGGTATCTCCTAATGACTTTCGCCCAATTTCTCTCCTTTCAAACCTTTCTAAACCTTTAGAGCGTCTGGTCCAATCTCAGTTATCCCTCTACCTCGAGCAAAATAACCTTTTGAACCCCCTCCAGTCTGGTTTTCGGCCTGGCTATTCTACTCACTCTGCTCTCTCCCACATTTCCCAAGATCTTCACAAGGCCATAGATCAGCACAAAATAACTATCCTTGTTTTGCTTGATTTTTCCAAAGCCTTCGATTCTGTGGACCATAATATCCTCTTAACCAAACTCCATAGACTCCCAGTATCCACAGGCGCTCTTCAATGGTTTCAATCATTCCTTACCGGCCGTTCCCAGTATGTTGTAGTTCCCAATAAACCCCGCTCCGACTCACTGCCACTAACAAAAGGTGTACCCCAAGGTTCCTCGTTATCTCCTACCCTTTTCTCCATATTCATAAATGATCTTCCGCTCTCCATCAAGCACTCCCAATACCACCTCTATGCCGACGATATTCAGATTTATATTTCCTTTATCCCAAATGAATTTCCTGATGCTATCTCTAAACTTCAGGAGGACATAAATAATATTAGTGCTTGGTCAAACAGCAACAAACTCCTGCTAAGCGCTGAAAAAACAAAAGCCATCCTGATAGCATCACCTGCTCTCCTTAAATCCTTTCCCAGTTCCCCCAACCTTTTCCTAAACAATACTCCTATCTCTTTTCATTCATCTGTCAAGAACTTAGGTATTACTCTTGATCAAACTCTCTCTTGGAAACCGCACATCTCCCAAATATCCCGCCGAACCATAACAACCCTAAAGCAATTCCGTCGCCTCCATCACCTCCTACCATTCAATATTCGTAAACTCCTTGTTTCTTCCCTTGTCTTTCCCCACTTTGACTACGGATGCGAGGTGTACAGCGGACTTTCAGGTGAGCTCGAAGCAAAACTTAAGCGTATTATGAACTGTGCAATACGGTTTGTATTCGGAATCACCAGAGACACGCATATAACCCAGTATTACACCGAGTTAAGGTGGCTTTATCCTCGTTATAGATGCCAGTATTTCCTAGCCTCCTTCCTCTACCAGGTTATCAGAACTCATCGTCCCAGCTACATCTTCCAATCCCTTCAATTTAAATCATCAATTCAGTCCCGTTCTACTAGATCCCGTCTTTCTGACCTCTACCCTCCTCCTCACCGTACTGCTGCCTTTGACAAGTCCTTTCTAGCCAAAGCAACCACTCTTTGGAATTCTATTCCTCCTGAGATCCGTCATGCAAGTACTGCTTCCTCCTTCAAATCGCTACTTTTCAACCACCTTCTCCTTACCCAGTCAAACAGACAATAACTTATAACTGCAGATGCTATAAATACCAATTACTATTATTATTATTATTTTTTTTGTGTGTTTGTATTACTCAAATTATCATTGATGAACCAGCTATTTCTGTTTTTTTTTTTTTTTTGTTTTTCTTATTCCGAAAGTCTGACTTGTAAAGATGTACATATATTACTACCTTAATTATTTTTTAGTTTAGTATTTTGTTATTCTAAATCATGACCACACTGTTCCGGTCATCAATTATGTATTTTATTTTATTCTTAAGGGACTTTAGTCCCAGGATAATAAAGAAGTTTTTTCATTTCATTTCATTTCATTAACAAAAGAATATGATAATTGTAATAGTTCGGTAATTGGTAATTGTAATTTGGTAATTTTAATTGGTAGTTGTAATTTGGTAAATTGGTAATTGTAATAGTTTTCACTAATAAGACATAATATATAAAATGGCTGTATGGTGTATGCCAATGCTATCCATTCATGGAAAAGGAAAAAAAAAAAAATAAATAAAAAAAATCATTAAATTTAGAAGATCCAGCAGGGTTTATTATCTACACGTATGCATTACTATTGCCAGACCATCAAACCCGTGTTTTTCGAGTGTTTCGAAGCTGAATGTTCTGTTCAAAACTATTTTGGAAAGCTTAAGAAAGATTTTAGAAAAATATTTATTTAATCCACCAAGATTTAGAAGTTAATAGAAGCTGACAATAAGTGCATAAATGTAAGTGATAATAATTTCTATTGTTATATTGTTCGATCTAAAATAAAGTTTTCTATTAATACTTAATGTAGTTATTTTTAAAATTCTATTCCAAAGTTTGGTTTTAATCATAATGAATTTAAACCCATTTTAAGGTTGGGTATTGGGTTTGCCTGACATACTTTCGGATCGTGGCAGGTCACAAATCGTGGAAGAACTAGACTCATATATTTGCATGCTAAAGAAGTTTTTTTTCCACCACAAAGGAAGAAACACTTGATGGTCGTTCAGTATGCCAACAGCGCAACACACAAGGGCGCGTTTACACTTTTTAGGGGCTGGAGCGGTAGTGGATTCTATATAATTCTAAGTGGATTCTGAGCCCTAAGAGATCAAGCAGCCCAGTACCACTCCGATCTTGATGGAGATTCGTCTCTTATTTTTTTTTTAGTTTAGTCTCTGCAGCGGGACATACTCCCAGAACTACTTATCCTTAGATTCCATTAGTAAAGCATGATATGCCCTCTTACCTTCTTCCCTTGCTCTAAGGTAGGAAATTTGATTCTCTGAATGCTTCTATGTAGTGCCTTCTTTTGCGAGCTTGTCAGCCATTTCATTCCCATAGATACCACAATGGCCTGGTATGTACAGGAAAAACCATCTCCCTACCCTGTTAAAGCAGTTTATGGACATTAGGGGTACTCAATACGTTTGCTATAGCATGCTATTTGTGTTATTTTGCTAAACCCGTCGAGTTTCTACAGTTATTTCCTGTATAAAATTGATGGGTTTAGCACAATAGCACAAATAGCATGCAATAGCAAACGTAGTGAGCACCCCTTTTAATGAAAGATTCTGAAGAGCTTTTGAATGAAAATATAATACAGTAAATAATACTACTGAATTCTCACCAATTTATCTTCCATCTGTAAGAACATTCATAACACTGGTCTGCAACGAAATTCTCCTTTAAATAAAAATATGATTGATATGAAGAGCTTAATATGCTAAATCGATGTTTGCTTTCAATTTTTTTCTATCACATATATAAATTGTTTAAAGTATTTTTGTTTTTTTTTAATTAAAGACCTAAATATTCCATTTGTTGCTGATCTAGCCCGAACCAGATATCACCTCTTCCATAACAAACTCTTCTCCCACTCTAACCCACTAGTTTCAATCCTTGCTTCCTCTTCCATTCCTGACAATCCTCCGAGGCGTCTGAAAAGAAGATGGTCCCGAGACCTTCTAGTTTAGAAAAGTTACAGGAGTGCTGCCATTGGGTAGTTCTTCTTCAAGTCTGTATCACGCTATTTATCTTTTATCATCTACACATTTACTTGTTGTATTTTGAAGTACAGTTGTAAATTTCAATAAATGATGTTATAAAAAAAAACAAAAAAAAAAAACGTTTTTTTTAATTTCACATAATTATGTGTTTTTTGTCAGACGGCAATAAATATCCTTCTATTCCTCTTGCACACGCAACAAAGATGAAAGGAAATTATGGGAATATGAAGTTGTTATTGGAAGAAATTAAATATTCACAGTATATTTGTGCTGATATAAAAGTCGTTGCAATATTAACTGGACTGCAAGGAGGATATACCAAATTTTGTTGCTTTTTATGCGAATGGGACAGTCGTGCTATAGAAAAGCATTAAATAGTAAAAAATTGGCCATAAGGAATGAGTTTGATCCCTGGGGTCTTCTTCTTCTTCTTTTGCATCACCCTGTAGTACCTTTCAGCGTAGGGGAGCGTTTAGCCAGGATTGCCAATGTTCCCTGTTGTATGTTAGATTTCTGGCTTGGCGAATATTTTTATTTCGTTTCTTGCACAAACGGTCTACGTACTCCAGGTACGACATTTTTGGTCGGCCACGGGGTCTTTTACCAATGGGAATATAGTCCATGGTTTTCAATGGATCTCTGTGTCCCTCCATCCGGACAACATGTCCATCCCTGGGGTCAAGAATGTAAAAGAAGAATCTTTAGTTTCAAGTGATACAATTTTTCTACCACCTCTCCATATAAAGTTGGACCTTGGAAAAAGTTCGTTAAAGCCATGAACAAAGGCGGTGGAGGTTTCCAATATCTCCAAACTAAATTTCCTCGAATCAGCGACGCGAAATTGAAAGAAGGGATCTTTGTGGGTCCCCAAAAACGAGAGCTCATGAAGGACTCAAATTTTGAAAGTACATTGAATAAAGCTGAAAATAGAGCATGGACCGCTTTTGTAGTATGTCATAATTTTATTGAAAAAAAAAAAAAAAAAGAAGAGAACTACGTGAAATCATCCTTGAACTTCTTTTTTCATACAAAGCCCTAAAATGCAATATGTCCCTAAAAAATCATTTCTTGGATTCTCATTTGGACTTTTTTTCCACTAAGCTTGGAGCTGTATCAGATGAACACCGCGAAAGGTTTCATCAAGACATATAGGAAATAGAAAAACGCTATAATGGAAAATGGTCAGAATCGATGCTTGTCTATTTCTATTGGTCGATTCGTCGCGAAACACCTATAGAAAATATGAAAAGGAAGAAAACTACAAAATGAAATAATTATTAACAACTAGCAATGGGAGTATCTAATGATTCGTACCACATTTTTTCATCAATTGTATCAGTTTGAACAATTAAAATATATTTTTTAGCAAAAACGTGAGTTTCATTTAAAGCCACTATTGGAAAAAAAATTAATGTGATACGGAAGATTTAATACTATATTTCTACCTAATTTATCATTCGTTATGCATGAAATAGAATGGAAGGACATTTATTTTTTTTGCAGACCAGTGTAGTTATTCGTTTCCTTATAAACAAAGAATGTGAATTAGAATAGAATGGACAAGAAACATTCAGAAGTCAGAATAAAAATAAACAGTTATATAAGAATTTTTTCTTAGCCTTTAGAGGACTATAAAAAAAATTGATTTTAATTCTGTATTGGAAGTCAGTAATGAATCTCCCGCTGAAATTCAGATTTGAATAGAATGTGTGTAGTTTAAGGTCGGTATCTAATCTGGAAGTCATGTAAGGGCCCGAAATTGTCCAAGGTAGCCTGGATGGGAAGGCAAATTGATGGCCGCAGGTATTGAATCGCTCCGGCTTAATTAGCATCGGCTCGGTGTATCAGCGGCCAATGTTTGTCTCCGCTCAGGGCCAATTTCCCCCAGAATTACTTACTGCTACATTAATTTACTCACCGAATATATTCATTTTAAATGTCATAACTGATTATTTGTAACAATGATATTGATATTAATAAAGAATCCAGTTACAAAAACAACACCAGACTATGGAATCAGAATAAGTTCTTAGTGTTATGGGCGGTATATGGTTGCCGTTTTATGACATTCAATTAGCAGTTTATCTGTGAGGATTCATGTGATTTCTTTTCTTATGTCTCCTTTTCAGGCGAGAATAATAGCTTATTAAAATTAAATCACTATTAACCGTTATTTTATTACTGTTTTTGTATAACAGTATGTTCATGACATAAGGTAAATACTATTTCTGTAATATGACCACCTGTAATTGGGCTATTCCCCTGTTTGTGGGCTATAAGTAAATAAATAATAAATCATAAACAACTCGTATTACAGTTAAGGACGCGCTACACGGTGAGAGAAGAGGTAGGTGAAAATTCGTGAGAGCGAGGTCTTGTGAGAGTTCACGAAAATAGCAGGAGAGTGGGAAGGCATAACATTTTTTTAATAAATTCGGATAATAACATCAAATATTATTACTTTCACTTACCTATATATGAAATATATAGTAAGAAAAGGTATTGCGATCGTGAAAATTTTCGAATTCCAGTTTTCAACGGAAACACACGTTTTAGGGTCCCTTGAGTCCAACTAAACAAGTCCCGCAAAAAGGTGTGTGTTTGTGTGTGTGGTAATTCCCACGCGTAAACGAAAAGTCCTATGAAACTGAAATTTAATTTTTGAAACAACTATAGGCCCGAGATGTTACAGAACCTTTTTCATCAAAATCAGCTGACCAAAAGAGCCACTTTATATCATGCATTTTGCACCTTTTTACGATTTTCTCAAAAACGGCTCTTAAGATTTTTATTAAACTCGCTATATCGATGTAAGATTTTATAGGTTTTAATATCATGTAGGTTTCATTCTGATTAAAACAGTTTGACAAGGCTTAAATGCCGATATTTTAAATTTTCTTCTTCTAAACTACCTTTAATTTTGAAGATTCTATAAAAAAAAAAAAAACCATATCGTCATGTTACCATTGATTAAAAACAGGTAAATATATAAGTTGAACGAATCGATATCCAACTAAAGGAGAAAACTGAAAAAAAAAATGTAATGCAATTTTCTGTTTTTTAACATGAGAACAGTAAAATACATGTATAATATACCGCTGGAAAGCTACAGATTTAATAAAAAATATTATCTTATACACAAGCTTGTAAAAGTTAATAAATAGTGATGAAAAGCCGACAAAACTAACTGATTATTTTAGATAATAATATAAATTTTTAAAAAATAAAACACATGATTCTATAGAAATTCAATTTAATTAATTCTTAATCTTAACTCATTTTTATCTCTAACTGTATTTGAAAATTCTTTAATCGATTTTCACACTGTAAGTGAAAGTCGTGTGTTGCCCGCACCAGGTTTTTTTTTTAAATCGAATAATATCATTAAATATTATTTTTAAAAAAAGGGTAAAAACTGAATGATAAAGTTGTATCGAAATAAACATATACACATCAAGAAAACGTGTTTTTTAAAATGTAGAAACTCCACTTTAAGAAATTAAACATTATTTTATATAAAAGATATAGTTTTATAGAAAATAGGGTATAGTGCTATAAGTTAATTCACTATCACCAACATCGGTCTTCTCTCGACGTGTAGCGCGGTCTTTACATCATTGCAAAAATAATGTGAAACATGCATTGGTGGTTCCACGGAGGGAAGGGAGAACCCAAAAAAACGGTTTCTGGATATGCCACTAGTAACTTAGAAATATCCTAGGTAATTTTAATTAAAAAACAAAATAAATTACAATAAACGCCATTCCTTCGAACATCCTGGTCTACCAAACTCTTTCAACATTTAAATCCCGTCTATTCACCCATTTCCTTTCAATTCAATTCCCAAATAATCCCAATTAGATGCTAATTTCAGGGAAAATCAACAAATAAAGTAGACAGATACGTTTATTTATTTATTCAATTTTCATTTTCATGGGTAGATTCAGCAGCAAATATTATTTGAAAAGATTATCTTTTCAAAGATGTAAGGTTAAATCATATATTATTTTACAAACATTCAGAAGCATAGTAATATCCTTTTTTTCGAACTGTATATTTTTTATCTTTATTTTATTTTTTATGTTATTATATTTTTTATTATACATTATTTTTTGTTCTCACTTTAACATTTTTTTTTTCTTGTTTGTATATTTTTATTAGAAGTTATCTTTTAAGTTATTTCATTTGTTCATTTTATTAGTTTATTAGTCAATCTAAGACAACTATATATTTTAATATAATCGTTCTTAGCTTGGTTATAATTTCACGGATCGACATTTACCAAGAAAGACTGAGTTTCAAACTCCTTCAAGGAATTATAGTATATGTATTAATGTACACGTGGAGAATATACATGCATGTATGTGAACATAAAATCAGGCGAAACAATTTTTAAAATAATATTGAATAATGCAATATGCAATATGCACCCTAGTTGATAGTTAGTACACATAACTAGTTAGAATTTGCAAAAGCATGGAAATCTGGTCTCTACTAATAAATTTCTTTATGTTTAAACGTAGTCCCTTTGATTATTAAGTTTTTCGATATGGCAAAATATAATAGTCAGATCCCATTATCATTACTATATTCGTGTGAACTTACTTCACCGGTAGTTGTAAAGCAAACTTATTGAGTATAACTAATATTATTTTCATGCAGTTTCGTGACAACTTATTGTCAGCACATTCTATTTTATCATAAAATTTCGCACTTAATTGTTTTGTTTTTTCTTTTCTTTTCTTTTCTTATTCTCGTAACGGCAAACAAGCTTGGGGGCAGGCAGGGGGAGGGGCTAGGGATGCCGCCCTAAGGGCGCGTTTTAGCGGCTGAAGCGGTAAGCTGTTTTCTAGAATCCTTGAAATTCAAGCTCATTCTAGGAACCTGCTTACCAGCCGGAGTATAAACGCGCACTAAAATTTGGCTGGGCAAATACAAATTAAGAGTGTAAAGTATAAAATTTAAAATACGGTATTAGGACAAAAGGTTTAGCGAGGGCGCGTTCTATTCTATATAGTTCTTTAGACCCGCCACCGCTCCAGTCCCCAAAACCCGTGCAGTATAAACTTGCCTTAAGAGATTGAGTTTATATTTCATGTATGTAACTGAATTTCAAATCAATGTGCGTATAGGCAGTGTTTGAAAATAGGCAAGCATTTAGCAACCAAACTATTCTAACCTTAATGACATTTAACCTGTTCATTACTGTCTTCGTTGTGAGAATTAAAGTTTATAAACGTGATTTTAAACTAATGCGTGTATACGGAAACTGATATTCTCATAATTAGAAACACTGTATGCCCCTCAATGCAGAAAACGTCTATTCCTTCTTTCTTATCAGTAACGCATTGTCCAAAAAATACGTACCGCTCACACTATAGCAAGAGAGAGTAATGCTTTATTTGTTTGGCAATGCTGCCTAAATACATTGGGTTGCTAAAATAACACAGCATTCTCATCAATCCCTTATGAACATATTGCTTACATTTTTATTATTTTTATTTCCTTGTCTATTCTAATACTAAATTTCTAATATTTAAATTTTTTCCCCTCTAGTTATTTACATTTTTTTATTTTTCTCTATAACTAAATTTAAAATTTAAACATAAAACCTTTAGTGCGCACATTATATAACCAAAATATAAATAAATTTACTGTTTAATGGTCATGCAGATGATGGTGGATAAGCCCCAGGGAATCTAAAATTACGATTTCCGCCAACACCGCTACACCTTTGATATCGACACCCAGATCTTTCAAAAAGCTCCTTGTACTTGATCGCTCCACGAGACCCAAACCATAGACCACTAACGGAGAACTGCCTCGCCAAAGGTCTCACGGAACTAATTCTTCATTATAATTTCCACAAATCCAGGCAGGAATTAGTCCGTGTGGCTGTCGGTAAAAGTAACAATTAAATAGTTTTAACTATGTAATTGTTTCTTTTACTGACTGCCATCCGGGCTAATTCCTTCCTGAAATTCTCAACAGTCAACTAATTAAATCGATCAATTGCAGAAATGTTTTATCGGTGAGGAAAAATTTCACTACTTTAATTGATTATTGAATTCTTTCTCTTCATCTTTGAGCCATTATTGGCGTAGAGGGGCTTCGATCCAATGCTACTAGTCATCCCGGTCTCAGCTGAGTCGTTTCATGTCTGCAAGGGTCTTGCCTGTAATCCCAATCCTCTGGATATGTTCCTGATATAAGATTCTAGGTCGGCCACGTGGTCTTCTACCTGTAGATCTAGTTTCCACTGTCTTTCTGGGTTCCTTTACTTCATCTTCAATGGTGTTACCTCTAGTTGCTCTCTGATGCCATTGTTTCGAACACAGTCTCGTCTTGTCTTTTCCGCTGTTCTAGGTAAGAATTTCATTTCAGCAGCAGTGTTTCGGCTGATATGCTTGTCGATCATCATCTAGCTCTCACCGCCATATGTAAGGACTGGTAGGTATATCGCTTCATATATGTGTATCTTATCATCTCGCGCTACCTCACGGTGTCCTATTCTGCTATTGTAGATCTATTAGTACACCTAGTTCGCTTTATTGATTCTATTTGAAATTTGAAATCAAATTTTTGAAATGAAAAAAATTCTTTAATCCGGGACCAAGTCCCCTTAGGACAAAAAGCAATGAAAACCAAAAGATTCTTATGGTCTATTTACTTTTAAATAAAATATTTCAACAATCCTATAAATCTATTAATATTTGTATAGTTATATAATAATAATAATTATTATTATTATTACCAAGACCAAGAGTAGCTCCAGCAAGGATGAAGTGGACGCCTGAAATGAACAGAGCGGTCATCCGAGCTTACTACTTGGCAACAAATTTAGAACAAAATAGAACAGGATACCTCAGAAGAATCAAGGTCACTGGCTAGAAACAAACCCTGAAATTAAAGTAACAGCACAAAGACTAGCTGATCAGGTGAGAGTGATTATGAAGGACCAATTTCTTGATTTTGCAGAACTCCAAATAATAAAAGATGAGGTTGTAGCAAGTATTGCCAGAAATTTGGGAGACTCTCCAATTCAGATAGTTAGCAGATCCTCGCCGGAGAGAGCTCATAATCAATCGGTCGTCAAGAGTCACAGCAAGTTATCGACAATGAAGTTAAGTTAGAAGATGAACTAATAACTGAACACATGAAATGGTACGGCATCCCCATGGAAGAGAGACCCATACTGCCACGAATACCTTATAGCGCTTTAAGTTTGAAAACAGATTGATAGAATAGTTGAAAAACATGTTGACAGGATTGAAACCATAACTGATTTCAAGCATTGGGTTTATGTAGCCGCTAAAACGGCACTAACTTCTCTAGGCTTAAAGGTTATAGAGAGAGCTGCATCATAGGAACCCCCAGGCGCAGGGATTAAAACACAACCTGCCTGGAAGAGAAGGCTGGAAGGAAAAATAGCCAAGCTACGAAGGTGAATTGGGATAATAACCAATTATGTCAAGGATCCTGCTAAGGCTTCAAAAAAGCAAAAGAAAAAAATTGATGAAATTGTGGTTCTCCATCTAGGCATTGTGATCCTTGAAAATGAACTTATTGAAACCTTAAAAATCTATGCTGACAAACTAAAACAAAAGTTAGCTTTTTACGCAAATAGAGTACGAAGATGTTGTGTATCGGGGAAAAAATAAATTTGAATGCAGTGCTCCCTTCAGCAGTAGATATGGAATTTTTTTGGAAAGAGATGTGGGAACGACCAGTGTATCACGATGAAAACTCCTCCTGGCTGCCCGAAATAATGAATGAACTTGAAGGAGCACCCACGATGTTTCTACTGGTAATCACGAAGGAAGATGTTACTGCAGCTGCTAAGAAAATGCATAACTGGAAATGATAAGATGCAGGCCTACTGGCTGAAGCAGTTCACCGGTTTCCACGGAAAATTAGCGGAGCTCTTCCAGTCAATAACGGATGGGACAACAGAAATATCTAAGGAGTTTGCATCGGGCATAACCTATATGGTACCTAAGGAAGCAGGACCTAATCTAGAACCTAAAGACTTTAGGCCAATCACATGTTTAAATACTGTATATAAACTATTAACCTCGATTATTTATTCAAAAATGAATGATCATCTAGCTAATAATGGACTCTTCCCTTTAGAGCAAAAAAAAAAATAATAATAATAATAATTTCTTTATTTATTCTGGGACAAGTCCCTTCAGAGTAATACATATGAAAGTAAATAAAGTCTTAGATGCCTTAGAGTAATAATGGAAGAAAAAAAAATACAGCGATAAAGTAAAAAATAGATACAGAAAACAAATATAACATATAAAACCAAACTGATGGATATAATAAATCGACTTTTCATTCTAATGAGTTAGAGAAACAAAAAAAAAGTAATAATAAAAAAAATAACATATATGTACATAAAACTAATTTAGATGATAGTTAAAAAAAATAAATAAAATATAAAATTATCCTTCTGTTCCTGTGCAGAGCTTTGATAAAAAAATAACTATATACAATTCCTACCTAATTAAAAAAACAAAAAAAAATAGCTTTTATGTTAACACTTCTATGATTTTTTTATTTTTTTTTTTATTTGAACATTCTCATTTAAAATTGGTTATTGTCGAGATTCCTAGGAAATTGAATGGACAGGAAGTAATTGAATAAACGGGGTTTGAAGGTTGGAAGGGTATTAGAGTTACGGATATGAGAAGGGATTGAGTTCCATACGGAAGATGATCGGATAATGAAAGATCTGTCGAAAGCTGCGGTTCGATGGGGCGGAATATACAAATCAGAAGGCCGTGCACGAGTGTTGCGGGAATAAATCGAGGATTTGAATAGTAGGAGGTCAGAAATGTATGATGGACGGCGGGATCGAAGGGATAGGAAGGATAAAGCCACTTTAACTCTTCGTAGAATCGAGTGACAGAGGTGTCTCTGGAGATCCCAATGATGAATCGGAAGAAGCTGTTAAATAGTCTTTTTAGTTTTTCCTCAAGATCTCCAGAGACACCCCCAAACACCGTACAGCAATAGTCAAAGTGGGGGAATATTAGGGATGAAACCAGTAGCCAACGGGTTTCTAGAGGGAAGAGGTGACGGATGCCGTTTAATCGCCTTAGGGTGATGAAGGAGCGGCGGGAGATGTCAGAAATAAGTTTTTTCCAGGAGAGGGTTTGGTCAAAAGTGATTCCAAGGTTTTTAATGGAATGAAGAAATTCTATTGGATCATTATTTAGCAAAAGTGTAGGAATGGGAGGGAGAGTTTTAAGGAGTGGACTTGAACCTATTACGATTGCCTTAGTCTTCTTAGCATTCAATTTTAACTTGTTATCTGTGGCCCATTGACTAATTTTATTTAAATCATTTTGTAGCTTATCGGCTGCTAGTAATATATCCGAGAGTGGGAAGGACAGGTAAATTTGGAAATCGTCGGCATACAAATGATATTGGGAGTGATCAATGAGGAGAGGAAGGTCATTTATGTAAATAGCAAATAGGGTGGGAGACAGTGATGAGCGCTGTGGGACACCACAGGATAGAGGCAGAGTCGTGGAAGGAGTTTGACCTGGAACCACTACGTACTGGGAACGGTCAGAAAGGAAGGACTTGAACCATCGCAGAGCACTATTGGATGGAGGAAGATTTCTAAGTTTGGAAAGGAGAATGTTGTGATCAACGGTGTCGAAAGCTTTAGAAAAATCTAAAATAATGAGGATTGTTAGTTGTTGGTGTTCCATGGCGGTTTGGAGGTCCTGAGTTATTTTAAGGAGAGCGGATTGAGTAGAATACCCTGTTCGGAAGCCGGATTGTAGAGGATTCAAGAGGGAATTTTCTTCTAGGAAATTTGAGAGCTGGGTTTGCACAAGGCGTTCCAGTGACTTGGAAAGATTAGACAGGAGTGAAATAGGACGGAAGTCAAGCGGAGAAGAAGGGTTTGGGATTTTGTTCAATGGTCGGACTAGAGCGGTTTTCCAAGAGGTAGAAAATATGGAATATTGTAAGAGAAAATTGTAAACATGATAGAGAATGGGTAAGAGGACCAAGGCGAGTTAGGAGCCAAGGATGTGAAATGACTATTAAGATCGTCTAGTGTAACTGGTATTGAGATGAAATTATTCGATTCTGGGAAAGATAATTTACGTAGTATTTTCCATTTTGATTTGGAATCAGGAGCATTGGAGAGGGCGGTATGGATATGGAGGGATTTAGCTCGCCAAACTGCGACCTGGGTCTCATTTCGAAGTTCTTTAAAATGCACAAAGTCAGCTGGCAGGCGAGTACGAGGAAATTTGCGTCTTGCTGCTTCCCGTCTTCTCATCATTGTCTTTATTTCGGGAGTCAGCCAAGGCGGCGTAAGGTTCGGGTTATCATAGGAGCATGTAAGTCTAATAAGGATTTTAGATTTGAGGTTATAGCGGAAACCATAGGATCTATGGAATTATAGGAATATATGATGTCCCAATGGAAGGATTCCAGGTCATTTTGAAGGGATTCGTAGGAGAGTAGGTTCAAATTACGGTGTGATGGGCCTGATATGTGTGAGGGAGTGAGGTTATAACACACAGCTGGTGGGAGCAAAGAGGTTATGTGAAATGGATTTTTCACTGCCTCAAACATGTTTATATTTTAGTTTTCTTTATATTTAATTGAGGGTCATTTTTATTTATTATTTTATTTTCTGTGTTTTATGATAGTAGAAAGATTATTTTATTTTACAGTGGCAAATCCATTGCAACCTCTCACCAGCTGTGGTTTTTGATCTATCTCGATTAGTGTGTGCTCCTCATATTGCTTTCTTTTTTTATATTCTGTTATTCTTCATTTTATTCAACTGTCTGAACAATAAAAGAACCATTTGAACCCATAGTGCCAGGATGTAGTCATTTCGCCCTCACCTCCTCTAAAGTGGTGACCCCGACGGTGAGTGTTGAACTATTTTTTTCTTCTCTTTCTCCTTTTTTTTTATTTTTCCCTCAATATCTTTATAATGCCGTTTGACTTATTAACGCTGGACTTAGAGGACAAGAAAGTGGAGGTGGAGTCAGCATCGGCCCCAATGCGCTGGCGAGATTGCCATCTTTTTATAGAGAAGAGCCAGATCTGTGGTTCATTCAAGCTGAGGCGGTATTCAGCTCATGTAAGATCAGCAATAGTAAGAGCAAATTTCAGCTGATTATCGCCCAGCTTGATTTTCAGACTCTTCGACAAGTCGCAGATCTGGCTCGTAATCCGCCTGTTAATGAGCCCTATGAAAGGTTAAAAGAGCGGCTACTTTCCAGCTTCGGGCAGTCAGATAGCTGGAAGATGAAAAAACTCCTGGAAGAGCAGAAATTGGGCGATCAGAGGCCTTCCCACTTTCTGCGAGAGATGCAGCAGCTGGCAGGAGAGAAGGTCCCGGAGGACATGCTTAGTACTTTGTGGCTCCGGGGGTTACCTGAGGGAATGCAGGCGGCTTTGGCTGCTACCGATCATATTGATCTGACCAAGTTGGCCCGCATCGCAGATAAAATAGCTGAGATTCAGCAACCCCCAGGTAATCCGATTATGGCTTATCAGCCGGAGCCAACTCCGGGGCCTTCAAGAAGAGATGGAGGAGACATAGGTGCTGCCATCGAGCGCCTGACTGCCGAAGTAGCCGCTCTCAAAGCGCAAATGGGGGCCAGGACAAGTCGGCGAGACAGCGGATCGCCTAGTCGGAATCGCAGGGGCTCTAGAAGCAAGAGTAGACGGCGTCTCTGTTTTTACCACGAACGCTTCAGAGATAAGGCGACCAGATGCCGTCAGCCCTGCGACTGGAAACCGGCTAGGGCTTTAAACTAGTCATAGCGGCGAACAAGGCGGGTCCCGTCGCTATGGCTAACAACCGTCGACTCTTCGTCTCTGACAGAAAGTCCGGGGTCAGATATCTGGTGGATACTGGAGCCACCCTATCTGTCTACCCGGTGACGAACAGGACGAAGTCCACCGAGGAGTTCACGTTGTATGCTGCCAATGGGACGCCCATTCCAACGTATGGCACCATTGTCCAGAACCTTGATCTGGGGCTCCGGCGGAAAATGTCATGGCGATTTATCGTTGCCAAGGTTAGCCATCCCATCATCGGCGCGGATTTACTTTTTCACTACAACATGATGGTAGATCTCGCCGGGTGCCAGCTAGTGGACCAGAGGACGGGGCTGACATCTAGAGGTAAATTGGCGAAGGTACCGGTACCCACCATCTGCTCAGTACCTGCAGGAGAATGGTACTCCGCCCTGCTGCGCCGGTACCCTTCTGTGACTCAGCCTTCGTCCTTTATGACAGAACCGAAGCACGATGTCGTCCATCACATTGAGACCAGGGGAGCCCCAGTCACCGCGAGAGCCCGCCGCCTGCCACCGGGAAGATACAACACCGCCAAGAAGGAGTTTATGCAGATGATGGATGAAGGGATCTGCAGACCGTCGAATAGTCCTTGGGCCAGTCCGCTGCACATCGTCGAGAAGAAGGATGGAGGTATCCGGCCCTGCGGCGACTACAGGCAGCTCAACGCTAAGACGGTCCCGGACAGATACGCTGTGCCCAACTTGGCGGATTTCAACGTTAATATGCACGGTAAGAAGATCTTCACAACCTTGGACCTTAACCGTGCATATTACCAGATTCCGGTGGCAGAAGAGGATATTCCGAAGACCGCCGTCATCACACCTTTCGGCCTCTTCGAGTTCCTCCGTATGTGCTTTGGTCTCAGGAATGCATCGCAAACCTTCCAACGGTTCCTAGACCGTGTGCTTCGAGGGTTGGACTTTGCCTGGTGGTTTCCTCGACGATATTATCATCGGCTCAAGAGATGAAGAGGAGCACAAAGCACATATGGAGGAAGTGCTACGGCGGCTGCAGGATCACGGCCTCACGGTGAACCTGACGAAGTGTGTCTTCGCTCGTCAGGAGGTCGAGTTTCTGGGACATAGGGTGAACTCCTCCGGCATCAGCGCACAGTCAGCGAAGGTGGAGGCCATAGTTTCCTATCCTAGGCCGGCTACTATCAAGGACCTGCGGCGTTTTCTGGGTATGTTTAACTTTTATCGCCGTTGCATACCCAGAGCGGCGGAAATGCAAGCTCCGCTCAACAGGTTCCTTGCTGGAGCGAAGAAGAATGACAAGAGGCCAGTAGAATGGAACATCAAAGCCGTAGAAGCGTTCGAGCGCTGCAAGACTGCCATCAAGAACTCCGCGGTACTGGGACATCCTAAGGCTAACGCTGAGCTTGTCCTGGTATGTGATGCCTCCAGCACAGCTATGGGAGCAGTCTTGCAGCAGAAGGATGGCGACGTTTGGCGGCCTCTTGGATTTTTCTCCAAGGCTCTCGCTCCAGCGCAACAGAAGTACGCCACGTACGACAGGGAACTATTGGCCATCCATCGCGCCATCAAGCACTTTCGCCATTACCTAGAGGGGAGATATTTTGCTGTCTGGACGGACCACAAACCGCTGGAACAAGCGTTCTATCAGAAGCCAGAGACAGCGACACCCATGCGGATTCGGTTGGTGAACTTTATCAGCCAGTTCACAACCGACATCCGCCACGTACCCGGGGAAGACAACGCAGTTGCCGACGCGCTCTCGAGGGTTGAGGACATCGACTGTACCGAGGACTATGAGCGCCTTGCGTCCGAGCAGCAGAAGGATCCGTCGGTTTCTGAGCTTCAGAAGAACAGCCGTCTTCAGCTTCGCTGGATCCAGCCTCCCGGTACAGCCTCGTCTGTCCTCTGCGAAACCTCTACGCCTCAAGCGCGACCATACGTTCCTGAGTCCATGCGAGAAGAGATCTTCCACCGCCTGCATGGGCTCAGTCACCCCGGGATACGGACCTCGAGGCGGCTGGTCACTCAGCGTTTCTTTTGGCCAGGCATGAACGCCGACGTCTCGAGGTGGGCACGCTGCTGCATTCTCTGCCAGCGATCGAAAGTTGTCCGTCACACAGTGACTCCTCCAGGTACCTTTGCACCCAGCGGAAGGATGGAGCATATCCACGTAGACATCGTTGGGCCTCTGCCACCCTCCAACGGCATGCGTTATTGCCTCACGATGATAGATCGATTCACGCGTTGGCCTGAGGCGTGCCCGCTAGAGGAAATTACAAGCACCAAGGTAGCAGAAGCAATAGTGGGCACGTGGATTTCCCGTTATGGTACGCCTGCAAGGATTACTACCGACCAAGGGCGCCAGTTTGAGTCAGACCTCTTTATTAGCCTCACTCGCGTCCTTGGTATCCAGAGGAGCAGGACTACGGCGTACCATCCTCAGTCCAACGGGTGCGTGGAGCGGTGGCATAGGTCCCTTAAGGCATCCCTAAGGGCAACGTTGGGAAATATGGGGTGGACTAAGGTGCTACCCACCGTCCTTTTGGGTCTTCGGTCAGCGGTGAGAGAAGATGTTGGTGCCAGCGCTGCGGAAATGGTCTTCGGCCAACCACTTCGCCTCCCTGGAGAATTTTTTGAACCCTCTGAACGGCGGGAGGACGCGGAGGCGACATTGAAGACGCTGAGGAGGCGATGAAGATGCTCCGGCCAGCTCTGCACCGCAGCAGTACGGCTCGCACCTTTGTTCACCGCGACCTCAAGGACTGCACCCACGTTTTCCTTAGGGATGACACCGTCCGACGCCCACTGACGCCGCCTTACACCGGCCCTTATCAGGTTCTCTCGAGGGAGGAGAAGACATTCAAGCTGCTGCTACCGACAGGATCGAAGGGCCGTCTCCATGGATCGCCTGAAGGTAGCACATCTTCTCCCGGGACCGGCAGAGGACAGCGGCATCAGGGATCTGCCTACTCCATCGCCCTCTGGTGTGGCCAGCGGCAAGTGCGATCACCCCACTCCTTCTCCCACATCGGCGGACTCCGGACCTTCAAATGACCTCGACTCAGAACAGCAGGACGCACCACCGCCTTATCGCACCCGGTCTGGTCGGGTGGTAAAGCCTAAGGTTCGTTTCTGTGCCGATGTCATTGGGGGGGAGTGATGTGATGGGCCTGATGTGTGTGAGGGAGTGAGGTTATAACACACAGCTGGTGGGAGCAAAGAGGTTATGTGAAATGGATTTGTCACTGCCTCAAACATGTTTATATTTTAGTTTTCTTTATATTAATTGAGGGTCATTTTTATTTATTATTTTATTTTCTGTGTTTTATGATAGTAGAAAGATTATTTTATTTTACAGTGGCAAATCCATTGCAACCTCTCACCAGCTGTGGTTTTTGATCTATCTCGATTAGTGTGTGCTCCTCATATTGCTTTCTTTTTTTATATTCTGTTATTCTTCATTTTATTCAACTGTCTGAACAATAAAAGAACCATTTGAACCCATAGGCTGTAGTCATTTCGCCCTCACCTCCTCTAAAACGGTAAGAAATCACTTTAGGAGAGAAGGATTTAACGGGTAGGTTGTAAGTAATCTGGATGAGGTCGTGCGAAGAAAGAAACGGGACCGGGTGCTGGGAAGACAAAAGGACTTTAAGAGGAGAGTCTGTAATATGGAGGTCTAACCAGGTGTCAGAAAATTGAGTATGGTGGGTAGGAGAGTAGGGTACGAGGTAAAGATTCAGTGAGAACAATAGGTTGGAGAGAAAATATTTATCTGAAGATTCTGATGCCATATTAACATTAAAGTCTGCAGAGATCATATTAGAATGGCAGAAAACCATTTGGATAAGATTCAAATAGGTCATCGAATGGTATGTAAGGCGGTCGGTAGACAATTACATAAAGGATAGGAGATGAGAAAGTTGAAATCTCCACAAATATATATTCGAGCTGAGGATGGTCAGAAGGGGATTGAAGAAGGATTTTGGCCTCTCAGACCCACACCACCACCCCTACGATCAGATCATCATGGCGAAGGAAGGAATAATTGGAGAGGGATACTTGAGAGGATGGGATGTGAGGTTTGAGCCAGGTTTTGGATACAGCTATTATATGGTAGAAATTATCTAGGAAATATTGTTGGAATTCATTGAAATGGGCTATGAGGGATTGTGCATTAACGTGACAGGACATGAGGAGATTGGTCATGACTGGGAATGTGAAGTAATATAACAGGAAAAATGTTTTAGGTTAAGGAATAGGATACAATACATTTTTAAGAAGTGTTCAATAAAATATGAAAAAAATAGTACATTCAAAATTCAATAAAAAATAAGATAAATATATAATTAATGAATTAATGAATCTATATAATATTAAAAATACATTTTCAGGAGAAATATAAATAAAAAAAGAGAAAATATAAAAATTATTTCTACTGAAAAGTTTTAACATAAGAAAAAATAAAAGTAAACCACTAAAAATAAACATAACTAATATTTCTGTAGGAAAAAATAAACATTTTATAATCAGATGGAGACTAACTAAAAAATTTCAGGTAAAAACGTCCAAGTCGGTCGGTTTACTTACTACTACCGCCGGGAAGCCATCAGATTTCCGACACCTAATTCTACCTCCACTAAACCAGACATACTTTATGTTCGCAATACAATAGCTCGCACTCATACATATTTATACTATAAATACCTATATCTACAATGGAACGGACGATTGAGATTCGAGTAGGTAATGGAAGAATTGGTGTTTGAAAGAAGAAAGAGAGGCGGTTTTACGGATAGAGATAGGCAGGGAATTCCAAAATAATGATGAGCGAACGAGAAAGGATTTGTGAAAGGACGCAGTTCTATGTGATGGGGTATAAATATAGATTAATTGGGTCCTAATATTCAGAGCGGAGGGTGAGGAGTTCATTTATATAGGAAGGGTTTCTATTTTCTGAGGTTTGGAATAGGTCGGAACCATGGAAATATTACAGTCGAACAGAAGGATAAAGCAGCTTTAACTTGGTGTAATAGCCAGAAATATAGTCACGTCTATGGGCTACAAAAATAAATCTAATAAGGCAATTCATTAGACGCTTTAATTTTATTCCAGTTCATCGGTAAGTCCTCCATACACCAGGCAACCATAGTCAAAGTTGATAAAAAATAACAGAGGAAACAAGTAGCTGACGAGATTTTTAAAGGTAAGGATTCACGGAATCTATAGAGCTATTTAAGTATAGAAGTCATTTTTTTCTTTATTCTGTGAGAGAACTAGAATCTTACTTTTGGAGTCGTTGGTGAACATTCCCTTACGTAGTAGTAGCTTTTCTTTTGTGTCCGCTATTAGGAAAATATTATCGACATATAGAAGAAACTTCACAAGAACTGTCTGCGTCTTCCATTTTCCAATTTCAGTAGATGCCGTTCCTCGCTTGTAAACTTTATTAATCTCGTCCATCAGAACCACGGATAGGAGAGGGCTATGGCTGTTCCCCTGTCTGACCCCTCTGTCAAGAGGGAATGATTCGGATTGCCTGTATCAAATCTGATGGTACATTGTTTGCAGTAAAAGCATTCCATATTTCACGTCTAGGCACAGAATCGAACACAGCTTTGAGATCTAGAAAAGATATATAGATACTTCTATTTCTGTCCCACACCTTTTTAAAAATGTTTCGAAGCACCAAGATGGTCCAAGGTCTGTCTTCCTGGGCGGAAGCACGCCTGCTTTCCAGTTGGCTTTCCACTATGCATCTTAATCTTCTTTCAAGGATAAAGCTGAATATTTTATAGGCTACGGACAACAAGCTAATCGGTCAATAATTCTCGCATACGGTTTCCTTTCAGGAACTTTACTGTCTGCTAAAACCGTTTGGTGTTTCTCGGTTGTTTACATTAAGACTTTTGCCAAACTCCTCCCAAGTTAGCCTTTTTTCAGAAGATAATGCTCTTTTAGCCTCATTTATTAAACGCCGGTATTCAATCAGGTTTTCATGGCTTTTATCTCGGAGATATGCTTTCTATGCAGAAGTTTTCTTCTCAACTATTTTCCCAATCGTATCATTCCAACATTTGGTATGTTTTTTTTCTCCCACCGACCTTTTGAATGTCGCATACCGCCTGTCTAGCGACACTGTCTTGAGATTTTTCCATTGTTACTCCACGCCTCCTGAAAGGTCCAGTCCTCTGATTCTCTCCTCCAGTAGAGTAGTATATTGGGCTCTATTCTCCAGGTTTTCTAGCTCGCGCACCTTTATCACTTTGTATGTTTTCATACGTACCCGTTTTTCTCTTAATATCTTGGTATCCGCTACGAGGTGAAGATGGTCTGAGCCTATCTCTGCCCCTCTGATTACTTTTATGTCTGCGAAGTATAGACTCAATTTACCTTCATATCGCACTGTTCCTGTCAAGATGTGAAAAGGTTGTTTTATTTATCTTTTTGTATGGGTAAAAAGAATTTCTAATAGCATTTTATTGTCCAGACAGAAATCTAACAACCGTTGACAATTATTATTATAAGTCTTCTCACCTTCGTGGAGTGCAATGACACCATGTCCAGTCCCATTATCATACCCGGTACTGGCGATGAAATTACCACTCACGACTCCATACCTTCCATCATCTCTACATTTATTTAGAGGTCTTTACAGATTGGTGAAGAGCATCTCCTTTTCTAATATACCTTTGTCTTCAGTGGGTGCATTTACTTGGATAAGAAATGTTTTCCTCATACTCGTCTGGAGGTTTGCCACTATGATGCATGAAGATACTGGTTTACAATCTTCTAGTTTAATGGACACTGCAGGAGTCATGACAATACCCACTCCTTTCTTGGCAAAAATTTCTTTTATGGTCTCCAGAATAAATCAAAACATAGTTATTTTCTAGTCTATATTCTCCATTTCCTTTCTTTTTCACTTCAGTGATACTCAGAATGTCCAACTTGTACCTTAATTTCTTCCACAAGTTCGACCAATTTTCCCATCAGTGTTTTAATATTCCAGTTTCCAAATCTAATGACAAATGCTCTTCCAGGTATTTATTTCAGATTTTCTTTTTGACAGTCCAGTTCTGAGCCCATTGTTATTGCTCTGAATCAATAGTTATCCTCTGTGGATGGTTGGCCTGACAGAAAAGGCCCCGTTACCTTAGTGCAACTGGCCTCTAGAAGTTGTAAGATGGAATGATGAAGGTAAGATAAGAATTAGGCTAGGGGCATGATTCGCACTTGATCAGAGGAGGTGGATTGGAGTCTTGGTAAAGCTAGCATGGAGTTCACATCGTGTCCGTGCAGTATCAGTTTTATGATTGGGTTTTCTATGCCTGTTTCTGGTGAAAATTTACACAGATGTTAATCGAGCTTCAAAGAATTTATTTGTGAACTCTCACGGAAATCGATCGAATACTTTATCTGTGGGCGAGATTTGAAGGAATGGAGCTGCCAAGGCAGCGAGATTTCTTATCTCCGTGCATCCTGGGACATGCACTCTCCCACCACGCTGCGTCCCGTATCATCTTCTAGAAAGGTCAATGTTTGTCAACACTGAGCCAGGTCTCTTCCGTAATGTTATTATTATTATTAGTTATATATGTATATATCTTTTTTTTTTAAATAAAAAAAAATAATAGCAGCCATTTTGGATCTTTAACAGCAAGAATCTGTAGCATCAAAGATTTCATACTATCATTATATTTCTATTACAGAATTATTGATATTGCATTGTTTTTTTGTGTTTGTTTTTTTTTTTTTGTCTTTTTTTATTTTATTTTTAACTTTATAATTTTCCTATATTTACAATTACCATTTAATTTTTATTTAATGCTTAACTTGATATAATTTTAATATGTTTTAAATCATTACTTATTGACATTTCCTGATTTAAAGGAACGAACTCATTTTAAATTCACTGACTTGTTTAATATATTTTTTTAACTATTTATTATATTTTAGAGTTTTTTTTTTTATGATATAAAATTTATGTACTATATATATATTATGAACTATTTAACTGTGATATTAGGATTAGTTTAGTACATTTTAAATATTTATTTGTAAACATGCATGTCCTTTCTGTTACTATTTTATTTAATAATTCATTATTTAATCATTTTATTATTACGGAATCGTAGATGTGATGTTTGTTGCTTCAGATAGGGCACACGAATTTTATTATGCCAAAAAAGAAAGTAGAAATTGGCCAGACGGTATGGGTTCTGAGAACTGGAGGGCCTCTTCAAGAGGCGGTGGTTGCCTCCGTGATGTCTGTTGCGGCTGCGGGAGGCGAAGAAAAACAATACGTCCAAGTTGAATGGCCTGACGCAGAAGGTTCAACACTGAGGAAAACAGTGTCTTTCGACGATGTGTTTCCCCGAAAACCAAAGGTTCAACCAATGCGCGGAGGCGGCCGGTCAGCGGTAAGATAAAGGCCCATGCTCAGATAACAAAGTCTGTCCGCTCTGTGGGCTTTCTTTTAAGGGCGAACGTGGTCTCGGAACCCATATCGCCAAGAAGCATCCCAGGTTAGCAAACAACAACACACTAAGGGGCATAGTAGAAGATGAAATAGGCCCGAAACATGGAGAGGGTGAGAAGGTAAGAGAGGACATTGCACAGTGGTCTGTCATCTTTAAAGGCCTTTTGGATGATAACAGTATGAATCCTGCCGATTTCGATGAGGCTATGGGTAAGTTCCTGAAATTTCTGAAAGATATAAATTTGGAACTGCCATGCTCCCAGCATCCTGCTATAAAATTCTATAGAATAAGAAAAAGTAATAAAACTGACCTATCAGAAAAGGTTCCTGGAAAAGTTTCAAATCCGCAGATGGCCAACAAGGCAGACAGGAGACGTCGGCAAGAGCAATATCAATATGATGCTGTTCAATATAATTATTGCAATGAAAGGAAAAAAGTTATGCAGAACATTATGAACGCCGACGCTCCTAAGCAATGTCCTCTAAAAATATCGGATGTCCAAAAACATTATAAAGACCTCTTTGAGAACAAAAATCTCCGTAAGCGTGCGGATTATGAAAAGCTTGCTCCGATGCCAAATCTAATGTCCATAGAGATTGGTACAGTAAAAAAGGCAATAAAATCTACTTCTCTGGACACATCGCTGGGGCTTGATGGGGCGTTAATCCGCACGATCAAATATTTCGATATATCTCATATAATTAAATCGATCGCGAAGATAATGCTGAAGATGGCCTACGTACCAGAACCACTTAGGCAAGGGCGCACAATTCTAATATATAAAGGCAAAGGAGAGGCAACAAACATCTCTTCCTGGAGGACTATAACGAACTATTCAATTGCGGGCCGAATAATAGAACAAGTTCTGAACCACGAACTCAGGAAGCAGGCCACCTTAAGTATGAATCAAAGAGGTTTTATTAAGGGTCTACCGGGAACGCACGTCAACGCGAGAATTATAAACGCAATTCTGAAAGATGGCAAAAATAAGAATAAAAATTGCGCAGCAGTCTTTCTCGACGTCGTCGGTGCTTTTGACAATGTTAGGCATGCTCAAATTACCAACTCATTAGAGGCAAGAGGCGTATCACAGGATCTCAAAAACTTGATATCAGCTCTCCTATGCACTAATAAAATCTAAGTAAGCATAGGAACCGCCACTACAAGTCCCATCAATGTTCTGCGCGGAGTTCCTCAAGGCGGTCCCTTGTCGTCGTCGCTATTTAACCTAGCTGTTGATTATTTATACCGCGACCTGTGTGACGAGAAATTATCGAACGAATCCGGCTACAAATTAAGAAGTGACCAAGATAGTGTGATCCTTACAGGTTTCGCGGATGATCAGGCTGTCTCGGCGCGTGACAAGGGTGCTGCGGAAAGGGTAATAAACGGAAAGGGGGGTTAAGCAGGGACACCGGAGTATGAGAGCTTTACGCTACGAGAAAACTCGTTCGAGGGATGGGCCAACTGCAGGTGGCAGGACATTTGGGTGCGACATTTTAAAGAAACCCCGAAAGCTAACAAGTTCATGTACGAAAAGCAGATACTTTCGGGGTCTGGATGGTCTAATGCCCTGAAGCTTAATATTAACTAAGCGCCCCTGCCTGGAGTCCCAAGTGTCAGCGGACAGGTTAGAGATGTTGGGTCCCTCTGTCGCAAATGCAACAGAGAGCCAGAAACACCAGCGCACGTGCTGGGGAAATGTCCCAACAACTCCCTCCTCATAACACGCCGATATCACAGAGTAAGGCACGAGTTGATGAGGCTCCTTAAAGAAAGAGATTTTGCCTGCTTCGAGGAAGTATACTGTGTAGATACAGATGGATACGTTGATATAGTGGCATTTCCTAAGACCGGAAATTCAGCTATCATTCTGGATCCCACAGTGAGATACGAATCCAATGACATTGAGCAGGCAAGTAAATTGGAAAGGAAAAAGAGTGAAATCTACAAAAAATGTATCCCTTTCCTCAAGGAAAAGTTCCGCGAAAGCTTCAGCGAAAGAGACTTCAACGTCAGAGGCCTGTGGTTCAGAGCCCGCGGAACTGTACCTAGTTTAACAAGGAGCTTCATGGAGGATATTGGTGTCGATGTTAAGGACGTAGCAAGGATAGCACAGAACATAGTGCTTGACTCCCTGGGAATTATACACCATCACGTTTACTCATAGCGAGTAAAATAGGGGTCGCTGGAAGAGCATGGGTTTGTATTTTTATTTAACTTTTTATTGTGTTTAGTATTATTTTTATTGTATATACTACAGACTTTATGTTGAAGCGGAGTTTTATATGATTTTTTTATATATTAAAAAAATGGGGATTCACTCACAACCTCTCCCCCGGGTATGTGAGACCCGTCAGCCAAAGGGTGGCCACTCACAAAATTAGTCGTAGGGAGTGATGACCCTACACTAAAAATAGCATCGTGAAGCGTGAATGTAAACTCGCAGGAGTTTACACCGCGAGGCCCAGGGCCTACACGGCCTGTCGCGCCACTGAATGAATGAATGGAGTTTTATATGGCTGTTGCAGGATGTCATGTTATGAAGATAATTATGATTATTGTTAATATATATTTTATAAACACATGTATTTGAATTAATATGAGAGATAAGCAAAAAAAAATTATTTAAGGAAAAAAAAATGTTAAAAGAAGGAAAAGAATTTAAAAATATATATATTAATCTATTTTTTTTTTTGTTAATTGCACGATATGATTTTATATTAAAAAATTGTTCATTAAGGAAAAAATATTATGCTGTGTAAATAGCAACCCAACTAAGTTGGGCAGCATCGCTTGTTCTTATTCAATAAAGTGTATCTCTCTTCTTTATAATTACTTTTTTTTTTTTTTTTATACTAATAATAATGAGAGATGGTTAATAATTTGAAATGAACACAATCAAAGGTTATTTTATAGGAGAAATTAAAAAAAAAAAAAAAAAAATTAAGTGCTGTCAGAATATTAAAATCAGGAAATAGTATTCCAGATAAGACCATTTAATCATAAATTGACCCACCGAGTTTAATCGGAATCGTTAGAATGATTTTACATAAAATGGAAAAAAATAGAAACGAAAATTATAGAAATTGAGATTTGTAGATGTTCACGGTCCTAATATATATTATGTAATACTTAATCTGATAGCTTGATAGTCTGTTAATTCTACCACATTAGGAACTTGTCTGGATGAACACAAAGGTAGTAATAATCATTGGAACTAGTTTTTTTTTTAAACTTTTATACAAAATAATGTTTATTGATATACAAAGATTTTTCTGATACACTATACAGTTAGTAACTCTAAGACAAACATATTTTGGAATATAAAGAATATTAATAGTTAATAGTTGGGAGATTCAGGAGGAAATTAGTCCGGGTGGCGGTCAGAGAGAGAAAAACAATGAAGGCAGCTAGGAAAAGACTAGCTGCTTTTCCTGAAGGAGCCTTAATGATTACCTACAATCTTGACCTACAAATGTGGGCCATACAATAAATAGTTTTTTTTATTGTATAAATGTTTAGCAGACTATTTCATTGGTTTTCTTTCTTTCTTTGACTGCCACCCTGACTAATTTCTCCCTGATTATTTGGAATACTTGTTTATAATATCAAAACATGCTTACTAGCCATATATTCCAGTTTTCAATCTAGACAATAAATAAAATAAAATAAATACATTTTGACTATAACTTCAAATTTTAATATATTATGCAACAATTTTGATTTTCATTTTTTGCAAAAGTATTTTTTATAAGTTTGGTTTTACCTATTGTGCTTCTAATCTAATATACTTTATAGATGCCTAGACATGATTTGGAATCTTCCAGTGAAGATATGACCCTGAGCACAACATATTGAAATCTTCTGTAAGAACCATTGTTAAACATAGATTGGTGGATCACACACACCATTGTTCAGTGATTTCTTATTTACTTAATCCTTAAATAAAACTAATAAATGAGTGATTTATCATGCTAATATTACAGTGAATATCTAGGCTATTCAAGAGATATGATGAACTTAAAAGAAGCCACTAATGAAACATAGTTCATAACATTGTATAACATTATACATATGGAAGCAAGAATAAGTTTCTCAAGAGGTGAGGCGCTGTACTTCCAGGCCAATGGTGAATCTCTAGGAGGGAAAAATGGGAAATTCCTTTCCCAAAAAGTACCAATGAGGAAAAAAAATAAAATAAAATAGATATTTAAAGTACATCATATACTAAATACCTAATAGTTTCAACACTTCTGAGTTACAGTAACACTGAACAGTATAATAAACCTGTTTGGCTTAATTAAAGTTTGAAATTATGCTATACCTTCCCCTGTTCACCCTTAACAATAAAATCCCCCTCCCCCTCTCCACCAAGAAAACTAAAAAAAACTGCTTCCTGGTCTACAGATACTGTTCCAGACACGTTTCAGCCCCTACATAACATACTTGAAAAACTAAATCCTAAGAAGAGAAAGACAAAACAGTATGTTGTTAACTGTACTTATGATATTTGTGACACTGAATAGAATGGAATATATGCTTTTAGATTTTTAACAAAATAAGGAAATACAGTGAAAACTAACTATTAAGAGTCAGCAAAGGAAAATTACACTCATGTGTGTGCATACTCCCATGTATGAGAAAGGTGGCAAAGAATAAAAATATTAATTTTATAAATAAAATAATACACTTTTTTTATATCAATAATTTATGGTGGTTTCAAATTATTTAATTAATTTTAAGTAGCTAAAAATCCTTATCAATTTATTCAAATTGGATAAAACATTATTTACAATTTTCAGACTTATAAATCATTATCACAATAAAAATAAAATTAAGTACATTTTTCTGTAAAAATATAAACTAATGGACCAGCCAGCTTGTGTGCAACTTCTGTTCTTTTATAAATACACAATTGAAATAATCAACATGGAATAGCTCAGAAATTATATTAAATAATTTTCCTAGTACAAATAATAACTAAAATCCTTTTAGGTATACTAAGAAGAACCTTGATGGGTAGAAAATAGATTAACATAAAATGTATTGTGTATATCATTTTCTTCCATGTGAAAATAGCAGTAAGTACTAGAATAACATAATTAAATGAATTACCAAAAATTAGAAGCTTTTAGAAGAACATAGTTTGTATTGCAGTAAACTGGACAGGTCTGAAGTTTTTACTAAAATGACAATTAGTCCAACAGTAAAAAAAATGTTTTCTTAAAAAACCAAAGTTAGTTATAAACAATTAAAAACAAAAATAAATAAATACATATAAACTGGACGTAACTACCTCATTAACAATAAATGTAATCATTTAGACAACATGAACTTCAACAATAATGGTTATTTTATAAACCTCAACATTGGAATAGATACATACATATATTGAATTAATAACATTGAGAATACATTTTTAAATTCAATATTGTAAAATAAATATCTATCAACTCTATTTATAATAAAACTGAGGTAAAAAAGTTTTCTAATCAAAAACACACCTTAAAGAGAAAAACAATCTTTACAATCAATGGTGTAAGTATAAATTTAAACATTTTACACATATGCTCAAAGTATAAAATTTTACTTTATCAATATTTTTTTAAATATTGTAACATGAAACATAAAATTTTATAAATATAAGAACTAAATATTTACAATATCAGCATGTGATAAAATATTCTTCAGTCTATTCAGTTTCAGAGTGTTCAAAAGTGATCAGACTTCTTGATACTTAGTCAGAGTCAACTGACACTTCTGACACTGGGGCTGAAAAGGAAATTTGAATTTTTATTAAGCTCATTAACTCATTTTATAATACTAAAAGAAGTGACTTATATTTTTTTCTATCACCCTATCTTTCTCCTAAATAGGAGAATTAGGCTCTTGAAAGTAATAATAAAACATATGTCGTTACAGGGAATACGTTGTTAAGTCAAAAAATGGACCTCTAGTGTTATCTATGTTATAATAACATCCCCAGTCTTCTCTAGAAAGTGGATATGTTTTAACTTCACTGTTAACCTAACTTCAATAAATCTTTCCAGTCCATCCATCTCTTGATAATTATAAATCATTCCAAGGTATAGAGAAAGTAACCAACAATGTAGGTTGGGAGAGGGGAGGGGGGGGGTAATGGGTAGGATAACAGGAGTGTAAAAGGAGGACATGGGTGTGGATGTCTCCTCTCCCCTCCCCCTTTGTCAAACATTCAAGCTATAATGCCCTATTCACTGATTTACAAATTCCCAGCTCTCCCTATCGCTATCCCAACCAAAGCCTACTGTCACCTCTTTGTAGTGCCTGAGGAGTCAAATGGGACTAACAAATGACAAAGGTAGGATCTGTCCATTGGTGATGGATGGCCTGGTAGACACCCAAGCCAGATGAGCTTAGGCTGAATGGCAGGGAGTGTATAAAAATAAACAGTCTCTTATCGACCCACTTGAGGCACCTGGCACATCTCATTGTACCTTGATGCCCATTGCAGGGAGAGGAGTTTGTACCTGCAGTCAGTATATTTACCCTCACACTAATGGAAGAACATATCCAGTTTTTGAAAACAATGCTTTAGTTTAACAGGAGAAAGATTTAGTAAAGGCCATCTAGGCTGTAGAGGATTTGTCCTTCACAGCATCTCAAGGCCTGGTGGGAACTCAGATGGACCCATCACTAGATGAAGCTGGAGCATATCCTGTAATGAGCACCGAGAAAAGACTTTCACTCAGCAGCTACAGCAGAGCCAGGGGTGCAAATTCAATCAATGCAGGGATACAGTTTTATAGCTGAGACAGGATTTGTATACCGTATAAAAATAATATAATGATGCTACATCTGAGGAAATATTCTTGTAGAGCTCGGACAGTAGTCCATGGGACTAATAGAAGGTATGGAAAGGCACTTTCTGGGGTCCCACCCGTAACAGATTCCCACTTTGGAGCATAAGAGACATTAGATTATAACCCACTGTATACTCCTCCTAATAGAAAAGTTGGTAGGGTACTATTTTTATTCTCCATATTAAAAGCACAGGTTTTGGTAGTCCTCATCTCACAAAGAATGGAAAGAGATTAATTGATCATATCGACTCCAAGATAATATGATGGGAATTCCAGATAATATGGTGAGAATTCCAGATAATATGGTGTCATAGACACACAACTTTCAACCTGTGAGAAAAACTTTTGCCATATTGAAGTAACTATAAAGAAAAATAATAAATGACATATTTAAAAGATTCAGGACTATGTTTTCCCAGACAAGGTGGCTTTGCCACTTCCTCACATCTGAGGGTAATGTCATAAGGACAGGTTGTCTTAGCAAAAACAATATTATTAGAGGAAATACAGTCTTAATTATGTTTAAAACATAATCATTTATATGTGTGCACCCACACGCACACACACACACACACACATGCATGCACACACGCACCCACACACACATACACACACACACACATACACGCACACACACACACACATATATATATATATATATATATATATATATATATATATATATATATATATATATTATATAAAGATATTTACAAGATATAAAGAATTAACTTAAGCACTACAGGAGAATAGTGAATTTGTTATGAAATACACAAATATTGACACAATTGGTAGTAATATTGCATATTAAAATATATCAATATTATTTATAAGGGGTAGTCAAAATTTTATTTTAATTAATTTCAATGCATATTAGCATTTATTCTCCAATAGTGTACTTTTTGAACATTTGTCAGAGCATAGATTCAGGCAGTAGACAAAATATTTTAGTTACTGAAGTGGATTCTGAGAAATACAGACATTTAAAAATAGATTTTTATTAAAGATAAAAAAGCAATACTTAAGAATAAGGAAACTATAAGTTTACAAAGTTCTTATTAATAAGAAAAGAGCTTTTGAAACTGTAAAACATACATGCTTCAGAGTGTATTGTTCAAACTAGACATAGGTGGGAGGTTTATATAGGTCTTAAAGTCACATGAAAATCTTCAAGCATCTAAATAGGTGATTTATAAAAATATATATTGTATTTATTAATGAATTTCTGCATTTGGAATATGAAACCTTATTACACATTTTGTGTCATCTTGAAACACAAAATATCTTAAAACAAAATGTTTAACCTAAGCTAAAAGAAATAGAGAATAGATGGCTCATTCTTATAATGCCACACAGACTTATTAAGTGTTGGCGAATATAGAGGTTGGGGAGGTAATTCAGCTTGACATATAGTTTATAATATAACCCTTGCAGGATATTACTGGACTATATCAAAGTGAAAAACGGTGAAGGTGGAACTTTAACTTTTCAGCACCTTTATTCATTTAAAGAAATCCAAATTAAATATATTATTAATTTTATATAAATAAGCATTAAACATAATGAAAAATTAATTTAAAAATAAAAAAAAATATAAATATATTGACACAGAAAAGTGTAGGTACAACACCAGCGCTAATGTAGTGATCTCTGCATATAAATGGGTTGCTCTTAAAAATCACCAAACACAGAAATAACCACATCTACCTCTAATAAGTATGTTCATAATTAATCTTAATATGGTCAGAAACTGTGTTTTTTTACATTAACTAAATTAAGATCAGACAATAACATTTATAAATTGATGAAATATGAATTATTAAACCTTATTGAATTCACTACAAATAATTTCAACTATTAAGGATAATATTTTCACCTATATAAAAGACATTTAATTAAAATCCCTTTATACTTGTCGGAGGAAACATACTCCTGATGACCTACTCCTCTTCCTATCTTTAAAAAAAGAAAAATGAAACGTATAAATTCGTTACTAAAAATAACTAAACATTTCATTCAAAAATAATTCTAGACACAGATACAGGCCCTAGGGTACCTGAATTTGATTGCAGTGAAACCTAATTTACAATATATTTTTTTTTTACCAGATCATATATTTCTCATTGTAATTCAGGATCCTTCAGAATATTTTCTCATCTATTCCAAATATGTTACATATAAGACCTTTAAGGGACGTATAAAGGAAGGTGATATTTAATATACAGATAAATTATGATTCTTTTTTTTTTTTTTTTCAAAAATAAGTTATATGGCTCATTTTAATGGGCTATATAAAATAAAAATTACAGTTTCGTCAAACTTATGAATCCTAAGATCTGTAAAAATGTTAATCCAATTTATTTTATACTGAAAATGTATTAAATGTTAAGAACGCTAATCTAAGCTTATTTATAAAAAATTGACTGGCAAGATAAAGTGTTAGTTATATTAACTTATATTAGTTATATAGAAGTTATATTAACAAATTGCAAGTGCTACAAAATAGATGCCTAAGAATAATTAATAATTACACAAAAATAACTACCATGCACAAAGATCTAGGACATCCCTACTATACAAGAATTTATACACCAACAAACTCAATAATTTTTCTCAAAATGCCAACTGACTGATGATACCATTTTAAAACAAATTGGTAATAATACTAAACTATCAACCTCTAAATATAGACATAAGAGAAATAAACATATACTCTTAATTCTAAATTACTAAATCCTATCATATGATTTTAATAACTATAATTTTGTTTAATTATTTATTTTTATTTCTATCTGTTTATTTCATTTTTTTTTTTGTTTCTTTTTTTTTTTTTTCTTTTCTTAGTTTTTATTTTTACCAATAATAAAAATAATTGATTAAGAAAATAAATTTTAGCAAATAAGTAGCGCATTGTAATGGATTTCCAATCAATGTTTTAAAACTGTGCAGATGTATTCTATACAAATAAAGATTGATGTAAAAAAAAAAGTTCAAAAGTTATTATTACAAAAACAACATAACCGTGTCTTATGAAATTCTTGTTATTTTAAAACATTATTGGAAAAAGCCCTGTTACACAACCAAAATGTCTTGTGGAATAAACAAAACTAAAGAAGGTGTCCTTGACGAGCAATACCTACCAGTGTTGGTTTCGAAAATTTTATAATGAAGATACATCCTTAAAATGGACTTAGGACAACCATCAATTGAGATTCTGGTATTTTTACAAGCTGTAGGATCAAATTCAAGAGCTTATGATCTTGGAATTTCATCTACACACCATGGGTAAGGAAAAAAGGAGCAGTAAGCTGGTACCGCACAAGCTTACAGGTCACATACTTTAGAATTAAACAATATTGGTGGTATCACCTTTTTACCCACCATACAGTCTGAACCTAGTTCAGTGAGGTCATATTTTGAAAGCCATCCAAAACAGTGGCACCTTCATGGAATCAAGCAACTGGCATAAAATGAGAAATGACATTACACCACAGTGGGTTATATTTTGAATAATTATTGTTTATCATATTAAAGAGAAAATATATTAATTTTTTGTTGAAAAAACATTTTCAATACAGCCCATTAATAAATACTTTCTTACACATTGAAAAATAAATAAAATTTAAATAAAGAATAATCCTGTAAAAAATAAAAGACAACCCAAAAATTGGAATTGTTCTTACAATATTGGCAAAGATGGTAACGTTATATAGAATAAAGTTCTATTTATATATTTACTTTTACATAGCCAGTATCATGAAAGTGAAAAAATCTATAAACTTAAAAATCTTTTTTTCATGAAAATATTTCATACCTAATATAAATATTACACACAGAAGTGAATAGAAAATGATTTAATCTTGGGACTTTGTCCCTTAAGAATAACGTAAATGCTACAATCAAAGATAACATATCTGGCCCAAATACATATGCTTATGATTCATAAACTAATTCTTTGTAGTGATAACTGGGAAATATGATAGTTATTGTAAGAGAACCCTATTTGAAAATTCATGAATGGTCCAATAATTATTTTTGCCACAGGTCTTGTAAATGCTAGACAAGGCTCATTTTGTGAAACCGATTCAAAATTAAATGTTTTAAAAATAAGATCATACTGTTAACATATAGACTTTTCTTGATATCCAATAAATGCAAAATAACAAGTAGAAAACAAAAAATATTTCTTACCAAAATACATGTTGGATAAGAATAGGTATCACTATTTGTAGGTAGCAAGAAGTAGTTTGTTAAATATGAGTAAATTTAAAACAACTTATACTTGCTTCTTTATCATAACAATGCAATCATTTAAAAAAAAAAAAGTAATAAGGAGGATGTATAAAGGATTAATAAGGAGTACATTTAAAAAAATATAGATGCATACATATGAAGTTGTGAAAAAATAATGAAGCATGTGTGTGAGGCATGAGAAATGAAATGTAAGAGATATAAAATATGATAATGAGTTAAAAAGAATATAATTTAATACTGAAGGAAATACTACATTTCAAACGTAAACAGACACAGAAGAAATTGATCAGATCACACAAAAATGAAAAACACAAAAAAAAAGAAAAATGGAAATGGTGTACTCACACTCCTGTGAAAGATTACTGTAATAATGGGCTCCAAATGTTTTCATATCCTCGTAGCCAGGGTTAAGGAAACTACTACATCCTATAAAATTATTTAAAAATGAAATGGAATGGTTTGGTTCAAATACCTATATGAGAACGTTTGCACTTGGAATACACAGAACTGTAAATAGTTCCATATAATTAACAATATTTACTGAAATTAAACTGTACTTTCAACACAACAATTTACTAAACAATGACTAAGCTTGTTTATTACTCATCTCATGCCCAGCATAACAACAAAGCATTCACTAATCCCTAATTTTGGATGCAATGTATGTTACTTCTTTATCATAACAAGGCAAAAAATCATAAGCTAGATATATAATGTATCTTAACATTGACATAAAGAATACTTTCTACCTACATGTACACAAATATTAAATACTAGTGAGAAATAAATAAAATTAATGTATGAACATTTATATAATTGTGAACTATTTTTAATGCATAACCAGGGTTTCCCCCCTCCCCCCCCCAGATGGCATTAGGACTGCCAGATTTCCTGCTATGGGATTTGTAGGGAGGAGGGGAGTTAAATAAAGAAAACTGATTTTTTATGGAGGGAAGCTCTTCCCTCCCAACAAAACCTGACAAAACAGAAATGCTTTCTTTGCCATGTTATCTCTTTCCTTTACCCATTTCTATGTATCATTATAAAATATAATACTATCAGTTCCTTTAAACATCTTGTATTTTATTCAAGCTCCTTAATATGCAATGCTCTGATCAAAGATGACATTTTTTTTTTCCTGTCATTTGAAGTAATTTCATAAGCTAGATTGTTCAATTTTATATCTTGGTGTTTTGGAGAAAAAAATCATTTCCTAAGGTTTGAAAAATATTTTCCTATCCTAAGTATAAAGCTTTAATAATCATAATAATAATCAACTTCTTGTCAAACAAGTCATTAGTTACATCCTTATTATGATTAAACTTGCATCAGTACACATTAATCATTAGTTCATATAATGGTTTATAATTATGATCAATATATTACAACAATATACTATATATTAATATATAGAACCTAACCTACCACTGGTTAGGTATTGAAAATCTCTCTTTTTAATTATTTTATTCAAAACATATTACACACAACATCAACATTTCAACATTATATCCATAAATTACAATAGAATTTAAAATAGTTAAAAATTATTAGTATGATATAATATATTATAATAAATAATACAAATTATTTCCTTATACAAAATTGAAACAATCAAAATTTATTTGCTTATAGATCAAAATTTCTCACAATGATCAAACACCACATCCATTATCAACAATACCCACTCGAATTGTTTCTATAATACCTATATATATTCTCACTTAATAAAATGATAATGATGGAAGAATAAGTTGAACATAGAATGAATTATAGAAAAAGTTAGTTGGCAATGAGGAAATCACTCACAAAAAAAAAAAAAAAAAAAAAATGTAATGTTGTAAAGATGTAAATCTGATATACTGCCAACCTCAATTTGGCTCAACCACATTGAGCAAATAGAAATGTGCTGAGAGAGGCCATGCGGAATGTTACTAACTAAAGAGAGAGAAAACAAAAGGCTGAAGCCTTCAAAATATTTATCTAACAAAATCTTAGCATTTATGTCTACATTAAATCCTAAAATAAATATCTACTTCGGAATAGAAAGTGGTTTCTGGATAAAGAAAAATGTAAGTTAGTATTAGCCTGGAGTGCCAAATAATAATTGATCATGATGAGAAGAGCATAATGATGAACATTAAAAAATAGTGTATACTTAGCAGATGGGTCCGTTATCACGGATTTTTTAATTTATCCCATCACTCTAACAAGCCCAAGCCCATTGACAAAGGGTTCAGCAATCAGAATATTGGAAGAAAAGATATTAAATAGATTTTGGCAACCCAAGATGCCTCCAATGTTCTAGCAGTGATTTATCAAGCAATTAGGGTTAGGACCGCCATGAATTCCCTTCTGTATGAGGAGTGAAATGCCAATAGGAGGAGTATAGCCATTAAATGTTCCCATCACAACACTGCCAAGGAAAGATGGCAGTAGATAAATATAAAATATATTTGGCGCTTAACAAGTAGATTTATCAGTTACTTAATCCAGTAATTGAAAATAATAATTTAATTTGTAAAAAAGTTGTTTCTTGGAAAACCAGCCAAATTATCTAGTGCAGGTACCTGGGTGCATTTCTTCTGTTCTATTCTTCATCCCAGTGTGTTTTGAGATCTTAGTCGAAGGTGTTTTTGTTGAAGCTATCGATTTTAGTTATCGATCAATGACACCACCACTGCTCCATCTTGCTGTGCTACTCCATCTTAGCAGTCAGTCCGTTGGTGTCTCCAGCTCTAATATGTATATTGTAAATATGTCCTATAGTGTTATATCCAACAAAGTGATTTCATAAATAGTGTTATCTTTTATTACCTTGTCTTTATAGTGTTAAGTAAATAAAGACACCAAAGTTTTAAAGACGTTTTCTGAGCAAAATAAAATTGCTGCAACAGATAAAGAGTTTTTTATCAAAGGCTCCAAAAGTTCTGAAATTGTGTTGGAAGACGAGAAGGATGAAGAAAATCAATACTACATCATTCATCAACAAGAAAGTATGAAACATGATATCCTACAGAGGCAGTTACGTTACCACTGGAAGAAGAATTAGATGAAACAGCTGAAGAAGCAGATGAAATGCTATGTGAAACTGCTGAAGAAGTAAATGAAATTCTTCCTGAAACTGCTCCTATCGAAGTCCAAACAGTTACTTCACGACCTCAAAGGGAAACAAAAAGGCCGAAAGGGTTTGATGACTTTGTTGACCCTGATGAAATATCCAGTTTAGTTGTAGAAAATTGTTTTTTAACTAATAATGTTTGTTCAGGATGGAATGAAGCCATAAAAAATGAAATAATTGCTCACCTAAAAAATGATACATGGCAGATTATAAGGAAGAAGGATGGGCAAAATGTCAATGATTGCAAATATGTTCTCAAAGAAAAATACAAATTAGATAGAACGTTGGATTGAAAGAAGGCTCGACTAGTAGCAAGAGGCTTCAATCAACGTCCTTATATAGGCTTAACTGACACTTATGCTTCTGTAGCAAAATTAAGCTTTGTCAGACTCCTCCTTGGAATTGCTGTAGAAAGAAACATGAAGCTTCACCAGTTGGACGTTTCTACGGCTTTCTTAAATGGTGATATTGATGAGAGAATTTTTATGGAGCTTCCTCATGGTCTTAAAAATACTTAAAGGACATTGCAGCAGATAAAAAATCAACCAAGATCTGGTAAAAAAGGCAGAGAAGATGCTAAGAATTATGGATGAAATACCAAAAGATAAACAAGTATGTCATCTCAATAAAGCTGTATATGGCTTAAAACAGGCTGGAAGACAATGGTTAAAAAAACTGGATAAAATACTTCAAGAATTATGTTTTCATGCATCTCTTGCAGATCCTTGCATCTACATTTCAAGCACAGGGAGTGATATAATAGCAGTGTATGTGGATGATCTTATCTGTGCTTCAAGAGATGACATCAAAAAATCAAAAGTGACTTAATGAAATCCTTTGGAATGAGGGATCTTGGGACCCTCAACTACAGCCTTGGAATCAAATTCGAACAACAAAATGGGAAAGTAATAGTCAGCCAAACTCAATATATAGAAGAGATTCTTAAAAAATTCAATATGAATGATAGCAAACCAGTCAGTACACCGATGGATTGCAAGATGAAACTGGAAAAAGTGACTATTAATGAAGAAGAAAATCTACCCTACCAAAATTTAATCAGCAGCTTGATGTATCTAGCTATAGGAACTCGCCCTGACATCAGCTATGCAGTGAGCTATCTCAGCCAATTTAATAATAATTATGGTGGTGAGCATTGGGTTGCTGGAAAGAGAATCCTCCGCTATTTAAAAGGTTCAATGGGCACTTCTCTTACATTCACAAAAACAGGTACCGGCCTAACTTACTGTGCTAGCAGATGCGGATTGGGGATCCTGCTTAACTGACTGCAGATCATATTCAGGATACTGTTTTATTTATGCAAATGCTGCCATTAGTTGGTTATCCAAGAAACAGAACACAGTTGCTCTATCCTCTGCTGGGGCCGAATACTGTGCTATATCTGAGGCAGCTAAGGAGGCATTATATCTAAAACAACTAGCCTTAGATATGGGAATCCATCAAAATAAAATCACCATCTTCAATGATAATCAAGCGGCACAGCACTTGGCATCAAATCCAGTGGTCAGCTCCAGGTCAAAGCATATGGATATCAAATTGCATTTTGTCTGCGATGCCATAAAATCTGGTAAGATTGGACTACAATATCGAAGCGGTGAAATGATGACTGCTGAACTACACACCAAGCCTCTGGCAAAGGTTTGCCACCATTTCTTAATTCAGAAGATGGGTCTTGTCACTGAAAAGCAAGATGCAAACATTGGTGAGGGGGAGTATTAAAGCTATCGATTTCAGTTATAGATCAATGAAACCACTACTCCAACTTGCTGTGCTACTCCATGTTAGTCAGTCAGTCCGTTGGCGTCTCCAGCTCTAATATGTATATTGTAAATATTTCCTATAGTGTTATATCCAATAAAGTGATTTCATAAATAGTGCTATCTTTTATTCAATAGTTTTCTGTAAACTGTGCAGTGTTTGTACACTGCGAAGAGCACATGTCGCTGTCTCAGTTCAATGCTTCAGACAGGTTTCAGAGGCATGGGGACCAGCATATTTAACACACCTAACCTAGTAAAAGTGACTGCTCAATAAAGCTGTTGGAATAATGACTGACTCAACAGCTAACAGTATAAAAGATAACACTTCATCCACATTCAACATCAATACTACTGAACAGACTGTACTGCCAAAGCATATGGGTATCTTATTAAGAAAAAAACACAGAGCAAGATCGAAGTGGCATAGGACTAGATATCCTTTTAATAAAACTAATTATACCAAATTGACCAACAACCTAAAATCAGAATTCTGTAAATTCAAAACTCAAACTTTACTTAACATGACTAAAAATCTCACTACCACCAATAACTCACTATGGACTACCACTAAAAAGGTCTTAAAGTTCAAAGATTTTAATCATCCTCTCCTAAATGAATCTCAATCCTGAAAAAGGTCAGATGATGAAAAATCCCAGACGTTAGCTCAACATCTCTCTAAAATTTATACCCCTCATCCTGATATCCTTAATCCTCATCATCTCGAATGTATTGAAACAGAACTGGATATTCCCTTCCAGATGAATCTTCTCCCTAAGGCATTCCATCCATCTGAAATATCAAACATCATCCAGAGTTTACCATCCTGCAAAGCCCCTGGACATTACCTAATAATTACTTCGCATATATTAAAACTACGTCCTCGAAAAGCCATCCTATATCTTACTCACATCTATAATGCCATTCATTCTATTTTACCTCTTCCTGGAAATTATCCATCATTAAAATGATAACAAAACCCAACCTCCAGAATACCCATCCTCCAACCGCCTCATCTCTCTTATATTTATCATGGGTAAAATCCCAGAAAAACTCCTGATGAAACACATATATCCCATCCTTGATTCCTATCACATTATCCCAGATCATCAGTTTGGTTTCCGAACATCCCACTCTACTATACAGCAATGCCATCATGTGGTGAATGTTGTCTTGTCTTCATTGGAGCAGGGATTGTACTTCACGGGAGCCTTCCTTGATGTAGAACAGGCCTTCGACCGAGTGTGGCACCCGGGATTGCTTAAAAAACTCCATAAATTCCTCCCTCCTACATACTTCCTCATTATCCGGTCCTACCCGAATGGCAGATGCTTCAAATTAAATCAAAACAGTTCCTATTCATACCTTTTTAATCAGTATGCTGGTGTTCTTCAAGGCAGTATTTTAGGACCCATTCTTTACACAGTTTATACAGCTGATATCCTATCCCATCCTTACACTTTCCTTTCTACCTATGCTGATGACACTTGTGTGTTATTAATCAACAAAGATCCAACTTTTGCCTCTAAAATTCTTCAATCCAACATCAGAGACTTTGAAGTATGGTGTCAGAATTGGGGAATAAAAATAAATTCTAACAAATCTCACCAAATAACCCTTACCCTTTCTCTTAAACCAATGACATCCTGCCCAACAGTATCATTCAATAACACTCCTCTTGTCATGGTTGAGCAGATATCTAGGACTGCGCCTTGACAAACGTTCAAACCTTCCACTTAAGCTCAAAAGGCTCATCAATATGACAATCATAAGACCGATATGGACTTACGGAGAAGAGAATTGGGGCTCTACTAAACCACCTCAATGTTCCTTATTTTGTCACAAATAAAATCATCCATAAAGACCTTAATCTTCTCTAAGTTGCTGACTTGGCACAAACCATGTACCACTCTTTTCATGACAAATTCCAATCCCACTCTATAACCACTAGTTTCAATCCTTGCTTCCTCTAAAATCCCTGATAATCATCCGAGGTGTTTGAAAAGAAGATGGCCTTGAGACCTTCTAGTTTAGCATAGCTGCCAATGGGTATTATCCCTACAAGTGAATCATGGCAGTATGTCTTTTATTTACTAAATGTATTTTATTATATAGTTGTAAATATCAATAAATGTATTTATAAATAAATAAATATAAATATATATATATATATATATATATATATATATATTGTAATATACCCATTTTTTATAATTATAGTGGTTATTAATTTATATATTTGTTGTTGAGTTAGGCAGGCTAACAATAAGGTAAAAGGTAAAATTTGAATACCAGCTCTTATTTGTTTGTTTGTTAACATAACCTCCATTTTGGATGCACAGGACATTCCAGGTAAAAACCCAGGTGGAGGAAAGATACCTGGGGAGAGTCAGAGTTGGGGTTATGAGCTGAGAGGAGTCAGGAGTTTTTACTGAGGATTTGGAGAGTGTGGAGCAGAATATGAAGAGGGACCTTGGTTAGCCTGCATATTGTTTGTGTTATTTTTGTAAGTTATTATTATGATTAAAAAAGTTATATAAAAGATTATGTGCCTGATTGTCAAGAACCCATACCATACCCTGAGAGTAAATGAGTTATAATGAAGTAAATATTGTGTGAATTAATTTTTTCTTAAAAGAATATTATTTTTAAAAATAAGTATATTATATAATTTGGCTCCCAACTAGGTGTGGCTTAATTTGTTAAATATTAAGACCACGACAATCAGTGCACAATTTATATTTTAATAAGTTTTGTATGTGTTAATTTGTGAGCAAACAATATGGAGGACCAAGGAAATAATAGTTATTCAGATAGGACAGAAAAGATTCAGATATTCAAACAATTCATGATGATGATGGAGAAATTAGAACAAAAGGTGGATAAATTTGGAAAAGAAATATTAGAAAACTTTACAAGTGTTACTACAGAAATGAAAATTGATCCCCAGAGAAGAACCTCCATTGAAGATGAAGAAAACAAGAATAAAGAACCTATGGACCAAGAGTGTGAAACAGTAACTCCTAATTGTACAGAAGAACCTACATCAAAGACTGTACCTTCGGAAGATCCTACTGACCAAGAGTGTGAAACAGAAACAGTAACTCCACTGTGTACAGTAGAACCTAAATTGATGAGTAATCCCTGTAATGTTATGATTGAAGAGGCCAAGGACTTAATGACTAGCTCTATTGATGTGAAGGAAAGTGTAAATATCAAAGAAGATCAGATTCATGATGTGAAACCCAGTGACAGCAAGTGCTTAACTTTCAGAACTTTAATAAGTGTCTTAAGCCCCCAAAATAGACCTCCGGTGGTATTTTACAGATTAAGTGTTTCAAATAATCCAGAAATAGATTTCTCCATCTCCTATAATTATTTGTCACCAATTGTAAATTTAATTAATCAATACAGGAATGTGCCAACCAAAACTATTATCGTTTTTATTTTAGACTATGAGTTCTACTTAGGCTATATGGTCTTGGATCATGTTAGGAAAGATCAAACACCATATTATTTTTGGACACGGCAATCTTTATCCTTTTCCAGGGGATAAAAAGGGATGATTAGCGCTCCCTCCGTTAGATGAGTTAAAAAATGGGCAGTCTGAACAATGTTCAGATTGAACCATACTGGAAAAAATTGTAAATATCATGTCATTATTAGAATTGTAAGTTATACAATTTTTAATAGCTGATCTAATTATTTATTAAATTCATTTTTCATGCTTTTTATTACTCAGTCTTAAATAATGCAGAACCATATCTCATTGGGTCTAGATAAACATAAATGTTTAAATTGTTATTCTGTTATTTCGTAAATCTTTTCTTTCTAAATTATTTTTTTTTATGAACAATGATCAGTTAGTAAAAATTAGGTACTAAATGGAAATAAATCTATCATATTATTATTTCACTGTTTTCACCTGAATTTATTTATATAGTTTATTTTGCAGATGTGATTAGTTTTAATATATTCTTAATTGTATATAGACTTAGTGTATATCATCCTTGTATATTTAGTTTGTACATATGTAGTTTTCAAGGTAAAAATGCTGTAATATTTTATATAAACTATTTATATATAAGGTGTTAAAAATATTTAAAAATTGTAACTAAATGGGTTTATTGAGTGTGTTTTAAAAAATGATAAATTAAAAAAAAAAAAAAAAAAAAAATATTTCTTTCCAAAATATTTTTTTTTTTTTACCTAGGATTGGGGAGAAATGTAATATACCCATTTTTTATAATTATAGTGGTTATTAATTTATATATTTGTTGTTGAGTTAGGCAGGCTAACAATAAGGTAAAAGGTAAAATTTGAATACCAGCTCTTATTTGTTTGTTTGTTAACATAACCTCCATTTTGGATGCACAGGACATTCCAGGTAAAAACCCAGGTGGAGGAAAGATACCTGGGGAGAGTCAGAGTTGGGGTTATGAGCTGAGAGGAGTCAGGAGTTTTTACTGAGGATTTGGAGAGTGTGGAGCAGAATATGAAGAGGGACCTTGGTTAGCCTGCATATTGTTTGTGTTATTTTTGTAAGTTATTATTATGATTAAAAAAGTTATATAAAAGATTATGTGCCTGATTGTCAAGAACCCATACCATACCCTGAGAGTAAATGAGTTATAATGAAGTAAATATTGTGTGAATTAATTTTTTCTTAAAAGAATATTATTTTTAAAAATAAGTATATTATAATATATATATATATATATATATATATATATATATATATATATATTATATATACACTGCTTTATTATTAAAATGTTTTCTGTCGTTTTTTTAAACTGCTATCTAGTTTTTTCTTTGCCTTGATGATGGCCTAAAACATAGCCAAACAATACCATAATTTTTCATATTTTAGAGTGATTTCTTTGATAGCTACACTTCCAGCCAACTTCTCCTATTATTCATCCTATGGTCAGCTATTTTTCAATGCTTATGGTTATGAAAGAAAAAATAGATTAACATCACCAAATAATAATATCACTGATAGTGAATGAAATTATAGTAAGTTCCAATAGATATTATTTAATTTTTTTTACAGAATAAAATCAAGAGGGGACATAAATAATTAAATAAACATATATACCTGGTAACAACATAGGTTTTAGCTCCATTTCATTTTGAGATTCATCTCTTTGAATGGCTTTCTTCATAATGACATATCCCTCAGGTGTATTATCAGGTAAACCCGCTGCTAAACAATTTTCATATGTTGGCTGCACCATTTTGCTCAAAGGATCTGATTCAGCAGATAACTGAGCATTGAGATTTAGATAAGGGTTGTTGAGGTCTAGGTAATACTAAAATATATACAAAATATAATTAAAGTACATTTTATTCACATGATATGTAAGAGAAGTATGATGTTATTTTAAAGTTAAAATTTTATATTTATACATTGTATATGCACACATGAATATATGCAGATATCTAGCAGGAAAGCAGCAAGATAAGTATGGATAACTATGGATCAGGTGAAAAATACTGCTGAACTAATGCAAAGTTGGAGTAGGTCAAATTGGTATGATTGGAATATAAACACCTTGATATTCAATATAATCTCTAATCTGAACTTAAATACAATAAAATGCACCCAAGGAACTATTTATCTTGAACTAACTCATTTACTTTCCCTATAAAGTCAATTAAGTCTTTAGAAAATGTAGGATTTATTTTAATGGTTAAAGTATTATTTTAACATTTTTTTATCAAATATATTGAGGTGCTGTGTTATGCTTATAACCAGTGTAACCAGATATTAAATTATTATAATTTTACATTGGCAAAAAGGTAAATTTTAACATAAATTAATCAGGCAACACAATGGGTAAGTGGTTTGATGATGGGGATATAGTTGCTCGATGAATCTGAAAATGAAAATGTTTTATGAATATTTAAAAGATTTATTTAGGGAAGAATACTTAGTACAGTATGGGCTCATGTATTGAGGTAAAGGTCCTCAGAAAAGTTGGAGCATTTAGCACGAAGGGACCTACAGCATTGAGAGAGAGTACATGAGGATTCTAAGTGACAACATATATCCAACAGCCATTCCATTTCAGCCAAGAGTGACAATTTTTCAAATATTTTTTTGAATTTGAATGAACATAACAAAAACCAGAAGAGTGGTTTATTGATATGGTATAAAGCCAACTTATCTTTACAGCACCAGAATAGGGAACACTTCAAGGTTAATAAGAAAAAAATTTCCAAGATATGTCCTAACTGTGCTAGTTTGATTCTTATGAAAAGAGATTTTTTCCTCATTAGCATGGCCTTTAAAAAGGAAATGTCCCAATATGTGACATTAACCATGCTGTCGACAAGAGAAGAAGGGTAACCACATATTACGATACTGAATTGAAAGGGGAGAATGAAGATTCTGACACAGAAAATAGGGAGGTAATGAAATGAGAGATAAAGAGCTTGAGGATAAATAAGAAAAGCTGCAACCTTCATCTACATCCCTTTACAGCTGTTATGGAAAATTTTCACTGGATGTGCCAAAGAAGGTTAAGGTCACTTTGGGAAATAGAGCTATAGAGGGTGTACATATGTTGGTATTATAAGATTGGTTGTAATGGTTTGAATATTAATAAAATATATTGTTATGTTATGCTTATAACTGGTGTAACCTGATTCTAAATAATTATAACCTAACAGAAAACAATCATCAGGATTTTTATTACTGAAAAAGAAAAGTTTTAAGTATAAACATTGTCGTTTCTTAAAAACATCTACTCAGTGATTTTTTAAATTTTAATATCCAATTCCATATTCAATTATTTTTTAATTATGTTGCATAATGAAAACACTGCAGCACTAATATTCTAATTGTTCAAAGAAAGAACAAGTCAAAGATACATTGCCTAAGCATTAATCACCAGACAATTTCAGAACGGTGAAAGGTTCTGTAGTTTTCAGAAGTAACAAATCTAGTCCATTTAATTTACTTTGATCATTATTCAAACTCTGTTCTTAATTAACATAGAAACATAGACCATGAGGAATCTTTAGTATTTTATTAAATAATCTTTTCCATTCATTGAAGAATATTTGTTTATAACACTATAACTTTTTACTTTAAATTACTATATATATGAAATATATAGTAAATGAAAGTATAGAGATCGTGAAAATTTTGGAATTCCATTTTCAACGGGAATACACATTTTATTTTTACTTGTGACCATTTTTCAAAAATTCTTAATTTTAGCCTTGGTTGATTTTATTAAACTGTAATTTATTAAGAAATCAAAAGTATTCTGTAAGCATTCAAGAGTTTCCACATTATCATAGTTTTTATCACAAAAACTGTAAGGCAAATGCTGGAATTGTACTCGGCCTGTACTCAATTCCTGAGTAACTGAATGGAACAGTCTCATATTCAACTCCTGACTGAGCTGACTATAATTAATGGTTAGATCTCTTTATGAAATCTTATCGAGCCTTCTGGATCCTTCCTTTTCCAATATATACATTCAAATACTTGGGTTTAAAGAGTACCACATCACAGTCTAGATTTAAGAATTATAACTTTTTAGGGCCAATAAGCCAACTAGGACCTATATGTCTTTTTCTGAAATGAATTATCTGTGGGTCTAACCTCAGGAAAGTCATTTTAAAAACTATAAAATGACTTTAGGATTCCCAATTGAGATATAAACAGTAGAGTCATCACTCCTGTCACCAGTTCTACTTTAAAACTACATGAATCCAACAGTTCCAATCTGGATTACTTAGAGCCAATGCAACAAAAAAAAAACATTTAGTAGCAATGTTTATAAAACTCTCAATAGACTCCTCATTTTTCCAAGTGAATAAAAGTACAAAATTTATCGGTATTACATTTTATTGAGAGAAACAAAAAATGTTTTTAACATTTGGGCAGGTAATACTATAAGAAAATTGTTTAATAAATGCACAAAATTATAATGTGCCATATAAGACACCTTGAAAAGCTACAATATAGCAATACAAATACAATATACATACAATGTTACTTTCATACATATTGCTTTATTTGTTTGTATTATTTATTTTAAACCTGACAACTCATCAAATCAATCAATATTGTAAATAGCCTAACTTTATAATTGCTTACCTGTTTAACATTTTGGCCAAGCATCTGACCTAATCTTTCAGCACATTCATCAAAAGAAGGGCGAAGCATTGGTTTTTCTTTCCAACATTCAAGCATTAAGTTATACCTACAGAATAGAATTTGAAAGTTTTAATATTTAAAGATAAATTGGTAACATTTTTGTAAGTATTTCTCAACATATAAAATATTTCCTAAAAAAATAATCAAAAACTTTTGATTTTAGGAGGTATGATTTAAATAAGCTGGTTACAATAAAAATAGCCCCAGTTTTTATGCTCCATATCCTTTGTAAAAGATTCCCCTAAACTTTTCTCTATCTGAATTATTACAAGCAAAAACTATTTTTTGTTAACAATAAAAACGAACATTAACCAACTAGTACTACCATTAATATTAATCAGTCCTCTATGTTTTGCTTCTATTAAACCAAAATTTTAATTTTATATCTCCATCGGTATTTTATAATAATGATTTGTCCACATTCAATAGATATAATATGAATCTGGCTTTCTCCAGTAGTATAAACATTATTGAAAGAAACTAACAGATTTGAAAATGCTTTTTTCAATCTTCAAATAGCAATGGTTAGAGTGGCCTTGGAAGTTAAACAAAGCAAAAACTGTATACATATATGCAGGTCAACAACTGAATTTGCATGAACCATTACACTTTGAGGCTGGAAAAAGTGACTTTGTGAATCTTGGTTCACAAGGAAGCAAAAATATTGGGATACAGAGATCCATTGTAGAATCATGGCTGCAAATAAATGCTAGTTTGGAGCAGGGGTATACTAAAACTGCAAAGGTGCAATTATACAAAACCCTGACCAGTCTTTATTTATGCATCCAATTAAAGTTAGACCCCTTTGATGGGGTGGCCAGATTCCTAGAATAGTCCTAGATGAAAGGATTTATGGCATGAGAATAGTGGAAAGACCTCATCTCTGACTGATCGATGGAGTAGCAGCTGATGTGAGGTCCATCTAGGGAATCTGCAACTTCAGAAGTAACCATTAGAGAAAGGTGACTGACCAAGAAGCATTGACTCTTCTAGAGTTATAGGTTTTTTTTATCAATAAAATGCAGAGCACCCAAGTTCAAAACAACATAATATAAGAACAAAAAAAACTATTTTAGGTGGAAAGAGAGGAGAGTCCAGTTAAAAAAAGAAAGTTCTTTATTAGAGAATAATAAAAATTAAAAATATTGTGGAACTAAAAAGTAGGTAACTTGGATACAGCTAATAAGAAGAGGTTGTAAAAGCCAACATTGGATACAAAGCTCATTACAAATAATATTGGTAATTGTTACGTCTGTTCTCAGGGCAAATAAACCAACTAGCTAATTGTAACAGGAGTTTCGTGTTCCACCATCTTGGCCACATGTCCAGCATTTCTTAGGCAATGTCACTTGATAATGCTAAGAACGTCAGGCTTGGTAAAGAGGTTATTAACCTCTTCATTTTTTCTTTTTCTCCATTGTTAACCAACTAACACAGGCCCAAAAATCTTTCTGAGGATCTTTCTCTCAAATGTGGCGAACTACCATCTCATTGGCCAGGTCCATGTCTCTGCTCCATATGTAAGGACTGGGTGAATCAAAGTTTTATACAGAGCAACTTTTGTTTTTCTGTTCATTAACCTGATTGACATACATCGCCCCTCGGATTGACTGTGTGGGTGCGGATGCCAGGAGTTTGGGTGTCCATAACTGGAAGGCTGATACACAGGACAGAAGCTTCTGGAGGTTGCTGGTTGAGGAGGCCTGGACGCATTAACGTGTTGTAGCACCAAACAAATAATAATAATAATAATTGTAACAGAAAGAGCAAGATCTGATCCTTCTCATTAGATTATTCATACCAATAAGAGCCGTTCTATAAATCCTCAACCTTAGGGATGGGTATAAATATGATATATCATTCCATAAGTTTCATAGAGAAGCCTAGATGAATTGATAAAAATCTCATAAAATAAAGATACAACAAATAAAATAAAAATGGAGCAGAATTTATAAAAGGCAAGTATAAATATTGAAACCAAGAATGAAAAATGATTCTGGATGTGACAACCCCTTATAACTCCACTGGTTAAAGGGAAAGCTGAATACTTAAATAGACGTTTAATAAAAATAATTAAGTCATTCATAAAAATAAATAAAATATATGGGGAGAAGCATTTCTTACAGACAATATAAATATATATTTTTTTTGTTGAAAAAAACAATATCTGTACATTTGTAAAATAAAAGTCTATCAGTTGTACCACAAAATCCTGCTAAGAAATGTTGTGTGAAATCTATCTAGGATACCATTTTCCTAACAGTATATTAATACTGTTTGAGTAATTTAAATTGTGAAATGTTATAAATAAAAATTAAAAAAGAATAATTTCATCCATATACGATGGATGACAATATGCAATTTTTAGTAAAAAACAATATCTGTAATTTATAAATTAATAGTCTATCAGTTGTATAATAAATCCTCTTAAAAAATGTAATGGGAAATCTCTGAACTTGAAAATGGAAGAAGATAAAATAGGAGGATTACACCTTTATTGGAGGTTTGAAAACTGAATAGGATTTAATGTCATAAGGAGGATGCCCAATAGAATTGGGATAGAATTTTTTTTAAAGGTATGTATAAATGTTGAAAAGTTTGTTATAGAAGCAGTAGTTGTAGTAAGAGGAGAAAGTATAAGGAGTCAGAAAGGATGGGGAATATAAATAAAAATGAAAGTGGTGTTGAACAATTAGGTTAAAAAAAAAGAGTTATAGTTATTAATCAGTTCATTAATGTCATTAAAGGTGAATCTATAATATAGGGAGATTGTTTGAATCGGATGCAATTTTAGTCTCATCTTAATAGTTATCTGACAGAGAAAGCTGAGGGATACGTTTTTTTGTTACAAATTTGATTTTATTTATTATTATTATTTTATTTTTTTATGAGTGTTGGAAATGTGATTTAAAAGTATTTATCTTTCCCTCTCACAACTTTGCTCTTATAATAAATTTCATGTATAGTTTAAAAACAAGTATAACATTTTCCTAATATTGTATTAATACTGTTTGAGTAATTTAAATTGTGAAATGTTATAAATTAAAAAAAAATTGTATATTGTCATCCATCATATTTAGGCTTCACATTATTTTGTACACACATATTGTGATAACATATATACTTAAACATATCTGTTGCACGTTTTGTTCAAACATTTTTTTTTTTTTTAACTTATGTCATCTATCACATTGAGGCTTCTTATTATTACTTATATTCACATTACGGAACAGTATAAACTTACACATCTTCAGTTGCATATTTTGGTTTTCCCATTCGATACCCTTGTAAAAGTTTTTGAAAAAACACTTCACCATAAAGCCCTAAAATATAATTATAAATTATTCAATTTGTTGCAAATATCAAAATAATACATTTTATAGACAAATAAATTGAAATAAGAGAATAATACTCATGTTTATTATGAATATCTTCAAAATTAAAAAATAAATACATTTAGTACCATATATCATGCAATTAAGCTCTGGTTTAACATTTAATAAATGTTACACTAAAATATTATAAAACATATTTTAAAGCTTATTGATTAAGAAATAAAATGAAACCTCACACATTAATATTAAACGAATAATAGCATATTTAAGGGCAATAACTAAAATACACCCGAAACTTATGTTAAAGGGGAGCTAGCATAAGGAGTACAAGGGGGAGGAGTGGGGACTTTTGAGAAAATAATCCTCTAATAAGGTCCTAACAACTGACAAAAAATCAGCTTGTCTCTAATTTCTTCCGACACAAAACCTTTATTGCCAGGGCTAATAGGGTAAAAAGATCCTCCTAAAGCCCACCCACATAATTTATAATGTAGGTATATATAAAGTATGTAAAGTAAGTAGGTATATATATATATATATATATATATATATATATATATATATATATATATATATATATATATATATATATATATATATATAAAGTAGGTGTATAATTTATAAAGTACGTACCCTTAATGGGGGGAAAAACTAGGTGGTTATGTGTGAGCATAGTCAGATCATTTCCTGGCACCACCATTGGTGCCACTAATGGAAATAGATCATACTAGGAATATCATAGTATGGATTATACTAAAAATAGTATGATCCTTACTAAGTCCTGAACCCAAGAAACTTCATGAGTTGCAGTGGTAAAGGTTAGGTTAGTTTAAATCACATTAATGATACTTTTAAAGCAATTTTTAGCTTTTTTTTTATAAAGGAGAAACAGTAAAAAGTGATATATATATAAAAGCCAAAAATATACTTTTACTGAAGAACGGTATAAAATGTTTCAAATATTGGAATGCAGAAATTAATACCCTTCATAAACTTGTTCAAAAGCTATTTTTAATCAGATGATTCTTAATATCAAAATAAAATAATTTGTTTCTCATGAAGTTATTTTAAAATAATTATTAGTATTTAAAATATAAATTAATATAATTGAAATTTAATACATGCAACTGTACTGGCATCTTTTTAATATCTCACAGTTGGTAGGGAAAAAAGGACCAAAAATTTCAACAGAAAATTTCATTAGTTTTGCAAGCCCTTCCCTAAACATAGGCTGCAATAACATGATATAATAATTGACTCATCTCTGCTTAGAGGTAGAAAGGTAGTTTTTCAATGGATACCAGGCCACTATAGTCTTAATGACAATGAATTGGTAGATTAGCTTGTCAATGAAGGCTAAACATCAGAGCAGCCAGAAAATTGGATGTCCTTCCATAGAGCTGGGAAAGAAGTTAAAAAGGGAAATTAATTTGTGTTCCTAGAATCTTTAAAGATTACTAGTGTTGACTAGCAACATCGCAAACTGCTTGGTGTTGAAGAGAGGGTACCAGAGGAATTCCTATGAAAAGATATACAGTTGAAAGGCCATGACAACACCAAGGAAACACCTGCAGAATTCACATTTTGCAATCTCTGCAATTTAGGAGCTGATATAGATGTATCACATTTAGAAATATACTCCTGGATGCAAAGGACATGAAATATCACTTCAAAATTGGAAAGGTACTGGTCTGCCAGATATCTAATGGTAGAAAACGATAGAGAGGCATAATTAAATTTAAAAGGACTAAATTTAGAGTGCTTCCATTGGGAAGCTTCTCTACTTGTTGTTTCATGCCTTTTTATATTTTATTCAAATTTACTTGATGTATTCCATTATACAGTTGTAAATTCCAATAAATAAAAAAAAAAAAAAAAAAAAAAAAAAAAAAAAAAAAAAAAAAAAAAAAAAAAAAAAAAATTAATCCTTTAGCAAGCTAAAAAACATTAAGTTACAACTATCATTAAAGATAATAGATTTTCAAGTCCTGATTCTGAATCACAAATTAAATTAAATACATTTAGTTTAAATTTTCGAAGAAGAAGCAAGATGGTTATTTTTTTACCTGGATATGGTGTAACAGCTAATGAAAACAACTCCCATAAAAATATTCCATAGGACCAAATATCAGATTGAGTAGAAAATATTCCATCAGTTATACACTCTAAAGCCATCCATTTCACTGGCAAAGGAATCTACAAAATGAAAAAAGAGCTTAAATAAGTTTCAACTAGTATATTGTTAGGTTCAGGCACAAATATATTAAATGTTATTGAATACTTTCTAACAAAACTTTCTAGAATGAAAGGAAAAAATGGATTTAACCTTAAAAATAATAAACTTATATGTTAGAAAGTGGACAAAAATGTGAAGAAAATAAGGGTATAGATGGGCAACAGTAGAAGAAAAATTGAAGGATTAATTAAAATGTTAATGTTAATTAAATTAATAGTTTTATTGAAATTATTGGGTTGTTTTACATGAAATGTCCATTTTTTATAGTTTCTGAAATACATAAAGGATTTTGCAGGTCTCTGTTGTTTTCTTCTGAATGTTTAAATATTTAAAGTAAACAATTACTAATCCTCTACCTTTGTATTATAAACATTAGCTTCCCAATCAATTACCCACTTTTTAGTATACCTCCAAATATGAACATGGAAACACGCGATTGTGGAGTAATATTTTTGTACGAGTTTAAACTCGGCCATTCAGCAGCTGAGGCAACTAGAAATATTTGCAAGGCGTTTGGGGAAGGGAGTGTTAATGAACGGACCATTCGTCGTTGGTTTGCTAAGTTTTGAGCTGGAGATACCGACTTGGAAAACTTGCCCCGAGGAAGACCTCCGTCCGTAATAGACAACGATGTCCTCAAACATACAGTAGAAGGAAACCCCTAACAAACAGTTAAAGGACTCTCAGCACAACTAAATGCAAGTGCATCTACCGTTTGCAGACATTTAAAGTGTATTGGGAAAGTAAAAAAGCTCGATACATGGGTACCTCATGATCTCACTGAGCGGCATGTTTCAAAACATACCATGCAAAAATTGAATAAACTGGGCTACGAAGTTCTTCCGCACCCACCATATTCTCCCGACATGTCTCCAACAGATTACCACCTGTTCAGGAATTTAGACAACTTCGTCAAAGGAAAACTTTTTGAAAATGATGATCAAGTGAAAAGCGCGTTTTCAGATTTTGTTTCACTTCAAAATTCAGAGTTTTTCAGTTCGGGGATAAAAAAGTTGGTGTCACGTTGGGAAAAGTGTGTAGAAAAAGAAGGTAAATACTTCAAATAAAATTATCTTGTTTTCATATCGTATTTTCAATAAAAATCCTTTACCTTGAAAACGGACATTTCATGGGACACAACCCAATATAATGACCTGATTGATTGATAAAAAAAAAAATTGATTTGTGTATCATATTACTTTCACTTACCTTCATTGTCAATATTAATTTAAGAACTTTTAAATAAAGTTCGAGATGAAAAAAAGGTTAAATAATTACATTGAGTTTCGACAGAAACATTTGTTTCATTAAATAATCTATTATATTATTTTGATATAAACACGTTTTTTCATTAAATAATCTATTATATTATTTCGATAAAAACATGTTTTCATTAAATAATCTATTATATTATTTCGATAAAAACATGTTTTCATTAAATAATCTATTATATTATTATCTACAAAAATCACTTAGTTTTATCCACTTTTCTTCACTTCGAATTACCTTATACAACTTTGTATATAAGACAATATTTTTTCTAAAATCTTCAGCTTTCAAATGGTGTATAGAACAATTATATTACTATTGTTATGTTTGGGAAAAAAAAATGTATTTTTGCTATCTTCTCCTTTAGTAGATCATCAAATTTGTTCAGCTTGTATATTAGCATTTTAAAAGATATTATCTCAACTAGCCTTTTATCAAAACTAATTAGATGATATGGTTAATTTTTTGGAATCTACAAAATTAATGGTACTTTACAGAAAGAAAAAAAAAAAAAAAATGGCATTTAAGCTCTGTCAGACATACATACATACAAAATTTATTAAAATAGAGCCTACAGACCTAGAAGCTTAAAAAAAAATGGGTCTATCCTGAATGTGAGATATCATCATGGACATCACCTGCTACGGAGGCTAGTTCTGTGATTGACCTTTTAAGGGCACTAACCAAGGAGGTCAGGGGAATGAAGGCTAAGCTTCAAGCCATTGACAAGCTTAAAGATATAAAGGAAACCTTAGAAAAACAATCGTATCTTTCCTTTCAAAACATGGCAAGATTACAGAAAATTAAATGTATCCTTAAACAATAGAAAGTTAGAAAGCCTTTTAAATAGCGCTGAGCAAAGCCAGCTCAGTAATACTATTGAAATCAGAGGAGAGGCCAGGTGAGATAGTTGTGGGAACTGTACTGAGCGTCGGCACAAGCCTTGGTGTCCAGCTCTGCCTTGGAGATCTGGACGACGTGGTATGTCTCAGGCCCAGGGAACCTGGGACCCGGGAAACATCATTGCTCCCTTCAATCTATGGACGGTGAAAGACAACCTTGTGCGGCAGCAAAGAGTGAAAAGGGACTTTTCTATGTGCCACCTTGGATGGGAAGGAAGCAACAGCCATCCCGTCTACATCAGCGAGGTAATGACAGCCACTAGCAGAAACTTGTACTGGCTCACCAGGCAGAAAAAGTTGTCTGCTAATATTAAGTATGTGTGGTTCAATGAGGGTCGGGTCAGGTGCCGGAAATCTAATGGTTGCCCAGCAGTAATTATGAACAAACCATCTGATTTAGATATTTATTTCAAGTTGCCTATATAATGTACGACATTTATTTATTTTTCTTAAAAAAGATTCATTACTTTTGTTCATTTTTTTTTTTCGCTATTTAAAAGCCATAAATTTCAGTTTACTACTTAGGTCATTTTATATCTACAATCTTCTCATTGCTGTATTCTATTTAATTCTATTGTATTCATATAATCAGTTTCTATACGTTTTATCTGCCTGCATGTTATTTTTATTTTTTCTCCAACTTCTGGTCTAAATTCATGTTTTTTTCATTCAAATTATCAATTTTTCATTACTATACATGAAATCTTAGTATTGTTTTACCTTCTAATTAGGTTAATTAATAACAATGTAGGTATTAATTTATTTGTTTATAGAAGAATGTCATTTTATTTTTATTATTTGAGAGACTTTATTTTTAAACAGGAAAAACTTGTTTTTGTACTGAAGGTATTTTATTTAATTACTTTATACTGAAGATATATTTGTTAATTTGGACCAAATCTCATTTTTATCTATTACTATATTCTATCAATAGTTATCATATATTAGAAACTAAGACATCTTTGCTATATATCCAGCTTTTTTTTGTCTTCATACTATTTCTTTTGATCGCTTTTATTTGATTTTTTTATCTTTCCACTACCATATAATATTCATTGGAATTTTTTTTTTAAATATTTGCTAAAATTTTTATGTTATTCACAGTTCTACTTTCTCCCAATGTAAAATAGAGTGCAGAATGAAAAATTGTTACATCCTAACTCTTAGTTTTAATCCTTTATTCAGTCTTTCCTCCTTTCAAGCCCTCTACTATGACTATTATCCTAACTTCCTACCACTCCAACGCACAATCTCTCCAAGCCCACTATGATGAATTCCACCTACATTTCCTTGACAATGTTTATCACATAGGAACCATTTACAAAACATGGTTAAAACCATTTATCTCCTCCTCTCCCATCTATATTACTCCTTCCTACAGCATGACAGATCTGATCCCAAGGGAGGTGCAGTCAGGCTGTATATTCATGATAGCCTGAAAGCCAAAATCCTATTGAAGTCGACTCCAACCCCCTTCCTCACATTGAATATATGTTCGTTGTAGTTTATACCATCTCCTCACCCGTCTTATACGCCAATTCCTACCTACCTCCCCATGTTCCATTTGATGACTTCTTTCAATCACCGCTTGTCCAACTGATCTCAGCATATAACAATATAATTATTTCTGGTGACTTCAATACTAATAGGTTATCTGAGTCCAGTGACAAATCCTCCCTTACTGATCTAATTTACTCCCTCAATCTTTACCTTGTTCCTTATCACCCAACTCAACACACACAATACTTTGATACCTGGTTAGATCTCCATATTTCTGACTCTCCTATAAAAGTTATTTCTTCCTCACAGCACCATTCCATTCCCTTTCTCTCATTACATGACCTTATCCATATTGCATATGACCTACCCGTCAAATCCTTTACACCGAAAGTTATATCATATCACAATTTGATCTTCTTTCCTATGAATCTCTTCAACCTGATCTTGACTCTACCACTGGGACACAATATACTCTAACAACTCCATTGATCTTATGGTCTCCTGTCTCACCTTAAACCTACGATCCGTACCAGACATCCATGCACCCCTGAAAACCAAAAGCTTACATCATCCTATTGCGCCTTGGCTGACCCTCAAAATAAAGACCATGGTGAAGAGAAGGGAAGCGACAAGAAGTAAATTTTGATGCACTCGTCTGCAAGAAAACTATGTGTCTTTCAAGCAACTCTGTAATGAAAACCCAATACGCAGTGCGATGAGCTAAATTCCTACATATCCATTCTGTCCTTTCCAAAGCTCCTAATTCCAAATCTAACTGGAAAATTCTTTTTAATATGTCCTTTCCTGAATTCAATAACCCCAGTTCTTTCCAAATCAGGCAAAAATTATTTCATATACTCAGCTCCTAATTCTTCAACAACTACTGATATTACTTACTAAAGCTTCAATCCAGACATTTTCTTTTTTTCTCACATGTCATAGGACGAATTACTTTCAACAATCTTAAAATCCCATACCAACGAGTATGGATTGGACAATATCCCTGTAAAACTAATAAAAACCAGCCTCCCATCCATCATACTGATACTTTATCATGTCTATAATTTCTCACTGCAAAATTTCATCTTTCCTTCTTCCTGGAAAACTGACCTTGTCCGACCACTAAATAAAGTTCCGAATCAAACCTCACCGCAAGATTTCCTTCCTATTTCTCTCCAATCTTTCAAAACTGCTCAAACGCCTTGTTCAAACCCAACTTTCAAATTTCCTGGAAGAAAACTCCCTCTTTACTCCTCTCCAATCCGGTTTTCGACCTGGTTATTCTACCCAATCTGCTCCCCTTAAATTAACACAAGACCTCCAAACTGTCATTGATCACCAACAAATTACAAACTTATCCTCTTCGATTTCTCAAAGGCTTTTGACACAATTGACCATAGTATCCTTCTCACCAAACTCCAAAATCTTCCAGTATTTAACAGTGCTTTGCGCTGGTTTCAATGCTTCCTCTCCGATCGTTCTCAGTATGTAGTAGTGCCAGATCAGCCTCCATCCTGAACCTTGCCCCTTTCATGTGGTGTCCCTCAGGGTCCCCTCTATCTCCTACCCTAATAGTTATTTACATTAATGACCTCCCTCTCCATATTAATCATTCTAAATACTACCTCTATGCTGACGATTTTCAAATATACCTTTCCTTTTCACCTTTTGACCTATTACCAACCACAAAAAGACTACAATAGGACTTAGATTGAATAAATCACTGGGCTATAGTCAATAACTTGAAACTAAATGCTTAAAAAAAAAAAGCAATTGTAATAGGATCCCATCACCTCCTGAAAACTGTTCCATATATCCTGACCCTGTTCCTAAATGTTAATCCTATAAAATTCTACCCAGCCGTCAGGAATCTGGGAATAACGTTCGATCAAACCCTATCCTTCAAAAACCATATTTTCCAAAATTTCCCAGTCATAAATTGTCCACATTAAAGCGAATGAATGACACCCTATTCCCATATGAAACCCGGAAACTCCTCGTTACCTCTTTAATATTCCCCCATTTCGACTACTGATGTGATGTGCAGTATAAGATGGTGTTTCTGGAGATCTCAAGGTAAAATAAAATGCTTAATCAATTACTTCGTTTGATTTATCTTCGGGGTCCCTAGGTACACCTCCGTCTCCGAATTTTATGGTGAATTCTATTTCTCTTTCTATCCATCACTCTAACTCTCTTCCTACCGTCAAATCACGCTTATTTATTCATTTCCTGGCCATTATGATATGATATATTATATGATATGAGTAAACCATTGATTTCAGACCAAATATATACCACTTAAACTTCAATGCCTCACATCCTTCTATTCTTCTTATTCTTTATCATAATGTCATATATCATAAAATGTATCAGCACCTGAAAAACTGCTCTTATTTGTCTGTTGAATAAAAACTCCAATATTTACTTTGATCTTAACAGTAAAGTTTTATCATACACTTGATCATTTTAAATAATTAGTAACAATTTTGAATTCACTAAACAGGTTTTACTTTCACTTACTTATATCTGAAATGTATAGTAACAGAAAGCATTACAATCGTAAAAATTTTTGAGTTCCAGATTTCAATGGAAATATGTGTTTTAAGGTTCCTCAAGTCCAATTCACCAAGTCTCGCAAAAAGGTGTGTGTGTGTGTGTGTGTGAGAGTTTGTGGTAAATCTAGCAAAAAAACAAAAAGTCGTACAAAACTGAAATTTCATATTTAATAAAACCTAAGCCTCAGATGTTACAGCAACTTTTTCATCAAAATTGGGAACAAGAATAGCCACTATATAATATCTATTTTGCACCTTTTTACGATTTTCACAAAACCAGCTCCAGCAATTTTGATTAAACTCGATATAATATATAATATAATATGCCTGCTGATGGTCGAAACTATGCAGAGACACCTTCTCTGCACAGTAGTGGAACCACTGAACATCCAGTGCCCGTTGTGATGTGAGGAAGAGAAGGTGTTAACAAGGGTTGTCTGGTAGCTTCTAGTGCTGCAGGGGGGAAACGCTTTTTCGGTGGGCTTGGGATACCGATCAAGTAGGCTAAACCCAGGCAACTCGACCATGAGCTCTTCAGGGAGCTCTGAGGAAGCAGCCCCTCCACCTGACTCGGGGTCAACGGGTTGTTATCCCATTTCCCTTAAAACCCGCAAATCATGGAACCTCAAAAAGAAATAGCCGGAAAGTACTCAAGAAAACGCCTCAGGATTCGCCAAAAGGACATCACACTTGGATTATGGAGCGTTTTATCCCTTTATAAAATGGGGGCATTTCGGTATCTTCTACAACAGCTTGATATAAGAAAAATAGACATTGCCGCTATCAAAGAAATATGATGGGTCGGTAGTGAAATCATTGAAAAGCGTTCGCACATAGTCTACTATAGCTGCCATCCGAAACAACACATATTCATGATTGGCTTCATAGTTAAAGGAAGAATGAGGCAACTGGTCATTGACTTCGTATCAACCAACCACCGAATTTGTGTGCTTAGAGTAAAAGGAAAGTTCTACAACTACAGTCTTATCAGTTGTCATGCTCCAACAGAAGGGTCACAGGATGAGGAAAAAGACAAATTTTATGACAGACTCGAAAAAGCATTTGACGATTGCCCAAGGAGCGATATTAAGATAATTCTTGGTGATTTTAATGCCGAAATTGGGAAGGAAGATATCTTTAAGCTAACCATTGGTAAATATAGCCTCCATAGTGAAACCAATGAAAATGGGAAGAGGCTTATCAGTTATGCTGCTTCCAAGGATATGGTAATAAGTGCCAAACTTCTCCCATTTGCTGACAGAGTTATTGGAAAATATCAGACTGGCTTTCGGAAAGGAAAATCAACTACAGATCATATTTTCAGCCTCAGAATGATTTAATGATGAAGTAAAAAATGACGACACATCATTTGTTCATTGATTTTAAGTCCGCCTATGACAGTATAAAGAGACCCAAGCTGTATGCTGCTATGCAAGAACTATTGATCCCACTCAAGCTAATAAGGCTGTTTAAGAAGAAAATGAATGACATTAGATGCTCTGTCAAAATTCAAACAGAGCTTTCAAATGAATTCCCCTCTAACAAAGGGTTGAGACAAGGAGACGAATTGGCTTGCCTTTTATTTAACTTAGCCCTAGAAAAGGTTGTTAGAGCTTCTGGCATCCAAACCAGTTCAAGGATATTCACCAAAGTAGAGCAGTTGTGCAGTATGCGGATGATATAGATATTGTGGCTAGATCTCTCAGTGCATTAGAGAAAGCTTTCCTCGACCTTATGCATGCTGTTCAAGAGATGGGTCTCACAATTAATGAGGATAAAACAAAATATATGCGTGCACATGGCAACAAAGAAGCACTTCCAGCTGAAGGATTCCAAAGCCATGTATGTTAAATTTTAGTCCTCTAAAGTACCTTTAGTTTTGTAGATGCGAAAAAATTAACCATATTATCTTGTTTCATTTTGTTATTATGTTCTTAATTTTAAAAAACAAAACAAAATAAACATTAAACTTACATCACGTTTCTTGTTCTTGTAATTTTCTCTGGAATACATTGATTTTGCTAGTCCAAAATCACATATCTTAACTATGTTCCCTTCAGCAAGTAAAACATTCCTTGCGGCCAGGTCACCATGAAGTACCTACAAATTACTGTGATTATTTTTACATCCAATTGTATTAGAAGTGATTATACATGAAATCTATATTGAGGATGTATAGTGGACTGTAGAAACTATTATAGGTGGAATAATCAGGAATCAGACATTGGACATGGCTCAGTAATGCCATGGTGATGGCTCACAAGCTTAAGCCAAAACGTTGGCAAAATTTCAAAAAATGACTGATTCCTGATTATTCCACCTATAATGAAATCTATACTGAACAAACAGCAGTAATTATATGTGAAAATATATAACTAAAATACCGATTGAACAAAACCCAATACAGTGAGTATCAAAACTATTCCAATTTTTTTTTTCATTTAATTAATATTTTCCTCAACTTATATGTTTCATTTTAATTAATGATTTTTTTAAATAAATCCCCATAAAGGAAAATGACTAGCCAAATGACAACAAATTATGAGTTTTTAAACATATCCATTTGAAAAATAAAAGTAGAAAGGGTGTAAAATGTATTTGGAAATTGTAATATCCTACAATTTATTTGTTTCAAATGTTTAAATTCTCACTAATCCTCCTCATAATTTTATGTTCCAAAGACTCTTCTCCACTATTTAATTGATACACAACCTAAAAAAAAAAAAAAAAAAAAAAAATATATATATATATACACTGCAAAATTAAAGGATCACTTCAATATTTTGAAATTACTGAACTGTATAGGGTATTTTTGAAAGTATTCTTTTTTCTTTGGAAGTCACACTTTATTATAAGGGTAATAAAAAATAAAAAATTCTTTTCTAGAAATTTTTAATAGGAAAACAAATAAAAAAATAAAAATGTCCTACAGTCTCAAAATGAAAAAGTAAATCTTTGAAATGAAATGAAATAACAAAACTGAATAAAAAGGAAGAATTCGAGGAAAACGATCAATGATTGGTATTCCCACCTCTAGCTCTGATAATTGCTTCCATTCTCCTGCCAATTCCAGCGACCAGGGCTCTTACATGTTGTTCTGGGATGTTGTTCCACTCTTCCACTAACATTCCCTTAAATCCCTTAAAATTTTGTGGGTCTCAGGTGCGGACACGTCTTCCAAGCATGTCCCATACATGCTCTATCGGGTTCATATCTGGACTTATGGGTGGCCAAACATAACATCAATTTCTTCTTGTCTGAGGAAATTTTGCTCTGATCGAGCAATGTGAGGTCGGTCATTATCGTGCATAAAAATGAAGTTACCTGTGATATTTCTGGCGAAAGGTATTAAGTATACAAGTGGATCAAGTACCTCACTAATGTACCTGTCAGCAGTTATAGAGCCACGATTCACAAGAACGTACTCTGTACGGGAGTTAAATTTATGCCCTCCCCCATACCATCACTGACCCACCACCAAACGCAACCCTTAGAGAAAAAGTGCATGGAGCATACCTCTCTCCCTGCCTTCTCCATACCTTTTCCTGTTCATCTGGAGATCGGAGACAGAATCTTGACTCATCGCTGAATAATACGAGGCTCTATTACCAGTTGATCGGCGATCCCAAAGAGCATGCAGTTGCAAAAATCTCTCGTCACGGTGGAAAGTTGACCTTGGACGGCCTTTTCCGACTCTTCTTATATGACCACTGGAGCCGTTGCGCAATATGCCTTTGAAGAAAACCCTTCTTCACTCAAAGCAACAGCACGAATTGATTCCTCTTCGGTCAATGCTCTTCTGTTGGCCATCACAACGTTCTTACTAAACTCACAAGTAAAAACTAAAGTCTCTTAAATGTTATTAAATCTTCAATAACATGCATCTTTCCTAAAAACTAACCATTTACTGATAGGAAGAAAGAAAGGAAGAGGATTAACTGACCCTTTTCTCCATAAACGGGTGGGAATATAAACAGGTAGAGGATTAACTTGATAAGATACAACACAAAGTCCAGTCTGGGACAAAGGAATTCCTATTTTTATCTCTTATGTAATAATAATATAAATATTTGTAAGTGATCCTTTAATTTTGTCCGGCAGTGTATATATATATATATATATATATATATATATATATATATATATATATATATTTTTTTATATATATTTAAAAAAATTCAATGATCAAAAAGAGGCTTTGAATCTTTTTTTAAAGAGAAAAGGGTGGAACCTTATATGATAAAAATTGCGTGAAAAAAACCTTTCACATGCCAAGTCAATAAAATAAAAGGGTTGGTGTTTGAAACATTTTTTTGATAAATATTAATGTATACAGATGAGTCTTCTTACAAATAGTTCTTATGGGAGAACCTTACCTATTAGTTTGACAGTATTTTCACAACAGCAACTTCATAGTTTGCACTATAAAGCAAACCAAGACAATGGAAGGCATGCCTAACACCATCAAAGTTACTGTCAAGGTGTATTTTAAACACCTCTTATTACATAAGAAACTGTGACCAGAATGTGGCATATTAATATGGCAATAGACCAGAGTTGCTTAAAAGTATCAATTTTTTTATTATGATTTTATTGCCATTAGATCATCAATCCTTGACAAAAAATAAACTATACAAAACATTTTCAAACCAAAGTATTGTACAGAAGAAATTATAGTAATACACATAATACGATAAATACATAAACAAACTATAACATATTATTAAGTGATTAATAACAAAAAGATACAGAGAGGAAACTGGAAGGAATAGCTGATATCTTATAGAAATTGGACAAAATGGAATAAATCAATCAAGTAAAGACTCATTGAATAGACTGTGGCTTAGAATTCTGATATTGGGTGATAGTCATGGAAAATAAATAACAAGACGACTAGATGCCATGTTAAATAGTTTGCTAACTATTTAACAATTTAAGCACTTATAGTCTTTCAGTTGGCCTCGAACTGGCTGTGGAAGGTAATTCTTTACTATGTTATATTAGCCATGTATCTACCCTTGGGCTGGGATAAACCTGGTAGTTAAAACCTGAAAAGTACAGATTCCAACAAACATCTTGGGATATAGTGTCACAATTTTTTTTCCCCTAGAGACTTGTTTAATGTACTTGTTGAACGTAAAAACTAGTTTATGATAATACAATTTTATCACACTACAAAGTATTTAGAAAAAAATATGGTGATAAAATAATTTCAGAACCACAACAGTAAAAATAAGATTACCTTCCGGGATGCAAGATATGACATGCCTTTGGCTACTTGGTAACCATAGCAAAATAAGTCTTGTGTGCATATTGGTCTTACACTATTCATTCTATAATCTCCATGGTATTCAGCTAGAATTTCAGCATCTCGGTTTAATAAATATCCATCTTCATCTAAAAAATATGTTTAGAGACAACTGGTTTATATTTATATTTGTATGTGTATATATATATATATATATATATATATATATATATATATATATATATAATATATATAATATATATATATATATATAGTATTGTTTATATAGTATTGTTTGATTAGTTCTAGACTGTTGCTAATTTAAGTTTTCTACTGGTCTTATGTTATAGTCAATAAAATTATTTATATTTATATAGAAACCTAAGACCAGTTCTTAATTTTACATACAACAAAAAATATTAAAAAGTGGGATTCACAAAACCATTGCTCTCTACCAAAAGACACTCTTACCATGAAAAAACTAAAACAGGAAAACCTAAGAAAAATTGTCAATGAGCATTTGCTTGTAAGGATTTAGCAGTAAGAAACTGGAGAAAAATGATTTAGAAGGACAAATTAAACTTTCTGGTATTTAAATATATCTAAAAATTTGTGATTCCCAACATATTATATATTATCAAAATAATATATTCTTCAGTCCACAATGCCAGTTTAAAGCATAAAGATACTTGTGTGGGGGGTGTTCCAAAACACAAAAAAACTTTTATAAATACTGAGATTAATTAGAAAAAAGGTTGATTAAAAAAAATAGTAAAATCACCTGTGGTCATCATTCTGAAGTAAAAAAAAATTAATAATAAAAATATAATAATCCCTAGATGTTAAGTATTATAGGATCAGTTTTAACATTTAATTTTCAAGTTCAAAGTTGCTTACAAGATAAAAAAAAAAAAATGTTCCTATACATTAAGCATACATAGGTGATATTTCTCTAGTGCTCTTGAAGGTTCAGTAAATCTATTATGCCTTTGAATAGCCTCAATTTTAATTCTTATAGAGGGCTACTACCATTTTTGTTTAATTTTTTCCGAGTACTTATTTATTTAAAATAAACCAACTAAGAAATTACACATCAAAACAAAAACTATATCATATATGAAATTTATTGAGTAATGGATGTAATATTTCATTATGATAATCCAATTATTAATATAAAATATGTTCACTTAAAAATATCCACACCTAATACTAATTATTAATTGTTTTTTTGAAAGTGATGAAAAATGGTATATCCCATTATATGGATATAGCTGGGTATCTCATCTTAGGGGAAGTGACTTTTTTTTTTAAGCTGTAAGTTTGGTGCATAATGTGATATAAAAATGAAATGAATTAGCAAATATGGAAATTGGAACCCAATGATAAAATGGAATCCAATATTTAAGATAATAAAAAGTGATTAGGGGATCTGACTTAATTGGTGCCTCAAATATCTAATATATATCATATATATATATATATTTTTTTTTAATTATTTATTAATTTTTTTTTGTTGCTGAGATGATAACATTTACATAAGTGGAGACAGTTATTCTAATTTCTTTCATCAGGTGTTCAGGCACGTCTCCCCAGAGGCCAGAGCCAAAAACTCAATTATCGTCTAGAAGAGGCAACTAAAGAGGTACATAAGGCAACACACAGTTTCTAAGAAGAAACATGCCCACTAAGGATTTGAGAGAGATAAAAGGATGCATCTGGGGCTGACGGAATATTTATAGCCCATGTGATAAATGGGAAAGCAAAACTTACTCCAGGCCTTAAAAAAATATTCAGGACTAGCTATATAATGGGGTGTATATATCAAACTTAAACTCCAACAATTAGTTAGCGTCTTTATTTTAAGAAGAGATCAGAAAAAAAATTTGAGCATTGTTTTCATATAATTTTATTACAATTAAGAAATGATAATTATTTCAATATAAATAACATGACAATTAATACAATCTATATATGAATATACACATATACATGCACAAACAGTTAATTATTAAAAGAAACAAACCCATAGGTGTTGATAAAGAAGTTGTATAGGTTACTGCAGACTGACCATTTGAATATTCTGAAGCTTGCTCAGAATTAGGTTGGTAATAAGCATTCGGTTTCAAATATGTCAGTTCAGCAAAAGTACTTCTACAAATTAATAAATAATAATTAATAAAATACTATTAATAAATAGAGTATATATAATATCATACTGTATATCATAACATAAGTGTATTCACGGGTGATAATTGAAAGAATTTATTAATTTGTTTTTTAATTATAAATACTTATAATTAGAGACAGGATTTCCACAATTAGCATATTTTATTTGCTTACCTGTATCAGCTTCAAACCCAGATAGCTATCCTGTTCCTGTATTAAGGAATAATATTGTTGTGATATATTAAGTGGGCAGAAATAATAAGGAGGGAAGATCAAGACGGCGCGAGGTGATCGGCCAATGAGAAAAAAGAATTGAGGAAGATCAAGAAGGCGCGAGATGATCAGCTAATGAGAAAAAATAATCGAAAATGAGCAATAGAGCACGCAGTATACGGCATTTTTTTCCGGCAAGGGCTCTCTTCTATCTGAGCCCTGGTTGAAGCTAGACGTTGGAGACACGTGGTATAGATTATGCCACCAACCAACAAATCACTTATGATTTCATGCTTAGTGCTATAATTCAAAATAATTAGTGTGCTAATACGTTGAAATTAAGGAATTTGAAGACATCATTTAGAAGAATAAGGATGAAGAATCAACAGAAGAAAACCAATTCAGATAATTTATAATTTTTTTAATATATTCAAATTTAAATAGTTTTTAAGTTAATTTAGGTTATGTTTTTATTTTGTAGTATGTTTGAAATAGAATATAAGTTTTTTTACCTTAGTTAAGACTAAGTTATTAATTTGTTTTAAAGTTAAATTAATTTTTTAAAGACTAAGTTTGTAATATGTTTTAATTTAAAAATAAAATATTATAACAATATATTACTATTTCATATTGTAAGAAATTGCACATTTAGTCCTTTTTGCATTAAATTACATTTTTTGCCCTTTTGAGTTGATTATTGAATTTTAATATCACTATGATCAATTCAAATTTTCGGTCCTAAAAATATATAGATGTACTAATAAAAATTTAAAATTTTATTTTATCATCTTTCTCTGGTAAAATCTACAGTTAGATAATTAGTCAAGAAGAGAAAAATTGAACAGAAATATTAGGACTACTAACTTCAGTAAGTAAACACATCCGTCTAACATAATGCATTTCATTGTTTTTATTCGTTTAACGTCACTTTTGAATTAGCCACTACCGGAGATAATTCAAAGATGTTTATTGTTATTGTTGTTATACTGAATTCTCTGTTTACAACCTGCTCAAATTCTCAGAGTATTCAGTTTTAAGTGTGATTTTCTTCAGAATTTATTAGTGGTTCAAAAACTTAATATCAATGTTTAAATAATGTCGAAAAGATAACAAGTGTCTCCTCAAAAATTAAAACCTGGATATCCAATTACCCCTAGCTTAGATCTGATGGAAAAACTGTTTTGTATTGCTTGCGATCAGTCAAAATCTATGGGGTGTGAAAGAAAATCCCTGACAGATGTCAATTGTAAAACAGTTTTAATATATTCAAATTTAAATAGTTTTTAAGTTAATTTAAGTTTATGTTTTTATTTTGTAGTATGTTTGAAACAAAATAAAAATCTTCATTGTTATAATTTAGGGTGTGAATAATAAAAATTATTATTATTTATTTTGTTGTTAGCTGGACACAAGCATATATTGAAGCAGAAAAAATAGGCCTATAGAAAAAACAGTGGTCAATTACCATTGAATATTATTTAAAATTAAAATTACATACATTTAATTAATTATCCTGGTCTACATAACAAACCTCTGTTTATTATTCACAAGTATTTCTGGTCGATTCTTCAAACCGTTTTCAGTGAGATCTTCTAGATTGATTTATTACATGTTTCAAATATTGCAAATTCACAATCTAATTAACTTTTGAAGGAACGAATCAGAAATTGACTGATGCTCAATCATCTGTTTAAACTAGTCACTGATTTAGATGATTTTGTCTAGTTAAAAAAAATTGTATATATATCTTTTATTTACGCGATTCGTGTTTTTTAATTTTTAAGTACAGGGAAGAAATTTCTAAAGAAAACAACTTTTGAAGGTTAAGTTACTCTTCCATATAGATTTAGGTTAATTTTTTTTTTGACGTTTAAGGTATATATACTCTCAATTTTATATTTCGGGGTTATGCTGCACTATTTTGCACTTCTCAAGATTTCCACTGCACAATATTGCACGTTTCGAGTTTTTTACTGTACGTTTTTCGGCTTTTTACTGCACGAAAATCCAGTCTCTACTTATAATTATATTTATACTTATAAATTATACATAATTACACTATTACAAGATCAAAAATAAGTTGAGAAAATATAATATTTTTTTATTGAAAACTATTAATTCAATTAAAATAATGAATTTTGAAATATTATTTTTTGTTGGCTATCAGCAGCTAACTGATGAAAGTGCTTTCAATGTAAACTACTAAAAATGTTTGGAATAATTGTTGTTCATTATAAAAAAAGTAATTATCACATTTTTTACAGGTCAGAAGAGGTCAATTTCATTGATTTGATGATGGTTTATTAGGTTTTTGAAGTTGCTGTTTACATTTTTTACTGATATAGGGATCATTTATTAGGTTTATATATCATAAGATATAAGGCAAAACATAATTCAAACTGTTCACACATTTAATTTTTTCAAGATGTTTTTTCACCATTATTGGAACTATACATCTATTCCTAAAATTTTATATAGGGTTTAGGTAGGCTAAATAGTAAATTATGAGAAAAACTCCAACAAAATGCTCATATAAATCTGAATTTAATATTTTTGAAAACCAAATAAAGGACTGCCCGATTGAAAAAAACATCAAAAATAAATAAAATTGATTTAAAAATAAATAAAAATATTCTGAAAAAATAAGGTGATTTTAACTCTCAACCTTTGGCTTGGTAGATTAGCACACAAGTAGCTATCACCATGGGTTCCCAATTATTGCCAGTTCAATTTGTCAAATGTTAACTAGAAATTCACCTTTAATATACCAGTGTAGGTTCATAGATCTCTCCACCCATGCTATAATATTTCAAGGTGATAATATACTATAAATTTTTAAAACCTCTTTCTCAAGTCACGCATTCAATAAAAAACTGTTACATCTGTTATTTTTGGGGAGTGCAACATAAAATTATTAACTGAAATTTATTGCTACCTTATTTCTAAATTTCAGTGAGATTAATATAAACTTTTTTTTAGCAGTTCCACTTTTTCAAGGTATCACTTAATAATTTAATTAAATCTCCTCTAAAGAAATCCCAATTTTCAATTATATTTAAGGAACAAACATGTGCTTAAAAATGAATTGTTCCTAAAACTGTTTAGCAGAGTAAAGCTCAACTCTTAAACAAAATCTTTAATGAAAAGACAAAACAATTTTGAGTATTTTCAGAGATAGTACTACTATTTTTTTTCCTCTGGTTTGTACAGTTTAGAAATATTTGATGGAATAAATTTTTATAGTACAAAATATATATTTCATCGATGAATGTTTCAATGTTTGGTTATGAAAACACCAGTACATGAAATAGTAATACATAAAATACAATCAACAAATAATAAAAATTATATGAATATGAGAAATTTTACCTGTTTGAGAAATCTGCATATCCTGTCATTTCATTTATTTGATTTATAAATGTACTTCTATGATTTTGCAAATATTTGTGTAAATTTCCATATCGACAGTATTCAACCAAAACTAACAATTCTCCTGAAAATCAAAGCTTCTTTTCAATAACAAATTAATCTAATATAATTATTAATTATGGAAAATAAATTTAATGATTATTTATGGAATAGTTATTACATAAACTAATGGATCATTATACAAATAACTGATTGATAATTGAGAACATAATTGTTTCTTTTTATTTAATAAAATAATTAAGTGTAATTTTTAAAAAAGAGAAACCAAGTAACTTGTGTAGAGTTAAATCTAGTCATTCATATGAATAACTTAAATCCATACTTAATGAAATTATTTTATGGAACCAAAAATAAGTTTATTAACCAAAAAAACACAAAATCACAAATGACTAAGGATATTAACAAGTAAACAAGAAAGTCGGCTAAAGGTTCAAGAACTCTGCTCCACTCAATAAATAACAAAGAATACTAGTATTATTAGGTTCCTTTAATTAAAATGATCCATTTCATTCAACTTATTTTATTTTCTTATTTTTTCTCCCTACGTTTCGGCTCTTTGCCATTCTCAAGGGATCTCTTTATACTCCTTTATGCACTATACAATATATAAATATATATTTTGTCATAATTCAGTAAAATAAAATTAAAACTATTACAGGCTGACCAGCCCTGTCCTGGTTGTTATCATCTGATGCATAAAGGAGTATAAAGAGATTCCTTGAGAATGGCAAAGAGCCGAAACGTAGGGAGAAAAAATAAGAAAATAAAATAAGTTGAATGAAATGGATCATTTTAATTAAAGGAACCTAATAATACAATTATTCATTCAAACTATTCTTAATTGTAATAAAAATTAAAGAATACTAGAAGAAATAGGATACAAGATATTAACTTAGTGGTAGAATAGATTAATGTATAAATAAAATATCATGTACTAATGAAGATATGAGGTTTCACTGGAAAGTTTTATTAAATAATATAGATAAGTAAGTATAGAAATTGGAATATAATTATTGTTTCTAGAATTACTTACTATTGTGTACATTTCCTGTACATGCCCCAAGAAGGTTCACAACATTTAGATGTTGTCCTAAATGAGCCATTATCTTTAATTCAGTAGCCAAAGACTTCAAATGAGAAATATCAGCTGTTTTCTTAACCATTTTTACAGCAACAATTACAGGATCATCATCTTCACGAAGACCATAAGCTGTTCCTTTCAAAACTATTCCAAAAGCACCACTTCCAAGTTGTTTTCCTAAAAGTTTTAAAAGTAAAAACAAGATTTACTGGTAGCCATTTCTATACTAAAAATGATATGTCTCTTTATATTGAAATTGTTTTATATGATTAACTGGGAACAAGGAAAAATAAAATTGTAACATGATAATACTCAGGAAACCATCTGTTTGATAAAAAAAATACTTTAGTTTTTAAGAAATATGTAAGAATGATAACAAAAAGGTTACACACAGTGTTTTCTTTGTAGTAATAATAAATCATGTGTTATAAGGGATTGATTCATCTAATCTAAGAACCACACCCGTTACAAAATTTAATTGTTAGCATTTTTCAATTACTTCTAAGATTTTGACAGTTTTAAAGAAATTTTTCACTATAAGTTTTTGTAAGTAATATTAATAAAAAAAAAAAAAATAAAATAAATAATTCAGATTGAGTCATATAAAGAAAATATACATGTTTTCATTAACTATTATTATTTATATTTGTTTGTAAAGTTAGATTTTTAATCAACTATATAAGAAATATATAGTAAACAAATTTGCGAATTAATTCAAATAAAAAGTATAGGGGCAACTACTACAAATAAAAGTAGACAAATATAGTAAAATAAATTACTTATCCTTACCTAATTTCAATTTATCTCTTGGGAACTCCCATTTTTTATCATATGGTAGTAAATCAGCTTGTTCTCCAATATCAACATTTGGATCAATAGCTTCAACTTGACCTTCCGAAAAATTATACAAACCTACTGAAATAAGTTCTTTCCTTTTTTTTTGCTCTTTTTTATACTTCATGTAATATATTGCCAATATAATAACACAAACTAATATTATAACTATTAATCCTATTAGCAGCCACCATAATGACTTGGACTGCATGACATAGCCACCTGCAATATACATTAAAAAATGATAAAATGACCACTATATATGAAAATAAATTAACATAAGCACTCTTTTAAATTTTAAGTTCAATGGAACTTTGGTAATAACAAAAGCACAAATTTATAATTTCACTGTATCTATAAAACATACATTTTTTCCTAAAAGAGATTTTATTGTTGGAAATTGTGTACTTTTTTAATAATGTATAATCTTTTAATTAAGAAATTATTAAATATGATATCATACTTATTTTCAATTTGGTATGAGCACGAAGAAATCCAACACTATTTGATGCATTACATAAATAAACTCCACTGTCATCTATGTTAACATAAGTTAAACGCAGAGTATGGTTTCTATTTTCAAGCTTCACACGATCATTTTTCACTTCAAGAATTTGATTATCCTACAAACATAATATTCAACTTTAAAAATAATTAAATTAATATAACAGTTCTAATAACTTCAAAGTAGGTGATTTATAAAAAAAAAAAAAAATGATCATAAATATTGTTAGTATGTTAATCCTTATGTGTGTGAACATCTATTACTCGAATTTGTAAATCTGCTGTCTTTCCACTCTCTAAGGGACTGTTACTATACAATATCTTTAGAGGAAACTGTCTCTTAACCAACCCTTCCATTCTTACTACTGACCTTTCCTCCACCTTTCATTTCTTCAGAAAAACTTATACAAATTTCTGACCTGCTGCCAATGTGAATTTAAATCCGATTCACATGGTTTACCCATTTTTTAAAAATTAGTCTGCAGTAATTTTAGAAATATTATCTTTCCTAAAAATACAAGAGTATGTAAAAATAAGTATCCATTTTCCTTTTGAATTTGAGTATCTATTTTCCTTTTGAATTGAATTTGAGGTTATCAGTAGTGAAGCAGTACTGATAACCTCTGAAGCAGCAATGTCCAGCCAATCAACAGTTGACAAAAGTAAAAGACTACACCATTCGACAAACTAATATCAGACACTATCCTCTAGGTACAATAATTCATAAAATATATTCCAATGCAGAAACCAAAAGATAACGGTTAATTTCCATCATTAAACACTCCCTTCTAGTCATAAACCAGTAAAATCAAGAGGGCTTGCTGGACACAAAGTAGTAACCAAGGTATTAAATATCAAATACAAACTTATGAGATTCCTTTTGGATGAGCTACTGGTTTCTGAGGCAATCCATTTTACAGTATGATCCTAGAGATACTAAAGTTCTTTTTGACTTGATCCTGTTCTTTAATGTGTTGTCTACAGCCTCAGCATAAATCCAAGGAGATATAATAATTAAACTACTACTGAACAACCTTTTTGGCATTATGATTCAAAGTTGCCCACACCTTTAAAGAGAAAGTTTTTTGCCATATACATAAACACACAAGATAGTTGATATGCCCATAAACATTGTAACTTGATCAAATTAGCAAAAAGGATTTTTCTCCAGTGGATAATCTTGTAGCCTGAGATACTTCATGGTCACTACTGAGGAACTGTCTAATTTATGTTTGTTGTAATGGAAAGTTAAAAAAACGATTAATTAAAAAATCATTATTTATTAATATACATTGATTAGATACAATGATTTATTTTTAATAAGTATGATTCAACATTTATCAGTTAAATAATTATTATATGAGCCGTTTATATTGAAAGAAACATGGTGGATCTGCCAGAGAAGCTGGCTCCTGGAGGAAGGATCAAGAGGAAAGAGTGGTGGGACTGTGAGTGCGAGGAAGCAATCAGGAAGAAGTTCGAAGTATGGAAGAAGTGGATCCAGAACAAAACAGAAGAAGGATACAATAAGTACAATATCTCTTGGAAAAAAAATATTGCGCAAGACAAGACAAGGAAGTAGGTTGAGCAAATTCTGACCAACGTGACCTCGAAAGTGAAATTTTAAGGAGTCATCAATGGGCCCTTTATGGTCAGAACAGGGCTCAGGCGAAGGGGATTGTCTGTCCCTGGTACTATTCAATGTAGTGCTGGATAAAACAATGAAGAAGTTATGGGGAAAAAAATAGTGCAGGGGAAAAAATAGAGAGTAACTTGTCTGGCATATGCTGACGATTTGGCCATCCTGGCGGAATCTACAGATGAATCAATAGGGTAGCTAAACACCCTAAAATAAATGCTGAAAGAGTCGGTTTGAAAATATCATTTGAAAAAAATGGAGTTGATGACTACAGATAGAAACTTTCGGGGAAAAATAGTTAAAACAAAGTATGGGGAAATCATTTGTAGTAATGGGTCCGAGAGAAAGAGCATGAAGGAGAGGCTGGTCAAGATGGAAAGACTCAGCTTTGCCATGAGTAGCCGATACTTAAAAAATCTAGTGAGTGCAACACACGACTTTCACTTACCTCCATCATTTATATCAATTTAAGAATTTTTTTTTTTTAATCATTTATTGAAATTTACAACTGTATTAGTTAATACATCAAGTAAATAAGCTAACAGAGATACATGAAAAAGACTTGAAGAGTAAATGCCTATTGGCACTACTCACTGGGTAATCTAAACTAGAAGATCTCGAGGCCATCTCCTTAAATTTAAGAATTAAAAAAAAAAAATTAGAAACGAAAATAAATTGTTAAAAAATTATTTACATTGAATTTTAAAAGAAACATGTGTTTTATTAAATAATCTATTATATTATTATCAACGACAATTAGTTTGTTTTATTGGCTTTTCATCACTCTCCATTAACTTTTACGATAGTCTGTATAAGATTTTTTCTAAAATCTTTAGCATTCCAACGGTATATTATACATGTATATTACTGTTCTCAAGTTCAAAAACAAAAATTGTATTAAAAAAATATTTTTTGCAGTTATCTCCTTTAGTTGGATATTGAATTCGTTCAACTTATATATTTATCTGTTTATTAGCAATGCTAATCAGATGATATGGTCAAATTTATAAAAAACTACAAAATTAAAGGTACTTTAAAGGAATAAATTTTGAAATATCAGCATTTAAGCCCTGCCAGACTATTTCAATCAGAATAAAACCTTCATGATACTAAAGCCCATCCAATTTTACATTAATTAAATCAAATCATCAAAATCAAAATTGTTAGAGCTGATTTTTGAAAAAATCATACATAGGTGCAAAATGCATGGTATTAAGAGGCTTTCTGGTTAGCTGATTTTAATGAAAAAGTTGCAGTAACTTCTCGGGCATATAGTTGTCTTAAATATAAAGTTTCGTTTCTGCGCTGAATTTACCACACACACACGCACACGCACATACACAACACACACACACACACACACACACCACACCACAACACACACACACACACACACACAGAGACCTTTTTACGGGACTCAGGGGCCCTAAAATGTGTATTCCCATTGAAAACTGGAATTCAAAAATGTTCATGATCGCAATAATTTCCCTTACTATATATTTCATATATAGGTAAGTAAAAGTAAAATGGATCTTTCAATAAGAGCAAAAATAAGACTCTATAACACGGTTGTCAAACCGGCTATTCAGTATGGAATGGAAACAGCTTCTCTTCCTAGCTTAAAGAAACTTTGGAAATAGAGTGGAAGATCTTGAGGAGGATTTATGGGTCAGTAAAGTTAAGGAGGGATATAGGCTAAGGCCTACCAGAGAGCTATACAAAGAAATGGATGATCTGGAAATGGACATTAGGTTAATGAGGCATTTCTACGGTCATGTGGTCAGGATTAGCCCGAGCAGAATAAATAGGGAGATCTTAGGGAAAATGTGGGGATATAAAGGGGGCCTGGGAGTATACTCAGCAGATAAAGAAAGAAACAGTGAAATTGGGGATCTCAAATCAGGATTGTCTCAATGAGGATGAATATAGGGAACAATTAAGGAAGATAAAGTTCTTTGTGGGTGCCGAAGGGGAAATGTATGGAGTAAGGAAGAAAGAAAAGTTCAGTATGAAAGAATGAAGAAGATTTGGGAGGAGAGGCAGAGAGGGGGGTGTGTGGTCAAAGTTGGGAGAAAATGATATTTGCATGGTCTATAAGGCCATTTTCTTCAAAAAAAAAAGAAAAGTCCAAAAACAGATGAAGGTAATTTAAATTAATTAGAATTTAAAAAGTTAACCTCAGTTTTTGGACAATTGCATAAGTTGAATAATCAGTATGTTCAATAAAGCAGCTTAACAAAAAATATCACAATTTAATTATAAATGTACTAAGATCACTTTCCAAATAAACACCTTATTTATATATACATACCTTTATATATACTTATATCAAATATTAGTTATAAATTGTCAATTGACCAACAACAAAAAACAAAGATAACCATATTAGAGAAAAATGAAATACCTTGTACCAAATAACTACTGGTTCGGGAATGCCAGTCACAGAGCAGTTTAAACTGATAGATTTTCCTGCATCAAGGGATATTTCGTTTTCCATGTTAGCAATATTTGTGAATGATGGAGCTTTTGTATCTAAAACATATAGTAGTGTGACTAAAGGCTCATTTGTCAATGATCATTAATAGTCTTATTCTTATGTTAATATTAATAATTAATTAACAATTATTCAGCTTCCCTACTTAGACAGAGAAGCCCTGATGAAGACCCTCAATGTAGGTCAAAACTTTGGTTAATAAATAATTTTTCATTATTTTCTACTCTTTTTTTTTTTTTTTTTTTTTTTACTACAACCTGAATCATCTTATCCTTCATCATTAATATTCTTATATTATTCAGACAATTTTAGAATACCTGATCAATATGAATACTTCAAGAAAAAGTAACTGAGCTGATCACCACATCGAAAAGGTGAAAATCTGCTTGATTCCTTAATATTAACACATTAGATTAAAATAATAAAATCAATTATGTAAGTAACAATACCTTGAACTAAAAGTTTGAACTCCTTTTCTTTATATTCATGTGTCAGGAATGATCGAGCTCTACAGATATAGTTTCCTGATTTATTAGAGTTGATATTTGATAGATATAAAAAGGTTTGATGTGAAAAGAGAGTATCATTTGTTTTTATAGATATTCCTGTACCTGAAAATATTGTTTTGTTAATTATACTATTTACAATTATTTTATCTGATAATGGCTTGTAAGGCTGAGGTAACATATATTCAATAAAGATAGAGAATTGATTGGTGTGATTTATAGGCGTTCAACTACGGGTGGTCATCAACGCCTTAAAGATAGAGAAGAATATCAGCTTACTAACATAAGATGCCATTTTCTTTTCTTTTATTAAAGCATTTAAGTGTTGTAATACTACAAAATGAGATATTGTTGGTAAATGATCAACTGTAATATATAGCATGTAAATACGTATTCAGGTTTCAGTTAATACAATTTTCATTGCTAAATCTAACATTTAAATCAAACCATGTGAGGAATCATTAAGGCTAAAATTAGATAAGAAATTAAGATATTTTTATAGGGAAATGACAGAAGTCAATAACCACACACATTAAAACAGGAAGCACAAAATCATTTATCAAACTAGCAAAGTTCAGAAAGCAGTTGTTTTGGAAACAACGACAACAGTCTGAAAATGTTTAAATATAACATGATCAGAGCCCAACCCTTGATTCATTGAGTCCTAATAATGAACCCTAAAGGAGTATTGTTATACTGTTCAAGCAGTCATTTTATTTTATTTTTATTTAATTTTTGTGAAAACAAACTCATATTTTTGTATTTATTTTTTTATAACCAAGTTGAAGATTTGATACACAATATTTTTTATAAATACTGAAAAATAAACTGGAATAAAAAGCAGATTGTTCATAACCATGAAATTATTTTTTCATAGTTACCCAAGAGCATTTTCGAATTCTATGACAATAGGCCATGATTTGATAAACCTTGGTCTCTGTTGAAAATGAATACTTTTTCTACTGATGAAGTGATAAAGAAAAATATAGATTTTGGGATTCACAACAAATCATGAAAATAAGTCCCTACGTAGAAAAAAATTGTTCTCAGAGTTGATAGAGATAGAAAAAGCAGAATAATTGGGAATTGCAAAATTAGAATGAAATGACAATGGACATCAGTTTCTTCAGATCTGTGATCAACTGGGCCTTTTAATTGCAAATTCTATTATTTAGAACACAAAGATCTATAAATTCATATGGTGTAATGAAAGAAGACCAAACTAGTTTATAATGTAACAATTAAATTAAGTTTGATTAAAATAAAATATATAAGAGTCCATAGAGTCCAGATATACAGGGTCAAATGTGGGTCAGACAATTCATCATCCTCATCTGGCACAACAACTCGTCACAGAGTCTGGGCCACCTACAGTAAGCATCAACCAGTTGGCTCTATCTTGCACTGCATTTCTCCAGTCCCTAATACTGAGCAAGGTCTTAGCATCTTCTGTGACAGCCTACATCCACCTCAGGTTAGGCCTCCCCACTATTCTTGTGCCATGGATTTCTTCCATGAGGATCGTCTTGGGAATTGACATATCCTTCATTCTTGCTACTTGTCATTGCTAGATGCCCATCTGAGTCTCCAAAGCTAGGCAACCATGAAAACATCAGGGCTACTACAGAATGAAGCAGTTAAATAATCGTTTAAATTTAGCTTCGAGATCTCCAGAGACACCCCCAAACACTGTACAGCAGTAGTCAAAATGGGGGAATGATAAGGAACAAACTAGAAGCCAACGGGTTTTAAGTGGAAGTAGGTGACAAAGGTGATTTAGGAGTTTTAAGGTGGATATGGTGCGTTGAGAGATTTCGGAGACATGGTTTTTCCAGGAAAGAGTTTGATCGAGGATGATTCCGAGGTTTTTAACGGTTTGGTGGAACTTGATTGGATTATAATTGAGGAAAAGTGTTGGGATTGGATGAAGGGTTTTAAGGAGGGAATTAGAACCTATTACCAATCGCCTTTGTCTTCTCTGTATTTAACTTAAGCTTGTTGGGTGCTGCCCAATAACTGATTCTCTTCAGATCTTCTTGAAGTTATTCAATTGCTTGTAATAGGTCCGAAGGAGGAAAGGATAGGTAAATTTGGATGTCATCTGCATACATATGGTATTGGGAGTGGTATATATGATTGGGAAGATCATTGATGTAAATGACAAAGAGGGTGGGATATAGTGATGAACCTTGAGGAACACCACAGGATAGAGGCCTGGAACTACCACAAACTGTGAAAGGTCGGAAAGGAAGGATTTGAACCAGGACAAAGCACTGTTGGATAATGGGAGGTTTTTTAGTTTGGTAAGAAGGATTTTGTGGTCAACTGTATCAAATGCTTTGGAAAAACCTAGAAGGATCAGGATGGTTATTTTTTGATGTTCGATAGCAGATTGTAGGGCGTGGATTATTTTTAGAAGAGCAGATTGTGTTGAATAGCCTGGTCGGAAGCTGGATTGAAGAGGGTTGATAATGGAACACTCTTCCAGAAAATTTGATAATTGATTTTGAACTAGGCGTTCTAATGGTTTGGAGAGGTTTAAAAGTAGAGAAATAGGATGGAAATCGGATGGTGAGGAAGGATTAGGAATTTTATTTAGTGTACGAACTAAGGCGGTTTTCCAAGAGATAGGGAAAATGGAGTTTTCTAGGGAAAAGTTGTAAATATGATATAGGATTGGTAAAATAACAGGGAGACAGGACTTTATTAATTTTACTGGAATTTTGTCTGGTCCGTAATCATTTGTCTGGGATTTAAGGATAACTGTTATTAATTCGTCATATGGAACATGGTAGAAGAAAAAACTTTCTGGATTGAATTTGTGGTGTTCAAAATTGGTAATGGAAGATGAGCCAGGAGATAGGGATACAAAGTGATTATTGAGATCGTCTGGTGTGACAGGAATGAAATTGCAGTTAGCGGAGTCTGGGAGGGATAATCTTTGGATTATTTTCCATTTTGATTTGGAATCTGGAGCATTGGAAAGGGCTCTATGGATGTGGAGGGACTTAGCAGGTCTCACTGCTTCTTGGATTTCATTACGTAGAAGTTTAAAACATGTATAGTAACCAGGAAAGCGGTTACGTAAATGTGTATATATATTATATATATATATATATATATATATATATATATATATATATCAATGAACTCCTTTTGTGAAACAGCAAAACATATATCTTACAAATATTGAACCAAAAGAAAGCTTAGGACAATGATGAGAAAAGCATGCTAAACTCTCTCCTTTGCATTAATACTCAGTAATAAGAGTGCACAAGTTGAAAGTGTGTTACATGGCTCTGAGCTATAGATAATTAAGAAGACTCATCAGGGACAAGAGAAAAATAATCTACCGTTCTATCCACTAGACCAAGCTGCTCCTAGTCCTGTAAATATATGTCCTTTTTCCTGTGCATTCCTCTTAGACTGATAATAAAATTGATTACAAGTAAATTTATAAATATTACCTATTAGAAATTTTCACCAGATATTGGCCATATCTGTGTAAGTTTTGTCTAAAGAAACAACTATGAACACCTTTTATACTTAACGACAGAAACACACATTGATCATATTCAACATAACCCTCATTTAGTAAAGGAATAATTGGTTTCATTTTTAATAAATAGTATCTTTTTTTTTTATATTTGATACATTTATTTTCTTCTCAATAGAAAATAAAATACAATGTAACTTACTTAGAGAATTTTTCAATAATTGCTCCTCAGAGTCTTTATCAGTTTTATATATCCAGTCAATTTCTTCATAATATTCATATTTTGATGCTCCACATCCTAATAATATATCATCAGAACTAAGAACACGATGTCTTGGACCCCAAATATCAAATCCTTCATTTACATCAGACACTCTGAATTGTATCAATTCTTCTTTTCGGCCAAGATAATTTTCAGCCGAACAAGTGATGATGCCAGATTCACTAGCATAAACATTAATTGTTGATAGCCACTTCACTTGATTTATTTTTATTTAAAGGTTTTGAATCCTGCAAAAAAATTAATCGACATAATGTAAAATTATTCGTAGTAAAAATTCCTACTACCCAAAAAATGTAGTAAACTATAACTTCACTTCATTTATATCAATTAGTGAAAATGTTTTTAATTTCAGCTAAACTTTCATAAATAAGGACTTTTGTTGTTGAAATATGTGTAGCATTGAGAGCACAAATAAAAGACCAACAGCTTTGCTTAAAAACATTTTTACTAGATTAAGCAAGAGGATAACATAAGTTGAAATTATAAAAATTAGTTGAAATTGAAATGTGGAAAGGCCATTTTGGCCAGATTGAGAGGAAAAACAATTGTAATTTCATTTAAAAAATAACAAAAATTCAAAAAATTCCTGTCTGGTCTAATATCATTTATTTAAATTAAATGTAAATATAAAAAATTAAAAAAAAAAAAAAATTACAATTAGGACACCAGGATCCTCATGATCCACTGGACAAAATGCTTCATAATTTGTGCACTGATGAAAGGTCCATCTGACAGTAGGTTCAGGGAATGCAACAGTAGTGCAATTAATTTGCTCTTCCTTATTTATAACAAAGTATCTTTTTTTATCATAATGCAAATAAACTTTAGGGCGATCTGAAAATAAATCATTAAAATTTTATTAATTTTTTTTAAGACATATATATTTAGTATAAGTATTGATTACAGTAGTGGAAATAAGTCTTCTGGATTAATCGTTAGTCGTGGATAGAGTGTTAGTCAAATAAATATTGAAGTAATTGGAAAAAATTAGTATTTTCTAGTAGTTTTAGTTTAGAATAAGGATTAAAAGTAAGAACCTAGTTTAGATGAAGCACTGATTTATTCAATAGGAATGAGCAGAAATTTATTGAACATTTCTGTATAAGATCATATATTTAGAATGAAGGATAAATGTAATCTTATGGGATTATGTATGTCCAGGAAAATCAATGTTGTGGATTCTGATATACATACGTGAGTTTAAGGAATAGGATCATTTTCCAAAGGAAAAATGTTTGGTGGTTGGATATAATGAAATCGTGTCCAGATGCTTAGTAGGAGGTTAATTGGTGGATGATGAAAGATATTGGGTTGATGCAAAATTAATGCAGGTTTCCTCTATTGCAATATCTTAATTCCAATTGTGTAAACAAAGCTAATCCTAACATTGATCATTATTATACCAAAACAAACCTTATCTAATACCCTCTCTTTCACCATGAATTTGTTTAGTAAAATCGTTTTGTTCAGTGTGTTCAAAGGTCTTGAATCGAAAATGTCAAAGTGCGATTTTCGTCAAATTTATTTTTACGAATTTAAATTAGGGCGCAGCGCTGCGCAAACGGCTCGTAATATTAATGAAGTGTGGGGTCAGGGGGCTATTAATGAGTGCACGGTGCAGCGTTGGTTCCAGAAGTTTCGCAGAGGAGATTTCGACCTCGAAGACAAGGAAGGTCGGGGCCGTCATCTTGCTCTGGACAACGACCAGCTGAGGTCAAAAGTGGAAGAAGACCCAACCAAAACTACACGAGAAATGGCGGCGGAACTCGGAACTCAAAAATTGCAACGTCTTTGCCCAGCATTGATGAATCGGAAGGGGCCGATCCTGCTCCACGATAACGCCAGACCACACGTTGCACAACCAACGCTTCGACGACTGCACGAGTTGGGCTACGAAGTTCTCCAACATCCGCCTTATTCACCTGACCTCTCTCCTACAGTCTTCCACTTTTTCAGGCATCTGGACAACTTTTTGAGGGAGAAAAATTTTCAAAACCAGGACGACATTGAAAATTCTTTTCGTGATTTCATTGAGTCCAGGGATTCGGATTTTTTTTCTGGTGGAATAAGAAAGCTTGTTGAACGTTGGCAAAAGTGCATTGATTCAGATGGAAATTATTTTGATTAAATATATATGGTTAAAGTAAAGACATGGCGTATTTACAATACCTACTAAAAACCTGCATTAATTTTGCATCAACCCAATAAATTGTAAATACCTGACAGACGGTCTTATTTTATATATGACTATTATTATTTGCATGCTCCTTTTTGAAATATATTTAATTATTTCTTAACTTGCTTAAAATTAATTGGATCAAAAATGTTTGTAGCAATTGCTTCAATTGTTTAAGATTAATTTTTGTTTAGATCTTAAATTTCTACTTCCATTTCCTTAGTCAATTCAATCTAATGAGTTTTATCTAATGATTATACTGTTCCAAGGCACTTAACAAGGCAAGTTAGTTTGTTGAAAATTATTAATTTTACTGGGCAAAATGTTTCTGTTTCCATCCGTCCAGGCTCGGATCAGAATAAGCCTGGGGTATCTCCTGCTAGTTGTAAAAGGCGACAAAATTAAATTAAAACAGGGTAAATAGAAGGAGCATTACATTAACATAGCATGTTAGCTTTCATAACATCGGTAGAAGTTTGAATTATAAAACTAAAAGGAATGGAATATCTCGTGCAAAAAAAATAAACACTAAACAATGATACATCATATTAAAGTATAAGGTTTCTTTTCATAAAATCAGATAGTACCTACCTTCAACCAATAATGTCACATTCACGGTTTTTTTATCTATACTGCTTTCTGCTTCCAATGTATAAATACCTGAATCAAAAATTGAAATGTTCTTCACGACTACTTTAGTTTGAGTAGAGTCAGTATTAACTTCATATTTCTCTGGGTTGATAAGAGCATGATTTGAAGGTCCAAACCTAAAACATAGAGGAATAAAGAAAACAAGTTAAGCAATAAAATTAACAAGCAATTAATGATTCAGAATCATTGCTTTGAAACTCCACTTTTAAAAAGTTAATAAAATATCCAATATATACCTTATTTTAAAAGATAAATTACATCTAATCCATGTTATACTATTAAAAGGAGAAGTTAAAAAAATATATAGATATATTTTTTTATATTTTAATAAATAGTTTTTATCCTAAAGCAATTATAAATAAAATTAGGTATAAGGCTTTAAAAAATAATAACAATGTAATGCCTAATAACAATAGTGAGATAGTAGCCCATAATTTTTCTTTGCAAGATTGAAACCCGGAAAGTTTGTTTGTTTGTATTTGGTTTTAAGGCGTAAAACCCTAAGGTCATCAACGCCTAGAGGTACCTGGAAAGTAATACCAAACCAATATCTCAAACCAGCCTAAAACAGATTTTTGAAACCATTTCTATAAATAAAAACATAGAAAAAGAACTTACAGTCCCTCAACCAACTCCCCAAAAATTTCAAGTAAACATATAAAAATATAAATCATTAGCATACGTAAAAGACCTTACTAAAAATATCAAAATGTTTAACAGCATGGATATTAATGAATTTGAATTTGCACTAAAACCCGCGTACCCCACTAAATCCTTAAGATTTTAACAAAAACCAAAGACAAAATACCTACTCTAAATCAACATAACTTAATTTACATAATTTCAAGCAAGAATTGTGATAAATCTTACATTGGTAAGATCCAAAGATCTCAAAACCCAAATTTATAACATGAATCATGTGAGATTTGAAGGAAGCAGTTCTGTAGGAGGGAATGAACAGGTTCAGGGACTGGGATCATTGTGTTGATAGAGTGTACAGAGGAGAGTGGGGTGAACATGTTATAGATATAGAAAGGTTTTTTGTTCTGAAAGATTGGTAAAAATGGGTTCCTAGGAAGTATTGCCGTCGGAATTTCGGATAAAGCCACTTCAACTCGGACGTTCCAGATTCCAGTCTCACAATAAATTATTTATAGGCTTAATATATATGTTTTTATAATTAATTTTTGTTTTTTCATATTTTAACATTTAAATGTTTAGTTTTTTAACTCATCAAAAAAGTTTTGTCTTTATTGGTTAAATTACAATGATATTTATTTACAGTTTAAATTATTATAAAAGTAAATCAATTACCAATACAATTTAGCTGATGGAAATGCTTCAATATGTACAATCCAATGTGCTTCTCTTTCTCCTGCTCTCACCACAATCACATCTTTACCTTCTATTGATAAATTTAAATATGTCACATTAGCAGCTGAAACAAAATAAAAACATACATATCTGTTATAAAAGTAACTAAATATATTTATGCTATAATTACACATTCAAAATCAATAAATTTACATACGGTGTATTTTCATTTCAAATTTATTGGCATTAGTATTTTTCGAATGATCAGTAACATAGCAGGTGTAGATGCCACTGTCATTGATAACAACATTTCTTATGGTCAAAATTTTTTTTGCTTTTCTTGTGTTCATATTTCCTACAACACCTTTAGATGTCGATTCATTGAATGAAATTCTATTCTGAAATATAGAACAATTTCTATAAAACTTTATAAACTTAATGGCTTAGACCTAACAGAAATATTATTTATACTTATGTATCTTAGATAATCATCAGATGGAAAATAATGAAAAAAATATTAATTTTTAAATGGGAGACAAGGATTGTTTCAGTAATTAAGTAGGATAAATATGACATATACACATTCAACATATTGATTAAGGACTTGAAAATAGAAATGTCAATTGAAGGAACGTTAAGCAATGAAAAATTGAATAATTTTTTTTTTTTTTTTAGGAGAAAAGAATAGTTGAAAACATAAGAAATACAATGAAATAATTTATTTCACAATTTTATGATGTTAAAAACATTAATTAGATAAAATGGATACATACATCTGAGCGGTCTACTTTTTCAGGAATTAGCCACTCTATGAGAACATTAACACCTAATGGTACATCTACAGAGCAAGAGAGATCAATGTCTTGCCCAACAACAATGTGAGAACCTTCTGATCCAATAACTTCAATAATTGGTTTACGTATATCTTCCGATTTAGCTAGGCATTTAAAAAAACAAAAATTAAAAAATATTTTTATAGGTTATTCCATACAATTTATATAAATAAAATTTATAAATGATGAATTAATAATACTTAACACCAAAGTTTTAAATAATTAAATCAAGAAGTTGTTTAAAGTTAAAATTAAAATAATAAATAAAGTTGGTTGAGGTGCAGTCAACAGAGAAAACAAACAATAAGCAAAAATTTCGTTTGTTATCTATTTCGGCCTAAGCTTCCTTCAAGATCTTCTAGTAGGTTTTTCATTATTAAATTAACTAAACATATTTTTGTTGAGGACTGTATATACAATGAACTTCATATCAACTTTTATTTCATCAAATCTTGTCTGTTAAACAACAGAACTTAGTGAAATTCTTTCTTAACTATTATTCTTTTCCAAATGATTTGGTGTTCCTGATTACATTTTTCTCTTGTGGGAGTGCGGTTATCTACAGCATCACAGTTACTCGTCTATGATCATTTATACTTGTTAGCCAGCATTTCTCATTATTTTTGTTTTCTTGATATCCTTTAAACCGTAATTTTTATATTTATCATCTATATTCCTTAGATATCCTGTTAAATTACAACAATATTTGCATGTTCTTAGGACTCTCTCTTTTTCACTCATTTCTCATCAATTAAATTTTAAATTTTCATAATACAAGCTGCAAAAATTTTTCATATATTCTATGTATAATATTAAATATTTCATATTATCATTTCTTGCTGTATCAGTATTTATCCTTCATTACTTTTAACCTTTTATGCTTCAATATTTTATTTTTTTGTCCGAATGAAGACCAACGACTAGGCTGAAACCTCAGCACATATTAATACAATTATTTCACTTACTGTTTATTCTCTCTCTAGATGTATCCTCCAACAATGTCATCACTATATCTATGGCCAAAATATCACCACTAATAAATATATTTCATGCCTGATGATTTTGACGACAAACGAAACAACACAGTTACTTAGTAAAGCTAACATAATACTGTAAAATAAGTTGCAATATTTATTTTTATAACCGTTTGTTGATTTTAAATGAAAAATATAAAAATAACAACCAAGCAAATACATGGTGTTTAAGTATTTACTTCCCAGTATCCTTTTTTCTTTTCTTTTTTTTCCCCTGTTTTTCTTCTGCAGTGTTTTAAGAATTTTTTTAATTAAAGTTGGCTCATAGTTATGTTGAATGAGCTTTCTTTTTGAGCTGAAGTGGACTTTATAGTCTCTTCTAGTTCTCCAGTCCACTTGAATCAGAAATTACTAATTGAGAGAGATATTTTCAATAAAGAATTCTCGTATGAAAACTAATTAAAAAAACATATCAATGAATTTTGTAAGTTGTCACATTCTAAATGTTCATACAGTAAAAAAATATAACTGTAACTTGGGGGGAAAAAAACTGTTTAGCAGATTCAAAAATAAGAAACCTGTTGAGTTTAACTCTGGCAGTTTCCAAACTGTTCATGCAACATTCATTGAATTCTCGCTGCATACTTAAATGACTTTAAATATTTAAATACTGAGTATTTTTTTAAGTCTACTCATTTAGAGATTAAACACAAGTGGCTTCTTTGTTTAAAGTAAACAAATAAGAAGCCATGAAATGATTACACTCATATAATACTGCATTGTTCCACCCACAAGAACTGTTGGGAACTAACACATAATTGTTAATACATTACTAGTTTTTGTTTATTTAGCTTGATTAAAATACCCCTTTCTGGATATAAATGATGATTTTAAAAACTGTGATTTTGTTTACAGTATTTAACTATTTTCGGGCTAATAGTGCAGAAAAAAAAAAATTGTAGACTCATTTAAGATTCAATCCATCATAATATGATGTAACCAGAGGAACTCAAACAGGTATAATATGTTCAAGACAACATCCAGGTTTGATGTTCAAACCACATCATTCAGTTACTTTTGAGAGTGATTAACAAGGCCTCATATCTCTTAGATCATTTTTACCTTTCATATTTATTGAGGTAATTTTTCAACCAATAATTCTTTACAGAGATAAGCAAAAAATATTCTGAAAAATAGTGACTTGTTGCACTATTAAGATGTGTCAGATAGGAAAAATCACCAATTACAATAAATTTAAAATTAGATTTTCTATGAGAATCCTTTATTAAAAATATTTCTTTCTCCATAAAAAAGAAACTTCATTCATCATAATCTAGACCTAAAGCTCTGTGGGTTCGGGGATAGAATAGACCCACAGTATTTACCGTTTGTCTTAAAAGGCGACTAAAGGGACAACTCTCCGTTGACCTGTTACCTACATCCCACCCAACCCTTCCAATATTCCCTTCTCATCCTATCCTTTTAATCCTGAATCTCATAAACCCCCACTGCCATACGGGTTAGAACGAAAGTTCAAAGGCTAAGGGAGTAAACCCTGACAAAAAATCCCGGCCCTCCAGGTTGGGGGTTGGGCGCAGGGCTAAACACCCGGTCCCATAAAAAAGTTATGCTGTTTTGGAATCTCAACAATGCCTTGGAAATGAATGGAATAAAGGAAACAAACCTGGACTTATGAAAAGGACTTTTAAAATTGGCACATGGAATGTTGGATCCTTTTATAGAGCAGGTGCCTTCAAGGAACTCAGGGATGTGGCTAGCAAATGTAACCTTGATATAACAGCACTACAGGAAGTAAGATGGACTGGTGAAGGGACCTTAAAGAGGAATGACTTCACTTTGCTACATAGCAAGATGAGTACGAATTTGGAACAGCTTTCCTCGTCTCAAACAAAATAACAAACGCAATTATCGATTTTTAACCAGTGAATGAAAGGAGAATTCAGCAATATTAGTCTAATATGTGCACATGCCTCAACAATGGATAATGAAGAGAAGGATTAAGAGGCTTTCTTAATTGGAAATCATAGCTTCAAAGTGGTTAAAAGCTTCCAGTACCTTGGATCTACCATAAATGATCAGCTGGATGAAGGGGAAGAGGTCAGAAAAAGAATCATGCTGGGGAATAGAGCATATTTCGCCATGTGAAAAATTCTGAAGAGTAGGCTGGTCAGTAATGCCACAAAGTTCAGAATGTACAAAACGTTAATAAAACTTATTGAGACCTACGCTAGTGAAACCTGGATTATGGACAAAAATACGAGCAATTTACTGGACCAGTTTGAGCGAAGGATACTAAGGTACATTCTAGGACCGATACCTGAAGGCGGAACATGGCGGCGTAGGAAAACTAAAGAGATCTATAATCAATTTAAAGATCTGAACGTCTCAGCCAGCATAACAGTCCAGAGATTGAAATTGTTTGGCCACCTGATGAGAATGGAGGAAAGCAGGATACCAAAACGACTTTACGAGGGCATACCGGATGGAAAGAGAAGCAGAGGGAGACCCAAGGGCCGCTGGAGAGACAGTGTTCTGCAGGACATACGGTAGACCAAAGACAACACAAGGCAAGCAAGGAGCAGAGAAAGCTAGGGGCTGCTATAAGCACCTGTTGAGCTGAGGAAGAAGAAGGCCTAAAGTATCATTTAAAAACTCTAAACTAAAAATAAAAAAAGGATAGCAGAGAGTATGAAACACCTGTGTTAAGTTTTATTTTATTTTACTTTCACTATATATGAAATATAAAGTAAGGGAAATATTTGTGATTTTAACAAAGGTTTTACGTAAAAGTCAAGTGTTGCATACATCAGATTTTTTTCTTTATACATTGCAATACTAGAATTATACTTCTAAAATAACCCCTATGGTCACTTTAGCACAGACTTTTTTTTAATTATTTATTGATATTTACAACTGTATTATATAACACAACTAGTAAATAGGCTAAAAGAAAATAGACATAAACAAGACTTGTAGAAAATCTACCTATCAGCAGCACTCTTAAAATATTCTAAACTAGAATTTGTTGAAATCCCTAACATATATTTTTTTCATTAAAACCAGCTGAGCTGTTCAAGAGAACCCACTTTTTTAAATTTTTTCTTTCCGTCTCCATAACTTCCCTCCCATAAGGATAATGGGGCTAAAATTTTGCAAAAGGTGGTTCCTCATGAGTGTGAATCAATGGTATAAATTTGGTTCTGATATACGTGGGGGCAAATTTCACATGCTTATTCCACTAGAGGCCCTTTGCTAGAGTAATAGAACCACCCAAAGTACCTAAAACTGGAAGTTCCAAGTAACCTAAAGAACCGATAGCTAAGGCCAGGGGTCTTAGGCTCTGAAACATAGCATTAAGAGCCTAGATCCTAGCCAGAAACTTTTGCATCAGGTGCAAGAAAAGTAGAGATATGGAAGGCAGACAGAAAAGTTATACCAAGGTTGCGAGCAGGCGATTGACCACAATAGTTCCATGTAACTTTCCCATGACTTAGCTGTCTCAAGAGCAGTGCAAGGTACTGAAAGAAATAATAACAGAAAATAAGGACCAGATTGATGAGGACAATGATGATCCTGGGCGAGTAGACAAAATGGGTGAGTGCATCTTTTTCTGTGACAATAAATTTATGCTGTCTTTGCTTAAAAATATTCTGCCTTCCATAACCTGGAGGAGGGTACAACTCACCGAATAGAAGATGTAACAGATGTCATGAAAATAACCAAAGAAGAGCTGTTTTCCCTGGAAGAAAACTTACAGGTGACATATTGATGAAGATGCTAAAGGAGTAGGGGAGAGGTATACAGAATGAAGGCATTGCTGACGTTCGCAACTGGAGACACAGATACACTAAAAAACTGAACAAGGTAAACTTTGCAGTTATACTTGACTTAATTTATACATTTTCCCTATCATTTGAGATTCCAAGAATAATCAACTTGGAAATTTGTGAAACATTTTAATAATGAACATAAGACAAGGAAAATATACTGGTTTTAAGGAAACAGCATAAAATCCTGCACGCAGTTACCCTAAATGGCTCTAAAATTGCAAAAAGTAGAGCTATAGGAAAGCCCATCAACTGAACCATACTGTACTCTATAAAATTATCAGTGGTAACGGAAAATCTTGTCTCTCTTTCTATTACATCCTTCATTATCCTTTTTAAGATTAAAAGAATATTGAAGAGAAGATAATTGATCATAACTAAATTGAAATAATAATATATGATTATTTTAAAACTAACAATCTTACTTTAGTCAAATAATATAGTTTATAACTAAATATATTTATGATAATATATTATTAATGAAATAAGAAAATAAAGTTTCAAACCATGCACATGCAACAATCAGATAACACAAACAAATCACAAAAAAAAAAAAAAAAATGCAAAAAACAAATAAACTGTACATAAAAAAAGAACAACTAAAGATAGAATAAAAAAATGTGAGCTAACTAATTTGAAAATTCAATACACAATTACATTAAGTAATAACATTTAACTATATACTATATGAAGTGAGTAAAAATTTGCTCATATAAAATTGATTGTTGAAATCACCAATTGAAAAATATTCTGGTGAAATAGATAGAAACTTATTAATTAGAAAGTTTTTTTAATTAGGAAATCTCTATAAAATTTATAGGATCAGAAATGACTATAATTTGACATTTTCTGTTGAACTATATTTTCTTCACAAATCTAATAAAATAATACTTCTTTAATTTCTCTAACCTATACCTTTTAAAACTAAATCAGTATTTTAATGACTAACTAATGAAAAACAGAAAATATTAAATGTGCTAAAACATTAGTGATCTTTCTTTAAACATAATAATTGAAATGAAGATATTCATGAAAACTGCTTAGGTTTTAGAAAAATTTTCCAAAGGTTGAAAATAAGTTTACCTGCCATAATTAGAGGTGAAAAAAAATTAAGGAGACAGATTCATATAGGAATAAAATGCTTACAGGTTACAGCTAAACACATTCAAAGAGAAAGGTATCTAGGATAAAGTAAGAAAATGCTTTTATCATTGCCTGGTGCATTGTTATGGACATCACCCAATTAACAGGGATGTATATAAGTCCAAAAAAAATTTAGAAATGTTTAAAAAATATAAAAGAGTAGAAGTTAAAAGAAAATGACTTTTATCATTGAACGAAACAGGAAAAATACACAAAATTTGCCAACAAGTACTTTTTTTTTTTTTTTTTTTTTTTTAACTTTAAATCTTTATTCACACCTGTAAATAATACAATGAACAATCAGTGAATGTGCGGTCAATATTAAGAAACATGGCGTGATAGGCATGAGGGAGAGCAGCACCCAGCGGTACCTACTCCTGGCATGAAATTAGTGTATATTACTAAAGGAGAAGGTCTCTCATCCAACTCCTCTTCAGCCTTCTGTAGGCATTTCCTGGCATGAGTGTTGTTGCCATGTCATTGATTAGTGTGTTAGGGTGACCTTGTAGTTTGTCGTGGAAACGTTTGTAGTGTGTCCGTATGTGCTCATTGACGGTTGGCATCTTAAGGTCAGTATGTAAAGTTATGTTGCTAACGTACCACGGTGCTTTTGTAATTGTTCTAAACGTTTTAGCCTGAAAGATTTGAAGTTTGTTAATGTGAGTCTTTTTAGCTGTCCCATATAGCTGTGATGCGTAAGTCCAAATAGGTTTCAGTAGGTAAGTATAGGTGTTTAATTTCTGTCGAAGTTTTAGTTTCGAGTGTTTTGAAAAGAGTGAGTAAAGAAGTCTCAGTCTTTGGTTAAGGGTTTTCTTTTTTTGGTTAATATGCGGGCCCCAAGTCATTCTTCTGTCAAACGTCAAACCAAGATAATGTACAGTGTCCGTCTGTGGAATTTGTGTGTTGTCTAAGAAAACGGGAGGACTCGTGTCATGTCGAAGAGTAAAGGTGATATGGTGTGATTTGTCATTATTCAATCGGATTTTCCAGAGTTTGAACCAGTCATGTAATTTTATTAGATGTTGTTGTAGGATCTCTGAGGCGTGGGTTGCAATTTTATGTTTTGTTAAGATCGCTGTGTCGTCGGCATAAGTCGCTGTTAGAATATTGGGGCTGTAAGGTATGTCATGAGTGTAAATAATGTAGAGTAACGGAGCGAGCACTGCACCTTGGGGTACTCCTGCTGCGATAGATCTCATGGCAGATAGCTCTGATCCCTGTCGAACGGAGAAAAATCTGTGAGAAAGGAAAGAATGAATAATGAGGTAGTAGGTAGGCGGAAGGATAGTCTTGAGTTTGAAGAGAAGCCCCTGGTGCCAAACTCTGTCGAAGGCTTGAGCAACGTCGAGAAATACGCCAGTAGTGTATAACTTCTGCTCTAGTGCGGTGGATATGTAGTCCGTCACTCTGTGTAGTTGGTGCAATGTCGAGTGATGTCTTCTGAATCCAAATTGATGATCTGGTACGATGTCGTTGTTAGTTAGTAAATCAAGAAGTCTTTTATGTAGTAGATGTTCGAAAATTTTGGAGCATAGCGGAAGTAAGCTTATTGGTCGGTATGATGAGGGAGTATTTTTGTCCTTGTTGGTCTTGTGAATCATTGTAATATGTGAGTATTTCCATTGAAGCGGGAATTTGGTTGACAGTACTTAATTGCCAACAAGTACTTAATTGAGTTATATCTTTATAAAATATTTTATAAAGAACATTTCCAATGGTTCGTACACTTATTTTCCATTTCCGCTCTTATCTTTGTGATCCACCCCATAGCAGTGATGGGCAAATACTCAAAAATTTTGAGTACTGATTACTGTAATCAAATGATGCTCGCTGCTGATTACAAAATCTACTCAGCTTTCCTCCTGATTACTTTCTATTTTCCTTTGTAATCAAAATTTTTGTACTTTTGAGTACTTGATTACTTGAGTACTTGATTACTTTTTTATATGAGGTGGCCAGAATAGATTATATTACATACATCTATTAAGTTAAATTCTATTAATAATTTCTTTAAGCCATCTTTTTTTTCGTATTGTCGATTATTTTAAACTTTTCATAAAAAAATGATAAGGATAAATTATTATTATTAAGATTATTATTATATAGTTTATTGTAAACTCTTCAGATAAAATCGATATAGGGTCCTATTATTATGTTTTTTTACACTTGGAATTTCATTTTAACTTTTTCGTATTTACTAGATATTAGGCTCAGTAGCTGGGTTACCAATGGTTCACTATTCATTTTAATTGCTCGCTCAAGAATAGGTTTATTTTAAATTTTTCGTATTTATTCGATACCAGGCTAGGTAGCTTCGTTGCCAAGGGTTCGTTACCGATTATCCTATTAATTTTAATCGCGCTCGCTTAAGTAGAGGGTTATATTTAGAGGAAATATATTTACTTTTTAAAGGATTTGGTTATTGGTATTATTGATTTCAGTCAGTTGCTGTAGAGTTGATTTTGTTTGAAAATTTGTTATCAATAAAAATCCTGATGTTAAGCTGATTATTATCAATCACCAACATACTAACCAAAAATATAACTATATTATACCGATCAATGACAAATTACATAAAAACTTTAACTAAACATACACTAGACCAACTGACTAAAAAAACAATAACACATTCACTAACTAAACCCTCGAAAACACATATAAAAAATTAGCATTAAAAAAAACACAAAAAGATTAGAACAAATAAATGTTTTTGTAGACAAACATAAAATCAATAAAACGTTTATTAGCCAAACCACCGAAAAATAAAATACAGAAATGTTACAATTTTAAAATTAAAAGTATAGTAAGTATAAGAACTGTTGGTAACACAGCCATTTTGGAATAGTAACAAACGAACTCGAAAAAGTTTAAATTAACCTATTCTTGAGCAAGCGCCATTAAAATTAATAGTATAATCGGTAACGAACCTTTGGGAACCCAGCTACCGAGCCTGGTATAGAATAAATATGAAAAAGTTAAAATAAACCTATTCTTGAGCGATTGCGATTAAAATTAATAGTATAATCGGTAACGAACCTTTGGGAATGCAGCTACCTAGTCTGGTATCGAATAAATACGAACAATTTAAAATAAACCTATTCTTGAGCGAGCAATTAAAATGAATAGTGAACCATTGGTAACCCAGCTACTGAGCCTAATATCCAGTAAATATGAAATAGTTAAAATGAAATTCCAAGTGTAAAAAAACATAATAATAGGACCCTATATCGATTTTATCTGAAGAGTTTACAATAAACTATATAATAATAATCTTAATAATAATAATTTATCCTTATCAATTTTTTATGAAAAGTTTAAAATAATCGACAATTTCGAAAAAAAAAAGATGGCTTAAAGAAATTATTAATAGAATTTAACTTAATAGATGTATGTAATATAATCTATTCTGGCCACCTCATATAAAAAAGTAATCAAGTACTCAAAAGTATGAAAATTTTGATTACAGAGGAAAATAGAAAGTAATCAGGAGGAAAGCTGAGTAGATTTTGTAATCAGCAGCGAGCATCATTTGATTACAGTAATCAGTACTCAAATTTTTTGAGTATTTGCTCATCACTGCCCCATAGGCATTCTTTTGAAAGGTCAATAATTGCTTTTTCAATATTTTTTAGAATTTTATATACTTCTATTCTTTCTTAAATTGCTTTATCTTTCCTTAATTTAATTAATTAATTAAAAGTAAATTAATTTTAGGCAAAGTTCAGAAAATTGCTCTTGTTGGCTTCAGTCGAAAGGTTTTCTGTTTCTAAAAATTCAACCCTTAAACATTTTTATATGGAGAATATTGCTGATTGTTGATCACTTACACATGCCTCCATTGTTTGTCACAATAGATTGAGCAATTAATAATTTTTTGCTTCGTCCTCTCCCCCTGTCTATGACCATGAGTATTTGATCTAAGTCAAATACTTTTTTGAGTTTAAATAAGTCAAAATTATATAATTTTTATAATGTTATTGAGGAATTTAAAAATTTTCTAATAGCAAAAACTTTCTAATTAAATTAGTAATACAAATATTTTTCAATTATTGATAATGGCAACCAATTTAAGCCAGATAATTGTATTAAGTTAATTTTTAAATGAACTAAAATTTTTGTAATCGTATTAAGCCTATAAAAATAAAAACTTACGGAGAACTTTAAGCTCAAAATAAACCTCAATTGTCTGATTACTGCGAGTAGCCTTACAGGTGTAATAAGTAGAATCAGTCATCATGAGATTTTTTAATAGAAAACCTTTGTGAATGTCAAAACTGACATCAACCTGAAATAACTTAATTGTTATTATGCTTATGAAAAAAAAATAATGGTATTAGTCATAAAAAATTAAAAAAACATTAAGTGTTCAGAAAATACATTCCACTTAATGGATATCACATCAGTTTAATTTATAATTAGTTAAGCATATAATATGACCAACAAAACTAAATTGAAAATTATGATTACTAATCATACAGTATGAGTTCTATAATTTGTTTTTTGGAATGATTATGCTGATATTGGACACAATAAGTGTTATGGAATTTAACAATGAATACATTATTGCTGATATAAGTCAATCTACAAATCAATTAAAAACATTAAAAGAAAATAATTTAAAAATTAATAACTTTTTCTATAAGATATATCAACAATCTCAAATAGAAAGTGTATTCATATTCGCGATTGAATTTCAAATTTTAAAGATTCAATTTGAATTATTTATTGGCATTGTTTTTTCAAAAAATATTATTCAATCTCTTTAAAAATCAATACTATAAGTGTATATATACTTAATTTCATTTTTCATATTTGATAGGTCATTGCATATTTAGTTAAAATGAATTTTCTGCCAATTCAAATAAAAAAGAGACAACTAAATTACTTTATAATACATGTGGGCAGAAAAGTACCCCATAGATGTTGACAAGTAGTTTATTTCATTACGTTTGTGAGTTTTAAATTTTTGGAAATCTACCAATCTGGGACACATTTTAAATCTCCAGCTGCTTGCTATGATTTTCGTAAAGAAGAATAATACATTGCTCTTTTTTTTATTTTTTTTTTTTTTTTTTTTACGGATTGGGTGTTATTTTTTTTTTGGTTGGCACGGCCTTGAATAGCCTTGGAGACCCTTGGTCCAATAGTTTCCTAAGATTTTGCACTGCAATTCTCGATGATATTGCATGGGGAAGGGTCATCACTCCCTATGGCTATTTTTGTAAGTGACCACCAGTGGCCTGACGGGTCACACATACCCGGGGGAGGTTCTAAATTCCTGTTTAATTACATGCTTGAAAAAGTCCTCTCAGTACTGAGATTCAAGCTCAAAACCTTTAGTTAAAAAAAACACTATATCGATCTAGCCATTCAGCTACAGGTAAATGTGAGTAAGTGGATTATAAAATTTCATCAGTTCAATATTTGATTGATCTCACACTTGCTATTCATGATAGTTTCCTTTTAATTTTTTCCTCTTGATATTATACTCCAATATTTTAGTCACATGTCTGAATTCCTGACAACATATTTAACTCCTTCAAGCTAGCTAATCACAGTCCTCCATCCCTCTTTTTCCCATCCAAATCTGAGAAACAATATTCTTTTTTTGCAATTTATTGCAAGACTAGAAATTTTGATATAAAAATAACTTTCATGATGTACAAATTTTACCTATATGAAACAAAGTTACAAAATAACCATCAGGCCTGGCCTTAATTTCTCATGAACTCAGAAATATTTTTATTTCTTAACCTTAACTTGTTATAAATGTATATACAAATGTATATAAAATTCTTGTTTGTTATAAGAGAGGACTTGTTTATTGGGGTTCAGTAGATGTGGAGATTTGTGCTGTCTCTAGGACAACGGTCATGCAAGGAGGTTATTAGGCGGATCAAAGGAAATAGTGAACCCCTTTTATGATATTTTCCTTTAAATATCACAAAAAATGATATTCGGTCTTTTTCCGAAATTCATATAAAAAAGGACTATGTTCTTAAAATATAAATTTCTACAGCAAGTAGGATAATGTCTAAGCTATTAAAGAAATAATAATCACAGGTGAATTTAATTTCCTAGGTAAACTTTTAAATTACTGAAAGTCTCGTTTGTAGTTAATTTTTAACAGTTTTAACTTATTTTTCCATTACTTAAATATTGTGTTGTTAGGAAAAAATATATATTAAAAAGTTATTGGTTTTTATATCTCTAAAATTAACAGGGTTTGACATATTTTCAGCTGTGAAGGTAATTTACAATTGTTGCACAACAGAAAATATGACCCTGAAAAATGTTTATCTTATGGTTTGGAATTCACAAAATGATAGGGAATAAGTGGTCTAAAAATCAAAAGCATTATGAGGCATAGCCATTCCAAACTGGATGATTTAAAACGGATTGAACCTCATCTTATCTTCATTATCATTTTCACTGCTGCTGCCTCTACCAAGTTAGTGATCATATTATCATAAAATTTGTAATCCAGCAAAAAATACATGATTCAAACAGATTCTTTGCTGTCAGTGAGCACACTTCACAATATGAATTAAATCATACTAAAATATTCTGTCTAACCAGAAGTCGTGTAGCAGCATCTACATCCTAGAATCCTCTGCCATGACATGTGGAATACATATTTCTGAAACTAGGTGCAATTATCCAGAAGATTGTGTGATGATGCATTCTTATATAAAAATGCCTGTGTCAATGGAAGGTGAAATCCTGAGTCTAATGTGGATTCTTGTTGTAGAGCTCAAAGGAGAATCGAGCAACAGTATAGAAACAATAGAAGAAAAAGTATTGTATTCAATATTGACTAGTAAGCATAACAAAAAATGAATGTAAAGTAAAAAAAAAAGAAAGAAAGAATATAATTGATTGTAATGAGATTCTTTCCTAAAAAGAGGGAGGGGATGGGAGATATATACTTGTAGCGGACATAGATATATTCAATAACATAAATAATATGCATAAGGATATATAGACGCTATATTCAATAACATTGTATATTGTAACCAATTAATGGTATTGTAAATATTTTTACACACATTACTTATTGATGAGAATAAATAAACCTTTCGAGGTAATTTGACCTAGGGCCAAGACACTAGTCTGGTAGAAAAGCTCTCACCGTCAATTATTGACATGGATGACTAACATCCCCGAGAGTCAGCTCAGCTCTTCAGATCACCATCCTGCTTCTACCAGGTGGTATCTCCCAAGGTCAGATAATCTCTGCCTTTGTAATATAATGTGGTCTATCTTTATTTAACATCCTTCAAGAACCTTCACTCATAAATCCTTCCTAGCTACCCCCTCATAGGATGGGGTGCATGGCTTCTACCCATGTGCATCTATGAGGACTCCTAACCAACACGCTGTTGTGCTACTACCACACGGGGTGTATCCATTCTAGCCAGTCCCCTCTGCTAATTGATAGGTGCGGGTTTGCCCCCTACCTGGCAGGGTAACCTCATACCTGGTGCTTGCAGTACATGCTTCTACCACGGCGAGCACCATCTCCATATTACTCTCTTTCTTGCATGAACTCACAATTGTCGAGGCCTTCTGATACCCTATCTTGTCCATTATAATAACCATATCTCGACATACTTATATTTTTCATTTTATACTTCATTGGAATAATATAATAAACTAAACTCAATTGCTGATAGAGTAATACCTTCATACCTTATTATTATAATTAATATTAATATCTTTATTCACTTTATGATTATAAATATCACTATTATATAATTAAGTAAAAGTAAATGAATTGAAATTGAACCGTAAAAAATGTTTTAGTAAGTAGCGTTCTGAACACATCAAAATATCATAGATTAAATAAAACAACAAATATTCAGGCAAGAAAACTCACATTGATAAATCTAATATAGGTTCATTAAATCTTACATAAGTAATTATTCTTTAAGTAAATAAAGAAAGCACCTCATTATATAATATATAAAATATGTTTAACATGACTATTAACCTCATTTGTTTCAGAAAGATCATTATCATTAAAAATCTTTTCATGCATATGATAATAAAAATATAAAAGAGCTATGAATATTGATATAGAATAATAATTATAAAGAAAGCAGCAGAAAAGAAGTTATGAATTCAAAGAAATTACAAAGTAACACAGTAAAACATAACCATAAAAGCAACAATAATAGAAGAAAGAAAACCATACGGTATACCCAACATTTTTAGGTCTTTGTAGCACTGAACGGCCAAACTCCTAAGATGGGTCATAATATAGAATAGCTAAGATTACTTATGTTTATAATCTATAATTGCTACCACATTTTAATGCTCCCCAATAAGGTGGTAGGGAAGGGGAAAGCAATGTAGAATAAATACTTAAACAAAGAAAAACACATCAAATAAATATAACATAATATTTATTTCGAGTTATAAATATTTTTTTTTAAAAATATGTACATTTCAAAAAACATGTCACAGTCTCCAATTAAATTTTAGTATTAGATTCATAACACCTAAATAAGTGTAATAAGAAGATAAAGAAAAATAGTACATGAAAACCTGGTATCACATTTAGATTATGCTGTAACTAAGTGTAAACATGAAATCTTTAAACAACTCAACAATATGAGAATGCATTTAAAGCCTACATTGAAAGATAGGTTTAACTTTTACAACTAGTTTATGACACAAAACATCTTTCATTCAAAAAATACTCGGTCTATTGAAGATAAACTGCAAATATTATTTGAAAATAATTTCATTGTTATTTCTTTATTTTTCAGTAAATTTTGAATCAATGAACTTTTTTGAAATAGTAAAACAATTTAAGTTGATAATCATAACAAGAAATCATTGTTTATAATCAAGTCTGGCAATATATTTAAAAGAGAAGTATAATATTTAAAATATGAGATAGATAAACAAACATAACATGCACAAATAAAGAGACCATGAATTGTTTCAATATTTTCTTCCTTTTTTTTTTTTTTTTTTTTTTTTTTTTTTTTTTTTTTTTTATTTTATTTATTTTTTTTTTTTACAAATTACATGCAAATCATTAATTTTAATTAAATTTCCTTACGAACAACATGAAGGTGGTATGTTGTTGATTGGCTGAGGTTACCTCGATTTGCAAGGCATTCATAATCTCCAGAATGTTCTAGATTCAGTTTATCAATAAAAAAGCCAATTTTTGAATTATAAGCTATGCTGTTCCCCACCTCCTATATGAACAAAGCTATACTCCATAACATGTAGGCAAACATTTGAGATTGATTTTTAAAACTTTTACTAACAAAATTATTAAATATATTTAAAAAATAAAACACTTCATAAACAATTTTAAATGTCATTAATATATTAAATATTCAGCATAATTTTATCTTGTGCATAATTTGAAATTGATAATATGGTTATTTTGCCCATTATATAATGTAATATATATATATATATAATATACACATACATACATAAATACATACAAGGGCAAAAAACATATTCGTATATATAGCGTTTTACGAAAAATATTGCTTATTTCTAATGTAAGAATACTTTTTTTGTCCTCAGTATATTTATTATTATATTTTAAATAAATTTTGATAAAGGAATCAATGATAACAGATAGGTATAACAGAAACTTTGTTAAACATGTAACAAAAAATTCACTAGTTAATGAGTGTAAGGGTTATGTTACAATTAGCGTCAATGAAGACAATAGTAGTAGTATTATGGGAATGTTTCAAACATTAATTACAGAAAAGCCTAAGTCAAATTAATACATTCTCTCAATATATCATATAACCCTCTTGGTATGTCCTCTGATTAACTAGTTAAATTAAACACCCTGAAAATTCTATGTAAAAGCATTCTTTCAAAGAAAACTTTCTATTTCTATATGGTCTTTCATAAAGAAAGGTTTTTATTTTTCTATGGAGCAAGCACTAGTCAAATATAACATAACTTTGGTTAGCTGGGATAAAAATGAGTTCTTTAGATATTCCTAAGGTATTTAACTTTGTCTCTCAGATTTTTGCTTTTATCAGTAGGAATTCACTTGAGTTTAGTCTGTAAAACATCACTAGGCTTCAGGAAGTGAATATTGGAGTAAAACTTAGTAAGTAAAGTTATAATTTACTTTGAACAGTCACAAGTGTGTCAAAAGTGAAAACAGAGTCACCTGATCATATCAGCTGATTGCCGATCAATGGTTGGCAAGTCTGTGCTTGTTTTTCTTTTGGTTATTTATTTATTTTTTTTTTTATGAAATGCGATATTTTCCTCAAGTGATGCCCTCCAAGGCTACTAGTAAAAGATCTAGATCTGCAGGTTCAAACCTGTCTCCCAAAAAATAGAGACCCTGCCGTGAAAATACTAAAAAAATTTTCTTCCAGTGTCCACTTCGGCTACCTCTTTAGGATCTGAACCACAGCCTAGCACATCATCACAAGGAATAACTGATGAATCACCGTTTTTCACCCCTAATCTATGTCACATCCTCCACAATGAACAAGAAACCATGGAATCTTCTCCTATACCTAGAGAACTACAATCTCCTACAATATTTGTCAAAAATATTAAAAATTTCCAACTGCTCTGTATACAGATAAACAAATTTACCGGTCGTAATAGCTATTCTTGTATAAGTAGAACTAATGACATTAAAATATCCCCGACTACTGCCGATACCTATAGAAAAATAGTGAAATATCTGACTGAGACCAAAGCTGATTTTCATACTTATCAGTTACACCAGGAGATAGCTTTAAGGGTTGTAATCAGAAACCTACCCACCTCGATACCAGTTGCAGCTGTCAAAGAAGAACTGACAGAGATAGGCTATAAAGTGCGGCAAGTCACAAATGTCCTAAAAGATAAAATTCCACTGCCTCTATTCTTCGTGGACTTGGAACCATCAGCAGGAGTTGAAAACAATTTATGACCTCAATTGATTGTACTATCGTAGTGTAAGAGTTGAGAAACCTTACACTAAGAAAGAAATAGTGCAGTGCCATAATTGTCAGGCATATGGTCCTACCAGATGTTATTGCAATCACACACCATGCTGTGTGAAATGCGGTGAACAACATAATTCAGAAGAATGTACAAGACCAAGATTAACACTCGCTGTATGTGCACTGTGCCTCAAGGACCACCCGGCTAACTACAACGGATGTTAAATCTACAAGAACCTCAAAACCAGATACTAAAAACCTCAGAATTTGGATGAAACAGCTGTACCAATCAGAAACAGAAGACAACCTTCAACAATTATTGATTCCAATATAACATTTTCCCATTTACTTGGAAGTGGAAACCAGAACAAAGAGGCCGAGGCCCTGCCGGAAAAAAAAAACATACTTCAAAATTCTTATCCCATTGCATAACCACCTATTCCTCAAAATTTATCCATCCCTCAAAAACCTCATCCGCATAAAATTTCTCATATTCCTCCTCCATCAAATGTCTCAGACCTTACAAGTTTGATGACATCCTTCTTCACTGAAATCAAATCCCTTGTTATGCCTTGATAATCTTGTTTCAAATTTAATCCCTTACTTAAAAAATCCTTAAATGACTTACCTAACTCTTTATTTATTCTCCTTTGGAATGCGAATGATGTTAGAAATCACACTGATGAACTTATAGCTTTATTGCAAGACAAAAACATTGATGTAGCACTTATTACTGAAACTAGACTAACCACTAAACAGTTCTTCAAAACACTTCAATACATAACATACCGTACGGACCACCCAGACGGCAAAGCCCATGCCGGTACTGCTGTCATTATGCACCAGTCCCTCTCTCACCACTTACTGCCAGTTCCCTCCTATCATTTCCTACAGTACACAGCCATAGTAATCAAGACTTACTGCCCTCCTAAACATTCCATCTCCAACATTCTATTCGAATCCTTCCTGAATTCCTGAGGAAACCACTTCATTCTGGGGGCAGACTTGGATGCTAAGAACTAACAATGGGGTTCCAGATCCACGAATTCTCATGGGCGGAGTTTACAGTCTGCACTCAAATCTAGACCTTTCAACCTCTTACCTCCTATTTCCCCTACCTACTGGCCAACTGATCCTAACCATAACCCTGACATCCTTGACTTCTTCATGATTAGGCTCTCTAAACTTATTGGTGGCTCGCCTTGATAAACTATCCTCTGACCATGGTCCATTGTTCCTTAAAGTATCCCTAACTCCTATCCCTAAACCCATCCCACTGTCATTTATCAGAGCCCCAGTAAATTGGAACCTTTTTTGCCAAATCCTGACCAATGATTTTGATCTCCGAGTGAACCTCAAAACTCCAAATGTCCTTGACAATGCCGTATACTCCTTCACCACCGTTATTCAACAAGCTGTTTGGACTATCTCCTCTCCTAAGCACTCCCTGTAAGTCATAATCAAAATCATTCACCATACCTCGTAGACTTCATCCACACCAAACGCCGAGCCAGATCCTTATGACAACGCACCTGCCACCCCACAGATCGCTGCTTCTATAACTTTTATTGTATACAATTAAAGAGGGAGCTGGTGACCTTCTGTTCCCAATCCTTTAGTTCCTTCCTTTTTTCTCTCTCAGCTCATGACCATTTCCTGTGGAATGTCACCGAAAAAATTCTAAAATCCCACCATATTTTCCATTCTCTCCTCCTTCGTCATAGTAATTATTCCTGGGCTGCATCTGATTAAGACAAAGCTGAGGAACTTGCCAAATACGTTTCTAAAGTTTTCACACCTCATTCAGAATCCCATCCCAACCACACTGCAAAAATGAAAGAGTTCCTTATGTCTCCAGTCCCACTTTCATTACCTCCTAAAGCAGTTAATCCCTCTGAGGTCAAATATCTTCTCCAAAACTTACATAAATCTCATGGATATGATCTCCTCAGACAGCTTCCATCTAAAGCCATTGTATTGTTCCTTAAATATATCTACAACTCTATCCTACGCACTACCCATTTTCCTATCTTATGGAAACATTCTACTATAATCATCTTCCTAAAACCAAGTAAACCTCCTAACACTACAACATCATACAGACCTATTAGCCTACTCCCAATTCTTTCAATAATCTTTGAAAAAATCCTCCTCAAACGAATATTACCTTTATTAGAATCCCATACTATTCCTTCCCATCAGTTTGGATTCCGTTACAATCTATTCACGGCTGATACCCTAATACCTTCATTACAACATTCGCTGATAACGCATCCATCCTATCCTCTCACTCAGATCCTGAAACTGCTTCCTTAAACCTCCAGACACCTTTCTTTTATTGAAGACTGGTGCAACAACTGGCGAACTAAAGTTAATAAATACAAATCTAAACATGTTACCTTCACGCTCTGATGACAATCCTGCCCTCCAGTTCATTTTTAACTCCACTTTGCTCCCCTTCTTTTTCTTCACATTCCGATATCTTGGCTTCCTTCTAGACAAATGACTAACATGGAACCCGCAAGAAACAACAAGAACTTAACCAATGATTTGGCCAATTATATATACTGTTAAAGAGAAAATCTCCAATTTCTATTGAAAAAAAATTGCTAATTTACAAGACAGTACTGAAACCTATCTAGACCTATGGACTTGAACTGTGGGGGGGACAGCCAAATTTTCTAACATCAAACACATTCAATCCAAAGTCCTCCGAACAATAGTTAATGCTCCTTATTATATCACCAACCATACCTTATACCACAACCTAAGTATTCCATTAATTTTAGACCTCATTCTATCAAAATTCTCCAAATTCCTTCAGAACCTTGTTCATCACCCCAATCCGCTAGCTCAATCCCTATCCAGCTCCACACACCCTTACCACCCCTATTAGAAGGTTGAAACGACAGTGGCCTCGAGACCTCTTGTAAACAAGTTTATTGAAGTTCTAGCATTGACTAGATTCTCAACTCACCTGTTGTATGCTTGAGGATTGTAGATAGGTATGAGTGACTTTTTTTACATATTCTTTTTGATTCTTTATTGTATATATGTATATTGTATTATTATTTTATAAATTTATTGTATTTTATATATTGTGTGAATATAGTATGAATGTAGTACTTGATCACTATTATAAATATCCTAATTAGGACAGATTGTAATATTACTCAATACAAAATTATTTTTGGAAAACAAAAAAAAAGGTATTCCTAAAGCTCAAAATAACATCTATTGGCATTAACAATTTCCAATAATAAACACTTATAATGCTTTCCAAATAAGCAAAATTATCGACTTTCTGAAACTTGTCAGACCCTATTTTTACAAACTCCTGAACTATACCGGTTGTAGATTCAATTGTCCCCATAAATTCATTTTTTTCTTTATTAATAAATTTTATACTTTAATGGTGTGGTAGGCCTTTTAGGCCCTTGGCCAGCAGTGTAATATTCAAGAAGAATACAATCATCATAAGTTATAAGGCAGGATCATCACCAACTACTAGCCATTTTGAAGGACATTTGAGATGGCTGATTAATCATGGTGTATTATGTTATAAGTTTTGATTTTTGTCTTTGAAACTACTTTTTTTTAAGTCTTAGTTGGATAATATAGTACTATATTTTATAAAGTTTACTTTAAATTACTCTAAATCTTTATACTTATTTTTTAAATAATAATCTGAAGTTGATCATGTTCTAATTAGTTTAAAACAGGGCAAGTGCAGATTTGTGCCATGTTAAATTTTCTGCTTTCATTGAAACATAAAAGAGGTAAAATAAGGCCAGGTGCAACTGCCTTGACCTGGCCTTATTTATCCATTTTCATGACATGCGATATAGGCCTTGGCTGCACAATATAATCTCCATCCACAATTATTGATGATATATTACAGGGTAGGGTAATTACTCCTTATGCCTATATTAAAAATAAGTTACTACCTGCTGGCTGATAAGCCTCACATGTCAAAGGAGCGGGGAGAGGAGGGTGGTAGCTATGAGTTCATTCCCCTATAATTATATGCTTGAAAATGTCTGGTGGGATAGACTAGCACAATAGTGCCATGCAACCATGGGATTCCCAAGTATAACTTTCCAATATATAAAAATGAGTCAAAATAGCCACAGATTTAAAATCTCACAAATGTTTAGAAAAATGAACTACTTAGTTTCCTGTTCTTCCATTACACTTTCATGGAAAATTGAGTAGTGTGTTACATGTATTTTAATTGGAACCTCTGCAAAAAATTGGCGGAGAGGACAATCAGATGTTGAACTAATGAAATTTTAGGATTCACTTACCCTGACTTACCTCATTATATTCAAGCACACATTTCAATCATGTTCATTTCAATAAAATTTATAATGCAATGTAACAGTTCAATAAATAAGATTATTGGATTATGTTACTAGTTTCTATTAATAAATTAAATATTATTTCATGATTAAATACACTGCTGGACAAAATTAAAACAACACTTCAATATTTCTAGCAAATTTTCTCTTTGTTTAACTTAGTAGCAATATTTGTTTATCTAGTTCGTATTATGTTCAATGAGAGGAGCATTAACGAGAACTCTTTGTACAAATCCTTATTTAATCAGTCTTATTAAACATTATTTTTATCAGTTCAAACACAATAGTTGCTGCTGTACTTCAAATAAACAAAATTGTTCTTGAATCATTTGTACTTTCTGAGATTTCTTTTACTGTCCAACAAAATTTTTAATTTTGCGCTCGCATGTCATTTTAATTGCCAATCAGAAAGGAGAATATCTTCTTTTTCGTTTAGAGTGATACCTTTTTATTCCATAAAACTCCATTTAGTATCCCAATAATCCTTGTTCCGCTAGTAACCTAGTTAGATGTGTCCCTATCTATTGAGGTGTATTTATCTGTAGTAACTCCTAGATAACTGAACACATTTCTTTGTGGAATCGCCCAATCTTCTAGGCAGAGAGCAGGGACGGCTGAGAGGACAGGATATATTCGGTTTTGTCTATATTTATTACCAAACCCCACTGTGCATATATTTCTACGAGCTTTCTCATAATATATTCCATGTCAAATTCATCCAATGCTATGGGGACCTGGTCGTCCACGATTTGTAGGGTGAATAGGATGTTTTCACCAACCTCTACTCCCATACACTGGCAACTTCTTTTCATGATTTTAAGGCGTTTTATATAGCTATTAAAAAGTGTTAGGGATACGCAACATCCTTGTTTCAAGCCCTTTGTGATTGGAAAAGGCACCGATAATCCCATTCCAATCTTCACTCTCGATTTGGCTCCAATATTACAATCTAATATAGAAAATTTGTATAGCTTTTATCAGGCCTTTCCTTATCTTTGCCGAATCCAACACCTCCCAAAGTTTCTTCAGAGGAACACTGTCACATGCTTTCTAGAGATCAATGAATGTGAGATGAGTTTCTAGGTCATATTCTGTCATTTTCTGCACAAGCTGGGTCAGTGTGAAAATATGATTGCAATATAATCTACCTCTTCTGAACCTTGCCTGTTCCTCTGCCATCTGATCCAGGCAGGTCTTCGGGTCCTGGAGATCTACAATTTTTCATCCCCTTTAAAGTCCTTTCTACTTCTTCCAGAGAGACATCATCTACTTCGTACTCACTCTGGTTGTTTTCTTCTTCTTCCAACTTGTAGCGCGACCTCTCTTCTTGCAGTAAGTTAGCAAAATAATCTCTCCATTTCTCAGAGATTTTATTTAAAATGTTTTATTAAATTAGGTAAGTTTTAATTTTTTTCTGATGAAATAAACATAATTATTTTATTTTATTTTTTTGACACCAAACGGCCTTTAAGACCACGCAATATCATTATTTTTTTTTTATTCTCCTCATATTTATAGATTTTCTTTTATTTATTTATTATTATCTCTAATTTAGTTTATCTTTTTATATAAGATTGAAGTAAATCTGCCAACAATAGTAATGTAAACATTAATTTTCAAGTTATTGCGTTAATTTTTTCTGCCAGTGTATTAATTGTCAAAGTAAAGTAATTTAGAACTTTTACCTCATCAGAATCCTTGAACAACTTCACTTCAACATCTTGACTCGTGGGTTTGCAAGGTATTACAGTTTCACTAAATTCATGTTCAGTAATCAATGCATAGGATTCGTTCACAGCCAACAGATTTTTGCTATCTATAACAAAAAAATTATAAATGATACTAATTATTTGTCATAATTAGGTCTTATAGAGAGGAGGGGAACTGAAACTAGGTGAAAACCTCAAAAATACATACCCATGATTTATGTTTAACTGAATATAGGCAATAAATAGCTTATTGAACGCAAAGGTTCCAAGTTGCTACTACTTATGAGAGTCTATACACCTGCTTTTGCCATGTCATGTTGAAAACCATAACCCAAAAATCAACCTAAACACAATCCACACACCTTTCTTCATTCTGTAACTAAGATACTTACCAATAGGCACACACACATTAATTTTTTCATATCCATTGGTTAATAAGCCCAACAGCTGATACTTTTACTCAAATTATACTAAAATGGTACAACCTTATTTGCTTTCTAAAATGGCTTCCTCCAACCAAATATTCAACGAAATATTTTATTTAGGTATCAAGTTCTAAATTATGGGATATAAAGTGGGAGCAACTAATTTTTTAACTGAAAACTAATAAGTAAATGTTTTTTCTACCTTTATATCCTAATGAACTTTGTTTTATCTAGATAATCTAGACCCCTAATACTATTTCATCACCCAGTGTTAAATCATTTTTGGCATGAACAACTTCCCTAAGAACTCCGCTATAGCCATTTGTTTGAAAAAGGACCTGGTCGAGAAAGGAGGAGGGTTGGACCCCACCAGATCCATAAAAACTCATCATGCTGGTTAATGGTAAACTTTAACCTGGTAAGGAAACTCACCTACGGGAATGAAATTCCCTAATGAAAAACCATAATGGAGGACAGAAGCATCACCATTACTTCTTTGGAGCCAAAAACATTAGTTGGCCGCGTCCTTGAAGTTTATCATCAGGTGGTGTAGACATACTAAAGAACGGCTAATGAACTGAGGAGGGATCTACCCCTTTGAAAAAGGGCCGCCAAAGTCGGAGACATCAGATCTAAAGGTGCAATTATACTCTTGTATCCAACGGATGACAAGACAAACGTGATGTTACGCAATTTCTTTCCAAATATGGTTACTATGACCGGGTGAAATAGATTGATATGAGATGCATATCTAGCAGATTCACACCAGGTAAGCAGAGCATCTGGCCCTACTTGGAGGGGCCGCTAGAGCTATTAGTGGTAATTTTCCCCCTAGTCGTACAGTCAGGGCCAGGGGACGGATGGTATTAAGAGTTAATGATGCAGAAAAAACTACCAAGAAGCCTCTTAAAATCCTACAATGGAATGCAGAGGGCATCCTCCACAAAAAAATTATGCTAGCAAACAAAATGCAAGTTGAAGACTTCGATATCATCTGCATCCAGGAGACCTACCTGAACTCCAGTTTAAGATTCAGCATTAGGGGTTACCAAACCTTTAGAAAAGACCGCATTAGACAAATATAGGAAGGAATACTAATGGTTATTCATCATGCTTTCCCAGCCAAGAAAATACCTCGTAATGACCTCCCACAGAACACAGATAGCGAAATAATAGGCGTTATAATCCAATTGGAAGACCGCCAACTAAAGATCTTTAACTATTACTGTCCTAATAACAAAGCACTTTCCCTTCAGGCTTCGAATATCCCCGAAGAGGACTGTCTGATTCTGGGTGACTTCAATGCACACTCTCCAGTATGGGGATATGATCACCTTGATGCAAGAGGTGAAGAGGTAGAGGCATGGCAAATAGGATATTCATTATAACTCTTAAACAGTCCTGAAGATCTACCTACATTCTACTCTTGCACATGGAAAACGTGCACAACACCCAACCAAGCATTTGCAAAGAATAAGCTGGCAATCAAGGCCACTAGAACAATTATGGATCAGCTTGGTGGCAGTGATAGTACTCATTGTAGTAGCAGTATTCATTGATTAACATTGATATAGAAGCACCAGTTCCCTCAGTCTCTCATCTTCCCTGATAGAACTTCAAAAAGGCGAACTGGGAATGGTTTGAGGACATCACTAATAAACTGACCGCTAATTTAAAAGCTATCCGAAAGCACCTAAAGGAAGAATTCCTAGAGGGAGCAGGAAAAATTATAAACATTACTGGACACCTAAGCTAGATATACTAGAAAGTAAAGTATCACAAGCTAGGAAAATTGCTGAAAAAGAACCAAAAATACTAAACAACATGGAATTGAAGGAAGCTACAAAAAAACATTAACAATCTCTGCAAACATCTAAGAAGAATGCTTGGAAAGAAAAGACAGAATAGCCAAATCTTGATCGTGCAAGAACCAAACTCTGGAAACCCGGTGAAAACATTGGCCAGAGAGAAGTCGAAACAAAATAAATTCAGTTTGGAATGTGGAAATCGACTAAACCAAAAGGAAGCAGCAGGCCTACTCATAAAAAACTTAAGTGGTATAGGAGATCTAAACATATGCTGAGAAAATCAGAAAATATGCAGAAACTCCTAAGAACACATCTTAAAAAAGCCAATTTGTTCCCGGGAGAAATGGATTCTCCATACAATATGGCAGAATTTAATAATGCACTAAGTACCTTAAAATTTAACTGTACTCTAGGAGATAAAATAATGAATGAATTTCTGATCAATATGGGGAGGGTGGCTAAGACTCAGCTTCTCAAACTATTCAACACAAGCTGGAAATAGGCATCTTCCCTGACATGTGGAAAAGGTAAAATGTTGTTCCATTCTTAAAAAAAGGAAAGCCTTCAGGAGATGCAAATAGCTACTGCCTGATAACACTACTGAGTTGCATAGGAAAGCTTATGGAGCGGGAAGTCAACAACAGACTGATGTGAACCCTAGAACAGAAAAAAACTACTCGCCCCTAAAGAAGCTGCATTCAGAAATCACAGATCCACTGAAGACCAGGTTGCCTTCATCACTCAAGAGATTGAGGATAGCTTTCAAAGAAAGGAACAAACAGTTGTCGCTTAGATGGACTTTGAAAGCTTTGACAAGATATGGAACGAGTGTTAAGATTGCCAAGATGGGGATAGAAGGCAGAGCTCTCACATGGCTAAATAACTATTTGAGGAACAGAAAAGGTCGAGTTTGCTCAGGTACCCAAAGGAGCAGGCAAAGAAGTATAGAAAACGGAGTACCACAAGGCGGAGTTCTCTCACCAACCTTATTTCTCATATGCATCAAAGATATTATAGAAGAACTTCCAAGAAATGTAAAAGCTTCACTATAGGCAGATGATTTAGCCTTCTGGAGCTATGATAAATCTATACTCGTTGCTAAATACAGAATCCAAACAGCCCTACATGCTATTCATGAATGGACGGAGAAGTGGGTCATGAAAGACAATACATCTAAAACTAAATAAACTATCTTTAGTCTCTCTCCGATTACGTAGGTAGACTTAAACCTAAAGGTAAACATTAATAAGATCAGCAAAGAAGATAAGCCAACCTACCTAGGAATAGTTTTCGATCCACGACTCACATGGAAAAAACAAAAATAAAATAGCATTGTCAAGGGAAGTAAGAGAACAGCCCTCATGAAGAAGAGGGCAGGCTTAAATTGGGGAGCGGATCACCAGACTCTCAAATCTCTTTACATTGGATACGTTTGACCTGTAATTGAGTATGGAATCAGCAGCTGGGGAACTGCAGCACAATCCAACTTCAACAAAATTAGTACAGCACAGAATCAGGGACTCAGGATAATAATAATAAGGATCCGGGTATACACTGATGGATCAGCTGCGGGTGCTATTGCGAATAGTGGAGCTGGAGTCTACATTGAATTTCCGAGGCAAAATACCCTAGACAAAGCCATTCCAACTGGCTTAAGATGCTCGACATTCAAAGCTGAACAAGACGCAATCTTGGATGGAAGCAAAATACTGAGACCGCACGACAGAACTGCCGACTCCAAATAGTCTTTTTTTCGGACGCTGTGTCAGTACTACATGCCTAAAATCCAAATGGAAACTAAGTTTTCATGCTCTGGCAGAAGAAATTGAAAATCTATAACTGCAGTATAGTGAAAATATTAATGGAATGGATACCAGGGCACTGCGGTCTACATGGAAACGATGTAAAGGAAGGAGCACCATTCTAACTTTTCATCAGGTATTTTACCAGTAACATATATTGAACTTTTAGAAATAACAAATTAGAGCATAATCAATCACAAAATTTCAAGAAAGCTGGCAACTGTTTTTTTTTTTAAAGATCAGTACATAAGGTCTTGATTTTTGGAGTTTCTCAATAATTTACACTCTGGTTGTTGATAGATTTATATAGTATGTGTATATGTATTGGAAACAACAATAATTAGAAGAAAATTTACCTCTTACAAATATGTATATCTTTGCTTCTTCACTTTCAGTTAAATTCGAACTGCAGTAATAAAATCCTGTATCTAAATAATGAGCATGGCGTATAAAAATAGTAGTTATATATTTATCATCATCAGTGCGGGAATATGTCACCAACTTTGTAGAAGAATCCTAAAAAAAAAAAAAAAAAAATAATTACAATAAGATATAAATGTTTAGTCAGTGAAATTCCCTATCCTAGCATGGATAGAATTTGACCTTGGATCCATACTGTTTGCTAAATTAACTGTTTGAAAACATTTACTTACAAAATCAAAATTTGATACTTTTATACTTTCACTATCTTCATATATAATAATATATATATATATATATATATATATATATATATATATATATATTATATATATATGTGTTATATATCATTGGTGATTGTGTGAAAATTTCAGAATTAATGTTTTCAGTAGAAATATCCTGAGTCCAAATGACCAAGTCTCACAAAATGGTCTGTAGGTGTGTGTGTGTGTGTGTGAATGTGGTAAGTTAGCATAAAAACTAAAAGTTGAACGAAACTGAAATTTACAAGAAGTATATGCCTGGGATATTATCATCAACAAGCTGGAAGTGCATCTTTATACCAAGTGTTTTGCACCTTTTTATAGTTTTCTCCAAAAGAGATCAAACAATTTTGGATAAACTTGCTATATTGATGCAAAATTAAATGAACTTAAATATCATATAGGTGTTATTATCATTGAAATATCCTTAATGGGTTTAAATATCATATAAATGTTGTTCTTATTAAACTATCCTGAATGGGCTTAAATGTTTAAAATTTCTTGTTCTAAAGTATCTTCAATTCTGTTGATTCAAAATAATGAACTGGTTCTTGTTACTAGCATTGATTAAAAGTTGATAAATATGAATAATTGCCAACTTATACTGGCCTCAAACGGCATTGAAGGTGATGAATCGGAAGATATTTTGATACGAGGGGTCCGTGAGGGCTGTGAGCTGTCGCCTCGACTTTATACAGTATACTCGGAGCGGATTTTTTAAGAGGCTTTAGAAGATACAAACAGTGGAATTAAGATCAATGGCAAGTATATTAACAACATAATGTATGCAGATGATGTGGTAGTATTTGCGAATAGCCTTGAGAGTCTCCAAGAGATGATAGTTCGGGTGGTCGAGGTCAGTGAGAAATACGGACTGTCTCTGGACTTCAAAAAAAAAAAAAAAAAAAAATGCATGGTTGAGTCAAAACTCAACAACCATGCTGGCCAACTCGCAATAAATAACCAACAAATAGAAAGAGTTCAGACATATACTTATCTCGGAAAGCAAATATGTGAAACATGGGATCACTCTGTGAAGATTAAATGCAGAATAGAGAGGGCCAGAGATGCTTTTCACAAAATGTCAAAATTGTTCATATGCCATGATCTATCACTGCCAACTAATATTAGACTATTGAAGTGTATTTCTTCCCAGTGCTGCTCTACAGGGTAAAATCCTGGACTCTAACTGAAGCTTCCTGTGCAAAACTTGAGTCGTTTGAGATGTTGTTATAACGACGTATTTTAAGGATGCCATGGACCGATCATATCACCAATCTTAATGTCTTAGAAAGAATGGGTAAAGAAAAGGAGCTGCTGTTTTTAATAAAATCACGTAAGCTGGAATATTTAGGACATATAATGAGAAACAGCCAGCAGTATAACTTGTGGCAGTTGATTTTTCAGGGCAAGGTGGAGGGCCGGGGAAGGCCTGGTAGGCGAAGGATATCCTGGTTGAAGAATTTGCGTAGATGGTATAATACAACAACGGTAGGCCTTTTTTGTGCAGCAGTGGATAAAGTACTTTACATTGCCTTGATGATCGCTAACATCCATACTGGATAGGCACCACAAGAAGAAAGGTAAATATGAAATATCAAAGCCTTAGATAACCAACATAACAGCAGAAAATTTTTCCAGTTTAAATTTTTGAGTACCAGCATCATGGCCGAAACTAATGTCACGCTTAGTTATCGCTCTGCACTAGCATCTTTATAACTGTCGTATTAACTCACGGATTATTGCTAACGTTTATAAACATCGTCTTTTTACGGCAGTAATCAAGTTTATAATGTAATTTAGTGAGGTGAGTGCTTATTAGTTAACTTTTGGAGTAGTGTTCATAACCTAGAGGAGTGCAATGTGGTAAGCAGGCTGCTGCCTGTACAGGCTGTAATAGGCTATCACTCACTACGACTAGTTCTTATCAGAACACCAGTGACTCGGAGGCAGTGCACCAATAATCTGTCTAATGCTCCTTTAGCACCCCGAGAATTCAACGAACCCGAGCCACCACCTTTGTGACTTCATGAAGTTTGGCCACAAAATCTCAGCTCTGATTGGACAACTTAATTTAAAATGTTTTTCGAGATTACAAGACATCAAGATTAAAACTGCAAATAAACACATTTATAAAAAACTAGTTCACCACTTAACTCAGAAAAAGTAAGACTTTCACTGTTATCAGCTGAAAAAAGAGAAACCTTAGAGAGTGGTTTAACGAGGTCTTCACAGCTGCCATCAAGAAAGACCAAGAAGAATTACGATTTTTTTAAAAATTCTTTTATTGATATTTACAACTGTACACAGTACAAGTAAATGAGTTATTTACAGAACATTGGCTTGGAAAAGTCTTGAGAAGAATCTACCAAGTGGTAGCACTTCAGAGTTTATTTGGTAAGCAGGTCTCGAGGCCACCGTCTTTTCAGACGCCTCGGAGGATTACCGAGATTAGATGCCGATGAGAGGTTACGGGCAAGCGGGTTTGTATGGGCGGGTAATTTGGAATAAAAGGAGGAGTATCTTTTTTGGGCAATTTCTGCAACCAGTGGGATATTCAGGTCTCTATGGATGAGTAATTAGGATTTAATGTTACATATCATGCATCACTCATCCAGTTGAAAAGTATCCTTTTCCCTTATTTTTTGTAGACCTTGAACCTAGCACCTGGTAATCATAAAATTTTCAAAGTCAATAGGCTCGTATACTCCTGCATTAGATTTGAGGAGCCCAAGATGAGACCTGAAATTGTACAATGTGCAAACTGCCAAAATCTAGGGCACATGAAAACCTATTGCCATCATTCTCCCAGATGTGTTAAATGTGCAGGATCACACGCTTCCAGCACCTGCCAGAAATCTAGAGACACCCCTGCAAAATGTGCTTTGTGTAGTGAAGCACATCCTTCTAGCTATAAAGGATGCATTGTATGTAAAAACCTGCTAAGGCAAAAACGTTTATATGCGGCAGCTTTTACTCAAAGAAACGCAGTGCCAGTTAACAAAAAGCCAGGCCCGTCCATCAAGAGTACACCTGTGTTCCAGTACCCTACCGTAATCGAAGAGAATCAACACACTCCGAGCTTCAACTCCAAGACCACAATCTTTTATGCAATAGCGTCTCACCGTGCACCCCGACCTCAATCGCCTCAAACCTCAACACAGCCTCAGCCATCCCATCATCATTCCTAGACTTTCCTATGGTCCTCCCCAGACTACCCATCCACAACTCCAAAAACCGCATCCTCAATCATTGATAACAAAACTTGAAACTATTAAATAACAAATTTAAAATCAGAAGGAGGCATTAAAAACAAAAATTTAACAATGTTACATAGTACTTAGTTAAATAAATATATTATAAAATTACCTTGTTATATATTCAGAACTCCCAGAATTTTCACTAATACACACATTCAACTAGGTAAATTAGTAAAAATGAAGTCAATATTTAAAAACATCAGATCTGAGCAAGAGTATTGCTCAGATCTTTATCCTCAACTGGATTAAGGATTAGACCAATTTTTAACTTGTATATGGTTATTGTTATGTCATATTGTGAAATTCTTTCAAAACATTTATTATTAATTATTTATATTATATTTTTAATTTTTTAATTAAATCAGAATAATGGTAACTTAAATGTATTGAGTCAGTTTTAAAATTCACGGTGTTATCTATATTTTTATGAGATCTTCCGTGGTGTAGAATATATTGATATAAAGATATACCACTTTAAATTCCAAACTTCTAGCCCATATAAACCCTTTTGTCCGAAACCTATCAACCTCACATATTCCTGACCACCCTCCGAGGCGATTGAAAAGAAGATGGCCTCGGGATCTACTTACTTAAATAAACATCGTAGTTCTACCGCTGGGTAGTTTTTTCAGAAACATTTCACGCCCTTTATTCTACTTTTACTTATTGTAATTATGTTAATATACAGTTGTAAAGTTCAATAAAATATGAATAAAAAAAAAATAAAATAAATTTTTTCCACAAATTAGAACAGTAATTTAGATATTATGGTGTATAATTATATTGATGAACCGGTATCTTTTTAAAAACTATACATTTTTTTCCAACTGGAATTAGATAAAACAGAAAATATACTAAAACTGTACAAAACAACCTGTTAATACAACAAAATACTGATTAAAATGACAAAAATATATTAAATAATAGTTTAACATTTTTAAGACATGTTTAAAGGGATCACAGAGTTTTTTCAACCTAAAGCTTTCATTATGTCCAGCTGTGCGGAGGAATGATGGGTTTTTTTCTTCATCAATATTTGGATTATAAACATCTTGAATTGAGTAACCAAAGAGTTTAAGAAAAAGGAGGATTATAATTTGTTTTCTCTTGGTTGGTTGCAAAGGATGATCATTCAAAATGATAAACCAAAAATTTATGTTGTTGAGTGTCGGTATCCATAACAGATAAAGGAAAGTATAATTCTATAAGATTTGGGAAAATTTAAATATTTCATAACTTAAATATGGATAAGAAATTTTAGATTTTGGTCCCATGCTCAATAAAATGTAGCAAACTCCTTCAGGTTTTGATTTAATTTTGTTCAATAAATATCATGAAATTATCTTTTCACAAAACATATTAAAAATACTGTTTATAATGGACCCTTATACTGTTGTCAGTTTCTATTTATGTTTTAATAAATTTATTTTGCAAGTGTTAGTAACCAAAAAAATTGAAAATAACAATATTATGAATTGTGCTAAGTATAAATGTAAATATAAATACCAGTATGGAATTGTAAAATTTCTATTTACATTTCACTATAGGAAGTTTAAAAAAAAAAGGAAAAGTAATTAGAAATTTCATACTTCAGCCTCAACACTTGGTGGATAGTACCAGGCAACTGGATTATCGCTCGTACATTTTAGAGGTATGTCAGCTCTTGATGGTATTTCTAACTCCTTGACCTGAGGATCAATCAAAATTGTTGAAGTTGCACCTAAAAAAAAAAAAAAAAAAAATTATCATAATTTTTTTTCATTTTAAACATATTTATTGATATTTACAACTGTATACAAAATACATCAAACAAATGTGATGAACCTAAGGTAAATTGACATGAAATACATGTAGAGACACCACCCATTGGCAGCACTCTAAATATATCCTAAACTAGAAGATCTCGGGATCATCTTCTTTTCAGACGCCTCATAGGGTTATCAGGAATTGAGGAGGAATACAGAATAAAAAACCTGTGGATTAGAGTGGGAATGGAGTTTTTCATGGAATGAATGATACCTGGTTCGGGCTAAATCAGTAACATATGAAACTTTAAGGTCTTTATGGATAAGTTTATTCGTGACAAAATATGAAGCATTGAGGATTTTACGAAGGATTTTGGATTGTAAGGATTGGATACAAGAGGAATTCAATGGTTTAGTAGACCCCCATAGCTCTACTCCGTAAGTCCAGATAGGTCTTATGATGGTCATGTAGATGAGTCTTTTGTAGTTAAGAGGAAGCTTTGACCGTTTGTCTAGTAAGTGTTGAAATAACCGAAAGCAGCGAGCAGTTTCTTGTCGTTTCAGTCTTGTGTGGGGATTCCATGTTAGACGTTTGTCAAGTAGAAGTCCTAAGTAGCGGATCTGTTCAACCGGAACAAGCGGAATATTATTAAAGGATACTGTAGGGCAGGATGTCATAGGTTTATGACGAAGGGTAAAGGTTATTTGGTGGGATTTGTTGGAATTTATTTTAATTCGCCAATTCTGACACCATACCTTAAGGTCTCTGATGAGGGATTGGAGAGTTTGAGAAGCAGCAGTTGGATCGTTATTGACTGAAAACACACAAGTGTCATCGGCATAGGTAGAAAGGAAAGTGTCAGGATGGGTTGGGACATCAGCTGTATAGACTGTATAAAGAATGGGTCCTAGGATGCTGCCTTGAGGAACACCAGCAGACTGAGAAAAGGAGGAGGAGTAGGAACCATTGTGATTTATTATAAAGGATCTATTACTGAGGTATGACTGGATAATAAGAAAATATGTAGGAGGGAGGAATGTTCGGAGTTTGTAAAGCAATCCCGGGAGCCAGACTCGATCAAAGGCCTGTTCTACGTCGAGGAAGGCTCCAGTGCAGTACAATCCGCGCTCTAATGCAGAAGAGACAATGTCCACCACATGATGACATTGCTGGATAGTGGAGTGACTGGTTCAGAATCCGAACTGAAGGTCTGGAATGATGTGATGGGAATCAAGAATGGGGTATATACGTTTCAGAAGGAATTTTTCTAGGATTTTACCCATGATACACAAAAGAGATATGGGGCGGTAGGATGATGGATTTTCATGTGGCTTTTTGGGTTTAGGGATCATTTTTACTATGGATAATTTCCAGGAGTCAGGAAAATATGTAGGGCGGAGTACAGCATTGTAAATGTAGTTGAGGTATAGGATGGCTTTTTGAGGAATATAGCATGTGATTAGGTCATGACCAGGAGCTTTTCCAGAAAGTAATCTGTAAATGATGTTGGATATTTCGGAAGGATCGAATGCTTTAGGTGGGAGAGACATTTGGAGTGGAATAGTCAATCCTGCATCTATACATACAACGTAATCGGGATTGAGAATATCAGGGTGTGGAATAAAAGTTTTATGAAGGAAATGGTTTTTTTCCATTTTCTTTTTCCTGGTCGGATCTTGTCCAGCTTTGGGATTCGGTAAGGAGTGGATGATTGCAGTCTTTGAACTTCAGGATTATTTTAGTGGTCGTCCATAATGATTTGTCAGTAGTGGTAAGTTTTTCAGTTAAATTAAGTAAATTTTGAATTTTGTGTTTTTGAATTTCTGATTTTAGTTTGTTAGTCAGTTTAGTATAATAAATTTTGTCGGCTAGGTATCTCGTCCTATGCCACTTCACTCTTGCTCTACGTTTATCCCTTAATAAGATGCAGATATGAGGTGGCAAGTAGGTCTGTGGTGAGTTAATAGCTGTTTCGTTCGATGTGTTTTGTTTTATATTGGTCTCTATTGATGTAAGATTTTCTATTGCTTTGTCGATGTCATTAGTTGTCTTGAGAGGAATTTTCAAGTCTAATTTGTTATCCAGATCATTTCGAAATTTGTCCCATTTGAATGGTCCTGTAATAAATGTAGGAGGAGAGGGTCTTGGAGCGAAGTTTGAATGTAATAACAGCAAAACTGGACTATGATCTGATGAAAGGTCGTGCATGGACTTTACTGTGGCTTGGGAGGAGGAAATTTGGGAAGTGACAAATATATCGAGGATATCAGGTTTTTTTTTTAGGGATGTAGGCCAATATGTCGGGTTCATGGGTGAAATAATTGAGTAAGAGTTGGAGAGGGAGATATTAGAAAGGATAAATGGTAAGGACGTGTTGTAATAATTACTGAGGTGGATTGGATGGAGTCAGTTGGGGTAGAAGGAATAATTGAATGGGGTAAGGATTTATGGATAAGGATGCAAGAAGCGGCATGGGAAGTGTTGTCCGGGTGGTCTGATCAGTATATAATGTAGTCACCTATGTAAAAATGTGATCGTTGAGTAAAGTGAGTTTCAGTCAGAAGTGCAATGTCTATGTGATTATTATGTAGAAATATGTCAAGTTCGTCACGGTGGTTAAGTAGGCCATTTGCATTCCATAATAGAATAGCCAGGGTCTTCTTACTCATCGTGGAATATTGAGGTGGATTTCTGAAAGGAGTCTAGTAAGGAGAGTAATAAGTGGTTTGATGGTATTTTGGAGATCTGGGAGAAAGGATGAAAGAATAGGAATAATATCAGATGCATGTTGGTAGGAATAGGAATAGGAGGGGGTCGCTTTGGGCAGAGAATACATAGGTCTAGGAGGAGGTTGAACCCTTCTCTGAGGTTGTTGACTAGGAATCATATTTAATGGAGCTTCTAGTGAGAGGTTTTCAGGAGTTGATGATATAGATGGAAGAGCCTGATTTGGATGTTCTGAGGAAGTATCAGTGGTGGTATGGAGGAATGACAGTCAGGAAGTCTGGTGATGAGAGAAATCAGTGGGCTGATGGTTGCTTATAAATCTGAAAGGAAGGATGATAGAATGGAGGTGATATCAACCGCATGTCGGTTGTAAAGAGGATAGGGATCGGGAAGTTGAGGTGGATAGCTAATGTGATTATAATGGGTAGGTGGGGGCTGGATACGTTGTGATGTACTTGGGAGTTGGTTCGGTTTTTGAAGGTTGGGTAGGGTTCGACCGAATAGGTAAAGGAGTTGGACTTGGTTGTGAGTGCTGAGGGTGTAATTGATCATATGGATAGGAGGTTTGGATTGGGAGGTCTGTGGCTTGGTTTGAGAGGTCTGGGGCTGGGATTGGGAAGTAAGAGGCGCCTGAGATCATAAAAATAAACATAAATAGATTGAAATATATCAAGAGCAGAATAAGAATCTTTTTATTTCAAGTGCAATAAATACTAAACAATCCTAAACTAAATATATTTTTTTATTTTATCTAATAATTCGACTATCAGGATGGTTTTAGGAATCTAATTGGTATTATTCAAAAGGTTACAGTCACCATAATGTTGTGTTTTCTTCACACCACTTTATGTAAGTATATAAATGCTTATATTTTTGCATACTTTGAAAGATTCTTCTTTTGTCTATTACAGAACCCTCAAGGATTCCTGAAAAGATATTATACAAGTGGAAGGGCAGATCCACTTGAACACAGTCTGCAGTTAGGATGGCCTCAGGGGGCCAATTTTTTGAAAATTCTAAAAAACAGAGTTTTTACTACACTTTAAAAGTAAAGCTGAAGCTTTTTGAAACTATTATTTCCTTCCAATCCAAAGAAATTCGTTTTAGACGATTGTAATTTTCAAATTAGCTAGTGACAGTTGGGAATATGGAAATGTACTGAAAACAGAACTAATTTAAATATACCATATATGGGTCAATGCATTTGAAATTGTCCAGTTTATCATTAGTTTTGCCGCTCAACAATTTTGATTTTCATCATTGTTCGAACACTTATTTTTTATTATATCCTGAATATAAAACCGTAAATAAAATTTTTTTTTCGAGTCAATACTTTCAGTGTTGAAGCCCCTTTAAGCCAGCTTCATGGCTGAAAACATGTGTTGGGAAAACCTTTCTAATTCTTGTAATTTTGTAGATACCTAAACAAAAAAAAAATAAAAAAATAACAATAAGATAAGGTCATGCTTTCTATTTTTTATTCTCACAGCACATTACCTATATAGCGAGTAAAGTGGTTTAAATTTTTTTTCGAAAATGAATAAAAAAAAGAGATTTTTAGCCAGATATAAATATAAAAAGGAAAAGAACTCACCTTTCTTGTGAGACTTCTTTCTAACCTTCCTTGTTATAGCAGGAAAAAAAGTTTCAGTTTAAGTTAACTTTCTGAATTCTTTACTTCTTAGGTAATGTTTCGTAAGGTTCAAAAGTATATAAGATACTCTCATCATCATTTTAGTTTCTGATTCTTTTCTAAATATGAAAAATTAACGGGGTTAATATTTTTTAAAGAAAACGTTATTTTAACAATCAAAAGAATTCTATAACTCCGGAACCAACTTAGTCTCAATAACCAATTTTATATAACTTAAACTCATCGTATATATGGGTAATCTATATTAGTTTCGTAATTTTTCAGTCAGTCCCTTTTGAGATATTTCCGTGTAAACGTCACGAAAAACGAATTTCGGTCAATTTTGAAAATTCATGTACAAAAAAGGACTATACTCTCAAAATCGAAATGTTTACAGCAAGTAGAACTGTGACTAAGCTATATAGGAAAAAATAATCAAATATAAGTCTTTTTTCCTTTTTATATTTTTATATCGCTAAATATCTCGTTTTTAATACCTTTTCGAGAATTTTTGAAACCACTTTCTTCACTATTTAGGTAATGTGTTGTGAGGACGAAAATTCTAAGCATGCCCTTATCTTATTGTTAGTTTATGTTTTGATGAGAAAGATTTTCCCAACACATGTTTTCAGCCGTGAAGCTGGCTTCAACACTAAAGGTATTGGTCAGAAAGAAATTTATTTATGGTTTTTATATATACTGGTTGAAAAATCATAAAAATCTATAATGTCGAGCGGCAAGGGCTGGACGATTTCAAATGGATTGACCCATTTAAAAAGAGCTTGGCGAATCTTTGAGAGAATGGAATCCCAGAGAGTAATGTACAGAAAAAAAAAAGAAGCCTTCGAAAGTACCATGTATTAACATTCATATATCTATGCATAAAAAACGATATGAACTAAATACAATGTTGCAACATCTGAAAAAAAATAAATAATACTATGAGAACCTGAAAACCTTCCGATTTCATTATTAAGTCATATTATTAAATTAAATAAAAATATTTACTAAATAATTAATCGGGATGATAATAATAGTTAAAAAATCACATAACTTATAATTATATTGGATAATATAAAAATGATTAACTTTATAGATGTTAATTTCTAGCGATATAATAGTTATCAAAGGCAAACTTCTATGTAACATTCTTTAGGGCTACTTGTATCGCACATTGGTCTCCTAAGAAGTGTTCTCTTCTTGATTTTTAATCAGCCAAAAATATATTTATGTCATCTTCGAAACACAGTACAATAGTTAGAACCCAAAACAACCCCTATGTTTAGTGGGCTATCTAGTGTGAAATAATGCGTTATTTCATAAGATCAAATTAAGTAGCTCCTCAAATAATTCTATACAAGTTATAACCTTTTACAATATAAAACATTACAACTTTTATCAGTTGGCTTAGTTTGGACATCTATATGTTTAACAGTTGTTGAGATAATGTTTATTAAAAATATTATTTTTAATTTAAAGAAACGAGAAATCATTTATACGTTAGGTATATTAGAAATTATTAAAAATCCGCATGTTTATTACCTTTCAAATTAACGGAAATGAAATGAGGCACAATGTATTTTAAATCTATCTTTGTAGAAAGAGCAGTTTCAATGATATTTTCCAAAATAATTCAGGAATTAGCGATTTATAGTTAAAAAAAAAAAAAAATTGGAAATTTGAATGTCGCTGCCTTAGATATCGTTATGAACTCAAAAAGGGTTCCACAACTTTTAATTCACTTTACTTACAAAAAGATGTTCATTGTGTTTTCCCCGTGGTTCGTATATTTTTGTATTACGATTTTTTTGACGGATAAAGCAGTATAAGAGACGTCGGAAACATGATGCTGGTGAAAAATGTTTAATAGAAAAATAAAATTAAACGTCATTTATAGATTAGTCACTTATAACTTTTAAATTGTCAAATAGAATTTTTTTAAAAATTAATACGCAAACCTCATTTGTATTTGTAATAGTCGTCTCAAATGTTAGTCTAAATGGCAATCAAATAAATAATTCGAAGACGTATACATTCAGCCATTTACTACGGCAGTAAAGGGTTGTTTCGAATATTTTCAGCAATACCATACACAATAAAAAGAATTGTGACTTATTAATCCACAATCATTATCACCATGAATGGCTCTACAACTCTTGAAGAGTCAAGGCCTCCTGGACCTCGACTAATTTCTATTAGTTTCTATCATCCTCTTAAAATTATTTAAAACAACTCGAATTTAAAACCAGGACAATTGCCAATTTAACTTTTTTATGTATCATCTGCCTTCCGAAATGTTGACTTTTAAAAATTGCCTTTTAAAAATAGACAACTGTCTTTTAAGTCAAAAGTATTGGCTTCCAATGATCGATTTTTTTTCTTCTATATTTTAATTATATCGGATTAAAAAAATAAGAGATGACACATATGTTCCGCAAGTTTCAATAATTTCTTTTTTCATTTAGAATAGTCGCTTACAACTTATAAGCGATTGAAAAAAAAAAACAGCTAAGGGTTTTCTATAAATATTCTCACATCAATCGTTCAACCATAATTTGTGACTCTATTACCGAGCCGAATTTAACTTTCGAAGTACTAATATTACAAATAATTCAATTTCCGCTTCAACAAAGTCTCCTAGGCAAAATTTAGTGATAAGAAAGCGTAAAAAGAGGGAAATTGGGGAGTTCCCATCACTAGCGTCTAAAAGCTGTGAGTTCTTTTCGAAAAGAACTCAACAGACGATTCGGAGAGTTGTACAGACTACTAAACAGAAAATCTAAGCTTATAGTTGACAAAAAATTATTACTTTACAAGACAATACTGAAGCCAATCTGGACCTAGGGACTTGAACTGTGGGGGACAGCTAAACTTTTTACATCAAACGCATTCAATCCTTTCAATCCAAAGTCCTCCGAACACTAGTAAATGCTCCTTATTATATCTCCAACTATACCTTACATAACGACCTTAATATTCCATTTATTTTAGACCTGATTCCATCTATATTTCCAAATTCCACCAGAACCTCATTCATCATCCTAATCCTCTAGCACAATCCCTATCCAGCTCCACTCATCCATACAACCCACCTAGAAGGTTAAATCGGTAGTGGCCCCGAGATGTTTTGTCAATACATTTGCTGGAGTTCTGACACTGGTCAGATTCTCCTCTCATGTGCGGTGTGATCATGGCTGTGGCGCCCTCACTTAGCTTCCGCTGGCTCTCACCAGTGATGCGGCTGAGAGGGAGGCGCTGGGATCCTTTGGACTCTGCTTGTCCTCCACAAGTGGGGGAACAAGCCCCGTCCGGGGTTCCCGAGCTGATTGTAAATATTGTACATAGGTATGAATGTGACATGTTTTGTTTATTTATTTGTTAACTACATTTATTTGTATTTATTTTGTCTACAAATTTTGTTATTGTATACGTTGATTTATTTTGATTTTATTTTATGTAATTTGACTTTCTTTTGTTTATATTGTAAATATTGTATGAATGAGATCCTGCAGCACTATTATTATTGTCTATTATGACAAATTGTAATATATACGAAAAGAAAAAAAAAAAAAAAAAAAAAAGCTGTGAATTTTGTAACTAAGTGTTCCATCCATCCATCCACGTACATGTTCCATACTTGCCCCCTTTTTAAATTACTCCCTAAATTACAATAGCGACTTTTGGTATAAATCTGAGTTCTCTGTTCTTGCGCTATGTTTCAATTAAGAGATCGCCATGTTAGACGCCAAGCACGGATTAAGTTGCTCTCTTAAAGCTGTGATATTAAGTTTTTTTTAGTGTCATCAACAGTATTAATTATTATTTTAACTTTCCCCAGAGGTAATAGTGATCAATAATGAAGAAAATCAGGTGCGGGAAACACACGACTTTCACTTACCTCCGTTTTTAAAATCGATTAAAGAATTTCCAAATACAGTTAAGATAAAAATGAGTGAAACCATTAAAGAATTAATTAAATTGAATTAATATAGGAACACGTGTTTTATTAAAAACTCTATTTTATTGTTATCTGAAACAATAAGTTTTATCAGCTTTTTTTCATTCTTTATTCAATTTTCCAAGCTTGTTTTTAAGATAATATATTTTCTAAAATCTTTAGCTTTCCAACAGTTATATCTTACATGTATATTACTGTTCTTATGTTAAAAAACAAAAAATTGCATTAAAAAAATATGTTTTCAGTTTTCTCCTTTAGTTGTTTTTCAAATTCGCTCAACTTGCAATTTAGCTGTTAATTATAAATTTCAGGAGTGCTGCCATTGGGTAGTTCTTCTTCAAGTTTGTATCACGCCATTTAACATTTGTCACATTTACTTGTTGTACCTTGAAGTACAGTTGTAAATTTCAATAAATGATGTTAAAAAAAAAAAATTATAAATTTGAGAAAAACCCTTTTAATTTCCTTAAAGTTAATATTATTGAGTAACAAAGAAAATACTTGAAAACTTGATAAAGGCCAGGAAATACTGTCATCATCCGAAGCAGACTTTAGAGGAGAAAAAAACCCTAGGATAATGTCTATTAAGTACTTAATAACGTGAGAAAAACTGTTTTTAAAACTCTTTTAATTTTTTGACACTAAAAAGCACTTTATATCACAGTTTTAAACGAAAAACCTTATGCGTTCAACATGGCTGTCTCCTACTTAAAAAAAGAACGCGAGAAATTCAGATTTCCATTGCCTATCGCAGCTTTTTTATTTTATTTTTTTAAGAACTTTTAATTCTTACAAATTTTTACAGTGTTTAGGGACCAATTGATATATATATAATTTTTTTTTTTTTTCAGTGAAATAACTAATAAATTTGACGTTTTCTCTACATGCTTCTTAATCAAGTGGAAATGTTAAAAATCGAAATGTTCTCCATATTGTATTCGATACCACATTTTTTATGTTATTTTAAAGGGTGATAAGGCCGCTGGTTGCTTTTGATCATTGAAAAAAATAAAAATAAATCTTTTTTTCAATATAACTTTTTGTTTGTTTGTTTCATTTACCTCCAGTTTATGCTACTCTGGGAGTCCTAAATTTTGCTGATCCATATTTAATTAGAACAGGGATCTTTAACGAGCACCTGACATCGCATAGGCTCAGGACCACCTTTTTACGTCCCCACCGAAGGACGGCACAACTAAGGATTTTTTTACTACCATTAAAAAATCCTAGTACCACCTGCACCGCAACCTTGGGTATAAAAGGCTGTAATGCTAATCACTATGCCACAGGTGGTTCCGTTAGTGTAATTTAAAGGGCGTAATTTAAAGAGGGGCAAGTATGGAAAATGTAGATAGAAAAGGCGCTAGATACCGCTTGTGAGAACGAAAAATTCACAGCTTTTAGACGCTAGTGCTCCCCCCTTCCCCTCCTTGGCTGGCCACTACGGAGCAACTTTAACATACTATTATCTCATGCCAAATGAACAGTTTGAAACCATTTCCATATTAAATTTTAAACAATACCGATGAAATTGGTAAAGTTGAGGTACTTTTAAATTTACATAAGTTTCAAACATATTCCTGGCTATTACACCAAGTTAAAGTGGCTTTATCCTTCTGTTCGACGGCAATTTTTCCATGGTTCCTACCTATTACAAACCTTATAAAATAGAAAACCTTCATATATAACTGAACTCCTCACCCTCCGCTCTGATATCCATTCGTTGAATACTAGAACCCGATCAATCAATATTATACCCCATTGCATAGAACTGCGTCCTTTCTCGTTCACTCATCATTATTTTGGAATACCCTGCCTATTAGAAAATCTTATTAGATGGAGTAATGAAAATTTACTAAATTTAAATATTAAAAAGTGTTGTGTGGTCTCAAACACGAGGAAAAAAATGACAATTAGTTATAAGTTTCGGATAAAGGGTGAAATACTTGAGAGATGTTGCATAGTAAAGGATTTAAGTATTTTATTTGATGACCGGTTAACCTTCAAAGCTCATATTAATAACATTTATTCAACATGCCTGCGGAAAATAGGATTCATCAGGAGGATGTGCTATGATTATAAGGACCCGGGTACAGTATTATTTTTGTTTAACGCTATGGAAGACCTTACTTTGAATATGGTTTCCTGAAACCATAAAAGGAGTTAATTTGATTGAAAGGTTGCAAAAGCGATTTCTAAAATTTTTATTTAAAAAAAAATTTTCTATTACCCTGGTTAGGAAATTTCATATAGCCAATTGATGTGTGAATTTAATGTAAGGCATACATTGAAAGACAGATGTCCAATAGCTGCTATGAGACACTTTGTCAGGGGAGTATATACGATAGTAATATGCTTGGGGGACTTGACTTCAGGGTAGGAAGGGTTGATAGTAGGCAGATAGGCGATTTTTATTTTACACTAAATAAATCCTGCTGTAGAAGCCCAACTCAGTATGTTAAAAGACTTTGGGACTCTTTAGGTAACATACTTGAGCTTGATTTCAGTTTTTCGTTGACTCAAATAGGACAAATCTTAGGCAACCATTTTTCGGTCATTTAATAATTATATATTTTCAATAAGATCTATATTCCTTGATAACGTAAATATAATAAAATAAAATAATAATATACTCATTTTATTTTATCTAGTATGAGTGACATCTATGTGGATATGTATATATATGTACATAAAAATATTATCGCGAAATTGGGTACATTTTTTTTTAATGTTTTTTTTTCTTGTTCTTATCTTTAAATTGAAATGACTTAAATGACAATGACTTTTTATTTATTTTATCGTTTCTTTTTTATTTAATTCTCTACTTTTCTTTTTATTTTTGTTGCTATCTTTTATTGTTTTTTTATCTTAATATAATTAATTTTATAAGAGCATATTTATGATGAATTGTTTAACGTTTTATTTCTTTTTAAGTCAGATTATGATATTTGTAAGTTTTATATATACATTTTTTTTTTTTTATTTTTTACTTTTGTTTCATTATATAAATTAAGCTGGTATGTAGTACATTATCAATTACTTTGAATTTCAACAATTATTATTTTAATAATTGTAGTTAAATGTAATTTTTTTATATGATTTACCACCTGTAATTGGGCCTAAGCCTGTTGGTGGATGATGATGTAAAATAAAATAAAATAAATATAAGCGTGCTCCACGTGTATATAGCTATACAAATATTTATAGATTTATATGATTGTTGAAATATTTTATTAGACCATAAGAAGTTTTTGTTTTCATGTTTTGTTCTAAGGGGACTTGATCGCAGAATAAATTTTTTTTTTCATTAAAAAAAACAACAGAGCTGATGATATATTATAGAATTTTTGGTAATTTGGGGTAGTCCTAAGTCAATAGTTGATATTGATTTATTGTGCATCATTAATATTGTGGTATCATTAAAGTAAACTTTATATGAATCTCAAGATTGATGAGGAAAAACGTTGAGCGATAAATGAAATACTTAAAAAATAAAATAAATCGATTTAAACGTTGGATGTCGTGGGGTTTCTACACCGGCTCGCCATTTAACCTACTGATTAACCTTAGTTAAATTAAAAAGAGCCTGGCAACCAGAGGTGAGCATTCATTCCTTCACCCTTCCTCTTTCTTGAGAGATTAATCTCGTATTGAAGTCATATTATTATTTTTCTTCGATACGGAATCAACTGTTTCTTCTTGATTATTTATCATGAACATGAACGAATATGTCTAAGTACTGAAATGGATATATTTTTTAATAAATATTCAAATTATCCTCATTCATCTAACGAGCTTTATTTTTAATACTCTTTTTTTCAGTTTCAGCTCTCTAGACTATTATAAAAAATATATAAATAATAATAAGGTGTAGATTATTTAAGGTGAAGTTCAATGTCTGTGAATAAAATTGGAGGCTGATTTATGCTTCACCACTCTTTTATTAAAAATCCTATCGATTTAGACATGAGGCTTTTGGTTTTAAGCATCTATTCACACTAGATGAATTAGTTTCATTGCACCTGAAGATGGAATTTTAGCCGAAACGTCGTGCATTTGTTTTTAATAAAAGAGTGCTGAAGCATAAACCAGCCTCCAATTTTATTCGCAATAAATAATATTTTTTTTTTATCCAGAATACGAGTAATCTAAAAATATGCGAGGAGAAAACTAAAACAGTAGATGTGTCGAAAAATTAATTTAATTTCACGTCAGTTCGATCATTAATGAAACAGTCAGACAGGGCTTAAAAGCCGAACTCATGAAATTTCTTTAGCTTATTCGAAATAATTAACCACTTCTCGTCGTGAGCATAAATAAAAGAAACATAAATATGAAAATGTATGGAAAACCAATTAAAGGAGAAGACAGCAAAAATATATGTCTCAGTTAAATTTTGTTTGTTCCGTATTTCTAGAGTTGTTTGATTTTCCACACAATAATTATTTGCTATGGATAAGCAGCCTTATCAGATTCATAATATAGGTTCACTAGCACTAATGAATAAATTAATCAGAGGCCATGATAAAAGTATTTCTAAAGGCTAAATGGGCAGTCAGAGGAGGCCGAAATAGCACATAAGTATATGCTGTTTTTTTCAGAGGGCAAGTTATTACTCCGTCACCTTGACAATAAAGTGTCAAGGTTCCTTCAAAGACATCGTTCCCATAACGCCCTGAAAGATTCTCAATATTACAACAGTTATAATTTATTCATAATTAATTTAACTTGCGAATACAATTATACAATAGTAAGGAAAAGTAGTTTTCGAATTCGAGTTTTTAAATACAGTACAAGTTTTAGGGTCCGACCCCTACGTCCAGATGAGTACGTCTCGCAAAATGATCTGTGTGTGTTTGGTCCTGGTCAATAACAAACAAACTGACAACAATAACAAAAATCTGGTGCGGGTAACACACGACTTTCACTTACCTCGACTGTTGAAATCAATTTAAAAACTATGAATAAAATAAATTTCGATTTGATTCAAAGTTGATTTTAATAATTCATATTCAATTTCGTTGGAAACATATGATTTAGAATAAATAACGTAACTATATTATATTGTTGATCAGTAATAAGTTTATTCCCTATTTGTCACTTTATATTACCTATAACAACTTTGTGTATCAGATAATATTTTTGTCTAAAATAAACCTTCTCTTTCCAAAGGTATATTATACGTCTATATTGCTGTTCTTGTATTCAAAAACACAAAAATTGCATAAACATATTTATGCACTTTTATTCTTTAGTTGTATATCCAATTTGCTCAACTTGCATATTTAACTGTTATTCATCAATGCTGACAAGATGATGTGCCTATTTTTTTTAAATCTACTAAATTAAAGGTAGCTTAGAGAAAGAAAATTTAAAATATCGGCATTTAAGCCCTGTCAGACTATTTCAATCCGCATGAAACCTACATGAAATTAAAGTAAATTTTATATCAATACAGCGAGTTGAATCAGAATCGTTCTCTAACGTTTGTGAGAAAATTGTAAAAAGTGCAAAATGCATGGTATAAAGTGGCACTTCTGGTTAGCCGATTTTGATAAAAAAAGACACTGTAAAAAAAACGGAGGTATAGTTCTTTTAAGTATGAAATTTCAGTTTCTTACGACTTTTCGTTTTTGCGCTTGACGACCACACACACACAAAAACACAGACCTTTTTTCGGGACTTGGTCATTTGGACACAGGAGACCCTAAAATGTGTATTTCCATCGAAAACTGGAATTCCAAAATATTCACGATCGCAATACTTTCCCTTACTATATATTTCATATGTAGGAAGTTTCATATATAGATAAGTGCAAGTAAAAAGTACGTACAAAACTGCAATTATATATTTAAAGGAAGAATAAGTCTGGAATGTTACAGCAACGTTTTACCATAAGCGACTGTCTAGAAGAGCCGCTTTATACAATGCATTTTGCAACGCAAATTTATAAATCATATTTAAATTTAGAATCTCGCTGCATCCCGAACCCTTCAGTCTCACATCACAGCCATTGAGGAATGGTGTCAGAACTGGAGGATTAAAATAAATCCTAACAAATCCCACCAAATTACCTTTACCCTTCGTCGCAAACCGATGACTTCCTGCCCCACTGTATCCTTTAATAATACCCCACTCATACCTGTTGAACAAATCCGTTACCTAGGACTCCATCTTGACAAACGTCTTACATGCAATCCCCATACGCGACTTAAAACGACAAGAAACTGACCGTAGATACCGATTACTACAACACTTACTAGACAAACGTTCAAAACTTCCAATTTATTACAAAAAGCTCATTTATGTTACCATCATCAGACCCATCTGGACATATGGAATCGAGCTTTGGGGCTCTACTAAACCATCTAATTCCTCTCGTATTCAATCCTTACAATCCAAAATCCTTCGCAAAATCCTAAATGCTCCTTATTTCGTTACGAATCAAATCATCCATAATGACCTAAATACCCCATTTGTCGCAGAACTAGCCCGAAACAGATACGCTCTTTTCATTCCAAACTCCCAACCCACACGAATCCTCTTGTACGCAACTTATCATTCCCATCTATTCCTGACAACCCTCCGAGGCGATTGAAAAGACGATGGCCTCGAGACCTACTTTATATAAATTGACTATGAAGTGCTACCACTGGGTAGTTTCTTCACAAGACATTATCACGCCCATAAGTGTCAATTAGCCCATTTACTTGCTGTATATATTGTATGTACAGTTGTAAATATCAATAAAATATTTAAAAAAAAAAAAAATTTAGAATCTAGGACCTTAGTCAGCTACGCCTGGTCTCGGGGTAAAATAATATAGCGAGCTTCATATGACAATAGTTAATTGTGTTACATAAAATATGACACAATTTAGATTACAAAACTAATTTATATTTATAAAAGAAAGTCCTATTTCACTCAATTTTCTGGTCATCGCACTATCTAAAAAATTACTCTGGTTGTGAAGTTGAAATTTTTCTTGGAGGTTCGTTCTACCGTCTTGATGTGCAATAAGACTGGGTTTGGGAAAATTCGCCCTCTAAGTGGTTAAAAAAAATATTTTCCTTAAACGTAAAATAAAATTGGTTTTTGAATAACTCAAAAACTATACATCTTATGCAAACCTATAAGTACTCATTTGAATGACAATCAAATTTCTAACTGCATAAAAGCATAGCAAACCTTGATAGTATAAAAGCATAATGATAAAATTTATAAGAAATATATGTAAGCATATTGACTCATCGTATCCATATTTCGTGTGTAGGGTCCCAGACACATGTTAAATTATTAGTTTTTTTAATTAATTCAAGGTTATAAAAAACATCTTGTTTCAAGGGCATAGTAACATTATTTAGGAACATTAAAAAAAAACACGGGTTATTCTGGAGAAATCTTCACCCACGATTCGAGAAAATACGCATTCAAGTGGCAAAAAAGTTATGATGATATAAAACGGTTATGATAACAAGTCAAAATGATGGTATTTGAATAATTTCAATGTGGATACTTGGTACTGGTATGTTATTGTATCCTAGAGTGAATGAAATTGATATCTGATATGAAATAATATTCCGTTATTTATCGTACACAGTAAATCATTGCTGTTTCAGATGTATTTCTTTTGTATAAGCCCCGCTATCAAACACTATCAACTTTTTCATAATTTTTTGCTAATTTTACAATTATATTGTTTTATTAATCATATTAAACTCGCCAAATGCAAAGCAAAGATATGAAAGTGTAGTTTTGTTTTATTATTTCAAGTTTTTATGGGTATTATTGATTAATTACGTCTATAGATTAGTTATGTAATATTCATTAAAAGATGCCCGTTTTAAATAAGTTAAGATGATTAAAATTGGTTGTTGATTTCAAATGGCTTCCCTCAACAACCGTAATTTTAACCTTACCAATCATAAGTTGTGTGGGATTTTCAATTTTATTTTAATTTTTGAATATTTAAAAACCTGACATTTTTCACATCTATAGATTGATTCTTTGAAATAACAACCTCCTAAAACCTAAAAAAAGGGTTTGTTTTACATTTTATCAGCTGAAGGCTTCATCCACAAGGTAACAGGTTAATAAGTAGCACATGTTAAGAACGTTTTAAGACGTCATACAAGGGTTAAAGGGATGGGGTGGTCCATAGAATAGCACACTGGTTTAATATCCTACGGGTTGGAACCCCGCTGGAATAATGCAAGAAAATATCGAATGGGTACCCGAAAATTAGGAAAAATTTTTTTCGGATGAGATATCTGCTAATCGCCTCCTTTCCTGGCCATAAAACAGTAAGGATCCCTTTATTAGTTTTGTTAGTTTATTTATTGAACGTCACATTATGCTCCTGTGGCTAATTTAACGATGCTACTGTGGGAGTCCTAAACTTTGCGTTTCTAGGTTCGAATAGGATAGGTTCCCCGTATTTATAGAACTCACCTTCTTGGTAAAAAATGCAATGGTTATGTCAGCTGCTAAAATGTTAGTATTACCATAAATTATAGTATCTTCAACAAAGTTTTAGGTTGATAAGTATGTAACCCGAGATAGAGACAAATATTATTAACTGTATACATTTCACCAGAGTAAGCTGCGACCGGGAAACAACGTTATTATTATAGTATAGAATATGACTCAGAATAAGGTTTTTTTTTTTTTTTCTTGGCCATTTTCTTTTATTAGTGTTCATTAGTGAGTTATCTACAGGAGAAAAAACAAATTTTCATGATATATCTCAGCTACTGTAGTAATGTGCTTATCGGATTTACGAGAAACCCGAAACGTTCCGACATTAGAGATCCCTTTAATGATGGGCAAAAGTATCATGATAGACACGATGTAATAGTTAAAACACTGATGCATCTCTTCATTGGAAGTTCCATTTTAGGTCCAGGTTTAGTGTTTCATGGAGTGGCAGAAGGAGTGCTTGCTACAACCCACAAAGTTTAATAAATAAGAAAAATAATCTGGTTCGGACAACACACGACTTTCACTTACCTCCATTTTTAAAATCAATGAATGAATTTTCAAATACAGTTAGAGATAAAAATACGTGAAACTATTAAGGAATTAATTAAATTGAATTTATATAGAAACATGTATTTTATTAAAAAATCGATTATATTATTATCTAAAATAATCAGTTAGTTTTATCTTCTTTTCATCACTCTTTATTAACTTTTAAAAGCTTGAGTATAAGATAATATTTTTTCTAAAATCTTTAACTTTCCAACGGTATATCATACATGCATATTACTGCTCTTAAGTTCGAAAACAAAAAATTGCATTAAATTTTTTTTTTAGTTTTCTCCTTTAGTTGTTTTTTGTTTGTTTATTTATTTAACGTCACTTTATGCTACTATGGCTAATCGGACGATACTACAGTGGGAGTCCTAAATTTTGCCTATCCAGGTTTTATTAGGATAGGGATCTTTAACGAGTACCTGACATCGCACAGGCTCGGGACCACCTTTTAACGTCCCCTCCGAAGGACGACGTAACTAAGGATTTTTTACTCCCATTAAAAAATCCTAGGACCACCTGCGGATTTGAACCCGTGACCTTTAGCATGGGAGGCTGTTACGCTAGCCACCCAGCTACAAGTGATCCCTAAGTTAGTTGTTTTTTAAATTCGCACAACTTACATATTTACCTGTTTTTTATCAGTGGTAACAAGATAATATAGTTATTTTTATAGAATCAACAAAATTAAAGGTACTTTACAGAAAGAAAATTTAAAATATCGGAATTAAGCCCTGTCAAACTATTTTAATCCGAATGAAACCTAAATAATATCAAAGCCCATAAAATTCTACATCGATATAGCGAGTTTAATCAAAATCGTCGGAACCGTTTTTGAGAGAATCGAAAAAAGGTGCAAAATACATGGTATAAAGTGGCTCTTCTGGTAAGCTCATTTTGATGAAAAAGGTTTTGTAACGTCTCGGGCGTACATTTGTCTTAAATATGAAATTTCAGTTTCATAGGACTTACCGTTTCCGCCAGGGAGTTACCACACACACATACAGACCTTTTTGCGGGACTTGGTTATTTGGACTCAGGGGAACCTAAAATGTGTATTTCCGTTGAAAACTGGAATTCGAAAATGTTCACGATCGCAATACTTTCCCTTACTATATATAGTAAGTGAAAGTAAAAAATTAAACTGTTTAAATATAAGACGGTGTGGTTCAGTACATGATATTAGAGATTTTCCCACATTTTCGGGAACCCACTTGGTAGAAGCTCGATGGGCACCAGAAGGGTCTCCCTACCCCAAGGGCACTCCACAACGGCGAAAAATAAATTAGTATCCTGAACGTGGGATCCGGAGATCAGTATTCCAGTACACTACCTCCAAATATATAAACGCAATTTAACTACTAGGGACAAGGAAACTGAACTAAGGAAGCCGAGAGTAACAGATTATTTTTTTGCCTTAAACTTTTAAAGAAATTGTTTAAAAATTATATGTACTCATTCGGAAGTTGGTCACATTTCTCACCAGAATATATATATATATATATATATATATATATATATATATATATATATATATATATATATATATATATATATATATATATATATAATACAGTTAGTGTCAAAAGTATTCGGAATTCGTATTTCTTTTCATTTAATAATTATATTTCACTGCTATGAATTAATATGATTCTTTTTCAGTCATAAATCTTTAAAAGAGCTTCCCATAAAGGAAAAATAACCGAAAAGTTTGTTGTTTTTAAAAATATCCGATTAATAATGTAAAATTACAAGATCGTTCAGTGTCAAAAGTATTCGGAAATCGTAATATCCTGTTGTTTAATGGTTTCAAATTTTAATATTCTCACTAATCTCCGACATAATTTTAGGTTCTAAACAAATCTCCTCTCTCATGTAATATATACCCAACCATAGAATGATTTTTTTTTTTTTAAATCAGGCCTTAAAATAAAAACGCAACGATCGTACAACGCCCTTGAATAATTTTTAACACGTTAACACTAAAGATAAATAGTTGAGATGTTGAAAAAAAATTATGAGAATACATGGATGGCTATGTATAGGGTAGATTATATAATAATATAATATAAAAGTAAAAAGGTGAGCGTCCAAAAAATATTCAATGTTAAAACTGAAAGACTGATTATTCATCTAATAAGAAAACAATACATCAAATGAGTAAACACTAGCTTATTTCTGATTTTTTCAGAACTTCTGGATACACTATAAATGTTTCAACTGTTCGCCAGGTTCTAAAACAATATTTTTTTTTTTTTGTTATTAATTATTTTATTTGCACCTGTAAAATGTTTACAATAAGCAAATGGGATTTTATAAACAAGGAGACATGGCATGGTTAGACATGAGGGAGACAGCACCCAGTGGTGCATCCTCCTGACATTCAAACATCTAAAACAATATGACGAAAAGAAAAGCATGGTACAAGAAGTCCGGAAAATTTCATTCAGTAGGCAAGGCAATAACAGAATAGGCTGAATGTTTGTAACATTTTTTTAAAGAGGTTGATGAATTAAAATGTTTTTAGATGACTCTCATACTAAAATACATGGTTCTTATGATGAAATCGTGGTTTCAAGGAAATTAAATAAAGAATTATTTAGTATGCCTTTAGTAAAACACCTTGAGCGGTCAGTGATAGTTAGGTATGTTTTTCTTTGAAAAAAATTAATAGTGGATTCATGGAGAAAATTATTGATAGGTTTGTGTATTTTAGAAGTATGAAAAGCCAGAATTAAAAATAGAAGAAAAATGACGTATAATAAAATTTTTAACATACGCGCGACCATGACTCTGGACATATATATGGTATCTATTCAGATTTATTCGCTGCAAAATTATCAAAAAGTTCTCGAAATCTCTCTTCGATTATTTCTTTCAAATTTAATTAACTGTTTGTTGGTCCTACTAAAAAGGAAAATCAAGAAATACTATATTCAAAATGAAAATGCCCCAAGAAACAATAAGTGCTTGATTGGGATAATATTACACACCAAACAATCAATTAATTAGTAAGATCAATTCCTAGTAGGCTAAAATTTATAATTATACAAAAAGTTTTACCAACTGGATGTTTATTTATGATCACTGCATTAATACAATTAGGAAACCACGTAATTCCGAATACTTTTGACACCATTGGCATATACTATTTTTAATATTTTCGTAAATGAACGTTCAAAGCGTTGAAAATAAAATGATTATCGTCGTGATTTTTGGTTCAAGCTATTGTTTACCTCCCTTCTAACATTATGAAGTGGTTAACAACTCTTTAAAAACATATAAAATAAGTTAAAAGCAAGTAAATTACGGAATGGTAGTGATTTCCGAATACTTTTGACACTCACTGTATATATATATTAAAGCACATCATACCATAACCATGGTTTTTGTGCACTATGGAAAACTTGCAACTGTTCTGGCCGTTTTTCAATGATTTTATAGTGAATGAAAAAGATTTGGTTATTGGACTTAAAAAGAATCATTCTTTAAACCTTTTTTCAAATCAACCTACAATGTGCGCGAGCAAAGTTACAGCTAGTATCATCATAAAATAATCTGTTAACAATTTTATTACTTTTGTTAACGGTTTATCTAATTGTTTTCAGATTCATAAAATTGCCAGGAACTGTTATAACAATTAGAACTAACTCAGGGCGCCTGTAGCGGTCTTTTAATTACCCTAAGTGCTCAAGCAATTGCCTTCTCACGGGCTTTAGAACTAACTTCAAACTACTTCACGCATAAAACCTCGGCTTTGTTTTTATGGCTTAGTCATTTTTTAATAGACCAATTCAGAATGTAATATCTGTTGACGATTATCAGCAATTGAAGTAGAAGAAAGGATTGAAACTAGAGGATTAGAATGGGAATGGAGTTCGTCATGAAAGCAATGATATCTGGTTCGGGCCAAATCAGCAACATACGGAACTATTATGATTTCAAATGTTATTAATACGTTGACATTTTTTAGATTATCCTATTATGATGAGTATATTAATTTAATTAGGTTATTTAAGAACTGAATCAACATAAGTCTAATTGTAAAAATATAAAAAAAAAAACATTAATATTACAACACTTTATAACCACAGTATAATTAATAAGCAGTTTTAATTTCGAAAAAATAAAAATATTAAACACAGAACAAGAAGTAAAAAATAGAAAAAATTTGGAATCGATTTACAAAAACTTAAAATTTAAATAATACAGTAAATTATAAATTGGATGAAAAAAAAGGTCATAATTATGCAGACATAATTGACAAATTAAATTTCTGATTTAGAACAATAAAAAAAAAAGATATTAGTCATAACCTCCAACCATAAATAATGTTTTGATATTAAAAAAATTAATAATATATATATGCATTGGTATAAAGGTTAGGGAGAGGGAGTAAGGTTCAAACTTCAGTCTACTCCTGGCCTTGTGTTAAATGTTTTGATAGAATATAGATATTTAAAAAAATGTTAAAATTATAATAATTAATAGATAAAACATAGAAAAAATGACCATTATTAAATTAAATAAGGATTTCAAGAATTTGACAATATTAAAATGTTTGTTTTTATGTAAGTAGAGATATAATACTGATTTAAGTTATTATGGTGTGATTATGAATTGTTTAAGTGTGATATTTATCATTGTTGAATGTTTAAATTAATATAATATTAAATTGTTATTAGTGGATGACTAAAAATTCTGAAGATAAGGCGTACAGGCCTCGAAACGTTATGTATAATGAAGAATAAATGAATGATAGTTTAAAGAAGGGACTGTTTCTAAATAACCAAATTAAGTTGAAAATTTTAATTCTAATATTAATGTGTTTTTTTAGTTTTTAATTAATATTTCTGAAATTAGGCATTATGGACCTCGAAACGTTAAGGGATATGAATTGATTTATTAATGTAAAAATAAATAAATTTAAATAGAAGATAAATTTCTAATCAACTATATAATACAATTAATTACACTCTCCAATATTAGAAAATTGAAACTAAAGTAATATCTGTTAATATTTATGGATATAAGATCCTTTCCATCGAAATATCCAGGAATATAGCAATCGAATAAACTGAAGACTAGATTCACAGGAACAGTTTTGCGGTTTAAAAAAAATTGAACCCCTTCCGAACCGAAAAACAACATTATTTTAATTTTCTATAATATTTTCCGAAGACGAGGAAGACCCCGCAAAATGTGGATAGAGAACGTGAGGGAGGACACGGCGACCAGAGGTTTGCCGGAGGACAGGAGTGATAGGGTGCACTACGCCTGAGAAAGTTTTACGTTTTGCTATGAAACGAAAGTTATAAACCCTTCCCCCACCAAAAAAAAAAAAAATAAAAAAATAAAAAATAATATTTTTAATATATAGTTTTTTAAGTAACGCTGAATCAAAATCTAATATAAGTTTTTGTGTATAACAAAAACTGCAGCGCTAGTTTAATAAAGAATTTATACATATTTAGAAGACATTTTTATTTTTGACTGATTTTAATCTATGATAGTTGTATTTCAGTTTTTATATGCTACAGGGAATACATTTTTTAGTTTGTTTTTTTTACTTTCACTTACCTGTATAAGAAATATGTGTAATGGAAATTTCGGATTCCAGTTTTCGACGGAAATACACGTATTACGGTCCCCTGCGTCCAAATGAGCAAGTTCCGAAAAATGATCTCCGCGCGTGTGTGTATGGTAGAACGAAAAGTCGTACGAAAACTAAAATTTAATATTTAAGACATATATACCCCCGTCATGTAACAGCAACTTTTTCATCAAAATCAGCTAACCAGAAGAGTCACTTAATACCATGCATTTTGCACCTTTTTACGATATTCTCAAAAAAGGCTGTAACGATTTTGATTAAACTAGCTATATTGATGTAAAATTTAATGGCCTTTGATACCTAATAGTCTGACAGGACTTAAATGCAGATATTTTAAATTTACTTTCTCTAAACTACCTTTAATTTTGTACATTTAAAAAGATTAACTATACCATCTTAATGACATTGATAAAGAACGGCTAAATATACCAATTGGACGAATTTTATGACCAACTAAAGGATAAGAGAACATAACTTCTTTTTTTTTTTAATGTAATTTTTGTTTTTTTGATAATAAGAACAGTAATATAGATGTATAATATACCGTTGGAAAGAGAAAGATTTTAGAAAAAATATTATCTGATGCACAAAGTTGTAAAATCTAATATAAAGCGACGAATAGGAAATAAACGTTTTACTGATTAACGATTAAAACAGTTATATTATGTACTGTAAATCATATGTTTCCAAAGAAAGTGAATACACGTTTTATTAAAATCAACTTAACATATTTTTCAAATTGAAGTACATTTAATATATTTTAAATTGATTTTAACAGTCATGGTAAGTGAATACCGTGTGTTGCTCGCACCAGTTTTTTTTTTTTTTAATGTGAAGATACAAAATGAAGCAGTTTCAGCGGTTATTATTTTTCTTGGCTCCAAGACCAAAACTATGAAAAGGAAAAAATATACTTCTTTTACCCAATATGTTTGATCCAAATTGGCATTCGACCTCTGTGTGCATTACCCTTCAGAGACATCTTACCCTGGATTTCCATATTCCGACTATGGAAAGATGGGGTATCCCGTAAAGGTTATCAACCTCAGCTATACCGAGTGAAAAAGTAGAGATTCGTTTGATGAAAAAAGAATCAACAGAACGTAAGACATAGAAGCAATAAAAATCAGTTCTATAGATCCTGTATAGAAAGCGGAAATCCCTCAAGATCTCTGCTACAAGTGACGAGTGACTCATGACGAGACCTTGACACAGAAGCGAACCACCTTCCAAGACCGACGACAGGAATTCCGATTAGTCGTCGCTCAAAACCAGCGCTGCATTTGGACAACGATTTAACAAGCTGGCCTTAAGTGTTAAGGAAGTAAGAAGCCTTACTAAGCGTAGAGCGAGATAAAAAAATCTACCATCTTGAACCAATTAGTCGATTTACACAAATAGACAAAAAAAAAATTGATGCGGCAACACACGTTTACTTACCTCTATTATTTATATCAATTCAAGAATTAAACAAATGTTAATAAATAAAATAAATTGTTAAAGAATTATTTAAATTGGATTTTAATAGAAACTTGTTTTATTAAATAATCTTTATATTATTATCTACGAAAATCAGTTTGTTTTATGGCTTTTATTACTCTCTGTTAACTTTAACAATGTATGTATAATATAATATTTTTTCTAAAATGTTTAGCATTCCAACAGGTATAATTATAATGTATATTGACTGTTCTTAAGTTCAAAAACAAAAAAATTCATTAAAAAATATTTTTGCAGTATTCTCGTTTAGTTGGACATCGAATTCGCAAATTATATATTTACCTGCTTTTTTAGCAAGCATAATCCGACGGTATGGTTATGTTTTTCGAATTACAAAACTAAAGGCACTTTAGAGGAAGAAGCTTTGAAATATTGGCATTTAAGCTCTGTCAGACTATTTCAATCAGAATGAAACCTACATGATATTAAATCCTGTTCAATTTTACATCGACATAGCGAGTTTAATCAAAATCGTTTGAACCGTTTTAAGAAAATCGTAAAAAGGCGCAAATGCATAGTGTAAAATTCTTCTGGTTCGCTGATTTTTATGAAAAAGTTTTTGTAACTCTCGGGCGTATATTTGTCTTAAATATGAAATTTCAGTATCATAGGACTATTCTTTACGTGCGGAGTTACCAAAAACGGACACACACACACACATCCTTTTGTGGGACTTGGTCGTCGTGTAAAAAAAAACTTGTATTTCCTTTGAAAACTGGAATTCGAAAATTTTCACGATCGCAATACTTTCCCTTAATATTATTGTTTCACATATAGGTAAGTAAAAAAAAAATGCACACCCGATTTCAGTGGTTTTATGACTAATTATGTTCCGAACTAAGGGAATAAGAATAAATAAATATTAGGTTTTTAAATTAAATTGAATTTTTGTTTAATAAATAGAAAATTTTAAACAATTTTTAAAAATGAAATTTAAGCGGTCAAATAAAAGTGCACATTATTAAATCATAGTTAAAAACTTAATAATAATAAATTAAACTCTCTAGATTAATAGTGTATGTTTCCATTATTTTCAACTAAAACAACAACGTCTGGTGTTTTAATTTTAAGTGCAAAAACGCTTATGGTTTTATCGCCTCAAGTTTTTTACAAAAAAAAAGAAAAACGTTTACCCAAATAAAATAGCAGAAAAAAAATGAAGAAAAGAAAATAATAAATAAAATAATTAGTTATATTTGCTGAAAGAAACGAATATTCTTTACAAATTTAATGGTACTGTTAATAGCTTCTTCATTGTCGCTCAAAGCCTCAGAGACCTGGCGTGGCACGTCAATTTCTCTCCTGTACCGTGGACAGTCCTCAAAAATATGAACACCGTTAGAGTCACTTTAAGTGATTGCATTGAGGCGGATTTTAATCGAAAACCGTCTGTTCATTGATGAACAAAGATTTCTTATTAATTCTTGTTTTTGAGTTTTTATTTCTTCCACTGACATTAAAATTTTATTCCTGAGTTCATCGTCAATATGAAAACCTCCTTGCCGGTAAACATCTTTGGAAAGATGTTGCCAGTAATTTTCAATGGGATTTAAGTCGGTGAACGCGCAGGCCAGTCTAAAACATTAATATTCATTTTCCGAAAACGAGCTATTTTAATAGGGGACATATGACGGGGACGTTATCTTATAAAACTCGATTTATCCATGGATGCACTTTTTCTTTAATTAGTGCTATGTAACCCTGAAAATATTGGGAATTAAGACAGAATTAAAACAAGCAGCGAACTCATAACCCAGAAGGTACGGCGGTCACCGAACAAGACTATCCTCCTTCAGGAGAGGCCTACACATCAGTAGAGTATTTTTTTTTATTTAAACATAAAATTTTTATTTAAACAAGTTTTGTTTTTTTGCAATTTTATTAAAATGATATTAGTAAATTTTATTTAAATATGTAGTAGTATACAATATTTGGTCAAACATTGTTTCTTTTTATTTATATCAATTATTAAAAGTGTTTTTAAAATAAAAATAAATATATATAAACTTTATGTACCAAAAAAAATTGTAAATATGTAAAATAAAGGCTTATCTTATCTTATATAAACACTACTGCTCATCATCTGGTTGACTCGCAACAAAAGTTACTTCCCTGAAGCAGTTATAACTCCCCAAACCTTTACACCTCCGCCTCGATTTTGTCGTTTCGGACGATTGTTTACACATCTTGCATCGCACTCCCCGAGAATATTCATTATCAGGATTTTTTATAAAGGAATATTTTTAATTTTTTATTTATTTTTATCCCATTTCGTTAAGTTTCCTCCTGACTGTAACGGGTTGAAGCCTCGATTCCCAGACATCTCTGTACATCTGTTGCGGTTTTTTGTTCTCCTTGCTCTCAACGTCTTCGCACTTCGCGTTTTATCATGGCCTCAACGCGTTTTCAAATATTTTTCCTATCCCTCTAATTTTTTGTCCGACTATAATCAGTTTTAAAAATTTTGTGCACTGATGAAAGGCATACCATATTTGTTTCCCACTTCCCGATAACCCTTTCCCCAGCCGTCACGTTTCACTCTTATTATAAGATCTTAGGAGTACATTTTTCTGGCATAAACTCTCGAAACATTATGATCCATTTTGGAATTAAATAGGTGTGTACTTTTATTTGTCTAGTAAATATATTAAGAATTTGTGATTAATTTTCCCACGAATAACAAAAACAAACTCTATCTGAGTAATAAGTTTAAGTAAACAAACATGGTTATAATACGAATTAATATAATATAATTTAATTATTGAAAAAAGTTTTGTGTGCACTTTTTATGTCCAATAGTGTATTTGACCATGGAAAATTAGCAATATAACTTTGTAATTTTCACTATAATTATTTTGGGTGAATTTCTTCCCTTCCCCTATTGCATGGTATAACTTTTATCTTTAAAATACGGGTTGAAATTTCGTAGAAGAATGTAGTGATAACCACCAGAAAATACTCAACAGACTCATGCATTGCGATAAACTTTCGAAAAAGAGAAGAAACATCATTAGGAAAGAAAACTACGTAGATTATTAGTGAAAATGGCTCAGAGCAAGGTTTTGAGTGTTTTATTTGTATTTGTTTAGCTGTCCAAACGGTTCTCCTAATAGAAAAATAGTAAATATATTGTGAATATCTTCTGTCCTACAATGATTATCATTCTACTGCCGTGTTTAATAAATATTTTGTCTAAAAGAAAAAAATCTGGTGCGGGCAACACACGACTTTCACTTACCTCCATTTTTAAAATCAATGAAAGAATTTTCAAATACAGTTAGAGATAAAAAAATACGTGAAACTATTAAGGAATTAATCAAATTGAATTTATATAGAAACATGTGTTTTATTAAAAAATCTATTATATTATTATCTAAAATAATCAGTTAGTTTTATCTTCTTCTCATCACTCTCTATTAACTTCTAAAAGCTTGTGTATGAGATGATATTTTTTCTAAAATCTTTAGCTTTACAACGGTATTTCATACATGTATATTACTGCTCTTATGTTCAAAAACTATTTTTTTCTGTTTTCTCCTTTATTTGGGTATCGAATTTATTCAATTTATATATTTACCTGTTTTTCATCAGCGTTAACAAGATAATCTAGTTATTATTATTGAATCTACAAAATAAAGGTACTTTAGCGGAAGAAAATTTAAAATGTCGGCATTTAAGCCCTGTCAGACCATTTTTATCCAAATAAAAACTACATGGTATTAAAGCCCATTAAATTTTACTTTGACATAGCGAGTTTGATAAAAATCATCGGAACCGTTTTCGAGAAAATCGAAAAAAGGTGTAAAATGCATGGTATAAAGTGCCTCTTCTGGTAAGCTCATTTTGAAGAAAAAAGTTTTGTCACGTGTCGGGCGTATAGTTGTTTTAAATAAAAAATTTCAGTTTCATAGGGCTTACCGTTTCCACCCGGGAGTTACCACACATTCACAGACCATTTTGCATTATATTAAAGCAATATAAATTAAGAAAGGATAGAGAATTCACAGTATATAAGGAAAGAATCATAGGGAATAGGAGTAACGAACAAAAACTTGCTAAAAGAAGTTACTTAAGAAATTAATAAAATTAAACTGTCAATCATACATGCTGCAGATTTATAATATTGATTTAAAAAAACTTAAGTCCAATTTCATATTGTAGGATTGGGGACATATTTGTAAACTTCTTAGTCCAAACCGACTCAAGATAATAAGAAAGAATAAAAAAAAAGGGGGGAGGCAATACTAAGACTAAACAATATTATAAAGATGGCATATCGATGAAATAGCCGCCATATTGATGAAATAGCCGCCATATTAGAAAAAATCGTTCACTTACTCATGCAATTGCAAAATTCGATACTTTAGTACGTCTTGCTTTCAGGGTATGAGAGAAATAACAGTTTTTAAAACTGACTAATGTTCGGCAGGAACAAGATTCTCTATTTTTACTTGAAAATAATAAATGATAATAGATGGAATATTCTATATATTTACCTTTATGAGGGAGCAGTAAGTATACAAAGAATTAAGTTCGCTGATTCATAATTCAAGTTTATGAGTCTTGATAAAAGTTTAATATTCTAGCAAACTTACCTACTTGAGCTGAAAAATGTCACCGCTTAATACTAAAAGAATAATTGGTGGTATAGAACCGGAGGGAAGGGGGGAAGTTACGAGTTAAGGAGAGGAGAAAATAATAATAATATACTTGAGCTTGTTACTTCTTCTAAGCAATTTGTAACGAATAATATGTCATGTATATTATCATAGTATCCTGATGCACTAAATCTGTTTCTGAGAGTATTGTGATTGTAAAACGTCTTTTTAGTTAAAAAAAAAATATTTCTGAGCAGTACGGCAGACATTCCTACCACCACTTCACGAATGAATGCATGATTGATTATAAAATCGCTTCATAAAATAATTTTTTTTTTTGCTTAACGAAAGATACCCTTCTACCTCATGGACCCGAGTGTATACTGATGGATCAGCTACGGGTGCTATTGCGAATAGTGGAGCTGGGGTCCATATAGAATTCCCAAGTCGAAACACCCTAGACAAAGCCATCCCAACAGGCTTAAGATGCACAAATTTCAAAGCTGAAGAACTGGCGATCTTGGAGGGCAGCAAAATACTGAGACGGCTCAACAGAAACGCAGACTCAAAAATAGTCTTTCTGTCAGACGCAGCATCTGTACTACATGCCCTGAAGTCAAAAAGAAAACTAGGACTTCACACTCTTGTAGAAGAAATTGAAAATCTACAATTGCAGTATAGTGAATGGTACTGCAATGGATACCAGGGCACTGCGGTCTGTACGGAAATGAAGTAGCCGACCATCTTGCAAAGGAAGGTGCAGTACTACCACAACCAAACTGCACCCAGACCCTCCTGGAGGCGATTTCAATAAATAGGGCTGCAGTGAACGCTAAATGGGATGACCTGCACCCAAATCGCGACCCAGAAGACGCCTACTACAAAATGAATAAAAAGGAACAAATTGTGCTCTTTAGGCTCAGAACTGGCCATAACAGGATGAGGGCACACCTCTATAAAAAGTTTGGCATCGGGGAAAGCTCCCTCTGTGGATGTAGAACTGGTGACCAGACTGCAGAGCACATCCTGCAGACGTGCCCTCAGCTAGAAGACATCAGGAAGCGGATCTGGCCAAAACCTACCTAGTTGGTGACTAAGCTCTATGGTGATCTGGAGGACCTCAAGAGGACCATTGAGTTTACAGTTTTACTCTCGGACATCGCCATTTGAGGGAAGAACGAAGAAGAAGAAGAAGAAGAATTTCAAAGATCCAGAGACACGATTCGTGAAAATTTTTCACCCTCACTTACAAATGACATTTCATAACGATACACAAAAAAAAAAAAAAAAAAAAAAAAAAAAATCATTTATCTTTTATTTGAACAAGAATTATAGAGTGTTTGCCACTAAATCGCTATTTTCCTCACTGTGCGCCGTCTCTCATTATGTACATCCCCCACAAGCACTACTATTACTATTGTCATTTTATCGCTAAGTAGCTCTCTATCCTTCACCACCCTAATAAGTTGCTTGCTACTCCGTGAGATTTGGGTAGACGAGAGGGATTGTGTGTAATGAATGAATTGTGAGCTACATAACGGTCATGTGCACCAGCTCATTTTTATGATGTCATGAACCCAAGATGGCCGTCACGCTAGTTAATTACAGGAGGGACAACTCCTTCCAGGGTGCTCCACACCGAAAGGGGGGAAAACATTTTTTCTTTTAGATGAGCTGATAAACAATTTTGGTTATACATTTTTTGGCACAATAAATAAAATGTAATCAAGAACAAAATCTAGTACTTTTTAAAAATACTTATCGTTAGCTGGATTAGAGTTGTTTATCGGTTTTCTTCAATTTTTTTTTTTTTTTTTTTTTTTTTTTTTTTTACAAAAAGTGTTTAAAGTAAGAAACAGCAAGAAATGAATAAGATCAACAGGATAAGTTATAGGAAAAGTGATTCTGCTGTTTCTTAATCACAACAACGGATGAGACCATGTGGAAGGGGGAGGGGGTATTTCTGCCACCTCCCAATAATAATAATAAATTAAAACGTAAAACGCCCGGAACTTTGAATGTATTTCAAACTGTCTAAAATGTGGTAAAACTGATCACTCAAATAGTAAATACAATTCCAAAAGCTGCAAATAATAACACAATGGTTTATTATTTACAAATAACAATATCAGAGTATAACTGTTTATACCATATAGCTGTTGATAGGCAATTAAATAATATGAAAAGCAATAATTCAAAGGAAAATGATATATATGATTTCAAAACGCTGTCTATATCTCTGCTAGTTCTTAACCAATTTCAATGATTCTTTTTTCATTTTGTAGAAAATTGAATTATCTATCAAATAAGCATGGGCCTATTTATAGGTAAAAGTTCAATTTTTTTATAATTATTCGAGGTATTAGGGTATATAGTGTTAAAAACTAATAAATGTTTTGTTTATCTTCGAAAATAACGTAGTTGCAAGCGCATATAGGCAAAATTTCCATTTTATTTCAGGTTTCATTTCTTTTTTTTTCTTTTTTTTATTGCCCTTTATATACATACTTTTTTCTATCGTCAAAAGTAACTGAGTTACGAGTATTTATGGGTAAAATTTTAATTTATTTTCTTTCCTTTTTTTTCTCTTTTATATAATCATTCGCACTTCTTTGGTCAAAAAACATCAGTAAAACCTTTCTCTATCTTAAAAAATAACTGAGCTATTGAATTAAATCATTTTTGATCGGCTGCCATTTTAGAAATAACCAGCTGATATCAACGTGTTGGGATCATCGTTGCATGGAACAGTATTTTTGTTGTGAATTTCAAAAAAATTGGTCCAGTAGTTTCAAGGAAAGCCGTGGACACAATAATAATTGTGGTTTATTATTTTCTCTGACGGACCTTTGTGATATTGGGTTGTTTCACATGAAATGTCCGTTTTTATAGTTTCTGAAATACATAAAGGATTTTGCAGGTCTCTCTTGTTTTCTTCCGAATGTTTACATATTTAAAGTGAACAGTCACTAATCCTCTTCCTTTGTATTATAAACATTAGCTTCCCAATTAATTACCCACTTTTTAGTATACCTCCAAATATGAACATAAAAACACGCGATTTTCGAGTAATATTTTTGTACGAGTTTAAACTCGGCCATTCAGCAGCTGGGACCGCTAGAAATATTTAAATATTATAAAAGGCGTTTGGGGAAGGGAGAGTTAATGAACGGACCATTCGCCGTTGGTTTGCCAAGTTTTCAGCTGGGGATACCGACTTGGAAAACTCGCTCCAAGGAAGACTTCCGTCCGTAATAGACAACTATGTCCTCAAACATACAGTAGAAGGAAACCTCAACCAAACAGTTAAAGGACTCTCAGCACAACTAAATGCTAGTGCATCTACCGTTTCCAGACATTTAAAGTGTATTTGGAAAGTAAAAAAGCTTGATACATGGGTACCTCATGATCTCACTGAGCGGCATGTTTCAAAACATACCATGCAAAAATTGAAAGAACTGGACTACGAAGTTCTTCCGCACCCACCATATTCTCCCGACTTGTCTCTAACAGATTACCACCTGTTCAGGAATTTAGACAACTTCGTCAAAGGAAAACTTTTTGAAAATGATGATCAAGTGAAAAGTGCGTTTTCAGATACTGTTTCACATCAAAGCTCAGAGTTTTTCAGTTTGGGGATGAAAAAAGTTGGTGTCACGTTGGGAAAAATGTGTAGAAAAAGGAGGTAAATACTTTACCTTGAAAACGGACATTTCATGTGACACAACCCAATATAATGGAGATTTTATAGAAACAATGGTGTTTGGAATCACAAGGAGCAAATACAGAAATAAATTTGTTTTCTATATCAGGCTGTCGTAGTAGTTCCACACTGCTTCATATTTATTCACCAGATATACCTTCGTGTTGATTACGCAAACTTCAAAATGGTGATATTAAAAAAAAAATTTCACTACTTAACTATTGAAAATGAATAGAGAAAAACTACTATTGTGCTCTTATTATGTGCATGGTACCGTTCGCTTTAGCTTATATGGTACTTTTGTTTTAAAAGTAACTGAGCCCCAGCATGCAAATTTCATTCATTGTATTCATTCCAGCACAGGGTCCGCGAAGATTCATGACATGAGAGGACTTAAATTGTGTTGATTAATCGTTTTAAAGTGTATAATTTAAGATTTTCTGACGACCTGCTCATTGTCTGGATAAATACGCGGTATTAAGCTTTTATGTAGCATATTAAAAAAGGATTGTACATACTCCATGTCCAAATACCTTAAAAAAAATTAATAAGACAGCTGATTCATATACGACATAGCATCCGAGTCAATGGTTGTTTGTATGTTATATGTACGAAACATCTAGGTCCCGATCCAGATATTAATTCTACAATGATCATTTTACACAGCTACCTAAATCCAAGTTTTAGGGTCTTCTGAATCTAAATGACCAAGTCCTGCAAAAAGGTGTGTGTGCGTGGGGGAAGGGGGGGGGGAGGGTCTATGTCTGACCACGCCGCTCCTAAAGAAACCTACACGATATTAAAGCCGATTAAATTTTACATAGATAAAGCGAGTTTATCGAAATTGTTACATCCGTTTTTATGAAAATCGTAAAAAGGTCCGAGATTCATGGCATAAATTAACACTTACGGTCAGCCGATTTCAGTAAAAAACGTTGGAGTAACATTTCAATTCGATTAACATTACTTAAAAGTGTTTTCTATTAAAAAATAAACAGTTTCATGATTGAATCTAAATAAAAAGAAACGTTCAAATGGCAGAATGTAGAGTGGTGAACGCTCAAAATCCCTCAAGACTGTTTAAAAATATTGAAAAGGTATACACTTGATTAAGAGGCTAAATTATGTATTTTCTAATAATGCAGAATATGGCTGGTTCCCAGTCTACTGCCAAAAGCTTAATATTTGTACACAGCTATGTTCTCAAGTTGTGAATAACGGGAGACGAAGGAGGTGACTGAGAAACTTTCACTATTGTTCAGTTAGAAAGGTGAAAGGTAGTTGGGAACACCTTTATGGATATATAGACTAACTACTAGCTGTACCCCGCGGCTTTGCTTGCCAATATTTTTTTTGTCTTTATTTAATATTGCATAAATGCGTTTGTGGACAGAGTAACTATAAGACATAAAAGACGGATTAGATATTTGGGAATGTAGTCACTAAGAAAACACTAATAAAACAAATATAAATTTGTTTCTAACATCAAGACATTGAGAAAATGGAACAAAACTACACTTCATTATCTTTACGGTTTGGTGAATTCAATAAGATAAATAAAATAATGTAATTGTAAATTTGCTACAAAAAAAGAAAGAAAAGAAATTCAGGTGGTTAGCAATGAGTTACTCTCTGTATGATAAATAAAAGATTATTATTTCATATCAGATATCAATTTTTATTTTTTCTATGATACAATAACATACCAATACCAAGTCGCCACATCCAAATTAACATCGTTTTATCATTTATACATAACCGTTGTGTATTATTATAACTTCTGGTGATTTATATTATTGTAACTTGGGTGGGTATTTTCTTCAAAAAGTCTGAAGACCTTACTACAGAATAAACCGCGTTTTTAAGGATCCAAGCCCTTTTATACGAAAGATTTACATTTTGAATTATTTTTAACAGCTAATAATAATTGAATATATGTCGAATATTTTCAAACCCAGCCTTATTGCACATCTAGACCCTATGACGAACGTCCAGGAAAAATGTCAGCTTTACAACCCAGATCATTTTTGAGATATTGCGATGATCAGAAAATCCATTGAAATGGGACTTTCTATTATAAATATAGATTGTATATTTACCATCTAATATTAAACTTATAAAAAAAAATGCTTGATATGAAAATGTTAAAATGTAATATTTTGAGATGTATAATTACTTTAAAACTCATGGGAAGAAAAACCGTATGAAAGAAAATACATTTTAATGAAGAACTTTAAAAATAAAAATAAGGAATAAATGAAATTAAGAATAATTTATTATTATTATTATTTGCAACAGTAATTTTTCATTTAATCACTCCTACTTTCAAACCATTAAGTTTCACTTACCTATATATAATATGAGTAAGGGAATGCATTGTGATCGTGAAAATACTGTTTAGATCGTACAACAGATACAGATTACTTGTACTTTCAGTTTCTTATATATGAAATATATAATAATAATAATATAATAATAATAATAATATGCTTACTGAACCCGAAGGTTCGATGCCTATACCACCAAATTTCGCTTACACAGGTTCGTCCAATGATCACCGTTCAAACCCATGCCCCCAAGATCAGCCTTAACGCAATCCTCCCATCGACGCTTCGGTCTACCTTAGGGACGCCTACCATTCGGTTCAGCGTATACCAATTTTCTCGGAATCCGTTCCTCACCTAGCCTTCCTCAATTATATTCACAGGGTATAAGTTCCGCAATTCCGCGTTGTGCAACCTTCTAAACCCCCCAGTGGCCTTATCTCACTTCGGACCAAATATTTTACGCAGTACCTTATTTTCGAAAACCTTAAGCCGCTGTTCATCCTTCAAAGTATTCGGCCACGTTTCACATTAGTAAAGGATAGTCGGAAGAATAATAGTTTTATAAACTCTAACCTTTGAGTTTTTATACAGAAGCCGCGAGCCAAGTCATTTAGCAACTGAATAATAACACGCATTTCCCGCCTTAAACTGGGACTTTATTTCCTCCTGGATATCATTTTTTCTTGTTATCATTGAACCTAAATACTAATTTTTTTCATTTTCCCAGATCTTTTTAACTAAAACATGTATTTTCGAAACGCCCGCTTCTCCACACGCCTTGATTAATTCACTCGTGATATTATCCTTTCCTGCAGCCTTATAACGTTTTAATTTTCCTTACAACATACACACCCCTTTTTCCGTAACTTTTGTTTTGATTTTGTTTTTAATTAGATTGTAAGTATCATATGAATGGTGTGACTGATTGTATTAGATAAAAAAAAAAATTAAAATAGTAAATCTCTTGACTATTACAAGAATTGATAACGATGTTTTTTGAAAATACAATGTATCAAGCAGCTATGAGGTTATTGTATTTAGTATTCACTCCATAAGTACAAGGTAAAGAACAACTGATACAATTACTTAATTAATGATTAACTTAATTTTCTCACTGGAAGATTTGAACATTAATTAAATCTATAGAACTTCGTTATTTAAACATTTATCAATGATGATTTTATTATTTTGTCTTGAACACAACGTTTCGAGACCTTATCTCATCTTCAGGAACATTGCTTGAAATACTATCTGTTATATTCATAATTATAGTTCATATAATAGATTGCTACACAAAAATGATAACCGTAGTAAAAAGGTCACACAGAATATTTTGATAATTTCACATGTATTAACAATCGATTATATTAACTATAATTATGGTTAGCATTAACGTAATTGATGCTAAGTCCCGCTGGCCAGAAATGCGCTGCATCAACGAAGCCCCAAGAACAGCCAAAACCATCGAGCTACTTCTGCCTATTTTCACAACTCATGGATTTCCCAGAGTAATTGTCTCCGACAATGCGACAGTCTTCCCCAGTGAGGATTTCAAAAAATTTTGTTCTTTGAATGGAATAAAGCAGAAATTACCTGGTCCAGGTCACCCAGCTACAAACGGGCTAGCTGAAAGAAACATCCAAACTCTCAAAAATCGGTTGAAAGCCATTGAAGGTGAACATATTCCACAGATAGTAAAACTCCAGAAGTTTGTGATGATGTATCGTGCTAGTCCTCTGGCTGACGGAGAATCTCCTGCTGAAAAATACTTTAAAAGACCTATTCTAATTCGTTTGGACGCAATAAAACCATATAAGGAAAATTCGCATGCAGTCATCATTTCGGGAATAAGGCTGTTCAAAATAGGAGATCGTGTCCAATCGAGATATTACTCAAATCACAAACAACAATGGCACCTTGGAACTATCCTAAAGAAGTACGGACGCCTCCATTACCTTGTGACACTTGACGACGGATTCACCTACAAGCGTCATATCAATCAGCAGATGCGATCGGAGATACCAAAGAAAACAGTTACCTACCAGCCTCCCCATCCAGTGCCGCTGGCAACTCAACTATCTCCTCAAGATGAACTTCTGCCTTTTCTTAATTTCCACAACCATCAAATTCCTGATGATAGTGAACCGAAGCAAACCAGAGAAGAAACAGATCCTAATCAACCACTGAAACAAAATAGGCCCCGTCAACCTCCTAGACATCTTCGTGTTTATGTGCTGTACAACAGCTCAAACTGGGATGAAGAATAGAATTGTGTTAATTTTTTTTTCTTCTCAATTCTATATGTATCAAATTTAACTTTAAAAAAAATCTAAAATTTGAATTCAATGAGAAACATTATTTTGGAGGGGGGGGTTGTTATATTCATAATTATAGTTAATATAATCTATTGTTAATACATGTTAAATTATCAAACTGTTCTGATTGTTGCTGTGGCGCCCTCACTTAGCTTCTGCTGGCTCTCACCAGTGATGCGCCTGAGAGAGAGGCGCTGGGATCCTTTGGACTCTGCTTGTCCTTCCACAAGTGAGGGGACAAGAGTCTTGTCTAAACCTTCATAGAGTTCACATCGCGGTGCCTCTCCCTTTGATCTTTTCGGCGGCCCTTTGATGTTTACAACCCCGCTTCGTCGGCTTCTTTGACATACTTAAACAGGTATGCGAGCCCTTTTGTGTGTGACCCTTCAAATCAGTGAAGCATAACTTTGTTTACAAACAATTTGACAAAAATAACAGTGATAAATAGTGAACAGTTTTATAATAGTGAACATTTATTCAAAAGTGACAGGAATTTACACGTAAGTGCATATTTGCTACTATAACAAAATTTATACTACCAAAATAAGATCTCTTTGAGACCTCAGTTTTACACATAAAGAAACTATCTTTAACAAGAGAGTCCCTTAGGAACATGGCGTCGGACGAGTCAAATTTTTTAGAAGTTGTGGAGTTTTTTAGTAGTTTAGCACAGTTGAAGATTAAAGACGCAATAAAAGAAGGCATCTATAGAAGGATAGACTCTCTCAAATTAATATTTGAGCATCTTCGCAGCGACAATCAACGTCTGGAAAAAGAGATGCAAGGAATATTAAACCTAACCTCAATGCCTCGAGCTGTTCCATCGTATGCTGATATTGCAAACAACAAACCAGGTAAAATTAAAGAACACATAGTCATGATAGAAAAAGTAAACTCAACTACCACTGATGATGCTAAAGACCTTTTCAAAAATGTAATTAATCCGAGGAAATTAAGAGTCGGAATCAAAACATTCAGAAAAACAAAAAATGGTGGATTAATTGTAGGCTCGGAATCCGAGGCTGATCTTAAATTAATTACAGCAGAAATTAATAACAAACAAGGGACCAATTTGAAGATTAAAGAATTAAAGAAGAACCGACCTACTGTTATTATAAAAAATATTCCTGAAGATTTGAAGAAAGAAGAAATTCTCCCAACTATTATCGAACAAAATCGATTACAAGAGGGAGATATAAAATTGAGAACTGTTATCTCGAACAGGAATAAAATCAACGACAAAGGGCCACCAATCAGAGTTTGGAGACACGCAGTTGTGGAGATAACCCCTTCAGCGAGAAGGAAGTTGGCTGGACGAGCGTTCGTGGACATGGCTACCTGCCCGGTGGAGGACTACTACTCTGCCCCGAGGTGCTTCATCTGCTCTAGGATAGGCCACGTCAAAAAGTTCTGCAAGTCCGCGCAGCCGACCTGTCCGCTATGTGCGGGACCCCACGCCCTCAAGGAATGTAGGTCCGAGGTCCACAAGTGCATCAATTGTGTAAGTTTCAATAGTAGAGTCAATAATAAGAGGCAAGTAGATATCAATCACTCATCAATGTCTAAAAATTGTCCTTCTTTTAAGGCGGCCATTGACAGAATTATTACTAATACTGATTATGACTGACAAACTGTACAGCTACATTAGAACTAGCCTAACCCCATACTTAATGATATGTAAAGGATGTCTTGGCAATGTACAAAAACTTTATTTGGTTCTCAATAATTTTTACTTTGTCATAGAAAACATGTTCGTCACTATCAAGTGCAAGGTTAGTCTGTTATCATTTAGATTAATTTTTTATCAATCATGTGTAGACATAAGGTTATTTTAAAATTGGCACAAATTAACCTTCATCACTCAACCACTGCTACCTGGAACTTGTTACACACTATACATAGTAGTAACCTAGATATTATTTTAGTGCAAGAACCATACACTAAACTTAATAAAACATATGGCTTTCCGATAAGGTATCAGATATTTCATGGAGGTTATGGAAATCCTCGAGCATCTATTATTATTACCAACAACAACATTCAGGGAGTATTAATAAATGATTTGTCATTTGAGGACGTGGTTGTGGTAGAACTGGTATGGAACAACACGGAATATATTTTTGTCAGCGCATACTTTGATATAAATATTGAAGTCAATAAAGAGTTCGAGAAGATAGAAAACATTCTGACACGGTTTAAACACAAATACATTTTAATAGCTGTTGATTCGAATTCGCGATCCAAACTATGGTATGATAACATCACTAATAAACGAGGTGAAACTTTAGAGGCCCTAATCACTAGCTCTAAACTCTTCATAATAAATAAAAATCAGAAACTGTCCACTTTCTCATCCACCATTGGTGAGAGTAACATTGACCTGACCCTTTGCAACCAATCTATGTTTCGGTTAGTCCAAGATTGGCTCATACTGGATGAAGAAAACCTATCGGATCACAGAACTATTTGTTACAATATTAACGCAGATGTTTATTCTCATAAGATTTTTAAGCCTGAAATAAAATACTGTACTAAAAACGCGGATTGGGAAAAATTCAGAGAATTATTGGTAAAATACGTCGACTTACATTTCGAAAATGAAAAAAATTTGAACATCCCACACGAAGACATATTGATAAAGTGTCTCGACACCTTAGGCATAGAGAAGACAGTAATTATGTTCAATAGATGTCTCCGTAAGACTTGTAATATTTTATTTTGCAAAAATTTACATAAAACGTCTCAAAGAATAGTTCCATGGTGGAATGAGGACCTGAGCCACTTACGGAAAACAACCAGGAATCTTAGGAAACTCTACCAAAAAACGAAAGACAATACTTTAAGAAACGCTAGGCGGGACGCCTATCTACAGCAAAGAAACCTATATAAAAAAACAATAAAGTTACAGAAATTAAGTTCTTGGAAAGAGTTCTGCAGCAGCATTGGTAAAGAAAAACCATGGTCTTTTCCTTATAAATATGCTTCCGGTAAAATAAGGTTACCCACAATGCTACAAACGATTGAAAAACCAGACGGTTCCTTTACAGAAAATTTGCAAGATACTCTAAATTACTTAATCGAAAAATTCCTGCCAACTGATGATCGAGAAACAGAAACAGACTACCACGAAACTGCAAGAACAATAGCCAATTCAATCCCGGAAACTGAATTAGACGATCCATTAACAAAATTGGAAATTGAAACTGCCATTAACCAATTAATCGAAAACAAAGCATCAGGGATAGATGGAATTTCACCCTTGATTTTCAAAAAAGTATACAACATTTATCCTAAATTTATTTCAGAATTATTCAAAAAATGTTTCGATACAGGTGCTTTTCCAAAACCATGGAAAGTCTCTAAAATAGTTCTAATACCTAAAGGTTCTAGTTGCAACCAGTTTAGGCCAATATCACTCATTCCTGTTGCAGGTAAAATTATGGAAAAACTCGTTGGATCTCGATTATTATTACATCTAACAAGAAATTTTCCTCTCAATGAAAATCAATTTGGGTTCATTCCTCAAAAAAACACAGTAGGGGCGTTATATAAACTCGTCAATTTCGTTGAGACTTCGTTACAATTGAAATAAAAAATCCTAGCCGTCTCGCTAGACATTAAAGGAGCTTTTGATCATGCCTGGTGGCCTTCGATTCTTAAAGCTTTGCATGAGAAGTCATGCCCTCGAAACATTTATTTGATTATAAGAAATTACTTATCCGATAGAAGAAGCCAGATTCAGGTTGGTCACACAGTTTCTAGTAAATGGCAAAGTAGAGGCACGCCACAAGGCTCATGTTGTTCCCCGTTGCTTTGGAATCTAATAATGGATGGAATTTTCAGTGTAGTTTCTCCGGAGGAAGCTGAGATTATCGTATTCGCCGATGACATTCTTCTCCTCTTCAAATCAAATCTATTCTTTCACCTACAAGTACAATGCAATGAAGTTCTACGCAAACTAACTATTTGGGCACATAATAACAAACTCACTTTTCAACCTGAAAAATCAAAATTTATTGTATTTAGTAGAAAACATCGAGTACCAGATCTACATATTGTATTAAACAATAAACCCATCATTCAAGTTAATCAAATAAAATATTTGGGATTGACATTGGAGAGAAAGCTAAATTGGGACCTACATATTAATAACCTAAAAAATAGGCTGTTAAAAATAGTCCATGGCTTATCAAACTCCGCAGCACTAACTTGGGGTTTGAACTCCGAAGTATTGTCAACAATTTACAAAGCTGCTATTCAGCCAACTATGACATACGCAATAGAAGTTTGGCATAAAGGACTTTCTCACAAAAAGAACTTAAAAAAACTAGAATCAGTTCAAAGAATGATAGCTATCAAAATTATTAAAGGATACAAAACTATTTCATATGACGCATCTTGCCTTCTCGCTAACATTACCCCTATTTCCATACTTTCCGATGAAATACTAAATAAATTCGAAATTATAACATTAGGCAAAAATCTATTAAGCTTTCCGATTCATGAATTTGAACACAAAATTCCGTGTAAACTTTGGATTCACCAAAAAGATATTTCGAAGCCTAACATTACAGACACCAGCCCGAATAGCGGCATCAACATTTACACTGACGGTAGCAAGGATCAAGACAAGGTAGGAGCTGCCTTCCTTGCTTTTGAAGGACAGCAGCTGGTGCATTCAGCGCGATTTAGGTTAGGCCCTTATTGCTCAAACAATCAGGCAGAAATGTATGCACTATTACAGGCTGTACTCTACATAAAAAATTCTCATTATACCTCTAACTTCTGTATCCAGACAGACAGTCAAACAACACTATCGAAATTAAGGAACATGAACATACACGAAGGGCTCTTAGAGGAAATCAGACATGGACTAATAGTTTGTCATAATGAAGGTATGAACATCAGCTTTAAGTGGGTTAAAGCCCATGTTGGCGTTGTTGGGAACGAACTAGCGGATGAAGCGGCTAAAGCGGCGGCAAGAGACACCGCTCTCCCGATAGCATACGACAAGGCACCGATCAGCGCCATCAAACACTTTCTGTCAATGAAAACAAGGCAGAAATGGAATACGAAATGGGCCATCTCAACAAAAGGTAGACACACCTATGACTACATAAAAACAATTGACGATCGAACTAAACTTAAAAAAATTTCCTACAAACTGACACAATTCCTGACGGGACATGGAGGAGCCAGAAGCTATTTATTTCGATTCAAACTAACTGACGACAAAATCTGTAAATGTGACGGTAAAAGCGAACAGACATACGACCATCTTTTATTCGATTGCAGTAAACTGGACAAACATAGACACAAACTGATCTCAACAGTCCTACTAAACGGAGACCAATGGCCGCCTTCGAAGTGTGACCTCCTTACAAAATATTTTTCAAAATTTTATGAATTTGTGGACCGGGTGGACTATGCAGAATTAGAGAAATAGAAACAGGCAATAACTTGTTATTAATTTTATTTAATTTAATTTCACTGTTACTAACACTAATCAATTGGTTAGTTAGTTTTTATTATTTCGTTAAGTATTTATAACAAATGAATTATTTATTATTTGTTACTGGTTTCTTTGTTTAGTCAATTAGTTAGTATTATTTTGTTAATTTGTTACAACAAACGATTAATTTATAAGTTTATATTTATTAGTTTTATTTGACTTATTTAATTTTTTATGTAACTTAATGTTCTGTAACATAATTTATATTATGTAATAAAAATACGCGTTGTATCGCAAGATGGTACGCGTAGAAATAAATGCACCCATTGCAGGGTTACTGTAATGAGGAAAACCGTAAAGTGAGGGGACAAGCCCCGTCCGGGGTTCCCGAGCTGATTGTAAATATTGTACATAGGTATGAATGTGACATGTTTTGTTTATTTATTTGTTAACTTCATTTATTTATATTTATTTTGTCTACAAATTTCGTTATTGTATACGTTTATTTATTTTGATTTTATTTTATGTAATTTGACTTTCCTTTTGTTTATATTGTAAATATTGTATGAATGAGATCCTGTAGCACTATTATTATTGTCTATTATGACAAATTGTAATACATACGAATAAAAAATAAAATAAATAAATAAAGAAAAGAAATTTATGTAAAATGATTTTACATAAGATAGTTTACTATTCTTTCACATTCCCTTTTCTTCATTTTACCTATACCCTTCTTGTCAATCATAGAGCGGTATAAAAAGTATAAAAGATGATAAGACTTAACACGCTACTATGATTGTATTTAAAGCAATGTATCTGAAAATGAGTTAAGACCTCGAAACTATGCGTTCAAGATGAAATAATATATCTATTTTTGATAAATATTTTAATGAGGAAGAAGAGAAGTACTGTAGATGTAATTAAAGATTAATTTTACAAAATCATTTTACAGGCATACTTTACCACACTCCTTCTTTTAGGGCTCACCTGAAACAAAAAAAAAAAAAAAATGTAATGATATCAAATTTAAAATATTTTAAACTAGCAATCCCCCCTTGCTTCGCACTGGTGCAATTTAAAATTGGTATCATTTATGTTTAAAAAAGTGGAGTTTTGCTAATTAAAGTTTATCACTTTGGGATTATGAGCTTATGGTAACGAAAATTGCACTTGCAAGGAAATATTATGTTAATTTTATAATTTCTATTCATTCTTACATTTAATTATGGGCAGAAATTAAAATCATAAATTGGTTAAAAATCAAAATTGTTTAGTTTATTTGTTTACTGTGCTAAACGGTTCCTATTTTATTCCACTTACTTCAACTATTTTATATTATATTACATTTTCTAAATGAATTTTAAATGTTTAATTTAGTTTCTATGCGAGTCCCATTTAGTTTACAGGGGAACATCTGTTTTCTATTTATTTTAACAACTTACTTCTGATTTGGTACTTATTTTTGTTTCTATAATCTTGCTTACTGAATGGAAGAATATAACTTGTACGGTACTGTACAGTGGCAAAACTGAATCCCATAACCTCCCTCACTACATACATTACAAATAAGATATGTTCATAAGTTTATAGGCTTATAACGACATTCTGCTAACTTGTACAACCTATTTTATTGCATATTAATATTTTCTAAAAAGAATGCCCTGAATGGTTTTGAAAACGTACCTATTGAAAATAGTTCAAGTATTTTAAACTTTAATCGAAATCTCCACGTGTTTGAACAGAAAATGCTTCGAAAGATATTTGAGGTGTTGATTTCCAAAAAATACAATATCCACTTTTGAAAATTTTACAGGAAACGAAAAAATATGTCATTTATTTATTATTGGACCAATTTACCTGATTCTATTTTTATTAAAATCTAAAGTTGATTTTTAAGCGCGTTACCAACTTATTTTTCCAAATTATTGCAGTTTTCCGATGACTTAAATAATATAATATGGAAATAGTACTTTTTGAAACGAAACGTGGATATAGTACATTTTGGAAAGAATAAAAAGGGATATAGTAGTTTTTGGAAGAATATAACGCGCGATAAGTTGGTAACAGTCACCATAACCTTTATGATACATTACCGATAACTGACGTCTTTATATTGTTAATTACTAAGTTATGTATATTTCCTTATTCTCCCTCTGAGAAATATCCTTCTATGTTGGTTAATTACATTGATTATCTATTCTTCATAAAGAAAGTAAATATTCAAAGGAAAATTTATCTATTTATGGCACTATAATAAGAAAGTATGTAATTATAAAGTTTGTTTTGAACTTGTATTTACTATTTTTGTGACTTTAGCAAGTTTCTCTATATTAGGGGTACTCACTACGTTTGCTATAGCATGCTATTTGTGCTATTGTGCTAAACCCATTAATTTTATACAGGAAATAACTGTAGAAACTCGACGGGTATAGCAAAATAACACAAATAGCATGCTAAAGCAAACGTAGTGAGTACCCCTGTTATTAACTACGTGTAAGCAATATTTAGCTATAGCGACTGATGAATAAATACATTTTGAGCTTTTATTTTACATAAAAAAATCAAATAAATCTACTATGAAGTTAGATCAGGCACGTTTTTTCCTCTCATATTTAACAAGTTCGTGGAATGCTGATTCCAACTATTTGCTGGATCAAATGCTATTATTTTATTAAGTGCGAGTTTCTGAAATTTTTTAAACTAAATTTATGTTGCTGCAAGAAGAAATACTATAAAAAAACTTAATTTAATTGACAACCTACGAGAACCGAAGTGACACCATTCAGTTTTTTAAAACAGCCTAAAAACATATTATTAGGTTAAAATTATTGATCAAAATAATATCGGTGATTCAAGGCGTGCTAAATGAACCAAATAGACGCACACTACATATAAAGTTCTTAATCTACTATCCTACTTTCAACGTAGGACAGAATTTTTTATTTTATCAAAATCCTAGAGTTATGGATTAATTCATTTATTTTATTTATTTATAAATTGTTCAGCTCTATTATTTTATAGCAGATTTTTTTCATCTGTTTATATTCCATATATTTCGTATATATCTATAAAAATAGGTTTTTCTATTTTTTTTTTTTTATTAACAATTGTAAATAAAAATTTATTTTATTGGTCTCTCGGCCAGAAATGTATATATTGAAGTGTATGTTTCCTGTACGACATTGTTATTCTTAAGGGACATAGTCCCAGAATAAAGTTATTTTTATTATTAATGTATATATTTATTTATTTATTTTTTTAATTTTTATATTGAAGCTCTTATTTCCCTCCAAATAACTAAAATAGTAATTTTCCATTTGATTTTGGAATTGCTATTAATTATAGATTTCTTCCAACTACTAATGATATCATATTTTGAATTACGCCTAATTAAAAAGATTATAGGTACTTTAGAGTTTTGGTGATTCGGGATTCAAGTCCTGTCAGTATCAAAAACTATTTCATTAAGGATGAAGGTGTAAAATACACTGTTAGAGATACACTTCGGGTAAGTAGATTTGTCTAAAATGGTGTTGCATACCAGGCATATTGCAACCAAATGGTAGTTCTGTCATAAGCGATTATCATGTCTTGTAATCAGTCTGATGGTATATCTTTTGAATTTTATTTATATAGTTGTAAATTTCAATAAATCGATAAAAAAAAAAATGTACGCGTTTTAAGTCAGAGATAAAGGGGTTACCTGTAGAATGGTGGTTAGCATAACAGCCTCCTATGCAAAAGATCCCGGGTTCGAACCCGCAGGTGGCCGTAGGGAGTAGGGTCCTTCGGAGGGGACGTTAAAAGATGGCCCCGAGCCTGTGCGGTGTCAGGTACTCGTTAAAGATCCCTATCCTAATTAAACCTGGATAGACAAAATTTAGGACTCGCACTGCAGCATCGTCCGATCAGCCAAAGCAGCATAAAGGGACGTTAAATAAATAAACAAACTAATAAACAAGTCAGGGATAAAGCAAGAAATACAGCAAGAAATAAGATGAACTTAGTTTTCTAAAAAACTGCTAGATTCTAAGGAAATTGCCAATAACGTTACTGCCATTGATGGATAAAACCTTTGTAATTATTCTGACAATGCCTTGCCAAGCTCTAAAACTAAGATAAAAAGAAACAACATAAAACTTGTTATTTGAGAGGACAATAAGCGACGACCTTGGAAGAGTTCAAAAACCCGAAACACAGACCTTCAGCAGACAGTTTAACTACAACTCTAGTTTAGGAGGATCTGCAGATAAAAGAAGTATATGGCAGGCTTCAACTGGCAGATCTTGATTAAGTTCTGAGCCTAATTTAGAAAACTGGATCCCATTTCACTAAAATAGTAGGTGGAGTCTTAGAGAGGAGAGGTCTAAATATAAATTCACGATAGCCTTTGATTAATGAGCCTCTTCAATGAATTCATTGAACTCTCTCCAGACTTCAGTGCTCTTGTGGCTTAGGGCTATCTGAGCTCAATATTGGGCAAGTTCTTTTCAAACAAAATATGCTAAAATGTTTGGCTCAGTGTCAACAATATGCTCAGTTTGATTGGATTTGTTTTTATGTTTTTATCATTATTAAAATGAAAGTTACAATATATGTCAATTGTCAAGAATCCTTTGAACGAGAATTGCGTCTTTAACTTAGAATAAAAAACAATTAAATCAGTCCTTAAAATATGAAAAATCGGGCATATCCTTCGAAATATTAAAATTAGTCCTTTTCGAGCGTGAACCAACCCTCCCTCACTATAGACAGTTAAACTAATGGTATTTCTGACCGATTCTTGCATCGGGAATAAAGTTTCTATAATAAGAATTTTCCGTTTTAGTGTGGTTATCCTAGTTACCAGGGAAATTAGGTATATTCGTTTCCTTTTTAAAGGAGAATCGAGTCAAGAATGACGGATTTCTTCTACTTTGAATCGTATCCTAGTTACGTGTACAATATGTGTCAATTGTTAGGAATCCTTTCAACGAGAATAGCGACTTTAACTTAGAAAATTAAAAATTAAAACAGTTTAATTAATTAATGGCGAATTTAAATTTAAAAAAAAAATTAAAACAGTTCTTAAAATACGAAAATCGGGCATATCCTTCGATATAGTAAAATTAAAAATGACTTAAATTCTCCTTTTTAGGCAAAAATCGGGCATATCCTTCAAAATATTAAAATGAGTCCTTTCCGAGCGTAAACCAACCCTCCCTCCCTATAGACAGTTAAACTAATGTATTTTGGACCGATTCTTGCATCGGGAATAGAGTTTCTATAATAAGAATTAGTGTGGTTATCCTAGTTACCAGGGAAATTAGTTTGATTCGTTTCATTTTGAAAGGAGAATCGAGTCAAGAATGGTGGATTTCTTCCAATGGAATCGTATCCAAGTTACGTGTACAATATGTGTCAATTGTTAGGAATCCTTTCAACGAGAATAGCGACTTTAACTTAGAAAATTAAATATTAAAACAGTTTAATTAATTAATGGCGAATTTAAATTAAAACAGTTCTTAAAACACGAAAATCGGGCATATCCTTCGAAATATTAAAATTAGTCCTTTCGAGCGTAAACCAACCCTCCCTCACTATAGACAGTTAAACTAATGGTATTTCGGACCGATTCTTGCATCGGGAATAGAGTTTCTATAATAAGAATTTTCCGTTTTAGCGTGGTTATCCTAGTTATCAGGGAAATAGTTTGATTCGTTTCTTTTGAAAGGAGAATCGAGTCAAGAATGGTGGATTTCTTCCAATGGAATCGTATCCAAGTTACGTGTACAATATGTGTCAATTGTTAGGAATCCTTTCAACGAGAATAGCGACTTTAACTTAGAAAATTAAATATTAAAACAGTTTAATTAATTAATGGCGAATTTAAATTAAAACAGTTCTTAAAACACGAAAATCGGGCATATCCTTCGAAATATTAAAATTAGTCCTTTCGAGCGTAAACCAACCCTCCCTCACTATAGACAGTTAAACTAATGGTATTTCGGACCGATTCTTGCATCGGGAATAGAGTTTCTATAATAAGAATTTTCCGTTTTAGCGTGGTTATCCTAGTTATCAGGGAAATAGTTTGATTCGTTTCTTTTGAAAGGAGAATCGAGTCAAGAATGGTGGATTTCTTCCAATGGAATCGTATCCAAGTTACGTGTACAATATGTGTCAATTGTTAGGAATCCTTTCAACGAGAATAGCGACTTTAACTTAGAAAATTAAATATTAAAACAGTTTAATTAATTAATGGCGAATTTAAATTAAAACAGTTCTTAAAACACGAAAATCGGGCATATCCTTCGAAATATTAAAATTAGTCCTTTCGAGCGTAAACCAACCCTCCCTCACTATAGACAGTTAAACTAATGGTATTTCGGACCGATTCTTGCATCGGGAATAGAGTTTCTATAATAAGAATTTTCCGTTTTAGCGTGGTTATCCTAGTTATCAGGGAAATAGTTTGATTCGTTTCTTTTGAAAGGAGAATCGAGTCAAGAATGGTGGATTTCTTCCAATGGAATCGTATCCAAGTTACGTGTACAATATGTGTCAATTGTTAGGAATCCTTTCAACGAGAATAGCGACTTTAACTTAGAAAATTAAAACATTCTTTAAAAATAAAAATCGGGCATATCCTTTGAACTAGTAAAATTAGTCCTTTTCGTGCCTAACCCACCCTCCATTCCTTATATAGACAGACATGCCATTTCTTGCATCGGGAAGAGAGTTACTATAATGAAAAGTGTCCTTTTTAGTGTGGTAACCCTAGTTACCAGTGAAATATTTCGATTCGTGTCCAGGAGAATCGAGTCAAGAATGGTGGGTGGCTTTCTTCCATTTAGAATCGTATCATAATTAAAATATGTGTCCATTGTTAAGAATCCTTTCAACGAGAATGACGAATTTAACTTGGAAAAAAAAAATTAAAACAGTCCTTAAAATATGAAAATCGGGTATATCCTTCGATACAGTAAAATTAAAAATGACTTAAATTCTCCATAATTAAAAAAAATATATAATTTAGATTTTGGTATCGTAGCAAAAACAAGATTTTCCTTCTTACCACCTTTGCATCCGCCAGTAGTATCATTACACAATTTTGCAGTGATTTATCGTAAATCGACTACAGTTTATTATAAAATTCGAATTTAACTCCTTCATGATTGTCTTCAGTTGGGGAATGAATGTATATAAACCTGAAATATAGCGACCGATATTATTCCACTAAATACGGTACGTTCCTCAATGCGGAAAGAAATATATTCCTAATCAGACACTCCATATCAAAACGATAATGATCCCCGTACCAAATAGTATAAATGAATGAAAGGAAAAAAAATTATTCAGAGACAAAGATATTAATTAGGCTACGTCTTCTTTGTTAGTATAATTTCAATAAAATTTTAATCTATTTTTGTTTGTTTTTCTTTGTTTAATAACTCAATATTTATGGACATATAGTTTAACATTATAATATATTAAGATTATTTCATCATGATAGTATTTAAATTTTAGGACTGTACTGTTCTGGTCATTCAACTTATACTTTTATTTTATTCTTAAGGAACTTTAGTTCTAGAATAAGAAAAAAATTTGTTAATTTTCACTGCAGAGCACTCACTTTGTCAAGTTTGTACAACTGCTTCAATTCTTCATCCAGATCCTCATATTTTTGGACCTTTCCGGAAACTACCAAGAGAAGGTTCTTATCTGATGACACCCCTATCTAAATAATCTTCGCGTATTTTTCTACCTTCAAGATTAAAAAATGTTAAAGCCCGTCTTAATTTTATTTTTTTACTATAATGCTTTTGTTTATAACTTTAAATTTAATTTTTAGTTAAATTTAGAGCTAAAATCGTCTGAATGAAGATTGTCGGCTCTGGAGATGGACTTTTGGAGAAGAGCCTGGGGCATATCCAGGCTGCAAAGAATCCCAAATGTGGAAATAAGAAAAAAAGTAGGGGCTGAGCTGAACATCTTGAATGAAATATCAAAGAAGAGACTCATGTGGTACGGCCATGTCATGAGGATGGACGAGACGGGTGGCCATATAAAATGATGGAGTACTCCCCGCAGAAGAGGCGAAGACGAGGAAGACCCCGCAAAACATGGATAGAGAGTGTGAGGGAGGACATGGCGGCTAGATGCTTGACGGAGGAGGACTGCAGACATAAGGAGCACTGGCGTTCGGATATGAAAAGTTTCGAAATGTGACGCAAGTTGCAGAACCCGAGAAAAAAAAATAGTTTTAAGTTATAATATTTTTTTTAAAATATATCAATAACTTTATTTATGAATAAAAGACATTATTTTTTTAAAACATTAATGTTGTAATACTACAATTGTTTTTATTAGCGGATGGATTAGCATCTCCTCCACCCTTGCCTCAGCCACTCTTTTCTCGCTCTGTCATTGCCACAGCAAGACCATGTTTTTAGCCTAATTAGTGAACAGAAAAGCCCCAGTTTGTCTGCCATCAATTAAATAGATATTTGTACAGATGAAAACTTAATTAATTTAGTAGCGCATAATTCAACCATGGCAGTTTACATGTGTGCGGGAGATTGATCTTTTTGGAGGAGGAGAAATAAGTTGTGTTTGGATGTGGTTAAGGGAGATGGCTAGTGAGTACCAAAGTGTGGTAGCAAGGATGATAAGACCTTTTTAAAGGATACGATTCTGTAAGAGGGTATACAATAATCGGTAGGTTGAGATCTCGTATTTAGTGTATGTACAGAAGAGCAAGGAGGTCAAATATATACAGGAAAGTTTTCTGGCTCGAAAATATTGGAATGCGAAGATACCTATTAGCTATTTTCTTTGGTAATCTGGATAAAGCTACCCTTGACCAAAACACTAGTAAGAAATATATGATCGTCAAGAGAGACAGTAAATAAATAATACTTCCCATCAGTTAAGGAATCCTTCCCTTGCTAGCGAGCCTCTTGCTATGCCACGATATATAAACGGTACTCTTAGATCTTGCCCCAAACGACCCATGTTAAACCTTAAAATTCTAAACTGCTGAATATAGATAAATAGATAACTGTTAAAAAAAAAAAAAAATCAGCATATTACAACGATTTTTATTCATTTGACATCCCTTGTAGTTGGCTGAAAGGTCCTTGAGCTACAGGAAATAAACTGCAGGTGATGATGACTTCGGTTTAGTGCATTCTCCAGATTTATGCTGTTTTCCGCATTTCACACGCGTGGTGTGTGATGACAATAGGTTTATGGCCCTATGCCTGACAATGGTGGCATTGAACTTATATCTTTCTTCCTGTAGGGTTTTACAACTTTTACACTGGTGTTATATTGTCTTCTAAGATCATAATTTTTTTCTATTCCTGTCGATAGTTCTGAATCAACAAAGAATAAGGGTACAGGAACTTTATCTTTTAATACATTGATAACTTGGCGCACTTTATAGCCCATCTCGGTCATTCCCCTTTAGTAGCTTCCGTTGGTATTGGTGTTTTATAACTCTTAATACTATAGTGTTTTAGACCTTATAGTTGAAGAGCTGACCTGTTCAATTTTACAAATTATACAACAGTAACAATGTAAGTAAATACAGTAGCTCACAGTGAAAAGGATACACCTACTATATTTCTATAAATATGTCAAAAATAACTTATTGCGCTTATTTTTATATGACCTATAAGTGTATATGGAATGAGAATACATTCTTCATTACAGGTTAACTTGCCTAGCTCTCTAACATAAGCAATGGATTAAATAAAGCTACATAAAAGGATTACAAAGCTTTGACCTATCTCACAGTGAAAATGATACACCACTCATATAGCCATTGTTTACACCACTCATTGTTTTTAATCAGTTTTAGTTCTATCCAGGCTTTCAGTGTCTTCTGCGTTATCAGTCTCTAAGACAATTTTATTATATTATTTTGTGATTGTTTTTGTTTTATTATATTGGGTCGGCACACAACGGTAAGAGAAAGAGAACTCATTATACAACAGTTCAACAGAGGAAACTCGTATCGAGAAATTTGCGAACTTTTTCAGAAAAGTCATGCAACAGTACAACACATTGTAGAAAGATATAAAAGGAAAAATAAGCTTTTAATAAGAAGAGGAAAAGCCCCAAAAAGATACTTTCCGATGCTGACAAAAGGTGGATTCTGAGATATGTAAAAAAAAACCAAGAATGAGTGCACCAAAAATTGCAATTAAAGTGAAATATTATTTAATGAAGATTGTTAGTGCGGAAACTGAACGTCGCGTCCTACGGAAACACAATTTTCATGGTAGAGTTGCTCGGAAAAAGCCGTTCATTAGTCAAAAAGACCGGCCAAAATTTGCAAATGAGCACATTTCCAATGATTTTGACTTTTGGAAACAGTTTATTTTTGCTGATGAAAGCAAATTTAACATTTTTGGGACGGATGGACGTGGATACGTTTGGAGAAAACCTGCAGAAGCATTTTCCAACCAAAATCTCTTACCGACTGTGGACATGGAGGTGGGAGTGTGATGGTGTGGGGATGCATGGCAGCTTCTGGTGTGGGAAATCTGCATTTCATAGAAGGTATAATAGATAAACATTGATATGTAGACATATTAAGGCAAAATATGAGGGTAAGTGCTGAAAAACTTGGATTAAAAGATATTTTTACTTTTTACCAAGATAATGACCCCAAGCATTCTTCGTTGATAGTGAAAGAATGGCTTACATTTAACTGTCCCAAACTTATAAAGACACCTGCGCAGTCACCAGATTCAAATGTCATTGAACATTTGTGGGCAAAGTTGGAGACAGAAATTCGAAAACATAATATTACAAACAAAGAAAGTCTAAAAAAGGCACTCTTGGAAGAATGGGACAAAATTAGCAAAGATTTTACCCAAAAACTCCCCTTGGAATCAATCCCAAACCGCTTAAGAGAAGTAATTAATAACAAAGAACTTCCAAAAAGATATTAAAGTTATATAAAATTACTTTTAAATTGAATTTTATTAAAGTGTACCATTTTCACTGTGAGGTCTGGAATTTCATTTTGTTATTTGTATGCTCAGGCATTATTAATTATTGTTCAAGAGAGATATTTATTTTTTTCTAGATCAAATGTGTAATATTTTAGGGAGAACCTTTTTCAAAAAAATATATTATTGTACATAATAAATGAACATTTTGTGAAATTTGTATGGTGTATCATTTTCACTGTGAGCTACTGTCTATCTCACTCACTGATTCTATTTCTTTGCCAGGCTCAAAACAACAAAGCAATAACAATAAACAATTACTATTATATATGACAAGTATAAAATATAATTTAATTCTTTTATAAGGTGGTATCTATACGGCCATGCTAGTATACAAGAATTATACACAGCCATCCAGTTATGGCCGCTAAGACAGTATATAACTTCGTCAACGTTTAGACAATACTTTCCGAAGAACCTTATTCTAATTTCACACAGAATGTGGCATGTAGCGAGGAAATGAAACGTATTTTCTATTTCTCTTTTATTACATTGTTATTAGATCAAAATATATTGTAGGTTCAGGTATAACAATTCAAATCTAACACTAAAATTCATTTAACCCCATTAAAACTTAATTTGGTATCATAAAGATAGTGCGTCCCATAATGATAATTTAAATTTTTATATACAAACATTTTTTCTAAGACTACAGCCATTTGTATAAATTTTGATCTATAAATACCTCTTAGGAATTCTCTAAATTCCTGTAGGATTAAACCCGTTATCTTTGTAGATAAGTTGCATGTCTACAGGAATATTATGTTTTTTCGACAAGTTCTCTTAAATCTTTAATCCAGAAAATATTTTGTTTGATTACTTCCTCAATTGAGACGTTGATTTCCAAAAGGTACTATACCCACTTTAGAAAATTTTACAGGAAACGCAAAAATCTGTCATTTATTTATTATTGGACTAATTTACGTGATTCTTTTTTTATTAAAATCAAAAGCTGATTTTTAAGTGTGTTGCCAACCCATTTTTCCAAATGATGGCACTTTTCCGATGATTTCAAACAATATAATATGGATATAGTACTTTTTGGAACGAAACATGGATATAGTACTTTTTGGAAAGAATTAAAAGGGATCTAGTACTTTTTGGAAGAATATAACGCGAGATAAGTTGGTAACAGTCACCATAACCTTCCTGATACAACATTAGTGATAAATAACGTCTTAATATCGTTAATTACTAAGTTATGTATACTTCCTTATTCTCCCTCTGAGAAATATCATTCTTTGTTGGTAATTACATTGATTATCTATCATTCATAAGGAAAGTGAATATTCAAAGGATAATTTATCTATTTATGGCACTATAATAAGAAAGTATGTAATTATGAAGTTTTTTTTGAACTTGTATTTACTATTTGTGTGAATTTAGCAAATTTAACTATATTATTATAGACGTGTAAACAATATTTAACCATAGATAATGACAAATAATAACTTTTGAGCTTTTATTTTACATAAAAAAATCTACTACTAAGTTAGATCAGGCACATATTTTCTTCGCATATTTAGCAAGTTCGTGGAATGCTAATTCCAACTATTTACTGCATCAAATGCCATTATTCTATCAAAATGTGGGTTTCTTAAAAATTTTAAACTAAATTTATGTTGCTGCAAGAAGAAATACTATAAAAAAACTTAATTTAATTGACAACCTACGAGAACCGAAGCAACGCAATCAAGTTGTTTAAAACGGCCTAAAAACTGATTATTACGTTAAAACCATAGATTAAAATAATAGCGGTGATTTAAGACGTGCTAAATGAACCAATAAAAATGCATAAAATGATGAAAACGATAAATTAATGGTGTTATATTACGGGATTAGGTGCTTCTGCCGTATAGTTGGAAATACAGTACCTTTTGGAAGGAAATGAAAGGAAAGTTCATATCTGTTTACATAGGATATAGTACGTTTTGGAACGAAACATGGATATAGTACCTTTTGGAATGAAATAAAATGTGGATTTAGTACCTTTTGGAATGAAATGCAATTTTTAAATACTTTATGTTTTTTAGGTAAAATTTGATGACGTATTTAGAAAGAACTAAACCATTAGAATACAAATATGTGAAAATATCAACTTTAAAAAAAATGTCCTTTAGTACCTTTTGGAAATCAACGTCTCAATTATGAAATATGGCAGTCTATTGTTTGGTTGATTTTTAACTTTTAGAATATAGTTATATTATATTTTTAATGTTTCCATGAACATTGGGACTATTTTTGTTACGATGTGCAGTGTTGCTTGTAACAGGATAAATAACTTTTTAATAAAATAATAATAGAAGAGTTTTTCCGTCTCTATATATTCCTTAGTTTCCCATGCCTGAGCCCTATACGAATGATTTAAACACGACATTAAATACTTCAAGTTTTGATTTATAGGGTATACTATTGTTTAATGGGAAATTTTTCCATACGGATTTGGTTTCCATTTTAGCTTTTTATAGCTTCTGCTACAAATGCTTCTTTTAACTGCTGTATTTAAACTAACGTTCCAGGTCTCTATTGCTAGATTTTTCATTTTCAACTTGTGTAACGATTCCCCTGAAGCAGTCTCCACCCGAAGACCCGAACGGGGAACTAGTTTACCTCCGGATAATCAGAGTTTTACCTCAGAGGAATCCAAGACTGTTTATGGTATTTTGTGAACACAATAAAATATGTGAGTAGGGCGTTCGAACCTACGTCACACCCTGCAAGGCTGGTGGGCTACTTTCATTGTTGGACTGCGAGTCCATCGGACTTCGCCGGTAGGAACTTCTGAACATCCCCACTAACCAACTTAGTTTCAATAGGAGCATTTATTGAAGATTTGCTATTATATTCATCTTCTTTGATTTCCCTTCTCTCTCCATTACCTATTATAACTTTGTATGTGTTGATAGCAGTTTTTCAGAAATCTTTAGCCTTCCAGAGATATTAACGATATACTTAAATATCAATGTTCTAATTTACGGAGAAAAAAAAAAACAACCTGGAAAAATAATTCTGTCGAATCCTTCTTTAGTTGGTAATCAAATTCTGTCACATTTACCAGTTTTAATCAATGATGCCTAACAGTGAGCAATGGGTAATAATTTAATTAATTATATTTGAAGTAGTTGAGATAATTATACAATATAATTTTTTAAAGAAATAATTAGATCATTTTATTAAAGGAAATAGAAATAGGGTATGGATATAGTTGAACTATATAGGAAAATGATTTATATGAGAATGTAACGAGGAGAGAAATGAAGATGGGTCGGGAGGAGTGAGTCAAGGAATGCGTAGCTTATGGGAATTAATGGGTGTAATCGGTAGCACCATCTCCCACAAGCCTATTTCTTTCTCATTTAATCTGACATTCAATTACGAAATATTTTCAGAGTCCATGCTCTCTGATAATAGCCAGAGTAATTATTACTAACAGATTCTAACTAGAATAGAAATGTTCTATATGACAAAAGCTGCTTCTGAATAATCGAAATGTAAACAGAGATCGAGGAATAATTCTCACATGTACCATATATCATGCTTTGGTAAAACCACAGAAATTTTTTTTTTTTAATTTATTCGTATGTATTACAGTTTGTCACAATGGACAATAATAATATTGCTAAAGGATCCCATTCATACAATATAAACCAAAGAAATGTCAAATTACATAAAATGAACCAAACTAAATAAACGTATACAATAACGAATTTGTAGATAAAATAATACAAATAATGAAATAAATACAAATAAATGAAAACAGAAATTGAATCTTAAAACTTAATACTAGCTCATGTATTAAATGTGGCCGATTAAAATAAATATCTTAGATACAAATAAGATAAGAATAAGAAAAAAAAAATGTTGTGTGACACGGTAGAAATGTAAACTTCATTGCGAATCCTAACTTATATTGAATATATATATATTGAATCATATTATATATTATGTAGTATTACTATGGACCGGATTTTTAGGATAAGTGAGAAAAAATCAGAAATTAAAATAATTTTTTTTTATTTAATTCTATACAAGTCAAATTATTTATTTTCGTTTTCGTATTCTACAAAGGTTACAATGGGTTAGTGATAACTAAAACAAGATCTAAATACTTTTGTAATTATAATTATAAACTATGCAACATTGTTATTTGTGTTGAGATACCTCTTTATTCATTTTTCAATATTTCGTGCAATAATTTAGATTTTTGTTTTAAATGGACATCTTGTTTATAATAATTTGAAGAATTTAATTCATAAAAATGATTTTTGCATAAAAATTAGAGATGTTGTTTTTGAAGGATCCTGAGTTTTCTACCACAAATATTTATTTTCGAATATGGGAAAATAAAAGTAGACAGAGAATAATAGAATTTAAATTTGCTAATTTTTTAACTTGTAGGATCCTGAAGATAGATGTGAGATACCAAAACGTTGGTTATTGATATCAATGTAAAATAAAAAGATTTTGGAAAAATATAAGAATATCAGCCCTAAGTTTTCTACCTCAAATATTTATTTTTAATTATGGGAAAATAAAAGTTAACAGAGAATAAGAGTGAGCGGCAGCCTCACTGGCAACCTAGAAAGATCTGTGTGTTTACACTTGAAAAAAAAAAAAAAAAAAAAAAAAAAAAAAAAAAAAAAAAAAAAAAAAAAAAAAAAAAAAAAAAAAAAATATATATATATATATATATAAAGATACATGTATACCGGGTTAATTCATTATCTACATTTATATAAAATTGGAACAGGATTTAGCAACTTGGTTATTGTGCTAGATATCAGACATTATTGTAAAAGTTAAATTGATTTAAAATACCCAAGTAATTAAGTTTTTAAGAAGTTTAGTGAATTGCCAAATGTGCAGGGTTTCAAAAAGAGAAAAACAGAGTAAATGTTCGAAGTTTTGAAGTTTAAAGTTCAAATTTTGATATAGCAAAAGATAGTTGTAGTTTGACTGTTTAATATAAAATGAATTAATTTTTGGTTTCATTTATTAACTTTCATTCAGTGAAATAGGAACATTTTGAAGGTGTTAATTTTATCATGAGAAGATCCTTGAGAATTGGAGCTTATTGAAGTTAATCCAGATAATTTAAAAATTTTACAAGAGAATTTTCACTAAGTTTAAATAAATAGCCCCCGTATAAAGAGCCCGTAGCTGAGTAGCTAACACACTAAAGGTTGAGTTCGAATCCCAGTCCCGGGTCAACTTTTCAAATCATAAAATTGAAAGGGATTCACTCACAGCTCCTCCCTAAGGTTTGTGAGGCTCGTCATCTAACTAGACGTCACTCAAAAAAATAGGTTTTGTGTCCTAGAATACTAAGTTTTGTGAATATTATGGCCTCTAACTTGCATATATATATATATATATATATATATATATATATATATATATATATATATATATATATATATATATATATATATATATATATATGGGTCAATCCATTTGAAATCGTCCAATTTTCATTAATTTTGCCGCTCGAAATCTTTAATTTTGATGATATTTTTTACCAGTTATTCTCTCTATCCTTTTGTGGATATAAAACTATTAGTAAAAGAAAAAAATTGGGCCAGTAATTTTAGTATTGCAACTGTTTTAGGTCAGCTCCGCGGGATAACATTTGATGGGAAAACCTTCCTAATTCCTGTAGATATCAAATCAAAACAAAAATTAACAACAAGATAAGGACATGCTTTTTATTTTTTGTCCCTTCAACTCACTACCTCAATAGAGAAGAAGGCTGTTTAAAACATTCACGAAAATGAATAAAAAATGAGATTTTTAACGAGATAAAAGTATATTGGGCTGATGCGAAATTAATGCAGGTTTCCTCTATTGCAATATCTTAATTCCAATTGTGTAAACAAAGCTAATCCTAACATTGATAATTATTATACCAAAACAAACCTTATCTAATACCCTCTCTTTCACCATGAATTTGTTTAGTAAAATCGTTTTGTTCAGTGTGTTCAAAGGTCTTGAATCGAAAATTTCAAAGTGCGATTTTCGTCAAATTTATTTTTACGAATTTAAATTAGGGCGCAGCGCTGCGCAAACGGCTCGTAATATTAATGAAGTGTGGGGTCAGGGGGCTATTAATGAGTGCACGGTGCAGCGTTGGTTCCAGAAGTTTCGCAGAGATTTCGACCTCGAAGACAAGGAAGGTCGGGGCCGTCATTTTGCTCTGGACAACGACCAATCGAGGTGAGACTATAACTGCTGACAAGTACTGTCAAGAAATTGACAGCATGAATCAAAAATTGCAACGCCTTTGCCCAGCATTGATGAATCGGAAGGGGCCGATCCTGCTCCACGATAACGCCAGACCACACGTTGCACAACCAACGCTTCGACGACTGCACGAGTTGGGCTACGAAGTTCTCCAACATCCGCCTTATTCACCTGACCTCTCTCCTACAGACTTCCACTTTTTCAGGCATCTGGACAACTTTTTGAGGGAGAAAAATTTTCAAAACCAGGACGACATTGAAATTCTTTTCGTGATTTCATTGAGTCCAGGGATTCGGATTTTTTTTCTGGTGGAATAAGAAAGCTTGTTGAACGTTGGCAAAAGTGCATTGATTCAGATGGAAATTATTTTGATTAAATATATATGGTTAAAGTAAAGATATGGCGTATTTACAATACCTACTAAAAACCTGCATTAATTTTGCATCAACCCAATATAAAGGAGAAGAGTCACTTTTAATTATGTTTTCTTCTATAGCTTAGTCATAGCCCTAATTTCTGTAGGTTTCGATATTGAGAACATAGTCCTTTGTTTATATGATTTATCAAAATTGGCAAAAATTCATTTTTCGAGATGCTAACATGGACATATCTCACTTACAAATATTTTCATAGTAAAATTAAGTAAGAATAATATAAGCTAGGTTAGGGAGGAAATTATAAATTTATAATACCTACGGTTCCTTCCTCTTCATTTAATTGAGAATTTAATACAAATCCATTTCTCTGCAGATGATTTATCTGATATTATCCAGAAATGTTCTTCAAATTTTTAAGTAATAACTTTTGAGCTTTTATTTTACATAAAAAAATCGACTACTAAGTTAGATCAGGCACATATTTTCTTCACATATTTAGCAAGTTCGTGGAATGCTAATTCCAACTATTTACTGCATCAAATGCCATTATTCTATCAAAATATGGGTTTCTTAAAAATTTTAAACCAAATTTATGTTGCTGCAAGAAGAAATACTATAAAAAAACTTAATTTAATTGACAACCTACGAGAACCGAAGCAACGCAATTAAGTTGTTTAAAACGGCCTAAAAACTGATTATTACGTTAATACCATTGATTAAAATAATAGCGGTGATTTAAGACATGCTAAATGAACCAATAAAAATGCATAAAATGACGAAAACGATAAATTAATGGTGTTATATTACGGGATTAGGTGCTTCTGCGTATAGTTGGAAATATAGTACATTTTGGAAGGAAATGAAAGGAAAGGTTATATCTGTTTACATAGGATATAGTACTTGGGAACATTGTCCTTTGTTTATATGATTTATCAAAATTGGCAAAAATTCATTTTTCGCGATGTTAACATGGACATATCTCACTTACAAATATTTTCATAGTAAAATTAAGTAAGAATAATATAAGCTAGGTTAGGGAGGAAATTATAAATTTATAATACCTAGGGTTCCTTCCTCTTGATTTAATTGAGAATTTAATACAAATCCATTTCTCTGCAGATGGTTTATCTGATATTATCCAGAAATTTTCTTCAAATTTTTCAAATCGCACTGGAATGGAAACAGTAAAATAATTGCAGGACATACTCAGAGAGTTGTCGTTGCGGTGAACGAACCAGGATCAAACGATGCGTAACTTAGCCAACATAATGGAACTACAAGAGAGCAGGAAGTACTGAGTACAGTACTGAGGGCATGAACACTCATGCGATAACTTGGCAATCTCCAATCACAACGGAAGCACCTCAGTACGGATGGATTCAACAACATAATTAATATTATTAATAGGGGTACCCACTACCTTATTTCATTTTCTTGACTGAATAATAATTTTGTATCGTGACCAACCAAGTGCTTTGGCATTTATGTTAAGTTGCTAAATAGATTAGGCGGCACGATCTGTGGCAAAAGTAGCAGCATTTATTTTATAAAGTAGCAAATTTTTTATTTTAGTAAACTCATGTGTTTGAAATCTATTGGTAGCTACTTTGTGTATAAATAGCTATAGTGGAATATAAGTATTTTTAAAGAAATTTAATAAACTGAGGAATCCTGACAACTACCTAGATAGATACCTACTAACCAACTCACTTGACAAAAAACTCATTTACGTCGCTTTTATCAGACTTATTTAGACATATGGAATCCAGCTTTGGAGCTCTACTAAACCATTTAATACCTCCCGCATGCAATCCTTACAATCCAAATCATCCATACTGACCATGTTTGACGCTTATCAAGTAGATAGCCGATCTGTTCAACTGGGACAAGCGGAATATTTGTAAAAGATACTGTAGGGGAGGATGCAATAATTTTACAGCGAAGGGTAGAGACTATTTGGTGAGATTTGTAGGAATTTATTTTAATTCTCTAATCCTGACATCATACCTCAAGGTATGTGATGGGGGATTGGAGAGTGTGAGGAGGCAGGAATTTGCAGAGTTCAGCAGTCTTGGGTGCCAGACTCGGTCCAAGGCCAATTCTACATCTAGAAAGGCTCCCGTGCAGGTAAAAATGTAAAACACGAGTATCTTTCAATGAAAACCTTCACCGTCGTAAAAACTAAAATCAGCATATCACATAATTCAGAACAGATATGTTTTGGTTATTCGTTTTATTAATTAAAATCAGGGCAATCACCCCATCAAATGGCCCATTATATGTAAATGCGAGGAAAGTTAGTAAAAATAAATAAATTTAATAATAGTAACAAATAATGCGCAGTTATCATAGTCTTTATTGCATTTTGCAAAATATAAAAATATTTCCACCAGGTATAATGTGACATTTTGATTTATACTGACTTTCCTACGAACACTTAACTGTAAACAAATATTAAAAAATAGTGCTTTTTATTTTGAAACAATCTAAATGTTTTATTTCGCTTTATGAATCGATTTGTAAATTTCCAAATTGGTTTTGTTAGTAAACTTTTATGCTTTGTATAACATCAAGATCAACATGGCCAACAGGAATAAGCTTGTTGAAAAAAAAATAAAAAATAGGTTCGAATCGTTGAAGCATTGCTAATAAAAAACAACTCCGCTGTCTTTTAAGTCAGAAATAAAATTCTTCACAACGGTTGCAATATCCTTTAACTAAATTTGCCTATGTTACGATTGACTTTAATTGAACAACCATTGAAGATCAATCGATGGGTTATTTCATACCATCTTCATATTCGCTTAGCCTCAATCGTTCTATTTATTCGGATCGAGACTACAGTTTTAAATTAAAAATCAAAATATTGTGTGACCCAAATTAGGATGTCGGCTATAAAAGTAGTTTCTAAGACCGCATAACAAAAAAAAAAAAAAAAAAAAAAAAAAATGTAAAAGAAAACCACTTTTCGTATTTCACGTTCGAAAAAGAATAACAAATCGTCCTTTTCTTAGAATACCGACTGGTAATCTGGTAATTTATCGTTCTGTGGCAATAAATCGTACAGCTAGTGTTTTCTAAAAATGCTTTTCGACACGTAATCAAGTAGCCGCTTGAAAACTATTGTGTAACTAATATTACAAAATAACTTGATTATGTAAGAAACTACATGTTTGCGGAACCATCAAGCATTAAAACCTTATCAACATACAAGACAAAAATAGATTTGGAGAATTTACTCCTTTAGGTTCTAAAAATGTATCGATTGCATTTAGGTTCTTAATATATATTATATTGAAACACTTAAGAAAGATAAGAAAATATGTTTTTAGTCATCGAAAATTGTTTATAATATTGAATGATAGATAATTAATGCAAGCGGGATAAGACGGAAAATACAAACATCAAAAGAATATAGGTATTGACTTTTAGCTATTTTAGAGTTGTTAATGACTTAGAGTATTTTGATGATTTGATAAAAATAAACATTTTATTGTTCTTACTTCTATTACTTATTATATAAAGTATATAGTAAGAGAAAGTATTGCGATCGTGAACATTTTTGAATTCCAGTTTTCAACGGAAAATACACGTTTTAGGGTCTCCTGAGTCCAAATGACCAAGTCCCGCAAAAAGGTCTGTGTGTGTGTGTGGTAACTCCCGCGCGTAAACGAAAAGTCCTATGAAACTGAAATTTCATATTTAAGACAACTATACGCCCGATATTTTCCAAAAATGTTTTCATTAAAATCGGCCAAGCAAAAGAGCGAGCCACTTTATACCATGCATTTTGCACCTTTTTACGATTTTCTCAAAAACGGTTTTGATTAAACTGGATATATCGATGAGAAATTTAATAGGCTTTAATTTGTTGTAGATTTCATTCTGATTGAATTATTCGAACAGGGTTTAAATGCCAACATTTCAAAATTTCTAAAGTTCCTTCAATTTTGTAGATACGAAAAAATTAACCATATGGTTTGATTAGCATTGCTAAAAAATAGGTAAATATATAAGTTGAATGAATTCGATATTCAACTAAAAGAGAAAACTGCAAACATATTTTTTTACTGCAATTTTTTGTTTTTGAACATAAGAACAGTAATATACATGTATAATATACCGTTGGAATGCTAAAGATTTTAGAAAAAATATTATCTTATACATAGTATTGTAATAGTTAACGAAGAGTGATGGAAAGCCGATAAAACAAACTGATTTTAGAAGATAATAATATAATAGATTATTTTATATAACCCATGTTTCTATTAAAATTCAATTTAAATAATTCTTTAACAATTTATTTATTCTTGAATTGATATAAATAATGGAGGTAATTAAAAGTCGTGTGTTGCGCGCACCAGATTTTTTTTGCTTTTACTACTTACTACAATTATTTTATGATTACTTCAACATTTCGTTCATTACGTATGATATCACTTGTATCATATTTTAATTTAAAATAGATTAAAGTATGTTTGGTATTGTAATTAAAATTGTTACTTTGCATATTTTACGCATTTTCTCAAAAATCGATAATTTCGTTTAAACTAGTTATTTTCTCATTGAAATATTCGGATAGAGCTCATATGCCTGATTTTCAATCTTGCTCTGTATAAAGTACCTTCAATTTGGGTTATTTGAAATAATGAACCGTCTCTCATTATTACGTTTTTAAATGGCTGTTCTCTCACACCCGTCGACAATATTTCCTGGGATCCTTCCCATACTAAAACATCAACACATGGCAAATTCCCTTATATTTACGATCTCATGCAGATTGAACTCTCAATTCACTCACAAGAAACGAGATCCCGTCTTTTCAACCTTTATACCTCTTTCCACAGAACCAAAAAATATGAACGCCCCTTCCCCATCAACTTTTGGAATTCTCTCCGATCAAAGATCCGCCATGCTTCCTTCCTTTCTTCATTATTTTTTTTTTTTTTTAACATATTTATTGATATTTACAACTGTATTAAATAAAAATACATCTAGTAAATGTGATGGTAATATGTAAAACTGTCATGAAATACATGTAGAGACACTACCCAGTGGCAGCACTCTAAAAACACTCTAAACTAGAAGGTCCCGTGGCCATCTTCTTTTCAGACGCCTCGGAGGATTATCAGGGATTGAAAAGGAAGCAAGAATTGAAACTAATGGATTGTAGTGGGAATGGAGCTTTTCATGGAAGGAATGGTACCTGGTTCGGGCTGAGTCAGCAACATATAGAATATTAAGGTCTTTATGAATGAGTGTGTTTGTGACAAAATAAGGAGCATTGAGGATTTTCCGAAGGATTTTGGATTGTAAGGATTGGATACGAGAGGAATTCGATGGTTTAGTAGAGCCCCATAGCTCTACTCCGTAAGTCCATATCGGTCTTATGATGGTCATATAAATGAGTCTTTTGTAATTAAGTGGAAGTTTGGAGCGTTTGTCCAGTAAGTGTTGAAGTAGTCGAAAATGTCGGGCAGTTTCTTGTCGTTTAAGTCTTGTATGGGGATTCCAAGTTAGACCTTTGTCAAGGTGGAGTCCTAGGTATCGAATCTGTTCAACAGGGGCTGGTGGAGTGTCATTAAAGGATACTGTAGGGCAGGAAGTCATTGGTTTACGACGAAGGGTAAAGGTTATCTGGTGGGATTTGTTAGAATTACTTTCTTCATTTAAATACATTTTTTGTATTACCTCTTCCTTTTCCAAAGCGATGCTATTAATTATAGAATATTCATAAATTGCACTGTTTATTTAATTATTTTCACTTAATCCACGTATTCTTACTTTCACTTCCATATATATGAAATACATAGTAAGAGGGGAAGGGGTATAGCAATCGTGAAAATTTTGGAATTCCAGTTTTCAATACACGTTTTAGGGTCCTCTGAGTCCAAATAACCGAGTCCCACAAAAATATCTGTGTGTCTGTATGCGTGTGTGTGTGTGTGTGTGTGTGTGTGTGTGTGTGTGTGTGTGTGTATGTGGTAAGTCTAGCGCGAAAACGATAATTTATATAAAACTGAAATTTAATATTTTAAGAGCGTCTATCTCTGAGATGTTACAGCAACATTTTCGTCAAAATCAATTAACTATAAAAGCCACCTTATACCATGCATTTTGCACGTTTTTTTAACGGTTTTCTCAAAAACGTTAGAGCCCTGTGTATGAATAAATTCGCTATATCAATGTAAACTTTAATGGGCTTTAATATGATTTTGGTTTCATTCTTATTAAAATAGTCTGACAGTACTTAAATGCTAGATGTTTATTTTTTTTTCCTTTAAAATTTCTTCAAATTTGTTGATTTGAAAAATTCAATCATTTATGCTTTTATCACTGATAAAAAAAAAACAAAAAAAAAAACGCTAAATATATAACTTGGATGAATTTGATAATCAACTGAAAGAGAAAAGGCAAAAGTATTTTTAACGTAATTTTTGTTTTGTTTTAAAGATCAGAACCGTAGCATAATGTATAATATAAGTTGTAAAATGTATTGGAGAGTGAGGAAAATCGGATAAAATTAAGCGATTGTTTTAGATGATATAATAGATTATTTAATAAAACACATATTTTTATCGAAAATCAATTTAATTAATTCTGTAAACATATTTGATCTCTAACGGTATATGAAAATCCTGAAATTGATTTTAAGAACGGAGGTAAGTGAAAGTCGTGTGTTGCACGTATCTGATTTTTTTATGTTAAATTATTTTATTTTTCAGTGTGTCCTGGCTAGATATATTTCTTATATAATTTCAAATAAGACGTTATTTTTTTTTCTCATCATTGTCGTAATTGTTCTTTTGTTTGAATATTTGTTCGATAAATATTAGGCCGTTTTACAAAAGAAATTCTTGGATATATTTATTTAAAACAATTTATTTAATCCAGTCATCGCGACGTTTCAGCCTCTAGGGCCATTATCAAGCTTCTGTAATCAATTAAAGTTTCATTGCATTTATACATTTTCAACAATTCAATTACAACACATAATAAATTATTTTTAATAATTATGTCACCTACCATGCATATCCATCTTAATTATCTTTTCATTTCACCGCTTTTCAGCAGCTTGATAATGGCCCTAGAGGCTGAAACGTCGCGATGACTGGATTAAATAAATTGTTTTAAACAAATATATCCAAGAATTTCTTTTGTAAAACGGCCTAATATTTATCGAACAAATAAGACGTTATTCTTATAGGAATAAATATATTTTTTCTTAATACAAATAAAATAAAAGATATAGAAATATAAATATTGACAAAATAAATAATTAACATAAAATGACTTATCATTTATTTTTTATTGAAATTTACAACTGTACATAGTGCAATCATTAAATGTGCCAGACTCATCTTAAACACTCATTGGTGCTAGTAATAAAATGTGAATATATGAACGATGAATTAATTTGAAAAATATCCGACAGACAGACACATTTTTAGGCACTCGCATAGTTTCAACACAGCCTTGGAAAATTTGTTTGTTTATTTATTTAACGTCACTTTATGCTACTATGGCTAATCGGACGATGCTACAGAGGAAGTCCTAAATTTTGCCTATCCAGGTTTTATTAGGATAGGGATCTTTAACAAGTACCAGACATCGCACAGGCTCGGGGAGACCACTTCGAAGGACGGCATAACTAAGGATTATTTACTCCCATTTGAACCCGTGACCTTTGGCATAGGAGGCTGTTATGCTAACCACCCAGCAACAAGTGATCACAACCTTGGAAAGTTAAATATTAAAAAATAAAAATAGACCTAAAAGTCAATGGGGAGTGACCAAAACCGTATTAACTCAAGTAATTGCTATAGATAATAATCCCTATTGTTATGGCACTTAATCGAAAATATACGTTTCTATAAAAACAAAATATAAACGTTTAACAAGTATTTCAAGAGATTAGCAAATTACATTTTCATTCTACTGATACCACAATATTAGCATAAACGTTAAGCATCGTTATGCAATTGTATAAATCACGTGACATCCATTCATTCATGCGAACTATATCTCACAGCAGGAAGAATGAATACGAGCACCATTCCAAGTCCACTCCACCTTAACCTAGATCACTGGGGCGTATCCTTCAACAATTACTTCCGACCTTATTTTCCCAATGTTACATTTTCTAAATCAGACGACCATGTATAACTTCATATAGCAATATAAACCGTCTGTTTTATAAATATTGATTTTATTGACGGAAAACAACAGAGGAAAAAACTTTTTATTTATTTATTATTGATTGAGATTTACAACTGTATTATTTAATACATCAAGTAAATTAGCTGTCAGATAAAATAAAATAAAAATACATGAAGGGAAAATGCCCATTGGCAGCACTCCACTAAGTAATCTAAACTTGAATGTCTCGAGGCCATCTTCTTTTCAGACGCGTCAGAGGATTGTCAGGAATGGAAGAGGAAGCAAGTATTGAAACTAGTGGGTTAGAGGAGGAGTTATGGAAGGATTGATACCTGGCCCGGGCCAAATAAGCAACATAAGGGACATTAAGATTTTTATGGATGAGTTTATTCGTGGCAAAGTAAGGAGTATTGAGGATTTTTCGAAGGATTTTAGATTGAAAGGATTGAATACGGTAAGAATTTTATGGCTTAGTAGAGCCCCATAGCTTATCTCCGTAAGTCCAGATAGGCCTAATGATAATGAATTATATGACCCTTTTGTAGATAAGTGGAAGGTTAGAGCGTCTCTCCGGTAAGTGTTAGAGTAAGCGAAAGCGGCGAGCAGTTTTTGTCGTTTCAGTCTTGTGAGTGGATTTCATGTTAGATTTTTGTCAAGTAGGAGTCCTAGATAGCGAATTTGTTCAATCGGGACAAGAGGAATATTATTAAAGGACACTGCAGGGCAGGATGTCAAAGGTTTACGACGAAGGGTAAAGGTAATTTGGTGGAATTTAGGAAAAAACACGAAAACCATTTTAATATCCATCTCTTTGTAAATGAAAATTATGTTGGATTTTCGAATTAACAAATATTTCTATGGTTTAAGACGTTTGCAATCATGTTTAATCTATTTTAATCTGAAATACAGATTAGCAAAGGGAATGATGTAGCCATGAGTAATATAAAAAATTAATATAGCTCAGATTCGTCGGTAAGTTGGAAATTTCAGAAAACCATTCCATAAAATTATTTATATTAGTTTCATGTTTATTCATTTAAATAATCAACACTGTATTTGCAATTATTTATTTATTTTTTTGTTTAGACCTAGCCCATAATTTTGGAAATACTGCCAGTGAAATAAAAAGTAAGTCCGCCTTTGTTTTAATTGTGCAATGTTGATGTTATTTTTTTTTTTTAATTATAGAAACTTAAAAAGTCAGTAAATATGATATTTTGTAACCTACTCCAATCTGTGAAAAACATTGACAGGTGATTAACCATAATCTGTTTCTCAAGTTGGAATTTCAAGCTAGCGCGCTCAACGCTCATAACTAATTTACATTCCTACTTGAAATAAAAAATATGTATATCAACAACCCATGAAGGTCTTTGGCTCAGTGCATATAGAAATTCGTGCTGTTTCTTGGACAATGATTTATATATAGTCCGCTCTACTAATATCTGGAATTCCCTACCTACTCATATCTTCCATGCTTCTTCTCTATCATCATCATGGAAGTCCCAACTCTTCCAATATCTTTGCAATCCCAAACAGAAGCTCAACAACAATGATTTTTTATATCAAATATCAGATTTTGAAAGTAAAAACAAAAAATAAGTTATTCCTCATACCTGACTTAGTTAATTAATTAATTTTTAAATTTAGTTTTGTTAAACAAATGTATGTATCCGAAGATGCTTATTTATTTTATTCTTTTGTTTCATTGTATAGATATATTTATTTTCTTTCTTTATTTTCTTACTTCTTACACCTTATTAAATAGGAATTAATCAAGATCATTAGGTCTTTAAGCCAGGAACCCAGGATTGAAACTAGTGGATTAGAGTGGGAATGGAGTTTGTCATGGAAGGAATGATACCTGGTACGGGCCAAATCGGCTACATACGGAACTTGGAGGTCTTTATGAATGATTTTGTTTGTGACAAAGTAAGGAGCGTTGAGGATTTTACGAAGGATTTTGGATTGTAAGGATTGGATACGGGATGAATTGGATGGTTTAGTAGAGCCCCATAGCTCAACTCCGTAGGTCCAGATAGGCCTTATGATTGTCATGTAAATGAGTCTTTTGTAGTTAAGTGAAAGGTTAGAGCGTCTGTCTAGTAAGTGTTGGAGTAGCCGAAAACGTCGAGCAGTTTCTTGTCTTTTCAGTCTTGTATGCGGATTCCATGTAAGTCGTTTGTCAAGCAGGAGTCCTAAATAGCGGATCTGTTCAACCGGGACAAGCGGAATATCATTAAAGGACACTGTAGGACAGGATGTCATAGGTTTTCGACGAAGGGTGAAGGTAATTTGATGGGATTTATTGGAATTGATTTTAATTCTCCAATTCTGACACCACACCTCAAGGTCTCTGATATGAGATTGGAGAGTTTGAGAGGCAATACTAGGATCATTATGAACTGATAGCACGCAAGTGTCATCGGCATAGGTAGAAAGGAATGTGTTAGGATGGGTTGGGATATCAGCTGTATAAACCGTGTAAAGGATGGGTCCCAGTATGCTGCCCTGCGGAACACCAGCAGACTGGGTAAAAAGAGATGAATAGGAGCGATTGTGGTTTCTATACCAGAATAAAAATTATTTTCTATTTTATACTATACTGCTAATTTTAATTCCCGAAAAAAAAAACAAATAAACATTTTTATTCAAGAAAAATATTGGCTATTTAATGCTTTCACTGTTTATATTTATACATCATTTCTTACGACTTATAATGATGTGGAATGGTGAAGTTATTTTAGGAGAACAACGTATGAACATTTAGCCCTTAAGCCCACTCAGACTATGTATTACAGTGTGTATTACAGAATTATGTATTACAGAGTAGACCTATTGGTAAGCTATTAACGTTAAGTCGAACATCAAACAAATAATTTTTGTTCCGACTACATTAAGCCCCCCACCTTTTAACTTAGGCAAGACTAAACGCACTGATAAATCCAAAACACTCCAATAAAGTTTGAGAAATAAAAATATTCACCTAATAAACTTAAGAAATCCAGTCCAAACTGTTAGAAAATTTCGGCGCTTGCCTCCTTCCTTAAATAAAATGTAGCAAGGTATTAACTATAATAATTCCAAGCCACAACAATATCGTTGCATCATTTTAAATTTTCCGTTGCGTTTTTCCTGAATATTTTAAGTGCTTACCGCTTACAAAATCCATTATCTGATTGTAAATAACTTATGAAATGCAATTTATTCATATCGATATAATTATACGATCAATATAAATTGCGAAATCGATATTTATCGGTGACTAGAACTGAATTAGGATTTAACATACAAAATCGATTTGTTTGTATGCAGCCTAAACTTTATAATTTTACGTTTCTTAATATAGTATTCATTTGGTTTATTAAGAGAGATATGGGTACTCCTATTCAGTGTCAATTAAGTGGGTTAAGTTAGCGGACTGTTGCTTCAGTCCGGTCCTTATGCTGGCCTTTCCAACCCTCCGTTGAGTCACCTTTTTCAAATATTAAAGCTATCATATAATAAAATCCTAAATTATTATATATATATACTCAAAACAGTTTCCATACACCCATAAATAAATTCTTTGTTTTGAAGTAGAGGTTGATGTTTCTTCACCTTTTATTTGTTGACCTTCCATCTGGCCCAAAAATATTAAATATGGATTCCTAAGATAATATGACCCGTTCCTAGAAATCTTTGGGTTTATTTACAAACTCGCTAGCAAATTACAGTCGCTTCTTCTGGTTTAACTTAGATGAAGAACGGCTTTCTTCTTGCGAATCGACCACTGCATCCTTCCCTTCTTAGAATATTTTTGACTGTTTCTGGGTGGAATTGAATCCCATTGTGCCTATTTATTATGATGGCCATTGATGTGTCGACAGTGTGAGGATTGGCCTGAACTTAAGCAAGAATGGCTTACCCCTGGCGATTCTCCAGTCTCCTGTCTTCCAGCACGAGTTCTATCCTCCAAAGATTTTACCTCTCTATGTCTTTGTAGTCTATACTGTACAGTAGCATGTGACTTATTCAAAAGATATGAAATTTTTCTTATAGATAAGCCCTGCGAACCATGAGCTCTCTCAAATCACGAGAAATGCGCATATTGAAAAGAAAACAGTTTCCCAGGCCTAACTAATGTTAATAATGAACTAAGATTTGATTATCGAGATACGATTTATACATATACCACTGGAAAGACGGTCATAGTACAACAGATAGGATTGATATTGAAAGTGTACTGAACCTTTTTTGAGCTACCGTTAACAAATGGCATTCTGCCTCGTTTTATATTAATGATGAAATGAAAATAAATAAATATATATATTTTTTTATCTAATATTAGTATTAGTAATTTGCACATTAGGAAATTATTAAGTGGGAAATAAATAGCTATGCAAAATAAAAGTATGCTGTATGGAAACTTTTTTGAGCTACCGTTAGAAAATGGCATTCTGCCTCGTTTTATATTAATGATGAAATAAAAATAAATAGATATATATATTTTTTTATCTAATATTAGTATTAGTAATTTGCACATTAGGAAATTATTAAGTGGGAAATAAATAGCTATGCAAAATAAAAGTATGCTGTATGGAAACTTTTTTGAGCTACCGTTAGAAAATGGCATTCTGCCTCGTTTTATATTAATGATGAAATGAAAATAAATAAATATATATATTTTTTTTATCTAATATTAGTATTAGTAATTTGCACATTAGGAAATTATTAAGTTGGAAATAAATAGCTATGCAAAATAAAAGTATGCTGTATGGAAACTTTTTTGAGTGAGTGTCAAACATATATACGAGTGCCCGGTAACTCTAGTTCAAAAATGATTATGAAGTTGCATAGAAATGAAATTTCATATCTAACCCTTTTAGTTAGATTTTTTTATTTTTTTTTTTTTTATTATATACAAGTGACCGTCAAGACTTGACACCAAATCCTATATGGTCAATATGTGTTTGCTACAGTTTAATAAAAACTTAGGTTATGGACCAAAAAAAAATAAAATAAAAAAAAGTATCAATAAATTAAGTTGAAAGAGAATAATATAAAAGAATGTAAATGAGAGAGGAAGGTAACTCAAAAGAGATAGAAACATTAGTTAGATTTATTAGATCACTTATAAATTTATTTAGAGACAAAGTGTTCTCGTGAAGAACAAGGCGCTATTACAAGCACAACGATATGTCGTGTTGCAAACATCGATATATCGTCGTCCAGAACTAAAAGGGTTAAGAAGCGAATATGCCTTTGATGCTACAGCAATTTTTTTAGTACCTTTTTTTAATTTTTCGCAAAACGGCTCCAACGTTTTACACATGCTTGTGTATAAGATAATATTTTTTTTTTCCAAAATCTTTAGCTTTCTGTATATTACTGCTCTTGTTTACAACGAAAGCAAAATTGCATTACAAAATCTTCTCCTTTAGTTGGATATTGAATTCGTTCAACTTATTTATGCATTTGCCTATTTTTTGTCAATGATAACAAAATTATATGGTTATTTTAATAGTATCTACAAAATTAAATGTACTCTAGAGAAAATAGGTATGTTAAAGTTAAATTGTACTTCTAAAACTCATTAAAAGTCTTGAGTTCATTGGTTATAGGGATTCTTACTCTTCCTTGGCCAACGGACATGCAAGGAGATGGTTCGGCTATATATATATATATATATATATATATATATATATATATATATATATATATATATATATATATATATATATATATATATATGTGTATGTATATATCACATCACCAGACTTTCCCTCCTAATTTTTAAGACTCACGTGAGTCCCAGAAGGATTTCCATACTCCAGTGTCATCCCACGGCTGAAATAACAGAATGGATATTTATCCTCCCTCGGCCGATTTTGAACCCGGGTGAGATATTTTTATTCTAGTGTCCTATCGACTGGACCACCCTGCTCCTGAATATAGTTTTATTTTTAGGAAAACGATTGTTTTCTAAGTGAAAAATAGATTGGAGAGGTTTCCAGTTGGACAAATAAGTGAAGGTAACCATCCTGAAACAAGTGCTATTTTTAAATAGAGGCTATAGTGGAAGTTGTTAGGGGGGAGGTTGAGGGAAGAGATTCGATGGATCCAAGAGTTATAGCGCCTCTTAAAAGCTTACTATTTAGGGACGAGCTTCAACCAAATCTTACACACAACCCTAAATAGTTTTCAAAGTATCCTTGGCATCTATTCATGGAATTTTCAAACATTAAATATGTCAGGAATTTTTGCGAAATAAAAAGAAAATCACAATTTACCCCTTGCATGGCCAGGTTCAGTACGGATCCTTTATGTACTGAAAGCAAGACCCTTTACGCTGTGGAATGGTGTATGTTTATTTATTTTTAATTACTTGTCTAGGTAACTGACAAAAAAATACCTCTTTTTATGATTTTATTAATGGTAAAATTTAAATGAAATTAATTACTGGTGAGTTTTTCCTCACTCTTTGATGTAAAATACATGAAAACAATAATTTGATGAATGAGTATTAAACGAAATACCGATTTTTAGCAGACTAAAGAAAATCGAAAAAATAAAAATTAGTCCTTTTTCAAAGGTTTCACTCACCGGATTTTGTCAGAAAATGTCTTTTATACTTCTCTGTACTGAGGGATTTCACGAATTTTCAAAAGTGTTGAGACAATATGAAACAATTAAGAAATCATTTTTTTTTTTTTTATTACATCTTACGTTCAAACAAACTTATATTTTTATCATTGAAAAATGTGTAGAAAATTATTTTTTAATCTTTCGAAAAGTCTCAAAAAATTATCTTCTTTCAGCCACTAAAAAATTGGTTTCAAGTTTAAGAATCATGACCATATAATTTTTCGGTATGATTTAATTTGATTTTGTTTTTCTTTGGGCCATCCAAGGACCACGGTGTTCACATCTGTTGCCTTCCACTTCTAGCGTTTTGAGGGTTTGCTTTCCTACTGATACCTCTAGCTGTTCTGTTGGGCCCAGTATTCATTAATTTTTTTGTTGGACTCTACGTTCCTCGGACCATTTCCTCGATGCGTTGTGCCTAACCTCTGTAATGGACTTGAGGAAAGGTCTTGTTTGAATGATCAGGCGGTAGCGACTTCTATCATTGACAGTATCTTGCTCAATATTAAGTTCTGCAAGATCCTTCTCAACTTGTTTGATCCACTGGGGTTCAGTGGCTTTTTCCTTGTTGGCTACTCTAAAGATCTTATAGTACAGCCTGTGATGGTCAATTCTGTACAGATGGCCGTAGAAAGCCAAACATGTCCTTTTATTGGCATCTCTGAGGTTTTCCAGGTGTTGGTAGAGTTCGCAATTTGGTTTATACCATCGCATTCCATCTGGTAAGAGCCTAGGTCCCACAATTTTTCACAATAATTTCCTTTCTTGTACTTTGAGTGCTCTTAGAGGTATCTTCTTTGTTAGAGATAAGCACTCAAAGGCGTAGAGGATTGCAGGACTGACTGCTGCATTATAGTGTCTCAGTTTGAAATTTGTGGACAGAAGTTTTGAGGCGTACATGTTTTTGTTGATATAGTATGCCCTTTCTAATTTAATTTCCCTTTGTCCGAGGGCCAGTTTTTCACTTAGGTCTTCTGAAATCCACTCTTCAAGATATTTTGCTGCTTTCGCTGTCTTGATATGTTTAGTATCACTGACTTTTATGGTTTTAGGGGCATCTTTAATATTGGTCATGAATTCAGTCTTGCCAATGTCGACTAGCAGAATTGTTTTCGCAGCTATTGAGTGATTAATATGATATTTTAATAAAATGTAAGTGAATTATTTCTATTTTACATCTGATCGATCCTCCAAGTTACGAGTCAAAGAAGCTGCGAGGGCAAATTTTCCATATTTACCCGTATATACACTTTAATAAAAGTTAAGTCAACAATTGCTTTAAGATTAAATCGTATAATCACGCGATCTTTCAAACAGTAAGCACTAACTACCTAAGAATAGTGCTATCCTTTCAGAGATAATTAAGGGTTGGGGAAAAAATTGAAGTAAAAAATATTAGCAAGCTTCTCTAAGCTCGATCTTTTGTGAAGTTATCTTAGGAAGGACAAATCGACATGTTATTTAAGGATGAGCTATAACACCGGTATCTATATTACAAAACCATCTTCTTTATTCTTACAATGTTTTCTGTTCATAAAATACTCAATAAAAAGGAACAATCAAATATAAATATGGAATACTATAACATTTTTATTGAAAGAATTGATTAGATAACGACTCTGTAAATAGAATTCTTATAGAGCTGAGGAGATATCGTTTGAAGCGTGCGTTATTTCTTCCGGTTGTAATCCGCTAGTTATCGCTCCGGCGTTGGTATTTCAAAACATTATTATTTTAACGATTTCTTCATTCAAGAGTTATCTTTTCTCATAAAACGTACAAAAGAGGTTTATATACTATATAATAGCAAGATGCTGCGTTCCGAATGTGTTAGTCATCCGCTTTGTTACGTATTTGATAATACTGGAGGCAGTTAAAATACTGGAATGGGGTCACTCAATATCAAATCAAACAATAAAAAGTCTTTTTCAATTTAATCATTTCCGATTTTGTTAAAACTTCGTTTATTAATCAATACCCTATGGGATCCTAAATTAAATTGAAAATTAAACTATTGGAACATAGCTGAAATATGGGAATAGTATGAGGAAGATAATTTGTGCTCATACTCTTTGTTTTTAATTTTATTAAATTAATTAATTATTTTTTACTTTCACTTACCTAGGTTTTCACCGGAAATACACGTTTTAGGGTCCCCTGAGTCCAAATGTCCATATCCAGCAAAAAATTGTGTCTGAGCGTGTGTGGTAGGGTATAGCACGAAAACAAATAATCGTACAATACTGAAATTTCATATTTAAGACAACTATACGCCCGATATGTTACAATATTTTTTTTAATCAAAATCAGCTAGCCAGAAGATATACTTTATACCGTGCATTTTGCACATTTTTACGATTTTCTCAAAAACGGCTCTAACGATTTTGATTAAACTCCCTATACGGTGTAAAATTTAATGGGCTTTAATATCATGTAGGTTGCATTCTGATTGAAATAGTCTGACAGTGCTTAAATGGTAATATTTTAAATTTTCTTCCTCTAAACTACCTTTAATCTTGTACATTCCAAAAGATTAACAATATCATCTTAATGACATTGATGAAGGACGACTAAATATACAAGTTGTATGAATTCGATGACCAACTAAAGGATAAGAGAGAAAAAAATATTTTTTAATGTAATTTTTTTTTTATATTAGGAACAGTAATATAGACGTATAATATAACGTTGGAAAGAAAAAGATTTAACAAAAAATATTATCTGATAAACAAATTTATGTAGTTATATTATTTAATCTAAGTCATATGTTTCCAACGAAAATGAATACACGTTTTATTAAAATCAACTTGGAATATTTTTCAAATTTAAGTATATTTAAAAGTTTTTAAATTGATTTTAACAGACGAGGTAAGTAAAAGTCCATTGTTGCCCGCACCAGATATTTTATTAAAACATATGAAGGGGGATTTAAGAAACGTGCATACACGGGAATTGAGGAATATTATTTTTTTAACCCGCGACCTTTTGTAAATATATTGGAGTTCTAGTACTGGCTAGATTCTCCACTCAATGTGATGTATGTATGAGTGTGTGTATGTGTATATAGGTATAAGAGAATTCTTGACTTTATTGTATTGATTCATTATTGTGTATATATTTTATTGTAATTTTATGCTGTGTAAATATTGTATGAATGTAGTATGTATGATATCTTTCAGCACTACTATTAATGTCCAAATTGGGACAGATTGTAATTTTACTCAATAAAAATTGTTGTTGAAAAAAAAAAAAAATTGTGTATATTATAATCATAATTACGGTTGATATAATCAATTATTAACAGCTGTAAAATTTTCAAGTTCTTTTTTTTGTAACTTCTGTATGATTGGTAAATTTTTTGTATTAGAATTTCGAACAAAGGTGATAACACTGTCAAATCTATTTTCTTTTCTTTTTTAATTTTTGTGGAAGTTTTCTTAATTGGAACATTCAATAAAGCACCCACTACCTTCCATTCATCATCCAATTACTTTATTTCCTAAGTCTTTTAACACCTTTTTTTTTCCATCTTAGTCGACGTTTCGGGGTTGTTTCCCCATTTTCAAGACTGAAACTTATTCCTTGCTACAACATTTTTCATTCTTCATTACATCTTATAGCACACTGCTACTTGTCTTTTTGGCTCACTGTTTTCTTGAAAAAAAAAACGACTAAGATGGAAAAAAAAGGTGTTAAAAGACTTAGGAAATAAAGTAATTGGATGATGAATGGAAGGTAGTGGGTGCTTTATTGCATGTCAAATCTATTTTTTTCTTGCTAAAAAGATACAACAAATTGGCGACGAGGATGGAATAATTACAAAAAACACAGCGATTGGGACTCACCACTAGTTGTTCTTGAAAAAACCCGATGGAACAGTCGATCTATGTGTCGATTACAAAACCACTGTCAACCCTCAATTATAAAACCCCTGCTATCCAATTCCACGGATCGATGAAATACTTAAGAATTTACGAGGATCGACAATTTTTCGTCGGTTGGATTTATTTGAAGCCTACCTTCACATTGAAATGGATCGTGAACAAAGCTACAAGTCAATTAAACAGAATTTTAAAACAGATACTTCAAGAACTTGTAGCCACTACTTCATATTTCGATGCATATCATTACCATTGTTGTTCATGGTCGTTCAATGGAAGAATCTAGGATAAGCTACGAAATTTTTGGGACGCTTAACAAAATATGGCTAGCACTTAAAAAAAAAAAGTGAATTTTTCAGAACGGAAATCATATATCTGCGATATACTATTAGGAAAAATCAAATACCAACATTGCCTAAAAAAAAAAAAAAAAACGGTTGTCCAAATGACACGTTCTAGAACCACAGATGACGTTCGCCGTTTTCTAGGGCTGATAACATATTATGCACGATTTATCGCAGACTGTTTGTCATTAACATACCCATTGTGGAAAATCCTTCAAAACGATTCGAAATTTTACTGGTCAAGCAAATGTGAAAAGGCATTCTTAAAATCGAAAGATGAAATTTCAAGTGACCGAGTTGTCACACCCTTTGATCCTCACTAACAATTATCACATGCGAAGCTAGCCAACTGGGATAGCAGTGGTGCTCTCACAAGTTGATAATGAATAAAAGTATGGAAAACACTTTCAGCTAGTTACGAATAATCAACCGTTTTCCTGAATTTTCCACCAATCTGCAAAATTGTTGTTCGACTATAAAGTAAAATCCAAAAAAGGAATGGAGAATAAAAATGTTGACTGTTTATCAAGAGCAATTATTGAACACTGTAAATCATCCATGGACAAAATCATCAAAGATGAAGTTCACAGGAATCGCTCGTTTACCATCGATCAAATTTCAAAAAACAGAAACAATTGAGACGTTGATTGAGACTAAAGGACATTTTTCACGAAATTGACATTTTTACATATTTATATTCTCCTCATTTAGTTTTATCTAAATCATAAATTTGATTGTATTTAATGAACACTCATGTTCTTTAATAACGTGATTTAGAAATGATATTAATTTCTTAAGATACTTATTACACATTTAGTTTCATTCCAAATCATAACAGAACATTTTATTTCATAACTTTAATATGGTTTTATTAATATAGTAAAGAAATAATTCTAGATTTTAATGAGAAAAGAATCAAATTAGCTGGTTTAATAATATAGTAATGAGAGATTTTCGCGCTTCCTGTAAAATTCCCCAGAATGGATATAGTACCTTTTTGGAAATCAACGTCTCAATTGTTACGGAAACAGATGACGAAAACCTTTTCAAAATTAATCATGATCTTATAAACGGAAATTCAATAGATCTGTACTACACTCTTGATTCGAGGATTCTTTTCAAACGTCAACGAGTCGTCATTCCAAAATCAATAAGACCATTAATCCTACAAAGAACTCCATTGTAATTACAAAAATGAAACAGCTGGTTCGCAAATACTGTATTTGGACTGGAATTAAGCCTGACAACGACAAAAATAAACCTGATAAATTTTAATGAATCAATAAAAAAAATTCCTGTACACACAAGGGAAGAACCAGACGAAAATTGAGATCGTCAGCACATCGACTATGCGGGTCCGTTCACTGAAAGCAATTTCATATCGCTATTGATGCTAAGTCCCTCTGGTCAGAAATCCGCTGCAATAACGAAGCCCCAACGACAGCCAAAACCATCGAGCTACTTCTGGTAATTTTTGCAACTCAAGGATTTCCCAGAATAATTGTCTCCGACAATGAGACAATCTTCACCAGAGAGGGTTTAAAAAAATGTTCTTCAAATGGGATAAAACAATAATTATCTGCTCCTAGACATCCAGCTACAAACGGTCTAGATGAAATAAATATCCAAACTTTCAAAAATCGTTTGAAAGCCATGAAAGATGAACATACCCCGCTAACACTAAAGCTCCAGAATGATGATGATGTACCGTGCTGGCCCTCTCGCTGACGGAGAATCTCCTGCTGAAAAATACTTAAAAAGACCTATTCGAATTCATTTGTATGAAAAAGTAAAACCCTTTAAGGAAAATTCGCATATAGTCATCATTCCGGGAATAAGGCAGTTTAAAATAAGAGATTGTGTTCAATCGAAGTATTACTCGAATTTGAAACAACAATGGCGTCTTGAAACTATCCTAAAGAATAGCCGTGACAACACAACTGTCTCCTGAAGGTGAAATTCTGCCTCTTCTTAACTTCCACAACCATCAAATTTCTGGTAGTGAACCAGAGCGAACCAGAGAAAAAACAGATCCTAATCATAAGTCACTGGGCTGTAGTCAATAAACTGAAACTAAATGTTGAAAAAACAAAAGCCATTGTAACAGGATCTCATCACTTCTTGAAAACTGTTCCACATATCCCAACCCTCTTCCTAAATGGTAACACTATAAAGTTTTATCCGACCGTCAGGAATCTGGGAGTAACCTTTGATCAAACCCTCTCTTTCAAGAACCATATTTCCGAAATTTCCAGCCGCACCTTTTTCTACCTTAAAGCGACTGAATTCCCTTCGTCACCTATTCCCGTATGAAACCCGGAAGCTCCTCGTTACCTCTCTAATATTTCCCCACTTCGACTACTGCTGTACCGTATACGGTTGTGTTTCTGGGGATCTCGAATTAAAAATAAAACGCCTAATAAATTGCTTTGTTCGATTTATCTTCGGGGTCCCGAGGTACACCTCCGTCTCCGAATTTTATAGCAAGTTGAAGTGGCTTTATCTTTCCAATCGTCTCTGTCCATTCCCGCTGCACACGCTCTGGGCCTTCAGATTTATACACAACGGCCCACCAATCTGCACATTTTGACAGATCGTTCCTTATCCGATCCTCAATCCTGTGGAATTCTATTCCTCTTTCTATCCGTCACTCCAACTCTCTTTCTACATTCAAATCCCGCTTATTCATTCATCTCATGACCATCCAGTCAGAACAAAATGGTAAATAACTCTATTTTATTTTATTTTCTACATATTTGCGTATGTCTGTTTACGATTAGTTTTAGTTAAATTGTTTATAAATAATTAGTTGCTCTAAGACTCTTAAGCCCAATTTATATGTTATGTCGATGTTATTCTAAAGGGACTTGTCCCAGAATAATAAAGAATTTTTTTTTTTTATTATTATTTATTTGGCCCGAACGAGGTATCAATCCTTCCATGACAAACTCCATTCCCACAATAATCCTTTAGTTTCAATCCTTTCTTCCTCTTCAATTCCTGACAATCCTCCGAGGCGTATAAAAAGGAGATGGCCCCGGGACCTTCTAGTTTAGAATATTTTTAGAGTGATTCCATTGGGAAGCTTCTCTACATGTGTTTCATGCCTTTTTATATTTCATTCAAATTTACTTGTTGTATTACTTGTTATACAGTTGTAAATTCCAATAAATAAATATTTAAAAAAAAATTATTATTCAATCATCCTCTTGAACAAAATGTTAACTAGAATCTAAGACGTTCTCATCGGCCCCCCCAACCTTCCAAAAAACCTAAGTTATTATGTATTGCACAACTGCTCAAACTGGCCTGAAGACTAGAATTGTGCTATTTATTTATTTTTTTTCTTCTGAATTATATATGTATCAAATTTAACATAAACAAAAAAAAAGTTCTAAAATTTGAATTCAACGAGAAATATTATTTTGGAGAGGGAGAGTTGTTATAATATGTGAAATTGTCGAGATGTTTTTGGTAACTTCTGTACGATTGTTACATTTTTCTTTTCATTACCATTTTGAATAAAGATGATAACATTGTCAAATATCTGTTTATCTTGCTAAGAAGAAACAACTGTATCCTTTTCACTGTGATATCCGTTACTACAATTTAACCAAAATATGATTATTTAATCTGTGAAAGAAATGGTATAAAGAAAATAGATTCAGAAGAAATATAGACTCTCAATTATCCAGTGCTTGAAAAAATTCAAAGAGCAAACTGAAAAAAATGGCAAGTTATTTATTTTCGATGGATATAGAAGTTACTACCATCTCTTCTTTTAGTAAAATACATCGCTATTTAACTAACTTCGGAAAAAAGTATTTAAGAATTAAATGCCATACAAACAAAACAAGGTCAATTCCTGAACTTAGACTGGTAGGCGAAACGTCACACAGGTTAATCGTGAACGGATTGGTATATACTTTTGAGCCCATCGTGACTTGCCCTCTATGTAATACCGAAAATTAAGATAATATTTTTTAGAATTTTGTCCTAATTTTAATTAGTCAGCTTTCAGACTATTTCATCAGAATCTATATAAATATATATAATATTATATATATATATATATATAATATACATATTATATATAATATGATGTTAAAGCTCATTAAATTTTACATCGATATAGAGAGTTTAATCAAAATCGTTAGAACCGTTTTTGAGAAAATCGTAAAAAGGTGCAAAATGCAAAGTATAAAGTTTAACTTTCGGTCAGCCGATTTTAGTAAAAAAGTTGCTGTAAGATCTCGAGCGTATAGTTGTCTTAAAAATGAAATTTCAGTCTTGTACGACTCTTCGTCTTCGTGCTAGATTTACCACATTCTGGTGCCTTTCCGGACGTTGCTCAGGCATTCGACCGGGTCTGGCACGATGGCTTGATTTTCAAACTTTTTACCCCAAACCTTATATCTAATCCTTCGCTAATTGGCGTATCAAAATTAATGAATTAAAAAGTAAGCACACCACCTTCACCCTTCGCCGCAGATCCTGTCAACAAGTCAATTGCAATTTCAAGTCAACTCCACACCCCTTCCCTGCTCTGACACAGTCCCCGGTTTCTTACTAGACAAAAGACTATCCTGGAACCCATACACTCGACTTAAACGACAAGAACTCAACAGACGACACGGCCAACTATATAGACTACACAACAGAACATCAAAACTTTCTGTTGCCAATAAACTGTTAATTTACAAGACAATTCTAAAACCGATTTGGACCTACGGATTCGAACTGTGGGGACAACTAAATTTTCGAACAACAAGCGTATCCAATCCTTTCAGTCCAAAGTCCTCAGAACAATAGTCAATGCTCCCTATTATGTTACAAACAAGACCTTACACAATGACCTGAATATCCCATTTGTCCTAAGTGTACTAATCCCATCTAAATTCCTAAAGTTCTACTAGAGGCTTACTCACCTTCCTAATCTCTTATCCCAATCCCTATCTAGCTCCAGCCATCCCTATAACCCTCCTCGTAGGTTGAAGTGGCAGTGGCCTAGAGACCTCGTATAATAAGCAATGCTGAGTGTTGGCAATGGCCAGCTTCTCCACTTATGCCTGAGAGTATGTGGCTCTAGCGCCCTCTCTCAGTCTTCACTGGCTTATTAATTAGATCGGTGACGCGACTGACTGAGAGGCGCTGAGATCTCCTAGCTTCCGGCCCCGACACCCACTTGTGGACGTCAGGGTTCGATTAGGAGTTCCCAGGGGCAGTATTTAAATTTTGTGTATATATATATGTGTGTGTGTGTGTGTGTAGCAATGTGGTCAAGATTATTATTATTTATTTATTTTTCTCTTCATTTAGGTTTATTTATTATTATTTGTAATATATTTTTATTTTTTTTACTGTATATATGGAATGGATGGCTTCTTATAGCACTAATACTCATTGCGATTAGATAATAAGATTGTGGCAGATTGTATTATTTCTGAATAAAAACACATGTTTCTATTGAAAAAAAAAAAAAAAAAAAAGATATACCCACACACACACACACACACACACACACACACACACACATAGATCTTTTTCCGGTACCTGGTTATTTAGACTCAGGGGACCCTAAAACGTTTATTTACGTTGAAAACTGGAATTCATACATTTTCACGATCGCAATACTTTCCCTTACTATATATTTCATATATAGGTGAGAGAAAGTAAAATATATATCAACAGAGCTCTGTGTACTATATATCCATAATTTAAAAACACTCTAAATTAAATGTAACTAATAAATTATTGTTATATTAGCCTTGCTTACGACCAATTCTAACTTATAGGCGCGATAATTAGCTGTATGTGTAAATCAAACTACAAAAAATTACAAACGCTCCAAAATAATTGCTTAGTAATCAGTGAAAGAATCAAAACCATGCATTCAGAATTGAGAATACCTTTTATCAAATGCATAAACAAGCTTAGTTTTTTAATGTTTAATTAACAAAAAGTTCCTTATGAGAAAAAATGGAAACTAAACCAAAAACAGTACAAAGAGGTATGGACAAAAACGAACTAAACATATATTATATTAAAATACATTTGATGTAATTGTTTTTTTCAAATTGTGGAATTTTTTTATATTTATTTTTTCTTTCATTTATTAATATCCTATGTCTATGTTATTATGTGATTATTTAAGGGACTAAGGCCTACTTTGGTACAGAATTATTTATGTTTTGTCTATTTTATTATATATTGCAATAAAGATTACATTAAAAAAATATGTATGAAAAATATCCACGAATACATATGTATACAGATTGTTAGAAGAAGTATTTAAATTATATTAGAATTGTGAGCGTGAACCACTATAAAATGTTTTAATATAGAAGTCTTATTCGGTTTCTATCTAACTCATTATTGTAAAGAAAATAAGGTGACGTGAACATGAAGGACTATAGAGCAGAATGCGCCGTGCCCCATCGCCTTGAGCCACAAAAGCCATCAGCCGTTGAAGAGCAGACCTATTCAGCTTTCCTGTTGCTCAAATTAAGTTCCATTGTTGTATTTCTATCGTTGTTTAATAGAACTGTTGAGGACTGAAGGACTTCCGAACGAAAAAATAATAGTAATAAAAATAATTAACAGTAATCGGGTTAAATAATTAACCGATGAAAAAAGATGAACCAACTTCATTCCATACCTATCTTCAAAAATAGACTTTTTTTGTTTTTTATTTATTTATTTATTCAGAGAAATTTACAACTGTATTTCTTAAATACAACAAGTAAATGGGACAGATTTGAGATTAAGACACATTATTGTCCTGTGAAGAAACTACCCATTGGTAGAACTCCAATGACCAATTTATGGAAAGAGATCTCTTGGCCATCTTCTTTTAAGTCGCCTCGGTGGGTTGTCTGGAATAGATGTTGAGGAGAGGTCACGGATAAGCGGGTTTGAGTGGGCAGAAAGTTTGGAATGGAAGGATGTATACCTGGATCGGGCCAAGTCTTCAACTAATGGGATATTTAGGTCTTTATGGATAATTTTATTTGTAACAATGTATAGAGCATTAAGGATTTTTCGAAGGATCTTCGATTGCAGGGATTGGATGCGAGAGGAATTTGATGGTTTAGTGGACCCCCATAACTCAATGCCGTAGGTCCAAATAGGCCTTATAATGGTTATATAAATGAGTTTTTTGTAGGAAATAGAAAGTTTTGAGCGTTTGTCGAGTAAGTGTTGTAGTAATCGGTATCTACGAGCAGTTTTCTGACGTTTCAGTCTAGTATGAGGGTTCCATGTGAGGCGTTTGTCTAGGTTTAGTCCTAAGTACCGAATCTGTTCAACAGGAGTTAGTAAGATGTTGTTAAAGGATACGATGGGGCAGAAAGTCATAGGTTTACGTCGTAGAGTGAAGGTTATTTGATGTGATTTATTAGGATTTATTTTGATTCTCCAGTTCTGACACCATTCTTCGATGGCTGACAAAAATAGACTTAACTTTAAAACACTATCGCCCAGAATCAACAATATATTCCAAATAATCATACAAAAATACTGAGGTTACGAAATAATGTGCACGGATGGATCTAAACTAAACGAGAACGTCGGCTTCGCAGTAATTCAGAATGGGATGCCAAAGAAATAATAATTGCCCGCCTACTCATCAATATTTACATTAGAAATGCAAGCTATTGCTTCGGCACTTTACTTATCAATGGACAGTAACAGTTCAAATATTCTAATATGTACAGACTCAATCTCAGCTCTCCAAAGTATAGGGAATAATAAAACTGGTCCGATTCTGCAGAAAATACAAACATATTTAGAAATCTTACAGGACCTCGACAAAAATGTAACTTTTGTTAGGACTCCGGGATACATGGAAATGAAGTGGCGGACAGAGCAGCCAAAGAAGCAGCCCAAATGAACACCCCACATCTACCAGTTTATGAACCAATTGACGTACGAAAGCACTTCAAAGCCAGAGTTCAGCAAAACTGGGGGTCTATGTGGGAGGAATTCCTGTAACCAATAAATTGCGAAATATTAAACAAACAACAAAAGGGTGGATAAGCGCAATAAGAGGAAACAGAAGAGAAGAAGTCGTTATGGCAAAAATGAGGATAGGGCAAAACGATCTGAATCATTAATATTTAATAACAAAGGAGGAACAATCAAATGCCGAAACTGTAAAATGCCCTTAACGTTAAAACATCTAATAGAAGAGTTAACAACATTACAACCAGTTTTCGAAAATCATAACATTCCCCGCAGAATAAATGCAGCCCTAACAGATTCGACAAAAACTGTAGATAGCTCAAATGAACTACTAAAGAAAACACGATTATTCTCCTTAATTAATTAAATATAATTACAATAAATCAAAACGTTTCGAGGAACACCCTCAACAAGACATTTAAGAGTTTAAATTAAGTTAAATAAATAGTAAAATATATTTAATCGTATCTACCAAGTAATTTTTATTAATCAAAAAATAAAATAAACTAAGGACATAATAACTTAGCTGTTGATTGCCCAGAAAAACTCTTAATACAATCTAATCCAACTTCATTCCATACTTATCATAGACAGAATCAGGATTTTAATGAACGAATAAAATAAAATTTATGAAATTACACAGTTGTATATACATATGCATGTATAGATAGACTCATCCCTGATTAATATTCCTCTCAGAATTCTAGACAAAGAACAGAACGAGTCCAAACACTTTCAGGATCTAAGACACATTCGAAGCACTAAAATCATAACAATACCCAATCGGTGCCGATGACTATTTTTTATATTAATAAGTTTTCAAAGTTATATATTATGCTTAAATTAATTAAATTTATTTTTAAAAGCAGATTGATGGGTGTATAAATGTAGTATTATTTTACTTCTAATGCTTCCTCGCACTCAAAGCAGTGCGAGTGGATGGCGTGTACAGGCATCCTTTCCTGTATCAGTTCTATCCCCGATCTCACTCCTTTCCCTCTTTCTACAGGCCTTTTTGATCCCTTCTTCCGAAGTCTTTCTCTAGCTCTCCTTCCGTATAGTAACGCCTCGAACGTCTCTATTACCACACGATCCTTCGGCATTATTGAAACATGGCCAAATCTCAGCTACTGCCCCTTTAATAAAATCCTGTGCCGATTTTATATCGAAGGTAGTTCTAATTGAGGAATTTTAATTTCACTTACCTGTATCTGAAATATATAGTAAGGGAAAGTATTGTGAACATGAAAATTTTCGAATTTGAATTTTCAACGGAAATACACGTTTTACGGTCCCCTGAATCTAAATGACCAAAGTATGTGAGTGTGTGGTAACTTCTGTTCGAAAAAGAAGAGTCCTATGAGACTAAAATTTCATATTTGAGACAACTCCACGCCCGAGATGTTACAGAAACGTTTTCATCAAAATCAGCTAATCAGAAGAGCCACTTTATAGCATGAATTTTGCACCTTTTTACGACTATCTCAAAAACGGCTGTAACGATTTTGATTCAACTCACTATATCGATGTAAAATTTAATGGGCTTTAATATCATGTAGGTTTAATTCATATCATATTATTACCATTGATAAATAATTGCTAAATACGCAAGTGTTGAGTAAAAATCTGGTGCGGGCAACACACGACTTTCACTTACCTCGATTTTTAAAATCAATTAAAGAATTTTCAAATATAGTTAGAGATAAAAATACGTGAAACTATTAAGGAATTAATCAAATTGAATTTATATAGAAACATGTGTTTTATTAAAAAATCTATTATATTATTATCTAAAATAATCAGTTAGTTTTATCTTCTTCTCATCACTCTCTATTAACTTTTAAAAGCTTGTGTATGAGATGATATTTTTTCTAAAATCTTTAGCTTTCCAACGGTATATCATACATGTATATTACTGCTCTTATGTTCAGAAACGAAAAATTGCATTAAAAAATATTTTTTCTGTTTTCTCCTTTTTTTAATTTTCTCTGATTTTTAGTTGGGTATCAAATTTATTCAATTTATATATTTACCTGTTTTTCATCAGCGTTAAGAAGATAATCTAGTTATTATTATTGAATATAAAAAACTAAAGGTACTTTAGGGGAAGAAAATTTAAAATATCGGCATTTAAGCCCTGTCAGACATTTTTTTTCAGAGTTTAATCAAAATCGTCGGAACCGTTTTTGAGAAAATCGAAAAAATGTGCAAAATGCATGGTATAAAGTGCCTCTTCTGGTAAGCTCATTTTGATGAAAAAAGTTTTGTCACGTCTCGGGCGTATAGTTGTCTTAAATATGAAATTTCAGTTTCATAGGAATTACCGTTTCCGCCCGGGAGTTACCGCACACACACACACACACACACACACACACACACACACAGACCTTTTTGCGGGACTTGGTTATTTGGACTCAGGGGACCCTAAAACGTGTATTTCCGTTGAAAACTGGAATTCGAAAATTTTCACGATCGCAATACTTCCCCTTACTATATATAGTAAGTGAAAGTAAAAATGTTAAAATGGAGAACCATTTCCTTTCATTGGATATTAATAGAGACCTGAACTTATCTAGTGAACCCAGCCTTATAGAACATTCAGCCACTTAGATTCGTCACCAAAAGAATACATCACGTTCCATGAACATATTCATAAAATACGAGTAGTCAGTCGACTGAGAATTTATAACTCCCAAGCCATAAATATATATTTGAAAAACTCATCCTGTAGTCTTCATGATAATGAAATATAAATGTAGCAGCTATAAGCAGTACATAACTAATTGCGTTCACCATCTCCTTCTCCACTGCCCGTCATCTAATGAATACAGAAGAAGGTACCTACTCCAGTATCATTAAAAACTCACTACCAAGTGAAAATATAGAGAACATTGATAGTATAAAAAAAATTGTCTAATATTTATCTGGTTTTACTACCAGTATCAAATATACACCCTTCTAGAGGAAATTAGATATTACCGGTAATAAATTAAAAAGAAAACTATGAATAGCCTCAGGAGTGTATTATTAATTTAATGGAATATAATCTGATATAGTTTGCTATTTTATGTATTATGTATTTCCACTACGAAAGGCGGAAAAGAAACCTTTTCTATAATATATGTATATATTTGTACAAGATTGTTTTCTTTAACAAATAAATATCTATCTATTTTGTAAAAATGTTGGTTGACCAGTTTTTCTCAAAACTCATTTCAATAAGTCATGAAACTTGTTTAAAGGTGCTGCTTCTTAAGATTTTTTCCCGCTGAATTTAAGCCTTTAATTCCTCATTCCACCTTTATTAATTAATTTAATTTTAATTACTGTCTCAATGACCTATCTGGTTTCCTCCGATTTAAGGGTATAGTATAGCTGTTGATCTTATATGAGCTCCTTATCTTCTCCTTTCTGGTTGTCCAAACTTTAACGGTGCCTATCCCCAAACCTCTTTTGACCTAGAAACATTGCGTTAGCTTCAATCTTTCTTGGAATCAGAAAGTAACCAATAATAGATTTTACGTTGTGGGTAAGCCCTTGCATACTGGATGGATTTTCTTATGAGGAAATATATTGTTTGTAACTACTAATCCATTGAAATCCTCCAAGTTACGAGTCATTGAAGACGCGAGGGCAGATGTTCCATATTTACCCGTCTATACCCTTTTCAAATACGTTTAAAAGACAACAATTGCTTTTAGATTAAATCGGAAGAATAATCCAAAATTCATTTAGAATAGGGTATAATCACGCGATCTTTCAAACAGTAAGCACTAACTACCTAAAAATAGTGCTATCCTTTCAGAGATAATTAAGGGTTGGGGGAAAAATGAAAGTCAAAAATATTAACAAGCTTCTCTAACCTCGATCTTTTGGGAAGTTATCTTAGGAAGGACAAATCGACAACTTATTTAAGGATGAGCTATAACACCGGTATCTATATTACAAAAGATTCTTCTTTAATCTTTCAATGTATTCCGTTCATAAAATATTCAATAAAAAGGAACAATCAAAGCGTGCGTTAATTCTTTTGAATCCGCTAGCTATCGCATCCGGCGTTGGTATTTCAAAACATTATTATTTTAACGATTTCTTCTCTTCAAGAGCTATCTTTTCTCATAAAACGTACAAAAGAGGTTTATGTAATATTTTATAGCAAGATGCTGTGTTCATGATGTGTTAGTCATCATTTTTTGTTATGGAATTGATAATACTGGAGGCAGTTAAAATACTGGAATGGGGTCACTCAATATCAAATCAAACAATAAAAGTACTTTTCAATATAAACATTTCCGATTTCGTTAAAACTTCATTTATTGATCAATACTCTCTGGCATCCTAAACTCAAATACAATTTTTAAAAATACCTCTATGTCATATTTTTTGTTAATGATTCTTTGGTAAGAAATTGTTTTTGTTTTTTTATGAATTTGACACCAGAGACATGTTTTTATTATAACTCCTCATCCCACCATGTCCCGATTTGAAATTGTAAAGGTGTAATAAAAAATGATACATAAAAACATATATAATTGAAATAAAAATAAAAATGTCTAGAGTTCTATTTTTTTTTTATTTGTTAGGAAACAACAGAATAAATCAAATAAATAATTCAGTATCGTTTTGTTTATTGATTTAACGTCACTTTATGCTACTATGGTTATTCGGACGATGTGGGTCCTAATTGGGAGTCCTAAATTTTGCCTATCCAGGTTTTATTAGGATAGGGATCTTTAACGAGTAAGGGGTGAGGGCGTGGGATAAATACTAAGATAAAACCCCCCAGCACCTAGACGCGAACTTGTAATTATTTGGTTTCCATTTTTGGTTCTTTGTGGTTGCTAGTCAACGCGCGTTCAAAGCTCACTCAGCCACCCCGCTCCCAATTCACTATCATCTATCACTTCCCTTAAGGAGCTTATATTGTAGAAATACATAGCCAGAAATAATATATTACAAGTTCATAAAATAATGCAGTTGTTGATACTCCCCTTGACATAGAAAAGAAGTAAGACGAAAATATAGCACTTTTAAAGCTAGTAGTTGCTAAATTTTTAACTTTATTTATTTAATTGAGATCATTTTAAACATACAAATAGAATATGTCACAGAAAGATGGATACAATATGAAAAAATGTATAGAAACAGTGAGGTAAAAAGCATATGGAAGAACAGAACGACGATAACATACGAAAAAACGTTCACCATAACTAATGAATTAAAAAAAAGATCTAAGAAGCCGAAATATCGAGCAGAAATAATTTAAGTTAAAATTGGTGACCAGTAGCTTCTGTAAATTAAACTATTGGAACATAGCTGGAATATTTGAATAGTATAAGAAAGATAATTTGTGCACATATTCTTTGTTTTTAATTTTATTAAATAAATTAATTATTGTTTACTTTCACTTACCTTTATATGAGATATATAGTAAGGGAAAGTATTGCGATAGTGAAAATTTTCGAATTCCAGTTTTCGAAAGAAATACACGTTTTAGGGTAATCTGAGTCCAAATAACCAAGTCCCTAAAAAAGGTCTTTGTGTGTGTGTGTGTAGTTTAGCGCAGAAATGAAAAGTCGTACGAAAATGAAATGTTGTATTTAAGACAACTCCACGCCCGAGATGTTTCAGAAACGTTTTCATCAAAATCAGTTAATCAGAAGAGTTAATTTATACCATGCATTTTGCACCTTTTTACGGCTTTCTCAAATACGGCTGTAACGATTTCGATTAAACTTCCTAAATCGATGTAAAATTTAATGGGCTTTAATATCATTTAGGTGTCATTCATATCATATTATTAACATTGATAAATAATTGCTAAATATGCAAGTGTTTTGTAAAAATATTAAAATGGAGAACCATTTCCTTTCATTGGATATTAATAGAGCCCTGAACTCATCTAGTAACCCAACCTACAGAACATTCAGCCACCTAGATTCGTCACCAGATTTCGTATTTCATGATAATGAAATATGTAACAGCTGTAAGCAGTACATAACTAGTAGTCTTCACCATCTCCTCCACTGCCCGTCATCTAATGAATACAGAAGAAGGTACCTACTCCAGTACATTAAAACTCACTACCTAGTGAAAATATAGAGAACATTGTAAACATTCAAAACATCAAAAAATTGTCTAATATTTCCATTCTAATATTCTAATATTCACTTCCACATCTTCTCTCAGCAGCATCTTTTAGAATTCTTTTAAATTAATTCCAACATATTTCAATATCGTGGTTGTCCACAATTGCTGTCTCAATGACCTACCTATCTGGTTTCCTCCGATTTAAGGATATATTATAGCTGTTGATCTTATATGAGCTCCTTATCTTCCCCTTTCTGGTTGTCCTAACTTCGCCATAAATAACCATATCCATCTTTAAGAGGAAATGCTCGGTGCCTATCCCAAAACCTCTTTTGACCTATAAACACTGCGTTAGCTTTATCGTCTATCTTAGAATCAGAAAGTAACCAATAGATAGATTTTACGTTGTGGGTAAGCTCTTGCATACTGGATAGATTTTCTTATGAGGAAATATATTGTTTGTAACTACTAATCAATTGACTAAACTTATATTTAATATTGTTTCCCATTGTACTGCACGGGAGCCTTTCTCGACGTAGAACCGGCCTTTGACCGAGTCTGGCACCCGGGGTTGCTTTACAAGCTCCGTCTATTCCTCCCTCCTACCTATTTTCTAATTATCCAATTCTACCTCGCTGATAGATCTTTTAAAATAAATTACAATAGTTACTATTCCTCCCTGTTTTCTCAATCTGCTGGTATTCCTCAAGGCAGCAACTTAGGACCCGTTCTTTATACAGTCTATACAGCTGATATCCCAACCCTTCCAAACACTTTCCTATCTACCTATGCTGATGACACGTGTGTGCTATCAGTAGATAATGATCCTGTTACAGCCTCCCACACTCTTCAATCCTACATCCGAGACCTTGAAGTATGGTGCCAGAATAGGAGGATCAAAATTAATTCTAACAAATCCCACCAGATAACATTTACCCTTCGTCGTAAACCAATGACTTCCTGCCCTACAGTATCCTTTAATGATACTCCACAAGCCCTTGTTGAACAGATTCGATACCTAGGACTCCACCTTGACAAACGTCTAACTTGGAATCCCCATACAAGACTGAAACGACAAGAAACTGCCCGACGTTTTCAACTACTTCAACACTTACTGGACAAACCAACCGTTATTTATATGACCGTCATGAGAACGATATGGACTTACAGGATAGAGCTATGGGGCTCTACTAAACCATCGAATTTTTCTCGGATCCAATCCTTACAATCCAAAATCCTTCGTAAAAACCTTAACGCTCCTTACTTTGTCATGAATAAGCTCATCCATAAAGACCTTAATGTCCCATATGTTACTGAATTAGCCCGAACAAGGTTTCAATCATTCCACGAAAAACTCCATTTCCACTCTAATCCACTAGTTTCTATTCTGTCATCCTTTTCCATTCCTGACAATCCCGCGAGGAGTCTGAAAAGAAGATGTCCTCGAGACCTTCTAGGTTAAAATACATTTAGAGTCTGCCAATGGTTAGCGTCTCTACATCTATTTCATGTCAGTTTACTATGTCCATCACATTTACTTGTTGTATATAATAATACAGTTGTAAATATCAATAAATATGTTTAAATATATATTATATATATATAATATATATATATATATATATATATATATTTGTCATTGTGGAATTCCTTATTATGCCTACCAAGAGCTTCATGCTACCTAAAATGATCTTTATCCACCACTAAAATCAATTCAAGAATTTTTAAATCCCGTTAGAGATGAACTAAGATTGAAGAATTAATTTAATTGTTTTTCGATAGAAACATGTGTGTAATTAAAGAATATATTATATTTTTACCTACAACAATCAGTTACTATTATCAGCTTATCATTCCATTCCATGAACCTTTACAATTTAGTATTTTTCTAAAATCTTTAGGTTTCCAACGTTATATTATACATCCGTATTACTATTCTTGTGTTCAAAAACACAAAAATTGCATTAAAAAATATGTTTTTATTTTTCTCCTTTAGTTGTTTATAAAATTCGCTCAACTTCCATATTTTGCCGTTATCAATCAATGCTAACAAGATAATATGCCATTTTTTTTTTTTTTAATTAAGCATATAAATTCAATATAAAATTTTACATCGATATAGCGAGTTTAATCAAAATCCTAACAGCCGTTTTCGAGAAAAATCGTAAAAAGGTGCAAAATACATGGTATATAGTGGCTCATTTGGTTAACTAATTTTGATAAAAAATTTTTGCTCCTAAAATAAGAAATTTCAGTTTTTATAAATTATAGTTTTTGTTCTAGAATTACCACATACACACGCACACACTCACACACGGGCACTCAGACCTTTTTGTGGTACTTGGCTATTTAGACTCGGGAGACCTTAAAAAGTGTATTTCTTTTGAAAACTGGAATTCTAAAATTTTACGTATAGTATCTTTTTTGTTAGAGATAAGCACTCAAAGGGTAGACGATTGCAGGTCCGACTGCTGCATTATAGTCTCAGTTTGACATTTGTGGACAGAAGTTTTGAGGCGTACAGGTTTTTGGTGATATAGTATGCCCTTTCTAATTTAATTTTCCTTCGTCCGAGAGCCAGTTTTTTACTTAGGTCTTCTGAAATCTACTCTCCAAGGTATTTTGCTGCTTTCACTCTTGATATCTTTAGTATCACTGACTTTATTGTTTTAGGGGCATCTCTAATATTGGCCATGGATTCAGTCTTGACAATGTCGACTAGCAGACCTGTTTTCGCAACAATTGAGTGATTAATATGATATTTTAATAAAATGTAAGTGAATTGTTTCTATTTTACATCTGATCGATCCTCCAAGTTACGAGTCATTGAAGACGCGAGGGCAGATTTTCCATATTACCCGTCTATACACTTTTCAAATACGTTTAAAAGACAACTAATTGCTTATAGATTAAATCGGAAGAATAATCCCAAATTCATTTAGAATTGGGCATAATCACGCCATATTTTAAACAGTAAGCACTAACTACCTAAAAATAGTGCTATCCTTTTCAGAGATAATTAAGGGTTGGGAGTAAAATGAAAGTCAAAAATATTAACAAGCTTCTCTAACCTCGATCTTTTGTGAAGTTATCTTAGGAAGGAAAATCGACATCTTAAGGATGAGCTATAATATCAGTATCTATATTACAAAAGATTCTTCTTTAATCATAAAATGTATTCCGTTCATAAAATATTCAATAAAAAGCAACAATGCAAGCGTGCGTTATTTCTTCCGGTTGTAATCCGCTAGTTATCGCATCCGGCGTTGGTATTTCAAAACATTATTATTTTAACGATTTCTTCTCTTCAAGAGCTATCTTTTCTCATAAAACGTACAAAAGAGGTTTATGTACTATTTTATAGCAAGATGCTGCGTTCCGAATGTGTTAGTCATCAGTTTTGTTATGGAATTGATAATACTGGAGGCAGTTAAAATACTGGAATGGGGTCAGTCAATATCAAATCAAACAATAAAAAGTACTTTTCAATTTAACCATTTCCAATTTTGTTAAAACTTCGTTTATTTATCAATACCCTCTGGCATCCCTAAACTGAAATACTATTAATCAGAATCTTCACTTTCATATGTTGTTTTACAAACGTTCATAACCTTTTAAAAAATGTTGTGGTGGACCTCATTGCATAATGAACAATTAACATAAATCCTCTTTAGAATATCGCGTAAGTCGTAACATAGGGGTTATTTTTTGGTTTGTTAATTATTATTTTTTGGAATTTTTTTTCTCCAGCTACAACCTTTTTTTTCTATATTAGTTTCCATCGTTTACTTGTGTCAAAAAATGGAAGCCTTTGAGTGTATATTTAAAATTTTCTTTTCGGAGATTCTGGCCAGTATATCACTTAAGACAAGGATCCCTCTTGGTTGCGAGATGCACCAGATTCCATTTTTGGTATCCAATTGTTTCAGCAATGAAAATCCTTTCAGGATGAAGTGATACTTTTAAGCATTCCTCTTATTCCAATATGTTTTTGACGTTCTTGAACCACCTTCCAACACTAGCTTCAGAAACACACAGACTTTGGAAGTCCTCTCTGCTACAGAGAATGCCTTAACAATTATCACCAATTAACACCAGGACAATTATCTTTAAAGGGAGTGGCCATATTTTTAAATTCAATTAACTCTTTTACTGGTTGCAAGATTGCAACCACTTTGTAACATTGGCTTCAGAAACACAAGCGCTGGGCTAAGTAACGGCTTCGGAAGTTCACTCTGCAATAAAGGTGTGAGAAACCCTTTTACGAGCCATCCCCAGGACAATTATTTTAAATGGGAGTTGTCGTATCTTTTTAATTAAAGGAATTATTTTACTGATCGTAACGTGTCGTTTTCCCCCTCGGGAAACCCTTTCTTACACATATTTTTTCCAAGCAGCTAAAAGTTCGTCTTCTTCTGAAAGCATCGGCCGTGACATTAACGACGATTTTACACATTTTTCACATAATCTGAAGTGCATAGTCGCCAGAGGTGAACATGAAGTCTTTTAGATGTCAAATTCGTGTAGAAGCCATCCTTTATGGCTTTCAAGGAATGCTCTAAATCCTTCTGGCCATAACCGGGCTTCTTAGGCATACTAGCAGAAAAACAAATTACTAGTAGGAACTGACAGTGTCAATAACTAGACAATGAGCCCCAAAACTAATAATTGACACCCCATGTCAATAACTAGTTACACTAGAATTAAAGTTAAAATAACATTACAGATTTGTCAGGAAGATCAAACTATCAAAATTAAAACAGACCCATCAATATTTAAAAAAAAAAAAAAAATCAAAATTTAGTTATTGATATGGGATGTCAATAAAAAAATACATTGGAAAAAATGACCAGTAATTGCCACCCCTGAATAATAATATTTGAATTGATTATTTTAATTTAAAATCGCTCCTAACACTTTAATTATAGATTAACAAAACAAATAAACTACTTACTTTTATTGAAAAAAAAATGTGGGAAGAGAGTAGGAACAAAAAATTGGATGAGAATCCTTATAAAAATCATAAGGTTTTAGCATTTAACAGGCTATCAACTGAAGCCGTGGTGGTATTAATTTTGAAACGTTCTCTGTGGTTATTTTTATAAATAATTACATCATATATGACTTAGAGGACTCTTCAAAAATTAAATTCGTGTATATCTTGGTACAAGATTCGGACTTATTTACTAATTTCTTTAAGTTAATGTTTGGGGTGTCAATAACTGTCTGGTTTACCCTATATCTTAATCTGCCTTATTTGTGTTTTCATTAGGACCATATATTATATGCAACTTGAATGTTTGGCACCTATTTCTAATTTTAAGGCTAGAATCCTGTCAACGATCGCTCTCCAGTCAATAATATGGGATCTTAAGTCAGCATGGAATGTACAGAGAACTTCACTTTTAGGCTGTTATTGAGTGCTAACTCCAGAGTAAATATGGACATTGCCTCCTGACCTTCCTTTTTAGTTTCCGTTAGGCCTAGTATGAGGACCTTCGCTCTCTTCATTTCCTATAATTCCTATGACCTTCAATGTTCCTAGTGATATAATACTTTTTCTACGCAGAGTCTCAGACCTCCCTTCACACCCCTCAGTAGAACGATCCCTATACGCCGATGACACGGCTATTTATACATCTTCATATAGGATCGATACAATAATCAATAGGTTACAGGCTCTCCATAAAAAAAATTATCCGCTATTTTTCAAAATGAACAGAAAACTCAAGTGATGGTTTTCACAAAAAGAAGGCCGTCCGTTAAAAAAAAAACATTGTTATGAACGGAAACATAATCTCCTGGACTCAGTCTATAAATTACTTAGGTTTAGAAATGGACAAATCATTAACTTTCACAAAACACATACATAATGAAGGCAATAGAGCCAAAAAATTATCAACAATATATCCTCATACTTCAATAGATACTCAAAACTATCATCAAAAAATCTGATGAGGGCAACACACGACTTTCCCTTACCTCCGTTTTTAAAATCAATGAAAGAATTTTCAAATACAGTTAGAGATAAAAATACGTGAAACTATTAAAGAATTAATTAAATTAAATTTCTATAGAAACATGTGTTTCATTAAAAAATCTATTATATTATTATCTAAAATAATCAGTTAGTTTTATGTTCATTTCATTGCTCTCTATTAACTTTTAAAAGTGTTTATTAACATACATGTATATTACTGCTCTTATGTTCAAAAACGAAAAATTGCGTTAAAAAAATATATTTTCTGTTTTGTCCTTTAGTTGGGTATCGAATTTATTCAATTTATATATTTACCTGTTTTTTATCAGCGTTAACAAGATAATCTAGTTATTTTTATTGAATCTACAAAATTAAAGGTACTTTAGGGGAAGAAAATTTAAAATATCGGCATTTAAGCCCTGTCACACCATTTTTATCCAAATAAAAACTACTTGATATTAAAGCTCATTAAATTTTACATCGATATAGTGAGTTTAATCAAAATCGTCGGAACCGTTTTCGAGAAAATCGAAAAAAGGTGCAAAATGCATGGTATAAAGTACCTCTTCTGGTAAGCTCATTTTGATGAAAAAAGTTTTGTCACGTCTCGGGCGTATAGTTGTCTTAAATATGAAATTTCGGTGTCATAGGACTTACCGTTTCCGCCCGGGAGTTACCACACACACACACACACACACACACACACACACATACACACACACACAGACAGACACACACACACAGACCTTTTTGCGGGACTTGGTTATTTGGACTCAGGGGTCCCTAAAACGTGTATTTCCGTTGAAAACTGGAATTCGAAAATTTTCACGATCGCAATACTTCCCCTTACTATATATAGTAAGTGTAACTAAAAACAAACTAATTCTCTACAAAACTGTCATAAGTCCCTTATTGACCTACGCTGCCCCAGCCTGGAGTTACACATGTCATTCAAATCATCGGAAAATGGAGGTGGTGCAGAACACATGCATGTGAATCGTAAATAATTATGCTCGATACACGCGAATGACATCCATATTAACAGATTTACAACTCCCGTAGATTAAAAACTATACTTACTCGCTGGCAAACAATCTCTTACTTCTACTAGTCACAACCCAATCGTTCAAAAAATCAGTGATTACGACAAGAAAACACTAAAACGTTACGTACATAAACGTACAAAATACATTCTACTGCATTAATCTTGAAACATAAAAAAAAGAAGAAGAAATATTACTTTGATATACTATCGTATATAGCATATAACAAAAATATTGTTATTTTGTTTTATTTTTTACTGTAATTTGTTTTTTTTCTTACTATATTGTGTTTTGCCTTTAAGTTCTCTGTTTTATTTTTTACTTTAATTGTTTTGTTTTTAATAAATTCTTTTTTTTTTTTTTTTTATAGTGTAGGTTTTTGTCTTTAGATTTTTCCTACTGTTCTAAATGTAACATAGGCTACAATCACCACTAACCCCTACTGTAAATATCACGTAAAAGTAACATGTAATTGGTGCAATTACCACAACATGTATGATGTTTGAGGCATGTAGCTATTTCTAAAATTTTGAAAAATAAAAACCTTAATCTAATCTAATCTGCGCAGAGTGTACATAAACACTGATCACATCTACTATTTTTATTTAATTTAATTGAATGTTTTCTTGGATACGCTAAGTATGGACCTGCCATACCCAAATTCAGAAAGAGGGGCTGTCTCCTGGAACTGCCAAGCCAGTTTCGCGGTTCCGAGTTTAACCAGCTTTGTTTGACTGATTCCCTATTATTATTAATATTAGACCTAAAATTATTTCGAACGATTAAATTTCAACCATTATTTAAAAGTCAATATTTTACACTAACAATTAGCGATCTTCCATTCTGAAAATTTAAATTATTGAATTACCCTGTAGTACTAACATATTAGTCATCCTAGAAAGTATAAAGATAAAGAACCTCACACAATCATAAAGCAAATATCATAATAAAGAAATAAAAAAAAAAAAAATATTTTCCTTATCTTTCCGAAACTGTAGTTGAAAAAACCTGCTCAAAAACACCTTATATTAATGAAAAGTGGATACTGTTAATTTATTGGAATCATTCATAGGAAACTTTGATTAAAATGAAAACTGCTGAAAATTATTGAGAAATATTATTCCTTTATTATAAACTATCACTGCTTTTAAATAAAGTTAGTCTTAAAAAAAGGTTAACAAATTAAGTTCAGTTTCGATGGAAAAATTTGTTTCAGATTAAATAATCTTACAATAAAACATATATTATCTATAATAATAACTTAAGCTTACACCCTTTACGTTTTAACTTATTTCGTTCTACACTTTTATTTAAAAATTACATTTTTCTAAAATCTTTAGGTTTCAAACGGTGTATAATACATCTATATTACTATTCTAGTGTTATTAAAATCACCTAAAAATTAGTTTCCTTCTTAGTTATTGGTTAAAATCGTTACCGTGTATATTAGTTTAATTTTGATATGTTTCGAACCTTAAAAAATAAAGGTATTTTAGAAGAAGAATATTAAAAATATCGGAATTGAAGCCGTCACAAAATTTCAATCAGAATGTTACCCATTAAGTTTTACATCGATTTAGCCAGTTTACTCAAAATCTTTAGCGCCGTTTTTGAGAAAATCGTGAAAAGGTGCAATCTGCATGTAATAAAGTGGCTCTTCTGGTTCGCCAATTTTGATGAAAAAGTTGCGGTAACATCTCAGGCATATAATCTTATAAAATATGAAATTTCAGTATTATACAATTTACCGTTTTCGAGGTGGACTAATCACACACACTTTTTTTTCTCGGGGACATGATCATTTGGATTCTGGGGACTCAAAAACGCTTTCTGGTGAAAACTTTGATTTGAAAATTTTCACGACAACAATACTTTCCTATACTATATATTTCGTATATAGGTATTGAAAGTCATCTCATGCATATAAGCTTCTAAATTATGGAATTTCAGTTTCGTTCGACTGTTTTCGAGCTAGGTAAGTCTAGCAAATGTGAGCATACACACACAAACAGATCTTTTTTGGGACTTCGTCATTTGGACTCAGGGGACCCAAAAACACCAAAGAAAATAAATTAAAAACAACGATTTTCTAAAATTCACATAAATATATATCATGACTGGTGTCATAATACATTCACTTTCATGATTAATGGAACATTCATCTTCAGAGAATGAAAACATCTAATTTTAGTAGAGTTGAATTGCAGAAATGCTGGAATATAATTATACAAAGAAGAGTGAAATTTAGCAGCCCACATAACTTTGAAATTCAATCTAAAATCCCTGCATTCTACCCCCTTCAAAAAAAAAAAAAAACCATTAAACGTAACTATTCTTCTCCAATGGTGGACTTAACTTAGTAACTCCTTAAGGTATCTTAATAATCACCAACTGGGGCGATTAATAACATTGCTTTGCATTATGAGGAATTTCCAATATATTTTTTATAAAGTAGTACTGTAATAAATGAAATCAATGGACGGTAATATCTGAGAAACTTGGTCAAGGTCCCATCTCAAGATATGCTTAAAAAACCGTTAAACGCAGGACACGCTTCTTCGATTTTAATTTAGCGTCACTTTCGCTAGGAGATAGATCTCGCTAGACAGTCTGGAAACCACATTTTAACTTTCTAATTGATGAAAAGCTCTAAATTAGAAGAACCAATGTACTGGAAATAAGACACACAGGGAGGCACGGCCATGGTTGGAATGTTAAGGTACTCCTACTGAAGGAAATTTACAAGTGTGAATAAAAAAATCGCTGCAAATTATTACACACTGGTTTATTATTTCTAAATAACTATATTAGAGTATAAATTTTTATATAGATGTTTACTGGCTATTAACTAATATGAAAAGCAATAATTAATTCAAAGGAAAATGTCATATCCCCCTCCTAATTTCAAAACGCTATATATATGCTAGTTCTGAACCACTTTCAATAATTCTTTTTTCATTTTGTGGGAAATTTAATTCACTGTGACAGTTTTTATCTATTAATTAGTTTATTAATTTATTTATCGTGGTGACTTGATATAAAAAAACATTTTCAATTTGTCTATTTCTTCAATAAAAACCGAGTTTTGGCGGAATTACATTCCAATTTGTGACTTGAATATATACATCAAGATTTTTTTTGTTTTGTTTTTTTCTGTTTATCGCACTTTACAGATTCTATAACTCTGAACACATTATTCTCTATCTTCAAAAATAACTGAGGTATGGGCGTATTTATGGGTAAACTTTTAATTTTTTTCTTTCCTTTTTTTCTCTTTTTAATAATTATTCCTGGCTTTTTGGTAATAACGAAAACACTAGTTTATTTTTTCTCTACCTTAACTGAAAAAATAACTGAGTTATTGAATTAAATCACTATTAATCTGCCGCCATTTAAAAAAATACCAGCTGATATCAACGACTAGGTGTTAGGATCATTGATGCATGCTCTAGTATATCGTAGTATAGTATATTTGTGGCAATTTAAAAAAAAAAAAAAATGGTCCAGTAGTTTCGGAGAAATGTCAAGGACGGCGAACAAACGGATTTTTTTTGTGAAGGAATAACATAACTGCAATACTCCGACATAACTGAAAACGTAAATCTAAAGTCGGTCAAAAAAGTATTGGCATATCCTGTTTTTCCATTCAAAACTGAAAGTATGTAACTTATTATTTAGTAATAAATTTTATTTTGAATAGAAATTAAAAAACATTGATATAGCGAAAAATATTAATTAATAATTAAGGTAGAAATGAATGAGGAAAATAAATAGTAAAAATATAAGTAAAAAAAGTATTGGCACAGCCATTTATTAATTTAAAAAAATATCCCATTTAAGTAAATAAAAGTCATTTATATTTTGTTATCATTTCTTTGGCATCAATTATAGCTTGTAATCTTTGCATCGTAGAAACAAGATTTTTCGTGACCTCAGGTCCAATTTTTTTCCCATTTCTCTAACAACACATTGTGTGTTTATTTATTTATTAAACGTCCGTTTATGCTGCTGTGGCTAATCGGACGAAGCTACAGAGGGAGTACTAAAATTTGCCTATCTATCTTTAATTAGGATAGGGATCTTTAATGAGTAACTGACATCGCAAAGCCTCGGGACCATCTTTTAACGTCCCCTCCGAAGGACGGCATAACTAAGGATTTTTTACTCCCATTAAAAAGGTCTAAGGCCACCTGCGGGTTTGAACCCGGGACCTTGGGCATAGGAGGCTGTAATGCTAGAGCCACCATGCTACAGGTAACCCCAATTTTGTGTTTTCTTACCTTCAAATCCAAAATATAACATTAATATTCAATGAAGTTGTATTGTTTATTAAATAAATAGGCAGGTGTATACTTATAATGAGTTATGAGAGAAACAATGGCTAGAAAAGATGAAGATGATTACTGTTCAGCGGAATGTAGTCAGTGAGCTGTTTAGCATAGCATACTGTAGTATAGCATGGAATAGTTAAGTATAGCATAGTGTACAATCCACGCTCCCCCCACTCACTCTTACTCATTCACTCTCCCTCTCTCTCTCGAGTAACTCTCCGCATTCCAGAATTAAACAGTTTTACATTACACAGGAAACTAGGCAATACTACTCATCAATAAAAACGTGTGTGTATCTGCCCATGCGCGTGTGCATACGTGTGTATGTGTACGGTGGAATATTAAATAACTAATAGATACGATAGCAACGAATAAAAGTGCGCATTAATTATTACAAGAAAAACAAATATAAAATAAAAAAACATACAATATTATCAACAGCAATAATTTAAAATTAATCGTATAACATCAGTTAATTTCTGAAATATAGTGAAGATAGAATGTTAGTTCGTCATCAGCTGAAATTTTTCAATACGAAATCCTTTATTCATATACAGAACCTATATGAGCCGATAAAACGATAAGAAATTAATGATAATACTACCAAGACGGATTGTAAATCTATAGAATAGAGTTCAACCTGTAAAGATTACAGGATAATTTTATCAATAGGGATTGGGAATCCCCATACATCCCAAGAATGTTGGGATTGTCTCTTACAGTCGTGCATTACATTAATTTAATCACTTTACTATCAATCAATGGACAATTAATATAACTGTGAATGATATACGGGAGTTGTACAAAAAAAAGAGGTAAAAATCCAGAAATAAGTGCCCGTTAAGTAGTAGAAAACTAAATTAACGGATGAAGTATTTTTCGTTCTTTGCATATTTAGTCCAATAACATTAACATTTTTTTTTACAATAAAATTAATTAATCGGAAGAATACACATTAATGATAAATAATTAGATGTTTCCTTAATCTTCCATTAAAAGTTTATTAAACATTAACACCAATATGATTCAACGTTTCGGGGAACTTCCCCATCTTCAGGACTCACTAAAATACATTAACAAATTATCATATTACATTAAAAAAATACATTTTTTATAACATACTGATTAAAAAATATATAAAAATGTTACATAACAATATATTTACCTGAAAGCCATTTAAAAATTAAAATTCTATTCATTTTTAATTAAAATTTAGTCAATGATTTATGCTATTGAATTATTTGATTTTTTTAATTAAAAATTAACACTAAGGAAACTAATCATCTAAACTGACATATTCTCTGGCCCCTTATGGATTAGGGCCATCCTATTTACTGCAGAAAAGTACACAATGATATATTATTAAATAAAGAAATGGGGACTATTTGTTGCTGGGTGGTTAACAGCCTCTATGCCAAAGGTCACGGGTTCAAACCCGCAGGTGGTCCTAGGATTTTTTAATGGGAGTAAAAAATACCTTAGTTATGCCGTCCTTCGGAGGGGACGTTAAAAGGTGGTCCCGATCCTGTGCGATGTCAGGTACTCGTTAAAGACCCCTATGCTAATTGAATCTGGATAGGCGAAATTTAGGACTCCCACTGTAGCATCGTCCGACTAGCCATAGTAGCATAAAGTGACGTTAAATAAATAAACAAACAAACAACAAATATAGGAATATAAGGTATTGTTTATAATTTTAATTTTTACATGGCTTTCAGGTAAATAAATATATTTTTATGTAACATTGTAATAAATATTTCTAATTAGTATATTAAACAAAAAAGGTATTTTTTTGTAATAATATCAGATGACAACATCAATATCAGACACAAACAACAGTTAAGCGAGCGAAGTCCAACTATTTTCAAGAAGCCCTGTCCTCTGCTCCTGATCCTAAATCCAAGTAGCAACTTCTTCGTAAACTCTCTCCCTGTAAATCCTTTACTCCTTCAGTCTTCTCAGTATTACCTAACGAATTAAATTCATACTTCTTAACCGACTACTCCAACATTTCACCAGTCTTTTCTCCTAACTTATTCCTTTCAGGATCATTCGATTCTGAAAATTTTTATTTCTCCTACATTTTACCAACAGACCTCATATCTTCCATGATGAAATCCCGTACTAACTCGTTAGGTTTTGATGGAATTCCAGTAAAATTGTTAAACTTATACTTTCCAGAAATCCAGCGAGACCTTCTTTTCATCTACAATTTTCCACTCCAAAACTCAGTTTTCCATTCTTCTTGGAAACAAGCTTTAGTTCATCCTATAAACAAAATCTCTGACCCATCAGCCCCTAACCTAAAGACTATCGACCTTTATCCATCCTATCAAACCTTTTCAAACCTCTATAAGAATAGTACAATCCCAGGTATCAAATTTTCTTGAAGAAACCAACAAGCTTAACCCTTACCAATCCGGCTTTCGACCTGGCTACTCCACGTAGTCTGCCCTGACCAAAATCACTGACGATATTTATACAGCTATAGATGAAAAAATTAACTGTCCTGGTACTTTTAAATTTTACCAAAGCCTTTTACTCCCTTAACCATTTGATCCTTTTCTCTAAATTAAACTCGTTATCCTTTTCTAATAGTTCTGTTCGATGGTTTCAATCTTTTCTTTCCAACCGCACTCAAGCGGTTGTCACTCCTAATCAACCACTATCTAATTTCCTTGCCTTACCCTTAGGCGTTGCCCAAGGCTCGAGTATTTCTCCCCTTCAGTTCAATACCTACATCAATGAACTTCCTAATCCAATCCACCGATACGCTGACGACCTCCAACTCTATCTATCTTTCCCTCCTTCCGAATTACCATATATGCTCGTATATTATCATAGATTCGCAAATATGCTGGCGAACTCCAAATCGATTTATCCTTCCCTTCCTCCAAATATACTGTAACATTGGCCAGTATTCAGGAAGACCTGGATGGAATCAGTGCCTGGGCAAACCTGAATAACTTAAGGCTTAACCCTACAAAAAATTAGGCCATCCTTATTGGTTACAAATCCCTCCTCCGATCTATTCACCCTTCCTCCGCTTTTGCTTATGATGATCCTATAGTTTTTAGTTCCACGGTCAAAAATCTAGGCATCACACCATTGACCAAAACCTGTCTTGAAAACCCTAAATTGCCCAAATTGTCCGTCGATCGATAAGTGCCTTGAAATTATTCCACCGATCCCGCGACCTCCTGCCACAATCCACCCGTAAACTCATAGTTTTATCACTCATTTCCCCCAACTTTGACTATGGCTTTGTGGCATATGGCGACCTCTTGAAGGTTGTCGAGAACAGATTGAGAAGGATAATGAATTGCTTTTTGAGATTTGTGTTCGGTACCTCGGGACGGTCGCCTGTATCCCACCTCTACAACGAGCTAAAGTGGTTATCCCCCACCTTTTGAAGATAATATTCCTTGGATCATTTCTCTATCAAATCATTAACTTCCACAACCCATTTTATGTTTACAGTCTCTAGTATTTAAATCCTCAACCCATTACCAGGAAACAAGATCCCGTCTGTCCGACCTCCACACTCCTTTTTATAGAACCAAAAAATATGATTGCTCCTTTTTAGTCCGATCCTCTGCCTTATGAAATACTCTCCCGTCAAACACCCGTTATGCTTCTTCTCCATCATCGTTTAAATCCCTTCTATTTCAATACTTCCATTCTCTACAGTACGATGTAAGCTAATATTCATTATGCCAATTTATGTGAGGTGAATCTATTTACTTTAATGAGATGTAAAAGTTAAATTTTAGGTTTATTCTACTTGAGAACAAGGAGTACTGCTCGGGTGCATTTCTGGACATAACGCAAGCATTTGACCGGGTGTGGCACCCGGGATTACTCTTTAAGCTCAAAAACCATTTACCCCAATCCATATACCTAGTCCTCCGATCCTATCTATCAAACCGCTCCTTCCGAGTTCGCTGTGGTGCAGAATATTCCAATTATTATCCAGTCGAATCCGGTGTTCCTCAGGGCAGTGTCCTTGGTACTTTCCTCTACAACATATACACGGCTGATATTCCTGTTTGCCCTAATACCTTCCTAGCAACGTACGCTGATGACACCGCTATCCTATCCTCTCACTCAGATCCCGAAATTGCATCTATAGGCCTCCAAACGCACCTTTCTCAAATTGAAGACTGGTGTAACAACTGGAGAATCAAAGTTAATCAATCCAAATGCAAACATGTCACCTTTACCCTTCGAAGACAATCCTGCCCTCCAGTTCTCTTTAACTCCGTTCCGCTTCCTTTCTCCGACACAGTCCGGTATCTTGGCTTCCTTCTGGACAAAAGACTAACTTGGAACCCGCATACTAGACTCAAACGACAAGAACTTAATCGACGATTTGGACAATTATACAGACTACTGAACAGAAATTCTAAATTATCTATCGAGAACAAACTGCTAATATACAAGACAGTACTGAAACCTATCTGGACCTACGGACTTGAACTGTGGGGGACAGCCAAATATTCTAACATCAAACGCATTCAATCCTTCCAATCAAAAGTCCTCCGAACAATAGTTAATGCTCCTTATTATGTATCCAACCATACCTTACACCGCGACCTAAATATTCCATTTATTTTAGACCTTATACCATTAAAATTCTCTAAATTTCATCAGAACCTTATCCATCACCCTAATCCCCTAGCTCAATCCTTATCCAGCTCCACACATCCTTACCATCCTCCTAGAAGGTTGAAACGGCAGTGGCCTCGAGACCTCTTGTAAAATGTATATTGGAGTTCTAGCATTGGCTAGATTCTCCACTCACGTGCTGTATGATTGTGAATTGTATATAGGTATGAGTGACTTTTGTATATATTTTATTGATTTTGTTTTGTATATATGTATATTGTATTATTATTATATCAATTTATTGTTTAGTATATATCGTGTGAATGTAGTATGAATGTTGTACTTCATCACTATTAAAAATGTCCTAAATTGGACAGATTGTAATATTGCTCAATAAAGAATTGTTTCTAATCAAATCAAGGTTTATTCTTATTTATTTATTTCTAGAATATGTACTTAGAGATGTCACTATTTCTTTTTCTTCTTTCTTCTTTTTTCTTTCTTCTTTTTTAGTTTCTAGTTCTATTCTATACCATTTTTTTAATGTTAAATGATAATTTGTTAATTTATTTTAGTGAGTTCTGAAGATGGTGAATGCTCCATAAACGTTGACTCGTTATTGATGTTTATGTTAATAAACTTTTAATGGAAGATTAAGGAACCATCTAAACATTTATAAACATTTTTCTTTGTAATTATTAAAACCAATGGGTTTTTTGTTTCATAAGAAGAAGCATTGATATGACGCAGTATAGTTCACCTTTTAAAGGTTTATGAACTTCATCACATCAGTAAGGAACAAGAATGCAGGGCAATCAAATCGAATTAATTGTTGTTCTGTACATTATTACCTGAACGTTTAAAAGAGCGCTTTGATAGGTGATAAAATGGAATAAATGCTGTTCTGACTTAATTGTGGATAATAGAGGAGCCCTGGGATATCTCGGGTTCTGCATTTCCTCCCACAAGTGGTGGGAAGAAGCCTAGTCTATATTTTATATAGATAGAACACTTTTCGCAAACTTGCATTATTTTTGTTATTGCCTATGATAATTATATCATTATTATTCTTTAATATAAAAGCACTGTAACCACTGTGATTATTAAGACCAATTGTAGTATCAATGAATAAAGTTGTTAATAAAAAAAAATATATAAGTAAAGATAATATTTTTACTTAGATAGATAGATATTTAGTTTATTGGCTATTATATACATATAAGCCATGGAGTTTAGCCCATTTCGTGTTTGTGGTTGTTAGTGTTAAATAATAATTTCATATATATACATATGGCATACTTATATATATATATATATATATATATATATATATATATATATATATATATATATAAATGATAATAGCATAAATAAAATAAATAGGTAAATTCTAATTGCTGTTAGTAAATATTGTTACATAAATTATGTGGATTTGTCATCTCCTTGAATATAGTTTTTAGTATATAGTTTTTAGCAGAAAAAAAAAATGTTATTTATCTTATTTACATTATCGATATTTAAAATGTTTTCTACGGATAATTGTTTTGAACAATGTAATTCGCTAGGTAATGTTCCCCTTCAATACTGAGTATAGGACAATCTAATAACAGGTTCTCTAAATTTTTGGTGATATGTCCTTGACACCATCTAAATGTTTCCCCTGTTTTTTATATTGAAAGTAGTTTTTTTATTAAAAAACCTTTAAATTTTCTGTATCTGACATAGTTGGCTAACAAGTCTTAGTTTATTTATATTGACATGATAGGTTAAATAATCTTGCGGCTGAGGGCTGGTAATCTGGTAATCTGGTATGGTAATCCTAGTTACCAGTGAATTATTTCGATCCTTATCCTTTTTAAAAGGAGAATCGAGTCAAAAATGGAGGTTCTCTTCCATTTTGAACCGTATCCTGGTTACAATAAATGTCAATTGTTAAGAATCCTTCCAACGAGAATGGCGACTTTAACTTAGAATGAAAAAAACAAAAATTAAAACAGTCCTTAAAATATGAAAATCGGGCATATCCTTTGAAATAGTAAATTAGTCCTTTTCGGGCGTATCCCACCTCACCCGCCCTAATATAGACAGTTAGACTTAAGTTATTTCGGACAGCTTCTTGCATCGGGAAGAGAGTTTCTATATTAAAAAGTGTCCTTTTTAGTATGGTAATCCTAGTTACCATTGATGTATTTCGATTCGTATCCTTTTAAAAGGAGAATCGAGTCAAAAATGGAGGTTCTCTTCCATTTTGAACCGTATCCTGGTTACAATAAATGTCAATTGTTAAGAATCCTTTCAACGAGAATGGCGACTTTAACTTAGAATGAAAAAAAACAAAAATTAAAACAGTCCTTAAAATATTAAAATCGGGCATATCCTTTGAAATAGTAAATTAGTCCTTTTCGGGTGTAACCCACCTCACCCACCCTAATATAGACAGTTAGACTTAAGTTATTTCGGACAGCTTCTTGCATCGGGAAGAGAGTTTCTATATTAAAAAGTGTCCTTTATAGTGTGGTAATCCTAGTTACCAGTGATTTATTTCGATTCGCATCCTTTTAAAAGGAGAATCGAGTCAAAAATGGAGGTTCTCTTCCATTTTGAACCGTATCCTGGTTACAATAAATGTCAATTGTTAAGAATCCTTGATCACAGTTGATATAAAGTTACAAACAGTTCTATAAAGTGGGTTACATGTAGAGTTGAGAGCTCTGTTGATGTCTATGGAGTGGAGATGATTTTTAATTTTTCGATGATTAAATGTTTATTGTTAAGTAAAAAATTCGGTTTTATTGTTTCGAAAAAGTCATCCTCAATATGATTATTTGCTGTGAATTTTCTTATTTGTGAGATCCAATTAAAACCTGTGTCTCTCTTTGTTTTGTGTCCAAGTTAATGAGTTTAACAAAGCATTTGCGTGGCAGTTGTTTGTCAGGTATTGAAAGGAGCTTAATACAAAAGTTAATAGTTTTTTTTTTCAAAATTTTCACGTTTAACAGCATTCGTCCAGATTCTAATCGAACGATATAGTTTGGGGTACATCTAGGCCAGAAATATAAATACTTAAAAAATTTAGTCTGTATCGACTCTAATCCTTCTAGGTAGTTTAAACCCGAAATCTCGGCTCCATAAAGAAGTGTCGATGAAACCATCGAGTCAAATAGGACCATTCTTGTTCCCAGGAATCACTTTTACCGCGGCTGAGTTTCCAGAGGATGAGAAAGGTATTCCTAGGTAAATATAGGATTTGGTATATCCCAGTTCCGTATCATGCCAGAAAAGGGGTTTCAGTTTCTTCGTCCGTGGTGATTTATGGAAGACCAGAGTTTTTGACTTTCCTGGGTTAAGTATGAGAGAGTTTTGGTAGCAGTAACTTTCTGATAATTTGAGTTTTTTATGGGCACTATGCCAGGAAGTGCTAAGCCTTACGATATCATCCGCTAAGAGCAACATTGTCACCTCATTTGGGCTATCGATTGGGATTCCTATGGCACCGTTATTTTCGAAAAATTGTATTATGTCTGATATAAAGCAAATAAAAAGAATCGGGCTCAAACTATCTCCCTGCAATAGATCAGAATTGATATTAATTTCATCTGACAGTTCATAACCTATTTTAGTACACATTGAGGCATTGTCATATAGCTTTTTTAAAATTCGTATTATTTTCCCACTAATGCCAAAATCATACATCTTTTGCCATAGAAGCTCCTGGTTTACGGAGTCGAATGCTTTCTTAAGGTCGAAAAATGTGGCATAAACATAACTTCCTTTTTCATAGAGATTGGCACTTACTAGGGCTGTTAATGAGAAAATGTGTTCAAGACACCCTCTACCCTCTCTGAAACCTACCTGCTCTTCGGGAATCAGTTCCTCACTTTCACTTTTTGTTTTTGCCTATGATTATTATTTCATAATTATTCTTTAATATAGAAGCACTGTAACCATTGTGATCATTAAGACCAATTGTAGTATCAATGAATTAAGTTGTTAATAAAAAAAAATATAAAAGTAAAGATAATATTTTTACTTTCACTTACCTATATATGAAATAAATAGTAAGGTAAAGTATTCCGATCGTGAAAATGTTCGAATTTCAAGTTTTAACGGAACTAAATGCCATTCTTCAATTTTTTTATAAACTTAACTTTATATAAAACTTCTTAAATTTATTTTAACAAGTGAAGTCGTGAAGTTTAAATAATCAAGTCGCACACGAAAACGTCTGTGAGTAAGTGTGGTAGGTCAAGCATGAAAACAAAAACTCGTACAAAACTGGAATTTTATATTTAAGACAATGCCTGATATGTTGCACTTCTTACGTACTCAATCCATGCATTTTGCACTCTTTTATGATGTTCTGAAAATCAGCTAAAACGATTTTGATTAAACTCGACAAAATAATAATACTTGTATCATTACAACCTTTGAACGGTTCAGTACTTATATAGAATCATACTGTTTCACGAGATGATTAGGCCTTGATCACGCTCGGACGCCAGGTTTTTTCCCCAATTACGGGTACCCACTTTATAGAGCTTGGTGTGTCCCCAGGAGGGTCTAAATACCCAGGGTTACTCCAATGTTAAATAACAGAATAAATAATTCTGCCTCAGGGTTGATTAAACTTGCTAAATCGATGTAAAATTTAATGGGCTTTAATATTATGTATGTTTCATTCTGACTGAGTCTGACAGGCTTATTTACCGATATTTTAAAATTTCTTCCTCTAAAGTAATTTTAATTTTGTAGATTCTATAAAAATAACCATATCATATTTTTTACATTGATAATAAACGGATAAATATAAATGTTGAAGGAATTCAATATCCAACCAAAGGAAAAATTAGCAAACTTTTTTTTATATTTGGTTCTTTCAACATAAGGACAGTAAGATAGATGTATAATATACCGTAGGAAAGCTAAAGAATTTCTTCCTCTAATTATTATTGAGTACCTTACATTTTAAATATTTGAGAAAAAATAAACTTATCGTCTTATCAGCACTGATTAAAAATGGCTAAATATACACGACGAATTTGATAACCAACTAAAGGAGAAAAGAGAAAAAATATATTTTAGTTAGTTTTTTTTTAATAAAAGAATAGTAATATTCATGTATAATATAACGCTGGGAAGCTAAAGATTTAAGAAAAAATGTTATCTTAATTATTAATTTGTGGAAAGACTGAAACGACAAGAAACTGCCCGACGTTTCGATTACTTCAACACTTACTGGACAACGCTCCACCTACCTTCCATTTAAGTACAAAAGGCTCATCTACTTGACTATTATAAGACCGATATGGACTACGGAGTAGAGATTTGGGGCTTCTACTAAACCATCTAATTCTTCTCGTCTCCAATCCTTACAATTAAAAAATCCTTCGAAAAATCCTCAATGCTCCTTATTTTGTCACAAATACTGATCCATAAAGACCTTAATGTCCCCTATGTTGCTGACTTGGCGCGAACCAGGTTCCACTCCTTTCATGACAAACTCCATTCCCCCTTTAACACCCTAGTTCAATCCTTGCTTCTTCTGAAATTCCTGATAATCCTCCGAGGCATCTAAAAAGAAGATGGCCCCGAGACCTAGTTTAGCAAAGTTTTTGGGAAGCTGCCAATAGGCAGTATCCCTCATGTGAATCATGACAGTATATCTTGTATCACATTTACTAAATGTATTTTATGTACAGTTGTAATACCAATAAATATATTTTGAAAAATTGGGGAAGGTAATGTAAAGTGACGAATATACCATAAACAAAGGTGATTGTTATACATACCATTTATATATGTTATATTGGGTTGTTATACATGAAATTTCCGTTTTTATAGTTTCTGAAATACATAAAGGATTTTGCAGGTTTGTTTTCTTCCGAATGTTTACATATTTAAAGTAAACAGTTACAATCCTCTACCTTTGTATTATAAACATTAGCTTCCCAATCAATTAAACAACTTTTTAGTATACCTCCAAATATGAACATGGAAACACGGATTTTCGAGTAATATTTTTGTACGAGTTTAAACTCGGCCATTCAGCAGCTGAGGCCGTAGAAATATTTGCAAGGAGTTCGGGGAAGGGAGTGTTAATGAACGGACCATTCGCCGTTGGTTTGCTAAGTTTTCAGCTGGGGATACCGACTTGGAAAACTTGCCCCGAGGAAGACCTCCGTTCCCTAATAGACAACGATATCCTCAAACATACAGTATAAGGAAACCCTACCAAACAGTTAAAGGACTCTCAGCACAACTAAATCCAAGTGCATCTACGTTTCCATACATTTAAAGTGTATTGGGAAAGTAAAAAAGCTCGATACATGGGTACCTCATGATCTCAATGAGCGCAGCAAGACCCCATGTTTCAAAACACCGTGCAAAAATTGAAAGAACTGGACTACGAAGTTCTTCCGCACCCACCATATTCTCCCGACTTGTCTCCAACAGATTACCAACCTGTTCAGAATTTAGACAACTTCGTCAAAGGAAAACTATTTGAAAACGATAATTCAAGGGAAAAGTGCGTTTTCAGATTTTGTTTCACTTCAAAGCTCAGAGTTTTTCAGTCGGGGATAAAGAAGTTGATGTCACGTTGGGAAAAATGTGTAGAAAAAGAAGGTAAATATTTCAAATAAAATTATCTTGTTTTCATATCGTATTTTTAATAAAATTCCTTTACCTTGAAAACGGACATTTCGTGTGACACTACTAAATATTACTTAATCTAAAACATTTGTTTCCAACGGAACTAAATGCCATTCTTTAATTTTTTTTTTTCAACTTAACTTTATATAAAACTTCTTAAATTTATTTTAACAACGGAGGTTAATGAAGTTGTGAAGTTGCCCGCACAAGATTTTTTCATAAACAAGTCGCAATCATGATTTCGTAGTCAGAAAGATATAAGAGTACATTGTACTAATTAATAGATAGTTTTAATTAAATTTATAAGACAAGACATGAGTAATAAATATACTGAGTGGTTATATATGCATATTAAAAGAAAGAAGCGATGACTCATTTAAACTGACTAGAAATATTACAATTAATGGAATGCCGTCAGATGTAAAGGAGGTCGGGTGACGTAATCTGGACTCATTCCTTCCCTTCTAAGCCAACCTCTTCTTCAATGAAAGTTCTCATCGTCCCGGTCGCTTGGCAGTGTATTCTTTATATATAACACTACGACCTTGAAAGTATGTTATGTAAGTTTGAGCTCTAGTCTCCTAAATATTCATTTTTTTTTTTAATAACTACTAAACAACACATTATTACTCTCAATTACATATATAAGAAATACATAGTAAGCGAAAAAATTGCGATCGTTTGGAAATACACGTTTTAAATAAATGATAATCAATAAGTGAGAGATATGCAGAGTCGGGCGGATGTAGCCGAGTTTCATATAGATATTAATAATAATAAATTCTTTATTTATTCTGGGAAAGGTCCCTTCAGAACAATATTACAGACAAATTAAATTGGGACTTCAGTATCTTAGATTGAAACACACACACAAAAAAAAAATATAGAAATAACAAAGAAAATGAATAATAATAATAAATTAAGAGGTAGCTTCTAATAATAATAATTTAGAAAAAAAAAAAAACTAGACAAAAAAAATATATATTCATATATACAGGGCAAATAAAAATAAATTTACAATGATTATGAAAATTGTAAAATAAAATACATAAATGTTTAAATACAATTCACACAATTCCTGACGGGACATGGAGGAGCCAAAAGCTATTTATTTCGATTCAAACTAACAGACGACAAAATCTGTAACTGTGACGGTAAAAGCGAACAGACATACTACCATCTTTTATTCGATTGCAGTAAACTGATCTCAACAGTCCTACTTAACGGAGACCAATGGCCGCCTTCGAAGTGTGACCTTAAAAGATATTTTTCAAAATTGAGGAATTAATATTTTAATTTTTTTTATATCACATTAAATTTGTTTATATCAATTATTATGTAATGTTATGTCTTTATAATGACCTATTATATCTTTAAAAAAATAAATGTTTAAGGGTGTCAATAACTCATCCACAGGGTGTCAATAACTAGTTTTTGAGCTTTTTACCTTAAATATTGCCATATTGTAAAGTTATTGAACTTTTGAAGCTTAGTTTTTAACCTTGAACTATTATCTTATTATTTATCCCACGCCCTCACCCTTTGGCCCGAGATACCCCCATATAGCCTTCAAAGGCGAGGTAGGAATGAACAAAAAAATAAATAAATAAAGATGAAACTGAATTATTTATTTGATTTATTCTGTTGTTTTCTAACAAAAAAAAAAAAAAAAAAAAAAAAAATTGAACTCTAGACATATTTTTTAAATTTCAATTATATATGTTTATATGTATCATTTTTTTATTACTCCTTTAAAATTTCAAATCGGGACATGATGGGATGAGGAATTATAATAAAAATATATCTCTGGATTCAAATTCATAAAAAAACAAAACAATTTCTTATCAAAGGTTTTGAAGTTTCGTATAAAATCATGGCACATTACAAACATACTTTTTTTATAAACCGGTATTTTGTGAGTTTTAAATTTATAACTAAAAAAAAAATGATGAGATAGATGTAGTTCGAAGTTTTAACAAAAGCGGAAATGGCTATATTGAAAAGTACTTTTTATTGTTTGATTTGATATTGAGTGACCCTATTCCAGTATTTTAACTGCCTCCAGTATTATCGATTCCATAACAAAACTGATGACTAACACATTCTGAACGCAGCATCTTGCTATTAAATAGTACATAAACCTCTTTTGTACGTTTTATGAGAAAAGATAACTCTTGAAGAGAAGAAATCGTTAAAATAATAATGTTTTGAAATACCAACGCCGGATGCGATAACTAGCGGATTACAATCGGAAGAAATAACGCACGGTTTCATTGTTGCTTTTTATTGAATATTTTATGAACGGAATACATTGTAAGAATAAAGAAGAATCTTTTGTAATATAGATACCGATGTTATAGCTCATCCTTAAGATGTCGATTTCTCCTTCCTAAGATAACTTCACAAAAGATCGAGGTTAGAGAAGCTTGTTCATATTTTTGACTTTCATTTTACTCCCAACCCTTAATTATCTCTGAAAGGATAACACTATTTTTAGGTAGTTAGTGCTTACTGTTTAAAATATGGCGTGATTATGCCCAATTCTAAATGAATTTGGGATTATTCTTCCGATTTAATCTTAAAGCAATTGTTGTCTTTTAAACGTATTGGAAAAGTGTATAGACGGGTAAATATGGAAAATCTGCCCTCGCGTCTTCAATGACTCGTAACTTGGAGGATCAATCAGATGTAAAATAGAAACAATTCACTTACATTTTATTAAAATATCATATTAATTACTCAATTGCTGCGAAAACAGGTCTGCTAGTCCACATTGTCAAGACTGAATTCATGACCAATATTAAAGATGCCCCTAAAACCATAAAAGTCAGTGATACTAAACATATCAAGAGAGCGAAAGCAGCCAAATATCTTGAATAGTGGATTTCAGAAGACCTATGTGAAAAACTGGCTCTCGGACAAAGGAAAATTAAATTAGAAAGGGTATACTATATCAGCAAAAACGTGTACGCCTCAAAACTTCTGTCCACAAATGTCAAACTGAGACACTATAATGCTGCAGACAGACCTGCAATCCTCTACGCCTTTGAGTGCTTATCTCTAACAAAGAAGATAATTTTAGAATTCCAGTTTTCAACAGAAATACACTTTTTAAGGTCTCCTGAGTCTAAATAGCCAAGTGCCACAAAAAGGTCTGTATGTCCGTGTGTATGCGGTAAGTCTAGAACAAAAACTATAATTTGTATAAAACTGAAATTTCATATTTTAGGAGCGTCTGTGCCTGAGATGTTTCAGCAAATTTTTTATCAAAATTAGTAAACCAAAAGAGCATCTTTATACCATGCATTTTGTACCTTTTTTACGATTTTCTCAAAAACGGCTCCAACGATTTTGATTACACTCGCTATATCGATGTAAATTTTAATATGCTTTAATATCATGTAGGTTTCATTTTGTGTGAATGTGAATATTCTGACAGGGCTTATATGCCTAATTTATAATGTTCTTCCTCTAAAGTATCTTTAATTTTGTAGAATCTAAAAAAATAACATTGTAATTTTATTATCATTGATTAAAAAAGGCTTAATATACAATCGAACGAATTTGATAACCATCAAAATGAGAAAAGAGGAAAAATATTATGTAATTTTTTTTGTTTTTTGAACTGATTGTTTCAGATAAAATACTAGATAATAATAAGGTTATTTCATGAAAAAACACGTTTCCATCAAAACTATATCTTTCTTTAACTTTTTTCATTTCTAACTTTATTTTGAAGTTCTTAAATAGATTTTTTCAAGAGAGGCAAGTGAAAGTCGTGTATAGCGCGCACCAGATATTTTAGTCTATGATAATTCATACCGTCATTTAAGAATTTTTATCTTAGTGCTTTATTACTTTCACTTAACTATATATGAAATATATAGGAAGGGGAAGTATTGCGATCGTCAAAATTTTCGAATTCCAGTTTTTAACGGAAATACACGTTTTAGGGTCCCCTGAGAGTAAATGACCAAATCCCGCAAAAAAGTCTGTGTTTCTGTGTGTGTGGTATTTCCAGTGCGAAACCGAAAAGTCCTGTGAAACTGAAATTTCATATTTAAGACAACTATATGCCTGAGATGTTACTGCAACTTTTTTATCTTAATCAGACACTTTATACCATGCAAATTGCATCTATTTACGATTTTCTCAAAAACGGCTCTAACGGTTTTGATTAAACTCGCTATATGGATGTAAAATTGGACAGGCTTTAATATCATGTAGGTTTCATTCTGATTGAAATAGTCTGAAAGGGTCTAAATGCTGATATTTAAAATTTCTTCCTCTAAAGTACCTTTAATTTTACCTTAAAGTACCTTGTAGTTTTTATGAAATTGACCATATCATCTGATTAGCATTGCTAAAAAAGAGGTAAGTTGTTGTAAAATATGTAAGTTAAACGAATTCGATATCCAATTGAAGGATAAAACTGCAGAAATATTTTTTTAATGCAATTTTCTGTTTTTGAACTTAAGAACAGCAATATACATGTATAATATACCGTGGAATGCTAAATATTTTAGAAAACATATTAACTTATACATACTATTCTAAAAGTTAATGAAAAGCGACAAAAAACCGATAAAACAAACTGATTGTCGTAGATAATAATATGATAGATTATTTAATAAAACACATTTTTCTATTAAAATGCAATGTAAATAATTCTTTAACAATTTATTTCCTTTTCTAAATTTGTTTACAAATTGATGAATCGATATAAATAACGGAGGTAAGTGAAAGTAGTGTGTTGCGCGCACCAGATTTTTATAATCGATTCTAATACTTTTATGAAAATCGATGAATTTTACTTATGAGAGGTCTATTAGTGTTTCAAGTATAGTGAGAAACACAAAGAGGGATTCAGCTGAAGGAAACTGTATCAGTGAAGAAATCTAGTAACAATAACAAAACACTATTGACTTAAAATAAAATTTCTTAACGAAAACCCTCAGAACTCTTAGAACAAATTAACTCTTATATTCAGAACATCCAACCTAAAAGATAAAGTCATCACAGTATAATTACTGAAAATTATAATTTAAAAAAACATACAGGTATGATCCTCATAGACATAGAGAAAGCATTTGATAAAAATCTCTCCCCAGTTTCTCATTTACAAACTAATTCAATATAATTTTCCTATATACCTAATACCTCAATAGCCTCCAGCCTTCTTCATAAATAACAGATCTTTCTATGTTTCACTAAACAACTACTGTTTGACAAAAAAGTACACTAAGACAGGATTACCTCAAGGATCATGCCTTAGCCCTCTGTTATTTAATTTATATAATTTATTTATCAACGATATCCCCAAAAACAGCAAAACAAAAAATGCACTACTTGCCGACGGCACTGCAATTCTAGCGTCCTCATTTAGAATATCCGCTATCACTAAAAGACTAAAAGAAGCTTTCATTAAAACCACAAAATACCTGAGTCAGTGGGAACTAAAAACCAACACAGAAAAAACTGAAGCAATAATATTTACAAAACGCAGACCCAATCTTCCCACTACTATACAACTCAATAGCGTAACAATAGCCATTTCAAAACACGTTAAGTATTTAGGAGTCACCCTGGACTATAAACTACTTTTCAAACGTCACATAAACAATAAAATAAATAGTGCCCGTAAATTATTATATAAAATGTACCCCTACTTTAATAAACATTAAAAATTAACACCAAAAAAAAACAAACTAATTTTATATAAATCTGTTATCAGACCTATAGTTACATAAGCATGCCCAGCCAGGAGTCTTACAAGCAATACACATATTAAAAAATTGCAAGTACTACAAAATAGATGCCTAAGAATAATTAATAATTATCCACCATTCACAAAAATAACTACCATCCACAAGATATGGACATCCCTACAATACAAGAATTTATACACCAACAAACATAATCATTTTTCTCAAAATGCCTCTGACAGACGATACCCTTATTATCTATCTAGCATACACTCCATCCCTGAACTCCTTTCTCTCAGATCTTGCAGAAACCATTAAACATCTTGTCACCCTTCTCACGAGACTCCTTTCCGAAATCCCATTTAATCTCCCCCGATGAATATGAAGCCCCTGACTATAATACTGTGGAATTATAATGACCTTACATAATCACCGTGACGAACTGGACTTATTTCTACATGACAAACAGATAGACGTTGCACTACTGACTGAAATCCACTTCACTCAACGATCGAAATTTTACATACGAGACTACTTCACTTATAGATCAGACCATCCCGACAACACTACCCATGCCGGATCATGCATCCTTATCCATAATTCCCTATTCCATCCCCTTATTCCTTCTAATCCGACTGAAACCATACAATCAACCTCTATAATCATTTCCACTCGTTCTTTCCATGTTACCCTTTCAACTGTATACTGTCCTCCTAATAAAACTCTTCCCTATATACAACTCGATACCCTATTTTGATCATTAGGCCCGCGCTTCATTGCTAGAGGAGACTTTAACGCCAAACACCAGTGATGGGGTTATCGAACATCCAACCCCCGTGGCAGTATCCTCTCAAGTGTCTCAATCTCAAATTGTTATTCTAACCTCTCACCCATAAACCCCCTACATCTCTCCGAAACCGTCCTGATATCCTGGATATATTTGTCTCATCTCAGATATCCTCCTCCCAAACTATGATCGAAACCCTGAATGACCTTTCATCAGATCACAGTCCAGTTCTGCTATTCTTGCATTCGAGCTTTGTTCCTAAACCCCCATCACCTCATTAATTACAGGACGAGTGGGCTGGGACGGATTCCCATGCGACTTGGAGAATACATTGGACCTAAAAATTCCACTTAAGACTAGACATGACATTAATAAAGCTGTGGGAATACTGACGGACTCAATAACTAACAGTATGAAAGATAACACTTCATCCACATTTAACATCAATACTACTTAACAGACTTCACTGCCACAGCCCATTCGTATCTTATTAAGTGAAAAACGCAGAGCAAGATCGAAGTGGCATAGGACAAGATATCGTTCAGATAAAACTAATTATACAAAATTGACCCAACAAAATAAAATCAGAACTCAGGAAATTCAAAACTCAAACTTTACTAAACATGACCGAAAACCTCACTACCACCGATAACTCACTGTGGACGACCCCTAAAAAGCTCCCAAAGTCCAAAGATTTTAATCATCCTCTCCTAAATGAATCACAATCTTGGACAAGATCCGACGACGGAAAATTCCGGACGTTCGCAGAACATCTCTCTAAAATATATAACCCTCATCCTGATATCCTTAATCCTTATCACCTCAAATTTATTGAAGCAGAGCTCATCCAGAGTTTACCATTCGCAAAGCTCCTGGACATGACCTTATAACTTTCCATATCCTAAAACTACTTCCTCGAAGAGCCATCCTATATCTCACTTACATCTGTAATGCCGTTCTCCGCTTCACGTATTTTCCCGCTTCCTGTAAATTATGCATCATTAAAACGATCCCCAAACCCAAAAAGCCTCCTGAATACCCATCCTCCTACCGTCCTATCTCTCTTATATGCATCATGGGTAAAATCCGGGAAAAACTTCTGCTTAAACGCATATTTCCCATCCTTGATTCTAATGACATTATCCCAGATCATCAGTTTGGTTTCGAACATCCCACTCCACTATCCAGCAATGCCATCGTGTGGTGGACGTTGTCTCGTCTTCATTGGAGCGCGGATTGTACTGCATGGGAGCCTTTCTCGATGTAGAATAGGCCATTGACCGAGGGTGGCACCCGGGATTGCTTTACAAACTCCGTAAATTCCTTCCAACTACATACTTCCTTATTATCCAGTCCCATCTCACAGGCAGGTCCTTCAAACAAATCATAATAATTCCTATTCATCCCTTTTTAATCAGTATTTAGGTGTTACTCAAGGCAGTATTTTAGGACCCATCCTTTACACAGTTTATACAGCTGATATCTCATCCCATCCTAGCACTTTCATTTCTACCTATGCTGATGACACTTGTGTGTTATCAGTCAACAACGATCTTACTATTGCCTCCCAAACTCTTCAATCCCACATCAGAGACCTTGAAGTATGGTGTCAGAATTAGAGATTAAAAATAAATTCCAGTGATTCCCACCTGATAACTTTGCCCTTCGTCGTAAACCTATGACACCCTGCCCAACAGTATCCTTCAATAACACTCCTCTTGTCCCGCTTGAACAGTTTCGATACCTAGGACTGCACCTGGACAAACGTCTCACTTGGAACCCTCATACAAGACCGAAAAGACAAGTAACTACTCGACGTTTTCGACTACTTCAACACTTACTGGACAAACGCTCAAACCTTCCACTTAAGTACAAAAGACTAATGTACATGATTATCATAAAACCAATATAGACTTACGGAGTAGAGATTTGGAGCTCTACTAAACCATCAAATTCATCTCGTCTCCAATCCTTACAGTCCAAAATTCTTCGAAAAATCCTCAATGCTCCTTATTTTGTCACAAATAAACTCATCAATAAAGACCTTAATATTCCCTTTGTTGCTGACTTGGCCTGAATTAGGTACCACTATTTTCATGAAAAACCCCATTCCCACTCTAACCCACTAGTTTCAATCCTTGCTTCCTCTACAATCTCTGATAATCCTCCGAGGCGTCTTAAAAGAAGATGGCCCCGAGACCTTCTAGTTTAACATAGTCTTTGGGGAGCTGCCAATAGGTAGTATCCCTACATATGAATCATGTCAACATAGTTTGTATCATACTTACTAAATTTATTTTATTATACAGTTGTAAATACCAATATTTTTTTAAAATTATTATTTCTTTTTTGTTGTTGTTATTGTTTAGTTTCTCTTTTTTTGTTTTCTTTTCTTGTTTTTTTATTTTTATTTTTACCAACAATAAAAACAATTGATGTACAAAATAAATTTTAGCAAATAAGTAGCGCATAGTAATGGATTTCCAATAAATGTTTTTAAAACTGTGCAGATGTATTCTATACAAATAAAGATTGATATTGTTGTAAAAAAAAAAAAAAAAGTCATCACAAGGGGTCACCTAGCACAACAGCCTTCTATGACCAAGGTCACGGGTTCAAACCCGACAGATAGCCCTAGAATTTTTTAATGAATGTAAAAGATCCTTAGTTATACCATCCTTCGGAGGGGGCGTAAAATGGTTGTCTCGAGCCAGTGCGATGTCAGTTACTCGTTAAGCGATCCCTATTCTAATTAAACCCGGATAGGCAAAATTTTGAACTCTCACTGTAGCTTCGTCCTGCAGGGAACACACCTGTCTAATCAATTTCACGGGGCTGCGTTTTTGTATAAATATTAATGATAATATCGTTGCGGTAGTGCGAGATATTATCAAAGAACAAGGAAGTCTTTCTAATTTATTTCTCGATAAAATTGACAAGTCTGTGCGAATTTCCTACTCTGAAGAGTTAAAAATACATTATGTAGTAAACAAAAGCTTATTAGGTAAATTTAAGCTTGTCTGTTATCGAATAATTTTGCATCTCTAAACACACTAAATAATTAAATCATTAAAAAGTTTAGCTTATAGTAAGTGAAATTTTAGTATGCTAGGTATCTTACGTATGTTACTAAAATAAATTGAAAGTTCTTATAATTTTAAAATCTAACATTGTTATTAACTATTTCATGGAAACAGATGCTTTACTATAAAACAAATGGGATATCCATAGAAACTAAATTAAACTGTTATACTAATTTAAATATATTTTAAATATAAAGGGCGCCTTACTGGGAATCCTCACACAAGACTGAAACGACAAGAAACTGCTCGAAGATATCGATTACTATAACACCTACTATACAAACGTTCAAAAATTCCAGTATATTACAAAATACTCATCTACATCACTATTATCAGACCTATTTGGACAAATGGAATCGAGCTTTGGGGCTCTACGAAACCATCTAATTCCACCCGCATCCAGTCCTTACAATCCTAAGTCCTTCGCAAAATCCAGAATGCCCCTTATTTTGTCACAAACTCCTCCATAATAACCTAAACATCCCATTTGTTGCAGACATAGCCCGTGATAGATACTCCTCTTTCCATTCTAAACTCCCTGCCCATACAAACCCACTTGTCCGTAATTTATCTTAACACTAATTAACACATTTGCCATGTTAACTCCCAATCCTTACTAGCCCATTACGATGAATTCCAACAATATTTTAGCCGGAACTTTTATCATGTCATAGCTATTTCAGAAACATGGTTAAAACCTTGTATCCCCTACTCTTCTGTTTCCTTAGCCGATTATTTCTTTATACACCACGACCGAATAGGCCGCACAGGTTGCGGCGTCGGTCTATACGTTCATAATAACCTTAAATTCCGTATTCTAGAAGTCTCAACCCCCTCTAACCAACCTCATATTGAGTTCCTTTTTATTGAAATTACTTGTAACACCCATCCTCTCCTATTTGCTGTAGTGTACCGCCTCTTCTAGTTCCTTTTGGTGCTCCTTTTGAAAACATTCTTTACAAATACATTCCACTCTACAATAATATTATAATATCAGACGATCTTAATACCAATCTCCTTTCCAACTCCAATGACAAAGAGTACTTCGAAAATCTCTTCTTTTCCCTGAATCTTTTCATCGTTCCTTTCTCATCCACCCGCTTTTCCGATACCTGGTTAGACCTTCATGTAATCGACTCGGCCCAGAACCTTCTCTCTTCACCACAATTGCCGGTCCCATTCCTCTCCTCCCACGACTTAATTCAATTATCTTACAATTTACAAACTCCTACAATCCTTCCTAAAATCTTAAGGTTCCGTAACATTAATGTCCACAACCGCGAAAACTTACTACCCGACCTAGAAATCCTGAATTGGGACAACATATATATGCATGTTCCTCCATAGACTCAATGGTCCATATCCTCACTTTCAACCTCATCAATATTCTCGACAAATATGCTCCACTCAAAACCTGCACCGTCCGCCGCCGCTATGCTCCTTGGATGTGTCAAGAGATCAGAGATTTAGAAAGGAAGTGTGAGGCTGCCCGCAGAATCTTCAGGCGTACAAGACTTGCAGAGGATTACGAAGGGTTTAGGGTACTCCGTAACTTGACACAAACAACAGTTAGGCGTGCGAAATCCAACTATTTTCATGAAGCCCTCTCCTCTTCGCCTGATTCCAAAACCAAATGGCAACTCCTTCGTAAACTTTCCCTCTGTAAATCCTTTACCTCATCAAGTTTCTCAATATTATCTGACGAGCTAAATTCATATTTTTCATCTGATTCCTCCAATATTACCCCAGCCTCGTCTACCAACTTTTCACTTACACCATTATTTAATTTTTATTTCTCAAATATTTCTCCCACAGACCTTATTTCTTTCATAATGAAATCCCATACCACGACCATCGGTTCTGATGGAATACCCGTCAAACTTTTAAAATTATGCCTAACTGAAATCCTACCAGTTCTTCTTTTTATTTACAATTTTCCGTACAATTCTGTATTCCTTACTTCATGGAAAAAAGTCTTCGTCCATCCTATCAACAAAATCCCTAACCCGACATCACCTAAAGATAATCGCCTTATCTCTATCCTGTCCAATCTTTCCAAATCTCTAGAACGAATTGTACAATCCCAAGTGTCCCATTTTCTTGAAGAGACCAATCAACTTGACCCTTTTCAACCCTGGCTTCTCCACGCAATCAGCCCTTACCAAAATCACTAGTGATATCCACACCGCAATGGATGAAAAAAAAATCAACAGTCCTAATACTCCTAGACTTCTCCAAGGCCTTTGACTCCCTGAACCATTCGATATTTTTTTTCCAAATTAAAATGTTTATCCTTTACTAATATTGGGTTGATGCAAAATTAATGCAGGTTTCCTCTATTGCAATATCTTAATTCCAATTGTGTAAACAAAGCTAATCCTAACATTGATCATTATTATACCAAAACAAACCTTATCTAATACCCTCTCTTTCACCATGAATTTGTTTAGTAAAATCGTTTTGTTTAGTGTGTTCAAAGGTCTTGAATCGAAAATGTCAAAGTGCGATTTTCGTCAAATTTATTTTTACGAATTTAAATTAGGACGCAGCGCTGCGCAAACGGCTCGTAATATTAATGAAGTGTGGGGTCAGGGGGCTATTAATGAGTGCACGGTTCAGCGTTGGTTCCAGAAGTTTCGCAGAGGAGATTTCGACCTCGAAGACAAGGAAGGTCGGGGCCGTCATCTTGCTCTGGACAACGACCAGCTGAGGTCAAAAGTGGAAGAAGACCCAACCAAAACCACACGAGAAATGGCGGCGGAACTCGGAACTCAAAAATTGCAACGTCTTTGCCCAGCATTGATGAATCGGAAGGGGCCGATCCTGCTCCACGATAACGCCAGACCACACGTTGCACAACCAACGCTTCGACGACTGCACGAGTTGGGCTACGAAGTTCTCCAACATCCGCCTTATTCACCTGACCTCTCTCCTACAGACTTCCACTTTTTCAGGCATCTGGACAACTTTTTGAGGGAGAAAAATTTTCAAAACCAGGACGACATTGAAAATTCTTTTCGTGATTTCATTGAGTCCAGGGATTCGGATTTTTTTTCTGGTGGAATAAGAAAGCTTGTTGAACGTTGGCAAAAGTGCATTGATTCAGATGGAAATTATTTTGATTAAATATATATGGTTAAAGTAAAGATATGGCGTATTTACAATACCTACTAAAAACCTGCATTAATTTTGCATCAACCCAATAGTTCTATCCAATGGTTCCAATCTTTTCTTTCCGAGCGTTCTCAAGCAGTTGCTATTCCTAATGAACCCTTATCTCCCTTCCTAACTCTATCCTCAGGTGTTGCTCAAGGTCCGAGTATTTCCCCCCTTCTGTTCAATACCTACATCAATGACCTCCCTAATTCAATCCATCACTGTTCTTACCACCTATACGCTGACGACCTCCAACTCTATCTATCCTTCCCTCCTTCCGAATTATCATTAGCTTTTGCAAATATTCAGGCAGACCTAGATGGGATCAGTGCCTGGGCAAACCTGAATAGTCTAAAGCTTAATCATATGAAAACCCAGGCCATTCTAATCGGTTCTAATTTCCTCCTTAGTTCTATCATCACCCTTCCTTCTCTTTTGCTTGATCACCACCCTATTACGTTCAGCTCCTCCGTCAAAAACCTTGGCGTAATCCTTGACCAAAACCTATCCTGGAAACCCCATATTGCCGAAATTTCTAAAAGATCGATCAGCACACCAAAACTATTTCAGCGGTCCCGTCACATTCTATCACAATCCTCACGGAAGCTCCTAGTATCTATAAGTTGTGCGGTATATGGTGGCCTCTCGAGGTTGCTTGAGGGCAGATTGAAACGAGTCATGAACTTTTTCTTAAGATTTGTCTTTGGTACCTCTAGACGGTCACATGTGTCCCACCTCTATGATGAGTCAAATTGGCTATTTCCCTCGATTCGAAGGCAATATTTCCTTGGTTCCTTTCTCAATCAAGTCATCCGCTCCCACCGCCCCTCTCACATCTATAGTCTCCTGCAATTTAAATCCACAATCCATAATCAGGAAACTACATCCCGTCTTTCCGACCTCTATATGCCTTCCCATAGGACCAAAAAATATGAATTTTTCTTATTAGCCCGGTCCACATTTTTTTTTTTTTTGTATGTGTGTTGTGGCCAGTTGTAATCATTATTTTTTTTGTACATGTTTATTATTCTCAAGGGACCTAGTCCAAGAATAAAGTTCTTTTTTCATTCATTCACGATATATAGTTGTAATAAACCGAATAGAATAGGAACCTTTGTTACTTATATAGCTTTAAAAAAAATACATTGTAATCAAGTTTTCTTTAGATGGGAAAATAAAATATTTTATAATCTATGCTTCACTTTAAAATAACAAATAAATAGGCTGAATTGATTTCGATTATATGTTATATGTTTCTCATTTCTGCTGATGATTAAATATAATAATAAATAGACGCTATAAAATAAACATATTTTCTTGCTAAGTGCATTTTTTGTCACGATGAACTTCAAGACCCGAATCAATGAAATCTAAATCGGTCAAAGAGAGCTTATTTAAAATTAAATGCCATCACATCCAAATAATACCCGTGCAAAGTAGAGAGAGTCGACTAGTTTTCATATAATTTATTTTAAGCGAGGTTTGCTATACAAGGAAATGGCGAGTTGTAAAAAATATTAAGAGGATATTAAGGAGTAAAGGGAATAGTCACGTTCGTAAACAGATTTAAAACAGATTTAAGTGTTTGAAAACAGATGCTGGGTACAGGGTACAGAAGTGGTAAGGGTCATGAAATATACAAAAAGTATCAACTTACCTAAGAGAGGAATGTCTAGCATATGAACATGACTCACCTGTAAAAAAAAAAAAAAAAAAAATTAAATCAAAAAAATAAATTAACCAAACAATATATAAAATCATTAGAAAACTGAACAAAATAATATATTTCTTTTTAAAAAAAATATATATATATATGTATATATAATTAAACCTAAGATGGTACCGTCCGTGTTTGCCTTGTAATATTCCTTAAAATATTCCAGTAGTTTTAGAGACTGTATTTTTAATGAAATAGATATGTGTTTAAATGACAATCGTACCATGATCCATGCATTAAAATGTTAAAACACATGTAGGGTAACAATTAAAATAGAAATTGTATCTTATGATACCAAATTCATTCATAAAATTTATACTAGTTGATTTCTTGTTTCTTACCCATCAAAATATTTTTTTAATTATTTGATTAACATTTTTTTTAAATTATTATTTTTCATACAGTAAAATTCATAATTAATTAATATGGATATAGTTGGACGTAGTTTGTTAAATTATTCTTTATTTGGCTATCGAATTCGTTCAACTTTATAACCGCATAATGCATCTAAACTAAACATTAAAAGTGAACCGTGGGAATCTTCCATTATTGTTTTCACTATTCTACTTTTCTTTTTTAGAATAATGACGTTTATTCAGCGTGGTGATATGGTGAATGCTCCTGAAGTTTTAATATTTAGTTTCGAAATCCAAGTAATAAGGTGGAAAAAGTATTTACTAAAACAGGATATTAAATCATAAAGCGATAGTTGAAAAAAATAACAAACTCAATTTTAAATATAGTTTTTCAGAACACTTTGGAATGATACTTGTTTTTTTCTCGAAATGTTTTAATTATATGGTGAGGAGTTGATAAGAAACAAAAACGATAACAAAACTAGACCATTTTAGTAGCCGAAGGAAGACTATCCATAAATGAGATTAATTAATTAGTTTCAAAATGTGAGAAATCACAGAATTAATTATAATATATTTATATTAAAAAATATATTGGAGGAGGAAGTGTTCAAAGGAGAGATAGACACAACACTCAAAAGACGAGATAGGTCTGTATACTAAAGGAAAAGAAAAGTTTGATTAATTAATTTATTTTAAAATGTGAGAAATCACTATGACACCTAGAAAAAAATTAATTATAATATATGTACATTAAAAAATATATTGGGGGAAGAAGTGTTCAATGGAGAAATAAATACATCACTCAATAGACGAGAGAGGTATGGATACTAAACGAAAAGGAAAGTTTGATTAATTAATTTATTTTAGAATGTGAGAAATCACAATGATGCCTTGAAAAAAATTAATTATAATATATGTAAATTAAAAAATATATTGAGGGAAGAAGTGTTCAATGTAGGGATAGACACAGCGTTCAAAAGACAAGAGAGGTCTGGGGACTAAAAGAAAGAAAAGTTTGATTAATAAATTTATTTTAAAATGTGAGAAAGTATAATTTCACCTAGAAAAAAAATATATCTATGCATATAAAAAAATATATTGGAGGAAGAAGTGATCAATGGAGGGATAGACACAACACTCAAAAGTCGAGAGAGGTCTGGGGACTAAAATAAAATAAAAATATGAATCTGATATTCGTCCTGAGTAATATATCGACTAATAATATGTTTACAAATAATAATTTTCAATTATTGATATGACATGAACAAAATTTTATTTTGAGTTTATGATTAAATTATGTTTTTTATTTGTGAAAATAATAATTCTAAGGGTGACTTTAGAAAATCACTTCTAAAAGTCTTCAGGATTGATTAAATTCAAAAACTCTAAAGGATATTTTTGTACGATTTTGAGATCTTAATTGAGTTATTAATGTTATTCTTCTTAGAGAAAAAATACTAATGGAAAGGAAATTGTGAGTTTGTGCTAGAAGTAGAGTGGCAAGTCAATATTATTCAAAATCCAGATTTCAAGTCAATAATGAGATAAAACATATAAAAAGGACACACTAAAAAACACTATGGTAGTGTGAAACAAACAAAATTTTACATTCTGAACAAGCTTAAGTTACGTATTTTTTTGCGGATGAAGAGAATGAAACGAGATGTTACGATGTATTTAATGGAACTAGGACCGTGCTTATCGGACCAAGAGCTTGCTTTATTGCTTTAGGAATGTGTCATTCACCTCTGATAACTATAGAAGATATTTCAATATTTTACCTTAAAACCAGGATTATATTATATATAAATTGATATCACAAAAAGATAAAATTGAAAAAATTATAGAACAAGACGAAATATATTACGTTAACGTAAAGAGTAGAATAGAATAAATTTATTTGTCTTTGGAGTGTTCCCCATACAAATGGAGCCTGGCTTGGCTATTTACAATACATTTTGTAAATTATGTACATATATTGATAAAGATAAATTAACAGTTTTTTTTTCTATATAGTAGAGATAAAATAAAAATACATATGTTTTTAGAATAATAATACATCTGTTCAAAAAAAAAATAGTAAATAAAAATACATCTGCTTAAGGCTCTTTGGACTGAAATTTTACATTACATTGATTAAGTTCGGCCAGACTGATTACACCAGTTACAATTTGTTTTGTTACAATGTTGGTGGAATGTTGATGAAATAATATAGGAAATGTACAAATGAAATATATTATTTAAATTATCGTTTTTACGTTTTTTTTACTGCTTTTATTGAAATTTTCGAATCTATTGTATTTAGGGCTCTTTGGGAATAGGATAGAAAGATAATGATTGAACAGGAAATTTAAAGGTAAGAGGAGTATCAGAATGACGAATATATGAAGGAGTAGAATTCCATACGGACGAGGAGCGGATAAGGAACGATCTGTCGAAACTTGCGATTCGATGGACATACATAGGTAAATGAAAGTAAAAAAATAAATGTTAAATAGATGTGCGAGTTAATGTGAAATAGGAATGCATTGCATAATATTATAAATAACATAAGTTAAAAAAAAAACAAGTAAATAAATAAGGAAATAAAACATAACCCAGAGAGAGTGGGATGTTAAGTTTAATTAATACCGACGGGGGGCAACCTGGTACGGATACTAGCTCTTCGAAATGTAACATGGGGCACATACCTAGCATCTAATTAACATAACAATGCATAATTAAGACCATTATTAATAATATCGAATAAAACGTAATGAAGAAAAAAATAAGGCCAGTTAAAAAAAAGATCAAGTTTATAAGAATATTATCAACATATTAAAGAAAGAAAAGAATAAATGCACATATGAATTACACAATAAAAAATAAAGTATTTCGAATCAGAATACAGAATATTTGAATGGTAGACGGCAATATTAGCCAACTTTTTAATCAAACATAGTTAATAAAAATGAGATACATACAACAGTGAGTTAAATTATTCAGTTGATAGACCCGTTTCAGTAATGCTTAGGTAAAATAAATAAAACCAATTATCTGTTATTGATACAATAGATAATTGATTTTATTCTATGTCTACAGAAAAAACAATCCAGGAATGGAAGGAGATATATGACTGGGAGTCACATTTTAAAGGAAAAGATTATTATCAAACCCAGCCAATCGTGAGCCTGATACCATGCCTCTCCAAGAGCCAACAACTCAATCGAATTTTTCACAATTAGTAAGGCTACGGACTAACCATGGCTGCACAAAAAAATTCTTAAATTAATGAAAACAGAAAATGATGACAATTGTGTAACAGGCAAATCCCTAAAGACCCGCGCCATATTCCATTCTGGGGTAGAAAATATGAGAATAAAAGAAAAGTTTTAATTCCACAAAAAGAATAAGCCAGCTTTTTAAAATAATTAGACAAACAAAAGTTCGTGATGAACAAACGATTCTTCGTTAACACCCAGTGTAAAATCTTAAAAAAAGACTTCTCAGAATTTATTTAATTTTTAATATTATTATTTTTTCTCAATCTTTTGAGTCTCCTCCCTCTCTCATTTACATCATTTTATTTTATTCTTTATAAACTTAATTTAGAAAAAAAAAGAAGAAAGAAAGAGAAAAAAACTTTATTCTGGGACTAAGTTCCTTAAGAATAACATGAAATTTAACATAGTAAAATATTCACATCTGGCCAAGATACAAAATTAATGAGGAAAAAAAATAGATTTAACACAAGTAAAAATAGAGTAAATAAGTAAAAATAATAATGAGAAATAATACATTTGTTGAAAATATAATTAACTAATATTTAACGCTTTTGATAAAACTAAAAGAAAGAAAAAAAAAGAACAACAAATGTGCCGTTATTTCAACTTACTTAAACATTTGTAAAAAAACTAAAAGTATTGACTATCATCTAGCAGTACAATTATTATTGTCAGCTAGCGTCATTATGAGAAGTAAGAAGATACTGGAACAAAAGGTATTTGAAAGGGAGAGAGAGGTTGCTCGACGGATCTTTGTTGGGAGAGAATTCCAAAAACTGGTGGAGCGGGATAGAAAGGAACGTTCATATGTTTTAGTTCTGTGGGAAGGGATATAAAGGTCTGAATGTCGGGGTCTAGTTTCTTGTGAATGGATTGATGGTTTGAACTGCAGAAGATCGTATATATAGGAGGGTGCTGGGAGTTGATGGTTTGGTAAAGGAATGTTCCGAGGAAATATTGTCTACGGGTTTGAGGGAAAAGGGGGAATTTGACCTGAAGAAGACCTGGTACTACCCAAATTTTCCAAATTCCATCAGAACCTTATACATCATCCTAACCCTCTAGTACAATCCCTATTCAGCTCCACCACCCTATCCTCCTTCTCCTCGAAGATTAAAACGGCAGTGGTCGCGAGACGTTTTTTATACATTTATAGTGGAGTTCTTACATTGGTCACATTCTCCTCTCATGTTTGTATGTTAGTGGCTATCGCCCCTAACTGAGCCTCCACTGGCTCATACCAGTGACGGGGCTGAGAGAGAGGCACTGGGATCTCTTGGATTATGCTTTTCCGTCCATAAGTGAAGGAGCCTAGTCTGGAGTTTCTTTAGCAGATAGTAAATATTGTATATATCTATGATCTTTGTATTTATTTTTATTATACGTTGTTTCTTTTAATTTTTTTTTAAATGTAAATATATGATTTGAATTTTTACGTAATTCGACTTCATCATTGTTTGTTGTGAATGTATTCTCATATCACTATTACTATTGTTCCTTTTGAAACAAATTGTAATATGCCTCAATAAATAGCTAAAGAAAAAAAGTCTAAACAAGTTCTAAATTTGATTTCAAAAAGTGAGGTAAGTGAAAGACGCGGGATGCACAAAACAGACTTTCTAAATATAATATCAATCGACCTTATTATTTACACAAAAAGTGCTTCAATTAACCTGTGTACAGAAAAATATAAACCTGCAAGTCTGTTCGATTTCACAATAGCTTACGACACAAGGAATTAAACGGACATTAGTCAGCCGGCTATTGAGAACAATACTAGTTGATTATTCCGACCACGAATAAATAATTACGAAGCGGGATCCTGCGTTCTTTCACGACCCGAAGAGCTACGTTCTAGTACGCGCATCAGCTTTCAGTCTAGCCAACGGCTGTGCTTCCACGTGTACCAACACAAACATTGTTGTTCCTTTCAATCGTCACGAAGAAACTTCCAGATCCAGTATGTTTAAAAAAAAAAACTGTTTTCGGGTTTTTAGTTATATATCAGCAAAGTATATTTACTAAATATAATAACTAAGTATTTAATTATTTAAAAATAATTAAAATATTTGCTTGTGTTACGTTAGAACATCTGAATCAATAATTAATAAACATTGATTTTAATTCAATATTTATTTTTTTCACTTAATATCTGTGGTGATATGTGGCAAGTCTAGTGAAGCAAGATAAGTGTACGGAACTTAAATTATGCTTTTAAGTTGGAGCAATTATTTTTATGTGCGGCATCTTTATTGAATTGATGATGTACCGTTTTACAATTTCCTTAGGGTAGGGTCTTAGAATTTTGATTGAACACACATATCAATGAACAATATAATAGCCAGTCATTTTATTTTTTTTTTAAATCAACTACAAACTTTACTCTCAATCCATTTTGTCAATCCTCTCTGTACTAATTGAGCAAATAAAAAAAATATCTGCATAAATTATTATTTAATAAAAAAAAAAAAACAGAACTTAACATATTCTTATTTATAATCAATAATCATTTGTCAACATTTTTAGCACTTTTTTTTCATTAAATTAGGAAAAATATAAAGTCCTCTTCCTTAATGAACTATCCCATTGAAACTGTTGGATGGCGAATCTATTGTTGATTTAATTTATTTCATAATTTAGCATATGCAACATTTATATTTTTTGCTCCATTCTAAAATTAACAGAAGTTTCAAAAGTTCAGTTATTGTTATATATATAGCTTCCAATAATTTTCTTCTGATTTGTTTATATACGATTTTCACGCAATCAAAATCGAATTAGTTTTGTTGCATGGAGTTGTACTAACAAAAAATGTATTTAGCGTTATCCTTATTTTTAATTAGCATACTGGTATATATATATTTTTTCTCACAATGTGACCAGTTGGCTGACGGGCCTAACATATCCGGAGAAGAGGCTGTGAGTGAATCCCCATTTGATTAAGTGGAAGGTTAGATTATCTATTCAGTAAGAGTTGAAGTAAGCGAAAGCGACAGGCAGTTGAGGAAGCATTTAAAATTCAATTTAAGTAATAATGTTATCCTCACACAAGACTGAAACTGTTCGAAGATATCAATTACTACAACACTTACTAGACAAACGTACAAAACTTCCAGTACGTAACAAATCTCATTTACATCACTATTATCAGACTTATTTGGACATACGGAATCGAGCTTTGGGACTCTACGAAACCATCTAATTCCTCCCGCATGCAATCCTTACAATCCAAAATCCTTCGCAAAATTCTGAATGCCCCTTATTTGGTCACAAATCAACTCCTCTATAATGACCTAAACATCCCATTTTTTGCAGACATAGCCCGTGATAGATACTCCTCTTTTCATTCTAAACTCCCTGCCCACACAAAACCACTTATCCGTAATTTATCTTCCTTAGATATCCCTCCGAGGCGACTGAACCTCGGGACCTACTGCCTTAAAATAGTTAGCGAAGTGCTACCTACCACTTGATAGTTCTTTCTCAAGACATTTTATGATTTTTTTTTTTTTTAATCAGCATATTTACTCATTGTGTTGTTCAATACAGTTGTAAATTACTATAAATAAAAAAAATAAAAATAATAATGTTAGTGAAAACAACCACTAAATTATAATTTAATTAATATTTTAAGATTACTAGAGAATAACTTAATTTGTTACTAACAGCGTTATTACCACCTTAAGTTTGAATGATGAGTGTTAATTGTTATTATAATGGCATTATCATTGAGTCAACAATGAGTTAAACCTGCAAAAGTTATCTTGTTTACATCTTAAAAATGGTCTGTAATAAAACAAGTAACCTCGATTCATGTAACAATGTTTTATAGATATAAGAATTTATATTTTCTTCGCAAAACTCTAAACATGTTCTTCTTCTTTCGAAAGTTAGTGACCACGTTTCACACCCATACAGTGGAAAATATAATAGTTTTAAAATTCAACCCTTTAAGTTTCTTTAAAAAGTAACAAGTTAAGTAATTTTCAACTGAAAATAACAAGTTTTCCTTGTTATGTGTTCCTATATATGAAATAACTAGTAAGGAAATGTATTGCGATCGTAAAAATTTTCGAATTCCAGTTTTTAACGAAAATACACGTTTTAGGGTCCCCTGAGTCCAATGACAAAAGGTCTGTGTGTGTGCGTGTTAAGTCAAGCACGAAAACTAAAAGCCGTATAATACTGAAATTTTATATTTAAGACAACCATACGCCCGAGATGTTACAGCAACTTTTTCACTAAAATCGTCTGACCGGAAGTGCTATTTTACGCCATGCATTTTACACCTTCTTAAGATTTTCTCAAAAAAGCTCTAACGATTTTGATTAAACTCGCTATATGGATATAAAATTAAATGGGATTTAATATGATTTAGGTTTCATTCTGATTGGAATAGTCTGACTGGGATTAAATGCCGATATTTTCTTCCTCTAAAGTACCTTTAATTTTGTAAATTAAAAAAAAAATAACCAAGCAATTTTAATATCATTGATCATTTAAAAAGCCTTAATATAGAATCGAACGAATGACTAAGTCTTAGAAAACAGAAATTTAAAAATTATTACGATCTCAATACTTTCCCATACTATATTTTTCATTTGAAGTTAAGTAGTAGTAAAAAATTGAACCATTTCGGTTGGGGTGGCGGTCGTAGGATGATAGAAAATAGTAAAAACTATTTATCATATTAAAGCCCATAATATGATGTATATATCATTATGATTTAAATAGTCTGACAGAACTTAAATGCCGACGATTTGAAATTTTTTTTCTCTGAAGTACCTTTAATTTTGTAGATTTAAATAAAATAACCTAGCAATTTTACTATCATTGATCATTTAAAAAGGCTTAATATAGAATCAAACGAATAGCTAAGTCTTAGAAAACAGAAATTTAAAAATTAAAGTATTAGGATCACAATACTTTTCCTTACTATATAATTTTGAAGTATCTTCAATTTTGTAAATTTTATAAAATCGAACATATCATCATATTAGTATTGCTGAAAAACAGCTAAATATACTAGTTGAACAAATTTGATAATCAATAAAAGGAATTAGATTTGTTTTCTATGATTTTTTTCTATTTTATGTAATTTGACTTTATCGTTATTTTCTGTATATTTGTATGAATGTGGGCGTTGGGATCTCTTGGATTCCGCTTTTTCCTCCACAAGTGGAGGGATGAGCGCAGTCTGGGGCCCCTTTAGCAGTTGTATATATTAGGGGTACTCACAACGTTTGCTGTAGCCTGCTATTTGTGTTATTTTGCTAAACCCGTCGAGTTTCTACAGTTATTTCCTGTATAAAATTGATGGGTTTAGCACAATAGCACAAATAGCATGCTATAGCAAACGTAGTGAGTACCCCTATTGTATATAGTTATGATTGTTTGTATGCTGTTTATTTATTTGCCAACTTTTTATTTATCTCAATTTTAGGTTGTTGTTTTGATTTTTTTTTTAATTTTTATTATTTTATTGAATATATATATATATATATATATATGAATTTATTTATTTTCTATTTTATGTAATTTGATTATTATTATTATTTTCTGTATATATTGTATGAATGTGGTCCTATATCTCTATTACTATTGTTCATTATGAAACAGATTGTAATATTTCTCAATAAATAAATATTTTAATTTAAAAAAAAAATAAAAGGAAAAGAGAGCAAAAATATTTGTGTATGCAATTTTTGTGTTTTTTAACAGAAAACAGTAATATAGATGTATAATGCTGGAAAGCTAACGATTTTAGAAAAAATATTTTATACAACAAATAGTAAAAGTTAACCGAGAGTGAAGAAAAGCCGTAAAAATAGAATGATCTTCGTAAATAATAATATAGTGGATTATTTGATAAATCACATGTTTCTAGTGAAATTAAATTCTATAACGATTTATTTTTATCTCTAAATGTATTTAAAAATTCTTAAATTGATTTTAACGACAGAGGTATGTTAAAGTCCTGTGTTGCGCGAACTAGATTTTTTGTTTTTATAATTAAATTTTATTCTGATGTTTTGCGTGATTTTTTTTTCTTTTTTTTTTTACGTTCGCTTGTAAAGATAAGATTTTTTATTTAAAAACATTGCTTGAATCATTACGACTCTACGTATAATTAGTCGGATGGTAAATCATTTAAGGGGTTTCTGAAAACTGGTCGAAGATTACGACATATTTTACAAGGAAGTTTCTAAGTATAGGAGAAAATTGCATGAATAACGCAGGCAGCATTCTCACAAACAAGAGCCATTGATTAATTTACGATTCTAGTTGTAACATTGGGAGTCGTAAATATTCAAGGTCACCTCTTTCGTCTTCTTCACTTGATCATATATTACAGTGATTAACTGAAAAGGAAAATGCAACCTTTAATTATTTGCCTTAAACTTAAAAGACTATAAAAATTTTTAGATAACGATTTATTTATTTTTTTTACTATATATATGTATATATGTGTGTAGTTGTTGTGTGTGTGTGTGTGTGTGTGTGTATACACGCAAGATTTATTAAATTTGGGAAGCACTCTTTTAATCTGTACATCGTTGGCAAAGCACCGCGCCACTCTCATCTTTCCAGCCCAGCCAAGTTCCCAGAAGTGGGTCCAGTCAGCGCCTTGCCTCACCCTCGTAGCAGCCATGACGTCACCACATTTGATAAATGCTCTTTCCGGATTATCATTACACATTTAGTAAAAATATTTCTAAATCTATAAAAAAATAAATATTTAAAAAGTTTGGTGTGTGCGTCACCCAAATATAATTGGATAAATGCGAATAAAGTAATTAGCAACTATTGACCTTCCATCTGACCCGAAAACATTAAATTTGAATTCATCAGAGAATATGACCCTTTCCCAGAAGTTTTAGGTTTATTTACAAACACCCTGGCAAATTACAGCCCCTTCTTCCGGTCTATCCTACTGATGAAGGGTTTTCTTCTTGCGACTCGACCAATGTATCCTTCCCTTCATAGAGATTTGCGTGGATGTCAGCAAGGATGGCTCGCCTGTGATGATTCTCCAGATTCCTAGATCTTCCAGCAGGTGGTCTATCCTCCAAAGATTTTAACCCTTTTGTCTTTTCAGTTCATACTGTAGAGTAGCATATGACTTTTTTAATAGATGTGCAATTTCCTTTAAGATTTTTTTTTTTAATTTGTTTTATTAAGTGATAATACAATCTGCCACCTTCTGGGGCAATGAGTATTAGAGATAGAATAAATCATTCATACCATATGTACATTCTTAAAGATTTAGTACCCGGCATTTGGTACCGAACCATAAGCTCTCTCAATTTACGAGATACGCGCATATTAAAAATGAAACAGTTTCCCAGGCACAAGTAAAGCTAATACTGAACTCAGAGTTAAGTATAGAGATAAAATTTATACAGATAACACTGGAAAGACGGTACAACAAATATGATCGATATTGAATGAGTATGGTAACTTTTTTTATATATCATTAACAAATGACATTCTTCCCCCTTTAATATTAATGTTTAAATGAAAATAAATAAATGTAATTTTTGCTAATGTTAGTATTATTAATTAGTACACTAGAAAATTGTTAAGTTGAAAATAAATAGAACTGCAAATGCTGTATAGAAACTTTTTTGAGTGAGTGTACCTCCCTGCTTCTGATAAAATGTTCGGACACAATTACTAATAGACTAGCAACAGAGTTTAAAAATAGTGAGAGATTCTATAATATATGCAAAATGATGATAAACAAAGATTTACCTAAAATAATATTTTTTTACAAAGAGAAAACCTCCTTCTATCCCCCAAATTTCTTTTAAAAATAAAAATATAGTTCGATCAAATGACATAAAATATGTTTATAACAAAGAAAATGGAGTTATGTGTTCTATATATCCATATTTTAACAGAAAATCTGCATTAAATGACCGAGCCTGGCACCCAGGACTTACGTACAAACTCCGTAAATTTCTCCCTCCTGTACATTTCCTCATTATTCAATCCTACCTTTCCAATAGATCCTTCGAAATAAATCACAATAGTTCCTATTGATGCCTTTTTACACAGTCTGCTGGTGTTCCTCAAGGCAGTATCTAGGGACAAATGTTTTACACAGCTAATATCCCAACCCATCTTAACATTTTCCTTTCTTCCTATGCTGATGAAACCTGCGTGCTAATAGTTCTTAATGATCCATTTATTGCCTCTCATACTCTTAAAACGCACAACAAAGACCTAGAAGTATGGTGTCAGTACTGGAGAATAAAAATAAACTTCAACAAATCCCATCAAATATTTTTTACCGTTCGTTGTAAACCTATGAATTCCAGCCCTACAGTATCCTTTAATAACACTCAACTACTTCCTGTTGAACAGATCAGATACCTAGGACTCCATATTGAAAAACTTTCATCTTGGAATCTTCAAAACCTGATATTAATAAATAAAACGAATAAGCAAAACATATCAGGTTCTGAATAATGTGATATGCTGATTTTAATTTTTATGACGGTGAAACTTGCTCGAGGTTTTTCACAGAAAGATTCAGAAAGGTTCACAGAAAGATACTCGTGTTTTAAATGTTTACCTACACGGGAGCCTTTCACGACGTAGAATTGGCCTTGGAGCGAGTCAGGCCAGAACTGCTGAACTCCGCAAATTCCTGCCTGTCAATAACAATCCTACTGTTGCCTCTCAAACTCTCCAATCACACATCAGATACCTTGAGGTATGGTGTCAGAATTAGAGAATTAAAATAAATTCCAAAAAATCAAACCAAATAGTCTTAACCCTCCGTTGTAAATCTATGACATCTTGCCGCAGAGTACCTTTAATAAATATCCGCTACCTATTTGACAGGCGTCCAACATGGAATCCACACACCAGACTGAAACGACAAGAAACCGCTTCAACACTTAGTAGACAACTGGTCAAACCTTCCACTAGCTTAACTATAAAATCCTAATCCTCTTGAATATTATAAGACCTATCTGGAGTTACGGAATTGAGCTATGGGGCTCTACCAAACAATCGAATTCCTCTCGTATCCAATCCTTACAATAGAAAATCCTTCGTAAAATCCTCAAAGCTCCTAGCTTTGTCACAAATAAATTCATAATTCATCCACAAAGACCTTAGTGTTCCCTATGTTACTGTTTTGGCCCCAACCAGGTATGAATCCTTCCATGAAAAACTCCATTCCCACTCTAACCCACTAGTTTCTATCCTAGCTTCCTCTTCGATCCCTGATAATCCTCCGAAGTGTCTGAAAAGAGGATGGTCTCGAGACATTCTTGTTTAGATTGACTACTATAGTGCTGCTAAAGGGCAGTTTCTATTAATTTTTTTTATCAGTAAGGAGCATATTTACTTGTTATATTATAGTATACAGTTGTGAATTTCAATTAAAAATATTTATACAAAAATATAACAAATAAATTATTGTTATATAAATAAAAGCCTGTCTGCAACCAATTCTGGCTTACGTATGGTCAATATTCAGCTATTTGTCTAAATAAAAATATAAAAAATTGCAAACACTCCAAAATAAATGTTTAAGAATCAGTGAAAATTATCCATAAAATACTAAAATTAAAAGCATGCATTTAGAATTGGAAGTAACTCTCATCGAATATATTACCCAGCAAAGTAAGTATTAACAACAAATATTTTATAAGATATACTGGAAATTATACCAAAAATAGTACAAGACGTTATTTATATAAACGAACTAAACATATATTGTTGTATGATACATTTGTTGTAGTTTTTTATTTTATAATTTATTTTTCGATATATATATATACACTGAAGAAGTATATTTATTTTTTCTTTTATTTATTAATGAGAAATTTACCCTATATTTATGTTGTTGTATGTTTAATTAGAGAATGGTCCAATTTTGCTACAACATTATAGTATTATATGGTACAATATGTATAGTGTATGATTTTATATACTGCAATAAAGAGTCATTAAAAAAAAAAGATAAAATTTAAAGATTAAACTTAAATAATTATTTACAATTGATTAATGTGACGAATTTATTATCACCATTAATTACTTAAATTAATGTGGTTTTTCTCATTCTTGCCTTCCAATACCTAATGTGTTAGATATAACGATTTTCCAAGTATTTTTATCAGCGGAATGTTATTTTATACGTGTACATCACTAATCTTACTAATAAAAACAAATAAAAAATAATATAAAATCAAGGAAAAATGTCTCCTTTTTTTTACTCAGTTTATAATAAAATTATTTCAAATGTTATAGTATTTTTAAATAATGTTAACTATAAAAAGCGAATAATTAACAATAAAGGGTAATTAAGAGGACGAAACTTTCTATGAGGGTATTTAACTTTGCAGTAATATCGAGTTTGATCAATGTCATTTGAGCCGCACTTAAGATTAGATTAGATTACTAGTTTTTTTGAGTAATCAACAGCCAAGTTATTATGCCCTTAGTTGATATATTTTTTTTATTATTAAAAGTTACTTGGCAGATACGATTAATTATCTTTTACTATGTATTTAACTTAATTTTAGTTAATTTCGTAGGGTGTTCATCGAAAATTCTTGACTGATTGTAATTATATTTTAGAGAATAATCGCGTTTTCTTTAGTAGTTCAAATAAGCTGTCTACAGTTTTTGTCAAATCTGTCAGGGCTGCATCTATTCCGCTGGGAATGTTATGATTTTTGAATACTGGTTGTAATGTTCTGCACTCTTCTATTCGATGTTTTAGCAATAAGTGCATTTCACATATTCGACATATTGGTTGTTCCTTCATTATTATAAAATATTTATAAGTTAGATTATAAGTTCCTATCCTCATTCTTGTCATAACGACTTCTTCTCTTCTGTTTCCTCTTACTGCGCTTGTCCAACCTTTTGTTGTTTGTTTAATTTTTCGCAATTTGTTTGTTAGAGGAATTTCCCCCTACATAGACTTCCAGTTTTGATGAACTCTTGGGCTCTGAAGCCGCACATTGAGAAAATGATTATCTAGTGAAAAAATTCAATTCTCAAATGAAGAGATATTTATATTTCAATAACCCTTTGTTTACGTTTAGAGTCATCCGAAAACAAAATAAGCTTTATATTCTTTTTTAAATACTCGTTTATTCAACAGCGTGCATTACGATAAGAAACCGCAGATTTTTTTGCATTTTGAATAGCCCCTTCAAATGATCTTATTTCGATTTTGACGACACTTTAGGTGACAACCTCCGGTACTTTTTTAAATCCCTAAACCTTTAAAGCTAGCAAATGATAAATTTTTTTATTTATGATAGTTAAACTTAAACGAGGTTTGTGAAGTTATTGCGCTTTCAATACGAATAACGCAAATTAACAAGGAATGATGACGTTTTTTTTAAATTTATAGTATACTTATACCTTTGCTAGGGACGGCGTGGTCTAGTGGATAGAGCACTAGTCTACTGTTCTCCGGATCCCGGGTTCGAATCCCGGCTGAGGGAGAGTATTATTTATTCTGTTAATTCAGCCTAGGTTATGGAGACCCTCCTGGAGCAGATTCAGCCTCTTTAAAGTGGGTACCAAAACGGTAGAAAAAACCTGGTGGCTGGGCGTGATCAAGGTAATTTGGTGGGATTTGTTGGAATTTAGAACATTTAATTCATTTTTGAAAAATTAATGATTAAATATATATGCGATAAATCCCTACAAATAACTTTTACCCTTCGTCGTAAACCTATGACATCCTGCCCAACAGTATCCTTCAATAACACTCCTCTTGTCCCGGTTGATTAGATCCTATATCTATTACTGCACCTTGACGAACGTCTAACATGGAACCCTCATACAAGACTTTAACGACAAGAAACTGCCCGACGCCTTCTTTTCAACACTTACTGGACAAACGCTCAAACCTTTCACATAAGCACAAACTCTACATGACTACGATAAGACCGATATGGACTTAAGGAGTATATATTTGGGGCTCCACTAAACCATCAAATTCTTCATGTCTCCAATCCGTACAATAGAAAATACTTAGAAAAATCCTCAATCCTCCTTACTTTGTCAGGAATAAACTCATCCATAAAGACCTTAATGTTCCATACCTATGTAACTGAATTGGCCCGAACCAGGTACCAGTCTTTCCATGACTTCATTCCCACTCCAACCCACTAGTTTAAATCCTTGCTTCTTCTTAACCACAAAATACTCATCCGCTTGACTATTATAAGACCTATATAGACTTACGAAGTTGAGCTTTGGGGCTCTACTAAACCATCAAATTATTCCCGTATTCAATCCTTACAATCTAAAATCCTTCGAAAAATCCTCAATGCTCCTTATTTTGGCACGAATAAAATCATCCATAAAGACCTTAATATCCCATATGTTGATGTTTTGGCCCGAACCAGGAATCAATCCTTTCATGACAAACTCCACTCCCACTCTAACCCACTAGTTTCAATCCTCGTTACCTCTTCCATCCCTGACAATCCTCCGAGGTCATCTTCCCGGAAAGAAAGATGGCCTCGAGACCTTCAAATTTAGCATAGTTTTTAGAGAGCTGCCAATGGGTAGTATCCCTACATGCGATTATGACAGTATATCTTATATCACATTTATTATTTGTATTTTATAATAATGATAATATTAATATATATATACATACATATATATATATATATATATATATATATATATATATATAAAATATTTGTTGTATATTTAGGCATAAGTAAATATGTTTTACATGGTTCCGGAACTAAGCTGCATACTTAAAAATCATGATAACAATCACAATGTTAAAAATATTATATTAAAAGAACCTAATTTGTGCTGACGCATTTAGGATCTGGGCCCGGCTGTACCGTGACTCACCTGCTAAAGGCACTACCACACCCCCTCAATTATTGATTAAGCACACTTATCAGTGCTTTACTATTGTATTAACAAATTATTTATGAAAATAAATTGAAAACAAATCTCTAGAGCCTCTAACAACGACTAAAGAACAGAAGTACTAACACAGGCTTTGAAGGCGAAAAGATTTTAATGATGGCTTAAGAAAGTAGGTTGCTATGGCTGGGAACATTTTTTTGTTTTACAGATTATTCGATATTATTTCTTGAGAAAAAAAATTAATTAAAAATGTTTAGCATAATTCTTATTTAATTAGTAACACAAATAATTTTTACCAATTTTTATTTTGAATATTTGAAGAGGAAACACATAAATAATCAATATTTAAAAATTAAAAAACTACTTTTACTTAACTCACTTCTTGAAGTTTTCAAATTACATATTTACAGTATAAAACAAATACAATAAGTTAATGTGTAGGAAGAATACAAGTCTTGAAAATGTCTTATGAAAAAACAACCCATTGGTAGCTCTTCATTAACTATTTTAAGGGCGTAGATCCCGAGACCATCTTCTTTTCAATCGCCACGGAGGGTTATCAGGTGTATCTATGGAAGATAGGTTGCGGACAAGTGAGTTTGTAATGAAAAGATAGAGGTACATATATATTTTTGGCTAGATGTGCGGCAAGTGGGATGATGAGGTCAATATAGGTGGGTTGATTTGTAGCTAAATAAGGGGCATTCAAGATTTTTCGAAGGATATCGTAAGTATTGGATGTGGGTGGAAGTAGATGGTTTAGTAGAGTCCCAAAGTTCGATTCCCTGTGTCCAAATCGGTCTGATAATAGTTAAGTAAATGAGTTTTTTCTTTTGTAATAGACTAAAAGTTTCGAATGTTTGTCACGTATGTGTTGTAGTAAATGGTATCTTAGAGGAGTTTCTTACAGTTTCAGTCATGATCTAAGATAATTTGTGAATTAATTTTAAACTAAAAAAAAAATATATATATATATATATATATATATATTTTTATATAATATATATATATATATTTAATCCATTTTTATATGAATCAATTTCAATGTTTAGTTTTGTTTAACACACCATAATTTATTATTTATTTATTTTACTCTTTTGTTTTATTATACCCTTTCTTTTCTTTTTGTATCATTGTGTATAAGAATTAATTATATTCCTTTGGTCTTGTAGCCAGACACATTATATATATATATATCTTAATTGTGCATATGAATTGTTCCTAAGGGACGTTGTCCCAGAATAAATATCTTTTTCTATTTCATTTGTTTGTTTTTTGTTTGTTGTAACATTTGTTACAAATACTATAGCACTATACTATACTACTACGAGTACTATAACAGAATAAATTATCATTTACAATAGACATTATAGTTTCTGAGAATTGAAAGCTAGATGTTTTTTTGTATAAAATCCATAGTTCCGACTGTATATTAGGCATTCTTAATTCCTTTAAAAAATCTGGTGAGCACAACACACAACTTGCACTTACCTCTGTTGTTAAAATTAATTTAAAATTTTTTAAATAAACTAAGAGATGAACAAAGGACAAAGAATTAATTTAGATAGAATAATGTATCTTATTAAATAATATATTATAATACTATTGAAAACAGTCAGTTTTATTGACTTTTCATCACTTTTTATTAAGTTTTACAATCTTGTGTATAACATTATATTTTCTCTAAAATCTTTAGGTTTCTAACGGTATATTATACACCTTATTTTTTTTCTTCCTGTGGCGCGACAGGCCGTGCAGGCCCTGGGAGATTACAATCACGTTTCACGATGCATTTTGTAGTCTAGGTTCATCACTCCCTACGCCTAATGTTGTGAGTAGCCACCATTTGGCTGACGGTTCTGAAGAGAATTTAGAAATTGTTTACGATCGCAATACTATCCTTTACTATATATTTCATATATAGGTAAGTAAAAGTAGAAATTAACTAGAAAAATAATGCTGCTGTTAGTTATCTATCCATTCTTTCATATTTATATTTACTCATCTCGTATGAGTGATAACGAAAAGTTATTAATAATTTGTGGTCATCAACAAATAAAGGTACTTTAGATAAAGGAATTAAAAATAATTCTGAATTTAACTCCTCTCTGACCTTTTTAATGAGGATAAAACTAAATGATATTAAAGCTCATGTAACATCAATATAGTAAGATTAATCGAGACATTTTTAGGGAAATTGCAAAAATGTGTAAAGTGCTTGGTAAAGTGGCACTTCTGGTTCTTCGTTATTGGCGAAAATATAATTGTATTAAACATGAAATTTCTATTTATTAAGACTTTTTTTTTTTTTTTTTTTTTTTTGCTGGAGTCACCACACCAATACCCGCGAATAGACATTTTTGTGGGATTTATTCAGACTCAAGGGACCTCTTAAACGTGTATTTTCGTTTAAATTGAAATAATTTAATTATTACAATTCTCACTTCACATTTTGTTTATATAATAAAAATATATTAATATTGCCATATAAGCTATCGATATTTGATGGACAGTACATAGGAAGAATTGACAAAATATACAGTATGTTTTCCTCAAAACTAAGAATTGTAAACGTCCTAGTTTACAAGGATCTTACATTATTTTAACCGTTATTAGGGAGAGTGATCAATAAGAAGCGTGATTAGAAACACGTATTGAGTCAACGGCTTTAAAACATAATCAAAATAAAAAAAATTTAAATCCTGATGTTGAGTATGCATAAATACATGTTTGATTTCATGCTGATCTAAGAGGAATACAGGTGTTTTTTAAATGTAAAAATGTTTGTTTACGGATGGGATATGTAGACTGTTATCAATGTTTATTTACTCTAAGTTAATTCCAATTCATTTTGTAATATTGATGACAGTGAACGTTTGTTAGTTCCGCAATTATGGACTAATAATTGCTTAGTAAGTGTAACCAAACATAGTAATATTTTTTTTTTATTAAAAAATAAATGCTCCTTATTTTGTCACGAATAAACTCATCCATTAAGACCTTAATATCCCATATGTTGATGTTTTGGCCGGAACCAGGTATCAATACTTCCATGACAAACTCCACTCCCACTCTAACCCACTAGTTTCAATCCTTGATTCCTCTTCTATTCCTGACAATCCTCCGAGGCGTCTGAAAATAAGATGTCCTCGAGACCTTCTAGTTTAGATTACCTAGTGGACCAGCGCCAATGGGAATTTTCTCTTAATATATTATATGTGACAGCTAATTTACTTGATATATTAACTAATAAAGTTGTAAATCTCAAAAAATAATAAAAAAAAAGAAAAAAAGTTTATTCAAAGCTCAATTTCAAGAAGAGAGGTAGGTGAAGTTAATGCGTAGCGTGAACCGGATTTTTTCCGAGTATTTGCATTGTTTGAATTAATAATATTTATCCCATTGTTATTTATTTCATGGAATGAATGAACGCGATGTAGACAGGGAATATAGGTTGCGTCTAATAGGATTAAACACTTGAAAGCAGCACTGAAGTTTTAAGTTAAAAATAAGAATTCCACGAGTTCCATTCCGCTATCACTACAGATTAGTGTTATTTTGCCTCTTCCAACTTGTTTTAAAACTTCTATTCATATACGGCGTAATATGATGGCACTGGAATTCAATGCCGTCTAGTTAGGTCCTTATAAATAAAATTTTAAACAATTCCATGAACTGATTTGGAGTTTTGAATGTATATCTTTGCGGACTACGAAATCTGTAATGATTGAGACTTGAGTATGGAAAAAATCTGGTGCGCGCTACACACGACTTTGACTTCACCTTTTTTAAAATAAATTTATCAATTTTATAATAATATTATGGTTCAAAAAAGTTGAAATAATTACATTCTGTTATGATAGAAACATATGTTCTAGATTGAATAATATAACAGTATAAAATGATGTACAACAATCGTCTAAGTTTATGTCCTTTTCGTAACTTTACATTATGTTCCACAACTTGGTATACAAAATAACATTTTTACTAAAATCTTCAGCTTTCCAACGGTATAATATACATCTATATTTCTATTTTTGTGTAATTACCTAAAAAATTATTTTTGTTCTTTTCTCCTTTAGTTGGTTGTCAAATTCGTTTAAATTATTTAAAAACGCGTTATTTTATAAATTCTAATAAGATGATATGTTTATTTTTTTTTAATTTGCAAAATCAAATATCGAAAATTTAAAATATCGGCATTTAAGCTCTGTCATACTATTTCAACCAGAATGAATTCTACATCATATTAAAGCCCATTAAAGTTTACTAAGATTTAGCGAGTTAAATCAAAATCGTTTAAGTAATTTTAGAGTAAATCCTTAAAAGGTACAAAAAATGTGTAGGTATGAAGTAGAAAAAAATTTGCATTAGAAAATTTCTAAGATCGCAATACTTTCCTTTACTATACTAGGCAAGTGAAAGTCTGCATTTCCATTTTTACAATAATTAATAAGGCTACAATTTATGACAAATTAAGATGGATTATCATATTTATTATATGTTTTGTACCAAGTTTAAAATTTATTAATACTACCTTTCGAATTCACCAATTCTTCAACTTCGACCAATTCGTTATTTTAAAAACATCAGGAACAACTGTTTTTATGATATAGAAAGTTGTACTATTAATTATCAATATATGATATATATTAAAAAAAAAACCCTCAAAACTTCCTATTTACAAAACTCATTTATATAATCATTATCCGACCTATTTGGACCTATGGCATTGAGTAGAAGGGGTCCACTAAACTATCAAACTCCTCCCGCATACAATCCTTGCAATCCAAAATTCTACGAAAAATCCTCAATGCTTCTTACTTTGTAACTAATAAGCTCATAAATAGAGACCTAAATATCCCACTGGTTGCAGACTAGGTTCCGCGATAGATACACCTCCTTTAATTCAAAACTACCTGCTTACTCAAACCCGCTTGTCTGTAATCTCTCACTCAACTACATCTATTCCCGATAATCCTCCAAGGCGCCTGAAAAGACGATGGTCACGAGCCCCACTTATAAAATAAACTTTAAAGTGTTACCACTGGGTACGCTTCTTCACGTGTCTATTCATGCTTATTATTGTAATTTATCCATTTTACTTATTGTATTTGTATATACAGTTGTAAAAAAAAAAAAAATATGTTAAAAAAAAATTAACATCATTTAAAAACTTTAACAAGGGAGGTAAGTGGACGACGTGCGTCGAGCGCAGTATTTTTTATTTATTTATTGGTTTGCTTAAATTATATTATTTCACAATCATTCTCGTTTTTATAATTATATTTTAACAAATATAAGGCCCATGACGAGGTTTAAAATAGAAGACTACTCAATGGAATTCAAGGTGACATCATAGGGAGATTATTGGGTATTTTGTCTCTCTTTCTCAGACGCGAAGTCAGCGTCTCCTGCAAAGCGCCACAAGGTTATTGAATGTCTGGACGAGAATTATTGAGACGTTGATTTCTATTCTGTGGATTCAATCTTTTCTTTCTGAGCGTACTCAAGCAGTTTATGTACCCAACGAACCTTTGCCTTCTTTCCTTACTCTTTCCTCAGGTGTAGCCCAAGGCTCGGGCATTACTCTAATACTTTTTAACACCTATACAGATGACCTTTCTAAATCAATCCATCGCTCCCACCACCTTTATGCGGACGACTTTCAGATTTATTTTACTTTTCCTCCTTCCGAATCATCAGTAGCATTTGCCAAAATTCAAGAAGACCTAGATAGGATCTGTGCCTGGGCCAATCTGAACGAGTTAAGGCTAAACGCTACAAAAAATCAGGCAATTATTATTGGATCTAATCCCCTCCTTACATTTTTATCTTTTCTTCCTACCTTACTCATGAATGAACAACCTATTATTTTCAGTTCCTGCCTAAAAACTTGGGTATTTTCATTGAGCAAACTCTATCTTGGAGACAACACATAGCCCAAATTTCCCGACGGATTCTCAAGTTATTCAATCGTTTCCGCCACTCGTAAGCTCCTCGTTATCTCACTGATTTTCCCCCACTTTGACTATGGATATATGGTATACGGTGGCCTCTCGTCGATGCTAGAGAAACGAGCAAAGTATATCATGAACTGTTTTTTAAGATTTGTCTTTGGCATCTCGAGACGATCTCACGTGCCAATCTTTACGAGTTAAAGTGGCTTTTTTCCCAAAACCGTAGACAATATTTCCTCGGATCATTCCTTTACCAAACCATCAACTCCCAGCACCCTCCCAACATACACGATCTTCTGAAGTTCAAACCATCAATCCATCTTCTTCCCCAGTCCACTCATAAGCTCCTCGTTATCTCACTGATTTTCCCCCACTTTGACTATGAATGTATGGTATACGGTGGCCTCTCGACGATGCTAGAGAAACGAGCAAAGTATATCATGAACTGTTTTTTAAATATTTGTCTTTGACACCTCGAGGCGATCTCACGTGCCAATCTTTACGAGTTAAAGTTGCTTTTCCCCCAAAACCGTAGACAATATTTCCTCGGATCATTCCTTCACCAAACCATCAACTCCCAGCACCCTCCCAACATACACGATCTTCTGAAGTTCAAACCATCAATCCATTCACAAAAAAATAGATCCCGATATTCCGACCTTTATATCCCTTCCTACAGAACTAAAACATATGAACGTTCCTTTCCATCCCGCTCCACCAGTTATTAGAATTCTCTCCCAACAAACATCCGTCGAGCAACCTCTCTCTCCAACCTTTTGTTCCAGTATCTTCTCACTTCCCATAATGACGCTAGCTGAATATAATCATTGCACTATTAGAAGGTAGTCAATACTTTTAGTTTTTTACAAGTGTTTAATTAAGTTGAAATAACTGAACTTTGGTTGTTGTTTTTTTGTGGATTTTCTTTTAGTTTCATCGAAAGAAATATTAAATATTACTTAATTATACTGTCACCAAATTCTCCAAAAGGGTACTAAAGGACATTTTTTTCGAAAATGATATTTTTACATATTTTTACATATTTTATTCTATTGGTTTAGTTTTATCTAAATCCGTCATCAGATTTTATCTAAAAAACATAGAAATCCTTTAAGAACGTATTTGAAAATTGCATTTAATTCCGAAACGTACTAAATCCACATTTCATTAAATTCCTAAAGGTACTAAAAACATTTCCATCCAAAACGTACTATATCCTCAGTAAACAGATAACTTTTCCATCTAAAACGTACTATATTTACTGTTATACAGCAGAAGCACCTAACCCCGTAATATATCACCGTAAAAGCGAGTTTAATCGACATTTTCTTTTAGAAAATCGTAAAAAGGTCCAAAATAGTATAAAGTGGCTCTTCTGGTTAACCGATTTTGATGAAAAATTTGCTGTAGCATCTCAGTCTTATAAGCTTCTAAAATATGAAATTTCAGTTTCAGACAACGTATCGTTTTCGAGCTTGACTAACCACACAGAGCATTTTCCGAGACTTGGTCATTTGTACTCACGGGGCCCTAAAACGTATATTTCCGTTCAAAACAGAAATACGAACATTTTCACGATCGCAATACTTTCCCTTACTATATATTACACACATATGCAGATATAATCTTAATGAGGCATGATTCATAGCTTAATCATTTACTGCTGGTTGAAGGATTCAAGGTTAAGCGGGCTGCGAGGATCTGTCATTAACTCAATGTTAACGGCTACTGGTGAAGGAGCAGAACTTGTCATAAAACATCAGAGACCTGTTCCAATTCATTTCTAGACTATCCTCGTTACCTTAAGGTATTATTAAGCTAATGTTAAGTTACTGGAATTTATTATTATACTAAAAAGGTACTACTTTATTTTTAAACTGTCCAGGAGCATAAGATAAATGATTAAGCAACCCAAAAGAGGAATACTGTCTATTCGGTGAGTCTTTTGAATGTATTTATTGGGAATTTTTGAATGATTTGAGACGCTAATTGCCAAAAGGTACTGTAGGTAGTGTTGAAAATTTTTTATTTTAATCGTTTAATTTTATCATGATCAAATTTGAATTGAATTGAAAGTCCTTTAAAAAGGCGTTTTTTCGAGTTCTTTCTAGAAGGTACTAAGTATGTTATAATATGTAAGGGTTATACAATATGTTCGAAGTGTTTTTTTCTGGTGATTCAAACAAAAACTTCAGATTCTAGTAAATATTTTTAATCAAGGATATTGGCTACTCCAACACTTACTAGACAAACGTTCTAATCTTCCACTTAACTACAAAAGGCTCATCTATCTAAGGACTATCATACGCCCTATATGGACTTACGGATAGAGCTTTGGGGCTCTACTAAACCATCAAATTCTTCCCATATCCAATCCCTCATCAATGCTCCTTACTTTGTAACGAATAAACTGATCCATAAAGACCTTAATGTTGTATATATAGCTGATTTGGCCCGGACCAGATATCATTCCTTTCATGACTAACTCAATTCCCACCCTAATCCTATAGTTTCAATCCTTTCTTCCACTTCAATTCCTAATAAACCTCCGAGGCTTCAGTAAAGAAGATGGCCCCATACGGTATGGTTCATAGTTAAGTCATTTACTGCTGTTTGAGAGATCCAAGGTGTATTTATGAATCCTTCATTAATTAGGTTCTGTTTTTCGTTTTTTTTTAAGGAATTAAAATTTATTTTAAACAATTACTTTTGAAAATTCAAAGATGAATATTCACCATAGGGATAGCTTACTAGGTTATTAAGGATGCTAATAATTGATAAAGTTTTTTTTTTTTTTAGAGTTGAAGTGTGGTGTGTTTTTGATCAATTCTTATTTCTAAAATTTCCTTGAACTTCCAACTCCCGAGGTAATGTCCTTTCCAGTGTCTCGTCTTCCAATAGCTATACTGTCATCTCATCCATGAATCCCACGTATTAGTCTACATCCCTAAAAAAACCTGACATCCTGGATATATTTATCACCTCTCAAATTTTCTCCTTCCAAACCATAATCAGATCACTGAACGACCTTTCATCAGATCATAGCTCGGTTTTGCTTTTCTTGCATTTAGTTTTTATCCTTAACTCCTTCCTCCTACATTGATCAAAGGACGAGTAAACTGGGACGAATTTCGACTGGACTTGGAAAGCAAATTGGACTTGAACACTCCACTCAAGACAAAAAATGATATGGATACAGCTGTAAAAAAAACTGACTGACCTCATAACATTAATGACACTCAAATACTGATCTACTATAGCACATTCAATTCTTAATAAAGGAAAAACGCGGAGCGGGATCGTGGTATAATACTCGATACCTGGCCGACAATACTAACTAACAAACAAAAATCAGAAATAAAGACATACAAAATTCAAAATTTACTCAGCTTTACAGAAAAACTACATTCGACAAATCATTATGGACAACCACGAAAAAAGTTCTTAAGTTCAAAGTCTGTAACCATTCACTCCTGACTGAAAACCAAACCTGGACAAAATCTGACGAAGATAAAGCCCAGATATTCGGACATCTTTACAAGACCTATACTCCACATCCAGATATTCTTAATCCCAATCACCTTGAAAGGATAGAAGAATACCTATCTATTCCCCTCCAAATAACCCTCCATTCTTCAGAAATATCCAATATCATTCACAGATTACCTGTTCGAAAAGCTCCTGGCCATGACCTAATTACTTCCCATACCTAAAAACATCTCCCCTATGGACTTACGGATAGAGCTTTGGGGCTCTAACTAAACTATCAAATTCTTCCCATATCCAATCCCTCCTCAATGCTCCTTACGTTGTCACAAATAAACTCATCTATAAAGTCCTTAATGTTCCATATGTTATTGTTTTAACCCGAACCAGATATCATTCCTTTCATGACAAACTCCATTCCCACTCTAATCCTCTTGTTTCCATCCTATCATCCTCTACGATTCCTGATAATCCTCCGAGGCGTGTGTAAAGAAGATGGCACCGAGACCTTCTAATTTAGAATATTTTAGAGTGCTGATACTGGGTAGCATCTCTACATGCATTTCATGTCAGTTTACTATGTCCATCACATTTAATTGATAAATATAATACAGTTGTAAATATCAATAAAGATATTTAAAATAAAAATAATGTTTTCTTCAATATAGATATCGTTCAATTGGTAATCTAGTTTTCTGATTCAATTTCATTTCTAATTCGATTATTGTTCCCACGTGCAAGTTTAGTAATGATCTCGATCTTGTCGGGGAAAAAAAAAAAAAAAAAAATCATTTTTACAGTAAATTCTTATTCACCTTAATTTTTTTCTTATTTGCCCAATGAGAATGATACACTTGCCAGACTTTATTTGTTTTTTTTCTGACTTATATCAACTTAATTGTAGAAATTAAAATGTCCCAGGTCATAAAAAAAGTAAGTACATTTTAATTTCTTTGACATGAAATGATATTAACGAATGCTGCTAGGTATACAGTTAGCATCCGATGTTAATGGTACAATTGGGCTTTTAGAATTGAAACAAAAAATCGTTTGCTTTACACCTTAGGTGTACATTGCTTCAACTGGAAGTACATTTAACCTATGCTTGATTTCCAGAAGCATTAAATAATTCAAAACTTTAATTCTGTCCATCGGCATTATTTATTTAAATTACTTTATTAAGAGTAAATATAATCCCACCTAATTACCTTTCCCTTCGTTGTAAACCTAAGACATCCTGCCATACAGTGTCCTTCAATAACATTCCGTTAGTTCCTGTTGAACAGATCCGATATCTAGGACTTCACCTTGACAAACGCCTTACTTGGAACGCTCATACAAGATTAAACGACAAAAAACTGGTCGACGTTTTCGGCTAGTCCAACACTTACTAGACAAACGTTCTAATCTTCCACTTAAATACAAAAGGCTCATCTTCATGACCTTCATACGGTCTTTATGGACGTAATGATTAGAGCCTTGGGGGTATACTAAACCATCAAATTCTTCCTGTATCCAACCCCTTCGTAAAATAATATATAAATCCTGATATATAAAATAATCCAAATCCTTCGTAAAATCACCAATGCTGCTTACGTTTTAACGAATATACTGATCCATAAAGACCTTCATGTTCCGTATGTTGCTGATATAACCCAAACCAGATATCATTCCTTTTATGAAAAACTCCATTCCTACTCTAATCCTCTTGTTTCGGTCCTTTCTTTCACTTAAATTCTTGATAATCCTCCAAGGCATCTGGAAAGGAGATGGCCCCGAGACCTTCTAATTTACAGTATTTTTAAAGTGCTTTCAATGGGAAGCTTCTCAACATGTTTTTCATACCTTTTTATATTTTACTCACGTTTAAAATTCCACTAAAGACTAGACATGACATTGATAAAGCTCTTGGAATACTGACTGACTCAATAACTAACAGTATAAAAGATTACACTTCATCCACACTCAACTTCAATAATACTCAACAGACTGTACTGCCACAGCACATTCGTATCTTATTAAGAGAAAAACGCAGAGCAAGTTCGAAGTGGCATAGGACTAGATATCCTTCAGATAAAACTAATTATACCAAATTGACCAACAAACTAAAATCAGAACTCAGGAAATTTAAAACTCAAACATTACTTAACATGACTGAAATCTCACTACCGCTGATAACTCACTATAGACGACCACCAAAAAGCTCCTGAAGTTCAAAGAGTTTAATCATCCTCTCCTGAATGAAACTAAATCCTGGACAATCACATCCTAAAACAACTTCCTCGAAAACCCTTCGTTTTCCATACCTATATATACAATGCCACTCTCAGATCCACTACTGCTTGGAAACATTCAATAGTAAAAATGATACAAAAACCCAATAAGCCTCCTGAACATCCGTCATCCTATCGTCCTATCTCCCTTATGCCCATTATGGGCAAACCCCTAGAAAAACTCCTTCTAAAACGCCTTTATCTTATCCTAGAAATGAATCTTCTTATCCCTGACCACCAGTTTGGATTTCGAACATCTCATTCTACAATACAACAATGTCACCGCGTGGTGGATGTAGTGTCCTCCACATTGGGGCGCGGAATTTACTGCACTAGAACCTTTCTTGATGTAGAACAAGCATTGGATTGAGTCTGGCACCAGGGACTGCTTTACAAACTCCGTCAATTCCTTATCCCTACATATTTCCTATTAATGCGTTCCTACCTTACTGGCAGAACCTTTAAGCATAAATTTTCCTACTCATCCACATTTTCCCCATCTGCTGGGGTGCCTCAAGGCAGTAAGTATCTTAGGTCCTATCCTCTACTCCCTTTATACAGCTGACATTCCACTCCATCCTCGCATTGCCCTCAACACATGTGTGTCTTATCCGTCCATAATGTTCCAACTACTGCATCCCAAACCCTTCAGTCCCACATCACAGCCATTGAAGAATGGAGCCAAAATTGGAGGATTAAAATAAATCCCACCAAATAACCTTTACCCTTCGGCGCAAACCTATGACATCCTGCCCAACAGTATCCTTCAATAACACCCCTTTTGTCCCGGTTGAACAAATCCAATACCTAGGTCTCCATCTTGACAAGCGCCTTACTTGGAATCCTCACACAAGACTGAAACGACAAGAAACTGCTCAAAGATATCGATTACTACAACACTTAATAGAAAAACGTTCAAATCTTCCAGTATATTGCAAAAGACTCATCTACATCACTATTATCAGACCTATTTGGACATATGGAATCGAGCTTTGTGGCTCTACGAAACCATCAAATTCCTCCCGCATCCAGTCCTTACAATCGAAAATCCTTCGCGAAATCCTGAAATCTCCTTATTTTGTAACATATCAACTCCTCCATAATGACCTATACATCCCATTTGTTGCAGACATAGCCCGTGATAGATACTCCTCTTTCCATTCTAAACTCCCTGCCCATACAAACCCACTTGTTCGTAATTTATCTTCCTCAGATATCCCTGATAACCCTCCAAGGCGACTGAAAAGAAGGTGGCCTCGGGACCTACCGTCTTAAAATAGTTAGTGAAGTGCTACCACTGGGTGGTTCTTTCTCAAGACATTTTCATGAATTTTTATTTTCATACTACATATTTACTTATTGTATTTTTTAGTACAGTTGTTAATTACTATAAATAAATTTTTAAAAAAATCCTGGACAAGATCAGATGACGAAAAATCCCAGACATTCGCTCAACATCTCTCCAAAATTTATAACCCTCATCCTGTTATCCTCAATTCTCATCACCTCGAATGTATTGAAGCAGAACTGATATTTCCCTCCAGATGAATCTTCCTCCTAAAGCGTTCCACCCATCTGAAATATCAAACATCATCCAGAGTTTACCATCCCGCAAAGCCCCTGGACATGATAATAACTTCCCATATCTTAAAACTACTTCTTCGAAAAGCCATCCTATACCTTATTTGCATCTATAATGCCGTTATCCGCTCAACATACTTTCCCACTTACTGGAAATTATCCATCATTGAAATGATACCCAAACCCAAAAAGCTTCCAGAATACCCATCCTGCTACCGCCCCATCTCTCTTATATGCATCATTGGTAACATCTTGGAAAAACTTCTGCTTAAACGCATATATCCCATCCTTAATTCAAATAACATTATCCCAGATCATCATTTTGGTTTCCGAACATCCCACTCCACTATCCAGCAATGCCATCGTGTGGTGGACGTTGTCTCACTGGACCGAGTGTGGCACCCAGGATTGCTTTACAAACTCCGTTAATTCCTCCCTCCTACGTACTTCCTCATTATCCAATCGTACCTCAAGGACAGATCCTTTAACGTAAACCACAATAGTTCCTATTCATCCCTATTTAATCAATATGCTGGTGTTCCTCAAGGCAGTATTCTAGGACCCATCCTTTACACAGTTTATACAGCTGATATCCCATCCCATCCTGACACTTTCCTTCCTACCTATGCTGAAGACACTTGTGTGTTATCAGTCAACAACGATATAACTATTGCCTCCCAAACTCTTCAATCCCAAATCAGAGATCTTGAAGTACGGTGTCAGAAATGGAGAATGAAAATAAATTCCACCAAATAACCTTTACCCTTCGTCGAAAACCTATGACATCCTGCCCAACAGTATCCTTCAATAACACCCCTCTTGTCCCGGTTGAACAGATCCGATATCTAGGACTGCACCTTGACAAAGGTCTTACTTGGAACCCTCAAACAAGAATGAAATGACAAGAAACTGCCCGACGTTTTCGACCACTTAAACCCTTACTGGACAAACGCTCAAACCTTCCATTTAAGTACAAAAGATTCATCTACATGAATATCATAAAACTAATATGGCATTAAGGAGTAGAAATTGGGACTCTGCTAAACCATCAAATTCATCTCTTCTCCAATCCTTACAATCAAAAATCCTTCGAAAAATCCTGACTGCTCCTTATTTTGTCAGAAATAAACTCATCCATAAAGCCTTTAATGTTTCCTATGTTGCTGACGGCCCGAACCAGGTACCACTCCTTTCATGACAAACTCCATTCCCACTCTAACCCATTAGTTTCAATCCTTGCTTCCTCTACAACCCCTGATAATCCTCCGAGGCGTCTAAAAAGAAGATGGCCCCGAGACCTTCTAGTATAGCATATTCTTTGGGGAGCTGACAATGGGTAGTATCCCTACATGTGAATCATGTCAATATATCTTGTATCACATTTACAAAATGTATTTTATTATACAGTTGTAAATACCAATAAATATATTTTTTTAAACAAAAAAAAAACTCACGTCTACTGGTTGTATTATAGTAAATTTCAATAAATAAATGCAAAAAAAAAAGAGTAAATATATCATAGATAATAACACTAACCTTCAAAGTAAGTATTGTTACCATAAATAATAAGTTTTTAATTACTTAGAAAGAATACTTTATATTTTGTTTGGTAAAAAAAAATAACAAAAATAAATAAATATTATGAGGGGGAAAAAAAAAGAAAAAACATCTCAAGCTTCAATAACTGTTTATAAATTTGAATCTATTGTCTTTTTTTTTTTTTAAATATTAAAGTAAAATATTGGAATCGTTCATGTTATCTGGAAGTTTGCTAAGCGGTGCATCGGGTCTTAGTCATTAGACACGTCACCTTGGATATAAGAAGAAAGATAATCACTGAGAAATACTTTTCCAGTCAAACGGCGTTCAACGTTAGCTTATGCAAGGCAGAACCGAACCGATCGACATGGCACTAATAGAGTGTGACTCATAAACAGGAGAAAACCTCGTCCCGAGCGGAAGCAGAAACATTATTTATCATTAAAATTATAAAAGCAATGAAATTTATATATATTTATCAAATACACCACACAAAAATAATTAATTATCATCGAAATTTCTTAATTTTTATTTTCACTTACTTATATATGAAATATAGAATAAGGGAAAGTATTGCGATTGTGAAAATTTTCGAATTCGAGTTTTCACTGGAAACACACGTTTAAAGGCCCTCTGAGTTCAAAAGACCAAGTCTGGTCTGTGTGTGTGGTAAGTCTTGCGCAAAAATTAAAAGTCGCACGAAACTAAAATTCTATATTTTAGAAGCGAATATACCTGGGATGTTATAGTAACTTTTCCATCGAAATCAGCCAAACAGAAGAGCCACTTTATACCATTTTGGATTTTTTTTACGATTTTCTCAAAAACGATTTTGATTAAACTCGCTATTTCGATGTAAAATTTAATATGATTTAATATCATATAGGTTTAATTCTGATTGAAATAGTCTGGCAGGGCTTAAATACCAATATTTTAAATTTTCATGCTCTAAATTACCTTACTTTTTGTGGATTTGAAAATTTTAACCATATCATCTTGATAGTATGCATTAAAAACGACTAAATAAAGAAGCTGAACGTTTTCGATCTATTCACTAAAGGAAAAAAGAGCAAACAAAAAACATGTTTTTATGTTGTGATATATCTTGGGGCAGTCATGAGCAAAGATGGTAAAATAGACCAGAAGGTCCTAAAACGAGTGATAAAGACCAATGAACTGCATAACTAGATATACAAAATCGGAAAAACATCAAGATAGTATAGATGCTAAAATTAGGATTTTTAAATCTGTTTTCCTTCCAGTATTTTTATATGGATCTAAAAGCTGGACAACCCTTGATAAATATGAAAGTGGGTGAAATGAGATTCCTCCGAAGAATAGTTGGCAAGACCAGAAGGGACTGTGTAAGAAATGACCGATGTGCGAGGATATGGGTGTACGATCAGTGCGTGACATCCTGGGAAAGCGGCAATTGAAGTGGTTCGGGCATGTCTGTCGAATGAATGATACCCGAAAGGCCAGGTGGTTTTTTGAAGCCAGACAGGAAGGAAGACGTCCTCGTGGCAGACCCAGGTGTATGTACACCGACTACATTAGGAAACTGGGTGCAGCAAGAGGACTCACCATCCTAGAGATGAAAAGAATTACAAGATACAGAGACCAATGAGCTCGATGGTTTTCCCTCCGAACAAGCCGCCGACTTCACGTAACTTGGATCCTAGGATACCTTTGTTACTGAAATGGGAATGAAGAAGAATATCTGCCAATCGGTGTTACTTTACACAGAGATACAACTTGTCTAACAGGTATCTAACAAGAAGGGAAAAATTACTGACATGCCTAATCCTTACTCTAAGTGGAGAGATCTGGACTACGACCAAGGTAACATATGCAGATTTTCAAAAGGACGATTTAATGACAACTATTTGGATCTTTCCTATCAACAGAAGGCGAAGAAAGAGGACCAACCAGGAGATTCACATCATCTATGGAGACAATAAACGATATTTTCCATTTGTTACGAGTCAGATTAAGATGGACTAGATTCAAAGGAAGCTGCAGAATGAAGTCATCCATGAACAAAGAAAGGTCGGAAGAAAGAGACTTCGGTAGGTTGACTCCGTGGCAGGAGAAGGGTAGCATTAGGTAGGGACTCCGGGCCTGGCTTATCCAGTGTTGTGAAGACACGAAAAGTAAGGAAGATTACGAACTTGCCAGTAAGCCTTTAGTCAGCTACAAATTTTATTAATGAAAAAAAAAAAACTAATGTATTTACTAAGGCAAACGAAATTTAGGTCATGTTTTCAGATCGCTCACTCAGGCCCAATTCTATGATAATATTTTAGCTGCAAACGTCCATTCTTATGACATTTACTCCGAAGACCAAGAATTGAGACCATGTTTGAAAAAAATCGTCATAAATTTGATTTTGATTTTAATATTTAGATGGGTATCCGATCCTAGAAATGAATCACGTAATTCCTGACCATCAGTTTGGATTTCGGACATCCCATTCTACAATTCAGCAATGTCACCGTATGGTGGATGTTATATCCTCCACATTGGAGCGCGGAATGTATTGCACGGGTGCTTTTCTCGACGTGGAACAAGCGTTTGACGAGTCTGGCACCCAGGACTCCTTTATAAACTCCGTCAATTCCTTCCCGCTACATACTCCCTGAAAATCCGTCCCTACCTTACTGATAGAACGTTAAAAGTAAATCATAATCTTTCCTATTCTTCCACATTTTCTCAGTCTGCAGGTGTACCTCAGGGTAGTATCCTAGGTCCCATCCTTTATACGGTATAAACAGCTGATATTTCACTCCATCCTAGCACTGTCCTCACAACTTACGCGGATGACACTTGTGTGTTATCCGTCCATAATGATCCAACCGCTGCATCCCAAACCCTTCAGTCCCACATCACAGCCATTGAGAAATGGTGTCAGAACTGGAGGATTAAAATAAATCCCACCAAATTACCTTTACCCTTCGTCGCAAACCGATGACCTCCTGCCCCACTGTATCCTTTAATAATACCCCACTCATACCTGTTGAACAAATCCGATACCTAGGACTCCATCTTGATAAACGTCTTACATGGAATCCTCACACGAGACTAAAATGACAAGAGACTGCCCGTAGATACCGATTACTACAACTCTTACTCGACAAACGTTCAAAACTTCCAGTTCATTACCAAAAGCTCCTTTATGTTACCGTCATCAGACCCATCTGGACATATGGAATCGAGCTTGGGGCTCTACTAAGCCATCTAATTCCTCCCGTTTCCAATCCTTACAATCCAAAATCCTTCGCAAAATCCTAAATGCTCCTTATTTCGTCACAAATAAAATAATCCATAACGACCTTAATATCCCATTTGTTACAGACCTTTCTCGTACCAGATATACCACTTTTAATTCCAAACATCCAGCCCATATAAACCCTCTTGTCCGCAACCTATCAACCCCACATATTCCTGACAACGCTCCTAGGCGATTGAAAGAAGATGGCCTCGGGATCTACTTACTTAAATAAACATCGAAGTTCTACCGCTGGGTAGTTTCTTCACAAGCCTTTCACGCCCTTTATTCTAATTCAACAGTTTTACTTATTGTATTTATGTTAATACAGTTCTAAAATTCAATAAAATATGAATAAAAAAAAAAATATTTAGATGGAGAGTAATGTAGGGCATTAGTAATTATTGCCTAAATATTTAAGGTTTAATTACTGCTGTTTAAGCTTGAATCAAAATTTCTTATAATCAATAATGGAATGCATAGTAAGAAAAATTATTGCAATCGTGAAAATTTTGGAATTCAAGTTCTCACAGGAAATACACATTTTAGGATCCTCTAAGCCCAAATGACTAAGTCCCACAAATAGGTCTTGAGAGTGTGTATGTGGTAAGTGTATCTCTAAAATGATAAGTTGTATAAACCTGAAATTTCATATTTTATAACCGTATATACCTTAGATGTTACAGCAAATTTTTCAACAAAATAGATGAACCTGAAGAGCCACTTTGTACTTGACGATTTTCTCAAAAACAACTCCAATGATTTTTATTAAACTCCCTTTATGGGTGAAAAAATAATCCGCTTCAATATTATGTTGGTTTCATGCTGATTTAAAAAGTCTGGCAGGGCTTAAATGCCAATATTTTAAATGTTCTCCCTCTAAAGTACTTTGAAAAAATGGTAAAATATACAAGTTGAACGAGTGTCATAACCAACTAAAGCATAAATGGAAAAACAGATATCCATACTATTCGGCTACCTAAGATTGTAGGATACTACAATAGAATATAATGTATCTATGATGACGCCAATGACTGTAGGGTAGAGGCGAATCACAAATAAAAAAAAAATTAAAACATGTATCTATTAGAACATAAAAATAGTAATATAGTTGTATAATATATCCCTCGGAAAGGTAAAGATTTTATAAAAAAAATGTTGTATCGTATACCAAGTTGTGGAAGGTAATGCAAAGTGACGAATAGGGTATAAGCGTAGGTGATTGTTATACATAACTATTTTATACTGATATTTAATCTAAAACATATTTTCCCAACGAAAAAATGCAATTCTTTAAACTTTTTTGGATTCTAGCGTTATAAAAGCTATATAACATATAGCTAAATATAAAAGTTCTTTAATCGATTTTAAAAAACAAGGGAATGAAAAATCGCGATCGGCATCATTTTTTAAATTTGAAACCCTTTCAGAGTTGAGAACTGTTAATTTTAGTTAACAGCTTCTGATATCTCCAATAGAGTAATTATTTGAGTCTCGATTCGGTTTCGATTCAAGGACGTTCAGTAATGATACGATGAGTATTGATGGGCATTCCGTTGACATCTCTAATATAACTCCCTCTTTAGAATAAAAAAAAGTAGGAGCAAGGCTCTTGAGAAATATTTTATCGTTGATTCTAAGAGTCATGATGTATATTTTTTTTTCCAGTACAAGAGATTGCCTCGCTTTATCTACTCCTAGTTCCGGTACTACATTGATGCCTGCAGTCAGCGAAATATAACTTCGAAGAATTCAATGTCGTTCATATAAGTTTATACAAAAGAATTTTATGAATGTAATAACATTATTTTTTTTATTTTTTATTATTTTTAAATAAAAGAACTGATCTATATTTTTCACTCAACAATCTTTTTTCTCTCCAACGTTTCAGCCTTTTGCCATTTTCAAGAATCCTACATTAATCTACCCAGTCAATTGCATACATAAAAATATATACACATTATAAAAAAATATACTATAGGTAAGAAGTAAAAAAGTAGATAATAACAAGCTGACGAGGCTGGTTTAAGTCTAAAGTATATTTTATTTATAATGTGACAATATATATATATATATATATATATATATATTATATAGGTATCCAATAGACAGGACAGATTAAAGTGGGATCCTTGAAAATGGCAAAAGGCTGAAACGTTGGAGAGAAAAAAAAAAAAAATAGATTGTTCAGTGAAAAATATAGATCACTTGTTTTATTTAAAAAGGACCTAAAAACCAATTTAATCACTGAAATAAATACATATATAATAAAAATTAATATTTTTGTATATGTGTTGGTTTTAGGATTTTTAGGATAGTAATGATTTTTCATAATAATATTAAATTTACGTCATTTCACAAATGAAAAAAATAAAATAAATAAATAATTCTAGAAATAAGTATAGAAAAAATAAACATATAGGTAATTTAATATACCATTGGAAGGCTGAACAATTATAAAAAAAAAAAAAAATTACATTACTTTTAAAGTCATCAATCAGTCAGAATTTGAGTAATTGCTGTAGATAACAATGTCTGTGGATCGAAAATATTGGTATGTAGAATCAGTTAGAAGCGTTTTTTACAAGCGACTTCAATAACAACTTCAGATTCTAGTAAATATTTTTAATCAATTATATGATTTGGTTATTTATTGAATTTGGTCAAGTTTCAACAGTTGAAGGACGACCCGAGCGCTTTGCTTCTTCCTTTTCGGAAGTATAAAATCATTAAATAACGAAAACAAATTTTTTTCTGTTATATTTTCAGTATACAAAATACTACTTAAATAAAAGGAATCTCAGTTGAAACTGATGCATGAAAGCACCTTAACTAATCCTTTTTTAGAATATGTAAACATTATTGACCTAGTAAACATGATTTTATATAAAAAAAAACTCTACAAACTTATTTAACAACCCGATAAATGTAAACTTATATAATGTCTTCCAAGTTGGGAGATTATAAAAAGTTTATGATGAACGCACCAGATTTTATTAAGTTTTTATTCATACATACTATTAATAAATTAAAAAAAAAAATAAAAGTATGATTTTTCTTTATTAAACCATAATCATTTTTTCGGTAGAATATTCTATAAAGTAATCAAGAAATGTATAAAGAAGAAATAATAAACAAAATATATAACAAATTAATTAAATTAAAAAAAATGCACAAAGCAAATGACTCGGTGATAAGACAATCAGGTGAGAACAGTCAAATCTCGCGATAAAATAAATTAAAATGACACAGGTACATCTAGTTCCAATTTATTTTTATTATTGCAGTGGGCCTCGTAAAAAAAGAAAATAAATAAACAATATAAAAAATAACATTTGTATGGCCATACGCCGTTCTCACACAATAACTATAAAAAAACATATACCTGATATTGCATTATTAATGCGAATTGCAATGAAATGGTTATTAACAAAACCGCAGTAAAATTATAAAATATAAACAAATATCAGATAAATGAAAAAAAATGCCTTCCAACTCCCGACCCTTTTCTTACGCCCACGTACGTTTATAAAGTCCCTACGGAATTAAAAATAAGGTTCTGATTTATTAATACTTATCAAAGATACGGCCTTAAGAAAAAAATTATCCTGAGCAATGAAAGAAAAAAACAACAACAAATATTTAAATCTTGAATTCATAGTTCAAAAATCCATGAAACGATTGCAAACATTTAGTTGCATAATTTTGTTTTAGATACTTATTAAAGAAATAAAATGAATAAATAATAATAATTAAATGCAAAAAAATAACGAAATGTTTGTTTATACCGATTAAATAAATATTCATGAAGGAGTTGATGACCGAGTAAATGCCCGATTAACCGGTACAAAAACATAAACAAGAATCAAATCATATATGCATAATAAATTACGTAGGTATACGTAATTAAATGCAATTGATACAAATGTATTCATATTATAGTAAGAAGTGTTCTGTTTTTATAGTAACGAGTAATTATATTTTTATTTATTTTCATTATATGGTTCCGAAAGCATTTTATGGTCCATTATTTGTATCAAAACAAACGATTGAGACTTTGAGTATACTTAATACTTAAGATTATACTTAACAATATATGTGTGTGTGTATATATATGTATGTATTATTATATATATATATATATATATATATATATATATATATATATATATATATATATATATATATATATAATTAATTATTATTTTATTAATTTTAAGTGTCTTCATCTATAGACTAAGCAGCGTACATGTTTGTAAATAAAAATTAATTTAAAAAAAGAAATTTTAGGATGAAGACACGCCTAAGAATGTGATTTCAACGCCACTCGGGAAGGTGACCGGTGCCTTGTCTCCACTTTGTTTACCATGTAGTAAATAATTAGAAAAAATATATCTTAAGTGAAATATATAAAATAATAGGAATCCCTTTAAAGACAAATAAATACGTAAACTATTAAAATGACTGAAATTATATTCAATCCATACTTCAATCCTAAATTCGCCTTCAAAATATTATTTAAAGATCTTACTTCTGATTAAAATAATAATATTTTTTGGAAATATATAAATATGTAAAGATGTGAATATATGTATGTGTGCGTGTGTGTTTTTGCGTAATTTGTCGACTATTTTCAAAACTAAAAACTTATTTAAAAATTAAAATTTATTATTAAAGAAACAAAAAAATCCAAACGGTAGTTTCCTATTCAAAATAAGGCGGATAACTAAAAATACATAGTAAACGCGAACAATCGAATGAGAACCTTGAAAAAAAATCTATGATTAAATAATCAATTTTACAAAAGCTGACTAACCTGTGAGCACTGCAAAAAGAAGTGCACTTATTCCAAACATTTTAGACGATGAAGATCATAAGGAATGAAGGAATGTCAAAGCAGAGACCTGAAGGAAGCACTGCCAGGAGTTGACTAAGGCCTCAGGGTCCTCCCCTCTCCGCCGCTAACTCGTCCCCACTCCCGTAATATATTCTCGTCCCCACCATAAATATTCTAAATTACGTATTTTTACGAAATTTTTTTCTTTAATCAGCGCTTGATAATTGACCAGAATAAAAAAAAAAAAAAAAATGTGAGCGACGCAATTTTACTCACCTCCCTTCGAGAAACTTTTTTTTTAAAGTATACCGTAAAATGCGGTGAATAGGAACACTCTACGGAATCTTGAGCGACATAACAATTTGTTTTTGTCTCAATTAATTGAAGAATACATAAAATCTTAGATCCACATCCCCTCTATTACATATATGCAGGGTGTGTGTTTTTAAAAAAAATTAAATAAAATGAATATGTATATATATATATATATATATATATATATATATATATATATATATATATATATATCATATATGTATATATATTACTGTTTCCATTTACCCGTAAGTAGTAAAAGTAGCCCAGATCAAGTATCTGGGATCACTGGTAACACAAGACAACGTACCTGAAGTCGAAGTCAAGAAAATAATATTGATAGCTAATAAGTGCTACTTTGCCCTTCGCAAGGAATTCACCTTCTATCCCGGCCGAACAACTACATTTGTACAAAGCATTAATTAAGCAGCCTTGCTGTACGCATCGGAAACATGGACGATAACAAAAAGAATCGAACAAGACCTCCTAATCTTCGAGAGGAAAATTCTTCTAAGAATATTTAGAGAAGTACAGATCGGAGGAAACTGAAGAAGCAGGACAAATGCTGAAATGTATTCAATGTTTGATGATCAAGATGTCATTCTGAGGATGAAGCTCGGAAGACTTAGATGGGCTGGCCACGTTGCAAGGATGGAGGATGAAGCGATACCTAAAAAGATCCAGAACGTTCCTCTCTACGGCAAGAGAAAAAGAGGGAGACCAAAACTTAGATGGTCGGACGGTGTGACGAAGGATTCCAGAGATGTCCTGGGAGTCGGGACCTGGATGATGGCCGCACAGAACAGAGATGACTGGAGGAAGTTGGTGGAGGAGACCAAGACTCGCCACCCCGTTGTAGCACCGCAACAGTTAGTAGTTAGTTAGGAGTGAATAGGAACGACATTGAAAATGTTATTGTGTTTCCATTTACAACAGGTGGGGTAAATGAGAACAGTTTAAAATGCTCATTAAATTACTTTTTATATTTGAAATATTTAAAAAATTGAAATTATGTCACTTATGTTCTAAAAAAGGTCACTTTATTCACTTACCATATATGCTAGAAATTAGGTCTCTTATATTATAAAAATGTTCTAAAGCATCACGCTCCTCTACGAAGAAGAAGGAATGTCAATAAATGGTGTATGCATTTAGATCATTGATAAATGAAACAGAACCTAAAAATCTGGTAGATTTATTAGATCCGATTCGCTCTTCCAACTTCAATATAACTTCACTAGGGCTAAAATAAGCATTCTCTTGAGTTGGGACAAACCTCTAAGTTTGCTTGATTCTTTTTTAAACAAACGTTTTTTTTAACAAACCAGTGTATCCTCCATCATCAGGTTCTAAATCCTTACAAACATAAAGTCTAAAATTCTCAGGTATTTTTTCAAATACTTTAATTAGTAAAAATTCGCCAACTGAAATGTCATAATTTGTGGATGATAATCCAAAAAGAGTCCTCTCAAGTGTTATGGCCTTCTTGCTAGTTGAAGGGGCATCAATGTCTTCGTTTTGGGATTCATAATCTGAAACTCCTACACTTTTCCCAGTTGCTTTTTTCCTTTTAGGCTTCAGTTCATCACAATGACGAAGGGTCTTAAACACGTGCTAGGAGCTTTCGTCAATCGCTTGCGCAGAAATTTGGTCAATCGAGTCTTGATCATTATAATTTTCAGTAGATGGCAGCATGTTCCCAGTGTTCCCATTAATCCTACACTCCAGAAAATGATGCCATAACCTAAAAAAACCTGTTGCTAAGAAACAGTTGCAAACAATATATTGAGCAAGGAATTTTATGGAAGAAAACAACTTGAAGAACAGTAAACAGATACAAAGTTTACTACAAGGTAGATAAGTATAGATACAAAGGTAAAGTTTGTGGAAAGGAAAAACTTCGTAGAAACTAGTAATTTTTCACAGGTTGAACTAATAATTCAAAAGTATTACCAACACAACAACACCATACAATCGTATTATTAACTGTATATCGTATTATTATTAATTGGTGGTAAACCAATAATACCAAAATTAATTCATATGTATATTTTTTTTTCTATTTTTTTTTTTTTTTTTTTTTTTTTTTTTTTTTTTTTTTTTTTTTTTTTTTTTGGCAGGGGAAAAATCATTCATTAGACGAAGTACAACAATCAAGTCAACCATACTAAATAATGCATCTGCCCCATCCTTTTCCATTCTTTCTTAACCAATGCCACTTTCTTCCAGGTTGTCCCTCCGCAGCTCTTCTTCATCTCCTTGTCCCAGTCTGTCGGTGGACGTCCTCGTTTCCTTGTGTACTCTCTTGGGTACCAATCCATAAGCTGCCTGATCCATGTTATAATATTTCTCCTGATGTCATGTCCAGTGCAGGTCACTTCCTTAGATGGACTTTTTCCACAATATCTGGGAGATCGGTCCTTGATATTATCTACTTATTTGATATTTGATCTTGATCTGAGATATTCCGAGAAGGTATCGCTTCGTTCCTTTGACGTTCCTCTCAACTTGTTGGTCTGTATGTGTTAAGGTAGTCGAAAACGGTGCCATGCATTTTTACAATGATCTCAAAAATCTCTCTGAGGATTATGATTTAACTCAATATATTGATGTATATTCAAATGGGCTTTGATACCATTTTACCTTTATCCTCATTGAAACAATCCTCAGGTTTGAAAAGGCGATTTTTAAATTTTCTTTCTCTAAACTACCTTTGATTTTATAGATTCGAAAAAATTAACTATATTAACTTTTGAGCATTGATAAAAAACTTGTAAATATATAAGTTGAACGAATTTGAAGTCCAACTAAAAGTGAAAAGTGCAAAAATATTTTGTATGATTTTTTTGAGTTTTTTAACATAAGGAAAGTAATATAGATGAATAATCTACCTTTGGAAAAGGCAAAGAAGTGAAGTATGTGTCATCGTGAGACATTCGAAAAAATGGTTTCATTAGATAACCTAATGTGCATATTATGATATCCAGCCTTTATGTTATGAAAACATTTAGTTTTAGATTAAACAATATAACAACAGAAGTTATATCCAACAAACTTTCTTTTTTTTTTTATTTTACTACTAATTTATTATAATATACAACTGTATTATATAAACAAAATAAGTAAATAAGTTAAGGTGAAGAAAAGTCTCGAAAATGCCTTGAGAAAGAACTACCCAGTGGTAATACTTCATTAACTATTTTAAGGCAGTATGTCCCGAGGCCACCTTCTTTTCAATCGTCGTATCTAAGGAACAAAGATTACGGACAACTGATTTTGTGTGGGCAGGAAGTTTGGAATGAAAAGAGGTATATTTATCACGGGCGAGGTCTGCAATAAATGGAATGTTGAGGGAATTATGGAGGAGTTGATATGTGACAAAATAAGGGGCATTCAGGATTTTGCGAAGGATTGGAAGCAGGAGGAATTAGATAGTTTAGGGGAGCCCATGGCTGAGTGGCTAGCGCGCTAGTCTCTCATGCTAGAGGTCCTGAGTTCGAATACCAGTCCCGGCGGGGCTCTTACGAGGATAAAATTAAATGGGGATTCACTCACAGCCTCTCCCCCGGGTATATGAGACCCGTCAGCCAAATGGTGGCCACTCACAAAAATAGGCGTAAGGAGTGATGACCATACCCTGTAAAATCTCATCGTGAATCGTGAGTATGATCCCTCAGGGGATTACACCACGAGGCCAAGAGCCTACACAGCCTGTCGCGCCAGATAAAAAAAAAGAATAGAATAGAATATAGGTCTGATAATAGTGAATAGAGTATTTTTTTTTTTTTTTGTAATAAACTGGAAGTTTTGAACTTTTGTCTAGTAAGTGTTGTAGTAATCGGTATCTTCGCACAGTATCTTGTCCTTTCATTCTTTTGTGAGGATTCCAACTAAGACACTTGTCAAGATAGAGCCCTGGGTGTCGGATTTGTTCTACAGGAGTAAGTGTGATGTTATTAAAGGAACTGGAGGGCAGGAAGTCAGCGGTTTGCAACGAAGGCAAAGGTAATTTGGCGGGATTTATTTTAATCCTCCAATTTTCACACCATTCTTCAAAGGCTGTAATGTGGGACTGAAGGGTTTGGGATGCAGTAGTTGGATAATTATGGACGGATAAGACACACGTGTCATCAGCGTGAGTGTTAAGGACAGTGCGAGGTTTTTCGACAGTAGTTTAGTACAAAACAGTATCTCCGTACAGACAGTATCTTCTCATTTTAATACAAAGTGTTTGATTTGTATATATTTTATTATTATGTACAGTTTTAATTTTATTTGCCTATACATGACATATATAGTATGGCAAAGTATTGCGGTCTTGAAAATTTTCGAAATAACTGAGGTCTGTTTTGTCGTTTGCCTAGCACGAATGCGAAAAGTCGCACGATAATAAATTTCCATATTTATGACAAATATATATGGGGGATGTTACAGCAGCTATATCGGAAAAATTTATTGACTAGAAGTGTCACTTTATTCATCTGATCATAAATTTTACATGCATTTTTAATCTTTTTACGATGTTCTAAAAAACGGCCATAACGATTCTGATTAAACTGGACATATCGACGTGAAATATAATGGGCTTTGATATCACACACGTGCCATTATAATTAAAATATTCTATCAGGGCTTAATTGCCGAATATATACATTTCTTTTTAAGTACTTTTAGTTTTTTTAGTTCGAAAACATTAACCATTTCATATTGTTTTAATTAAAAAGTTGATTTCGAAAAGGTACTTAAGGACATTTTTTACGAAATTGATTATTTTAAATATTTGCATTCTCATAATTTAGTTTTATATTAATCTTCTGTTTATATTCTAGATAAAATCATATCTAATGAAAACTCAAATTCATTAAAAACGCGATTTAAAAATGCAATTATTTTCTAAAGGTGCCAAATAACACATTTAGCTTCGTTCCAAATCATGCTAAAATGTTTCATTTCATAACTTTAATATGATGTTGTTAATATAGTAAGAAAACTATTCTAGATTCAAATGCGAAAATAATAAATCACAGTTTAATAATATATAGTAATGGGAGATTTTTGCACTTCCTATAAAAGTTCCTAGAATGGATGTAGTACCTTTTGGGAATCAATGTCTCAACTGGTTAAAAAGTTGGTCAATATGCAATATGAAAGAATTTCATTACCAACTAAAGGAGAATGGATACGGAATTAGGTGAGGTCATTTATAGATTTTTAAGGTAGGAATGAGATTCGTAAGGAGCGATATTAGGGGCATATCAAGGGGTTTGATTTCGGAGATACAGAACGCCATCAAACTGGTAAGGTCTGTGACATTGGAAGGAAAAGGGATATAGAAGATTGTAGTGGATAAGGATTTTAAGGTTTGATTATATTTTGAGGAATGGATTGAGGATGTTGAGGTATATTTTGTAGTTCCAGCAGGGCCTCGGCTTCTCTACTTTGGTTCCCACCTCCAAGAAAGTGAGCAAATGATACATTGGCATCAATAGTTTGAGAGGGTTCTCTTCTAGTTCTTGCTTGTCTAGCTGTTTCATACGGTGCTTGAGGTTTTTGAAACCTGATCCTTAGTTCCTTACAGATTCGGCATCCTTTGTAGTTGGCCGGGTGGTCCTTGAGACAATGAGCACATACAGCGGGTATTGACTTTGGTTTTGTACATTCCAGAGACCTATGCTGTTCACCGCATTTCACGCAGCGAGGTGTGTGACGACAGTAAGTTTTGGTATGAACATACGCCTGGCAATTGTAACGCTGAACAATTTCTCTCTTTGTGAAAGGTTTCTCAAATTTTACACGTGTATAGTACAGTCTTTTTAGATCATAATTATTTTTTACCCCTGTCAACGAAGAATAGACTAAGTTGAACTCTATCTTTTAAGACATTGGTGACTTGAGGCACCTTGTTACCTTTCTCCATCAGTCCTTCTTTAAATGCGTAAACTGGTGTCGAGGGATGTATCTGATCCCTACTCTGACAGCTCTTTCTTGGCGTAGCTGATAGGTATGGAAATCCGCTTTGGCATCAGTTAGATATTTCATTGTTTTCCTATATGTCTCGGCGGTAGTCGGGGATATTTTATTTTCATTCATTCTACTCACACAGTAGTAGCTGATAGAATCGATAATGTTGTTCATTTTCGCTCACAACGGAAATTTTTAATATTTTGACGAATATCGGAGGAGGCCATGGTTCACTGGATATAGGAGCAGATTCCATGTTTTATTTTTTATTATGTAGGATCTATAAAAGGTGAAAAACAAAGATGCGTCAGTCATCCCTTATGACGATGTGCGACTCTGTGGTTCACATTCTCTTTTAGTACCCGAATGGTACTAGATTCAATCTTTTATTAGTAACTCGGCGGATCTTTGTTTAATGGGAGACGAGATTGAACCACTAGAACTAAATCTTTTAGTTGAAGTTTTGGAGGACATTATTTGATGAAAATATTGCATCTTATGTGAAGAAGATAATTAAATAATAACCAGATGGAGAAGGAAAAACAATAAATAAAAAAAAAATATAAGCCAGCCTAGCCTTGCCGAGCTATTGGCAATCAGCTAATATGAAGAAGTGACCCAGCACTTTCACAGCTTACCGTGGTTTTCTCTAATATTTAGTGTTATTGTTATCCTGAAGTATGGTGATGTCTTCAAAACTGAGCTGAAGTGAATTCCAACTGAAAAAAAGCAAGAAATCCGAGAACCGATTTGAAATGTGACTGTTTACTAATGCGCATGCGAAGAACTAATCTAAAAGTAGAAACAATAAATAATAGTGTTGGTTTATGGATTATAACAACTTTTCATTTATTTTAAGAGCTTTCTTACGATTTGGTGTGTCTTATTTTTTAAAAAAATCTTGAATACTCTATAGAAGAATATAGATTAGATTAGAAGAATATAGATATAGTGCACGGTGCCAACACTGAATCAACATAACCTGTCTCATCACAACATTGTATAGACTTACAACATTTTATCATCTTGTACGACATTTTTTATTCCATGTTACTTTTCTAAAATCTTGCGCTTTCCAGCAGTATATTATACGTCTATACTACTACTTATATTTCAGGGTTAATTTTTTGAAGACTTGATAACAAAAAATTTAGTCCATTGAAAAACATAATTGCAACGTACTTCACTTATAAACCTTCCGGAAAGGATGCCCTAAATGATAATGAAAACCGTACTAAAATCCGTAGCGTGTTTAAAATTATTTTTTGGAAACAATGAAATGCATCATCATCTTATATGTATAGGGGAGGGGAGTTGTCAACTATATAGAGCCCAATTTACTGGTCTCCGAGTACAGGGTTCGAATCCCGGCTGTGGCAGACCCAGTCTCTGTAAAGTGGCCCATGCCCAATAATGGGTAAAAACCTGGCGGCTGAGTGTGATCTCTGCCTAATAGGCGTAGAAACAGTTCGAATCTCTCTCTATATGAACTGATATAGATGTACTCTATATCTATATATATATTTGTGTGTGTGTGTGTGTGTGTGTGGAGTGGTACGAGAGAGAGAGAGAGAAGAGAGAGAGAGAGATTAGATTTTTATTGTCTTTGGGCCTAAGGTCCTTTCTTACAGAAAAAATAATGATTTTTACACTTAAATTTGTGCCAATTACGATTAATATGATATACACATATAACATTTTTTTTTTAAATAAACTTAAAACAAAAATATTTTTAATTATACAATTAAGAGAAAATAAACACTGAAGGAAAAGATTAAGGAAAAAAAACAGAGAAAGAGATTGATCTCTTCATTGTCTTACGTCAGAGGTCCTTTCTTACAGACAAGATTATAAACTTTTCTCATATAAATGAGCCAGTTACAGTAGAATTACATTACTTATCTAATAATATTTTATAATGTTTATAGTTAAATACGTATAGAGAAATTATTACATTTTTTGTTGTTTTTTTCAAATTTTATATATATGGGTCAATACATTCGAAATCGTCCAGACCTGTGGAATGCTAACAGAATAATAAATAAAATGAAGTAAATATAATGAAAGAGCTGTCAGAGTTGGGATCAGATACATCCCTCGACACCAGTTTCTATTATTGTGGAAATAATAGAATAATTTGAATAAGAGAGTCGGTGGAGAAAAGGCATTTCAAGCTGAGCAGGGCCGATAAGGAGTCTGTGCAAATAATCCTGGTTGTTTTAGTAGGGTGAATAACATTTAAACTTTTATAAATTCCTAGTTCTGCGGTATAGTTGCTACAGAGTGGAGAAAGGGAAAATAGATGTTGTCTGCGCTCACACACGACCGATGCTCCCACACCTAAGGAACTCTTAGAGCCATCAGTATATACATAATCAGCAACACCGAGTCTATCTTGAAGTTTTTGAAATTCCTGCTTGTATATGTATGGAAATGTATTTTGTTTCAGTAATTTGGTAAGGGAAAGACAGATGTTCGGAGAGGGAAATTGCCAAGGATAAGTTGGAGATGTTTCTATTGTAAGGGAAGAAGGAAATTCGAGGTTAAGCTCGATCAGAAATTTAGAAATTCGGACTATAAAGGATGGTCTTTTGGATAAGAAGATCTGTTGTTGGGTGAGAAATGGTAAAACCGTGGTCATTAAGCCAGCCACTGACGTTATCTAAAGCCGATTGCATCTTGTCTTGTAAATCTGGCAGCTGTTTCCCTGCAGTATACAGTACAAGATTGTCCGCGTAAAGCATACTCTTGACCGGAAAGTTGATTACTCTTAACACCTAATTAAAAGAGATACAAAGAAGAGTTGCACTCAAGACGCAGCCCTGAGGCACACCATTTTCTTGTTCATATTCCCGAGAAAACACATCACGGAGTCTAACACTGAATCATCTATCTGTGAGAAAGTTAGAGATTTAAAGCAACGATATGCCCATTGATACCCATTCTAACCAAAGTATCGACGATGAGCCTTCTCCAAGTCCTGTCAAATGCATTTTCGATGTCAATAAAAACAGCCAAGAGTTTTTCTTTTTGTTCGAAAGCACCTAATATGTCGCATTCCAGGCGAACCAGGTTGTCTCTTGTGCTTCTTCCTTTTCGAAAACCACTCTGCCATACTGGAAGAACATTTTTTAATTCGAGAAACCACAGCAAACGATTGCTTATGAGTTTCTCCAAGAGTTTACACATAGAAGAGGTGAGAGAGATAAGGGCGATAGCTATTAACATTTATCGGGTCTTTATCTTTCTTGAGTATAGGAATCGTAATTGCTTTTTTCCATATATTTGGAAAACGTTCGGATAAAAATAGAGTATTTAAAACCTGAGGATTACTGATTTATTGTAAAAACTTAGATGTTTAATCATAATAATACATATCTGATCTGGACCGGGAGAGGAATTTTTTCTGGAGTTCAAAGCTGTAAGAAATTCTGTCATTGAAAAGGAGTGATTTAGGGGATCTGATGGATCATATGGAATGTTAAAGGGATGGATTCAATCGATTGCTTTATACTAAGAAAGTGAGCAGAGAAGTTAGCGGTGGAAGAGGTGGAATAGAAGTGGTTAGCTAACACTTATAAAGTTACAGGATCAATTCGATACAGCCCGTGGGTTTCCAGACACGTTATTTGGGGTGAAAATCCAAATCCCAATTCGCCTACTTTTTATGGCTTTGGCGCATTCTTCGTTCCACCAGGGTACAGGAGGGCGAGAGCCATGGATGTGCACTGTCGTTTGTGGATGTGTGTGGAATAGCAATATGTTCCGCGGTAAGCAGTCTGGTATTAACATTTGATATAAGTCTGTCAGAGACAGTTTCGAATAAGTCGATGTCAGTAAGTTTCTTTCTCTCTGTAAGCTTTCTCTTGATACAGAGCCCAATCTGCCTTTTTAGTCAGCCATTTGTTGGGTCTGCTAAGAGTAGGACCTTTATTGAGAGTTTTGATGATTATGGGGAAATGATCACTACCGTGTGTATCATCTAATGTGTACCATTGAGTTGTTGCTTGTAACTGAGGGCTTGTGATTGTGAGATCAATAGCAGAGAGTTTGCCGGATCGGGTGCAGAGGTGTGTGTTATAGATATGGTTATTAATGGTGTTCAGATGACAAGTATCTAGGAAGGCTTGGACCAATTTACCCCGTTCGTCTAAGCTGTCACTACCCCATAATGAACTGTGCGCGTTGAAATCTCCTGCTAAGATCACTGGCGATGGCAAAGAATCCACAAAGTCTTTCAGTTCCTGGACGTAAAAGGGTCGACCAGGTGGTAGGTAGATGGAGCATAACGTAAAAGGGCCCGTTTGAGAAATAATTCGGATTGATATGACTTGTAGCTGAGAGTTATTATTAATATTAGAAAAAGGAACACCGTCTTTAATGAATATACACACTGTTCCGCAAGCAATTTGTCCACCCAAGTAATCCTATTTGTCTGGTAGGTTTCAGGTGGGTTTCCTGAATGCAGGCGACAGAGCAATTATAGTGCCCCAGTGAGTATTTCAGCTCGTCCTGCTGATGAATTGACTTGAAACTGACAGACCATTGATATTCCATTGTAGTATATTCATGTAATACAAAAACAAATATCTACATCCTCCAATAATGATAGAAGAAGGGAGTAAAAAGAGAAACAAACTGATAAATCTAAGTATATGAGAAGTGAGATAAAGAAAAGATGATTGACGACGAAAATTTTTGAAAAATAGAGAGATCTATTGGGTTGATGCAAAATTAATGCAGGTTTTTAGTAGGTATTGTAAATACGCCATATCTTTACTTTAACCATATATATTTAATCAAAATAATTTCCATCTGAATCAATGCACTTTTGCCAACGTTCAACAAGCTTTCTTATTCCACCAGAAAAAAAAATCCGAATCCCTGGACTCAATGAAATCACGAAAAGAATTTTTAATGTCGTCCTGGTTTTGAAAATTTTTCTCCCTCAAAAAGTTGTCCAGATGCCTGAAAAAGTGGAAGTCTGTAGGAGAGAGGTCAGGTGAATAAGGCGGATGTTGGAGAACTTCGTAGCCCAACTCGTGCAGTCGTCGAAGCGTTGGTTGTGCAACGTGTGGTCTGGCGTTATCGTGGAGCAGGATCGGCCCCTTCCGATTCATCAATGCTGGGCAAAGACGTTGCAATTTTTGAGTTCCGAGTTCCGCCGCCATTTCTCGTGTGGTTTTGGTTGGGTCTTCTTCCACTTTTGACCTCAGCTGGTCGTTGTCCAGAGCAAGATGACGGCCCCGACCTTCCTTGTCTTCGAGGTCGAAATCTCCTCTGCGAAACTTCTGGAACCAACGCTGCACCGTGCACTCATTAATAGCCCCCTGACCCCACACTTCATTAATATTACGAGCCGTTTGCGTAGCGCTGCGCCCTAATTTAAATTCGTAAAAATAAATTTGACGAAAATCGCACTTTGACATTTTCGATTCAAGACCTTTGAACACACTGAACAAAACGATTTTACTAAACAAATTCATGGTGAAAGAGAGGGTATTAGATAAGGTTTGTTTTGGTATAATAATGATCAATGTTAGGATTAGCTTTGTTTACACAATTGGAATTAAGATATTGCAATAGAGGAAACCTGCATTAATTTTGCATCAACCCAATATTACATTGAAGCGGGAAAGTGTTGAAAGAATAAGAATCAAATGCAAGGAGAATGTCAGCCATTGTATAAATATTATTAAATATAAACGTAGTTATAAAATAAGGGTATTCTGTAACTAATGATATAGTGTTCGGGGGAGCATTAGTGAAAATAAACACACAAACATACATATAAATATATTCATATCCGCATACTTATATGCACATATATAAATCCACAGACACACACATACATACATATACACAATTAGACACATACGCGCACACACATACACACACAGATATATAAATTTATGTATAGCATTTCCAAGTCAATTGTAACCTTTTCCAAGTCAAATGTAACTTTTTCTTCACTTCTAGCCTTAAATATTCCGTTTTATTTATTTATTTATTGAAAAATAATTAGTTTAATTATAATTATGACTTTTTTAATAATTTTGGCATATCCTATCGCTATTTTTTTTTTGTTTTTTAGATATTTGATATCAAGTTCTGTTTTTTACGAACTAATATTTAAAAAAATTAACTATTGTCTATTAAGTTTTAAGATAGTTGTTGATTTTGAATTTTTAGAGGGGAGGGATACTTTTTGGGAATAATTAATGTGTTTTCGGGTATTATAATTACGTTTTTCGAGATGTATTATTTATCGCTCGCGTGCATATTGACTCGCATTTACTTTTAATGTTTTTTATTGATATAGGGATTAATTAATGTGCTTTCGGGTGGTTATGATTACGTTTTTCGAGCGGTATTTTTTATCGCCCTCTTTTATTTTAACTAAAATTTACTTTTTATTTTTTTTATTGATATAGGGATTAATTATTGTGCTTTCGGGTGGTTATGATTAAGTTTTTTGAGCTCTATCTTTTATCGCTCATGCGTATTTCAATTCGCATTTACTTTTAATCTTTTTTATTGATATAGGGATTAATTAATGAGCTTTCGGGTGGTTATGATTACATTTTTCGAGCTGTATTTTTTATCGCTCATGGGTATTTCAACTCGCATTTACTTTTAATGTTTTTTATTGATATAGGGATTAATTAATGTGCTTTCGGGTGGTTATGATTACGTTTTCGAGCGGTATTTTTTATCGCCCTCGTTTATTTTAACTAAAATTTACTTTTTATTTTTTTTATTGATATAGGGATTAATTATTGTGCTTTCGGGTGGTTATGATTAAGTTTTTTGATCTCTATCTTTTATCGCTCATGCGTATTTCAATTCGCATTTACTTTTAATCTTTTTTATTGATATAGGGATTAATTAATGTGCTTTCGGGTGGTTATGATTACGTTTTTTGAGCTCTATCTTTTATCGCTCATGCGTATTTCAACTCGCATTTACTTTTAATGTTTTTTATTGATATATAGGTTAGTAATTTTCTTTCCGGGTGTTGTAATTACGTTTTTTGAGCTGTATTTACTGTCGCTTGTTCGCATTCCAACTTGCATTTACTTCTAATCTTTTTATTGTTATAGGTGATCTATACTTGTGTTTTTGGGTGGTTATGAAGAAACTATTTTGGACTGCTTATTCTATAGCTCGCGCTCGTTTCAACTTAGAGCTAATATCATTTTATATTTTGATAGAGTGGTCTTTCTTTTTTTTTGTTTCAGGGGATTCTGATTACGTGTTTTGAACATTAATCTTTTATGCGCTTGGAAATTTCTACATACCGTAGATATTATGTTATAATTTGAAGTAAAAATTATTTGTTGTGTTTTTGCACGTTCTGATTACTTTTTTCAACTGGGTGTTACATCGCAATTGCGCATTGTTCTAGATCACTTTTTATTTAAGGTAAAATGTGCACTAGCTATAAAAAAATGTCATAAACTCTATTAGTATTCCCCAAAACACTATAAACGATCCCTCTATCAAATATCTATGAAATAGGAACAGTAACTTAAAATGAGTAAAAGCGATAACAAATAAGGTTCAAATAATGTTATAAGAACACCCGAAAATAGAATAAACGATTCCTCAATTAAATTATCAGATAATTGTAAGAACAAGTGAGAAAGTGGGTCCATTATAAAATATTTAGTTGAAAAAACTTACCCAGGACGCTATAAAAGGAACTATAACTAATCCTTTTATAAAAAAAAATAATAATAAAAATATTAAATAAAAAAAAATAAATAAAAAAAAGCTAAATGATGTATATTCCAACAACGTTATAATGAGAACTAAAAACAAAATAATCAATCCCAATATCCATCAAAAACTTAATCATAACCACCCGAAAGCACAATAATTAATCCCTATATCAATAAAAAACATAAAAAGTAAATACGAGTAGAAATACCCATGAGCGATAAAAAATACAGCTCGAAAAACGTAATCATAACCACCCGTAAACACATTAATTAATCTCTGTATCAATAAAAATCATTAAAAATAAATGCGAGTTAATATGCAAGCGAGCGATAAAATATACATTTCGAAAAACGTAATTATAATACCCGAAAACACATTAATTAATCCCTATATCAATAAAAAACATAAAAAGTAAATGCGAGTTGAAAAACCCATGAGCGATAAAAAATACAGCTCAAAAAACGTAATTACAAGACCCGCAAATACAATTAATAACCTATATGTCTATAAAAAACATTAAAAGTAAATGCGAGTTGAAATACCCATGAGCGAACAAAAAATAAAGCTCGAAAAACGTAATTATAATACCCAAAAACACAATTATCAACACATATATCAATAAAAACCATAAAAAGTAAATTTTAATTAAAATAAGTGAGAGCGATAAAAAATACCCCTCGAAAAACGTAATCATAACCACCTGAAAGCACATTAATTAATCCCTATATCAATAAAAAACATTAAAAGCAAATGCGAGTTAATATGCACGCGAGCGATAAAAAATACATCTCGAAAAACGTAATTATAATACCCGAAAACACATTAATTAATCCCTATATCAATTAAAAACATTAAAAGCAAATGCGAGTTAATATGCACGCGAGCGATAAAAAATAAATCTCGAAAAACGTAATTATAATACCCGAAAACACATTAATTAATCTCTATATCAATAAAAAACATTAAAAGTAAATGCGAGTTAATATGCACGCGAGCGATAAAAAATACATCTCGAAAAACGTAATTATAATACCCGAAAACACATTAATTATTCTCAAAAAGTATCCCTTCCCTCTAAAAATTCAAAATCAACAACTATCTTAAAACTAAATAGACAATAATTAATTTTTTTAAATATTAGTTCGTAAAAAACAGAACTTGTTATGAAATATCTAAAAAACAGAAAAAAATAGCGATAGGATATGCCAAAATTATTAAAAGAGTCATAATTATAGTTAAACTAATTATTTTTCAATAAATAAATAAATAAAAAGGAATATTTAAGGCTAGAAGTGAAGAAAAAGGTGACATTTGACTTGGAAAAGGTAACATTTGAAATGGAAAAGGTGACATTTGACTTGGAAAAGGTGACATTTGAAATGGAAAAGGTGACATTTGAAATGGAAAGGGTTACATTTGACTTGGAAAAGGTTACATTTGACTTGGAAAAAGTTACATTTGACTTGGAAAAGGTTACAATTGACTTGGAAATGCTATATGTTTCCCCCTTTTCAATTTTAAGATTTCTTACGGGTATTGTATTTTTGTTTTGCCATACTAACATTATCATTCTTCGAGGAGGTACTTTGGTCACCTTTAGTAGAGATTTGTGAAATAGGACTATTTATTTTTAAGTTAATGTCCAACTTTGAGTTTGTGGATTTAACTGTAGACTTAAGAATGGATTCAACGGGTTCCATGAGTTCCTCAGCACCATTGTTAGTTTTAGCTTCAGTTGTGCGCCTTGTTATCAGTGAAGATATAACTAACTCCTCCTGACAATCAGCGGTATTTATTTTGGATAGTGGTAATTTCCATTAGGCTAATTTTTTTAAACAATACATCGACAGTCGTAGCTAATTTAGATATTTGATCGAGTTGGGAGATAGTGTCTGCTGAGGTGGTAGGGGAAGCGATACCGTGGCGGGGGGAGCCGCGGTGGGTGGTGGAGCGGTGAAGAGAGGCCTGGTAGGGGTCGCCGTTATCACTTCAACATGAGACCGTTGGCCAGCTGGAGGCTCTTGTCTAAGTATAACCAGCTCAGCCTGGCGATAAGGAAGTTTCTCTTGAGCTCGGAGTTTTTCGATATTTTTCTTCTGTAGATAAACTGGACATTTAGGATAAAAGGCAGGATGTTCTCCATTACAATTTATGCATTTTGGAGGATGAACACAGCTATCAGAGGTTTCTACATTTTCCACAATTTACAATTTTACAAAATTTACCAGTATGTCTATATTTATAACATGAAAAACATAAAAGAGGTTTTTGTTCATAGGGTCGGATTTTGATGGCCATAAAGTCCCAAAATAGTCGACCAGGGAGATCTTTACGTTCAAAAGTAAGTATAAGTAGTGGGGTAGGAGCAGGAGCCCTATTTACTTTTTTAAAAAATGCATTTAACCTTCACTACTCCAAAGTGTTCAACTTCGAAAACTATTTCATCCTCGAAACAATTTATTAGCTCAGGAACATAAACAACTCCCCGGCAGAAATTTAGTGACTTGTGCAATTCAAAATGTAATGGTATATTCTGAAATGAATTAATGCTTCCTAATAAGCGGGACATAACTTTTAATAAATCGGCATGTATTGAAAGGGCTAAAGTTCTTAAAAGTCTTTTGTGCCGCATTATCACCCATACGCATCACTATGTACTTTTTACAGTATTTTCCCTTAACATTGACAATTGAGTCCTGTAGATCAAGCGGTTTAGGGTCTATGGCCGTAGCCATTTCAAAACCAAAATAAAAACAGAAAATTAAATTAAATAAATGGGTACTTCCTGAATTCACTAAAGGTCTTATATATATATATATATATATATATATATATATATATATATATATATATATATATATATATATATATATATATATATATATATATAATATATCGGTAAATCCATTTGAAAACGTCCAATTTTCATTAATTTTGCCGCTCAACATTTTTTGTTTTCGTGATTTTTTGGCCAGTTATTCTTTATCCTTTCGTGAATACAAAACCATAAATAAAATTTTTTTCGGGCCAACGGTTTGTGGCAGCCGTTTTAAGTCAGCTTTACGGGCGAAAACATGTGATGGGAAAACCTTTCTAATTCCTTTATTTTTTTAGATATTAAATCAAAACAAAAATTACTAATAAGATAAGGACATGCTTTGTATTTTTTGTCCTCACAACTTATTGCCTAAAAAAAATACTAAAAGTGCACAAAGGAAAAGAGACTCACTTTTATTTATTTTTTAATTTATATTTTAGTCTTAGTCCTACTTTCTGTAAAAATTGCGATCTTGAGAACGATATAAAATTTAGTGGCTGAGACTCAACCAGTTCTAGTGTTCTTTATATTTCCAAAACAAACTAGGTCTCAGCCACTAAATTGTATTCAATCGTACCTAATATATAAAGGTATAATCTGTATGAGCTTTATAATTTTGCACTCAGTTCTTTTTGAGTTATTTTATTTTACTATCAATATTACTAAGATGGAAAAAATCTTGCTTTGAATATTTATATTGAAAAAAGGATATAGCTCACAAGATCAAAAGTTCTAAAACAAGTAGCGCAATGATAAGGCTAAAATAACAGTTCTCTTATAGTCTTAGGAGAGTGCACATCGCGGTTTGTTTGTTTGATCCTAGAGAACAATAGGCCGATTGTTGTAGATCTTTCTCAGAATTCAGTAGTGTAGTATATCTTTTTGAGTTTGTTTATAATTTTATTTTGAACTTTTTCATAATTATTCTTACTAGTTTATTGTTTTTTTTTTGTTTTAAATTTTAATTATGTGACTTCCGTATATGCTGAAGCAAGAAGACCTTTAGTGAATTCAGGAAGTACCCATTTATTTTATTTAATTTTCTGTTTTTATTTTGGTTTTGAAATGGCTACGGCCATAGACCCTAAACCGCCTGATCTACAGGACTCAATTGTCAATGTTAAGGGAAAATACTGTAAAAAGTACATAGTGATGCGTATGGGTGATAATGCGGCACAAAAGACTTTTAAGAACTTTAGCCCTTTCAATACATGCCGATTTATTAAAAGTTATGTCCCGCTTATTAGGAAGCATTAATTCATTTCAGAATATACCATTACATTTTGAATTGCACAAGTCACTAAATTTCTGCCGAGGAGTTGTTTATGTTCCTGAGCTAATAAATTGTTTCGAGGATGAAATAGTTTTCGAAGTTGAACACTTTGGAGTAGTGAAGGTTAAATGCCTTTTTAAAAAAAGTAAATAGAGGTCCTGCTCCTACCCCACTACTTATACTTACTTTTGAACGTAAAGATCTCCCTGGTCGACTATTTTGGGACTTTATGGCCATCAAAATCCGACCCTATGAACAAAAACCTCTTTTATGTTTTTCATGTTATAAATATAGACATACTGGTAAATTTTGTAAAATTTTAAATTGTGGAAAATGTAGAAACCTCTGATAGCTGTGTTCATCCTCCAAAATGCATAAATTGTAATGGGGAACATCCTGCCTTTTATCCTAAATGTCCAGTTTATCTACAGAAGAAAAATATCGAAAAACTCCGAGCTCAAGAGAAACTTCCTTAACGCCAGGCTGAACTGAAGGCTGAACTTTTGTTGCAGATAGAAAATAAAAAGCAATTGGATAATTTATTTTATTATGTTACAGAATGTTTAAAGCTAAGAAATTTGTATCTATCTATCCAAGAATAATTTCAATTTAAGCACATTACCAAAATAACAATAATTGAATCAGGTATAGTATTTATGATTTTTATTTTGTTTAATATTTAATATTTCAGTTACATTTTATTTTGCCTTTTATTATGTATTTTTTAACTTTCACTTACTATATATAGTAAGGGAAAGTTTTACGATAGTGAACCTCTCGGGCGGAAACGGTAAGTCCTATAAAACTGAAATTTTATATTTAAGACAAATATACGCCCGAGAAGTTACAAAACCTTTTTTTTATCAAAATGAGCTTATCAGAAGAGCCACTTTATACTATGCATTATGCACCTTTTTTGGATTTTCTTGAAAACGGTTCAGACGATTTTGATTAAACTCGCTATATCGATGTAAAATTTAATGGGCTTTAATATGATGTAGGTTTCATTCTGATTAAAATGGTCTGACAGGGCTTAAATGCCGATATTTTAAATTTTCTTTCTTTAAAGTACCTTTAATTTTGTTGATTCTATAAAAATAACTATATTATCTTGTTACCACTGATAAAAAAACAGGTAAATATGTAAGTTGTGTGTTATTATAAACTCAGGTGTGTTATATAAACTCATATATTTCCAAAGTATTATGTCAATTACTATTAATAGTAAATAATACATAATCAAATCTATAAGAGGTGAATTCGAAAACGAGAAGGTTAATACCAACCATCCGATATTTGATGTTAGTCTTCTTTACCCATCACCGTCTTTTCAACAGTTAAGGCATTAAAGTCGCCAAGGTCTTATCAACGAAAGGTGTTTTCACAATATAATTATTGCAGAACAATATGATGAATTTTTTTTTAAACATTGTTCCGATGGTTTCTTTGTTAGGTTTATAGGCGTAAAACCTCAAGTTCATTAACGCCTAGATATAACACTTATATTCAACAACATGACAAAACTATATCGTTAACGTATAATAATAATAAATAAGTAGGTATGATAACAAAATAAAAACATTAACAACAAATGAACAACAGTAAAATATATTTAAAAAGTCTGGTGCGCGCAACACACGACTTTCACTTGTTAAAAACAGCTATGTTGCTAATAAACAAAAAAAAAGAATTTTTAAATTCATTTAGAGATAAAAATTAATTGTTAAAGAATTAATTACATTGAGTTTTAATAGAAACATGTTTTATTAAATAGTATATTTATTTATTTATATTACAAATGGCCCTCAACACTTGATAACAAATCCTATCTGGTCAGTGTACAATTTAAAAGAGATAAATAATGTATTATTATCTACTACATTCAGTTAGTTTTATCGTATTTTCATCACTCTCTATTAACTTTTACAATTTTCTAAACAAGATAATATTTGTACTAATGTCTTTAGATTTCCATCCGTGTATTATACGTCTATATTACTGTTTTTATGATAAAAAAAAACAAACAAAAATTGCATTTTGATATCTTCTCCTTTAATTAGATATCGTGTTCGTTCAAATTATATATTTATCCGTTTTTTGTCAATGCTAAAAATATTATATGGTTATTTGTATAGAATTTACATAATTAAAAGTACTTTAGAGGAAGACATTTTAAAATATGGGCATTTAAGCCCTGTCAGAATATTCCAATCATACTCTCACACACAGACCTTTTTGGGGAACTTGATAATTTGTACTCAGGGGGCCCTAAAACGTCTGTTTCCGTTGAAAACTGGAATTGGAAACTTTCACGATCGCAATACTTTCCCTTAGTATATGTTTCATATATAAGTAAATAAAAGTAAAAAAGCCTTCAAAGGCTTGCTTTTTTTTTAATTTACACTTGATATGAAAATATAGTAAGGAAAAGTATTCGAATTTCAGTTCTCAGCGGAAATACACGATTCAGGGCCTTCCAAGTCCAAATAATCAAGTCCCGCGAAAAGGTATGTGGGTGTGTCCATGAGGGGTATTCCAGCACGAAAAAGAAAAGTCGTTTGTAACTGAAATTTCATATTTAATAAAATATACGCCCGAAATATTACAGCAACATTTCCATCAAAATGCTACTTTATATCACACATTTTGCAACTTTTTACGAAGGGAGAGAAAATCGTGTGTTTGGCGCACCGGATTTTCAATTTGTTTATATAATTTTTTTTTGAAGGATTTTTCTTTTAAAAATATAAAATATTTGAAGCTTTCGAAACATTTTTAAAAGCATTACGTATGTTGTAGCTATCCACTTCCTTCGTTGTGGGAGATTGCTAGAGAGATAAAGAGGGCACTAATAGGGTTCTTGTCAGTGGAAGTCGGGAAGATAACAACTATTCCAATTTCGTTTTTAATAAAAACAATCCCAAAATATCTCAAGCAAGAATTTGAAATATTAAGAACAGGTTAAGTCAGTTAACAAATATTGAATAATATTAATTTTTTTTAAAATGGACATTTTAATAAAAATAATAATTTTTAATACGCATAAAACATCCATAATGTTTTTGAAAATTAGAGAGAGAAGCTTAAGATTAAATTATTATTAAATCCTTAATAAGTAAAATACATGATTTATTTTATAGTTAAGACAAATGTTTTTTGTTAAATTTCTATTCAAAGCATAAAAGTACCGTAAAATGGGGTGAATAGTACTTTTGAATTATTTGTTCAACCTGTGAAAAATTGTACTAGTTTCTACGAGGTTTTTCCTTTCCACAAACTTTACCTTTGTATCTATACTTATCTACCTTGTAGCAAACTTTGCATCTATTTACTGTTCTTCAAGTTGTTTTCTTGAATTCCTTGCTCAATAGATTGTTTGCAACTGTTTCTTAGCTACAGGTTTTTTAGGTTATGGCATCCTCATTTTCTGGAGTGTAGGATAAATGGGATCACTGGGAACATGCTGCCATCTACTGAAAACAATAATGATCAAGACTCGATTGACCAAACTTCTGTGCAAGCAAATAATGTCACAAATCTTCGAGGAACTTCAAGCAAGTAAAGCTAAGCAAGCCCTTTTAGAACAGAAAGTACAGATGCAGGAGGAGGTAATTAATAACCTCAGAAGAGAATTAATTAAAAATAATAGCATAATTTACGAAGTTCCTGAACCTCATAGAGATCAGCCTGAAGACGTCTATGAAACGGTACAAAATTTATTTAATGGAACGGAGGCTAAGTTAACATTGAAAGACTTGGCCTATTGCAGGAGGCTAGGAATAGGTGAGGCCCCTAGGCCTATTCTCATCTCATTCGTTAGCCATAGGGACAAAATAAGTCTTTTTTAGAAGAGGAAAAAACTGAGGGATTTTAATTGCTGTATTACCTACGACCTTCCTGGATAGAAAGAGGAGAAAAAATTTGCATGAAGTTTTGATAAAAGTTCGAAAAATAGACAAAAATCTGGTGTCATTAAAATTTTTTTTTTTTTTTCAACAACAATTTTTATTGAGTAAAATTACAATCTGTCCCAAGAGCGTTCCTGAGTCATGAAACTTATTCCGCCGAAAGTCTCGCGACTTGAGGTCTACCGCACTAGTGCGACTCGAACTCTTTGGGACATTAAAAATAAGATTAAATTTAAAGGGACTCTATATACACTTGATGAGATGCAAACAATTTTAAGTTCACCAGAAATTCAAAAATTCACTGAAGAAAATATACTGCAGGATGTTGAAAATGAAAATCCTGGTAAAAGAAAAGCTAGAAGCATTTCGCTTTCGCGCCAGAATACCATCATATTGAAAAAAATCCACACAAATTAAAATCAACCGGTATTATATCAAAGTTTAAGGAAAAAATTCTTCACATCAAGGAAATATGTTTGGGAATTCCTCGAAATTGCAATCGGTGAAAATTTTAGCATATAATATTTGTGGCATGCAAAGTAAAAAAGATGATTTTAAGTTTTTTCAATATATTAAAAAGTTTGATGTATTTTTTTTTTATTTGAGACTTGCGTTGAGAATAAGGATGAGTCAAGGTATGCACATTTATTTAATGATTTTCATGTAATATGGGTGCCTGCTATTAAAAAGGCAACATATGGTAGAGCCTCAGGTGGCAGTTTATATGGCGTAAATTTAAAAAGACCTTATAAAAATTATATTATGTTCTGTGAAATCTCAAAAAAACATTTAGTAATGTTAAGTTTATATAACTTTAATATTTATGTTTTGCCTGTGTATTTAAACTGTAACAGCTGGGAAAGGGATTTCAAAAGCTTATTAGAATTCCTTTATGAGATAAATAATTTAAATGTTTGTTTGGTCGGGGATTTTAATATTAGAGTATCAGATCAACATATTTGTTGATTGTTGTTGTTGTCAAACAGATATATAGATTTTGATACCAATATTGAATGTTTGTATAGAAATTCAAGAGACTCTCATTTTAAATGTCAATAGGAAAAAAATAATAGAACTTTGTTACGATTTTAATTTAGTTATTTTAAATGGCCGTGTAAAGAATGATATAAAAGGAGATTTTACATACTTGGAAACTTCTGGGAATGCTGTAATAAATTACTTTAGTACATAAATAACATTCGCAGTGTTTGTTTCTTATTTTATTATTAATTATGTATATTGATAGATTAAAGGTTAATTTTGTCATTAAACACAGACTCCACGGACGGTCAATAGACCATGTAGTGTATCTGATTTTTATTATGGTATTTTGTAATTTGTAAATTGTTTATTTTTTTATTCTCTATTTGCTGTAATTTTGAAAAATAAACAGACTTTTCTATCTATCTCTGTGCAAGCGATTAACGAAAGCTTCAAGCACCTGCATAAGACCCCCTCGTCCTAAAGGAAGCCTAAAATGAAAAAGCAACTGGGAATAGTATAGGAGTTTCACACTTCAAATCCCAAAACGGAAGACATTGATGCCCTTTTAACTAGCAAGAACGCCATAACACTTGAGTGGACTCATATTTTAGCCCTATTGAAGTTGAAAGAGAGAATCGTATCAATTATCTATATGCATACATCATTTACTAACATTTCTTCTCTATCCTAGAGAAGCGTGATGGTTTAGAACTTTTTTAGAATATAAGAAATATAAGTGAATAAAGTGACCTTTTTTATATATTATTTGCAACAGTTTCTAATCTACAGATTTTTGAGTTATGGCATTCACGTTTTCTGGAGTGCAGCGTAAATAGGCATACAGCTGTTTTCTGTTTCCATTCACCATGAACCTGGATTTGGATCATCATCCACAAATTATGACATTTCAGTCGGCAATTTTTTACTTATTTAAGTATTTGGAAAAACACCTGAGAATTTTCGACTTTATGCTTGTAAGGTTTTAGAACCTTATGATAGAGGATACATTGGTTTAAAAAAAAACCGATTGTTTGAAAAAAAAATCAAGCAAACTTATAGGTTTGTCCCAACTTAAGAGGATGCTTATTTTAGCCCTAGTGAAGTTATATTGAAGGGGAGCCCGTAGCTGAGTAGCTAGCGCACTAGTCACTCAAGCTACAGGTTTTGAGTTCGAATCCCAGTCCCGGCGGGGCTTTTATAAGGATGTAAACAAATGGAGATTCACTCACAACCTCTCCCCCGGGTATGTGAGACCCGTCGGCCAAAGGGTGGCCACTCACATAATTAGTCGTAGGGAGTGATGACCCGACACTAAAAAAAGCATCATGAAACGTGAGTGTAAACTCGCAGGAATTTACACCGCGAGGCCCAGGGCCTACACGGCCTGTCGCGCCACTGAAAGAAAGAAAGAGAAGTTATATTGAAGTTGGAAGAAAGAATCGGATCTTCTAAATCTACCAGACTGTTGAGGTCTGTTTCATTTATCATTGATCTAAGTGCATACACCATTTACTGACATTTCTTATTCTTCCTAGAGAAGCGTGATGCTTTAGAACTTTTTTAGAATATAAGAAACCTAATTTCTAGCATATAAGTGAAATTAGTGACTTTTTTTAGGATATAAGTGACCTAATTCCTATTTTTAAAATATATCAAATAAAAAATGTAATTCAATAAGGATTTTAAGCTCTTCTCATTCACCTCAGATGTTGTAAATGGAAACACAATAACATTTTCAATGTCGTTCCTATTCACCCCTACTGTAGGTCGAATGGGAACAGTAATATGTATTTTTTTGTTTTCAAAAACTACAATTCAAAAATACACACCAAGTATATACGTAATAGAGGGGATGTGGACTTAGATACCATAGAGAGTACCTATTCACCCCATTTTATGGTATTTATGGTGGAGCCGCTATATATGATTGTAATAATACATAGAAAACACAATAACATTTTCAATGTCGTTCCTATTCACCCCTACTGTAGGTCGAATGGGAACAGTAATATGTATTTTTTTGTTTACAAAAACTACAATTCAAAAATACACACCAAGTATATACGTAATAGAGGGGATGTAGACTTAGATACCATAGAGAGTACCTATTCACCCCATTTTATGGTATTTATGGTGGAGCCGCTATATATTATTGTAATAATACATAGAAAGCATTTATCAATAATTATTGGTTAACAATGGCAGGATAGAGTGATCGTCTTCATTCCACATCCGTTCGATTTGAAGTACTCGTCAGCTTGAACTATGTTGTGAGTGGTTTCCTTAAACTTGATTGGATTAAAAATAAACTTTAGTCTGACAAAGAATAAACTTTAGACAAAGTCCCCTGAGAATAACACATGTGAACAATACAAATAAAAATTATGAATAGCCAAAAAAAAAAAAAAAAAACACATTAAATAATTCAAATCGTTCCTGCCCTCCATTGTGCTTTAATAACATTACCCTTACTCCTGTTGAACAAATCCGATATCTAGGTCTCCATCTTGACAAGCGCCTTACTTGGAATCCTCACAGAAGACTGAAACGATAAGAAACTACTCGAAGATATCGATTACTACAACACTTACTAGACAAACGTTCAAAACTTCCAGTATATTACTAAAGACTCATTTACATCACCATTATCAGACCTATTTGGACGTATGGAATCGAGCTTTGGGGCTCTACGAAACCATCTAATTCCTCCCGCATCCAGTCCTTACAATCCAAAATCCTTTGAAAAATCCTAAATGCCCCTTATTTTCATACAAACCAACTCCTCCATAATGATCTTAATTTCCCATTTGTTGCAAACATAGCCCGTGATAGATATTCCTCTTTTCATTCTAAACTCCCTGCCCATACAAACCCACTTGTCCGTAATTTGTATTCCTTAGATATCCCTGATAACCCTCCAAGGCGACTGAAAAGAAGGTGGCCTCGGGACCTACTGAGTTAAAATAGTTAGTGAAAAACCACTGGGTAGTTCTTTCTCACGACATTTTTATGACTTTTTTTTTCATTCCTCATATTTACTTATTGTGTTCTTTAATACAGTTGTAAATTACTATAAATAAATTTTTTTAAAAAATTAATCAAATCAATTAATCAACCGCAACCCCGGCTTTTTGTTACACACTTCAGCCCCTTTTCGTGAAATCACTCCCCTCAAATTGCAGGAATGTTACCAATTCAAAATATCAATGATTTTAATAAATATATAAAATTATCTTTACATGAGCAAAAAGCAGATAGAAAAATACAATAATATCTTAAAATAAAATATTAAAAAAAACGACTAACTCCCGATTATTTTATCCTACGATACTTTCAACAGTCGACCATACATCCTCAATAAAATAATATTCATTAAAAAAAAACCATAACTTAAGAATAAAAATAAAATTTACGACTATTGAAGGGTGTGAACATTTTTCACCTCACTTAAATTGGCATACTCAAATTAGTCTACAGACAGTTGGAAAGTAAGAAGGTGGTGAAAGAGGAGGGTATTAAAAAATTTAGGGAAGAAGCATGGCTGATGTTTGATTGAAGGGTAATGGTACTTAATATAAAGTAATGGGATTGTACTTAACGTTGTAGTTATATTATAGGGGTACTCACTACGTTTGCTATAGCATGCTATTTGTGTTATTTTGCTAAACTTGTCGAGTTTCTACAGTTATTTCCTGTATACAATTGATGGGTTTAGCACAATAGCACAAATAGCATGCTATAGCAAACGTAGTGAGTACCCCTTATATATCCTTACCAATGTTTGTCATTATTGAGTAATATAACAGGTGTATAATGAATACAACAATCTGGTCCAACAACCGCAAACAGAATAAGCACGCAACCTTCGTATCTTGAGAAGGATTGTGGCGTTGTCTGGCTTTTATTAAATCTCTAACGAGTATTTTATTTCATTTCATAAAAATCATAAAAAAATTAATTTAATTTGATATAACTGCAGTAGTGCTGATATTAAATCTTCTTTTTGTTATTATAACTTTTATCTTATAAGATTATGTTATAATATAAATACTATTACACGCATCATAAGCAGATAAATTCATCATTCGTTTTATAGTTGAATACTGTTTTTTTGTTAAATTTCTATTAAAACCATACAAGTATCTTTAACGGATAATTTTACTTTCACTTACATGTATATGAAACATATAGTAAGGGAAAGTATTGCAATGGTGTAAATTTTCGAATTCGAGTTGTCACAGAAGTACACGTTTTAGGGTCCACTGAATCCAAATGACCTGCAAAAAGGTCTGTGTGTGTCAAAACTCAAGCGCGAAAACGAAAAGTCGTATGAAACTGAAATTCCATATTTTGAAAGGATATATGCCCAAGATGTTGCAGCAAATTTTTCATCAAAATCAGCCAACCAGAATAATCACTTCATACTATGCATTTTGCCCCTTTTTACGATTTTTTCAAAAACGGCTTCAACGGTTTTGATTAAACTCACTTTATGGGTGTAAGATTTAAAGGGTTTTAATATTATGTAGGTTTCATTTTGATTGAAACAGTCTGACTGGGCTTAAATGCCGATATTTTAAATTTTCTTTCCCTAAAGTACCTTTAATTTTCTAGATTTAAAAAAAAAATAGAAACATCATCTTGTTAGCATTGATAAATAACGACTAAGTATGCAAGTTGAATGTGTTAGATATACAACTAAAGGAGAAAAGTACAAAAATATTTTGTGAATAAAATTGGAGGCTGATTTCTACTTCACCACTCTTTTATTGAAAATAATTGCACTACGTTTCGGCTACAATGCCATCTTCAGTAGTGGTGAAGTAGAAATCAGCCTCCAATTTTATTCATAGAAATTGGCCTTCACCTAAAAGAATCTACACCTTATACAAAAATATTTTATTATGCAATTTTTGTGTTTTGGAAGACAATAATAGTGATATAAATGTATATACCGTTGGATCTCTGAAGATTCTAGAAAAAATATTATCTTATACATACTATTGTAAAAGTTAACGAAGAGTGGTGAAAAGCCGATAAAACTAACTGATTGTTGTAGATAAAAATATAATAGATTATTTAATAAAACATGTTTCTATTGAAATTCAATTTAATTAGTTCTTTCACAATTTATTTTTATCTCAAAATGTATTTAAAAAATCTTAACAACGGAAGTAATTGAAAGTTGTGTGTTACGCCAGATTCTTTTCATTTACTTTAGGTAGGGAGTTTTTATTAGCAATTAACGAAAGGGAAAAAATAATCTTACATTCGGGAAAAACATTATTAATCGTTTGTTAACTAATATTACTGTCCATGTGATTAGTAAATTAGGTCAGGAGATTAGGCTAGATTATAATACAAATATTTAATTAGATTATTTATTACAATCATTAATTAATAATAAAGAATAAAGGTGATTCATTTCTTATTCGTTTTCAGAAATATTTTTCCAAGTGTGACCGAGAGCCACACACAGCGTTTGGATAGCTTGGTGGAACGATATTTCATTGAAATGTATAGTTCAGGATTGCCATATCATTGTCCCATCTTGAAACCATTGCATTCTTGCAACAAAGGAGAGAAGAGAATCAAATAGTCTCCTTAGAGACTTACAGATGGTACATTCATGTGAAATAATGGAAGATTTAAGATCAAACATAAGGGACCTTTAGAAGTATTCCTTAAAGGCATGAATAAGTCATTCGGACAATCAGAGGTAATATACGCTGTTTTAATTATGTTGTCTTTTGTGTATTTTTTAGAATAATTTTATTTTTCAAAGGGTCTAGCCGAATAAGCTTGTGAAATCTGCCACCGCGTGTATTAGAACCAAATTTATACAATTGAGTCACACCCCTGAGAAACTACCTTAGGCAAATTGTTAGCCCCTTAATCCTACTGGGAGGGAAGTTATGGAGGGGGAAAGAAAAAAAAAATTGTGTTCTCCTGAACAGCGTAACCGATTTTCACGAAAAAATATATGTTATGGATTTTAATAGGTTTCAAAAAATATTTAAAAAAAAAATTTTCCACGAAAATGCTGGTCAAAAATATTTTATGGTTTGGTAAACCTCCAATGTTTCGCTACTTTATTTCAATGGAGGGTCCTCCGTAACATATATTTTTTTCAATTTTATCGCAAGTGTACCCCATGGTGAAAAATAAAAAAAAACAATTTTTTCTCCTGAAAGGATCAACCGATATTCACCAAAAAAAGATATGTTAATGGTTTTCTAAAAGAGTTTCAAAAAACATTTTAATTTATCAAAAATAATTTTTAATTATGTTGGATTGGTACACCAACAATTGTTTGCTAATTTAATTCATTGGAGGGTCCTGCACAATATATATTTTTTCAAGTTGATCTAAAATGTACCCAATAGTGAAAAAAAAAACAGCATTTTTTCAGCTCTGTGAGTAGTAACTGGTCACGCATGAAGAGTAGGGATAGAGCTGTAGGATTGTAATGTCATTGGATTTTACTTACACACTATGCACATACATACTATTTATTATAATTATTATTATAACTATCTTCTATTGGATGGAATATATATTTTTATTTAATTTTTTGACTTGGATAACTACTACATAGCACTATAAGCTATATTTATATACTAATATAGCATTTCCAAGTCAATTGTAACCTTTTCCAAGTCAAATGTAACTTTTTCCATTTCAAATGTAACCTTTTCCAAGTCAAATGTAACCCTTTCCATTTCAAATGTCACCTTTTCCAAGTCAAATGTCACCTTTTCCATTTCAAATGTTACCTTTTCCAAGTCAAATGTCACCTTTTTCTTCACTTCTAGCCTTAAATATTCCGTTTTATTTATTTATTTTATTGAAAAATAATTAGTTTAATTAACAATATGACTTTTTTAATAATTTTGGCATGTATTAATTGATAATTTTTTTGGGTCTCTTAGATATTTGATATCAAGTTCTGTTTTTTACTAGCTAATATTTAAAAAAATTAATTATCGTCTATTTAGTTTTAAGATAGTTGTTGATTTTGATTTTTTAGAGAGTAGGGGTAGTTTTATGGAATAATTAATGTGTTTTAGGGTATTATAATTAAATTTTTCGAGCTGTATTATTTATCGCTCGCGTGCATGTTAACTCGCAATAAATTTTATTGTTTTTTATTGATATAGGGATTAATTAATGTGCTTTCGGGTGGTTATGATTACGTTTTTTGAGCTGTATCTTTTATCGCTTATGCGTATTTCAACTCGCATTTACTTTTAATGTTTTTTTATTGATATAGGGATTAATTAATGTGTTTTCGGGTGTTATAATTACGTTTTTCGAGCTGTATTTTTTATCGCTCGCGTGCATGTTAACTCGCATTAAATTTTAATGTTTTTATTGATATAGGGATTAATTATTTTGCTTTCGGGTGGTTATCATTACGTTTTTCGAGCTGTATTTTTTATCGCTCGCGCTTATTTTAACTAAAATTTCCTTTTTATGTGTTTTATTGATATAGGGATTAATTTATGTGCTTTCGGGTGGTTATGATTACGTTTTTCGAGCTGTATTTTTTATCGCTCGCGCTTATTTTAACTAAAATTTCCTTTTTATGTGTTTTATTGATATAGGGATTAATTAATGTGCTTTCGGGTGGTTATGATTACGTTTTTCGAGCTTTATGTTTTATCGCTCATGCGTATTTCTACTTGTATTTACTTTTGATCTTTTTATTTTTATAGAGTTCTATCCTTGTGTTTTCGCGGGGTTATGAAAATGTTTAAAAGCTTTTTTTATTATCACTCTCGCGGATTTCAACTCGCCTTTATTTCTGATATTTTTTTTTTTATATTGGTTTTGATTATTTTGTTTTTGGTTCTCATTATAACGTTGCTGGAATATAAAACCTTTAGCTTTTTCTTTTATTTTTTTTTATTATTATTATTTTATAAAAGGATTAGTTATAGGTCCTTTTCATGCGTCCTGAGTAAATTTTTTCAACTAAATCTTTTTTAAAGGATCCGCTTCCTAACTTGGTCTTACAATTATTTGATGATTTAATTGAGGAATCGTTTATTCTATTTTCGGGTGTTCTGACAAAATCATTTGAACCTAATTTGTTATCGCTTTTACTCATTTTAAGTTACTGTTCCTATTTCATAAATATTCGATAGAGGGATCGTTTATAGTGTTTTCGGGAATACTAATAGAGTTTATGACATTTATTTAGAGCTAGTGCACATTTTAACTTAAATGAAAAGTGATCTAGAAGAATGCGCAATCGTCCAAATCAAAAATGTAATCAGATCCTGCAAAAACACAATAAATAATTTTTATATCATATTATAACATAATAACTACGGTTTGTAGAAATTCCCAAGCGCATAAAAGAATAAAGTTCAAAACACGTTATGAGAATCCCCTAAAACAAAAACAAAGAAAGACCACTGCAAATACAAGTTGAAATGAGAGCAAGCGACAATAAAAAAAGCTTAAAAAACGGAATCACAAGAACCGAAAAGATAATTACAAACGTCTATAACAATAAAAAATATCAAAAGTAAATCCGAATTGAAATACGCATAAGCGATAAAAGATACAGCTCAAAAACGTAATCATAACCACCCAAAAGCACATTAATTATCTTTATATAAATAAAAAACATTAAAAGTAAATTCGAGTTAAAATGCGCGGGAGCGATAAATAAATAAAACTAAAAAAAACATAATTATAGGACCCGAAAACACAATTATCAACACCTATATCAATAAGAAACATAAAAAGTAAATTTTAGTTAAAATAAGCGAGAGCGATAAAAAACACAGCTTGAAAACGTAATTATAGCCCCCCAAAGCAAAATAATTAATCCCTATATCAATAAAAAATGTTAAAAGTAAATGCGAGTTGAAATACGCATGAGCGATAAAAGATGGAGCACAAAAAACGTAACCATAACCACCCGAAAGCACAATAAGTAATCCCTATACCAATAAAAAACATAAAAAGTAAATGCGAGGTGAAATACCCATGAGCTATAAAAGATAGAGCTCAAAAAATGTAATTATAACCACCCGAATGCACGATAAATCATCCCTGTATCAATAAAAAACATAAAAAGTAAATGCGAGTTGAAATACGCATGAGCGATAAAGGATAGAGCTCAAAAAACGTAATCATAACCACCCGAAAGCACATAAATTAATCCCTATATCAATAAAACACATAAAAAGGAAATTTTAGTTAAAATAAGCGCGAGCGATAAAAAATACAGCTCGAAAAACGTAATCATAACCACCCGAAAGCAAAATAATTAATCCCTATATCAATAAAAACATTAAAATTTAATGCGAGTTAACATGCACGCGAGCGATAAAAAATACAGCTCGAAAAACGTAATTATAACACCCGAAAACACATTAATTAATCCCTATATCAATAAAAAACATTAAAAGTAAATGCGAGTTGAAATACGCATAAGCGATAAAAGATACAGCTCAAAAAACGTAATCATACCCACCCGAAAGCACATTAATTAATCCCTATATCAATAAAAAACAATAAAATTTATTGCGAGTTAACATGCACGCGAGCGATAAATAATACAGCTCGAAAAAATTTAATTATAATACCCTAAAACACATTAATTATTCCATAAAACTACCCCTACTCTCTAAAAAATCAAAATCAACAACTATCTTAAAACTAAATAGACGATAATTAATTTTTTTAAATATTAGCTAGTAAAAAACAGAACTTGATATCAAATATCTAAGAGACCCAAAAAAATTATCAATTATTACATGCCAAAATTATTAAAAAAGTCATAATGTTAATTAAACTAATTATTTTTCAATAAATAAATAAATAAAACGGAATATTTAAGGCTAGAAGTGAAGAAAAAGGTGACATTTGACTTGGAAAAGGTAACATTTGAAATGGAAAAGGTGACATTTGACTTGGAAAAGGTTACATTTGAAATGGAAAGGGTTACATTTGACTTGGAAAAGGTTACATTTGAAATGGAAAAAGTTACATTTGACTTGGAAAAGGTTACAATTGACTTGGAAATGCTATATATTAATATATATATATATATATATATATATTATATATATATATATATATATATATATATATATAATAATATATATATATATATACATATTATTATATGTTAATCTAAAAAGCTATGACGTCAGACTTGCTTGGAATTTCCGAGAAAAAAACCACTATCTTCGTTTACCAGTGGAACTATTCCGTTTTTTACGAACATTAATACTTATTTATTTTTTAAATATCACCTGTCTATCTAAATATCCTGAAGTAGCGAAAAAGTACTGAAAAAGCCAATTTCATAAAAGAGGCCCTTACTAATAACGACCTTACTGATATTTTTTTTAGTTGATTCCTCCTTGGAAGTCAAAAAGTTGCGATACGTTATCTATGAAGGGTGACGTTTACTATCCATATTCCTCCCTTGGACTGAGAGATATGCCGGTCAGTGTGTTCCATTTCCGCTGGTAGTTTATCAGTAGTAAATACAATATTAGCATTATGAATGTATTCCCAGCATCGCGCTTCAGTGATGAGCAACCCCCCGACCAACTGAAGGATCAACAATCCATTTTATAGAGGCTGGGTATGCCCGTGGTGTCCCTCCTGACGCAAAGTGGGGCGAGTCAATGCATTCAGTGGACATAGGACCAATATCTCCAATTTCGACTTTTCCCATATTTTTTTGGTTAAGCTGCTCTTCTTAGTTTCTATCATCATTTTCCATCATCAGTTTTTTTTTTTAATTAAAAATTTCCACCTAAGATATCTTATTAAAACGACCGTCCATGGAAAATGCCCGTTTTTTTAAAAAATCACCACAACTATCTTGATGTACCAAAATTAATGAATCATCTTAATTACGATAATTTAACTTTATTATCATAATTTAAGTTTGTACAGCTTGAACTTTTATAGATTCTTAAAGTTTTTATTAATGGAAAACGTAAAAAAAAAAAATTTAAAACATTCATAATGAAAATCGCCTAGAAATCCACCACCACATAAATGAGCTAGAAGGTTTATAGTTTACTTTCCATTAATAATTACCTGCGGTCGTGCCGGTTTACGAGAAAAAAAAAATCTTTTTCCTTTTAGCTCTTGATTTTTTTCAAATGTTATCCCTATAAATTCCAGTTTATTTGGTTTAAACGACTTTAATTCTCGTGAATCGTAAAAATAAATTATCACCTGATGCTCTAAATTTGTTAATAAATTATTTGTTTCTACTTTATTTTGGTTTACTTACTTTTACTAAATCAACATACCTGTAGATAACTAAATTTTTTTTTTTTCTTTGTTATACATAATTGAGACGTTGATTTCCAAAAGGTACTATATATATATATATATATATATATATATATATATATATATATATATATATATATATATATATATATATATATATATATATATAAATAAATAATAGACGTTGATTTCTGTATATATATATAAATAAATACAAAATGCATGGAATATAAACAAACAAAAACGAGCTGAACAATTTTCAAGTAAATAAAATAAATTAATTATTCTATAACCCTAGGATTTTGGCAAAATAAATAATTTTGTCTTATGTTAAAAGTGGGATAGTGTATTTACAATTTTACATTTAGTGTGGGCCTCTTTGGGATGCTGGAAGGCGTTGGAAAAGATGAAATTTGGATGAGAGAAGGGAAGAAGCATGGCGAATATGATTAGGTAGGGAATTCCAGAGGGCTGCAGAGTTGATATAAAAGGAATTATCAAAAGATTTAGTTCTATGGGTAGGTGTAAAGGTCAGAATGGCATGATCTAGTTTCAAGTAAGTGAATTGAGAATTTGAATTGTAGGATACTGTGAATGTATGGAAGATGTTGAGAGTTAATGACTTGGTAGGAGCCACTTCAATTTTCTGTATAAGTGGGTCACTAGAGACCTCTTTGAGATATCAAAGATGAATCTTATAAACATATTCATAATCTGCTTGAGTCTGTCATCAAGTACAGTCAAGAGGTCACCATACACCACACAGCAATAATTTAAGTGGAGAAAAGTAAGCGAGGAAACCAACATCCTACGGGTGGGAAGTGGGAGAATATGACGGGAGCGATGAAAGTACTTAAGAGTACTTATAGATCGTCTGGGAATTTGAGCTTTCTTAGTATATGCTCTTCCGGCATCCGAAGAATGTGTCCTGCCCATTTCAATTGCCCAATTCTTTTCAACATCTTTATATATCACATGAAGCTGATTGTTTGTCCTAATTTGTTGTTCTTGGTTATTATTTAGTACTGGGCCAAAGACATCATAAATCATTTGTATTAATATTTACTAATGGCAACACAAATGTATAAGAAATAGTGTGGCAAGGCTTAAACTCTAAACTTTTAATTTGTTTTCTTTAAAGTCCCTTAAAATTTTTTTTCAAAATATTAGCTATTTATCATTTTTATTAATGGTAAAACAAATGTGTAAATATGAACTATAAAATAACTTGATAACCAATGAAAGGAAAAATCTTTTTGCAGGTTAATTTATTTTATAACAAACAGAATTGTCAAATGTTAAGGACATTGACGAAAAAGGCATGAATTCTAGTGATTGATATAGATAATAATATCTCTTTTTATATTGTTTCATTTAAACTATCACATTGTAATTTTTTCTTCTGTTTTTAACTTTAAGATTAGTTTACTCTAACCCATAAGTTTCAAATCTTTCTTCCTCTTCAGTACTTTATAACCCTCCGAAGCGTCTGAAAAGAAAATGGCCCCGAGACCTTGTACTTTAGAATATTTTTAAAGTGCAGTCAAAGGGTAGCTTCTCTACAAGTCTTGTTAATGTCTATTTTCTTTTTAGCCTATTTAATAGTTATGTTATGTAATACAGTTGTAAATATCAATAAATATTTTTTTTTAAGAGTTTTGTTTAAACTATTAAAATTTATTTTAAGTAGGGAGATTTTTATCTACATTACTAATTATAGTTTGTTATTATAAAGAATATAGTTAATGCAATGACATGAGTATAGTTATAGTATATGACAAGGATTTATTTATTCATGAATAAAAAACAAACACTAGTCCAATTAGAAATAGACCTACTAGTACATGAGGATATCATAGAATCAACCAAGAGCCAATATATTTCTCTCATTGTATGCATAAACAAAAAAAGGTGATTGTAATATGCTAATTTTCAATGGAAGATATTTAAATTCGATCTTGAGTAAAATTTGTATATTGATGATATATTAACTGTATTTCTATATACAGAATTTTCTACTGATACATTCACTGCAGAAGACCATACAAAAAAATTAGGTAGCATTAAATATGATTGTTTAAACCCACTTTTGATATATAATAGAAAATTGGATAAATTTAAAAAATACATTTTGTTTGAAATTTAGCATGGTGACAAAAAAAAAAAAAAAAAAAAAAAAAAACAGCTATTGCACCAATGATTACAGGAAAAGAAGAATATTTTAATTTTATATTGATGATTTTTTTAAGCAAGACCTCTGCCATACACTTACAAGTTAAAAAAAAAAAATTCAGAATATTTAATAAAGAATTAACTTGGAGAAATCTATTTTTTGCTTTTATTCATTTGAATATGTAGAATACTTATTAACACCTTGTGGAACAAGTTCTTTACCAGACAAAGTATATTTAATTCATGACTTTCCAGTACCCATTCATCTTTTCTTCAGCTGTTAGGACTACAAAGTGAGAAACTAAAAAAAATAAGTCAAAAAAGTAACCAGGCATTTGGAAATCCACTATAATTAGGCTGGAAAAATCATCCATATTCTTTCCCACTGGCAATATTCAAGATAACAACTGATTGGAACAACAATGTAATAGGACCAATGGGTTACCCTTAGTTGGCAGATTACATAAGAAAAATTCATAAATATTTGAAAATTCTAAGAGTATCTCATCATAGGTTATTAATATAAAATTAATAAATTATGGTTTTCAGTACTTGAGTAAATTAAATAATATAAATGATGATATTAAAATGAAATAGAGAAAATTTTACAAAAGAAAAATAACAAAGTATAAGAAAAAAAAACTGAATTATTTAAAATCTTAAACAAAGATGAAATTAATGATAATGAAAATAATAAAATACAAAATGAAGAAAGTAAATAATATCATAAAGCATCTTCAATTCATATGAATATAAAGGTTGGTTCAAACCTGGCAGATGGCTACTGGATATTTTTTTGTTTTCAACAAAATTCATAATTTTTTTAGCCCCATTTTTTACATGCGTTTGCGATAGATGAAATAACTAAGGATATTTTAGTTCCTTGAAAATCCTGAGGCCATCTGCCGTGTTCGAAACTGCACCCTTGGTCATTTTACATCCTTAATCCTTTACTAAATCTATTATGAATCATCTGTAGTGCAGTGGTATCATAACTAGCACAACAGTCTTCTACCCCCAATTTTGCTGGTTCAAACTCGGCAGATGGCCCTCGGACAATTTATAATGTTTTTAACCATATTCATAATTATTTTACATCTCTATGTAAGGGCCAATTAACCAAGGATTTTTTACTCCCTTTAAATCATCTTAGCACCATCTGTGGGGTTTGGACCCACGACCTCCGGCATATTAAATCCTTAATCCCTTATTATGAAAATCTATCAAGGGTCACCTGTGGTGCAGTGCGGTTGAGGCACAGGTCAAACCCGGCAGATGGCCCATGGATGTTTCTTTTATATTTTAAACCAAATTAATACTTTTTACATCCCTTTTGATGTACGAAATAACAAAGAGTTTTCACTTCCTTAAAATAAATCCTAGGGCTATCTGCCGGGTTTGCAACTGCGACTTCCCTTATTATATCTATTATGGGTCATATGTTTAACAGTGGTTAGCATAAAAGCCTACTACGCCCAAGTTAACGGGTCAAACCTGCCAGAGGACCCTTGCATTTTTCAAAACATTTTATCCAAATTCATAATTGTTCACATATATTTCGAAGAAAGAAACAATTAAGGTTTTTTGATCCTTTTAAATCATCTACTGCTATCTTCCGATTTTGAACCGGCTACTACCTTTGGCATAGAGCACTGTTATGCTAGCCACTGCACCTCATTTAACCCTCAGAAGATTAATATAATAAGAGGTTTAAGGATGTAACATCGCAATGGCTAGCATGACAGCTTTTTTTTGCCAAAGTTAGCGGGTCCAAACCCTGCAGATTTACAACTAAGGTATCTGAAGACATTTACCATGCTTTGATAATCCAATTAAAAGGGAAAGGTTGCATAATCTCCCTCCTCCAAAATAACTAGTGAGAAAAATATAAATAATAATATTATAAATTAGCTTATTTAAAATAATATTAATTATTTTAAATACCTACAAGTATTAATCAAATTATGATTTTTCCTAGATCTTCTAAACTAGTTAGAATAATATCTAAATAGATATGTAAATTGGTTGTTTTGATATGTAAATCATATGTTTGATTTAGAGGATACCTGTTTTATAATTAATACATTGTTACTCCTTATTGTAAACCATAATTAAAGAAAATTATTGTTTTATATTTTTTTTAGGTATTATTGTAAAACATTTAAAATTCTTTATATTGTTTATTTCTTCTTATTTTTTCTTTCCCTTGAATCTTAGATTGACAGGGAAGTTCATTCTTTAAACACCTTCCTATATGAAGCAAGTTTCTTGACTTCCCACAGAGAGGGTTTTCTACCTAGCCAGTTCGACAATCAAGTCTTACCATTTATTTCTTAGCGTCCTCGAGGTATTTTTCCCCCTTCCAATTCATATTTTAGCAGACAGTTTTTCAGCATTATTTGTACACAGGGTCATTCCATGCAAATTCATCCAGGAATTTTAGGATCTCAGATATTCATGAAATTTGGCAGGACAAATTCTTTCATAAAGTTAGGATGATATACACAATTTTTAGTGTTCTATCTTATATAGTTTTTAATATAGAGCCACCCAAACTTTGGTGTTTTCATAACCTTGGCACTCCCAGAGAAGCTGTCAAACTCAAAGAAATAAAATTGACGTATAGTTATTTTTCAATCAAACAGCATGAAATATTCAGATTATGTAAAGGAAACTATGGGTATTACTAGAATGAATAAAAAAAATAATCCATGATACACCAATAATTATGAAAAAAATATCATGTATAAACATATAAAAACTGTAAAGGAAAATGAATAGTTAAAAAAATAATTAATTTTGAACCAAAGGCAATATTATAAATAAAATTTTTATAACACGTACCATTCTATTGGGTTGTGTCAAATGAAATGTCCGTTTTCAAGATAAAGGATTTTTATTAAAAATACGATATGAAAACAAGATAATTTTATTCGAAGTATTTACCTTCATTTTCTACACATTTTTCCCGACTTGACACCAAATTTGTTGTCCCCGAACTGAAAAACTCGGAGCTTTGAAGTAAAACAAAGTCTGAAAACGCACTTTTCACTTGAGCATCATTTTCAAAAAGTTTTCCTTCCAAAAATACTAAGTTGTCTAAATTCCTGAACAGGTGGTAATCTGTTGGAGACAAGTCAGGAGAATATGGTGGGTGCGAAAGAACTTCGTAGCCCAGTTCTTTCAATTTTCGCACGGTATGTTTTGAAACATGCCGCTCAGTGAGATCATGAGGTACCCATGTATCGAGCTTTTTTACTTTCCCAATACACTTTAAATGTCTGGAAACGGTAGATGCACTTGCATTTAGTTGAGCTGAGAGTCCTTTAACTGTTTGGTAGGGGTTTCCTTCTACTGTATGTTTGAGGACATCTTTGTCTATTACGGACGGAGGTCTTCCTTAGGGCAAGTTTTCCAAGTCGGTATCCCCAGCTGAAAACTTAGCAAACCAACAGAAAATGGTCCGTTCATTAACACTTCCTTCCCCAAACGCCTTGCAAATATTTCTAGTGGCCTCAGCTGCTGAATGGCCAAGTTTAAACTCGTACAAAAATATTACTCGAAAATCGCGTGTTTCCATGTTCATATTTGGAGGTATACTAAAAAGTGGGTAATTATTGGGAAGCTAATGCTTATAATACAAAGATAGAGGATTAGTAACTGTTTACTTTAAATATGTAAACATTCGGAAGAAAACAACAGAGGCCTGCAAAATCCTTTATGTATTTCAGAAACTATAAAAATGGACATTTCATGTGAAACAACCCAATATTAGCTACCAGGTGCAATAATAAAAATGATGGGATTTTACCCGCTTAATAGAAAAAAAAAAATGTTTGTTTTACATGAACATAAATCTTACTTAAACTATGGACATTTAAGAAAAAAAAAATTATAAATATTATTAAATAAACAAAATATTTAATTTTGGAAGTTCATGAAAAACTAATATGAACCAACAGCAGTAAGTGTACAAAATGATGGATTTTTGCAGTACTTATGATGGTGCTAGCTTACATTAAATAATAATAAAAATCATGGGATTTCACCTTATTAATATTTTTTAAAATGTCTATGTATCTCGTTGGAAAAGATTTAATGTAAATAATGAAATAGTACAGGAAAAAATAGTTTGAATCAAAATTAATGAGTTAATCACAATTGTTTTTTAAGGAATTTTGTTTGTAATAGATGGTTATTTACTCCCTTTAAAAATACTAGTGCCATCTACCGGGCATGAACCTGCAGATATGCAGCATTCTGCACTCAAAGTCACTGGTCATATCATATTAAATTTAATTTTTCAACTAAAATTTTATATTTTTTACATCCCTTTCGAAGGACAAAATAAAACAATTATTTCTACTCCCATAAAAAATCTTAGAGCCATCTGTCAGTTATGAATCCGAGACCTTGTGCATATTAAATCCACAACCTTTATTACATCTAGTATCTAGAGTCACTTGTGGTGACTTTGCTAACCAAGCAACATAGTATGCCTAAATTCGCGGATTCAACCCCGGCAGATGGTCCTATAATATTTTGTTTATTTTTCAGCCAAAATTGTATCTTTATTTACATCCCTTTCAAAGGAAGAAATAATCTCACTTAAAAAATAAATTAATTACTCCCTTAAAGATTCCTAGACCATCTGCTGGGTTTGAACCCCCGAATTGGGGATAGATGGCTGCTATGCTAGCCCCGTATCACCACCAGTAATCCTTACAAGGTTTAATAAGTGGTGTATTATATCCCTATGTTCATGCTTTCAAATCCAGCAGACGGCTTTAGAATTTTTTGAAGGGAGTAAAATTTTTTATAATTTTAATATGTATTTCTTTAAATAAATTCGATTGAAAAATTAAACAAAATATGACAGGACCATCTGCCGGGTTTGAACCCACAACATTGGGCATAGAATAGAAAAAGTCCTTGATGTGCAAGCATGTAGTCATAAAATCGATATTACCATGTGATTCCACAAGTAAAAAAAACATAATAATTGACTTCTATCAATTTTATCCGAAGAGATTAAATTAGTCGATTTTAAAATCGATAATATGAAAAAAAAGATGGCCTAAATAAATTATTAATTGACCTCTAGATGGATGAAACACATATTTAATATATGTAGGTGATATACTATAGGTAATATACGTCATCCAAAGGGTGGCCACTCACAAAATTAGTCATAGGGAGTGATGACCCTACACTAAAAATTGTATTGTGAAAAGTGAGTGTAACCTCGTAAGAGTTTACACCTTGAGGCCCAGGGCCTACACGGCCTGTCGCGCCACTGGAAGAAAGAAAGAATATACTATACTCTGGCGACCTGATATAAAAAAGTAATCAAATACTTAAAGTAATCAAGTACAAAAAATGCTTAGTACTGTACTTCACAGTGAGCATTTTTTTTATTACAGTATGAGTACTGTACTGAGGTACTGAGTATTTGCCCTACACTGGCTAGTACCAACAAATTCCTAAAAGACTATTGTGATTAAATCAATAATATTTTGAACATCGTATTTTATGTTACATTTTTTTCCAATCAGATATAAATTTTTATTTCAATATTAAGGTGGTGAATTCTTGTTATTGATATTATTATATATGGTAGCTATTACAAAAAAAAAATCCTTAAAAAACAATTGTGATTAAATCATTCATTTTGATTCAAAATATTTTTTTTCTGTATTATATCATAATTTACGTTATATCTTTCCTATTTATTAATCAGGTGAAATCCCATGATTTTTAGTATTATTTAGTGTAGCTACATTTAGCAACTAGCACCATCATAAGTACAGAAAAAATTCATCATTTTGTAAAATTACTGCTTATGGTTCGTATTTATTTTTTCATGAACCTCTAAAGATAAATGTTTTGTTCATTTGAAACAAATATATATTTTAAAAAATATTAAGATGGAGAAATCCCATGATTTTTATTATTGTAGCTAGTGCCACCATAATGCCCAAAACGAAATAATGCTTTTGCTTAAATCATTGCTTTTGGCTCATTACATTTTTTTTTTTTTTTCTGGAACATCACATTTTACGGTTCATTTACTAAAAACATAGAAATAATTTTTTTTGAATATTAACTTTATAAAATCCCATTATTTTAAAAATTATATATTGTAGACAGTAACATCATAAGTACTGGGAAAAATTCCTCATTTTGCTTAAATAATTGCATTTGGTTCATAATACTTTTTTCTTAACTGTCCATAGTTTATGAAATTTTTTGTTCATGTAAAACAAACATATTTTTTTTCTATTAAGCAGATAAAATCCCATAATTTTCATTATTGCCCCTGATAGATAATATAATGGTACCTGTTATAAAAATTTTATTTTTTCAAATGACATACCATCTTTGGATCATAATTAATTTTTTTTAATCTTTTCATTTTGCTTTTCATTTATTTTTTAAATGATATTTTTTTCATAATTATTGGTGTATCATGGATTAATTTTTTACTCTAGTAATAACAATATTTTCCTTCATATAATCTGAATTTTTCATCCTGTTTGATTGAAAAATAACAATAGGACAATTTTATTTCTTTGAGTAAGACAGCTAAGCTTCTCTAGGAGCGCCAAGGTTATGAAAACGCCTAAGTTTGGGTGGTTCTAAATTGAAAACTGTTTAAGATAAAACACTAAAACTTTGTTTATCATTCTAACTATATGAAAGGATTGTAGTGCTAAATTTTATGAATATCTGAGATCCTAAAATTTCTGGATGAATGACTCCAAACTGCATTACTTCCGTTTTATGAATTTTTCTAGGAGAGGTTTCTGCTCTGTATTTTCTCTTATACTTTCATTCCTCCTACGGTAAATATTGTCATACTGAAAGTTTTTTTTTTTTTTGAAATTTCTTCTCAGTGGTTTTTATATAGCTTCCAGCAGCATAGGTCAGCATATTGTTATTTTTGTCTTCATCACCACTTTCTTTTTTTTTTTGTTTTTTGTGAGTAGCCAACACTTGGCTGACAGGTCTCACATACCCGGGGGAAGGTGAAGGAGTGAATTCTAATTTGATTACATGCTTGAAAAAGTTCTCCTGGGACTGGAACTCAGAACCTTGGGCATGGTAGGCTAGCGTGCTCGCCATGCAGCCATGGGCCATCCTTTCTTTTTCTTTGGATTAACATCCATTCCCAAACACTTATGAGAAGAGAGAAATGCTTTATTTATTTGGCAATACTGCCCAAATACCTCGGGTTGCTTATATAACACAGCATACTTATCAATCACTTGGACATATTTTACATATATTTAAAATTTTTTTTTTTTTTTCTCTTTTAGCCATTTACATTATTTTATTTTGTTTCTCTCTACCACTATATTGTAAATCTAGACCTTTGCTGCGCACATTACATAATCAAAATATAATCACATTCACCATTTAATTGTCATACAGGTGATGGTGGATAATCCCAAGGAATCCAAAATCACATTTTCTGCTAACACCGGTATATCTCCTATATCGACACCCAGGTCTTCCAAAAATCTCCTTGTGCTTTCAGGGATCGCTGCGCGAGATCCAAACCATAGACCTCTAATGGAGAACTTTCTCTCGCCAAATGTCTCGCGGAACTTTTCTTTTAGGAAAGAGTGCATTTCTCGTAGATGGCTGTCTTCTCCCTTTCCACTCCACCTGCTTGATCGAGATCATTAGTCTCATATTGAACTGTAGGGTCCAGGATCATTGCAGTAGTTCCGTTCTTCAGGAATGCAACGATGTCTGCGTACCTAACTGATCCGTCCATATCAATGCAGTAGACCTCGTCAAAACAGGTGAAATCTTTTTCCCTGAGGAGCTTTGTTAATACGTTCTTAACCCTGTGGTGCCGACGCGTGATGAGTAGGGAGTTGTTGGGGCAATTTCCCAGCACATGGGCTGGTGTTTCAGACCCTCTGCCACATTTGCGACAGAGGGACCCAACTTCTCTCACTTGTCCGCTGGCTCCTGGGACTCCACGCAGGGGAGCGTAGTTTATGTTCAGTTTCAGGGCATTGGACTATCCTGACCCCGAGAGAACTTGGTTGGCTCTCGGGGTATCTTTGAAGTGTCGAAGGCCAATGCCCTGCCACCTGCAATTGGCCCATTCTTCAAACGCCTTTTCTCGAAGCGACTCTCGTAGAGCTTTCAAACTTCTGTCGCCCTGCTCAGCCTCTAGTCTTTTGGCGCATTTAGCAATTTCTTCATCATACCAAAAGACAGACTGGAACAGGGCATTTGGGACATTAGACAGTCGCTGGGCTATGAACCATTGTTGTAGTGGAGCCTCCCATTGACAGCGGACCAGTCCTAGACCTCGAAATCTCCGAGGTGCATACAACATTTCTGTAGCGGTGTCAGCCGGCAATCCAACAATTGCCTTGATACTCCTGCGGATATTTGATAATTCTTTCTAACACCGCAGGACGTATCTTTGTAAGGGGCGCAGTCTGGAGAGGATATACAAGCCCCGGGAACAAATACTGATTGACAATGTTGAGCTTCTGTTCCGGTTTAAGTAGGGAAGAGGAAACCAACTTATCCAAGTTGGTATTCAATTTAGCCACCGAATCTTCATCAAAAGCTAGCTCTCCCGAGAACGTGCATCCCAGATACTTTATTTTGTCACTTCCTTCTACTGTTTGGATGACATCTCCGTTCTCAAGAGAGAGCTCCCCCTTCTCCAACATGACACCTATACTTTTTTGTGGGTTTATGACCAGACCAATCTCCACAAGTATTCTTTGTGTGCCACTGACGACTCTTTCTGCAGCACCCTTGTCAAGCCCTGAGACAGCCTGGTCGTCCGCAAACCCTGTGAGGACCACACTTTCTTGGTCACCACTTAAAACATAACCAACAGAACAGGTTATCCTTTTGGTGACCAACTTATTTTATCCAGTGAGGGTATCACCATTCAGTTAATGTTTCAAAATAAACTAAGGATAACCTGAGTTAAATTCATAGGAGCTCCCATATCCTTTAATGAGTTCTACCTGCAGCACATTATAAATACTTTCAGATGATTTAATCTGAATGATATGATTTATAAATAAAAGTGTGATAAAAGTATTATCTTCTTTTTTGTTCCCTAGTATATAATAATCATATAAAACTTGGTGACTGCCCTCAAATTTCATGTGAAACATCATTATGTCAGCTCAAGGTATGATTAATGAATAGTTTTTTTGGGGCATATTTTGCTGTCTATTACACAAATCAATCTTGCATGTCACACGTATTCCTGATAAATTGGTTTTGTACAGCCCATTGTTAAATATTAAGATAATGTGAAGTTATAAATCTTTATAAACTATTCTCAGAGGTGATCAGAAGACCTGGAAGAAGAATAAATAAATGAATATGAATAAGACCCAGATCATTATTATTAATGTCCTCACTGAGTAAGAATCTAATATTACTGAATAAATAATTACATCAACAGTCATTAATAATCTTCAAAAAATGACCCGAAACATCTAGAAGAATCAGCTGCATCATTTTGCATCTGTATATTTGTTTTAATTTTTCCAAATCTGGAGGCTCTGTATGAATGGAATATTTATTTAACATTAAAAAAATATTCAAACTTTGTGTGGTCAATGGAGGTGTAGAAAATATTTAATCTTAATCAAGAGGTTATTTTTTTAATTGGAATAAAAAGCTGTTAGAAGAAGTAATTATTTTCAAGGACTATTATCCTTCTGAAATTACTTTGGAGTGACTTAAAAAATCATTCCTGAGCTGCTGCAATTCAATATAAGGAAGACAAATTCATAATCTTAAGGAGACATTGCTAATAACTCTAGGGTTTGCAACAAGAACGAAGCTGTTGCTAAAGTTTGGTCAAGGAATGAGATGTACTGTAAGTCAAACAAGTCGTTAAATCTCCCCCAACATGAGCATCAAAGACACAAAAACTAGTTTTCCATCCTCCATTGCTTCCCTGAAAAATTCCTTGCCCTGTATATTAATACTACAATTACCATAATTCAGTATAATTTATAATTATCAATATAAAAGAGCACAGAGAAGACTCATCTTCTAAATCATAATTCTACAAATGCATAGAAAAATAGAGCTTTCATTGTAAACAAACAATGTTACTCTAATGAAATCTTTGCTAGCGAGATTTCTGTAAAGAAATCAGAATTTTTTTTTTTTTTTTTTATGGTAAAGCTCAAATCTCTCGTAGACAGTATTGTCCTAACGCTCATCAATGTATTATAAAAAATAAATAAAATATTGAACAGTGTTAAACAAATTTAAAATTTAGATTTTGAGTTATTCAAAAATATGTTTTGGGAATTTTTAAATAAACATTCAGATTATAAAATTTTGTTTTGAAACTATATACATTGAAATTAAGCTAAACAAGTCAACATATAGTCAATTTTCGTTTGGTCTTAATTTATAAAAAAACAAAATAAAGATGGCAGAAATTTGAAAGATTGCATTTTAAATAATTACTGATATTACAAAAATTAAAGACCATTACTATATAAATACAAAAATCATTTCTTTTCTTTTTTTTTGACATATCAAGTTCCTGACTGTTGTTTTATTTGACATGGAATGAGAAATAATTAGGTTTTAATGTGCTCTGGAACACTATAAAATTTAATTATTTCATTACAAAGTGCTTGATCACTCTAATATTTACTATTTTCCAGTCAGAAAAATCTTTTCATTAAATATGGAGAAGGAGAGTGGAAGATTTCTGTCCTCTGGGTTGGCAATAACTGTAAAAAATATAAAACCTTTTATTTATTATTCAGCCTAAATTTATTGATTACTTCATAATTTATTTAAGTCTTCTTCCTCCCTACAATAAAGTTATCAATCTTTATTCTCTATTTTCACAATCAGTTCATGAAGTTTCTATTGATATAACCTACAAACAAAAACAGGGCAGGCTGTACAGTGTATTTAGTGGATGTAAACAATGGACATAGACAAACACACTGAGGTGTTTTTTAAGTTTTAATAACATTTAAATTGATTTTTTTGTTGCTTATTATAATTTAATTAACACTTTGAGTTCTTAATTTTAAATTTATTTTGAGATCCCTAGACATTCTTGTTAATCATTTTCATAACGTCTGGTTAGAATTGAAAGTGATCAGCCTTTTATTTTCTTAACATCCCAAATGAAGTAACTTCAGTTTGAAAAAAATTGTTCATTTGTTTAAGGTGAGCATTATCATTTTCGCAAGGTGAATTAATTAGTACTTGGATGGTATAGAGATGAGGGATATCACAATGCCATCCATCTGTTTGTTTTTCTTTTCTTGACTTCCATCAGCTATTATATTACATTTATGGTCACACTTTTTCGAATCTTATCCACTTAAGCACAGAACACATAATTGTAAATATATGTACTAGCAATCTTCATAAGGTATATACAGCACTAGAGGTGTTTAATATAACAATTAGTAGTTAAAACAGAGTAAAAGAATCATTTACAGGGTTGGTAAGACTATTGGGGTCACTAGATGTATGAATTCGGAACACCAGTATTACTGATCATCACTAGAATGAACACAACTCTTATTTATTTATTTTCTTTTAGTCTCTGATTTTTAGATGAAGTAAAGTGCATGAAAAAAAATAAAATAAATAAAAATAAAATAAAGGAAGACAAAAGTGTAATAAATTGATGTCAGATTTCCATTTTGCTCTTACGAAAACCAGGCTCTTAAAACTCGTACGAGTATAAAAAATCTGGTGCGGGCAACACACGACTTTCACTTACCTCGATTTTTAAAATCAATGAAAGAATTTTCAAATACAGTTAGAGATAAAAATACGTGAAACTATTAAGGAATTAATCAAATTGAATTTATATAGAAACATGTGTTTTTATTAAAAAATCTATTATATTATTATCTAAAATAATCAGTTAGTTTTATCTTCTTCTCATCACTCTCTATTAACTTCTAAAAGCTTGTGTATGAGATGATATTTTTTCTAAAATCTTTAGCTTTCCAACGGTATATCATACATGTATATTACTGCTCTTATGTTCAAAAACGAAAAATTTCATTAAAAATATATTTTTTCTATTTTCTCCTTTAGTTGGGTATCGAATTTATTCAATTTATATATTTACCTGTTTTTCATCAGCGCTAACAAGATAATCTAGTTATTATTATTGGATCTAAAAAATTAAAGGTACTTTAGAGGAAGAAAATTTAAAATATCGGCATTTAAGCCCTGTCAGACCATTTTTATCCAAATAAAACCTACATGATATTAAATCCCATTAAATTTTACATCGATATAGCGAGTTTAATCAAAATCGTCGGAACCGTTTTTGAGAAAATCGAAAAAAGGTGCAAAATGCATGGTATAAAGTGCCTCTTCTGGTAAGCTCATTTTGATGAAAAAAGTTTTGTCACGTCTCGGGCGTATAGTTGTCTTAAATATGAAATTTCAGTTTCATAGGACTTACCGTTTCCGCCCGGGAGTTACCACACATACACACACAGACACACAACACACACACACCACACAGACCTTTTTGCGGGACTTGGTTATTTGGACTCAGGGGACCCTAAAACGTGTATTTCCGTTGAAAACTGGAATTCGAAAATTTTCACGATCGCAATACTTTCCTTACTATATATAGTAAGTGAAAGTAAAAAAGGGGGGAGGGCAAGGATATGTGTCTAGCACGCTACTCTTTCACGCCAAATGCCATCCCGGGAGGACAACCATGTAATTTAGTAGATTCACTCACAGCCTCTCCCCCAGGTAGGTAAGGACCGTCAATCAGCTGGTGCCACTCGCAAAAATAGACGTAGAAATGGATGACTCTACACTATAACTTATTATTGAGAATCGCAAGTGTAGCTTTGGAGATTACACCGCGCGGCCGAGGTCCTACACGTCCTGTCGTGCAATTCGAAAGAAAGAAAAAAGAAGACCATTAAAATAAAAATGTTTACTGGAAAGCAAACTCCTCAAAGATGTTTGAAGATCAAAAAAACCTACACATAATTAAGGAATCCTTTAACTGATTCAAAGCCAGTTCAGAGAAATGGCAAAGGTTGTAAGCAATTCACTTATAACACAAAGACTTATCCTATTTTTTAAAATATATGTTTATTGAAATTTACAACTGTATGTTATAATACAACAAGTAAATATGCTGCTAAATGATAAAATACAAGGTAAAAATAAAGAGAAACTGCCCATTGGCATTACTCTAGTAGTCAATCTAAACAAGGTCTTGAGGCCACCTTCACACATATTTAAAACCAACATCAACTACAATAAACAATTTTTTTGGAATATTGCCTCTTTCGCTTTTATCGGATTGACAGACGACAAATGGTGACATATTATAATTGATTGCGTACATTTCGTTTAAATTTGAAGATATGCTGACCGATAGTCAATACAACTAAATCAAATTTTTATAATCTTGTCAAAGAAATTTTAGTTTAATAATATTAATGTTAATAAATAATCAGTGGCGGATCCCCGGAGGATCCCCAATGAAAAATAACATAAAAATCAGATTATAGCTACTTTGAAGTAGGGCAATATATAATAAACATCTATTAGTATTAACACTCGTGAGTCACTGCTTTTGTTTTAGGATTTTACATCCTGCTCTATTGAGAAATTGCAAATAGGACGATGAGTCACTATTATATAATAGTCCTCTTTAGCTTAATTTAAGTTGTAAATGCTTAAAAGATACTGCTAAACTTCCATATTTCTCATTAAGAAAAATACATCCATCCAAAAAAAAAAAAAAAAAAAAAAAAAAAAGTGTTTGAATTGGCCTTGAGCTGCAATACTGACGACAGTTGGTTCCGGGGTCATGGTCCAAATGTTGATGGGAGGAAGTTGGAGGAATATCAGGTCAGTTGCTCCACAAAGGCTTGTGGGATGGACGAAGTAATTCTAGTTGGTCGAGTCAAAACTCGGTTCTTAGTATTCTCAACCGCATAAACGATGCTTTGAAAAATACTTCGGGGTAACTAACTTCGACGATGGCTCAATTATTTAGTTCAACTCACTGTAATTTCGGAACTAAAAACTTTAATTATGAACAATTCTTAAGCATGAATGCTTATTACAAACAATGATTGAATGAAAAAAGAACTTTATTCTGGGACTAGGTCCCTTAAGAATAACATTCATGTACAAGAAAAATAAGTATAACTGCCAAATAACACATAAAAAAAAAAAAAAAAAAAACACATTAATGATTAAAATAAATATATATAATTATTTTAAATGGACAGAGAAATAAATGAAAAATTAAATTTTAAAAAATACGATAATATCTAAATGTTATATAGAATTAACAAACCAAAAAACATTAGAATAATTAAAAATAAAAATGAAAATCAAGTTTACTATAATTTATATCATGAATTGTAGACATTTATCACCTCCCTTTAATCGCTATACTCAAATTAGTTGGCAATTGGTTGGGAAGCAAGAAGGTCTTTAATGAGGAGAGATTCGAATGAAAATTGGGAAGGAGCATGACGGATGTTTGATGGGAGAGTATTCCAGAAAAAAGTGAACCCGGCTAAGAAGGTAAATTCATATTTTTTGGAGGCGTATAGAGGTCGGAAAGACGGGATCTGGTTTCCTGATTATGGATTGTGGATTTACATTGCAGGAGACTATTGACAACGGTTGTTCCATGAGTGTATTGTGGGGACGGGATGGATCACACTCAAGGCCCGACTGCTAAAAATAAGTGGTATTTGAAAGAAACTGCCTTTTATTGCGGTACTGACATGGCACCAAGTTGACGCAAGCATTTCAGTTACTAAATCTGGAAAAATAAAATAATAACCGAATTTATTCGAAAATTATTTATATATGATATTCCACCTGAGGTATTTAAAGTATTTTAACAAAATATTAAAGTTCAACAACTTAATCAATGCGCTGAATGGCAATACAGATATGATGGATGCATTATGATCAACATGCACTAAAACTGTAGCAGTGAACATAATAATTTAGAATATCAGTTATATCTGCAATATAATAGGAACGTCACTGAATTATAAAAATAAATTTATTGACGATTTAGTTCATAAAATAGCTACTTATTTTGATAATGATGCAGTGATGATATAGTGATGCAGCTTAGAAAAAAAAATCTAAGATCCTCCGTGGGGTTTAGCGATAAACGTCTTGGATAGATTTTGAGCGAAAGGTTAAGGTTAAGTGGTGAGTTAGAGACCCTTCAAAATTAAACACAGTGAATTGAAGATTGAATGCTACACATTTTTAGCGGACTAAATCAAGCGCATGTGTTCCTTAATGGCAAAAATAATTACTGTAGGATTGAACCAGTCTAGACGACACTCTTCCAGCAATGGTGGTCACTGATTTGGAATTTTACATTTTGCAGCAAGTAGATTGAAATATATTTTTTTACAATATTGTTGGTTTCACGAATCCATACTGGTCTATTTTTTTTTACTATTAGGTCATTCTACCTAAACTCATTCATATGGTTTGTTAGGAAGAAGGTATTCATTGCAAATAGAGAAGGTGATACAGAGTGGGATTGATTGAAATATCATCATTAACATTGTTTAAATCACAGAAGTAAAGTAAAATGAACCACATCTTTAAGTCATCTTTTGAGAACTGACGTATAATGTTGTAAACCTTTAAGCCAAAATGGCTTTTTGTCTTGGCCGATACAGGTGATCTTTGAAATGATTCTTTATTATGGTTGCCCAGTATCTGCTTCTAATCATCCAGTGTTTTTAATTTCACTTAGAATTCTTGACTTTATTGTATTGATTCATTATTCTGTATATATTTTATTGTAATTTTATGCTGAGTAAATATTGTATGAATGTAGTATGTATGATATATTTCAGTACTACTATTGATGTCCAAATTGGGATATATTGTAATTTTACTCGATATAAATTGTTGTTGAAAAAAAAAAAAAAACAATTTGACTTAAATATGTATTTTTCTTTTACGCTGCTTTTATGTTCACCTTTCTATGATATGTAGAGTGTTTTATGTCTCATAGACCGGTGTTTTTTTTTGGGGGGGGTGGTTTTTTATATACAACATTAATGTTTGCATTAATATTTTGAATAGAATACATCTGCACAGTTATAAAAAACATTGATTGGAATTCCATTATGTCCATGCAGTAGCATATTTTTTAGCATATATATTTACTAAAATTTAATATGTACATCAATTGTTTTTATTATTGGTAAAAATTAAAAAAAAAAAAAGCCTAACTAAGAATGAAAAAAAAATAAGAGAAATAAAATGAATTAAACAAATATAAATAATAAATAAACAAAATTACAGATATTAAAATCATAAGATAAGGTTTAGTAATTTAGAATTTTTATAATAATTTGTGTTTAGTTCTCTTATGTCTATATTTATAAGTTGATAACTTTATATTGTTATAATTACCAATTTGTTTTATTAGTGTATCATCAGTCAGTTGGCATTTTGTGAAAAATTATAGTGTTTGTTGGTGTATAAATTCTTGTATTGTTGGAATATCCAGTTCTTTGTTGATGGTAGTTATTTTCGTGTATGGTGGATAATTATTAATGATTCTTAGACATATTTTTTTTTTAATACTTGTAATTTGTTTATATGTGTTTTGCCTGCAAGATTCTAGGCTGGGCATACATATGTAATTATAGGCCTGATAACAGTTTTATATAATATTAGCTTTTTTTTTAGTGATAATTTTGAGTTTTTATTAAAGTAGGGGTACATTTTATATAATAATTTACGGGTACTATTTATTTTATTGTTAATACGATGTTTGAAAATTAGTTTACAGTCCAGGGTGACTCCTAAATATTTAACTTGTTTTGAAATGGCTATTTTACGCCATTGAGTTGTATAGTAGAGGAAGACTGGGGTTACGTTCTCATAGACAGGTATTATAATGTGAATATATTATGTTTGTGAACATTTTCAAATCTGATATTTTAGCTGAAATACGTTTTTAGTTCCCACGGGTCCGAATAATGTCTCCCGAAATGGCCTGTGTTTGTACATGTGATAAGTTAGGCTCACAAACTGAAGATAGTGGAGATTGACAAAAGCCCATCAACCTTAGATATTTATGTTGATAGAAATTATTTAATAGACAATTTTTCATTGTACATCAATATAAACTTCAAGAAAATTAATTTTATTTAGGGGGGTAAGCGATTGCTGTGTCGATGCAGAACCAGAATTGTTTCACATTTGAAAAGAATTCATCACAGATCAAAAAATGTGTAATGTCATCAGTTTTTTTGATGAGAAGATTTGATAAAGTTATATTAATATCGCATAAGACGTAGCGACGCTTTTCGCTTGTTAAACAGACATCTGATGACAGTAACTTATCCGGGTTAAATTTAAGACCTGGTTTTAAGTATTCTTAATAACATAAACGATTTTTCGTGTTCCAGAAATGTTATATCAGGATCCCTGTGTACAATTCAAACGAAATTCACTACGTGGGTTGCGATTTGCTATAGTTGTTTTTTTGATCCAACGGAAAAAAAAAAGCAATCCCTTTCTCATATTGTTCTTTCAGAAAAGTCGAAATCAGATTTATTTATAAAAATAAATCATCGAAAGATAGTCAAATTTGGTATACAAAAATTCATTGACTGAATTAATATTTAAAAACATGTTAAACAAAAACATTTGTATTTGTTAATGTCTGTATTTTTTCTTTATTATGATCTGAAAACAAAATCTATTAAAGGAATAAATGTGCCACTATTATCAATCAGATATAAAAATAAATCAGTATTAGCATTTTTTGTTGGTTTTTTCACATCGTCGAGGGCCCACTCAAGGAAACAACATATTTTGACGTATACCAATTAAGAAAGTATTCTTACTTCTTATTTATTTTTTTTCTTATTCTTACTTTCTTACTTTTATTATATTTTATGTTATGTTGTATTTTGCACATGATATATTATAAATATATTATTTAACCCAAAAAATAAGAAATAAATCAATGTAAATTTCTTTTTTAGCAAATTTGTATATACCTCTTATTTTGTTAATTATATAGTTTAATTTTCAATATTTTTATTTGAGGTTGTTTTTTAATTTATTATTATTATTCTTTTTTTTGTAATTTGTATTGTTTTTATTCTCTAAATTGTTTATTTTAATTTTCTTGTAATATTATTCCTAAGGGACTAGTCCCAGAATAAATAAATAATTTATTAAAAAAAAAAGAACCATCCAAAATTTCGATCAAAGTTCGCTTAATCAAGGCCATGTAGTGAGCGAAGTACGGATTTGTTGGTGCGTGTTTCTGTAAATGTGTGTTGAATTCTGTATAGTACCATTGGTTTCATAGAATTTTTTTTTTTTTTAGGGGGGAGCGGCGTGGTCTAGTGGATAGAGCACAAGTCTACTGTTCTGGATCAGGATCCTGGGTTCGAATCCCGGCTGTGGTAGAATATTATTTATTCTGTTACTTCAGTCGGGGGGCGACTCTAGTATATGGGAGATCCTCCTGGGGCAGACCCAGCCTCTATAAAGTTGGTACCCAAAAATTGCAAAAAAAAATGTCTGAGCGTGATCAAGGCCTAGTCACCTAAATGCACGGCCGTTGGCCTAGAAATAGTACGGATCTATATATGTACTAAGCCCAAGAACCATCATGAATTGAGACGTTGATTTCCAAAAGCTACTATATCCATTCTGGGGAACTTTACAGGGAGGGCGAAAATCTCTCGTTATTATATTATTAAACCAACTAATTTGATTCTTTTCGCATTAAAATCTAAAATAATTTCTTTACTATATTTATAAAAACATATTAAAGTTATGAAATGAAGTGTTCTGGTATGATTTGGAATGAAACTAAATGTGTAATTAGTATCTTAAGAAATTAATAGCATTTCTAAATCACGTTATTAAAGGACATGAGTGTTCATTAGATAGAATCAGATTTAAGATTTAGATAAAACTAAATGATGAGAATGCAAATATGTAAAAATATCTATTTCGTAAAAAATGTCCTTTAGTACCTTTTGGTACTAACGTCTCAATTGTAGTAGTACAGGTTTTATTTTTTTACTTTTTGATGTTTACAACTGTGATACTATAGTACAAGCTGTTGTGCGATACTATACTATACATGTTTAATAATAACATTATACGGTTTGCAATGTCTTGTAGAGGAACTATCCTTTGTCTTGTTTAACAGATAATGAGACCATCTTTCCGATGATAGATAGAGATGCAAGATAACGAAGAAGTGGGTTTGAGAGGAATTAAAATAGGAATATTTCTGGCCAAATCTACAAAAAGATGGGAAATTGGGTTATTTATGGATTATTTCAGGAAGTGATGTGGCCTAGTAGATATAGCGCTCGATTACTGTTCTACAGCCCCGGATTTTCGAATCCGAGTTGTTGAAGGATAATTATTTATCCTGTATACGAGTCGCGGCGCATAATCACCTCCTTACACGTCCGTTGACCTTGAAAAAGTTTTTTTTATTTATAATTACGAACAAAATAAGAAGCGTCTAACTTTTTTTGAAGGATAATGATGAAAAGAGAATTCGATCATTCAATTTTGATAAGGGCAAATACTCAAATTTAAGGAACGGAATATTTTACTCAAATTGTAATTATAAAGTTGTGAAACAGTTTTCTTGGAACACCTCCGTCTCTCAATTTTATGGCGAGTTGAGGTGGCTTTACTCTTCCAATCGTCGCAAGTATTTCCTAGGATCATTCCTTCACCAAGTTATCCAATCCCACCGACCATCATACATTGTTGACTTTATACAATTCAAATCCTCTGTCCACCCCCGTCATACATGCTCCAGGCCTCCAGATTTATACACTACGACCCACAGAACTGCAGAACTTCTTTTCTCATCCGATGCTCAATCCCATGGAATTCCATTCCTCTTTCTTTCCGTCACTCGAATTCTCTTTCAACCTTCAAATCTCGCTTATTTAATTATCTAAGGATTATTCAGTCACAATTGAATTGTAAGTAAGGTTCTATTTTATTTTATATTTATCTACGTATGTCTATTTTTACAAAAACTCGAATTCGAATCGTTACACTTTCCCTTACTATATATTTCATATATAGGCAAGTGGAAATAAGCAAGGCGCTAGAGACCGCTCCTGCAAGGTGGCAAAATTCACAGATTTTAGGTAATAAATGAAATGAAAAAACTTCTTTATTATCCTGGGACTAAAGTCCCTTAAGAATAAAATAAAATACATAATTGATGACCGGAACAGTGTGGTCATGATTTAGAATAACAAAATACTAAACTAAAAAATAATTAAGGTAGTAATATATGTACATCTTTACAAGTCAGACTTTATAGTAATAGTGCTGATACGGCGCACAGTGGGAAAAAATCACGATTTAGTGGCCAAAATTCTATAACTCTTGATCTAATCAAGATAAATTAAAAATTCTTTTTTTTTTTGTTTATGCGTAGAGAATGTCCTTTATTAGTAAGTGGAAAAAAATTACTTTCACTACATTTTTTTAAAATATTTTTTATTATTTTTCAAAGTAACTGATTTCATACATTTTTTTGTATTGGATCAATTTAATCGTAATTACCGTACTCTATATATTTCAACAATACATATATATTGTTTATTTTTATTTTTGTTAAACCTTATATATATTAAAGATATAGAAATGTGAATATTATGATTTTTTTGAAATTCCTAGCACATCGTTTCATACACTTTTAGTTAAGGACAATAATACTTTTGCAGACATTGAAGTAATGATAACAGTGACAAAAAATAATTCCATGGAGCTTTATTTTGGCTCCATTAGACCTCATGTATTTCAGAAACTTGAAATGTCTTTAAAACTGTCGGGAAATATTGTTCATGTATTAGGTTAAAAAAGTTTTTTTTAAATATTTTTAAAAATTATTTGTATCAAAATTTACAACTGTATTTTGTAATACAACAAGTAAATATGCTGGTAATGATAAAATACATAAGAAAATGCCCATTGGTATCACTCCACTAGGTAATCTAAACTAGAAGGTCACGAGGCCATCTTCTTTTCAGACGCCTCGGAGGATTGTCAGAAATAAAGAACAAGGATTGAAACTAGTGGGTTAGAGTGGGAATGGAGTTTGTCATGGAAGGATTGATACCTGGTTCGGGCCAAATCAGCAACATATGGGATATTAAGGTCATTATGGATGAGTTTATTCGTGACAAAGTAAGGAGCATTGAGGATTTTTCGAAGGTTTTTGAATTGTAAAGATTGTTACGGGAAGAATTTGATGGTTTCGTAGAGCCCCAAAACTCAAAAAAAAAAAAAAAAAAAAATAATAAATAAAAAATTCATTAAACTTTTATTGGAAACATTTGGATTTTATAGGCAATTATAAACGCATAAAACTCTATAGAAACAGATAATAGATCATTTCTATCGATTCGAATGCTCCTATATGGAGTAAATTGATCCGATACAAAAAAATGTATAAAAATTAGTAACTTAGAAAAATATTAAAAAATGTAGCGAAAGTAATTTTTTCTACTTACTAATAAAGGACAATCTCTAATCATAACTGAAAAAAGAATATTTAATTTATCTTGATTAGATCAAGAGTTATAGAATTTTGGCCACTAAATCGTGATTTTTTCCCATTGTGCGGCAGTAGCCACGTCCCTGATTGGATAGTTTGCCAAGTTCAGCAGTAGTGGGTATCTCCCAACAGCTTCTTGTCGCTTCAAACTAGATATGTTTCACAATTGAATATTATACGTATATATCGTTTACGTGATTTATCACTGAAAAACAATTCTTGAACATAATACGTCAATCTAAAAAGGATTAAATTTAAGTATAGTTTGGCTGTCAAAGGCAATGCGTGTGGTTGAGGAGTCGGTGGTGGGGGTGGCGCGCAGTGCTGCCACCTGTCGGCGTGGAGCGTCGGTCTTTCAGTCCGGCTTTAGCTGCCGAACCGTTCGCGTGTTGAATCTTTGTTCCTGGTGTTCATTATCGTGTCACGAACTCGAAGGAAATATTATTATTTATCTTCTTCAGATAATGTGAGTTGTTAATTTTCTCTCCTATTTTAAATTTGTTTTGATACTTCTTGATCATATTTGTTAATGTTTTTACAATTTTATAAATTTACAAAAATAAAATAAATTCGTTGTTAATGACTAAGAAAAAAAATTAAAGTAAACTCTACCATTAACTCATTTATTATTAAAACCTGTCCAGAGTTAGGTTGTCAATTAATTAAAATCAGTAACAAGAATATTTTACATATGTATAATATTATGACACCCGCAACGTTAATTTACATATTAAATTTCAATTATTAAACAATATAAAACATTTAAAATTAAAAAGAATAAAAAATATTTATACATACTAGAGAATAAATATAAATGGATCTCTAGATCTCATAGAATGTTTGGTTTAAAATGATTAATTTTGTATGAAAAAAAAAAAAAAATAAATGAAAAATAGAATACTTCATTGGGTACAGTAACAATGGAACTTACAAGGACCATAGACCATGTAAATGAAATTCCACTATTTTTTACTGATCAGTTTTGATAGGGGATTTAGGTATTTGTGATGTTTTATCTGTGAACAAAATCCCTCAATTTATTGCAAAATAAAAAATATTTTTAAAAACATTGGTGAAAATATCTATTTGATTATTATTGTTATTATTATTACTGTTGTAGCTACTTTATATATTTTACTAGAATATCTTATAGATATAAAACCATTTTTGAGTTATTAGAGTGACAAAAATTAAAATTTATAGCATGTCTTAGAGATAGTAGGTATGAAGATAAACATTTAAAAATGAAATATTTTTCAAATTAAATATGAAATATTTGGTGTTTAATTAATTGCAAATCATTTTAATAGTTCATATAATTATAGTAAGTGTTTGGTTAAGTATTTATAAAAGTTTTTAATATATTAGATAGTGTAAAAATAATATTAGTTTAATTGTTGTATAATGTATGACATATTCACCGTGAAGTCTGGAATAGTATTCAACTAAGAATAACGGTTAAAAAAAACAATAGAAAAAGAAGCCCTGCTATATGCTATTATTTTTTCATCTTGCATATCAATTTAAATGTTCACTATATCAATTATTTATTATTTTTTATCATAGCCTCAGTATACCAAGTTACTATATTTTACCGGGCTAAATCATTCTAAATTATTTTTATAATTTATAGTTTTTAAAAGAACATCATATTAATTAATTATTAGTGAGTGTAAATAATCGTAATTGTCAGTACGTCCATCTATATTATCTCTAACTTTATTAATTTATTAAATTTGTATTAATTTTAATTTTTTACTATTTTATTTTACTGTTTCAGGTGTAAAAAAAATAATTATAACTAATTTGGATGATATTGTTTTTTTAATTTTAATTCAATATTTTAGTTTTAATGGGTTAAATAATTCTTAAAAAAATATATCCACTCAAACAGATAAATATAAATATACACAGATACATATACATTATATGTAATGTAATTGTAGTTTCGAATAAATCCTTTTTTTAAAGATATCTTTTTTATGCAATAAGGTGTTTCAGTGCTATGAAGCAATTTATATTTGAAGAAAACAAATATTTAAAACTTTTAATTTTAATAAATTATTAATGTTAATTTAATTTTCCGAGCATGAAATAATATTATTAAAAACATAACTCTTAACTATAAGTTTAAGAAGATTAATGAGTTATATGTATTAAAATAAAATAAAACTAAACATATAATAATGAAATATGATTTTTGTTGTTGCATTACAATACAATATCAATATGAATTTATAAGTTTCTTATTTTTGTTACGGTTTTAAAATATATTTTAAAAATAACAAGATAAAAAGAAAATTAAACAAATAATACTTTAATTTAAATTAATTATAATACAAACATAACTCAATGATTTTAAGCGATTTTTTCTCACAATACATCAAAAGTGTCAGAAAAATACATTCTGTAATTTAGAAAACAAAACCTTCAAGTATGATGTTGATATACATTTAAGATGTTGTTTTCTCAAAGGTGCTGTATTGATTTAAAGAAAATTTACTAAATTAAAAATCTCTCATTAATTTATTATTAAATCTATTTATTTCATTATATTTTTTTTTTGTACTTAATCAATAATATTATTTTTACGTTATTGTAGGGAATGTTTTAGTATTACTTGTAACGAGATTAAATAAGTAATTAGTAGCTTTGTAAAATTATTGCATTTCTGAATCCTCTATTTAAAGGACTTAAGTGTTCTTTATATGAATTCCGATGAGGGATTTCGATAAAACTATACGATTAGAACTCAAATATGTCAAAATATGTCCTTAGGTACCTTTTGGAAATCAACGTCTCGATTATTCCATCGTTATGAAATTGTAAAATTGATTCACTGATTAATATTTTCCTCAATACGTTAGTTGGATTGTGAATGATAAGAACTATTGACTGTTTAAAAACATATAGATGGACTAACAATACAAATTTGCGCTAATTTAAATTGATGTTTTAACAAATCATTTTTCCATTTTTACTTGCCCCATTATTCAAGCGGGTTGGCTATATAACTGAATTTACTTCTGTATCTAACAACAAATAACTAAAGCTGTATTTATTAGAGTTAATAATTATATATATATATATATATATATATATATATATATATATATATATATATATATATATATATATACAAACAAATAAATATATTTATGTATATACTTAAATTTTTGTTGATCAAATTTAAATTGTCCCAATGCTGACAATTTAACCTTAATTCTATTTTAGTATTTCAATCACGTGTTTTAATTAATAAACATTAATCAATAGAATATTAAACTCAGATAATTTTAGATTTATGGCATTAAACGGATTCTTTAAATGTTAATATTACAATAATTATTTTTACTGACAGCAGCCACATTGACGGTACTTGAAAATTAATCAGTTTATATAGATAGATTTAAATAAATCAACATAACAGGATGTAATTTCCATTTGACAAAATTCTTTTCTGAAATGTTTTTAAATATTCCAGCCTCAAAATAAAAACAAAAATCAATTAGAGAACTTTTAAATTAAGTCAGAGTTAACTTTTTTTTTTTTTGTATTCACCTTGAGTTATGATAAAAAAATTTACTTCAGACTAAATAATAAAAAAAATAATAATGATCAGCTATAATAATCATATATTTTTTCCACTTCTGATCACTCCCCATTATCTACTGAAGCTTTATAATTCAGATATTTTTTTTCTTTAATATTTCCAACAGTATATATAATAAAAAAAAAAAAAAAACTTTCCCCATGGTTGGTTTATTTATTACCTCTAGGGCTCAGTACATACAGAGATTCGCACTGCTTTTAAGTCACCGGCCGTGCAATGTGGTGATTATGCCGAGATCACACTCAGTCGCCAGGTTTTCCCATTTTAGGGTACCCACTTTATAGAGGCTGGGTCTGTTCCCGGAGGGTCTTCATACCCTAGATTCGCCCTCCAACTAAAATAACAGAATAAATAATATTCTGTTACTGCTGGGATCCGAACCCAGGACCCGGAGTGAACAGTGTACTAGTGCTTTATCTACTATACCACGGCGCTTCCCATCTGAGCCTTAATTCGAACTAAAATATGTAAAAGATAATTTTAGAATTGGTTCATACGTAATAATTTTATTATTTTAGGGTCAGTCTTTGGTTACAACGGAAGACTTTTTTTCAAAAAAGTTTCTAATTAAAAAATGGTTTCATTATTTTCGATTATATAGTATTTTCTAAAAGAGAGGGGAAATTACGTTGCAAAAGGATATTATATCAGAAAATTGTACTTCTCTATAAGTTAACGTAACGTTTTCATACAAAACTTAATAATTATATTAAGTTTCGATGAAAACGTTTATAAAAGTTAAATGATATGACAATATAAATTATTATCTACAACGATCACTTCAGATTAATAAAACTTATTTACGTTCTTCATTACCTTCTATACCTTTTCAACGGCATATATAAGCCATATTATTAAACTTATTACCGAAAACAAACAATAACCTGAAAAAAATATCTGTTTTTTTTTCTTCTTTAGTTGCTTAACAAATTCTTTCATCAATCATAATTATATATTTGTCATTACTAATAGTGATAATATATAATAGCGAAATAGTGAAATATTTAAAGTTAAACATAACTTAACATTGTTAGGGTCTAAACTAACAACCTTCTCAACTCTGGGGAGTTTAGAAGGTTGCACAATGTGGAATAGCGGAGCTTGTACCCTGTGAATATAATTGAGTTGATAGCATCGCGGAGACTCAAATGGGCGAGTAAAGTTGTTGGGCTCGGTGAGGAACGGATTCCGAGAAAGTTTCTATTCGCTGATCCGACTGGTAGGCGTCCGAAAGGTAGGCCGAAGCGTTAATGGGAGGATTGCTTTAAGGCTGATCTCGGGGGCTTGGGCTTGAACGGTGCACCGTTGTACCAAATCGAGTTTGGTGGTATCGGCATCGAACCTTCGGGTTCGGTAGGCCTATAATTATTATTATTATAACATTGTTAGGGTACAAAAAAAAAACCCTGAAAAGTTGGATAAAACTTACATGTTATTAGATCTCATTTGATTTTACATCACCATAGCAAGTTTAATCAAAATTGTTTAATTCTTATGTAAAGTGCATAGCTTAGAGAAGTATTTCCGCTGAGCTGATTTTAATGAAAACGTTCCCGTAACATCCCATGGATTAACTTATTTTAAATAAATAAATTATTTTTTGACGGCTTTGCGTTTTTTAAAGAGAGTTACCACAGACAAAAACATATTTTGAGGGACTTATTTGGACTAAGGGGATCCTAAAACGTGTATTTTCGTTGAAAACTTGAAATGTTTCAAATTACAAAAGTTTTCCTCACAATATACATTTCATATTTAGGTAAGCGAAAGTTGAAATATATTGGTATTTCAAATAACAATAACCATAAATTAGTTTTAAGATATTCGTCATAAGTCAAAATATTATAATTTTAGATTAAAATATTTTTCATCTTACTCTATTTTTTTCAAAATCTTTTACAAATAGAATGCAGCTAAAAGTATTCTCTGAAAGATGGAAATACTTAAATTAAGGTTCAACACACTGAGATATTACGTTTCAATTTATCTTTAGGAAATGTTTTTTCTTTTCAAAATCTCAAAAAATATACTGATAATTCTTACCTGATAAATAGATTAGTCAATTTATTGAATAAATATTGCCAATATTTACTTAATAAATATTAATATTAAGCTTTTGCTTGTCATTTTTTGTACTAAAAAAATAATCAAAATCTTTATTACTTTGATGAACAGTCCAACATTGAATTTTCAACGAATGAAGATCAATATAATTTCGAAAATTTAGCTAAAATTGAAAATTGCGTTAGTTATATTTTTATTTTGATTTAATACTTTATTAACTATATACCTTAAATTGGCATGGTAACAATTTTGTTTGGTGATATAATAACCTGTATCAATCAAGAGAATGTAATTTACTTTTAATACTTTGCAAATTAGCGAGGGTAAAAAATCATCTATTATTGAATAATATATATTCGTATTGAATAATAGAAATATATTGAATAATAGATTAGTAAGGGATCTTTAGTATCGCTGGACATTGAGTTTTTGAGACAGTCTTACATACACACACGATCACCATACTTTTCCTTACTATATTTTTTATATGCAGGTAAGAGAAAGTAATTTTTTTTTTGAGTTACCAGTAACCGAGTTGCCAGTGAGGCTGAAGCCTGCAGATTATTCGTGTTTAATGAAGTTTAAGATGGTTTCTGTGGCGGTCAATAAATGATTACTATAAATAGTGAAAACGATTCAACCCACATCGCGGGTCTTTATTATGCCTTTTCTGTCTAAATGATCGCAATCGACCAAGGATGTGTTCGTTATAACTAAAAAAAAAAAAAATATATAATAATAAAACGTTGCAAATAATTACATAATGGTTTATTACTTCCAAATATCTATATTAGGGTATAACTGTTTATAGAAAGTTAAATAATATGAAAAGCAATAAATAATTCTAAGGAAAATGATCTATAATGGTTTGTCACAACTGCCAATTTCAAAACCTAGTTTATTAATGTCATAATAACTATATTTATAAGAAGAGATAGTTCTAATTAATACAATAATATAATTATGCTGTTCATAATAGAAATTTGAAACTAAATTCAAAACGCTATAACTCTGCTATTTCTTTACTGATTTCAACGTTTTTTTTTTTCCTTTTTGTGGGAAATTTAATTATTTGTGAAATTACACACTTTTGATATTTATTTATTCATTCATATTTTTCTATATCTTCAAAAATTTAATTAAGTTAAGGTTGTATTTATGGGTTAAATTTCGTTTTTTTTTTTTGTTTTTTTAAATAATTATTCGGGGCCTCTTTGTTAAAAAACTCTAATAATGTTTCTCTAACTTCAAAAATAATTTTGGTATTGAATCAAATCACTTTTAATCGGCCACCATTTTAAAACTAATCGGCTTGCACTAGTATTTTTGTGCCAAATTGAAAAAAAAAAAAAAAAAAAAAAAAAAAAAAAAAAATGAGGTCCATAGAAAGTGGTCCAGTTTCGGAGAAAAAACCGCGGACGGCAGACCAACGGACTTTTTGTTCGTTATTCGGATTCTACGTGTCTTTAAACGTAAGCCTCTAAATTTAGAGAGGGGTGATTTTTTTTTTTTTTTTGTTCGATTACAAAGATTCATTATTGAAAATTGAGTTTATTTTTTCTTTAAAATCCCCCCTCCCCTACAAACACAACCAATAAGACTTAGTTTAATTTAATTACCCCCTGAATATGATTCGGCTGAAGTGGACAACTCAGTGTAACTAACACCGAGAGTACCACCTGCCATAAGCAGATGTACATATCCACTTTCAAGGATACGATGATATTTCCGTTTTGATTTTATAATTTATTATTGATAATATTTTAAGGACGCAAATTTTCTTGATATTATTATTGTGTGTTGCGCGTACAGTTTTTTTTTATTTATTTATTTAAAGAAATTTACAACTGTATTAAATAAATACAACAAGTAAATAGGCTTTATATATGATTAGTACAGATGGTAGTCCTGAGAAGAAACTACCCATTGGTAGCACTCCAATGTCTTATGTTAGAAGGTCTCTTGGCCATCTTCTTTTAAGGCGCCTCGGCGGGTTGTCGGGAATAGATATGGAGGAGAGGTCACGGATAAGCGGGTTTGAGTGGGCAGGGAGTTTGGAATGAAAAGAGGTATATCCGTAACGGGCCAAGTCTTCAACTAATGGGATATTTAGGTCTTTATGGATGATTTTATTAGTAACAAAGTAAGGAGTATTGAGGATTTTGGACTGCAAGGATTGGATGCGAGAGGAATTCGATGGTTTAGTAGACCCCCATAGCTCAATGCCATAGGTCCAAATAGGCCTGATAATTGTGATATAAATGAGTTTTTTTTGTAGTAAGTAGGAAGTTTTGAGCGTTTTTTCAAGTAAGTGTTGTAGTAATCTGTATCTACGAGCAGTTTCCTGTCGTTTCAGTCTAGTATGAGGATTCCATGTTAGGCGTTTGTCGAGGTGGAGTCCTAAGTACCGAATCTGTTCAACAGGAGTAAGTAGGATATTGTTAAAGGATACGGTGGGGCAGGAAGTCATAGGCTTACGACGTAGAGTGAAGGTGATTTGATGGGATTTATTAGGATTTATTTTGATTCTCCAGTTTTGACACCATTCTTCAATGGCTGATAGATGGTTCTGTAGGATTTGTGATGCAGTAACAGGATCATTATTCACACATAACACACATGTGTCATCGGCGTAGGAAGTAAGGATAGTGCTAGGATGGGAGGGAATATCAGCTGTATACACCGTGTAAAGGATCGGACCCAGGATACTACCTTGCGGTACACCGGCTGATTGAATGAATATGGATGAGTAACAAAGGTTATGGTTAACTTTGAAGGTTCTATCAGAGAGATAGGAACGAATTAATAGGAAGTACGCTGGAGAGAGGAATTGACGGAGCTTGTATAGCAGACCTGGATGCCAAACTCGATCAAAAGCCTGTTCCACGTCGAGAAAGGCTCCAGTGCAATACTTTCCGCGCTCCAATGTGGAAGATATGACATCCACCACACGGTGACACTGTTGTATAGTGGAATGGGATGTCCGAAATCCAAACTGGTGGTCAGGAATCACGTGGTTGGATTCGAGGATTGGGTATAAACGTTTGAGGAGAGGTTTTTCGAGAATTTTGCCCAGAATGGGCAAGAGGGAGATAGGACGGTAAGAGAATGGATATTCAAAAGGCTTTTTTGGTTTAGGTATCATTTTGATAATGGACAGTTTCCAGTGGTCTGGAAAATAGGTAGAACGGAGAGTGGCATTATATATATATAGGTGAGGAATAATATGGCTTTTCTGGGGAGCTGTTTTAGGATGTGGGATGTAATGAGATCATGGCCAGGAGCTTTTTTGGAATGTAAATTTTGAATTATGTTGATGACTTCTGATGGATGAAAGGCCTTAGGAGGAAGGGTCATTTGGAGAGGAAAAGTGAGTTCTGCTTCAACACGGTCGATATGGATTGTATTAACGATGTCAGGGTGTGGGACAAACGTTTTGGAAAGGTGTTCTCCGAACAGCTGAGATTTTTCATCATCGGATCTTGTCCAGGATTTTGAGTCGGTGAGGAGTGGATGATTTAAGGTTTTGTATTTCTGTAGTTATGCGGTAGTTATCCATAATGATTTGTCTGTTGTGCTTAAGTTTTCTGTGAAGTTTTGAATTTTGAGTTTTCTTATTTCTGTCTTGAGTTTGTTCGTCAGTTTATTGTAAATGGTTTTATCCGAAGGGTGTGGTGTTCGATGCCACTTCGCTCTTGCTCGGCGTTTTTCAGCTAGTAAAAGTCGAATATAATATGGCAGGTTGGTTTCTTGTGCCTTCCTGTTTGTATATTGTAATGTGTTGGTCTGTATGGCAGTTTCTATTGTTTTGTTAAGTTCTTCAATGGCAAAGTCTATGTCTTGTTTAGCTTTTAACAAAATTTTCAAGTCCAGATTGTTCTCTAAGTCATATCGAAAATTTTCCCAGTTGACTTGTCCTTTAATCAGGGAAGGTAAAGGAGGCTTATGAATAGGATTGGAATGCAGTTGAAGCAGAACCGGGCTATGATCAGAGGAGAGGTCATCTAAGGATTTGATTGTAGATTGGGTGGAGGAGATTTGGGAAGTAATGAAAATATCAAGGATGTCAGGACGTGTTCATTGTTTAAAAATAAAAAGTGGTGAAGTGTTATTACAGTCTCCAATTCTATAATAATTCTAATACGTTTTATAATAATAGGGGTCCGTAATGATTCTAGGCCTATGGCTGTGAGACCAATATCACTCTTAGCCGCAAGGTTTTTATCCTTATTTATGGGTACCCACTTTTAAGGCTCGGTGAACCCAAGGAGGGTCTACGTAATCTGGACTAAAATAAAATAAATAATTTCTTGTCAAATCTGGGTTCAAACTCAGACCTGTAGATTTAAAACTATGATTAGTCTTTTCTTTTTTATGTTTGCAGAAATTTAATTTAGATACACTTTCTTTTTTTAATTTTAAACTAGCTAATTGAGTAGTTGGATTCTGGTTAATTGAGTGTTTAATTAATTTACAGGGGAAGGGAAATCAAGATAAGTACATTGAATTTCTGCTTTTGTGAGGGAAATAACCTAATGTATCCAATGGTCAACATTACTCTTTACCAACACCTCTTCATTGTCCTCACTTTCAATCTATCTATTCCTTCCACGAACTACGGTTAATTAAATGTATTATTAATAGGAAATGCTTGAAAATTAATTTAGTATACTTCCTAGCTTACTGTATGTTTCTCGAATAGTATTTATTACTTTCACTTACCTATATATGAAATATATAATAAGAGAAAGTATTGCAATCATTAAAATTTTCCAACTCCAGTTTCGACGGAAATACACGTTTTAGGGTCTCATAAGTCCAAATGACCAAGTCCCGTAAAGAGGTTAGTGTGTGTGGTTAGTCTAGCGCAATAACGAAAGGTAATAAGAAACTGAAATTTAACATTTCATACAATTATACGTCCGAGATGTTACAGCATTTTTTTTCTTCAAAATTCGCTGACCGGAAATGGTACTTTATACCATGCTTAAGATTTTCTCAAAAATGCCTTTATCAATTTTGATTAAACTCGCTATATCGATGTAAAATTCATCGTGCTTTGATATCAGGTGGGTTTCATTCTGATTAAAATAGTCTGACAGGGCTTTAATGGAGATATTTTAAATTTTCTTCCTGTAAAGTACCTTTAATTTTTTAGGATCACTTTTTTAGGATTGATAAAAAACGGATAAATATATAAGTTGGACGAATTTTATGACCAAATAAAGTATATAAGAGTAAAACAATTTTTTTTATTTCATATTGAAATGAAATTTAATATTTGATTTCATATTACATCTGGGATGTTACAGGAACGTTACCACCAAATTTGCCGCTTTATACAATCAATTTTATACTTGTTTACGATTTTCTCAAAAACAGTTTCTAATGATATAAATTAAACTCGTAAAATTGCAATGAATCTTATTATTCTATTTACTTGGAATAAACATTGCTAATTTTTCCTCCTTTAATTAATAAGTTATTTCAAGCTTTGCATAAATTAATTTTAATGCAGTGAGAGTATTTGATAATTATTTTATATAAACAAAAAGCACATTAAAGAATTATCTTATTATTATTATAGCCATAGAATGAATAATTAATTAAATCAGTCGAAAAAGATTTTTTATTTTTAATAAACATTTTGGTCCCAGGTTGCTACCCATCATTAGGGCTAAAACTTACCAAATCAAAAAGAATTTTGCATAAGCATATGGGATTGAATAACATAATTATGATAGACAAACCAGAAAAAAATGAATGGAAGAATACCTAAGTATTAATAAGGTGTGACTTTAGGATATAATCAATGCGGTCTGATAAAAAAAAAAAAAATTAATGTATTTCGATATTAGAAATATAATATATATTGTTATACAATATACATTAATTCTACAGATTAGTTGTATAATGTTCATTACAAGAGAGACTGTTTTAAAATAAGTTAAGGTGTTCTAAAATAGGTTATTATTTTAAAATTGTATCCTCATTAACCATAATTTTAACTCCACTCTTATAAGTTACTATTGTTTCTTTTCTTTTTTTAATTTTTCTGGAAGTTTTTCTTAATATTAACACTTAAATGGGCACACCTTAACTTCCTTTTGTTAATCAATCACTTTATTTCACAACCATTCACATCTATCAACGTTTCAGGGCTGTTTCCCCATTTTCAAGATATAATTGGCGACGGGATCAGCCGGCGACCCTCCTGGGGCATATCCAGCCTCTATAAAGTGTTGGCCGCATCACCTCATTGCACGGCCGTTGGCCTAGAAACAGTACGAATCTCTATATGTACTGAGCCCAAGACCCTTCATGGGTTGTAGAGGCACAGGTTTTTTTATATACCTTTGAAAGGGAATGTTGGATTTTATATTTACACCCTAGAATGGAATAAATATATAAGTTTAATATAACCAATAACTTTATTCATTTGTACTATCATTTACGGAATTTATATATATATATATATATATATATATATATATATATATATATATATGTTAATATTGTATAAATGTTGTTGCAAAGCACCATTAATATTGTGCACATCGAAACAAATTGTAATATATCTCAATAAATAAATAAAAAAATCATGCTAAGGATAAGATTGACATCATTTGAAAACATAGGAGAAAGAGGAGATTAAATTAGTATAGGAGTAAAACTAGAATATTACAACAATAAACACGCCAAGTAACTTCTCAAGTGAGGTTAGCAATAGAAGTGACCTAAGGGTGAGGATGGGGTAACGAAAAATAGTTAATGGTTATAATTTATAAATACTTTTTTGTATAAGGATACGCCGGGATTTATAGTTTTCTTTGTATTTATTTTTTTTTTATATTCTCCGCCCATTTTTCTTGAGGGTGGAGTTAGAACTTGAGCTTAAAAACATAAGGTACCGAATCGTATGAGATGTTAAAATAAATGGAAATTTGTTATTAATCCATAAGGTAACAGGGTTATTTGCAATACTTTAGTTCACCTGTGGTGCAGTGGCTAGCATAACAGACTTATATGCCCAAGCTCGCGGTTTGAAACCAGGAATGTGACTCTAGGATTTTTTGATGGGAGTAAAATATTTTTGGTTATGCTATACCTCGGAGGGAACGTAAAATGGAGGTCCCGAGCCTTTGCGATGTCAGATACTCATTAAAGACCCCTATCCTAATAAAATATGGATAGGCTAAATTTAGGACTCCCACTGTAGCATCGTCTGATTAGCAACAGTAGCATAAAAGTGACGTTATATAAATAAAAAATGTACCATTATTATTTGGAGAGCTGTTAGATGGACGGGGACGAATTTCCTACATTTAACCTAAAAATAACAAACAAATAAACGGAAAAAGTTTGATCTATTGACCAATTTCTACCGATGATTGGTTGTAATAATGAATAGAGTTTATAAAATAAACATAATGATTTCTCGCTAAGTGCAATTTTCGTAACTTAAACTTCTAATCCCAAAACGATATACTCTATATCGTCAAATAGTCCTATTTTAAACACAAATATCACCACATTCAAATTGCACTAGTGCGAAGCACGGGCGAGTCACTAGTAACTTTTAACTAAAATTTATCAGTAGCATCAATAACTTACGTTTAAAATTTAAAAAGTTTTATTCTTAGTATTTCTATGCCATGATATTTGTAAAACTTGCGAGCTTTACAAATACATTTAGTCGCTGAGCTTTGAGAGTTTACTTTAGTAAAAAATCAATTTCAGACTATTAGAATTTGGGTAATTTGAGAATTGACTTGGTGTAAAGTGTATGGCTATTAATATTGTATTTTTCTGAAAAAAAAAATGCAATTTGTGTCGCGGCTATTAATTTCTTTCACTTTCGAGAAGAGTTAAAAAATTTCCGATGATAATGAAGTATGATATATCAAAGTTCTTTCTTAAACACGGCCCCACCTCCACGGTAGCCTGCATCAGTGGTTGGTAGTCATATTGTAATAACGGAGACTTTGGTCCACTAATTTCCTCGCTGCCTAATGCATTATGCCCCTGAGGTGTCATCTGTTAGAGAGCTTGATTAACCTAGGACAGGTAGGGGATTCCACATTGTCAAATGGTGAAAGTAGAATTGGAAGTTTTACTCAATGAACTTATATGCTTTAAAAAAGGAATATCCCTTCTTAAAATAGCAGTAGCAAAAAATATTAAAATACTTATCATCTATCTTTACAGTCTGCCTTAAAACTTGTTAAAAAATCTGGTGCGGGCAACACAGAACTTTCACTTACCTCGACAGTTTAAATAAATTTAAACACTATTAAATATACTTTAATTTGAAAAAAAATTGATTTTAATAAAATGTGTATTCATTTTCGTTGGAAACACATTATTTAGATTAATAATATAACTATTTTTTTTTTTTTTTTTTTTTTTTTTTTTAGAAACAATTCTTTATTGAACAATATTACAATCTGTCCAATTTAGGACATTTTTAATAGGATAAAGTACAACATTCATACTGCATTCACACGATATATACAAAACAATAAATTTATATTATAATAATACAAATATAAATATATACTATAACTATTTTAAATTGCTAATCAGTAATAGGTTTATTTCCTCGTCACTTTATAATACATTTCACAACTTTGTGAATAAAATAATATTTTTTCTAAAATCTTTCTCTTTCCAGCGGTATATTATACGTCTACGAATATATTACTGTTCTTAATAAAAAAAAGAAAAATTGCATAGAAAAATAGTTTTGCTCTTTTATCCTTTAGTTGGTCAACAAGTTCGTCCAACTTGCATATTTAGCCGCTCTGCATCAATGTCATTAAAATGATATGGTTAATCTTTTGGAATGTAAACAATTAAAGGTAGTCTAGAGGAAGAAAATTTACAATATCGGCATTTAAGCTTTGTCAGACTAGTTCAATCAGAATGAAACCCACCTGATATCAAAGCACGATGAATTTTACATCAAAAGAGTGAGTTTAATCAAAATCGGTCGTGCCGTTTTTGAGAAAATAGTAAAAAGGTGCAGAATGTAAGTATAAAGTGGCTCTGCTGGTTAGCCGCTTTAGATGAAAAAGTTTCTGTAACATCTCGGAAGTATAGTTGGATTAAATATGGTTTAAGTTTCGTACGATTTTTCATTTTTGCTCTAGACTTACCACACACATAGACCTTTTTTCGGGACTTGGTTATTTGGACTCAGGGTACCCTAAAACGTGAATGTTTGTCTAAAACTGGAATTCGAAAATTTACACGATCGAAATACAATCCGTTACTATATATTTCAGATATAGGTAAGTGAAAGTAAAAAAATAAATATATTTATTAAAATTTACAATTATATAATGGTATACATCTTGTAAATGCGAGACAATATTAAATAAATCATGATACACATGTAGCGAAACCCATTGGCAGTTCTCCAAAAACTGTGCTAAACCGGAAGGCCATCTTCTTTTTAGAAGCCTATAGTCAGGGATTGAAGGAGAAGCAAGGATTGAAACTATTGGGTTAGAGTAAGAATGGAGTGTGTCGTGGAATGAAATGTTACAGATTCGGTACAAATTAACAACATATGGAAAATTAAGGTCTTTATGAATGGGTTTATTCATGAAAAATAAGGAGCATTGAAGAGTTTGGATTTTAAGTATTGGATACGAGTAGAACTTGATAGTTTAGCAGAGGACCCCATATCTGCCTTACGATAGTCATGTAGATGAGCCTTTTGTAGTTAAGTGGACAAACGGTTTGAGCGTTTGTGCAGTAAGTTTTAAAATGTTCGAAAACGTCTGGCAGTTTCTTGTCGTTTTATTCTCAAGTGTCATATTCATAGGTGACAATTAAGAGGATTAAAAGATGTCATAGGTTTGCGAGTTTTTTTTTATAATGTAGTTTAATGATATTTACAACTGTATAGTCGAATATACAAAAAATAAATATATGCATAAGGTATTATATCAATGATAGGCTTGATAAAGTTTATTCAAGTAAGCAGCCATCTCCTTTTCACCCGTCTCTCAGGAGTAAATGGAAATGAAAGGTTAAGAACAAATTGGTTTTGAGTTGTTTAAAATTATAGAGTTTATGTTCTAGTCGTTGGTAGGACTTAGGATTGAATGCGTTTGATGTTAAAAAAATTGGGTGTCTCCCACAGTTTAGGTCCATAGGTGTAGATAGGTTTCAGTATTGTCTTGTAAATTAGCAATTTGTTTTCAATATAAATTGGAGATTTTCGGTTTAACAGTCAGTATAATTGGCCAAATCCTCTGTTATTTTCTTGTCGTTTAAGTCTAATATGCGAGTTCCAAGTTAGTCTTTTGTCTAGAAGGAAGCCAAGATACCGGACTGTGTCTGAGAAAGGGAGCGGAGTGGAGTTGAAGTAAACTGGAGGGCAGGATTGTCTTCGGACCGTTTGCATTTCGATTGATTAACTTCAATCCGCCAGTTGTTGCACCAGTCTTTAATCAATGAAAGGTGTCTTTAAAGGTTTTCACGAATAAACGCATCCATGAAGACCTTAAGTCTACTACTACGACTTGTGGGATAGATATTATTGTTGACAAATGGAGACAAAGGGACATTGATTTCGGAATGCAAGTGAAATTTGATAGTTGGTGGATCACAAATCTATTTCTATCTTAACCGGCTCTGATAAAAATAAAATAAATCTTTGATATTTGATTATAAACTATAATTTATATCCTAAAAATACTCATAATTTAATCTCTTAATTTAAACTGAATTATCAAAATTATGCATCTTATACATATCACTCAGTTTATGTGAGGGCTTGTAAAATTGTACGTTGGAGAAAGGTTGTTAATAATTGATTTTATCTGCATCCACTTAACGTCAACTGCCTAAGTCAACAAACTTGATATGGGCGCAGAGTCCCCACAGGCATAAAGGTTAATAAGCGAAGGTATCAAGATTCTTGAAAAGTAGCTGGTCTTCCAGGCAGAGGTATTGCTTTTTTTTTTACAGTTCTGGACCTCAATAGGCCCTTCGAGAAGAATAAGAGGCCTTCTGGAATGAGAGCTCTCTGAGAAAATTGAAGTCTATAAAAACAATACAAAAAAGAACATTAAAACGGTGGTCAACGTACTACCTCACTATCCCTGTAATTTACTCTAACCCTCTTGAGAATAGACAACACAAGATATTTCTTACTTATTACCAATTAGGGAACTCCATTATTGTTTGAGTATAATTCAAGTATTACATTTATTTTTTCGGTTAGCTCGACAGGCCTTGGCAGCGCGGTATGGTTTTATAAGTTTCCACGCCGCGATTTTTGATCATATTTTATAGGGTAGGATCATCAATCCCAACGAATATTTTTATGAGTGAACACCAGTTGGCTGGCGGGTCTCACATACAAAACACTACTTTTACTGACCTTCGTTGTTAAAATCAATTTAAGAACTTATAAAACAAGAATTTAAAAAGGTTAAATATTTTTTTTTTTATTAATCACCATTACATTGTGTTGTAGATAATTTTTTTCTCTGAAACCTAAGCTTTCTAACGGTATATTATACGTCTTTATTACTGTTCTTATGTTGAGAAAAACAAACAAAAATTACAAAAAAAATACGTTTGCTCTTTACTTCTTTAGTTAGTTATAAAAATCATTAAACTTTCATTTGTAACTGCTTCTTATCACTATTGATAAGATTGTATAGTTAATTTATAGAAATTTACAAAATTAAATGGTACTTTAGGAGGAGAAAATTTAGAATATAGGTATTTAAGCCCTGTCAGAATATTTCAATCAACATGATGAAACCAACATCAAATTGAACCCCATTAAAGTTTACATTAATATAGCGAGTTTAATCAAAATCTTTAGATCAGTTTTTGAGAATTTTGTTTCACTACGAACAGACAGCGTACTGAATTAACCAAAATTAAAAGGAGAGAGTCCTAGACGGAATATATATATATATATATATATATATATATAATATATATATATATATATATATATATATATATATATATATATATATATATATATATATATATATATATATTATGTGGAAAGCTTGTAAAAAGGACAAAAAAGCGAGATTGGCCCAGAATTCGTAAAATTCAATTCAAAAACATGCATATCAAATCACTCTACAGATAGGATAGTTTATATAAGCGGCAGTAGAGTTCCAGAACAAATATCAGTCACGGACGGAAATTTGGAAAAAAAGGAATAATATTTAAGTATGCTAGTGCTTACAATAAAACTGAGTTTTTTTAAATGATTTTTTTTTCTGTATGTATTCTCTCATCCGCAGGCATTCTTATCCTGCACTACCTCTCTTACTGAACTTCTGTTAATTTCCCTTATTCTGCAGACCTTCATGATCCTTTTCTCCCAAGTATACCTACTTCTTCTTCTTGGTCCTCTTCCTTCCATTACAACGTCGCTTTTACCACGCTTTTCTCTTACATTTTTGAGATATGGCCGAACCATCTTAGCTGATTTTCTTCAATAACGTCCTCGGCCGATCTTACATCCAAGTTGGATCTTATTTCCAATTCTGTCTCTCTTCGTCTTACCCTCCACTTTCGTCAAATATCACATTCCCAAAGCTTAGAGTTGACTTTAGTGCTTAGTAGTGAGGGTCCAGGATTCGCTGGCATATGTCAGTATTGGTAGGAACATTGACTTACATATTATTTTTGTGCGCTTGGATACCTCTCTTTTACCTATGAATCCAATCTTGAGAAAATGGAAGCACCTATCTGCAGACTTCTTTTTATTTCCTTCATGCCTTCTTCCACCTGCTCATTTAGACATTCGTACGTCTTAGCGATTACACAAAACTGTTCAAAGGAAGATTTTTTAAATTTTATATAATGAAATATTTTAGTATAGTATATAGTTTGGGCAGACAGTGTATAATTTTGAGAGAAACTTCTGGTCAGGATGCATTTAGATTACAGTCGTCTGCCCAGTACCTACAGGTGTCTGAACAGGTGGTCACTCCTAACAGTGGAAACCTCTCTCCAACCATCTAGTTAGAGATCGGATATAGCCCATGAAGAAGTAATAATTGCTTTTATCCATCACTTTGGAGAATGTGATGACACCTTTTATAACAGTATTTCTGGTTAATGCCTAAACTAAGCTCGTTTAATGCCCGTTTATTGCAGTTGCAAAGGATATTATAGCTGTAGAGACCTTTAAGCTATGTAGACCCTGGGTGCTAAAGTCTCATCTTACTGACCTTGAGCCTGAAATGGCCCTGATTCGTTGAAAATTAAAGTTGAAATTAATTTTATCCTTGCTTATTATGGTCAATATTTAATTTAATAATTATTATCCAGACTTATGACTGTGAAAGTACTGTTAAGTAATTAAACAATAAACTACCATGTTAAGGAACCGATTTATAATTAGCTAACTTAATAAAAGTAACACAGATTCAAATTTGAACAAGAAACAAGAGTGATAGCCTTTTACTTTATTATATATTAAGGCACAATTAAATGGTTCAGTAATGGACAAAGTAAATTATGCCTATCTCTTAATTATATTTCTTCTTTATAATTAAAAAGAATATCTTATGAAAGAAAGGTAATAATTATTTTAAAAAATACTCTTCTTTATCTTACTGTAAAAACCCCCTGCATAAATCGGGCTTTGTGGAAAATTGTGTTTGATTTGTTTTTGTTTAATTAAAATTACTGTAATTAAACAGAAAAAGTTTCATTGCTTTATTTTTTCTTTAGTTTTTCGCTTATTTTTTTTCCCTCGAAAATAATGATGCTTTGTGTATTATATACCTTTATTCCTTGTATTAGACCATTGCAGAATATTAAGATACCTATTTTGCAGCTAGTTTAAATGAGACCTGCCAGAATTGGGCCAGAGCTTGGTATTCATCATTAATTTGGATCTGTATACAGTGTTAACATTTTAAACTTCTGAACTGTTTGAAAAGGACTTACTTTTGAACGGACTATTTCTAACTAACCTAACATCTCATCTAATCACTACTTTTTATTTATTTATTTTTTTTTATAAACAATTCTTTATTGAGTAATATTACAATATGTCCAACTTAGGACATTTTTAATAGGGATAAAGTACAACATTCATACTGCATTCACACGATATATACAAAACAATAAATTTATATAATAATAATACAATATAAATATATACAAACAAAATCAATAAAAATATATACAAAAGTCACTCATACCTATATGCAATTCACAAGCATACAGCACGTGAGTGGAGAATATAGCCAATGCTAGAACTCCAATATACATTTTACAAGAGGTCTCGAGGCCACTGCCGTTTCAACCTTCTAGGAGGATGGTAAGGATGTGTGGAGCTGGATAAGTATTGAGCTAGAGGATTAGGGTGATGGATAAGGTTCTGATGGAATTTAGAGAATTTTAATGGTATAAGGTCTAAAATAAATGGAATATTTAGTTTGCGGTGTAAGGTATGGTTGGATACATAATAAGGAGCATTAACTATTATTCGGAGAACTTTTGATTAGAAGGATTGAGTGCGTTTGATGTTAAAAATTTGGCTGTCCCCCACAGTCCCAAGTCCGTAGGTCCAGATAGGTTTCAGTACTGTGTTGTATATTAGCAGTTTGTTCTCGATAGATAATTTAGAATTTCTGTTCAGTAGTCTGTATAATTGTCCAAATCGTCGATTAAGTTCTTGTAGTTTAAGTCTAGTATGTGGGTTCCAAGTTAGTCTAATCACTACTTCTAGAACGTCTTATATCTTAGAAATCATTTTCACTTTGACAAGATTTTTCGGATTGTGACTTCTGCTAGTGATGTCGGTGAAAAGTTGTTCATGTTTCTCAACTTTCACCTGTATTTACTGTCGTTCAATTAAAATGTGTGTTTAACCTATATCAGGAGTGAAGCCTTTTTATCAATATATTACTTTAAACTGATTCTTGCTTCAGCATACTAACACAACAATACTCTACTATAAACAAAATGCAACAGGAAACACAGTTTTTGATAAATTTTACGACTAAACTATAATAATTTTCACCAAATAAGTAAAAAATGTGATTTTAAGTGCGAAAGAGGCAAAAGAGGCAAAAGAATTGGAAGCACTAATATAGGAAAAATGGTTAAGGTTTTGAGGGAGGAATTCATCAATGTGAGGCAGTGTGTGACCGACAAAAAATTCAAACATATATTTCTCTCATCAACTCAATTTAAACGGCAATGGATGCCAAATGGTTTTAAGAGGATTAGAGCTGTTTTTTTTTTTTTTAACTGCGGGATTATCCTTCAGGTTACCGGCATATGCAACCAGGGTTAGTAGGTCCGAACTCATTCCCGGGTAATAAAATTAATTTTAACTTTAATTTTCAGCGACTCAGGGCCATTTCAAGCTCAAGGTTAGTAAGATGAGACTTTAGCACCCAGATCCTCCATAGGGTAAACATCTCTACTACTGTGATATCCTTTGCAACTGCAATGAACCGGCATTAACCAAACTTAGCTTATGCATTAACCAAAAATACTGTTATAAAAGGTGTCATCCTGAAAGTGACAGATGAGAAATTATTACTTTAGGGAGTAATTATTACTTATTCATGGGTTATATCCAATCTGTAATTAGGTGGTGGACCCCAGACTTCCACTGTTAGGAGTGGCCACCTGCTTAGACACCAGTAGGTACTGGGCAAATACGATTGTAATCTCAATGCACTTTGACCAGAAAGTTCCTCTCAAAATTATACACTGCCTATCTAAACTATATACTATCCTAAAATATATTATTATATAAAGTAATAAAAATCTTCCATTGAACAGTTTTCAGTAATCGCTATGAAATACGAAAAGTCCACACTCATAAATGACCAGGACTAGGTGGACGAAGGCATGAAGGAAATAAAAAGAAGTCTGCAGATAGGTGCTTCCATTTTCTCAAGAGTGGATTTATAAGTAAAAGACCACAACAATTATAACATGTAAGTCAACGTTTCTACCAATACTGATATATGCCAGCGAATCCTGGGCCCTCACTACTAAGCATTAAAGCCAACCCTTTGGGATGGGCTTTGGGAATGTGATATTTGAGGAAAGTGGAGGGTAAGACAAAGAGAGACAGATTCGGAAATGCCACAATAAGATCTAACTTTGATGTAAGATCGGCCGAGATATTATTGAAGAAAATCAGCTAAGATTGTTCGGCCATATCTCAAGAATGTAGGGGAATCTCATGGCAAGAGCGACGTGGTAATGAAGGGAAGAGAAGACGAAGAAGAAGGTATACTTGGGAGAAGGGAACTTGAAGGGCTCCAGGAAAAGGGAAATTGACTGGAGTTCAGTAAGAGAGGTATTGCAGGAAAAGAGGGAATGCCTACGGATGAGAGATTACACACGGAAGAAGACGAAAAAAAAAAATGCATAAAAAAACTCGTTTTATTGTAAGCACTAGCATACTTAAATATTATTCCTTTTTTTTTTTTTTTTTTTTAATTTACCGTCCTTAACTAAAATTTGTTCCGGAATACTATTGCCGCTTATATAAACTATCCTGTCTGTAGAGTGATTTAATTTGCATGTTTTTGTATTGAATTTTGTAAATTCTTGGCCAATCTTGCTTTTTCGTCTTTTTTACAAGCTTTCCACATACTATATTACCCGTCTAGCACTCTCTCCTTTTAATTTTTATTAATTCAGTACGCTGTAATGTTCGTAGTGAAAAACAATTTCTCAAAAACTGATCTAAAGATTTTGATTAAACTCGGTATATCAATGTAAAGTTTAATGAGTTTCAATTTCCTGTTGGTTTCATTATGATTGAAATATTCTGATAGTGCTTAAATACCGATATTCTAAATTTTCCCCTCCTTAAGTACCATTTAATTTTGTAAATTCTAAAAAAATGAACTCTACCATCTTATTAATAGTGGTAAGATGCGGTTACATATGAAAGTTGAACGACTAACTAACTAAAGAAGAAAAGAGCAATCATATTTTTATGTAATTTTTGTTTGTTTTTCTCAACATAAGAACAGTAATTTAGGAAAAGGGAAATTTACTGGAGTTCATTAAGAGAGGTGATGCAGGATAAGAATGCCTGCGGATGAGAGAATACATACAGAAGAAAAAAAATACATTAAAAAAAACTCAGTTTTATTGTAAGAACTGGCATACTTAAATATTATTGGCCATTTTTTAAATTTACCGTCTGTGGCTGATACATATTGGTTCTGGAACACTACTGCCACTTATACAAGCTTTCCTATCAGTAAAGTGATTTGATATGCATGGTTTTTAATTGAATTTCGTAAATTCTTGGCCAATCTCGCTTTTAATTATTTTTTACAAGGATTTTCACATAACAGATATTTTACGCCTAGCACTCTCTCCTTTTAATTTTGTTTTTTTCAATTTGCAAAGTGTTCGTGTGAAGTTGAGCAGCAAGCGACTAGATTTCGATATTTTCTCTATTTCATTTATTAAAAAAAAAAAAATTAGTTTCTCTTCTGCGTACGTTTCATTCGCACATTCGTTATAATTTACCACTGACCCAAAAGCTGAAAATATGGAAGAATATGAACGATATCGTTGAGGGATTTCATGAGGATGACAAGCTTCTGAAATATCGCTAGTAAGTGCGTTATCTCGGGACGAAGCTGTTCCATATACAAGATCCTAACGATTACTCAATACTAGTAAATGTCCTTCCACTTATCTTATCTCTATTGGAAGGGAATTCTTCTCAGATCAAATCTAAGGGTTTTCGATTTTAATTCCTTCCACCATTCAATGATCGAATTTATCAAATCGATATGAAAATTAAATGACCGAAATTCTCACCTCCCTTATTGATATGGATAAATTGAGACGTTGATTTCCAAAAGATACTAAAGGACATTTTTTTTTAAATTGATATTTTGACATATTTTTATTCTAATGGCTAAGTTCTATCAAAATTCGTCATAAGTTTTTATCTACAAAACATAAAAATCTTTTAAAAACGTATTTAAAAATTGCATTTAATTTCAAAAGGTACTAAATCCTCATTTGATTTCATTCCAAAAGGTACTAAAAACATTTCCCTCCAAAACGTACTATATCCTCTGTAAACAGAGAACCTTTCATTTCATTTCCTTCCAAAAGGTACTATATTTTCTATTACACAGCAGAAGCACCTAACACCGTAATACATTACCATTAATTTATTGTTTTCTTTTTTTATGTATTTTTATTTATTCATTTAGTACTTCTTCATAGAGCTATGGGGCTCCACTAAACCATCGAATTCCTCCCGCATCCAATCCTTGCAATCCAAAATCCTTCGTCAAATCCTAGATGCACCTTACTTTGTTACCAACAAACTCATCCATAGAGACCTGAATATCCCACTAGTTACTGAAATCGCTCAAAAAAGATACACCTCCTTTCATTCCAAATTACCCACCCATACAAACCCGCTTGTCCGCATCCTCTCATCGACATATATTCCCGATAATCCTCCGAGGCGTCTGAAAAGACGGTGGCCTCGAGACCTGCTGAACAAATAATCATTGAAGTGCTACCGCTGGGTAGATTCTTCTCATGTCTTTTTCAAGCCAATTGTCTGTTTTTAGCACATTTACTTATTGTACTGTGTAAATTGTACAGTTGTAAATATCAATAAAAGAATTAAAAAAAAAAAATTAGTACTTCTTGAAACACCTCTATTATTTTTGATCAATGGCTTTTAAGCTCTGTCAGACTATTTCAATCATAATGAAACCTAAGTGATATTAAAGCTCATTAAATTTTATTTCCAAATAGAGAGTTTAATCAAAATCGTTAGAAAGGTGCAAAATTCATAGTATAATGAGGTTCGCCGATTTTTACAAAAAACGTTGCTGTAACATCTCAAGCCTATAAGCTTTTAAAAAATGAAATTTCAATTCTATACATCATTTGATTTTCAATCGAGACTTCGACCACACACACACAGACCTTTTTGCGGGACTAGGTCATTTGGATTCAGGATTCGGATCCCCTGAGAACAAATGACGAAGTGTTTCCGGCGAAAATGTTTACGATCGAAATACTTTCTCTTACTATATATTTCATGTATAGTGAAGTGGAATTAAAAAAAAACGAATAAACACCAAGTGCTTAATTTTTACTGTGTGTGAATTTGAGTATGGTTTGGTGGCGGACTCCCAGTTATGAAACTTTTCTCCCTCTAAATTCATAAATTCAAACTACAATATCTATCAGTAATAATAATCATAGAGTCACTATAGCATAATGAGCCTGTTTGTCTTAAAGATTTAAATAATTTTAAACTTTATAGTCTATCCTAAAAAAATAAAATCTGGTGCGCGCAACACACGACTTTCACTCACCTCTGTTATAATTAATTAAAGAAAATCTAAATACAAATAATGAGAAAAATAAATTTTTAATAATTAATTACCTAGGGTTTTAATAAAAACATGTGTTTTACTAAATAATCTATTATATTATTATCTACGACAATCAGTTTGTTTTATCGGCTTTGCTCCGTTAATTTTTACAATTATACGTCTATAAATGTGCATAAACACAAAAATGCATAACAAAATTTTTTCTCCTTTTTCTTTTAGTTGGTCATCAAATTCTATATTTTTAGCTGCTCTGTAGCAATGCTAATCATATAATACGGTAAATTTTATGAAACCTACAAAATTAAAAGTACTTTAGAGGAAGGAAATTTAAAATATCGGCATTTATGCCCGGTCAGATTATTTCAATCAGAATGAAACCTACATGATATTAAAGCCCATCAAATTTTACATCGATATAGGAGTTTAATCAAAATCGTTAGAGCCATTTTTGAGAAAATCGTAAAGACGTGTAAAATGCATGGTATAAAGTAGAACTTTATGGTTATATGCATGGTTAGTTCATTTTAGTGGAAAAAGGTCCTGTAAAATCTCGGGCTTATAATTGTCTTAACTATAAAAATGATTATCTACAATAATAATATAAATTGTATCATCTTCTTATTACTGTATACAGCTTTGTATGTTAGATAATGCTTTTTTCTGAAATCATTCTAACGGTATATACACATCTATATTACTATTCTTATTTGTGAAAAATTAACTTAAACGAATATTTCTGACAGTTTCTTCTTCGATTGGTTATAAAATTCTTTTATATTTACCATTTCTCCCGCATCCAGTCCTTACAATCCAAAATCCTTCGCAAAATCCTGAATGCTCCTTATTTTGTCACAAATCAACTCCTCCATAATGACCTAAACATCCCATTTGTTGCAGACATAGCCCGTGATAGATACTCCTATTTCCATTTTAAACTCCCTGCCCATACAAACCCACTTGTCCGTAATTTATCTTCCTCAGATATCCCTGATAACCCTCCAAGGCGACTGAAAAGAAGGTGGCCTCGGGACCTACTGTATTAAAATAGATAATGAAGTGCTACCACTGGGTGGTTCTTTCTCAAGACATTTTCATGACTTTTTATATTCATTCTACATATTTACTTATTGTATTCTTTAGTACAGTTGTAAATTACAATAAATTAAAAAAATTTACCTATTTTATATCATTGCTTACAAGGTAAAATGGTTGTTTTTGTTCTAATTTTCTCTTGGGTCTTTAGAGAAAAAAAATTGAAAATTTGCCCAGTCAAACTATTTCAATCAGAACATAACATGAAATCAGAAGTTATTCAATTTTACATAGATACAACGGAGTTTAATCAAGAATTTTTTGAAAAAATCGTTTCAAGGTACAAAATGTATGTTAATAGTGGCTCTTGACGGTTCGTTGTCACATCATCTTTAATCTGAAATTTCAGCTTCGTGCAACTTTTCGTTATCGTGCTGGAGTTACCACAAACACACAGAGAATTTTGCGGGACTTGGTCATTTGAAATCAGTGGACCCTAAAGCGTGTATATCCGTAGAAAACTGGATTTGAAAATTTTCACGATCGCAATACTTTTCCCTGCTATATATTTCATATTTAGGTAAGTTAAAGTAAAAAAAAATAATCATGGATCCGCTATTAATATAGTATATCATAAATATTGAATAATGGCCCCCTGGATTATGGAACACATATAGGATATATTGGGATGTCATGAGATAAAAATCTAGTAATAGGCTGTAGTCACGACAAGAATCAATATAACTCCAAATGATAATATCTCAGGTATTTTTATTAGTTAAAAAAATCGCTCGGCTTTTACTTATATTGTTCAAATAAATTTGAGAACTTTTGAATTAGGTAAGAGTTGAGATTTTTTAAAGTAATCTCCTTATGTTATGATAGAAAATTTTACTTTAAACTAAATAATAGAACAATAAAAATAATTATCTACATTAATAATATAAATTTTATCCTCTTCGTATTACTTTCTACAGCTTTGTATGTTAGATAATTCTTCTCTCTTAAATCATTCCAACGGTATATATACATCTATATTACTATTCTTATTTGTGAAAAATTTAAATTAACTTAAATGGATATTTCTTCTATTTTCTTCTTCAGTTGGTTATAAAATTCTTTGATATTTACCTATTTTCTATTATTGCTTACTAGGTAAAATGGTTGATTTGTTCTTGGGCCTTTAGAGAAAAAAAAATTGATAATCTGATATTAAGCCCAGTCAAACTATCTCAATCAGAACGTAAAATGAAATCAGAAATTATTTAATTTTACATAGATATAACGGAGTTTAATTAAGAAATTTTTGAAAAAAAAACCATAAAAAGGTACAAAATGTATGTTAATAGTCTCTCTTGATGGTTCGTTGATTTAGGTAAAAAAGTTACCGTAACATCCCAGGCATATCATTTTCATTAATCTGAAATCTCAGTTTCATATGACTTAATTGATACATTTTTGAGCCAGACTTAACACAGACCTTCTTGCGGGACTTGTTCATTTGGACTCGAAAAGCCTAAAACGTATATTTCAGTTGGAACCTCATATTGGAAAATTTTCATGACCGCAATATTTTCTCTTTCATATATAGGGTAAATAAAAGTAAATGTATTTGAAAAATGATGAAAAATGTTATATAAAAAGTTATGGAAGGTAGTGTAAAGTGACCAATAAAACATATAATTAGGTAATTATTGTACATAAAAGTTTTATACTGCTAATTTTAATAAAAATTTTTTTTTTTTTTTTTTTTTTTTAGAAACAATTCTTTATTGAACAATATTACAATCTGTCCAATTTAGGACATTTTTAATAGGGATAAAGTACAACATTCATACTGCATTCACACGATATATACAAAACAATAAATTTGTATAATAATAATACAATATAAATAAATACAAAACAAAATCAATAAAAATATATACAAAAGTCACTCATACCTATATACAATTCACAAGCATACAGCACGTGAGTGGAGAATCTAGCCAATGCTAGAACTCCAATATACATTTTACAAGAGGTCTCGAGGCCACTGACGTTTCAACCTTCTAGGAGGATGGTAAGGATGTGTGGAGCTGGATAAGGATTGAGCTAGGGGATTAGGGTGATGGATAAGATTCTGATGGAATTTAGAGAATTTTAATGGTATAAGGTCTAAAATAAATGGAATATTTAGGTCGCGGTGTAAGGTATGGTTGGATACATAATAAGGAGCATTAACTATTGTTCGGAGGACTTTTGATTGGAAGGATTGAATGCGTTTGATGTTAGAAAATTTAGCTGTCCCCCACAGTTCAAGTCCGTAGGTCCAGATAGGTTTCAGTACTGTCTTGTATATTAGCAGTTTGTTCTCGATAGATAATTTAGAATTTCTGTTCAGTAGTCTGTATAATTGTCCAAATCGTCGATTAAGTTCTTGTCGTTTAAGTCTAGTATGCGGGTTCCAAGTTAGTCTTTTGTCCAGAAGGAAGCCAAGATACCGGACTGTGTCGGAGAAAGGAAGCGGAACGGAGTTAAAGAGAACTGGAGGGCAGGATTGTCTTCGAAGGGTAAAGGTGACATGTCTGCATTTGGATTGATTTACTTTGATTCTCCAGTTGTTACACCAGTCTTCAATTTGAGAAAGGTGTGTTTGGAGGCCTGTAGATGCAATTTCGGGATCTAAGTGAGAGGATAGGATAGCTGTGTCATCAGCGTACGTTGCTAGGAAGGTATTAGAGCAAAGAGGAATATCAGCCGTGTATATATTGTAGAGGATAGGACCAAGGACACTACCCTGAGGAACACCGGATTCGACTGGATAATAATTGGAATATTCTGCACCACAACGAACTCGGAAGGAGCGGTTTGATAGATAGGATCGGAGGACTAGGTATAAGGATAGGGGTAAATGGTTTTTGAGCTTAAAGAGCAATCCCGGGTGCCACACCCGGTCAAATGCTTGCGTTATGTCCAGAAATGCACCCGAGCAGTACTCCTTGTTCTCAAGGGCAGAGGAAATATGGTCAACGACTCGGAGCCCTTGCTGAACGGTTGAATGTTGGGAACGGAATCCAAACTGATGGGAAGGAATAGTGTGGGATTCTAATAACGGTAATATTCGTTTGAGGAGGATTTTTTCAAAGATTTTTGAAAGGATTGGGAGTAGGCTGATAGGTCTATATGATGTCGTAGTGTTAGGAGGTTTACCTGGTTTTAGGAAGAGAATTATTGTGGAATGTTTCCATAAGAGAGGAAAATGAGTAGTGCGTAGAATGGAGTTGTAAATATATGTAAGAAATATAACGGCTTTAGATGGAAGCTGTCTGAGAATCTGAGGAGTGAGGAGATCGTATCCAGGAGATTTACGGAGTGCAAGTTTTCGGAGAAGATACTTGACCTCAGAGGGATTAACTGCTTTAGGAGGTAATGAAAGCGGGATTGGAGACTGAAGGAACTGTTCCACTACTGAAGTGTGGTTTGGATTGGATTCTGGATGAGGTGTGAAGACTTGGGAAACGTATTTGGCAAGTTCCTCGGCTTTGTCTTCATCAGACGCAGCCCAGGAACCATTACTACGACGGAGGGGATGGGAAATATGGTGGGATTTTAGAATTTTCTTGGTGACATTCCACAGGGAATTGTCACAAGCCGAAAGAGAAGAAAGGAAGGAACTAAAGGATTGGGAACGGAAGGTCGCCAACTCCCTCTTTAATTGTCTACAATAAAAGTTATAGGAGCGGCGATCTGTGGGGTGACGGGTGCGTTGCCATAAGGATCTGGATCGGCGTTTGGTGCGGATGAGGTCTATGAGGTGTTGTGGTAAATGATTTTGGTTATGACTTATCTGGGAGTGCTTGGGAGAGGAGGCAGTCCAAACAGCTTGTTGAATAGCGATGGTGAAGGAGTTTACGGCATCGTCAAGGTCATCTGGAGTTTTGAGTTTCACTCTGAGGTCAATATCACTGGTCAGGATTTGGCGAAAAAGGTCCCAGTTTACTGGTCCTCTGATAAATGACGGTGGGGTGGGTTTAGGAATAGGAATTAGGGATACTTTAAGGAGCAATGGACTATGGTCAGAAGACAGTTCATCAAGGCGAGCCACCGACATGTTTAGGGAGCCTAATCCGCTGTGAATGAAGAAGTCAAGGATGTCAGGATTACGGTTAGGATCAGTTGGCCAGTAGGTAGGGGAGTCAGGAGGCAGGAGGTTGAAACGTCTAGAGCTGAGTGCAGACTGTAAATTCCGCCCACGACAATTCGTGGATCTGCAACCCCATTGTTGGTTCTTAGCATTCATGTCTGCACCCAGAATGAAGTGGTTTCCTAAGGCATTGAGGAAGGATTCGAATAGAATGTTGGAGATGGAATGTTTAGGAGGGCAGTACGCTGATGCGAGGGTGATCGGAAAAGAAAAAGTCTTGATTACTATGGCGGTGCATTGTAGGAAATCATAGGAGGGAACTGGGAGTATATGGTGGGAGAGGGACTGGTGCACAATGACAGCAGTACCGGCATGGGCTTTTCCGTCTGGGTGGTCTGTACGGTATGTTACGTATTGAGGTATTTTAAAGAACTGTTTAGTGGTTAGTCTAGTTTCAGTAATAAGTGCTACATCAACGTTTTTGTCTTGCAATAAAGCTGTAAGTTCGTCAGTGTGATTTCTAACACCATTCGCATTCCAAAGGAGAATGGACAAGGAGTTAGGTGTAGTCATTTAAGGATTTTTTAAGGAAGGGATTAAATTTGATACGAGATTAGTAAGTAGTGATATTAGCGGCATAACAAGAGATTTGATTTCAGTGATGAAGGATGTCATCAAACTTGTAAGGTCTGTGACATTTGATGGAGGAGGAATATGAGAAATTTGATGCGGATGAGGTTTTTGAGGGTTGGGTAAATTTTGAGGAATAGGTGGTTGTGGAAGGGGTTCAGGATTTTGAGGTATGCGTTGTTCCGGCAGGGCCTCTTTGTTCTGGTTCCCACCTCCAAGTAGATGGGCAAATGTTACATTGGAATCAATTGTTTTTGAAGGTTGTCTTCTGCTTCTGATCGGTTCAGCTGTTTCATCCAGATTCTGAGGTTTTTGGTATCTGCTTTTGAGGTTCTTGTAGATTTGACATCCCTTGTAGTTAGCCGGGTGGTCCTCTAGGCACAGAGCACATACAGCGGGTGTTGATCTTAATCGTGTACATTCTTCTGATTTATGTTGCTCACCGCATTTCACACAGCGTGGTGTGTGGTGACAGTAAGTTCTCGTATGACCATATGCCTGACAATTATGGCACTGAACTATTTCTTTCTTAGTGTAAGGTTTCTCAACTCTTACACTAGTATAGTACAACCTATTGAGGTCGTAAATTTTTTCAACTCCTGCTGATGGTTCCAAGTCCACGAAGAATAGAGGCAGTGGAATTTTATCTTTTAGGACATTGGTCACTTGCCGCACTTTATAGCCTATCTCCGTCAGTTCTTCTTTGATAGCTGTAACTGGTGTCGAAGGGTGTAGGTTTCTAATTACAACCCTTAAAGCTCTCTCCTGGCGCAACTGATAGGTATGAAAATCAGCTTTGGTCTCAGTCAGATATTTCACTATTTTTCTGTAGCTTTCGGCGGTAGTCGGGGATATTTTAGTATCACTGGTTCTACTTATACAAGAATAACTATTAGGATCAGTTACTTTGTTTAAATGCACACACATCAGTTGAAAATTTTTAATATTTTTAACAAATATTGGTGGAGGTAGTGGTTCCCTGGGTATAGGAGAAGATTCCATGGTTTCTTTTTCATTTTGGAGGATCTGAAATGGATTCGGTGTAAAAAACGGCGATTCATCAGTTAATCCTTGTGATGATGTGCTAGGCTGTGGTTCAGATCCTAAAGAGGTAGCTGAAGCGGTCGCTGGTGGAATCATTTTTTTATTATTTTCACGGCGAGGTCTCTGTTTTGTAGGAGACGAGTTTGAACCTGCAGATCTAGATCTTTTACTTGTAGCTTTTGAGGACATAACTTGATGGAAATATCTCATTGATTAAAAAAAAAAAAAAAAAAAAAAAAAAAAAAAAAAAAAAAAAAAAAAAAAAAAAAGGACCAATAATAAATAAATAATGAGATGAGAATGAGAAGGAAATATAATAAAAGAAAGATAACTTAAAGAAAAGCAAGCCCGAGCTTGCCGAGCTAGCGGCGATCAGCTGATCAGTGACCCTCCTTTCACTTTTCGCGATTCTACAAAGTAAATTATAACTTTGCTTACCGATATTTCTCCAATATTCACTGCTGTGGTTTTCTTGAAGTCTAGTGATGTTTTTCAGACTGAACTCAAGCGAATTCCTACTGAAAAGAGCAAAAATCTGAGAGACGAAGTAACGTATGACTGTTATCATCGAGCGCATCAGCTGTTCACCGATTTAATAAAAATTATTTAAAAAATCTGGATATTTCAAAAGCTTTTGACTCCATGGACCACTCCATCCTTTTTTTCCAAACTACAATTCCTATCCTTTTCCAACAGCACTATTCGTTGGTTTCACTCATTTCCCTTCGATGGAACTCAAGCTGTTCATGCTCAACTAATCATCCTTTATTTTCCCTTCGGCAAGTGTGGCCCAGGGTTCAAGTTTTCCTCTCTTATTTAATTCCTATATCAATGATCTTCCCAAGTCTAACCATCATTGCTCCCAAAACTTGAGCTAAATGCTATGAAAACGCAAGCCATTGTCATAGGCTCCAATTCTCTCATCAGATCTAATACGAACTTTCCTAGTCTAATCCTATATGATCACCCAATCACCTTCAGTTCCTCTGTCAAAAACCTACATATCACCATCCACCAAATTCTTTCCTGGAAACCCCATATTGCCCAAATCTTCTGAAGAACAATAATTACCCTTGAATTTTTCCATCGCTCCCGCCATCTTCTTCCCCTATCCACTCGTGAGCTCCATGTTTCCTCACTTATTCCCCCACTTTGACTATTGTGTGGTTTATGGCACTATACTTGAAGACAGACTGAAGCACTTTATTAATATTTGCTTAAGATTTGTCTTTGGCACTTCTAGGAGGACTCATCTTACCCACTTAAACAGTGGGTTATAGTGGCTCCCTTTCTCTACCCGAAGACAATATATCCTAGGATTAAACCTTTACCAAACTATCAACTCCCAACATCCTACTTTCATCCATAGTCTCCTTCAATATAAGTCCTCAGTCCACTCACTTGAAACTCCATAAAGAACCATTCCATTACGTTCCTACCCATCGAACCAAAACCTTGACCGTTCCTTTATTATCCGCTTTACTACTCTCTGGAATTCCCTACCAACCCATATTCACCAAGCTGCTTCTTTTCGATCCTCATTGGAATCCCAGCTTTTCCAATACCTTCTGTCATTTCAAATAGACGATCAGCATATTCTATTCTGGACATCTGCATTGAATGAATTAAAATAACTGTTTACCTCCCAAATTTCAATTTTGTTTTTATTCATTGATTTTATTAATAAATTAAGACAAAATTAAGAAGATATATATATATATATATATATATATATATATATATATATATATATATTTTTTTTTTTTTTGTAATATTGTTCTTATTTTACAATTGTAAATGATAATACATTATGTTTCTTTTTACTGTTGGTCAGACATATTATATATTTCAATTGTACATAACTGACCCATTCCCTCAATTTTTTTTTTCTATTCTATTATCTTATATTTTATTTAATCAAAATTTTTTTTGATCTCTTAACATTTTTAAGTTTATTTTAACAACCGGGGCAAGTGAGAGACATGTGTTAAGCGCACTCGACGTTTGACTTTTGGAAATTTTGTTCTCACGTTGGAGACGGACGGTGAAACTGGAAGGGAAGGAAGATGGACACCTGTTGCTCCTTTGGAGAGTAGCCTTCTATATTTCATCACTTTTAATTGACTGGAGCATATCCGATTTTCTTCTGATCGTCACTCCATTATTCCAACAGACCTTGCCCGTTGTATATTATTCATATCGGATCATGTTCGACCATTGTGTTTTCAAGCGTTTTCCTGCTTGAACAACTTCCCAGCTTCAAGATGGGTATCTAATTCCTGTAATAACAATGCCTTAGTAATTCCCTTTAGAATATACCGAATGCTACGACAAAGGGAATAAAGGAAATGGCCTTAATCATCCTTGACCGCTTGTTTTGTTTACGGCGAAGGCTTGGTATATTACTCCTATTGAATAAATTGTTCTCCTATCGCTAAGGTATTTAATCTTCGTATATTAGGAATTCTATAGCAGGTTAATACTTCAGAAAATCTGTATTATATTGATTTATTATTATTATTGTTCGCTTATATAAAGACACTTTTTTAACTGACCTTGTAAATCTATTGTTATTTTAACAAGCCTTTTCTTCCGCTGATTATGTTCGGTAATTATTTTACGATTAGCTAATATTTTCTATGTTGTTCGACCCATCTAAATAATTATAGTCTTAATATGGTTTAAATTTTTGTATGAAGGCCATTATGAATTTCTTAGTGCTAAATCGTCTGCTCTTTTTATGAAATGCACTTGTATGGTGTTGATGTACCAGTGTCATATCCGGGATCACTTGTAGCTGGATGGCTAGCATAATAGCCTTCTATGCCAAAGGTCACGGGTTCAAACCCGCAGGTGGTCCTAGGATTTTTTAATGGGAGTAAAAAATCCTTAATTATGCCGTCCTTCGGAGGGGACGTTAATAGGTGGTCCCGAGCCTGTGCGATGTCAGGTACTCGTTAAAAACACCTATCCTAATAAAACCTGGGTAGGCGAAATTCAGGACTCCCACTGTAGCATCGTCCGATTATCCATAGTAGCATAAAGTGACGTTAAATAAATAAACAAAAAAAAAACAATAGTGTCATATATTTATTGGGTTTTGTAGAATTAGTTCGTAGCGTTTTTAAATATTTCAATTTAATCCAATTTGTATTTATAAAATCATGTTTACTTGGTCATTTACATGAGAATCATAAGGCCTATCCAGACCTACGGAGTTGAGCTTTGGGGCTCTACTAAACCACCGAACTCTTCCCGTATCCAGTCCTTACACTCCAAAATCCTTAACGCTCCTTACTTTGCCACGAATAAAATCTTCCACATTGACCTTAATGTTACATATGTTGCTGATTTGGCCCGTACCAGGTATCACTCCTCCCTGAATTAACTCTTATCCATTAGTTTTAATCCTCTTCAATTCCTGATAATCCTCAAGAGTGTCTGAAAAGAAGATTGCCTCGATACCTTATTGTTTAGACTCACTACTAACGAGTGCTGCCAATGGGCGGTTTCTCTTCATTTTGTTTCATGTATTTTATCATTAATCAGCATATTTACTTGTTGTATAATAATATACAGTTATAAATTTCGATAAAAATTTATTAAAATCTAAAAATGTTTACTTGGTAATTAATCTTTACATATTCTAAAAAAGGATTAGTTAAGGTGCTTTTATGCACCACTTTCAATCCAGATTCCTCACCTTTAAGAGGTATTTTTTTGCTCAAAACGGAAGATAAAAACATTTATTTAATGATTTATTTTTTCCGAAAATGAAAATCCGCTGCATAAAGGTTATTCAAAATCTGCAGAGTTTATGGTGGTGATGCATTATTATGAGAAAGCACCGTCCGTAAACAGTTGGCTCGATTCAGAACCGGAAATTATGACTAAAAAGACGCAAAGCGCTCGGGTCTCCCTTCAACTATTGATGACCAAATTCAATCGTTGGTCACTATACGACACGAGATATCGCAGAAACGCTTAACATATCATGTATTATAATAATCTGAAATTTTTATTGAAATCACCACTAAATAAGCTAAGAACTCATTTTATAACACAGTATTTAAACTACCAATATTTTAGCTCAATTTGCTTTATTTGTTATCTATGAATTTTCATATCATTATTTTACAATTATGAGCTTATTTTAAGCGCATTGGCCAGGCAAACTAGCTATTACATCCCTTAATGAGCTGTGTTTTAATGGAATATAAATTATTAATTGCCATCTGGTGCTTGGTTATAGCTACTGTTTATATTTACTGTTAATTTATTCCGACCCTCGCTTTGTTTATTGAATACGTTTTGGTTAATGGTTTTGGTGCTTTAAGTATATCAGAATAAAGAGGATCTGTGGATATTTTAAATTGTTAGCAATCCTCTAAAATTTAATCAAAATCAGGTCGAAAAATTAAAGTATAATACAATTCAGAAGGAAAAATGGTAACTTTATAAATAATATAAAATAAAATACAAGCCATAGTCTCTTAAGTTTAAATGTTTGTAAATCAACAGTCAATGAAAAAACAACAGTAGTTTTAAAACTTTGCCTTTGTTCAATTTTTTTATTATATATATATATATATATATATATATATATATATATATATATATATATATATATATATATATTATTTTATTTATTTTTTATATTCAGATATATTACAATTTGTCTCATTATGGACAATAATAATAATGCTTTCATCACATTCTTACAATATATACGGAATAGACATAGATAAAATCAAATTACAAAAACAAAATTAAATAAATGTATATAATAACAAAATATATAAATAAAAAATTGGACATCTTAAACACATCAGCACATGTAAATTATTAAAAATTCGCTGAAGAATCCCATGAAAGTTCACTAATTAGTTTAAGGCAATTTAATTAATTGGCCGAAATGTATTGCTTATTTATTTTTAATGGTTAATTTCCAAGGGAGCGGCGTGGTCTAGTGGGTAGAGCGCTAGTCTACTGTGTTCGAATCCCGGCTGAGGCGGAATATTATTTATCCTGTTATTTAAGCCGGGGGGCAATCCTGGGGCATGGAGACCCTCCTGGGGCACACCCAGCCTCTATAAAGTGGGTACCCGAAAAAGGGAAAAAAAACCTGATCGTGATCTTGGCCGAATCACGTCATTGCACGACCGTTAGCCTAGAAACAGTACGAATCTCTACATGTACTGAGCCCAAAACTCTTTATGGGTTGTAGTGGTACAGGTTTTTTTTTTTTTTTTTTTTTTTAAGTTAATTTCCGTCACTGAAACAAATATAAAAGTTTTTCCTTATTTCTTTGCTTTGAGGGAAAAAACATTTACAAATAGAGCTTATCTCTAATTAATCTATTCATACTCTTCCTTGAAAATCCTAGTTTAAAAATGGTCATTTAACTAATTATAGAAAAAAAAAGTAGGCTAAAAATAATTATAGATATTATAAATACTAATAACAAAGCTTTGTTTTTTTAAACTTTACCTAGGCACCAAATATAAAAAGTTTAAATTAAATAAATAAATTCAACTATAAAAGCTAACATTCTAAAACAATATTTAATTAATAAATAGACAGTTTGAAGTATAATAAAATAAATATAGTTGGATTTAGTATAGTAGCTTCTTTGTTTTGTTTGCTTTTAGTAGTTGCTAAATCTGGGCGTTTTCTTTCTTAAGTACCTATCAATCAAGAAATCCATAAAAGTGTCTCACATTTATTACCTATGGATTAATTAATAAATTTTATTCATGATCTCTAGAACGCAGTTATCACAAACTCGGTGATTAAATTTAATCATATTAAATATTAAATGATTGACCGTGAAATAAATATGAAAGATGAGATAGCTGTGTTATGGTCATAGCAGACGAAAATAAGAAAAAAGTTCCCTATTATTCAACGTTTCGGCTCACATTGCAGGTCTTCATCAGGCCTAAAAAACATAATACAGTGTAGGTTTTGATAATAACTGAAATGAAAAGTACATAGACAATTTAAATTAATTATTATAAACAACAGAAAAAGAAAGTAATAAAAGTTTAAATTAAACTTAAATAACGTTTTAATTAGTAAAATAAAGTTGTTGTTTTTTTTTTTTCGATTTTAGTCATTTTTACTTTCACGTAAATATATCAGTAAGGAAAAGTATTGGGATCGTTAAAATTCTCAAATTGAAAAAATCGTTTGAATTCCAGTTTTCAACGTAAATACACGTTTTGAGGTTCCCTGTGTCCAAATGACCTTGTACCGCAAAAAGGTCTGTGTGTGGTAAATCTAAATTAGAAGCGTATATACGGAAACTCTTTTAGCAAAATCGGCGAACCAGAAGAGTTAATTTTTACCATTTATTTTGCACATTTTTACGATTTTCAAAGTATGTTTAACGATCCGGGAATAAAATCGTAATATCGGTGTAAAATTTAATGGACTTTAATATCATGTAGGTTTCCTTCTGATTGTAATAGTCTGACAGGGCTAAATGACGATAATTCAAATTTTCTTCCTCTAAAGTAATTTAATTATAGATTCAGAAAAAAAAAACCATATCATCATATAAGGATTTGTAAAAAACAGCTAAATATGAAAGTTGAACGAATTAGATTCCACTAAAAAGAACAGAGCAAGAGCAGCGTATTTTTCAATGTAATTTTTGGTTTCATTAACCATAAGAACAGTAACATAGATGTATTATACCGCTGGAAAGCTTTTAGAAAACACATTATCTTATATACGAAGTTATAAAAAGTAATGCAAAGTAACAAAGAGGGCAATTAATTATTACTGCTAAGAATACATATATTACGTAGTATATCAACAATTTGATATTGATATACTATTATATCTAAATCGTATGTTTCCAACGAAACTGAAAGTAATTTTTACTTTCACTTATTATATATAGTAAGAGGAAGTATTGCGATCGTGAAAATTTTCGAATTCCAGTTTTCAAGGGAAATACACGTTTTAGGGTCCCCTGAGTCCCCATAACCAAGTCCCGCAAAAAGGTCTGTGTGTGTGTATGAGTGTGTGTGTGTGTGTGTGTGTGTGTTTGTGTGTGTGTGTGTGTGTTTGTGTGTGTGTGTGTGTGTGTGTGTGTGTGTGTGTGTGTGTGGTGTGTTTGGGTAACTCCCGGGTGGAAACGGTAAGTCCTATGAAACTGAAATTTCATATTTAAGACAACTATACGCCTGAGACGTTACAAAAACTTTTTCATTAGAATCAGCTAACCCGAAGCGCCACTTTATACCATGCATTTTGCACCTTTTTACGTTTTTCTCAAAAACCGCTCTAACGATTTTGATTAAACTCTATATATCAATGTAAAATTTAATTGGCTTTAATATCATGTAGGTTTTATTCTGATTAAAATGGTCTGACAGGGCTTAAATGCCGATATTTTAAATTTTCTTCCTCTTAAGTACCTTTAATTTTGTATATTCAATAAAAATAACTATATTATCTTGTTAACGCTGATGAAAAACAGGTAAATATATAAATGGAATAAATTTGATACGCAACTAAAGGAGAAAACATAAAAAATATTTTTTTAAAGCAATTTTTCGTTTTTGAACATAAGAGCAGTAATACACATTTATTATATACCGTTGGAAACCTAAAGATTTTAGAAAAAGTATTATCTCATACACAAGCTTTAAAAATTAATAGAGAGTGATGAAATGAATATAAACTAACTGATTATTTTAGATAATATATAATAGATTTTTTAATGAAACACATGTTTCTATTTAAATTCAATTTAATTAATTCCTTGATAGGTTCACGTATTTTTATCTCTAACTGTTTTTGAAAATTCTTTCATTGATTTTAAAAATGGAGGTAAGTGAAAGTCGTGTGTTGTCCGCACCAGATTTTTAATTAAATTACATTGAATTTTTAATTTTAATTTTATTTAATAGTTCCTAAATTGATTTTAAGATCCGCGTTAAGTAAAATTCCTGTGTTGCCCGCACCAGATTTTATAAATATCCTTTTTGATTTTCCTACAATAAGAAATTAAATTATTATTCCTCAATTAGATTGTTTACATAGCATCAACATTATTTATCGACTTGTATGAATAATGCATGCTGTTTAGACTTGTCATTTATATCTGTGATGATCTCGGATCACTCTTGCCTTCAGCGTGAAAGTTATGTAACAGCTGCCTCGTATAATATGGCTTATTTTGATTCGCCTAAATGAATACGATTGGGATATTGAGCAGGAGACAATAATTTCTTTTAAATATTATTAAAAACTGAGTTATAAAATTTATATTTATTTTGGCGGATATTCGGGAACCGAAATGGTCCTTCCTCGTTTATCCTTTTTCAACAAATAAAAACCGAAAAAAGTAGATAATAGCTAAATTATTATAACATATAATAAAAAATCTGGTGCGGGCAACACACGACTTTCACTTACTTCCATTTTTAAAATCAATGAAAGAATTTTCAAATACAGTTAGAGATAAAAATACGTGAAACTATTAAAGAATTAATTAAATTGAAACATGTGTTGTATTAAAAAATCTATTATATTATTATCTAAAATAATCAGTTAGTTTTATGTTCATTTCATCACTCTCTATTAACTTTTAAAAGCTTGTGTATGAGATAATGTTTTCTAAAATCTATAGCTTTCCAACGATATATCATACATGTATATTACTGCTCTGATGTTCAAAAACGAAAAATTACATTGGAAAAATATTTTATCCTTTAGTTGGGTATCGAATTTATTCAATTTATATATTTACCAGTTTTTCATCAGCGTTAACAAGATAATATAGTAATTTTTTTTTTAATCTACAAAATTAAAGGTACTTTAGGGGAAGAAATATCGGCATTTAAGCCCTGTTATTAAATTTTACATCGATATAGCGAGTTTAATCAAAATCGTCGGAACTGTTTTTGAGAAAATCGAAAAAAGGTGCAAAATGCATGGTATAAAGTGCCTCATCTGGTAAATTCATTTTGATGAAAAAAGTTTTGTCACGTCTCGGGCGTATAGTTGTCTTAAATATGAAATTTCAGTTTCATAGGACTTACCGTTTCCGCCCGGGAGTTACCACACACACACACACACACAGACACACACACACACACACACACACACACACACACACACACACAGACACACACACACAGACCTTTTTGCGGGACTTGGTTATTTGGACTCAGGGGACCCTAAAACGTGTATTTCCGTTGAAAACTGGAATTCGAAAATTTTCACGATCGCAATACTTCCCCTTACTATATATAGTAAGTGAAAGTAAAAGGTAATAGTATTTTAATTTATTAAAAAAATAAAATGTTTATGCAAAAAAATAATGCAACGCTCCTCACTGAAGGTTAATCAGCAATAAGGCCTGTGAGATTCCATTCCCACCACATAACACGAAAAATAAAATATAATATTTTGAATAATCAATATAATATTTCTTCATTAATAAGTAATAATTATTTTAACATTTATTTACACGTTTTGAGGCTATGCTTCATAATCGGGGCCACATTTGAGGTCGCTTTTCTAGTAAGAATTAAATTTTATTAAATTTAATTTTGAAAATCTGGTGTGGGCACCACACGATTTTCACTTACCTCTGCTGTTAAAATCAATTTAAGAATTATCCAATAAAGTTAAATTATTATTTTAATGTTAATTCACATACAAAGTTACGTTGGAAACATATGATTTAGATTTAATAATATAGCAACATCAAATTGCTAATTATAGTTATAAGTAATAATTTTGTGCCTTATATGTCACATCACAATACCTTTTACAACTTTAAATATAAGATAATCTTTTTTCTAAAATCTTAAGCTTTCCAACGGTATATTATACATTTATGTTGCTCTTCTTATGTTAAAAAAAAAAAAAAAAAAATACATGCAACATATTTTTGCTCTTTCCTCATTCAGTTGGTGATCAAATTCGTTTAGCTCTAATATTTAGCCACTTCTTATCAATGCTAAAAAGATGATATGGGTATTTCTTCTGAATATATTAAATTTAAGGTACTTTAGAGGAAGAAAATTTAAAATATCGGCATTTAAGTGCTGTCAGACAATTTCAATTATAATGAAACCTACATGATATTGAAGCTTATTGAATTGTACATCGATATGGGGAGTTTAATCAAAAGCGTTTTCGCTATTTTTTGAGAAAATCGTAAAAATATCTAAAATGCGGAAACGTTGCTGTAACATAGTTGTCTTAAACATGAAATTTCAGTCTCGTACGACTTTTCGTTTTACTCACACACATACACACTCAAAATCACACACGGACATGGTGATTTGGTCTCAAGGGAGCCTAAAACGTGGATTTCCGGTGAAAAGTGGAATTTGTTCTACTTGTATATTTACATGTATTTTATTAATGGCAACAAGATGAAATTGTTATTTTTTTTGAATCTACAAATTTAAAGATACTTTAAAAGAAGTAAATTAAAAATATCGGCATTGAAGCTCTGCCAAACAATTTAAACCAAAATAAAACCTATGATATTAAAGTCCATCAAATTTTATAGTGATATTACGATTATATTCAGGATCGTAAATAAAATGAAACACATTTAGGAGGGAAAATATATCTTGTGCACAGCATTAGCATTAATGATTTTCTATTATGTAATAAGCCAGTTTCGCAGTAATATAATTATCAAAGATAGAGTTATTGTGGGCTGTTGAGAGTATTTGATGGAGAGGTTGGTTGTGGGTTCGGGTATTAGTTAACGACTAATATACACACTATAGGTATAAGTGAACTATTGACTTTTGTATTGATTCATTATTGTGTATATATTTTATTGTAATTTTATGTTGTGTAAATATTGTATGAATGTAGTATGTTTGATATCATTCAGCAATACTATTAATGTCCAAATTGGGACAGATTGTAAAATTTTCTCAATAAAAAAAAAAAAAAATATACACACTAGTAACAACGTTTCGGTCTACATTTAGAAACTTCATCGGGGCTAAGAGAAACAATATAATTAAAAGAAAAAAGGTTTGTAGAAAAATTTAGGAAATAAATAAGCTTTTAAAGTAGCACAATTTTAAAATATTTTTTGACTTTTTTTTTTTTTAAATCGTATTTGAAATTTTAATTGTTTATTTCTCATAATAATCTTCATATATTTTCATACCAACATTGTCATTTTATATTAATATTTGTTTCCCTAGTTCTGTTATCTTAGTATTGTAGAAGCGGTGTGGTCTTAAATCGCTGTCTATAGTCTACTGTTCTCCGGGGCCTGGGTTCGAATCCCTACTTTGACAAAATATTATTATTCTGTTAATTTTTTTATTCAAGTTTTTAATGGAAACACATGTTTTAGGGACCACATGAGCCCAAATAACTAAGTCAAACGAAAAGGTCTTTGAGTGTGTGAGACGAATGAAGCACAAAAACAAACAGTCATACGCAACTGAAATTTCATATTTAAGACAACTATATGCACGAGAGTTTTTGTGTATATGTAATAATGTTAACATAATATCATTTATTCTGTTAATTTAGCCGGGAGTCCCCTCTATTTATGGAAACCTTCATGGGGTAGACCCAGCCTTTTTAAATAGGTACCCAAATTGGGAAAAAAATCTAGAGGTACATTTTTTTTTTTTTTAATCTTAGTATTGTACCTTATGTGGGACCCGTCAGCTAATTGATAGCCACCCACAAAAATAGGCGTAGGGAGTGATGACCCTACCCTATAAAATGTCATCGAGTATCGCAGTGTGGAATATAAATCATACCGCGCGGCCAAGGGCCTCCAAGGCCTGTCGCGCCAATCGAAAAAAAAAAAATAATAGTATTGTACCCAACTTATTATTTTTTTTTTCAATTATATTACTTGTTATCTTGATTATCCTAGCCATTATAGATGCCCAAAATAAATAAGTTCATTTTATTAGTGTGTTGTACTGGATGACCGCACCTTCAACCAACTTCTCCATCATATAATAATTAAAGTTGAGACGTTAACGTACACCCTTCCTTCCTCTCTCCAAATCTAAGTTTCCCTTTCCCACAAAAAACTATTCTTGGATCCGCACTTGTGATTGAAAATTATATTCAACTCTCACTAATTACGTCTTAAGACGTCCTATCACGCATATGATTCAAGCAAATGTGGATCAAAGCAATCTTAATCGACCATCAGCTTTATAGAGGACGCGCTTTAATTTACCACGGGTAATCGGAAGTTTTTCTTCCGATGCTGAAAACTAATAGGAGCGTGTAAAAAGGTTCGGTCCGGCCTCGGCGAGCGACTTTTTGTGAATGCATTCCATTGTTAGCCAGGTTACGTAACTGTTAGAGGATCCGCGGCGCACTTTGCCTGGAAAGTCCCATTGTTTCGGGTGTCCTGTGTATATCTTACCATATTCCGAATTCTGTTCACATCTTCTTCTTCCTTCTCCAGTCTCACAAATAATTAGGAGTGTATTTATTTTAGGTGTTAGATATTTAAACAATATGTTTTTTTGACTGGTTTGTCAACCACGAAATATTTAACTTTTTACTTTAACTTACGTGTATATGAGACATACAGTAAGGGAAAGTATTAAGATCGTGGAAATTTTTGGATTTTAGTTTTTAATGGAAATACACGTTTTCGGGACCATATAATTCCAAATAACTAAGTCATACGAAAAGGTCTTTGAGTGTGTGCGACGAATCAAGCGAAAAAACAAGAAGCCGTACGCAACTGAAATTTCATATTTAAGACAACTACACGCACGAGATTTTTCGGGTTCGAATCCCGGCTGTGTCAGAATATAATTTATCCTGTTAATTCAACCGGGGGGCACCTCTAGGGTATGGAGACCCTCCTGGGATAGACCCAGCCTCTTAAAGTGGGTACCAAAAATTAGGGGAAAAACCAGGTGGCTGAGTGTGATCTCGGTTTAATCACTCTATTGCACGACCTTTAGCGTAGAAACTGTACGAATCTCTATAAGTACTGAGCCCAAAACTCTTCATGGGTTGTAGTGGTACAGGTTTTTTTTTTTTTTTTTTTTTTTTTTTTTAAAGTTATTTTCCGCCACTGAAACAAATATACGTTTTTCCTTATTTCTTTGCTTTGAGGGAAAAAACATTTACAAATAGAGTTTATTTCTAATTAATATATTTATACTATTCCTTGAAAATCCTCTAAAATAGTTTAAAAATGGTTATTTAACTAATTATAGAAAAATAAAGAAGACTAAAAATAATTATAGATATTATAAATACTAATAACAAAGATTTGTTTTTTGTAACTTTACCTAGGCTCTGAATATAAAAAGTTTAAATTAAATAAATACATTCAACAATAAAAGCTAAAATTCTAAAATAATATATTATTAAATAGACGAGTTTGAAGTATAATAAAACAAATGGATGGATTTAGTATAGTAGCTTCTTTTGTTTTGTTTGCTTTTAGTAGTTGCTAAATCTGGGCGTTTTCTTTCTTAAGTACATATCAAACAAGAAATTCATAAAAGTGTCTCACATTTATTACTACCTATGGATTAATTCATAAATTTCATTTATGATCTCTAGAACGCAGTTATCACAAACTCAATGATTAAATTTAATCATATTAAATTAAATAAGTACCTTTAATTTTTTTGATTTGAAAAAATTAAACCTATCACTGTATTAGTGTTGGTTAATAACGGCAAAATATATAAATTGAACGAATTTGATAACTAACTAGAGGAGAAAAAAACGAATATATCTTTGTAGGTATTTTTTTTTTCGAAGGCATGGATACATAATATACTGTTAAAAAGCCGAAGATTTTAGAAAAAAACGTAATACACAAAGTTGTGGAGAGAATGTAAACTGACATATAGGGCATAGACCTACAATTTCGATCATTATATTATTTAATCTAAAACACATGTTTTCTACGGAACTGATTGTTTAAAATTTTTCGCACTATAGCTTTGTTTAAAATTTCTTAAATTGATTTTGAAACAACCGAGGTTAGTTCAAGTCGTGAGCTGCCCGCACCAGGTTTTTAAATCTAACAGTTTAATTTAAAGTTTAAAAATTACTGGTGCATGCTGATCCTCTGTTTACAACCCCAAATGTTTGTAATCTCTAATAGGCGTAAAAAGTTTAATTTAATTTCAAACGAGACATAATGTAGACAGCTGTATTTTAAAGGGTAGACTTTCGTTGCTAAGAATATTGATTGAGATGATGTAAGAATGGTTAACTGCATGGAGATATTGAGGAGAAGTTAGTTCTGGGTGCAGTAGTCGAAAAAATATAATTAAGTAGAAACTTTTTTTTTTTTATGAAAAAAAATCTTTTTTCTGGGACCAAGTCCCCTTAGAACAAAACCAATACAGCAGAAAAAAATCTTATGGTCTAGTTCCTTTTAAATAAAATATATCAACAGTCTAATATTAAATCTTTGTATAGTTATATGCATGTGGAGCACGCACTTGTACATTCACATATTTATACTATAAATACATATATTTACAACGGAACGAAAGATTGAGATTAAATTAGGTAATGGAAGAAATGATGTTTGAAAGAAGAGAGAGAGGCAGTTTTACGGATAGAAATATGCAGCGAATTCCAAAATAATGTGGAGCGAACGAGAAAGGACACAGTTCTATGTGATGGGGTATAAATATTGATTGATCGGGTTCTAGTATTCAACGAATGGATGTCAGAGCGGAGGGTGAGGAGTTCAGTTATATAGAAGGCTTTCTATTTTTCAAGGTTTGGGATAGGTAGGAACCATGGAAATATAGCCGTCGAATAGAAGGATAAAGCCACTTTAACTCTGTTTAATAGCCAGAAATATGGTCACGTCTATGGGCTCCAAAAATAAATCTAATAAAGTAATTCATCAGACGTTTTAATTTTATTTCCAGTTCATCGGTAAGTTCTTCACACACCAGGCAATAGTAGTCAAAGTTGGGAAAGATAACAGAGGAAACAAGCAGCTGACGGGTTTTTAAAGGTAAGGATTGACGAAATCTATGGAGCTGTTAATGGATTTTCGGGATATTTCAGATATATGGTTGTTCCAGAATAAGTTTTGGTTGAAGGTTACTCCGATGTTTTTAACAGTTGTTCCGAATCGGATAGGGACCTTATTGAGATAGAGCAACGGGCAGTATGGAAAAGAGTTCAGGGTTTGTCTGGTGCCAATGAGGATTGCTTTAGTTTTACCTGCATTAAGCTGCAACTTGTTTTTATCTGCACAATGGCAAATTTGATCTATATCATGCTGTACTTTCTGGATAGTTAAAATTAAATTAAAAACGGCCAAAGCTTCCTCTTAGCTACAAAAGGCCATTACATGACTATCATAAGACCAATCTGGACAAACGGAGTAGAGCTATGGGGGTCTACTAAGCCATCGAATTCCTCATCCTCATCTCATACAATCCAAAATCCTCAATGCTCCATATTTTGTCACGAATAAACTTATCCAAAAGACTTTATTAATGTTCCATATGCTACTGATTTAGCCCGAACCAGGTTCCATTCATTCCATGAAAACTCCATTGCCCCTCTAATCTACTGGTTTCCATTTTAAGTTCCTCTTTAATTCCTGATAACCCCCTTAGGCGTCTGAAAAGAAGATGGTCCCGAGACCTTCTAGTTTAGAATATTGTAGAGTGCTGCCAATGGGTGGTGTCTCTACATGTATTTCATGTCAATTTACCATATGTCCTTCACATTTACTTGATGCATTTGTATACAGTTATAAATATCAATAAACATGTTTAAAATTAAAAAAAAGAAACTTAATTATTTGTGCCGACGTTTCAGCCCAATTTTTAGGCTATTATCAGGGCGATTGAAGGAGAGAGATCGCAACAATGACTATTAATGAATTAACTTATCCTCAATATTGATTAAGCTTTTGGTGAATTATAATAAAAGAACTATTCATCGTTTGATTTCTAAAGTTTCTTCGGGGAATTCGCCTTTTAAAAATTTTCCACGGGGAGCAACCTCTAATCGAGGGCTAAGAAAGCTCTGAAAAAAACGGCACAAATAAATGACCGCTTCTAGACGTTTGATCGGAAAGGTGAACAAACTCGATCAATATGTTTTTTGAACTAATATTTGCATTTCATTATTAATTTTTAAATTAATTATAGGTACGGGCTATGAAGTCCTATCCAATTTACATCCACCTGATCCTCTACCGACTCTTTTTTTTTATCTTGGACCACTATGCGTGAGAAATCGTTAAAAAATTATTCAAACATTAAAACTGCTTTTTATGACTTTCCTTCATTTTCAAACCTGGGACTCAAACTTTGGATCCGAAATAAGGTTAGTCATTATCAAAAGTATATCATGAAATATGGTAAACATATTAAATAAAATTTATTTGATTAACGACTAAATATACACTGAGTAAAGGGTATCCAAAGAGGTGATTAAACTGAGAACATCCTCTGTCGCCAGATTTCCCCAAAAATTTTTGTTACCTACTTTACTGATTCTGGGTGTGCATGGCGTCTGAAATAATAGAATAAATAATTATTCTTCTAAACCAATATTCGATCTCGTGATCCTGAGACGCAGAATGCCCTGAAGCTTTATGTATTTAAAAAAAATGAATGAGATATATTAAAATTTGTTTCTAATATACGAACAACAGTGATAATGATATATATTTGTCATATATTTATGTATCACAGTAATAACCACATTAATGCAATGTTTACAGAAAAACAACGATAAAGTCAAAAATAAGATATTTATGTCTTAAATTAATTATTGCGTTGTAAATGGTTTATATTTCATATTAAAATTAAATATTGGGTTGTTAACTAAGTTCTTCGCGTTTTTCAATATTTCCATTTATTCCTCTTTTGTTCATAAAGTCATGTTTACTTGGTCAATAATGTTTAAATATTCGATAAAAAGATTAGGTGCTTTTATGCATCAGTTTCAACCGAGATTCCTTATCTTCTAGTGGTATTTTGCTTGCTGAAAATGGAAGAGAAAAAAAATTATTTTCGTAATTTAATGAATTTTTTTATTTTCGAAAAGGAAAATCCGCTGCACTGACGGTTAACATTATTTTAAATATCTCAATATATACACAACATAATAAAAATCAAATTGCTTTCTAAATTTTTGTTTTGTTTCAATTTTTTCCTGACAAAATTTCGAAACCATATAATGATTTATACGCTTTAGGTAAAGTATAACATTGTTGGCTATAGAGATTTTTTTAATAGAAAGACCAGAAAAAATTTGACATGTAAAATTGTTTTGATGTCTAAAATAATTTTTTAAAATGATAAACCATAATGAAGAACTGCCCCGAAGCGAAATACAATTATAAATGGGTTAGTGTTGGGTATTTTTGTTATTTATTTTTTTAGAATTTGAAAAATGTTAAATGCAGGAAATATATATGTATATATATATTTTTTAATAACTTCTTTATTTAAATAAAAATACAGACATTTTGCAGTGCAAGGGGAAATCACTATCCCACTGAGGTGTGTTGGGAAATATATATATATATAGAATAATTAATTACAGAGACATTTCTCTGAAATTATTGACAAAACCTGTATATTTTAATGACATAAAAATGAGCTAAAAATATGCAAATCATACCATTGAAATTAAATTTACTAAGGAGCAAAATAACGTTAAAATATATCTTAAACAGATGGAACAGTGCAGACTTTTGTCCCAGAATAGTCGTTTTGAAACTACTGTGCATTGTAAGGTGTGAAAATGAAATAAATCAATCAACTTCTTTTAGAAACGGCCAAATATATATTTTACACAAATTATTTTTAATTAAAAAATAGTACTCCTTTAGATAAAGTGTCTGCAGAGTTATCTTTAAGAAAATGTTTTTTATAGTGACAAACATAAATGTATGAAACTTCTCAAGGATCAAGAACAGTGGAACTGTAACTAAACTTATAGGGAAATATTATTCTTTACATTTAAAGTAAAAATCATAAATTAAATAACTGGATTAACATGAAACAGTTGTAAAATGCAGGTTTACAGGAATGTAAATGGTGAGCAGCAACTAACAAAAGACTTGTAGCACGTGCACTATTTCGATAGTTTAAAGTTTTGAACAAAGTTTGTTTTAACTTTTAATTAAATGTTGACTGTTAATTAAAATTATTGAAGTCAAATTCCTCCATAAACTTTCATAACCTTTTATGTTGAAGTTGAAATGAACAAGATCAGGGATACCCCGATTTCAATTGTTTGTTCACGAACTAGTCTCTTTTGCTAATTATTTATGTCTATAGGTGGATGTCCTGAATCTAGTTAAAAGATTGCACGAAACTTATAAATATATATATATATATATATTTCAATATATTTTATTGAAATTTACAACTGTACAAAAAACTAATGGATTATAGTGGGAGTGGAGGTTTTCATGGAAGATGTGATACCTGGGTTGGGTCCAAATCAGCAACATATGGAACATTAAGGTCATTGTAGATGTTTTCATTCGTGACAAAGTAAGGAGGGTTAAGGATTTTGCGAAGGATTTTGGATTGTAAGGATTGCATACGGGAAGAGTTTGATGGTTTAGTAGAGCCCCATAGCTCAACTCCGTAGGTCCAGATAGGCCTTATGATGGTCATGTAAATGAGTCTTTTGTAGTTAAGTGAAAGGTTAGAGCGCCTGTCTAGTAAGTGTTGGAGTAGCCGAAATCGTCGTGCAGTTTCTTGTCTTTTCAGTCTTGTATGCGGATTTCATGTAAGTCGTTTGTCAAGCAGGAGTCCTAAATAGCGGATCTGTTCAACCGGGACAAGCGGAATATCATTAAAGGACACTGTAAGTAATAAAAAACCTATGTCTCTAAAACCTATAAAGTGTTTTGTATTCAGTGTATATAGAGATTCCAACTGATTCTTGGCTAAAAATGCCACTTTACTCTCCAGACCGTTCATTTCAACCATATACCAATTCCTATTTCAGATAAAGTCGGTATCTTGGCTGTCTATTAGACAAAAGATTTACTTGGAACACACATACAAGACTCAAAAAAAAATTTTTTACTGACGATTCGGCCAGTTATACAGACTCCTCAACAGCAAATCTCAGCTCACAGAACAAATTACTATTTTACAATACAATTCTAAAAGCTATCTGGAACTACGGAGTTAAGATGTTGAAGACTATAAAAAAATTAATAAATAAATCCTTATGCTATTTAATTCCTACAACATATAATGTTGAGAAAAAATAAAATAAATTTATTTTTTAAAAACTAGTGACTCACCTGTGACGCACGTCCCCCCACGGGATAGTTAAGCGGGACCCAACAGTGGGTAACCCCGCCCCACTGAACAATCAAGTGTGACCCACTGGTGGGTCACGCCGGCGTGAACGTGATGATATTGCGTTTATTTTAAACCTGATACTATCCAAATTTTCTATATTCCATTGAAACGTTCTTCATCATCCTAATCCTTTAGCAAAATCCCTAATCATCTCCATTCACCCATACGATCCTCAAAAACTTTAGCAATAACAAAGGTTTCTAACCTATTAGGGTTACTACTATTTTATATTTCAATTAAAATATTTGAAATAAATTTTAAAGGTTTAATTTAGTTTCATGGGAATCCTATTTATTTTACTGTGAAATATATTTTTTTAATAAAGTAATCTAAAAGCATTTCATGAAATAATTTAAAAGTTGAAATAATTGATAAAAATTTATCCTTTATTTTAACAAATTAGTTACAGTTTGGTTGGTACATACTATTGTTTCTAAAATCTTGAAAGAATATAACTTGTATAATTTTGTACGACTATGGAAACATTGAAATATCATTACCTCCCTCTTTACCTTTAACACATGTTCATAAGTTTATGGGTTTATAAAAACTTTATATTAATTTGTACTATTTATTTTATTGCATATGAACTTTAATAAAATTTGCGTTTTCTAACGGTAAATTATATTTATGCATTACAGACACATGTTTCAGGAATATTTTTTTGATGACTTGGTTAAAGAACATTTTTTTCCCTCATAAAGAAAGGCTAAATTGAAATGTATTTTACTTGTAAACCTTCAGGAATGAGATTCCTAAATGATATTAAAAACCGTATCAAAATCCATCTAGTGGTTTAGGAGTATATATATATATATATATATATATATATATATATATTATATATATCACTTTGACGACCACGCGTGTTTGGAGCACCTTCTCTTGTGGACCATAGCGGGCGTATGAGTCCGCTGCAGCGGTTCCAACTGGGACCGACCAAAACTGGCGATTTTGGTTCAATGGCCCTAAACATTATTATCAGCTATTTGTGTTTTATTTCACCTGAAAAACACATAGTATTAAAATTGTGATAAAAATTACTTTAGGTTAAATGAAACAATTAATAAATGAAGCGGGCGCATACGCCCGCTGCGGTCCCACGGAGAAGTTACTAGAGGGCGTGTGTGCCCTCTGAAGAATAAAAGAGATGTCCGTATGCTCTCTACTGAACACACGGATGAAACGACTGAAGTCGTGACTCGAAGTGGAAGAGCCATTACAAAACCAAAGATGATTGTCGGTTATAATTGTGGAAAATCGTCAATCGATAACTCAGACCAAATGTCGTCTTATTCCACAAGCTTACGGCGAACCCGTTAGTTGTATCACAAAATTGCAATTGATCTTATTTTTGGGGCCTCTCTACTAAATGCATTAGTTATTCTTTACAGCTTTAGGCGAGAAATTTTATAGAACATAACAAATTTTAAAGAAGAGATTCTAAGGGCGCTTCTTGAAAAATATCCTCTTAGTGACTCCGCTCCTTCACCTTCAGCTAGTTGACGATCTCATCAGTCGCACAGATTTGATAAAAAAACTAGGGCTCTTCATAAGTTAGATATACTGTAAGGTGTGCTATTTAAAATTTTAGGAAGCAAAATGTACAAAAAATAAAAGTGATAAAGTTGTTGCATATTGTAATTTTTTTAAAAAGTTATTTTGTTCAAGTACGTATATTAGAGTAATTCATAGGAAAGGTGCTAGATGACTGATTTGTACATTATTTAATATAATCATTTGCTATGATTAATTGTTTAAAAATAAATTAATAACTTTTTTTTGTTTTAACATCGAGAATAGCTACTGGTATCTATATTTACAATATCATAAAAAACTGAGAAAAAAAGTACAACCCAAGTTCATTAAAATGTTTTTAGGACCCAACACGGTCGGTTATCAAGAGAAAATCAATTATCTAGCGGGCGTCTGGTCCTATGGGATAAGGTTTGTGGATGAGGAAAACCGATTGTGTAGCGGCGTATACGCCCGCTGCGGTCCCTCTCGCCCTGCACATGAACCAGTGAGCAGGCCAGGGGTAGACTAAGCCAGCGGGCGTATACGCCCGCTCTGGTCGTCAAAGTGATATATATATATATATATATATTATATATATATATATATATATATATATATATATATATATTATATGTATACTTAGAGATTATTATTGTCCAGCTTAAGAAAAAATGTAATAAATCTGAATAAAAATTGTTGAGAAAAAAATTGGGTACGCACTTTTAGAAGCTGGTTGAGCCTCAAGGGAGTCTCCCTACCCCAGGGCTGAAATAACAGAATAAATAATTATATTTCCTTAGGTTTCAAACCAGGTACCTTCAGTTTAGTTTTCAAAAGCCCTACCCACTGGACCACTTGAAATTAGTAGTAGGGTATAATAATAGTTTGATCTCCGATGAAGCTATTGGAGGGGATGTTTGCTAAGGACTCTCAAAGGAGCAAAGCAATGTAGGCTCCGGAATGGAGAGAAGCTATTGGGCCTGGTTCTCAATATCTCCTAATATAGGAGCCTGCTTATTAACTCCTCATCGATTCAGCCAAATTAAAGTTCATAAAGTATGTATATCTATGTAATAAGGATGTTGTAGTAGTATCCTACAATAGAAGACCCTAGATATATAAATATATTATATAAACTTATAAATAGATAAAGATTAGTACTATAAAGAATAATCTAGTTGCTAACTGTTAAGCCATTTTTAATGTGGTTTACAGGAACTTTAAAAAAAAAAAAATATGTGCGCACATCACACTACTTTCGCTTACCTCCCATCTGAAAATCTAAAAGCACCCATATAAAACACCTATTCAAATATAAAACGTGCGTACCCAAGTTACTCTTATTATAGTTACAGAGAAACATGTGATACACATTATAACTCATCAGTAATAGCAATATATAAGTAAATAGAGCATAAAGAAACAATTATTTACTATAGTTTATTTTGCATAGAATTTAAACATTTATGTATTTTATCCTACACTTTTGATAAGCATTGTAAATTTATTTCAATTAGCCCTGTAAATATGAATATATAAATATTTTATCTAAGGTGTAGATTCTTTTAGGTGAAGGTCAAATTTTTTATAAATAAAATTGGAGGCTGATGTCTACTTCACCACTATTTTATTGAAAAAAAATATTCGAACTACGTTTCGGCTAACAATACCATTTGGTCATGTGGTTTTGACTAGGAAGCAGCTACCCACACTAAATCTAAGTTGTTCCACTGCACCAGAAGATGGCATTGTTAGCCGAAACGTAGTGCGAATATTTTTTTTCAATAAAATAGTGGTGAAGTAGACATCAGCCTCCAATTTTATTTATAAATATTTTATTTTTTAATCTAATTTGTTTTTCTAAATTATTATTATTAGAAGCTACCTATTAATTTATTTCTAGTATTTATTTCATTTGTTATTTATATTGTTTTTTGTTTGTGTTTTTACTCTACGATACTGAAGTTCTAATTTAATATGTCTGTAATATTATTCTGAAGGGACTTGTCCCAGAATAGATGAAGAATTTATTATTATTATTATTATATCCAGGACTAGTGATTCGCAAGCAATGAAAATGTTTAAAAAGTTCAATTTGACCGATTAAGAGAGTGTCACTTTTGGTTCACGACTTTATCGTATAACGACAATTCATTATTATATATATTTATTCATCGGAGAAATTAGAAACTTAATTGGCCAATAATTCAAAATTTGTTCAGTTATTTGTTTGTTATGTTAATCTGTTCATATTTTATTCAATTTATTACTATTTAATATTTTAAATGAACTATTAAATATTTTTATATTAAATAAATTTTTTATATATTTTTATGGGGGTTATCTGTAGCATGGTGGTTAGCATTGCTGCTTTATATGCCTAACGTCCCGGTGCTTCAAACCCGCAGATGGCCCTGGAATAAAAAATCCTTAGTTTTGCCGTCCTTCGGAAGCACGTTAAAAGCCTGTGCGATGTCAGGTACTCGTTAATGATCCCTATCCTAATTAAACCTGGACAAGCTAAATTTAGGTCTCCCACTGCTGCACCGTCCGATTAGCCACAGCTACAAAAAGGGATGTTAAATGAATAAACAGAAACAAACAAATTAACTATTTAAATACAATACATTTACTACTTATTCCAAATTCAATTTAGTTTCTATTAAATTCCCATTTAGTTTAAATTGAAACATCTATTTCATAAAATAATCTTTAAAGTAGAAATAATTAAACGCACTACTTTCGCTTATCCCCCTTCTTAAAATAATGTTTTAAATAATTAATTGCATGATTTCCATAGTAACTTATGTTTAAGATTAATTTATATAACATTAAAAATTATTATCTAGAGCAATCATTTAAGTTTATGCCCTATTCTTAGTTTTGCACAATCTTTATATGTATATGTTACATCACATTGCATCTATATCTCTATTCTTGTATTCGGGATAATAAATTAACCAGGAAAAACATTTCTGCGGTTATCATTAACTTTTTTATTTACACCAAACGCATTGAGTGAGGATATTGACTTTGTTGAGCAATGTAACGAAATTAGATTTGTTTGTCTGTCATTCTTTTTATTTCGACTTACCTATACTCGTATATAAAGTATGTGTAGTAAGAGAAAGTATTAGGACCGAATTCGAATTTTCAAAGGAAATACACGTTTCACCAGACGAACCTCAGTCTTTGGGAAATGAAGATTTAAGAAAAAATGTTAATGAAACATACAGAAATATAGAAGGCAATGGAAAGTGAATGAATAACACTCAGCTAAAATATTTTGGTGAATTACTTAATATCAAGTGACAAATCCTCTGTCGTCCTGAAAATTATCGATTTAAGACCGTGTGTTAAAAAAAAAAAATTGGTCTCTTCACGAGTCTTTATATCTATTTTTGACTTTCATATCTCATGGCTAAAAAAATATAGTTGTTGGGATTAAAATTTTTATCCCTATTTAGTTTATTAGGAGTTTGAATTTTTATGGATGATTAGAAGTAGTGTGAAACACTCTTTGGTTCAAAAGATTTGAAATGAATATATTTTTCAAAATAAATAACTTTTAATTATTTATTTAATTTTTAGTCTTAAGAATATTTCATTTATAGTATTAACTACTTAATTAAGGTATATGTAGTTAACTGTGACGAACTCGTATGTGTGTATAGGTCTCCATTCATCTCCTTTGAGCCTGTGCATTTAACTTAAGCTTTGATCCTCTAAGATTGCCTGCCTTCAGTCCATCATCGATTCTGCCTCATGTTGAGAATAATAATTTAACAAAATAGAGGGTAATAATTATATAAAACTCGAATTATACTGTAATTGCTAGATATATAAATATTTTTTAATATATTAATGAGTCTTATATATTTTTATTTTCATTTACTTATTTATGAACTAAACATTTTGAATCTGATATCGAAGGAAATACTCTTAAATCCCCAGTTTCCAAATAACGAGTACCTCAAAATAGTCTGATTGTGTGTATGCATGTTGCAAGTCTAACTCAAGAACAAAACTGAGATGACTGAATTAAACTTGGGATTGGCCCAGGAAATTTTTTACTTAAATCGTATTATCGGAATCGGGAATTGTTAAACTCCAATTTTCTATAAAAATAAATATAAATGAGAGAAAAAAAATGTCCACAACAATTTTCATCTAACGCGGAAAAATTCCGACTTATTCGAAATAATTAACGATCTCCCATTGTTATTACTTATAATTAACGGATGTATATATAAACGATTCAATAATTGATAATTAACAATAAGAGAAATATTGCAAGTTCCTAAAACAAGAATATTAATAATGTTAACAGGGGGAAATTCACTATCATTCCTATAGAAAAGAGGCAATTAAGAAAGTTATATTAAGTTATACCTGTTGGCTTTCATTATAGATTCCCGGTAAATGAAACGGCGTCAAAATTACCACTTAGAGTCTCAAACATCTTTCTTAATTGTCTAACATTTGAATCTACTCTTTCCTAGGCCTACCATAAACATGTTTCGTAATTTTTTATCTATATTTCTTTTTTAACAATTTAATTTAATGAAAACGTTTTATTCAGAATTTTTATAAAAGGCTTAGTAACATCGGACGTAGGATCTTTGAGATGTAGTTGAAAGAAATGGTCTTAAAATCAAATAGGGTACATTCAGCCTCAGTAGGGACATGATAATAAAGAACGAAACCCTAAGCTTCTCAAATTTCTAAAAAAAGTGGTGGCTCAGTTAGTATAATTTGTTTTTTTACGAGTATATAATAAGCCGGAAAAGGCTCACAAATGGCAAAGAACATCAACGAGTGAGAGCAGCATTAGTGAGTACACCATTCAACGGTGCCTCAAAAAATTTCGTGAGTGTGACTTCAACCTTGAAGACAAATATGTTCGTGGAAGGACTTCATTCCTTGATGACTATGTTCTGCGAGCTTTAATAATAATAATAATGATAATAGTAATAAAAATCTGGTGCGGGCAACACACGGCTTTCATTTACCTCCATTTTAAAAATCAATGAAAGAATTTTCAAATACAGTTAGAGATAAAATACGTGAAACTATTAAGAAATTAATTAAAGTGAATTTATATAGAAACATGTGTTTCATTAAAAAATCTATTATATTATTATCTAAAATAATCACTTAGTTTTATCACTCTCTATTAACTTTTAAAAGCTTGTGTATGAGATATTTTTTCTAAAATCTTTAACTTTCCAACAGTACATCATACATGTATATTACTGCTCTTATGTTCAAAACCAAAAAATTGCAATAAAAATTTTTTTTTCTGTTTTATCCTTTAGTTGGGTATCGAATTTATTCAATTTACATATTTACCTGTTTTTCATCAGTGGTAACAAGAACATATAGTTATTTTTATAGAATCAACAAAATTAAAGCTACTTTAGAGATGGAAAATTTAAAATATCGGCATTTAAGCCCTGTCAGACCATTTTAATCAGAATGAAATCTACATGGTATTAAAGCTCATTAAATTTTATATCGATTTAGCGAGTTTAATCAAAATCGTCTGAACCGTTTTCGGGAAAATCGAAAAAAGATGCAAAATGCATGGTATAAAGTGCCTCTTCTGGTAAGCTCATTATTATGAAAAAAAGTTTTGTCACGTCTCGGGCGTATAGTTGTCTTAAATATGAAATTTCAGTTTCATAGGACTTACCGTTTCCGCCCGGGAGTTACCACACACACACACACACACACACAGACCTTTTTGCGGGACTTGGTTATTTGGACACAGGGGACCCTAAAACGTGTATTTCCGTTGAAAACTGGAATTCGAAAATTTTCACGATCGCAATACTTCCCCTTACTATATATAGTAAGTGAAAGTAATAAATAAATTCTTTATTATTCTGGGACTTGTCCCTTTATAATAAGATTTACATACTGTACAGAAAGGGCTTTAGAGTCTCCTAAGACTCTTAATTTACCCTAGTAAAGTAAATAAATATAAACAAGTTAATGATTACTTATATAAAATAGACATATTTAAATGAGGTGAAAACAATATATATATATATATATATATAATAAAAAAATAAATAAAAAGCTTATTTACAATTCTATTGAGCCGGGATATTCAATAGGTTATCAAATATGTGGGATTTGAAGGTAAAAAGAGAATTGGAGTAACAGATGGAAGGAGGGATAGAATTCCATAAGATTGAGGATCGAATAAGAAAGTGGGCTGTATTGTATAAATCCGAAGGCCTGGAGCGTGTACAACGGGGATGGACAGAGGATTTGAACTGTAGGAGGTCAAAAATGTATGATGGACGGTGGGATTGGACAACTTGGTAAAGGAATGACGCAAGGAAATACTTGCAACGATTGGAAGGGTTAAGCCACTTCAACTCGCAATTAAATTTGGATACAGAGGTGCATCTAGGGACCCCGAAGATGAAACGAACAAATGAATTAATCAAGCGTTTTATTTTAACCTCGCGATCCCCAGATACACCACCATATACCGTACAGCAATAGTCGAAGTGGGGAAGTATTAGAGAGGTAACGAGGAGTTTTCGGGTTTCAAGCGGAAATAGGTGACAGAGGGAATACATTCGCTTTAAGGCTAAAAGATTAGGTTGAAAGGGTACGACGAGAGATTTCGGAAACATGATTTTTGAAGGATAAGGTTGGTCGAAGGTTACTCCCAGATTTCTGACAGTCGGGTGGAACTTTATAGGTTTACTATTTAGGAACAGGGTTGGGATATGAGGAACAGTCTTCAGAAGGTGATGGGATCCCATTATAATTGCTTTTGTTAATTCAACATTTAACTTTAACTTATTTACTTCAGCCCAGTGGCTTATTCTATTTATGTCCTCTTGTAATCTTGTATATTTGATAATATAATAATAGTTATAATAGTATTATCTTGTAAGCTTTAGTGATAGAAAGTCCCACTAAAACTGTTCGAGAACATATAGGGAAACAAGTCCTAAACAAATCGAATCCGGTGACCACGGAAGGTGATTGGAAACGTGAATAAACTTCAAAGATGGATTCTTCACTCATTATGCCAGCCTCATGATATTTTGCGTCACTTCTTTGGCGAAGCAGCAGTCCATTTCTACCCAGAATTGTTACCTGTTATAAAACGTGAATCTTTTAAAATAACAGCACGCGTTTTGGACAGATACTCAGAAATGGAGAAGGATCATAACATTTTCTAAAGGCACCATCTCATCAAAAAAAGATGATGGTTACTATTTGGTGTGCTTTATTTGATTTAATTCACCACAGCTTCTTGAATCATGGCGAAATCATCAAAAATGAATTGTATTGTTACAAAATTACGTAATGCATCAGAAATTGGCAATAATAATCAGTCGTAAGGAGCCCATGTCAACGCTCGGCCACATGTCTCACCTGTGACGTCACAAATAGCTAATGCTTTGAGAATCTTTAACAACCACTTTACTCTCGCTAAAAATTCTAACATGTTATATCAGGCATGGGTTTTCTTCTCATAATAAGCAAGGTCAATGAACTCTAATCACAACCATTCGCTGAACGCAATATCATTATTCTATTAAAATGACGAATTCTGAAAATGTTTAGATAAAATTTATGTGGCTAGAAGAAGAAATACTATGAAAAAACTTAATTTAATTGAGAAAATACAAAAACCGAAGCGACTCAGTATTATATGTGAACATACTAGACACATAATGATTTTACATAAAATTAATATTTGTTATGTAAAGCTTGAAACAATGATGAAGTTTGGACGTTAATCATTTATATTACATTTGGGTCATAGTTGTGTTTTAATCAAAAGAAACTGAAGATATTTTAAAAATCAAATAAAACTTTCAAACCTATGACTTCCTGCTCTTCAGTATCCTTTAATAACTCTCCTCTAGTTCCTGTTGAACAGATCCGATACCTGGGACTCCATCTCGACAAACGTCTTACTTGGAATCCAGACTAAAACGACAAGAAACTGCCCGACGTTTCCGACTACTTCAACACTTACTGGACAAACGCTCCAACCTTCCACTTAATTTCAAAAGACTTATTTATATGACCATCATAAGACCGATATGGTCCTACGGAGTAGAGCTGTGGGGCTCTACTAAACCATTGAATTATCTCGTATTCAGTCCTTACAGTCCAAAATCCTTCGGAAAATCCTTAATTCTCCTCATTTCGTCACAAACAAACTCATTAATAAAGATCTTAATATTCCATATGTTGCTGACTTAGCCGAACCAGGTACCATTCCTTGTATGACAAACTCTATTCCCACTCCAATCTATTAGTTTCAATCCTTCCTTCCTCTTCGATCCCTGACAGTCCTCCGAGGCGTCTGAAAAAAATATGGCCACGAGACCTTCTAGTTTAAAATATTTTTAGAGTGCTGCCACTGGGTAGTGTCTCTAAATGCAATTCATGACATTTTTCTATATTATCATCAAATTTACTTGATGTATTTCACATTTTTGTAATACAGTTGTGGATATCAATAAATATGTTTAAAAAAAATAAAACTTTCGAAATTTAATTCAAGTAGAGAGTTTTATTGTGCAGTATGTTATACCGTATATACTATTTTTAATATTCTTGTATTCGAGTGATAAAGATTTTACGACGTTTGTATCAAGCGAAATTAAGTAGCTTATCTCAAGATAAAATTAATTGATTACGTTCAACGACATTAATTGCCCTACCGATATTAACATTTTACAATTGAGATCAGGGGGATCTTAATGTTGATAAAATTATATTTGCTTGATATAAATGAGATTGATGACATTGTAAATTTTTGTTGAATGATTAATTTGTTTATTGCACATGTGGTTATTGACTATAAAATATAACTTGATTATATAATTTTTTACAGACTTAATTTTTTGCCAATAAAAGACTAGTCGACCTGGGCTTTACAGCTTTTTGATTTTTTACAATTAATTTTTTTTATTTAAACATATTTATTGATATTTACTACTGTGTGAATGTAATGGACATAGTATTTTGACATGAAATACATGAAGAGACGCCACCCATTAGCAGTACTCTAAAAATATTTTAAACTAGAAGGTCTCGGGGCCATCTTCTTTTCAGACGCCTCGGAGAATTATCAGTAATCGAAGAGTATGATAGGATAGGAACTAGTGGATTAGAGGGGAAATGGAGTTTTTCGTGGAATGATTGATACCTGGTTCGGGCTGATTCAGTAACATATGGGATATTAAGGTCTTTATGGATGAGCTTATTCGTGACAAATAAAGATGCGTTATGGGTTTTACGAAGGATTTTGGATTGTAAGGATTGGATACGAGAAGAATTTGATGGTTTAGTAGAGCCCCATAGCTCTACTCCGTAAGTCCATATCGGTCTTATGATGGTCATATAGATAAGTCTTTTGTAATTAAGTGGAAGGTTGGAGCGTTTGTCCAGTAAGTGTTGAAGTAGTCGAAATCGTCGGGCAGTTTTATATCGTTTCAGTCTTGTATGGGGATTCCAAGTCCGACGTTTGTCAAGGTGGAGTCCTAGGTATCGAATCTGTTCAACAGAGGCTAGTGGAGTGTCATTAAAGGATACTGTGGGGTAGGAGGACATTAGTATACGACGAAGAGTAAAGGTTAATTGTGGGATTTAATAGAGTTAATTTTAATTCTCCAATTCTTGCACCATACTTCTAGATCTCGGATGTGGGATTGAAGAATGTGGGAGACAGTAACTGGATCATTATCTACTGATAGCACACACGTGTCATCAGCATAAGTAGAAAGGAAAGTGTCAGGATGGGTTGGGACTTCAGCTGTATAGACTGTATAAAGAATGGGTCCTAGGATGCTGCCTTGAGGAACACCAGCAGACTGAGAAAAAACGGAAGAATAGGGACCATGGTGATTTACTTTAAAGGAACTATCAGTGAGGTAGGACTAGATAATGAGGAAATATGTAGGAAGGAGAAATTGTCGGAGCTTGTAAAGCAATCCCGGGTGCCATACTCGGTCAAAACTCTTAAAATTGAATCGAAATTCGGGAGGAAATACAGTATAAAATGGTTGATCCGTCTCATATCAAAAAGGTATAATTAATTGCTTGTTTCCTTTCATACTCTATTCTACAGCTACTGGAAAATTAGATTTGGGCTAGTTCCTTTGTTTTATTCTCTAGTTCTTTTGTTTTAATTCGGTTCTGGGGCAACGTGTTCGTCTGTGCTCTTTCATCCAGGTAATTTAATCTTTTCCGTACTTAATTAATTTAATACATTTAAAATAATACACACACACATATGTATGTGTTTGTGTGTTTGGAAAATTCGATACTAAGAGCGCTAAAAGAAAACGTAGGTGTGCTTAAATGTTTTAATTTATGTATGTAATAATCCTCACACAAGACTGAAACGACAAGAAACTGCCCGAAGATATCGATTACTACAACACTTACTAGACAAACATCCAAAACTTCTAGTATATTACAAAAGATTCATTTACATCACTATTATCAGACCTATTTGGACATATGGAATCGAGCTTTGGGGCTTTACGAAACCATCTACTTCCTCCCGCATCCATTCCTTACAATCCAAAATCCTTCGCATAATCCTGAATGCCTTTTATTTTGTCACAAATGAACTCCTCCATAATGACCTAAACATCCCATTTGTTGCAGACATAGCCCGTGATAGATTACTCCTATTTTCCTTCTGAACTCCCTGCCCATACAAACCCGTCCGTAATTTATCTTCCTTAGATATCCCTGATAACCCTCCAAGGCGTCTGAAAAGAAGGTGGGCTCGGGACCTACTGCCTTAAAATAGTGAAGTGCTACCACTGGGTAGTTCTTCCTCAAGACATTTTCATAACTTTTTATTTTCATTCTACATATTTACTTATTGTGTTCGTAAATACAGTTATAATTACAATAAATAAATATTTTAAAAAAATGTATGTAATACGCTGTTTTCGGCTACTTTAACACTTACTAGGCCAACGGTCAAACCTTCCCCTTGCAAAAGGCTCATCTACATAACCAATCTGTACTTATGGAGTTGAACTTTGGGGCACTACTAAACCATCGAATTCTTCTATTGTCCAATTCTTACGATCTAATATTCTTCATAAAATCCTCAACGCTCCTTGCTTTGCCACGAATAAACTTATCCATCATGACCTTAATGTTCCGACTAGTTACTATCCGTACTTTATCTTCCATTCCTGATTACCCTCCTTGGCATCTGAAAAGAAAATGGCCTCGAGAACTTCTGATATATTATTTTTTAGAGGGCTGCCAATGGACAGTTTCTCTACAGATATATAAAGCCATTGTTTCTATATTCTCACTTCTAATAGATATATGTATGTATTTATGAAAGTAAATAAAGTTTATATGAATGTATATTTTAAAAAAATTAGGTATTAATATTCCATCCTGTCCCAATAAGGTGCAATGGTAATCTTGGTAAAAGTGTTCATTTAAAGGCCGTTAAGACGAATTTGTGAGACTTGGAAAATAGGTATTTAGGTCAGATTTATCAAGAAGTATAAATGCGACCTCTGGATTTCTGGGCTGCTGGTTTTCTCGCTACTACGTATCTCAAAGGGGGTTTATACTGCCGTCATTTTGGAGGCTTCAGCGGTAGCGGGATCCTAGAATTATGTAGAACCCTCAACCGCTCCAGCCACCGAGTGCGAATTTAGAAACATAAATTTGTCAATAAATCAAAATTGGTTTAGTAGTACTATTACATATTTTTTTTTCATATTTATTTATTGAAATTTACAACTGTAATTTATATTACAACAAGTAAATATGCTAAATGAAAAAATCACATGAGACAGACTTGTAAAGGAGCAACCCAATGGAAGCAATCCAGTAACTATTTTAAACAAGAAGGTCTCGAGGCCATCTACTTTTCAGACGCCTCGGAGGATTATCAGGAATCGAAGAGGAAGCAAGGGTTGAAACGAGTGGGTTGGGGTGGGAATGGAGTTTGTCATAGAAGGATTGATATCTAGTTCGGGCCGAATCAGCAACATATGAAAACATTTAGGTCTTTATGGATGATTTTATTTGTGACAAAGTAAGAGGATTTTACGAAAGATTTTGGATTGGAAACAGGAAGAATTCGATGGTTTAGTCGAGCCCCAAAGCTGTTACATATTTTAAATTAACTATTCAAATAAATTATAGGTGGAAATAATCAGGAATCAGTCTTTTTTTTTAATATTTTAATTTTGTCGACGTTTCGGCTCAAGCTTATGAGCCATCATCAGGGCTACAAAAATCAGAACAAAAGAGATACATATTAATGTGAAAACGAAATTTTTTTTAATGTAGTGACAATGATAACATTTTAAATAAAACAGAAAATATACCAATATACTTAAATATTATGGACACAAATAATAATAGTATGATAAACAATATGATGATGATAAGCATAAAAACAATACTTTAGACTTTAATATAGAAGTAAGAAAAAAAAATTATATATTATAGGAAGCATACTCACTGTATTAAAATGTCCTTTCCACCGGTTACGCGACTGAGAGGCGCTGGATTTTCTGGTGTTGGACCTAGACATCCACTAGTGGATGTGGAGGTTTGATACGGAGTTCCCAGGGGCAGTAATTAAATATTGTGTATAGGTATGAATGTGGCCAAGGTTATTATTATTACTTTTTTCACATTTACTTGTTGTATTTTTTTTGAAACAGTTGTAAATATCATCAAATAATTTTTTTTTTTTAATTATTTAAATTTTTCATTTATTTATTTATTCTTCTTCGTATTTGTTATTGTATTTTTATATAATATGTACATATGGAATGAATAATTTCTTATAGTTCTAATATTCATTGCCCAAGATTGAGGCAGATTCTATTATTTCTAAATAAAACAATAAAAAAAATTGCTTTTAATAAAACCGATTTTCCAAATACACGTCGAATGTAGGGTATTAATATGACATTTAAATGTTAAAAGTAAATATAAATACATAAATCCATGTCATTCGAATACAATATATTTATCAGGTTCAAACGTCCACTGCACGCACACATATTATTTACAGACTGAAAGAAAATTACTGTTGTTTTGCACGGCATGCTCAAAACCAAATTGGGAAAGTAAACACAAAGAGGGGCACCCCTAGGCATAACGCAGTAATGTGGGTAAACATTTGCCAAAGGCCCACTGGAATCTGGTGGAAACAATACTCGGCAAGCTCCCTGGTTTGGAGGGGGTACAGAGGGGGGGGGGGGACATCTGCTACACAGATGAGAGGTGATGCAGAAAACCACCCTTTCCCCAGGAATGCTCCCTTTCCCACTCTGAATTCCGCGTTTGGACATTTCCTTTAAAATACAGTATTTTCTCCAATTATTGGGTTTCTGATGATTCGGACTCTATTACAAAGCCCCTAAGCTTACAAAGCTGCTCTCTTTAAAAGAGGAGGGATGCTTTAAAAGGAAGATCTTTAAATTTCCATTTTTAATCCCAGTTTTTTATTTTAGTGAAATAAATCTATGCTTATATTATAAAGCTAAGGAGTTTGTTTGTTTGAACGCGATAATCTCAGAAACTACTGGTTCGAATTATAAAATTCTTTTTTGTTGGATAGTCCATTTATCGAGAAAGACTTTAGGCTATATAACATCACGTTGCGACCAGACTGACTGAGTGAAGAATCAGTGGAAAATCTGAAAAAAAAAAAAAAAAATACAGGGAAATTAACCTTGCATCTCAATGATTCCGAATGATTTACCTTTTAATTTTAAAATGAAATTCTACATTTTTCATCTCTAACTGAATTAAAAAGATCTTGTATTGAATTTAAGAACAGAGGTAAGTGAAAGTCGTGTGTTGCGCGCAACAGATTTGTTATTCTTCAAACTATAACATTGCCATTAAAACTTACTTCTAATTAACTAACTTACTTTTACAGTGATGAACCTCTTTAATAGCTTATCCAACCTCTAGCCTCTAGAAACCAGCTACTCTCTACCGTTCTTACAAATAATTTCAAGTCCTAAGGTTTAGACGCCAAAATCTTTTAAGTGCGACTATGTCGGTCAGTTAAAACCATCATATGGTTTCATGCTCACAGGCGGTTATTTATTTATAAAAGATAAGTATGTGTATTTATATATATATTATATATTATATATATATATATATATATATATATATATATATATACACACAAAAAAAAAATATATATATATATTTTTTTTTTAATTGAAAACTTTTTTTGCATAAGAAAAGTATTCTCAATAATTCTTTTTTCTTTTCCTTTCTTTTTTTTAACAAAACTGTCTCATCGGGGTTGAATGAACTGTCTGCAAAAAAAAAAAAAAAAAAAAAATGATCTTTTGATTTTCGTAAACAATAGAAATAAACTAATTTTAGGGGTGAAGATTCTAATCTAAGTTGTAATTTAGATCACAGTTATTTATGGAAGTATAGCTTTCCTCGGCAAAATCATTTTGACTGGTCTTTTTATTATTTAGGCTTGTAATCAGAAAACGTAAATATTTTTATAGCTTATGTTTTACGCAATTTTCGTACCAATCGTAATTTGTTACCTTCATCAGGATCGTAAGTGCTAAATTCTCGCGGTTTGTTTTTCAGGTCTTCTTGGACGCGCTAGCTTCTTATATTATAAGAACCAGATTTACGTGAAAAAATTAATCAAAATTCACGAGACAAATAAAATCTTATCCTTGTCAGAAAAATATTCAGCATCATTTAGTATTTTTCGTGACATTATTTACACGTGTTAAATACACTATATCACAAACATTGTTTAATGTAATAACTTTTTTATAGTCAGTTAAATTTAAAAAAAATGTCTTTACATGATTATTTTTTTTACCGATGTTCTTTACAAAATTATATAGCATAGTGGAGTTAATTTGCAATGTAGAAAGTGGGTTGGAAGGAGATGTTGACCCGGCTGTATTCTTTTGTCAATGAACTTCTCGTCCTATAACGAGTACTAAGTTTCTACACTTTCAGCTTCCTTGTTCTACCAGACTGTTTCTGCTTTTATTATATTTTACAAAGATTATATGAACTATATGGTTTGTACTAGATTTTTTCTATAGTTGTTATTCAAATAGAAAAATTGTTAAAAATTCTGAATTTTTAACATATTAGAAAATCCATATACAAAAAGGCAATATTCTAAAGATCGAAATTTTCAAAGCAAGTAGGATGATGACTAATATATATATATATATATATATATATATATATATATAACAAAGGCGAGTGACTTTTCTTCTATAAGCTTTTAACCTTTAGGTTCGTTTTTTATTGATTTTTTCATAGTTTTAAATAATACTTTCTTCTCTATTTAGGTGATGCGTTGTAGTGACAAAAAATGTAAAGCACGTCCGTATCATGTTTTTAGTTTTTACTATGATTTGATAAATGCATAATTATCAGATTTAGTACGATTATACGCATATGCTTTTAGCCGCAAAGCTGACTTTTTTGAAAATGACTCCAAAACTTAAAGTATTTGCAACATTAGTGTTTTAACCACGGCTAAAACTCAATAAAGGATAGAGAGATGACTGCTAAAAAACAAATAAAAAGAAAAGATGATAAGCAAAATTTATGAAATTTCAATGATTTCAAAAGGAAAAATAGTCATTGTGTCTTGTAATTGATGTGTGCATTTAATTTTATTACTGAACACAAATATATAGCGGATTATTTTTTATTTATTGAAATTACCTACTGTATTTGAAATTGTTGTATTAACAAGTAAATATGATATATGATAAAATACACGGAAAGATAAGTACAGACACCCAAGGGACAGGCAACACTTGAGTACGAAATCTAAACAAGAATGTCTCGAGTCCATCTTCTTTTCAGACGCCTTAGAGGATTATCAGGAATCGAAGATGATTTTAGGATATAAACTCGTGGGTTATAGTAGGAGTAAATAAAATATGTCATGGAAGGAGAGGTATCGAGGTCGGGCCAGATCAGCAACATATGGAACACTAAGGTCTTTTTGGATCAGGTTATTTGTGACGTTTTGTATTTGTATTGTAAGTATTTGATAAGGGAGAATTCCATGTTTTTGTAAAGTTCTTCTTCCTTCTTCCATTGGTGCGACAGGCCTGTAGGACTTGGGCCTCGCGGTGTAATTTCCTGGGACATCACACTCGCGTTTCTCGATGCATTTTGTAGTGTAGGGTCATCACTCCCTACGCATAATTTCATGAGTGGCCACCATTTGGCTGACGGGTCTCATATACCCGGGGGAGAGACTGTGAGTGAATCCTCATTTAACTACATCTTTATAAAAGCACCGTCGGGACTGAATTAGAACTCACAACCTGTAGTATGAGACTAGCGCCCTAGCCACTCAGCCACGGGCTCCCCTAGCTCTAGAACTCGATTCCGTAAGTCCAGATTGGTCTTATGATAGTCATGTAGGCGTGCGTTTTGAAATTCGAGCGTTTGTCTAATAAGTGTTGGAGTGGCCAAAAAGGTACATTTTTATAATGTACTTAAAAAATAGCTCTGACGATTTCGATTGACTTCACTACACTAAAGTCATTATGGATAAGTTTATTCGTGAGCAAGGAGGGAGCGTTGAGGAATTCAACTTGGTTAATATTTATCATAAAAGAAAAAATATAATATAATATGAAATAATGAATAAGCAATGTATTTATGTAATTATATTATTATATATATATATATATATATATTACATAATAATGCCTAATTGAAATTTAAAAAGATCTATCCTCCTCGTGAAAAACAATAGCCTTCTTACCATCGCAAATCTGCGACGCAAATTAAAGAAAATTAAAGTAACCTATATGTAATTAAAGATGCCAGTTTTGATTTATTGATAAAGTATGAAACCGACCTTTAGAAATTATTTGTGCTGAGGGTTCAGAGAACCAAGCAATGACCCAAAATAAGTAACAAATATCAACTGTCAATTAAGTAACTACACGAAAATATAATAATTAAAATACACAAATAACAAATTGTAAGATTTATAATATTGCCTGAAGAAATAAAATATCTAGTTCATTGTATTATATTGTGTTACTAATGTCAAAAACAAGAAGTGCCATAATTGAAAAATATCCCCCCTATTCACCATCTATTGTCTTAATTCAATGTTACATGAAAACCTAATTAGACACATGTTAACAATAAGGCTATAACAAACAAATATGTTTTCTATTACTCCCATGCTTCTTTTTAATAATGATAAAATATTATTTAATCAATTTCATTCAATCTTTGTCCACTTAACTAACAATTCTTCATATAATTATTCCAAAGTAAGACTCATAGTAAGAAATAAAAGTATATTTATACTTGTTATAGGTTGTATGAAGGATTTTGAATTGTAAGGATTGGATTCGAGAGGAATACGATGGTTTAGTAGAGCTCTATAATTTTAATTAAAAAGAAAAAATAATAAACTTATTGAATGCAACTGATTTAATGATAATCATAAATTAAATGTTCACTTCGATAATATTGAACTTCAATCCATAACATTTAATTACTATTTTAAAGATAGTCTTTTAATGCATTTTTATTTTTAAACTTGTCATTATTACAAAGAGATAAAACAAGGTTTAAAATTATTGTATAACTGTTTTGAAAATATTTTTTTATTTTTAGTTTGGCTATAAAAGCTACGCTGATTATTATTTTTAATTTCAAAATCTGAGTAGCTTTAGTTGATGTGACATTAAAAATATTTTATGGCCCCCGATAGTAAAGTAGTTTAAGTAATAAGTATCCTAAAAGTTGGACTATACCTTATATAAGACTGAGAATTTCATTAGTAAGACACGGTGGGAGACGTTGCGCTATTATTAGATAGCCCTAAGACTGAGAAATAAACGCGCCAAATCTGACACGGTCAGGGCCGGTTGGTTTTTTGGGGTTTGGTGTAGGTCACCGCATTAAAGGGGTCTGTACATTTTTAAATCTGGGTTTTAAACGCCTACACTCCTGTCCATAATAATAGCCTGTATATTTAGAGTCATCATGCCAATAATAAAAAAAAAATAATAAAAAAAAAAAAAAAAAAAAAAAAAAGACCTGTACCTCTACAATCCATTTCTTCTTCTTCCAGTGTCGCGACAGGCTGTGTAGGCCCGGGCCTCGTGGTGTAATCTCCTGAGAGATTACATTCAATGTTTCTTGATCCATTTTGTAGGGTAGGGTCATCACTCCCTACGCCTAATTTTTGTGAGTGGCCACCATTATGCCAAATGGCAATCAGCAACAGGCCTCACATACCCCGGGCTGAGAGGCTGTGAGTGAATCCCCATTTAATTACATCCTTATAAAGGCCCCGCCGTGACTGGGATTCGAACTCACAACCTCTTGCATGAGAAACTAGCGCATAGTCGTGTGATGGTGTTCCTGTTTTGTGATTTTTATTCACCTTATTATCAAGTAGATAACAATATAGATGATATAGTATCATTTTCGTTTTAGATTTATACAAACAAATTATTATTTGTACTGAAAGTATTATAGGTATGGATGTGGTTAAGATTATTTATATTTATTTCTTGTTTATTTATTTTTTACCTCATTTGTTTTTAATTATTTTATTTTGTACATATGGTATGGATGGTTTCATATAACTTGAATACTCATTGCCCTATAGTGTGGCAGATTGTTTATTTCTCAAGAGAATATATTTAAAAAATAAACTGAATTATTTAATTTTCATTTGAAGTAAATCACTAAAGTAATAGCACTATATCAAAATAAAATAATCTTAAAGACATCAATTAAATTAAAAAAAAAAAACATGATAACTAATTTTCGAATAGCTATTTAGTTTTTAAATCGTCCCTTACTCACCGTTAAAATAATACATTTAAAGAGTAGAATTGAGATAACATTACTGAGAAAAACAATATGATAATTTTATAACAACGTAACTACAATATTTACAAATTCATATAAACAATATCAAACATATTTTATTCTTGTTTCACGCGATTCTTATACTGTAAAATGAAAATGATATATAGTTAAAAGAAAATTTACTGGCTCGGATCTGTACAAACACATAATTTCAATAAAAAAAACATATAGCGTGGAAATATTTGAAGATTATTACGTGTATTATGCTTCTGATCTTGAATTCTAACTGATAACGATCCTGATAAATCATTGACCTCGCTTGTCCCCGTTGATAGTAAAATTAGTAAATATACAAAAAATGACTCAATTATGGCCCATTTTGCAATTCTTACGAGATAGAAAAGAATTATGTTTTGTATTTTCATTTATTATATGCAAATAATGAACCTTTGTAATCGAACAAAAAAAAAAAAAAAAATACCCCCTTCCCCCTCAAAATTTTAGTTTCAAAATACGTAGAACCCACATAACACATTTAAAAAAATCTGTTTGTCCGCCGTACAGTGGAAAATATGACCGATTTAGGTGGACAAAACTTCTGAAACTTGCTATATTTAACCTTTGGGTTTCCATATTACAGAAACCGACTTGAAAAACTTGCCCCGAGTGAGACCTCCGTCCGTAATAGACAACGATGTCCTCAAACATACAGTAGAAGGAAACCCCTACCAAACAGTTAAATGAATCTCAGCACAACTAAATGCAAGTGCATCTATCGTTTCCAGACATTTAAAGTCTATTGGGAAAGTAAAAAAGCTCGATACATGGGTACCTAATGATTCACTGAGCGGCAGCAAGACCAGCAAGACCCCGTGTTTCAAAACTACCGTGCAAAAATTGAAAGAACTGGGGTACGAAGTTCTTCCGCCCCACCACATTCTCCCGACTTGTCTTCAACTGATTACCACCTGTTCAGGAATTTATACAACTTCGTCAAAGGAAAACGTTTTTAGATTTTGTTTCACTTCAAAAGCTCAGAGTTTTTCAGTTCGGGGATAAAAAAGTTGGTGTCCCGTAGGGAAAAAAATGTGTAGAAAAAGGTAAATACTTCAAATAAAATTATCTTGTTTTCATATCGTATTTTTAATAAAAATCCTACCTTGAAAACGGACATTTCATGTGACACAACTCAATAGTTTAAAATAGTTACTGGAGTGTGATCGTTATGTAGTTCCTCTACAAGTCTGTTTGATGTCATTTATCTTTTAGAATGTTGCTGTATTATGGGTTACAGTTGTAAATTTTAATAAATAGATTTAAAAAAAAAAAAAAAAAATTAATTTAAACAACAATTGAGATTTATGCGGTAAGCAGTAATCTTTATTCATTCAACGTAGATGTCTAGAATTGAAATATCATATTTGCTGGTCGTCTGTTTGGGATGACAGAAGATATTGGAAAAATTGGGATTTGCAAATGTGTCTAATCAGTTACTTTGCAGACAGTGTATTCCCTTTTGGTTCAGTTCATTACAGAGAACAAGTATTCTTGGGAACTTTTTTTACGTTTTTGGTATATTTAATGGTTATTAAATTTACCGACCATAGTTATTAGGTGAACATACGTCTTGAATTTCCTATTCTAACCTATGTTGGGGCCATTTATCGTCTGTGGCAACTTTAATATTGGTTAAAAAAAATGAATTTTTAGTTTATAAATTAAGTATATTAAAAGTGATATTCTTGTTTAAAAATTGCTCATAATAAAACAAAATATCATAAACCTAAATTTTACCCTAAATGATAGTACAATCTACTTCTCAAAGTCAAACAGAGAGCAAAATTGGGTGTGTAAAATAATTTTTTCTGAATTTAAGTAAAGAAGAACACATCTGCAAATAAAATAAAACTTTAATTTTAAAATAAATAATCTTTTTTAGAGTTGATAAGGACAAATGGAGTTAGCTTTTAGTAAGGAAGTGGATTAGAGTAGTTTTCTTTTAATTTTCCGGAAGAGAGGGCAAAGGGCTCCAGGATGGGATGTTAATTAAGGAAAACTTGTTATTCCCAAGATACTCAGTTAATATTTAATTTAATTCTTAATATGTATATAGATAGATGGATAGATAACTGTTATTTTTTTTTAATTTTCAGCATATTTAAACAAAAATTTAACAATCTTACTATTTAAAAAAAAAAAACATTAATAGAACTATGATTTTTCGGACGGTCCAGTCCGGAGCCGAACAGATCAATTTTACAAATTATACAACACTAAAACCTATTACACAGCGAGAATATCACAGTGTTGTTTGAACATAGTCTATTGTAGTTGAGGTATACCAATTCACACTTCACACTTAACTTTAAATATCAATTTAATCCCATTAAAACTTATTTTGGTATCATAGTGCTTTGATATATAGAAGATATTAATTAAAATATTATATATATATGTATACATGTATGGATATATTAATTTGTCGCGAGGAGTTTGGAGGTCAAACAGACGGGATCTTGTTTCCTGATGATGGGTTGAGGATTTAAATACCAGAAGGCTGTAGATGTAAAATGGGTGGTGGGAGTTAATGATTTGATAAAGGAATGATCCAAGGAAATGTTGTCTTCGAAAGGTTGGGGATAACCACTTTAACTCGTCGTAGAGGTGGGATACAAGAGACCGTCTCGAGGTACCGAACACAAATCTTATAAAGCCATTCATAATCCTTCTTAGTAGTCTTCCTCTTTTACACCAATTTATTTTACCTTCTTTGATTCGTTTGCTCAATCCATTCCGACCCATTATTTTCTCATGCTCCAAATCACACTTTCCTCATTGCATATAATTAATTATTCACTTACAACTTATTCCCTGGATAAGTGAGGGGCGTCAGACTACTGGTCACAACTCACATAAATAGGCGGAGGGATTGATGACCCTACAATATATTTTATCATCAAAAATTGGGGTTTAGTAACTACACGGCCTGTCGCGCCATCCGAATTGGAATCAGTAAATGAAAATCACGAATTAATAAAAAATAATCTTACTAGAGTTTAGTGGTCTATTGGATAGGGCACCGAAGTATTAATATTTTTATTTTTTAACATACATATACATAAATATTAATATTTTTATTTTTCCCTATATATTTATCAATGACAGAAAAAAAAAAACCGTTTTCCTTAAACTATTGACTGTTTCGGTCAAGCAGGAAGAGAATCTTGAAAAACTGTCAACATTATATAATCTTCACAGTTTCTAAATCTAGATTATGACATATAAACCAGCTGTTTAGGTTTCAATTAATCACACGAACGACGCAACATTTATCGTTGTTTGTTTAGTATTTTTTTTTCCTTGATAAACAGTTGTGTATCAAATTCTGAGCAGGGTTGACTCCCATAGCATATAATTATGCTGAGCCTTTAATATGATGGAGCTTCATTAAATAATAAAATTACTATCAATTAGTTAAATTCCCTCTTAAGCGGACTTCACTGGTGTGTCAGCTCCTGTAGCGTTTAGCCCATTAAATTTTTCATCGGTATCAAATAAAAAAGTTTTTGAGAAAATTTTTATAAGGTGCAAAATGCATAGTATAAAGTGGCACTTCTGGTTCGCTGATTTCATTAAAATAATTGCTAAACATCTCAGCCATATACGCTTCTAAAATATGAAATTTTGATTCATACAACTTATCGTTATTGTACTCGACTTACCGTTTTTCGGGACTTGGTCATTTGGACTTAGGGTACCCCACAACGTGCATTTCTAATGAAAACTGGAATATATCGGAATACTTTATCTTGCTATGTATTTTATATATAGCTAAATAAAATTAATAATCAAAGGTACTCTTGCCTCACTTGCGTTTTTTTGAACTACGTTCTTTACTATTTAGGTTATGTGTTGTGGAGACAATAAATGTAAATAACATCCTTATTTTATTGTTTTCAAGTGCGAAGCTGTCTTAAAATAGATGCAAAACTTAGCATTTTAGCTAGAAAAATGTAATATTCGCGGTTTTAAATTTAGGAAAGACTATACCATAAATAGTTTTTTTTTTTTTTTTTTTTTTTTTTTTTTTTTTATTGAGATATATTACAAATAGTAAAAAAATAAATAAATAAAATAATAATAATAAAAAATGTAATGCGGCACAATTTAAATAGAATTATACGATATCAAATAGATGGACCCATAAGAAATATATAGTTTAAAAAAATTGTACGATTATTTGTTTTTTTTCAAAGCTTAACTAAAAATCGCTACAAATTATAACTTAATGTTTTATTATTTCGAATAATTATATTATAGTATGACAATTTATATAGCTGTTTACAGATAATTAACTTATATGTAAAACGACAAATTAATCAAAAGAAAATGGTCTATGACTATTGCTGATTTCATAACGCTATATCTCTGCTGTTTCTGAACCGAATTCATTGATTCTATTTTTGTTTTGTTGGCTGTTTCATTCTCCATATATTTATAAGTTATGTCATTTTGTCATAAGGGGTATCTTGGTCGATTACAAAGGTTAATTATTTAAAAGAACAAATAAAAAGACAAATATACAAGACAAATAATAGCCTACTCTCTCTCCAATTCAGTTTTTGCATTAATGTTTATTAAAAGAAGAGACAGGTCAAACACAGCCTATTGCTGAACTTTCGAACGTTTTCTACTTTCTTCCCTCTTATCGTTTATTTATGTTTCCAACAGTATTCACATCATTTAAATACTAGTACTAAAAGTTTAACAGTTTAATTGTTTAATAATATGTAAGGTTCGGGAACGATGACTATGGTTAAGGGGCTAAAAATATCCTATTCCTCCAGTGTTGCCTGTTCCAGCTCCCTTCTAGCACAGTATTCAAGATTCAAGATTTCTATTCCCAATCCCTTCTTTTATCTGAAGCCACGACCAACAATATTCGTCCTCTTCTTCTATTTTAAATATTGCTACGTACTTCAGTACTTTCGCTTGTATCCTCTGGAACGGGGCGTAGGTGGTAATTACGCGCGTAGAGGCCTCGTGCAACTGGAGTTCCAGCGGAAGCTTCCATTCTCAGCGAGGAAATGAGAGACCAAATAATCTGTAGGGCCCTATTCCAGCGTCCGATTTTGTTCTACTACATTACTAAAGTAGATGATGATTTAATGAAGAAAACAAAGCTACGCTATATGGCATTCCCTTAAAAAAATAATAATATTAATTATTATTCCTGTGAAAAAGTGTAGTATATTAGGTATTTCGCTGGTATAATCCAGATTCATAAACATATGGAATATCTGCATTAACAAGTATTTATATATTATGAATCCAATAGTCCAGTAACCAGATGCATGGTTGACTATAAATTTAACTTTGACTATTTTGAGAAGTAATTTAAAATTTATAATTTTTAACATTATTATTTAATGGCATTACAACCCTATGTGGATCTTAACCTCCTCAAGGAGCCTTCGCCAGGTGGCTCTATCTAATGCAGCCCTCCAGTCACGGACGTTCAAGATATTTCTCGCATCTTGAGCCACCACATCCGACCATCGCAGTCTCAGTCGCCCTCTTCCTCTGCTACGGTCCAACTTTCCCTCGAGCAATCTCTTAATAGGATCATTGCTACTCATTCTCGCCACATGCCCGGCCCATCTGAGTCTGTTTATCTTCATCCAGGAAACTATATCAGGCTCCCCAAACATTTCGTACACTTTTATGTTAGTACGCCTTCTCCATTGGCCGTTCACATAAATTCCTCTGAAAATCCTCCGTAGTAGCATTCTTTCAAAGACTGCTATATCTTTTTTTTTTGGTATTTGATACGGTCCATGTTTCGGAGGCATACGTCAATACTGGCCTAATGAGGGTCTTATACAGCATTATTTTAGTTTGCCTAGATAAAAATGAGCTCCCCAGATGTCTCCGCAACCCAAAATAGCATATATTAGCATTGAATATTCTTTTCTTTATTTCGAGGGACACATCATTAGAAGCGCATACGATACTTCCTAAATAAGTGAAACTATTTACTTTCTGAAATTTGTAAGGACCCATTTCTACAAACTCCTGGATTCCATTGTTTGTGGACTCACCAGTCCTCATATATTTAGTTTTCTCTTCGTTGACGCACAGTCCCATTTCATCTGCCGCCTCCATCAATGATAAAAATGATAATTTTTAACATAGTGAGTGAAAACAAATGACACTGCTTATGAAGTAGTGAAACATTATATTTGGAACAATATGCATGATATTTATTATATATATATATATATATATATATATATATATAAATTTTTTTTTTCTTTTCTTTTTGAAGCATACAACATACCTGGTATTTGAGGTCCGTCTAGTGGCCAACTTCAAAAATAGTTTAGTTAGTGATGATCCTACCCTGTAACATAACTTTTCATGGAAAATCGCAAATATGATGTCCTATGAAATTACACTACGTGCCCAAGAGCCTTGCTCTGTCTTCGAAAAAAAAAATAAAAATAATAATAATAAAATATATATATATATATATATATAATATATATATATATATATATATATATATATATATATATATAAGCAGCATCCCTTTAATGGCCAATTAAGACTCCGAAAATTAAATTATAGTTCATTGTTATTTGTTTCTCTTTTTATTATCGTTTAACATAATTACTACCGTGAATAGTCATAGTTTTATCTAGTTGAGGTCTGAGTTCCATAGAATATAAACTAAGGGATGTTACATAATCCTATTTGAAATTATGTAACTTAATATTAGATCATCCATAGTCTCGAAAGCGATGAGTAGTAGTTAACGGAAATTTCGTATTCCAAGAGCGTATTTACCTGAGATATTACAGCAACTATTTGAACAAATTGTCGAACCAGGAGAACCACTTTATACTGTGCATTTAACTTTTTGTTTAATGATTTTCTCAAAAAAGTTTATGTTAATTTTTATTAAACTTTTTATTATTTTTATCTAATCAACAAAATTATATGTATTTAAGAAGGATATAATTTAAAATATCGGCATTTAAACTACAAATTACAATGAAATCTGCATTAGGAGTACCCACTACGTTTGCTATAGCATATTTTTTGTGCTATTTTGCTAAACCCGCAAGGTTTCTACAGTTATTTCCTGTAGAAACTCGATGGGTTTAGCACAATAGCACAAAAAATATGCTATAGCAAACGTAGTGAGTACCCCTAATATATGATTTCATTGTGGTCGAAATAACATAACAAAGTTTAAATGCCGATATTCTTAATTTCTTTCTTCGAATGTACATTTAATTTTGTAGATTCGAAAATTTAACCTTAAAATTTTGTTCGCGTTGATAAAAATAAGCGGATAAATTACAAATTGAATGCATTTGATAACCAACTAAAGGAGAAAAATGCCTAAATATTTGTTTTAGGTAATACTTTTTATTTTTGTTTACAAAGAATTAGTAATATAGATTTATATTATAGCGTTGGAAAGCTGTTATCTTATATGAAAAGTTTTATAAAATTATTGATAATAGTGAAAAGTAATTAATATTTTGTAATAGTAGATATTTATATAATTTTTGTAGATATTAGTTTATATTGTTAAATTATTGAATCCGAAACACATGTTTCCATCGAAGCTCAGAGAAATCATTTTACATTTTTTCAACTCTACTTTATTTAAAAGTTCTTGATTTTTTTTATAACAACGGAAGTATGTAATACAGTAGTTTCTTGCGAGCACCAGATGTTTTTTTTTCATCTCTTGGTTATGTCTTATCAAATAACTCGCGTACTTTGTCCAGATCAAAAAAAGCTGATTCTAACGGAATGAATATCCAAATGATGCTATAGTAAAATTACACTCATGTCAGCTGAATTCATTGACTCAATAACAAATTATGTAGACATTTCAGTTTACTCATCAATTAATGTATCATTTTAATAGGTTTGCAGAACAGATTTACAGATTGTGGTTATAAGAAAGTTCGTATAATGTTTTGTCTCTTTTTCGTCCTTTCAAAAGAAGAATATATATAAAAAAAATGTATACTTTAGATGTGATTCCAATGCTCTGAAATTTTTTTTAGAATGCATTATATTTCTCGTAAATATAATGCATTCTATAATAACATCATTTAATGAATTTGTTTTCTATTGTAATCTATGTGCTATTTTTCTGCTGTTTTTATTAGTTACTAAATAACGTTTGAAATTATACAAATTTCTAATTTAATTTTACATATTTTTACATTCATCTACCTATATATGAAATATATAGTAATGGAAAGTATTGCGATCGTGAAAAATTTCAAATTCGGGTTTTCACCGGAAATACACGATTTAGGGTCCCTTGAGTCGAAATGACCAAATCCTCCAAACAAATTTGTGTATAGTAAATCTAGCGCAAAATAGAAAAGTAGTATGAAACTGAAATTTCATATTTACGATAACTATACGCCCGAGATGTTAGAGTAACTTTTTACTTTCACTTACTATATATAGTAAGGGGAAGTATTGCGATCGTGAAAATTTTCGAATTCCAGTTTTCAACGGAAATACACGTTTTAGGGTCCCCTGAGTCCAAATAACCAAGTCCCGCAAAAAGGTCTGTGTGTGTGTGTGGTGACTCCCGGGCGGAAACAGTAAGTCCTATGAAACTGAAATTTCATATTTAAGACAACTATATGCCCGAGACGCGACAAAACGTTTTTCATCAAAATGAGCTTACCAGGAGAGGCACTTTATACCACGCATTTTGCACCTTTTTTCGATTTTCTCAAAAACGGTTCCGACGATTTTGATTAAACTCGCTATATCGATGTAAAATTTAATTGGCTTTAATATCATGTAGGTTTTATTTGGATAAAAATGGTCTGTCAGGGCTTAAATGCCGATATTTTAATATCTTTTCTTCCTCTAAAGTACCTTTAATTTTGGAGATTCAATAATAATAACTAGATTATCTTGTTAACGCTGATGAAAAACAGGTAAATGTATAAATTGAATAAATTCGATACCCAACTAAAGGAGAAAACAGAAAAAATATTTTTTTTAATGCAATAATTTGTTTTTGAACATAAGAGCAGTAATATACATGTATGATATACCGTTGGAAAGCTAAAGATTTTAGAAAAAATATCATCTCATTCACAAGCTTTTAGAAGTTAATAGAGAGTAATGAGAAGAAGATAAAACTAACTGATTATTTTAGATAATAATATAATAGATTTTTTAATAAAACACATGTTTCTATATAAATTCAATTTAATTAATTAATTAATAGTTTCACGTATTTTTATCTCTAACTGAGTTTGAAAATTCTTTCATTGATTTTAAAAATCGAGGTAAGTTAAAGTCGTGTGTTGCCCGCACGAGATTTTTGAAATTAAAATCAGCTAACCAAAAGAGCCACTTTATACCATGCATTTTGCCTCTTACGATTTTTTCAAAAACGGCTCTAACGTTTTTAATTTAACGTTATTTCGATATGAAATTGGAGTTTTGATTCTGATTGAAATAGTCTTAAATGATGATAATTAAATTTTCTTCCTGTAAAGTACGTTTAGTTTTGTACATTTCATAAAATTAACCATATCATCTGATTAACATTGTTAAAAAACAGCTAAATATACAATTTGAACCTAAAAACAGTAACATACCTTTGAAAAGTTAAAGAGGTTAGAAAAAATATTATCTTATACACAAAAATTTTAAATTTAACGGAGACTGATGAAAAGCCAATAAAGAAAAATGATTGTCGTAGATAATAACATAATAGATTATTTAATAAAACATATGTTTTTACTTATCTTAATGTAATTAATTCTTAAACAATTTATTTTCGTTTCTAAATGATTTCGAAAATTGATATAAGTAATAGAGGTAACTGAAAGTGTGTTGCGCTCACCAGATTTTCAAAGAATAAAATATTTAATAATTTTATCAGTGGATTTCGTATTCACCAAAGTTTATTCAAATTAAACTTTTTTCTTGCTATTTTTTTAGGAAGGGCCAGAAAAAAGATAAAAATTCTGGAAGGGGTCGTGACATATTAGTTATTCTGTTACTGCCCAAGCCCGGTAGGGGCATGCCTACTTCAAAGGATACAGAATTTTTTTTTATTTATACAGACCTAAAAGTAAAAATTATGAGCCATACCACTCTTTTTGTCAAGTTGGGTTTAGCCGGATTTACCTTGTATTCTGCTCTGAATTTCAATAATTCAAAACAGAGTTACTCATAATTATTTGAAGTACTTTTTTTTTATTTTTTCTATTATTTGAGTGCCCATTAAGCCCTAATTACTATGTCTTTCAAAATTGTATTGTAAGGTATGGTAAGTCTATCTATAGTCGTTATGTTGCAGCTAATTTTTCACTATAGTCAGATTCATATTATACAAAGTATTTAAAACTTTATGCAATTTTCTGAATATGGCTGTGACTATTTTAATTAAACTCGCTACATCGTCATATAATTTAATGGGATTTAATATAATGTAAGTTTACCCTCAATGGATTTGCCCGACAGGACTAAAATTTATTTATTTATTAGAATTTACAACTGAATACAACAAGTAAATTGGAATGAAATATAAAAAGGCATGAAACACTTGTAGAGAAGGTTCTCAATGAAAACAATCTAAAAATATTCTAAACTAGAAGTTCTCGGGGCCATCTCCTTTTCAGCCGCCTCGGAGGATTGTCAGGAATTGAAGAGGAAGAAAGGATTGAAACTACAGGAGTTTGTCATGAAGATAATGGTATCTAGATCGGCCAAATCAGCAACATACTGAACATTGAGGTCTTTATGGATTAGTTTATTCGTGACAAAGTAAGGAGCATTGAGGAGTTTACGAAGGATTTTGAATTGTAGGGATTGGATACGGGAATAATTCGATAGTTTAGTAGAGCCCCAAAGCTCTACTCCTAAGTCCATATAGGCCTTATGATAGTCATGTAGATGAGTCTTTTGCAGTTAAGTGGAATATTAGAACGTTTGTCTAGTAAGTGTTGGAGTAGTCTAAAACGTCGTGCAGTTTCTTGTCGTTTCAGTCTTGTTTGAGGAATGTCGATTTAAAAAAAAAAAATGAAATATATTTAATTTTGTTGTTTTGAAATGAGGGAGCCGTTCATTTTGAAAGCGGTCTAAGTTCATTTACACTTAAATTGAGATATGTTTAGTTTAAATTAAGTTTTTTTAAACAGTATTAATTAAAAGTCGCGATTATTCAACTAATGTAATCTCCAAAACTGGGGTTAACTTCTTAAATATTAATTAATTAAACTGGGGACACCTGTGGTGAGGTAGCCATAACAGTCTTCTATGCCCAAGGTCGAAGGTTCAAGCTTGACAGATGGATCTAGGAATTTTTAAAGGTAATACAAACATTCTTGGTTATGTCGTTCCTCGGAGGGAACGTAAAATATTATGGCTGTGCGATGTTAGCTACTCTTTAAAGATACCTATCCTAATTAAACCTGGATAAACAATATTTAGGACTCCCGCTGTTGCATCGTCCGATTTTCCAAAGTAGCATGAAAGAATAAACAAATATCTAATTAATTAAAATTACCTTCACCACTGCCTTCGGACATTATGCTATGATTTAGGCCGACTGCTTTTCTATGGTACTGTTAGCTCCAAAAAATGTATTTATTATAGTACTAGTGGACCCACCTCTGCTTCTGAAATTTAAATGAGGTTTCATCTATGTTATGTGTGATGTTATGTTTAAAAAATCTCTTTCTGACCGATTTAGTGTTTATCGCTTAGGGAGTTTTAGTTTATCGGAACAAAAAGCGCAATTAGCTAGAAACCATGTTTATTTTATAACGTTTATTCATTATTATATTTAATAATCAACATAAATCAAAAGTAGTTAGGTTTATTTGTTTACTATTTCAAGATGAAGAACGGAAAATTTAATTTTCTCATATATTGAAAATTTGATTGCGATGTATGTATTAAAAAACTACAGAAATAAGAACCATTCCTATTTTATTCGGTTTATTATTATTTTATATTTAAAAAAAAAACTATTTAAATTAAAGTTTAAAGGTTAGATCAAGTTCCATAGGAATCCCGTTTAGTTTACAGTGAAAAATGAGTTTTCATGAAATAGTATTTTTGAAATAATTAATAAAAAATTCAGTTTATATATTTATAGCAACTTACAATTTATCTTAAAAAAAAGTTACAATTCGTTACGTAATATTATTTTTAAAATTTGGGTACTAAATGGAATAATATAACTTGCACGTTTTACGTCGTCCCGTACGACGGTTATAACCTCTCTCTTTAACAATAACAAATGATCATAAATTTATGGGCTTACAACTTTATATTAACTTGTACGATTTAATTTATTGCATATTTAATTGTCTAAAATCTTGCTCTTTCCAAAATTATATTATACGGCTATATTACTACTTATGTTTAAGGAATAATTTTTTGATGACTTGGTTTACAGAAATGAATTTTTTTTTTTTTTTTTTTTTTTTGGTTGGCGCGATAGGCCTTGGAGGTCCTTGGCCGCGCGGTATGGTTTATATTCCACACCGCGATACTCGATGACATTTTATAGGGTAGGGTCATCACTCCCTACGCCTATTTTCGTGGGTAGCAGTCAATTAGCTGATGGGTCCCACATACCCGGGGGAGATTGTGAGTGAATCCCCATTTATTTGTATGCTTGAAAAAGTCCTTCTGGGACTGGGATTCGAACTCACAACTTCAGCGTGGCAGGCTAGCGCACTAACCACTCAGCCACGGGCTCCCCAAATGAATTTTACTGATTGAAATGAGGAAAGAATGTCCCAAATGATGGGGAAAACAGTATCAAAATCCGTATTGTGGTTTAGAAGGAGTTCGCGGAAACAAAAATCGCCTTATCATTACATGTATATTATCTTACATCTCAGATATATTTTCATTTAAATCCTCCGTCCACACCTGCAACACTCGTTCGCGACCTTCGGACCTGTATATAACGCCTCATCGAACCGCAGCTTTCGAAAGATCTTTCCTTATCCGATCCTCGTCCTTATGGAATTACTTCTCCATCACTCCAATACTCTTTCGACCTTTAAATTCCGTTTGTTCAAACACTTTTCGTCTATCCAATTCTAAAATAACCCTTTTTTTTAATTTTAAACATATTTATTGATATTTACAACTGTATACAAAATACATCAAGTAAATGTGATGGACATATGGTAAATTGACATGAAATACAAACCCCAATTAATAAGCAAATATCAATGAAAATCAGTAAATAGAGCAGACAAAAAAAAAAACAATTATTTACTATATCTTATTATGCATCGTATTTAAACATTTATGTATTTTATTTTACACTTTTCATAAGCGTTGTAAATTTAGTTTAATTAGCCCTGTATACATGAATATGTAAATATTTTATTTTATTTTTTGTCTAGTTTGTTTTATTTGTTTTTCTAAATTATTATTATTAGAAGCTACCTGTTAATTTATTACTATTATTCATTTTCTTTGTTATTTCTGTTGTTTTTTGTTTATTTATTTATTTTTTTATTCGAAGATACTGAAGTTCCAATTTAATTTGTCTGTAACATTATTCTGAAGGGACTTGTCCCAGAATAAATAAATAATTTATTATTATTATATATTATGTATTTGTATATTCTATTATACATAACCATCGGAGTCCCTTCACAAAGATATCATGTTTACCACTCACTATTCGACTGGGTGGCATGCAAGAAAATAAAAAAATTAAGTGTACTGAAATTAAAATATTCATATATTTAATGAGCATCTGGCATAACTTGTGATTGAGAATACGGAGGGAATAGTAATTACTACTTTTGCAACACAATATTACATTCAACAATAGGACGTTAGGACACTTAGCTTTACTCCCGGACCCATCTCCAGCGTCCGGTTCCTTTTCATAGCTGGACTCTCTGGCTCTATGGCTCGACCCCCGACTTTCCTCGTGGCTGGTATTCAACTCTCCATTTCTGTTGCTCGATCTGTCGTAACACATCCTCTCTGTTTTTCAACACTTCGGTGTATTCTCATTCCACCCCCCTTATACTAAATCCTACAACTATTTTTTGGAAAGTTACACGTCCTCTGATGTTAAAGAGGCGGGGCGAGTGGGAGTGGCGGTCCAGGAAATGCAGATAAAAGTAATAATTGATTTTCAAGGATATTCCTAATAAATTAATGAATGAAAAGTGATTTTTATTTTGAGACATTTCGTCCTCTAAAAATAACGTACAATGAAGAGAAGAAGTCTTTGTCAATTTGTCTGGATATTCCTAACACCCTAAAAGCGACATTATAATAGTCCGTGAGCCAGCAACGAAAAATGCAACCCATTTTACCAAACTTTTTAGTATTTTTTATGCAAAGCATCTATCTATATGTTAAACAAGAAATAAACGTCTGTCAACTCAAAACGGGTGGATTACAAAATGGTGTCCATTCAAAAAGGGAATATCACGAAATATCACTCTTTTCTAACATAATTATGGTTACTATCATGGAAATGGCTCATCCTATGAAGATATTGGATATAAATTAAATCATCAAGTATTTAATAAGCTTTTATTTGAGGGCTAAAAGAAATTTGTATGTCTAATATTCAGCAGTATAGAGGTATTCCAAAAAAAAAAAAAATGATATCACTGTTTTCTAAAATAATTATGGTTACTATCATGGGAACGGATCTTCCTATGAGGATAATCGTTATAAAGTAAATAATCAAATATTTAAAAAGCTTTCATTTGAGTGGTAAAAGACATTTGTATGTCTTATATTCAACGATATAGAGGTATTAAAAAAAAAAAAAGTTGCTGTTAACGGTATATCACTCTTTTCTATCACAATTATGGTTACTATCGTAGAAACGACTCATCCTATGAGGATAATCGTTATAACAATTAATATAGAAAATTTAATTCTCTTTAATCTGAGGTGTAAAGCACGTCTCTATGACTAATAGTATATAGATATAGTTCGTTCAAAAAATCGGAAACCGAAAAACTTCTTATTTTTGTCATTAATTGGTTGATATCATGGACACGGCTATAACTCACCTATATAATGTCAGTGCAATGGTTATACTAACAATTTTGGTGAAATGGGTTGCATTAACACTGTTGTTAACCCTGAGAGTCCCCAAGGTGACTACACCGTCTTCAGGTACGGGGCTCGCAGTAAATAGCAGGTAATCGCTACTGTGCCTTTCTTTTTGCCGACATATGATTATTAATATTATTTTGTATTTAAATGTATTTTACCACACTCAGTATTCTCAATACATAGCAATTATCAGTAAGAAATATCTTAATTTAAGTATAAATAGACTTGAACCACTTTCAAAATAAACGGTTTAGTTAACTATTTCTCGTGAAAATCCTTAATACAAATAAATAAACATTTGATAACCGAATATAGGAGAAATCATTAGAAATCCTTTTTCAGATTAATTTTGCTTTAATTTACCTATATATGAAATATATAGTAAGGGAAAGTATTGCGATCGTAAACATTTTCGAACTTGAGTTTTCATCGGAAATACGAGTTTCAGGAATCCCCTGAGTCCAAGTGACAATGTCCTGCAAAAAGGTCTGTGTATTTGTGTGATGAGTCCTGCGCGAAAACGAAAACATATTAAACTGAAATTTTATATTTAAAAAAAACTACACACTCTATATTTTACAGCAATTTTTTCATAAAAATCAGCTATCTATATGAGCTACTTTATACTATGCATTTTGCACCTTTTTACGATTTTCTCAAAAAAAAAGGCTTTAATGATTTTAATTAAACTCGCTATGTTGTTGTAAAATTTAATGTGCTTTAATATTATGTAGGTTTAATTTTGATTGAAATAGTCTGACAGGGCCTGAATTCCGATATTTTAAATTTTCTTCATCTAAAGTACCTTTAATTTTGTAGATTCTATAAAAATAACCATATCATATTTTGGATAGAAATCGGATAAATATATAAGTTGAAAGAATTTAATACCCAACTAAAGTAGAAAAAAGCAAACGTATTTTTTTCAATGCAATTTTTGTGTTTTAAAAAAAATAAAAACAGTAATATTGATTTACAATATACAGTCAGAAAGCTAAAGATTTTTGAAAAAAAATATTATTTTGTTCACAGAATTATAAATGGTAGTAATGTAAAGTGAAGAATGGGACATTAACTAATTAATGTTAATTATACACAACACTTTTTTGTTGCTATATTATTTAATCTAAATAACATTATTCCAACGAAAAAAAAAAAACTTTTTATTTAAATTATCTAAAAATTTTAAGTTTATTTAATAGTTCTTAAACTTAATTTAACTGCCGAGGTAAGTGAAAGTCGTGTTTTGCCCGCACCAGCGATTTTTATTTTGCTATCCTATTTAGTAATATGCACTATAATATACCAATAGAAATAATTAATATCAATACTGGACCGCTGAGAGATTCGGGAGGAATTTAGTCCAGGTAGCGGTCAAGGGACGAAAAACAATGGAACTGTACAAATTATTGTTTTGCCAACTTTTCGACACACATCTTAACTCATCATCAGATTCCCTTCCCTAAAGTAGCCATGGTGACGACCTACAATGTGAGTCAAAACGTTGGCAAAAAATTAAATAGTTTAGGCTATTTCATTATTTTTGTTTCTTTGACCAAACTTTCCTTCTGAATATACTGAATATTTTCGAAAGAAACACAGCTACTATATGAAGCTGTAGAAGTAAAAGGTGTATAATGGAATTATAAAGTGTTTGTTTTTAAATATTTTTTTCATATTTCTTATTTATTTCTTTATTTATTTGTCTTATAAATTTCAAAGTTTCATCAGTCCCGAAATAACTTATTACTATTCTGCTTTTAATGAGTTAAGTAGATTGCCTATCATATAGTTTTAGTTGCCGAAACAGAGAATGAAATCAGTTTCAGAAATACTCGCTGGTTTTCGACCCTGAGCTGGGTCATTTACTTTTGTCTGTAGATTCAAATAAATACTCATTACCGCCCAACAATACACTTATTAGCTATGTTATGAAAATCACCACCCGTGCTAAAGGAATATGCAAATTAAAATAGTTATTGTTCCGACATTATGTCTTCAAAGAAAATCCAATGATGTAAATAGTTGGCAATATTTTTAAGAAATGTTCCATTATTATGATAATCCGAAAACTTACAGACTGTAAAATGAATGTTTAAAGATAGCTTTTGTAAATATTTTATTTTTATATTATTTTTTGAGAATTACAACTGTATTACATAATACAACCTATATTACAAAATATACTAGACAAAAGACATGAATCAGACTTGTGAAGTAGCTACCCATTAGCAGCACTCCGGTAAATATTCTAAACGAGAAGGTCCCGGGGCCACCTTCTTTTCAGACGCCTCTGGCATTATTAGGAATAAAAAAATATGCTAGAATTGAAACCAGTGGGTTAGAGTAAGAATGGAGTTTGTCATTGAAGGAGAGGTACCAGCTTCGGGCCAGATCAGCAATATAAATAAATAAATAAATTCTTTATTATTCTGGGACAAGTCCCTTTAGAATAACATCGACATAACATATAAATTGGGCTTTAGAGTCTTAGAGCAATTAATTATTTATAAACAATTTAACTAAAACTAATAGAAAACAGAAATACGCAAATATGTTGAAAATAAAATAAAATAGAGTTAATTACAATTTTGTGCTGACTGGATGGTCATGAGATGAATAAGTAAGAGGGATTTAAATGTAGGAAGAGAGTTGGAGTGACGGATAGAAGAGAATAGAATTCCACAGAATTGAGGATCGGATAAGTAACGATCTGTCAAAATGTGCAGATTGGTGGGCCGTTGTGTATAAATCTGAAGGCCTAGAGCGTGTACAGCGGGATTTGAATCGTAAAAGGTCAAAAATGTGTGATGGACGGCGGGATTGGATAACTTGGTATAGGAATGATGCAAGGAAATACTTGCGACGGTAGGAAGGATAAAGCCACTTCAACTTGCTATAAAATTCGGAGACGGAGGTGTGCCTCGGGACCCCGAAGATAAATCGAACAAAGCAATTAATTAGGCGTTTTTTTTTTTATTTCGAGATCCCCAGAAACACAACCGTATACGGTACAGCAGTAGTCGAAGTGGGGGAATATTAGAGAGGTAACGAGGAGCTTCCGGGTTTCATACGGGAATAGGTGAATAAGGGAATTCAGTCGCTTTAAGGTGAAAAAGGTGCGGCGGGAAATTCTGAAATATGGTTCTTGAAAGAGAGGGTTTGATCAAAAGTCACTCCTAGATTCCTGACGGTCGGGTAAAACTTTATAGGGTTACCATTTAGGAAGAGGGTTGGGATATGTGGAACAGTTTTCAAGAAGTGATGGGATCCTATATCCATAATATATGGAATATTATGGTCATTATGGGCGAGTTTATCTTATCTGTCCGTGACAAAGTACGGAACGCTGAGGATTTTACAAACGATTTTAGATTGTAAGGATTAGATACGAGATTTTGATGGTTAGTAGAGCCCCAAAGCTTAGTTCCGTAAGTCCAAATTGGCCTTTTGTAGTTAAGTGGAAGGTTTGAGCGTTGTTATACTAAGTGTTAAAGTAGCCGAGAACGGCGACTTTGTAAACTTGAATATATAGTGCATTTTTTTAAATCGATTGTAAAAAATTAAGTTTAACGTCAACTTATGCTACTGTTGCCAATCAGACAATGCAGTGGTAGTCGCAAATTTTGCCAATCCAGGTTTAATTAGAATAAGGATCTTTGACAAGTAACTGACATTGCATAGGCTCGGGACCTCCATGTTACGTTCTGTCCAAAGGATGGCTATTCTATAAAATCCTGTCCAACTAAGGATTTTTTATTTTCTTTAAAAATTTCTATGGCCATCTGCTGCGTTTTAACCAGCGACCTTGGGTGACTGAGGCTGTTATGCTAGCGCAGTGGTTCTCAGCTAGGGGTCTGCGAGATGTCATTGGGAAATAATTTTAAATTACTTTTAATAGGCAAATGATCCAACCTTCCACTTAATTACAAAAGACATATTTATATGACCATCATACGACCGTTATGGACTTACGGAGTAGAGCTATGGGGCTCTACTAAACCATCTAACTCTTCCCTTTTCCAATCCTTACAATCCAAAAATCTTCAGCGCTCCTTAAATTTTCACGATTAAGCTCATCCATAAAGACTATAATGTACCATATGTTACTGAATTATCCCGATCCAGGTATCAATCATTCCATGAAAAACTTCATTCCCACTCTAACCCACCAGTTTCTATCCTATCACCCTCTTCGAGTCTTAAAAATCCTCCGAGGCGTCTGAAAAAAAGATAGCCCCTTGACTTAGTTTAGAATATATTTTGAGTGCTGTCAATGGGTAGCGTCTCTACATGTATTTCATGTCAGTTTACTATGTCCATCACATTTACTTGATGTATATAATACAGTTGTAAGTATCAATAATTATGTTGAAAAAACAAAAACAAAAAAAAACTTTATAGTAGTTGAAAAGCCTTGGATTTGAATCGCACAAACGCTAAACAAACAAAGTCAACGTTTTAACTGATATTGTTGGTTCTGATCACTGAAAATGGTTCTGTTCAATCACAATCTTAATCAATGCGAAAATAATGAGCTTTAAGAATGTTATGAACAATATTAGATTTTTTTAATAAGTATTTGATTAAATATCTACCTTTTATCACTTTTATATTTTAGTAATTCAGTGTTTCGCGGGTTGAAGTTAGCTCCTAGAGTTAGCTCTTATACTCTTTTTCTTCTTTTCTGTTTCACGGCAATTTCTGTTATACAGGGTTTCGGTAACACTGCGATTTCGCATGAAACAGTCTAGAACACTAAATATATATTATATATTTAGTTGGGAACCACTGTGCTGACCAATGCACAGCAGATGACTCGCATCTAATCAATTTTGTCAGTAAGTATTTTTTAATCAGTGACAATAAAATAAAAAACTGATTTTCCATGCGGTTCATTATTTTCTAAGATTCGAAATTTAGGATTTACTGGATAATTATAAATCAATGTATAAAATGACGACTAGCTTTGACTCATATAACTTTATAAGCTTAGCTCTAAGCCTTTCTGATTATACCTTCCTAATTTATGATACATTTCTATTAATAATATATGTTGTTATTCAACCTCAATTTACATTCTAGGATCAAAGTGTTTATTCTACTCTGGTGAAGGAGAGGGACTATTCTCGATCAAAATGCTGACGGCTTTCAAAGGATATGAACCCAAAGTATTTTCAAAACATATTTGTAATATTTGTGGAACTTAACCGAACAATAAATGTTTTGGAACTAATGGCATGTTATTTGTTGGGTGTAATAACATCAATTAGATAGATAATATTTTTGTTTTTCGTGTGATGCATGCGAGTAGAATTGTAAATATATGTACATATAGGTAGCACCACGGTTGTTCCTTTGGTGGAAGAATATCTGCAACAACTCATGAAGAATTCAGTACATTGTAATAATTCGTATTACACTGTACGTTTAAAGGTCAACGGATAAGCAAGGAGATGATTTGATGAAATAAGTCGCACGGGTATTTTTTAAAACTTTATGTACCTGCTTATTAGCGGTTAGATCCTTACAACCTCAGGATCACTCCACGGCTGACAAAAAACAATACATAATTATCCTTCCTTTCCAAGTTTGTACTTCATAAATAAATAAACTCAGTATAAAACTTTAGATTGGAAATATTTGTTTTTTAATCAGTTAGAGTGTGTATAGTACTAAAAAACTATAGACCAATTAGATCGATCAAATTCTATCGATTAGAGTTATATTGTTCTATTGATTTCAATCTTTTTTTTTATTTTTTATTTATTCAACGTTTAAGGATTAAAATTATATAATTTTGTTGAGTTAAATTTTTCGATGTTTTGTATTAAAATTATTGGGTCGTGTCACATGAAATGTCCGTATTCAAGGTAAAGGATTTTTATTAAAAATACGATATGAAAACAAGATAATTTTATTCGAAGTATTTACCTTCTTTTTTTACACATTTTTCCCAACGTGACACCCACTTTTTTAACCCCGAACTGAAAAACTCTGAGCTTTGTAGTGAAACAAATCTGAAAACGCACTTTTCACTTGATCATCATTTTCAAAAAGTTTTCCTTTGACGAAATTTTCTAAATTCCTGAACAGATGGTAATCTGTTGTAAACAAGTCGGGAGAATATGGTCTGTGCGGAAAAACTTCGTAGCCCAGTTCTTTTAATTTTTGCTCGGTATGTTTTGAAACATGCCGCTCAGTGAGATCATGAGGTAGTAATGTATCGAGCTTTATTACTTTCCCAATACACTTTAAATGTCTGGAAACGGTAGATGCACTTGCATTTAGTTGTGCTGAGAGTCCTTTAACTGTTTGGTAGGGGTTTCCTTCAACTGTATGTTTGAGGACATCGTTGTCTATTACGGAGGTCTTCCTCGGGGAAAGTTTTCCAAGTCGGTATCCTCAGCTGAGAACTTAGCAAACCAACGGCGAATGGTCCGTTCCTTAACATTCCCTTCCCCAAACGCCTTGGAAATATTTCTAGCGGCCTCAGCTGCTGAATGACCGAGTTTAAACTCGTACAAAAATATTACTAAAAAGTGGGTAATCGATTGGGAAGCTAATGTTTATAATACAAAGGTAAAAGGTTAGTTACTGTTTACTTTAAATATGTAAACATTCGGAAGAAAACAACAGAGACCTGCAAAATCCTTTATGTATTTCAGAAACTATAAAAATGGACATTTCATGTGAAAAAAAACCAATATTTAAAGATCTGTTATACATACTAAATATCTGAGGAATGCAATCTACGGAGGTTTATCTACAGAGATACCTCTGTAATAAATAAAAGACATACTGTCCATAATTCACTTGTAGGGATAATACCCATTGGCAGCTATGCTAAACTAGAAGGTCTCAAGCCATCTTCTTTTCAGACGCCTCGGAGGATTATCAGGGATTGTGGAGGAAGCAAGGATTGAAAATAGTGGATTAGATTGGGAATGGAGTTTGTCATGAAAGGAGTGGTACCTGGTTCGTTCCAAGTCAGCAATATAGGGAACGTTAAGGTCTTTATGAATGAGTTTATTTGTGACAAAATAAGGAGCATTGAGGATTTTTCGAAGGATTTTTTATTGCAAGGATTGGATGCGGTAAGAGTTTGATGGTTTAGTAGAGCCCAAAGCGCAACTCCGTAGTCAGATAGGCCTTACGATTTTCATGTAAATGAGTCTTTTGTAGTTAAGTGAAAGGTTAGAACGTCTGTTTAGTAAATGTTGAAGTAACTGTCATAAAAATATATATTTATAAAAAAATAAAAGAACCAGAGAGACAATAGGTTTAATTTTTTTGTTTTCAACTAAATACTAAAGTATATCCCATAGCCAGTTACGTACCCGGGACCCATGGACAATAGTTAGCCTCTAATAATGTTTAGTAAAAAAATCGTTTTTGCTTATTTCTTGTCATAGAATACTTTTAATAATTTACGTTTTAATAGTTTATCATATGGTGGGATTTAGTTCAAAATAATTATATTATTAAGAGAAAAATAACCTGACGCTTGCATGTATTTGTAATAACTAGTGATTAGTTCATACAAATACATGTATTGATGGGCCCTATATCAAAATTTGATGGGATTGGACCTTCTCCCTAACTGCGACAAAGTCCTAATAGTTGAGAAAATTTTTTACAAGGAAACAATAGTTTCATAATCTAAAGATTACAATTTTTACATTTTTGGTGGATCGACAAACTACTGAAATGATCCTTAAAACCAATAACAACCAACCAACCTCTGGTGGAAAATAAGCAAACCCACGCAAATTTAGCTCCTAGTTAAAGTTAAACTAGCTATTTAAATTTATTTTTCAAATGTGTAGAATATTTTCATCTTTTCCCGGGAAATTTAGCCTACGTCCTTAAATTAAGAAAATATACGCCTGATAAGCGGTAGCCACGCCACTGTTGAAGGTGGTAATGCAAGAGTTATGGAACCTTGCTTAACTTCATCTTTATATTGGAAAGATTGTGCAAGAATTATTCTTAGAAAACTTTGCGGTTTACACTTTCTCTGTTCGAAGTTTTTATGTTTGCGGTTATTGATAATTTTTAACTTCTATAGATTTATGTAAAAATCTGAACATGCAAATGACTTAGGATGGATATGTTAAAATCTGGCGCGCTAAGCACACGACCTTTTCCTGATTTTATGTGGATCATGAAGTAAGTTTTAATGGAGCGAAATGGATATTGAAAGTTAGATGTGAATTGGTATACCTGAACTACAATAGAATATGGTCAATTAAAAATGAGATATGCTCGCTTAGTAATAGAAGAGAAGTAGAAAATACGTTTAATTTCCTCGCCACATGCCCCATTTTGTGTGAAATTAGCATAAGTTGTTTCGTAAAGAATTGTTTAAACATCGACGGAGTAATAAACTGTCGTAATAGCCAAAACCGGATGGCTGTGTATAATTATTGTGAACTAGCGTGGCTCTATAGATACAAACTTATAAAAGAATTTATAAGAATATTTAAAACTTGTAATATATGTGTATTAGTAATTGTTTATTGTTTTGAGCCTGGCGAAGAAATCGTGGAGGGGGGAAAAAATAAGTTGTTAAAACAGTAAAAAAATAACTTTAGGTTTTAATAAAAAAAAGAATCAAGTAAATTGGTCCAAAAATAAATAAATGCCAGATTTTTGCGTTTCTTGTAAAATTGTCTGAAGCGGATATAGTACCTTTTGGAACTCAACGTCTCAATTGTATCATGTTAATTTTAGTCTAAGATCCGAACTTGAAACGATCTGTACCGTGCTGATAATAGAATGAAACATATTTTATAGTAAAAATTGAGTATTTTAGAAAATATGTTAAGAATGGTTTGCCTAAAAAAAATCCTAGACAGACTATTTTTAATTATTTAAAAAAAAAATGATTTTTAATTAAATGTTGCAACATCATGATGATAAGAAAACTTTTACCCTGACTTAAAGTATCAAAGGTATAGAATGTGCAGCCGTTGGGTTGCCTAATATTTTCCTAGGCAAACTATCGGTTGTCAGGTAAAAGCGGGTATTTCTATATCAGCTATCTGCACCGGCTTGATAATAGAAAAGAAATTATCCCAATATAAGCGTTGTTTTATTGCAAACACATTGATATAGGATTGCCTGCAAAAAAATTGGTCCTAATCTGGGTTGCTGAATTTTAAATATTAAATTTTAACGCGAGTGGAAATGCGTGACAGAGAGATCCGAGTTGGGTATAGCATGTAATAATAAAGGACCCAACATTGCAGCCGCACGTAATCGGACATTGAATCTAAGAAATTTTGATATCACATATAAAATTACAGGACCATTTTTTACTCAAATACCAAATTACAGGGTAAAATTTTTCTTATTATCATGATGTTGCAACATTTAATTAAAAATATTTTTTTTTAAACAATTAAAAATAGTCTGTCCAGGATTTTTTTAGGCAACCCATTCTTTACATATTTTATAATACACTAAATTTGTTATAAAATATGTTTCATTCTATTATCAGCTCGGTGCAGATCGTTTCAAGTTCGGATCTTCCACTATTTGCATTTTAACTCATAATAAAACGATTAAATTTTTTGCTGGTTTTCTTTATTTTGAAATAAATTTTTAAAATGTCGAAATTACTTCTCAGTTTGTATTTATTAATTTTTAATTATTTGTAGTTGCCAGCAATCACGTCTGTCAAAGTATCAGGCCTGAATAAAAATAATGCTCCGGAATTTCTGATGAATAATGCGTAAACATTTGTCTAGCTTAAAACATAATATAAAGGTAACCAGTGGGTGTATTGTTTTTATACTCACTAGTAAAGGGCATTTCATACTGATTAATAATCAAAGAATTTTCTTTTGAAGATTTAATCAAAAGTTTTAGGATTTTGTCTATTTTTTTCCCTCTGCGGCGGCTATTGGATGGTTTTGTTATAGTAAAAATCGGTAACGGCATAAAATTGTCGGGTTTGCTGAGCCTATTATTACTATAAGTGCTTATATATTATAATTCTCTTCTTTAAAAGATTTTTTTAAAGAAATTTAGTGCTTGGATTCGTTTGGCGATCGGAGGTGTGCATTCCCAGTGACGCACGTAATCCGAATCGTCTCTAAGTTTCCTGCCGTTGGAATCTTTCATGAGGCTTCTCTCTAAGACGCCCTTCAAGGTTAGGTCCTAAATAACTTATGTCCTTTACTTCAGGAAAGGGGAAAGAAACGGATAAAGAAAAATAAAGAACGATAACCGTCCAGAGTAATTGAATATGTATGTATTAGGAACGTCAAGTAAAGAGAATCCAGCCGTATTAATAATATTATTTGATGTTTACTTTTACCTTCCAATATGCTTTTGGAAATGTATTTCGATCGTAAAGGTATTTAGATCCGAGTTTACTACGTAAATATATATTCGAGGACAACTAAAGCGAATTATGAACACGTTCGTAAAATTCATCTTAGGTACCTCGAGGAGGTCTCCAATGACTTACTTATACGGGAGTTGTAGTGGCTCCTACCATACGGATACAATATTTTCTCAGGTGATATATTAATAAATAAATTAGATGCCGCACACTAGACTGAAACGACAAGAAACTGCTCACCGCTTTCGGTTACTTCAACAGTTACTAGACAGACGCTCTAACCTTCCACTTAACTTCAAAAGACTCATCCACATGATCATCATATGACCTATCTGGACTTACGGAGTTGAGCTTTGGGGCTCCAATAAATCATCATATTCTTCTAAATGCTCCTTACTTTATCACGAGCAAGTTCGTCCATTTTTTTTTTTTCTTTTTTCTTTTTTTTTTGGCCGCTTGGTGTAATCTCCTGGGAGAATATACTCACGATTCTCGATGAGATTTTACAGGGTTGAGTCATTACCACCTACGCCTATTTTTGTGAATGTCCACCATTTGGCTGACGGGTCTCACATAGCCTATTAATTATATGCTTATAAAAGACACGCTGGGACTTGAATTCTAACTCACAACCTTTAGCATGAGAGACTAGCGCTAGCCAATCAGCCACGGCTCCCAAGCTCATCCAAAAAAACCTTATTATTCCCTATGTAGCAGATGTGGCCCGAGCCAGGTATCAATCCTTCCATGACAAACCCCACTCTCACTCTAACCTAATAGTTTCAATTCTTGCTTACTCTTTCATTTCTGATAATCCTCCAAGGTGTCTGAAAAGAAGATGGACTCGAGACCTTCTTGTTTAGAATATTTTTAGAGTGCTTTCTTTGGGAAGATTCTCTACATGTCTTGTTCATGTCTGTTTTATTTTAGCCTATTTACTAGATGTGTTGTACAATACAGTTGTAAATATTAATAAATAATTTTAAAAAAGATAGATACAAATGTGGAGTATGAACAAGCTCGTACGCTATACAATTTAATGTTTTCTACAAACATCGATATGTTGGTGTGTTGATTATATATTTATAATTTCTCATTAGCAATCTTGCATTATTAGAGCAGTCATTTACGCTATGATATGTATATATATATGAAAACTATAAAAGGAAACAATAATAATCTCTGTATTATATAAGAAGCTTTACGTAACTGACGTTTTTCTGGTGAATAGAAACGCCTGGTTGATGATTGCAGGATGTTGAGATGATAAATTATTCTCTTTTTTTCCGGTCCAAGTTGAAGAATGGCCTGGCCATTGTGAGGTTTACTTGAAAGCGAGTAGCATAAACCCGAAGAGGCCGATAAAGATGGTGGGGAGGAGGTAATTATCATTGACTTGCAAACTGACCTGGTTTAATGACGCCGCGGGAATCTCTAGCTAGCTGAGCGAGGCTATTTATATGATTAGAAGATTGCGGCCAGCCACGGAGAAACTGTTTTAATCAAAGCTCATTAGGGTAAGTTCCATGATATCATAGATGTATATGTCTATGTCATTTGGGAGTGTGGAGTGGGGGGAATGATCTTTATATGAAAAATCTGGTGCGGGCAACAAACGACATTCACTTACCTCCGTAGTTGAAATCTATTGAAGGTTTTTCAAATACAGTTGGAAATAAAAATGAGAGAAATTAATAACGAATTAATTGAACTGAATTTCTTTAGAAACACGTGTTTTATCAAGATTCGATTATATTATTATCTAAAACAATCGGGCATTTATTATGGCTTTTCATTATTCTTTATTAACTTTAACCGGCTTGTTCATAAGATAAGATAATATATTTTGTTAGATCTTTAGCTGTCCAACGGTATATTATAAATGTATATTACTGTTATTATGTTAAAAAATAAAAGAATATTTTTGCAGGTTTCTCCTTTAGTTGGATTTCGAATTCGTTCAACTTATATATTTATCTATTTTTTATCAATTATAACAAGATGGTATAGTTATTTTGATAGAATCTACAAAATTAAAGGTACTTTAGAGGAAGAAAATTTAAAATATCGGCATTTAATCCCTATCAGACTTATTTAATCAGAATGAAACCAACATGATATTAAAGCTCATTCAATTTTATATCGATATACCGAGCTTAATTAAAATCGTTACACTAGATTTTGAGAAAATCTTAAAAAGGTACAAAATGCAGGGTATAAAGTGGTTCTTCTGGTGAACTGATTTTGATTAAAAAAATGCTGTAACATATCAAGCTTATAGTTTTCTTAAATATGAAATTTCATTTTTATAGGACTTTTAGTTTTTGCACTGAACGTACCACACACAGATATTTTTGAAGGACTTGGTCATTTGGACTCAGGGACCCTAAAACGTGTATTTCCGTTGAAAACTTGAATTCAAAAATATTCACGATCGCAATACTTTCCCTTACTATATATTTCATACATAGGTAAGTGAATGTAAAAATATCTTATTATATAATACTAGGACCCCGTCCTTGAAATTTAAATGTGAAATGAAGTGATCAATGCCATCATCCTGTTGTCTATAAGAATAAAATTAAAACAAAAAAAACTGATGACCGGAACAGTGTGGTCTTAAATTTAAGTATCAATAGGTAAACTAAACTAACAAATTATAAATTGCGTACAACTCAAGCCCTTAGCCTAAGGAAAATAAACAAAATTGGCATATCCCCTGTGAGGTTATTGTCTATTTAATCGGGAAAGGAAAAAGTGGTTGAAAAATTAATGTTCAAAAATATGGCGTCAAATCATTTGATCAATATAACTCTATTCGATCGCATTCGAAGGATCTAATTGAACTAAGGGGTACTAAAGGACATTTTTTTAGAAAATCATATGTTGAAATATTTGTATACTAATGGTTTAGTTTTATCTTAATCCATCATCAGATTTTACATAAAAAACGTAGAAATCAAGCCATTGATCTAAGGAAAATAAACGAAAATAGATTCATGATTGAATAAATTAAAATAATATGAAAAACAATCAAAATTGGTATTTAAAGCATATGCCCTGTAGGGTTATTGTCTATTTAATCCGGAAAGGAAAAAAATGGTTGAAATGGGACGCTTTAAAAGAGAAGCCGCTTCTGCATGACGGATTTCAGGAGGGATATAATTCCAAAGAGAGGCAACTTTGGCCAGAAAGGTGAGGAGGAGCGTTGAGGTCAGAAAGACGGGATGTTGAACAGGACTATATTTAAGATTAAATTGAAGGGTTTGGGAGTTATAGCTGGGGGCGCTGAGTTCTCATAACCTGGCAGAGGAAGGAAGCTAGTAAATATTGACATCTGTAATGAGGATAGAGCCAGCCACCTTAACTCGGCGTAATACTGGGTTATATGTGTGTCCCTCGTGATCCCAGATATAAATCGTATTGCACAGTTCATAATAAGCTTGATTTTGTAATGAGGTGTCATTCATGTTTAAAAATAGTTTAGTTTGACCAATTAAGAGTTTATATCTTTGGGATTATAATTTCATCGTAACAAAAACTCATAATTTTCAAAATATTCGAAAATGACCGATTTCATGGTTGTGATTGTGCAATAACAGGCACCTGTTAGTGATCCCAAGCAATTATATCTCTTAGAATATTAAATATGTCCTTGCTGATCGTGTGTATTCTTATTAACAGCCAAAGCTTCACAAATATTTTACGTTAAGTTCATTTAAAATTATTTCCAAATGACCCATCGAGGAAAATCCTGGATCGTCTGAAGACCACTAGGGGTCCGCGAACCACTCTTCTAAATTGTAGCGAAAACTATCAAAATCCGTCGCGTGATTTAAAAGAAGTTCGCTGAAACCAAGAATTGCGTTATCATTATATATATATATAATTATATAATTATATATAAAAATAGAGAGAGAGAGAGAAGAGAGAGAAGAAGAGATGCTTATGGCAACTGTGGGGTCTGCTGAGGGTAGGGAGAAAAAGATCTTTAAATAACAAATATCATATTATATTATATGATAAATATTAATGGACCTTAGGGTAAGGATATCATCCTGGAATAAACCAATCCTGTATAAAGTGGGTATCCGAAAATTGGGAAAACTTAAGACTGGACGTGATCTCGTCATAATCACCTTCTTTTACTGCCATTAGCTTATTTGTTTCGATCAGAATTCAGGTTATGACGACTTTCAACCATTAAAGATGCCGAATATATTTTAAGTACCAAAATTTAATGTGTTCTTAGTTTTATTCTAGCAATTAACTATTTTTACTTTAACTTTCCTATATATAAAATGTATACTAACTGGGAGTATTGCGATCGTGAAAAACTTGAAGGGATGTAACAGCAACTTTGACTCTAAAATCGAGAAACTTGAAGTACCACTTAACACCATGCAACTTAACCACTTTTACTATGTTTTTTTTTGTTTTCGAGAGCGGTATAACGATTTTATTCAATATTACAATATCAAAGTATAACCAAAGGGACTTTTATATCATGTAAGTTATATCCTCATATTTTTATGTAATTTTTTTTTACAAGAAATAAATCCAAAATTTTCAAACTTTCTACATTTAAAGTACTAAAATTTGTCTATTAAGTAAGACAAGCATTCAAGATGTTAGCAAATATAAAAATGATTTAATATAAAATATGAATAAATTTGAGAACTAAAGGAGAAATACTTTACTAATACTAAGGTAATTTTTTTCCCCTAGAAATGAAAATGTGATCATAAATTGTTAAAACTTTCTCTTCTATTTTAATTTATTTATTATACATTAATAAATGAAATTATATCCCTTAACGTTTTGAGGTCCATGAATGCCTTATTTTAGAAATATTAATTAAAAATTAAAACAACAATTAAATTAAATTTTCATCATATTACTAACATTTAAGGTCATAATCACATAAATATTTATCTCTATTCTAAAATTGTTTTAAAAATCATTTGTATTTTTATTATACTTAGAAATTTTCCATATTAAAATAATACAGGTCATTTTTATCAAATTCCTTTTCATCTATATTCCACAATCGTTATCATTATAACTATTGTCCCTACGTGGTAATATTTATTTCATTGTCACGTACTTCGACTAATTAAATTATTTATACATGCTTGGACTTACATGTACGAAGTGGACTAAAATTGTATATTATGATGAAGATTGTGGTATTAAGATAAAATGAAATTTTATGAAAATGAACTCTATTATTTTAATATGGAAAATTTGTAAGTATAATAAAAATACAAATGATTTTAAAGACAATTTTAGGTTAGAAATAAATATTTATATGGTCATGATTTTAAATGCTAGCTAGCAGTATGTTGAAAAATTTAATTGTTGTTTTTAGTTTTTAATTAATATTTCTTAAGATAAGACATTCATGGACCTCAAATTGTTAAGGGATATGAATTGATTTATTAATGTAATAATAATAAATTACTTAAAATATAAGAGAAAGTTCTAATCAATTATATAATACATTTATACTCGTCATAATTAGACAATTGATATGAAAATGTGATCTTATAGCAATATTATTATTGTCTATTGAGACTAATTTTAATATATCCGAATAAATAAATAAATTAAAAAAGTAGAAATGAAGTATTATATTTTGTTGAAAAGCTTACGATTTCAGAAAACATTTTATTATTATAAAGCTATATTGAAGGTAGTATGGAGTGATGGAAAGAGCATATGATTATAAGTAATAATTTATGTAGTGATGGTATTTAATCTAACATAACATAAGCTCAGTGTGATTTTTTTTTCAACTTAAACATTATATGAAAAATTATTATTAAGGGAGATAGATTACAATTTTGTGATGCACGTGCCAGTTTCTTTAAAGATATATTACTCATGAGATAAAACTTTTTTTTAATGTATAATATGAAATTTTAATATTTCAACTTTAAGATCCGTATTCGGAATGCTGCTACAAAGGAACCGTTACGAATTTTAATAGTGAAAAGAAACAAAACAACATTTTAAGATTAACGTAGACGTACAAGGTTGGAGTACGCAGATCCACAGTTATTTTTAGAACGACACTGTTCCCAAGACAGATAAATTCAATTTCGTTGTATCAACTCTAAGAAAATGTCACATTAAAATTTGTTCATTGAGAAATAAAGGAGTTTCGTTAGTTTTGTTTAAACTTATTATATATCGTACTGAGATACTGTTTTCAGAAAAGTGATTAATCATTAAAAATACCAAATACTGAAATGATCGATGGGATTAAATGCATAAAATAATTTAAAAACGTCTGTGTAAACCAATTTTTTTTTGTATCATACAGTATTTTATATGACGTACATTACTTATGGTGATGTTAAGACAATTTAATTTATAATAATGAAGCATGTTATATAATGTTTTATTTTAGGAAATAAATAAAACAAATATTCTAGTCATTTACTATATTCAACTATTCCCATTGGGATTTTAGGCTGTTTAAAACTTTTTATGCCACCAATAAAACGTTCGTCAAAAAACAAATAATTTATGAACATAATTTACGTCGTAACATCCTAGATATATTAAATATGTAACTTCATCACTTTTGATTTACATTTTTGGATTATATCCAAATATGTTTAAGTATTTCACAACTGAAGAGCACTTCCTTTGGATTGACAATATTTATTATTATGTATCATAATAACACATCTACAGTAGCTCACAGTGAAAAGGATACACCACTCATGTTGCCATTGTTTACACCACTCATTGTTTTTAATCCGTTTTAGTTCTATCCAGGCTTTCAGTGTCTTCTGTGCTGCTTTCAGTCTCTAAGACAATTTTATTATATTATTTTGTGATTGTTTTTGTTTTATTATAATGGGTTGGCACACAACGGTAAGAGAAAGAGAACTCATTATACAACAGTTCAACAGAGGAAATTCGTATCGAGAAATTGGCGAACTTTTTCAGAAAAGTCATGCAACAGTACAACACATTGTAGAAAGATATAAAAGGGAAAATAGGCTTTATAATAAGAAGAGGAAAAGCCCCAAAAAGATACTTTCCGATGCTCACGAAAGGTGGATTCTAAGATATGTAAAAAACAAAACAAAAAAAAAAACACCCAAGAATGAGTGCACCGAAAATTGCCAGTAAAGTGGAAAATTATTTAAAGAAGATTTTTAGTGCGTCCTATGGAAACACATTTTTCGTGGTAGAGTTGCTAGGAAAAAGCCGTTCATTAGTTTACAAAGACAAGCTGAAATTTGCAAATGAGCACATATCCAAAGATTTTGAGTTATGGAAAAAGTTTATTTTGCTGATGAAAGCAAATTAAATATTTTTGGGTCGGATGGACGTGGATACGTTTGGAGAAAACCTGGAGAACCATTTTCCAAGCAAAATCTCTTTATTAAAGTTTTATCGAAAAAAATGTTTACTTTCCTTAAAAAGTTATTATAATAGTCCCTTCAAATAGAGACCTTTTTATTGATATTTTATTTTTATTAGAAAACTTTGAGGTAAAGTTAAAGACTGTGTTGATTTACATTTCATTGCAATTTTCATTTTCATTGCTCTATTGTAGTTCATCTAATTATATGAAGATTCTTCTAGGAACCTCATAGACGATCCCACATCATTAATATCACAATGGCTTGATTATTGATTAGTTCAAGATTGAAGGTATCTAATGCTAGAGAGAAATCCTTGGAAGTAATCAATTCTCGTCATAGTTTTAAATTTAGTTTTTTTTTTTAAATATTTGCTATTAAAGAAGAAAGTTTAGGTAAATCATGGTAAGAGAATTCTAAAATTTCATTTGTTGAACGTATTATTGACTATATTTATAATTTGTTATCGATTCCTTTTAACTTACTACTAAAAATTGCTCTTTTATATTCCAAAATCATATTTTTACATAAGGGTCTTTACAGGTGTATTCTAACATCTATACACTCTCCCATAAAATAAAAAAAAATATGAGCGCTCATTTTTAGCCTTGTCCACTGTCTTCTGGAATACTCTTCCGTCATGATCGATCTCTTTTAATACCTACTCTCTTCCCCACCAGATGCAAACTTATTTGAGTAACCCTATTATTGTAATATAAATGGTGTTCACACTTTTTACCATCCATTGTGTTAAAATTAATTTTTTATGTTTTATTGTTAACTAGCTGTTGCCCGCGACTTCCTGTGCGTCTATTTCTGTTATTTTGATCGAGATTAAGAAGTTTTTAAAAGAATATACTTTAAAGTACTACTGCGTAAATGATATTTTTGGTTTTATTTTCTTGTGGCAGAACATACGGATTTTCTCCGCAACCCGATAGTTAGTTGGCTGTGTGAAAAGCAGTCTTGACGTAAATCGATTCAAACGTGTTTAAATGTTTGCCCCTGTGATTTATTAATTGTAACGCAAAAGATAAATTAACAGGAGATTGAATTCATAAAAAATTAAAAGGTAAATTTTCCCCGTTTTTTCCAGATTTTCACTGATTCATCACCCCTATTGGTCGCAGCGTGATTTAATATAGCCTTAAGCCTTTCTCGATAAATAGACTATCCAACACAAAAAGAATTTTTCAATTCGAACCAGTAGTTTCTGAGATTATTGCGTTGAAACAACCAAACACTTCAGTTTTATGTTATTAGTATAGATTAATATTATTTTTTTCTGTGATATGAGGCCAAACTGCGAGAAGCACGCCAGTTTCAACGGTGATCTGTGCAATTTTGACTTTACGGTTGTTCCTTACTGGTACGGTCGGTACCTCAAAGAGAAGTGATCATTTCGAATGCGCTAAATTTGGATGGCATATAACATGGGATAGTCTGTTTGGATCTCAACAGTTCTGGTGGTTTAGTTTATTTATTATTTCATTTATGTCACATTTACTTGTTGTACCTTGAAGTACAGTTGTAAATTTCAATAAATGATGTTAAAAAAAAAAAAAAAAAAATTATTTCATTTATAAAGGGAAAATCAGGTTTATAATCTCTTACCTTCGAGTTCCACTTATAAAATATAACAGAAACATTTTAACTTTCAGAGGCCATTCTGAAATTTTCATGAAGTAATCAAGCCCTATTATTTATTCAAGGGATGTAAATCGCTTTCTCATTGGCTATATCGCGAAAACTGGATTTTTGCCAGTTTTGAAAATTAATTTAAAAAGGGCTATGCTCTCAATATCAAACAGAAGGTAAGATAAACCTTTTTTGTATAAACGTTTAACTCACTAATTTTTTTAAAGTTTCAAAAACCCCTTCGTCGTAAACCTATGACATCCTGCCCTACTGTCTCCTTCAATAATACTCCTCTTGCCCCGGTTGAACAGATCCGATATCTAGGACTGCACCTTGACAAACGCCTTACTTGGAATCCTCACACAAGACTGAAACGACAAGAAACTGCACACCGTTTTCGAATACTTCAACACTTACTAGACAAACGTTCTAATCTTCCACTTAACTACAAAAGACTCATCTACATGACAATCATAAGACCGATATGGACTTACTGAGTAGAGCTTTGGAGCTCTACTAAAGCATCGAATTCTTCCCGTATCCAATCCCTACAATCCAAAATCCTTCGTAAAATCCTCAATGCTCCTTACTTTGTCACGAACAAAATTATCCATAAAGACCTCAATGTTCCGTATGTTGCTGATTTAGCCCGATCTAGATACCCATTCCTTTCATGACAAACTCCATTCCCACCCTAATCCTCTTGTTTGTTTCCACTTTCTCCCTCTTCAATTCCTGACAATCCTCTGAGGCGTCTGAAAAGCAGATGACCTCGAGACCTTCTAGTTTAGAAAAGTTACAGGAGTGCTGTCATCTTCTTCAAGTCTGTTTCACGCCATTTATCTTTTGTCACATTTACTTTTTGTACCTTGAAGTACAGTTGTAAATTTCAATAAATTATGTTAATAAAAAAAAGCCAAAACTTTAAAGCAAATAATTTTAATATTGTTAGTTATTGTTTTGATTTTCTCATGTTTTTACCCGCGAAGTAACTTAAAATGACTGGAACACTAGAATTACTTGCAATAAAAATGTTTAATCCAAATTTTTAAATTTCGAAAAGTATGAATAATACCTGGTAATAAAACAATCTTTAAAATAAATGAAAATTGTACGATTTCGAATAGATTGACCCACATGTAACCTAGGATACCCTGAAGACATTTTTTTTTATTATAACAGTTCATGTTTTCTTGATTTTGTTTAATTTACAAAGGGAAAATAAGATTTCCAATTTCTAATATGTGGGTTCCAGTGATAAAATATCAGAAATGTTTTTTTTTTTCGAAGTTCTTCTCAAATTTTCATGAAGTAATCAAGCACTGTTATTTATTCAAGGGATGTAAATCGCTTTGTCGTTAGCTAGGTATACACTTGGTTCGCCTGACATTTTATAGTTGTTCTCATGAATATGTAATTAGAGCATATTGAATTATCTGTGACTGTCTTCCATTCCCAGGAAGAACATTGAACAACTATCAAGTAATTTCAAATACCTCTCTTCACATAATTACTTGCACTTACATATAAACGAAATATTTAGTCCGAGAAAGTATTCCGATCGTGAACATTTTCGAATGTCAGTTTTCAACGGAAATACACGTTTTATGGTCCCAATAACCAAGTCTGTGTGTATGTTAGATTACTATTTTATTTGGGCAATCAACTACGAGGTTATTTATTATGCCCTTAGTAATTTGCAAGCTCTGTGTGTGTGGTAAGTCTAGCTCGAAAAACAAAACGTCGTACAAAACTGAAATTTCATATTTAATACAATCATAAGCCCGAGGTGTTACAGCAGCTTTTTCATCTAAATTGGGGTACCAGAAGTGCTATTTTTATACCATGCATTTTCACCTTTTTACTATTTTCTCAAAAACGCCTCCAAAGATTTCGATTAAATCCGCTATACCGATGTAAAATTTAATGAGCTTTAATATCATGTCGGTTTCATTCTGATTGAAATAGTCTGAAAGGGCTTAAATACTGATATTTTTAATTTTCTTCCTCTAAAGTACCTTTTATTTTGTAGATTAAAAAAAAAAAAAAAATAGGCACATCAACTTGTTATAATATACAATTCAAACGAATTCGATAAACAACAAAAGGAGAAATTTGAAAAAAAAAGTATGCAGTTTTTACGTTTTTGAACACAAGAATAGTAGTTTGATAGATAAAGGTTTTAAAAAATATTTAACGAGCTTTATTGTATCACGTAGGTTTCTGATTGACATAGTCTGACAGAGCTAAAATGCCGATATTTTGTTTTCCTCTTGAGTACTTTTTATTTTGTAGGTTCATTCGTTAAAAATTAAATATATCATCGTAATAAAATTGATAAAAATCTAGAAAAGAATAAAAATATTTTTCAAGTAATTTTCTTTTCAAAAGTTAAGAACAGTTATATAGATATAACAACGACAGTACGTACTACAGGCGTTTAAAGTACCGTTGGAAAGCTAAACATTTTAGACGAAAATGTTATCTTGTATAAAAAGTAGTGGAAAATGGTGAATAGGTAATAAAACTAAGTCATTATTGCATAAAATAATATAATTTTTAGATTATTTAATCTAAAATAAATATTTTCATCGATACTTAGTGTAATTCATTATACTGTTTTTAACTTTATTTAATAATAAGATAATAAAAAGGCTTAGCGAACCCGAAGGTTTAATGCCGATACCACCAAATTCCGCCTACACAGACTCGTCCAATGTTCCCCAATCAAGCCCAAGCTCCCTAGATCAGCCTTAACGCAATCCTCCCATCTACGCTTCGGCCTACCTTTCGGACGCAGACCAGTCGGATCAGCGAATCCCAACTTTCTCGGAATCCGCTCCTCATCGAGCCCAACAATTTTATTCGCCCATTTGAGTCTCCGCGATGCAATAAGCTCAATTATATTCACAGGATACAAGTTCCGCAATTCCGCGTTGTGCAACATTCTAAACTCCCCAGTGGCCTCATCTCTCTTCGGACCAAATATTTTACGCTATACCTTATTTTCGAAAACCTTAAGCAACGATGAACAACGATCCCTCAAAGTAAGCGAATAATAGTTTTATAAATTCTAATCTTTAAGTTTTTAGATAGAAGCCGCGAACTAAGTAACTTAGCAACTGAATAATAACACGCATTTCCCACCTTTAACCGGGACTTTATTTCTTCCTGGATTTCATTTTTTCTAGTTATAAGTTAACCTAAATACTTGAATTTCTCTACGTGTTCAAAAGTATGCCCTGATACATCAATATCACCAAGGTCGCCACCGTTAACTTTATTTAAAAGTTCTTAAATTGATTATAAGAACGGTGGTAAGTGAGAGTCGTTAGATGGGCGCCAAAGATTTTTTAGACTTACCACCCACACACCCACACACACACACACACTAACACACAGACAAATAGACCTTTTCGCGCGACTTGGTTATTTAGACTCATATTTGGAAAAACGTGTGTTTCCATTAAAAACAAGAATTCGAAAATTTTCACAAACGCAATACTTTCATTTAGTATTTCATATATAAGTATGTGAAAGTAAAAAAAGATAAAGAATTACATACATTATTTTTAAATTATCTATTATATTATAATCTACAAGAATCAATCACTTACTTTTATTCGCGTTTTCATTGCTCTCCATTACCTGATACAACTTTTATAGAAGATTACATTTTTTTCTAAAATCTTCAGCTTACCAAAGGTAGATTGTACATCTATAGTATATTAATATCCTTATGTTCATAAATATAAAATAAGAACGTTGTCTAAAAAATACTTTTGCCTAATTAAAGGCACTGAACACTCGCGTTTCTCGATGCTATTTTTAGTGTAGGGTCATCACTCCCTACGACTAATTTTGTGAGTGGCCACCCTTTGGCTGACGGGTCTCACATACCCGGGGGAGAGGCTGTGAGTGAATCCCTATCTTTTTACATCCTTATAAATGCCCCGCCGGGACTGGGATTCGAACTCAGAACCTGCAGCATGAGAGACTAGCGCGCTAGCCACTCAGCTACGGGCTTCCCCCGTTTCTCAAGTATATACGCTTCTAAAATATGAAATTTCAGTACAGTACGACTTTTCCGCACCCACATAAAGACTATTCATTTGGAATCAGCAGACCCTAAAACTTTTTTTTCCGTTGAAAAATGGAATTCGTAAAAAGATGGAGGCTGATATTTAACTTCACCACTCTTTTATAAAATATTGATGCACAACGTTTCGGCTATAATGCCATCTCCAGGTGCAAAGAACAATTTTATCTGCAAGTAGGAAATATCGTTTCTTTAAAAATAATCAAACACTTAATGAGACCATGAAAATTAGATAAGAATACAAAATATTTAATAATATAGATAAAATTTATGACATAAAAATGATAATAATCTATATAAAATTTGGAGGCTGATATTTAACTTCACCACTCTTTTATAAAATATTGATGCACAACGTTTCGGCTATAATGCCATCTCCAGGTGCAAAGAACAATTTTATCTGCAAGTAGGAAATATCGTTTCTTTAAAAATAATCAAACACTTAATGAGACCATGAAAATTAGATAAGAATACAAAATATTTAATAATATAGATAAAATTTATGACATAAAAATGATAATAATCTATATAAAATTTGGAGGCTGATATTTAACTTCACCACTCTTTTATTAAATATTGATGCACAACGTTTCGGCTATAATGCCATCTCCAGGTGCAAAGAACAATTTTATCTGCAAGTAGGAAATATCGTTTCTTTAAAAATAATCAAACACTTAATGAGACCATGAAAATTAGATATGAATACAAAATGTTTAATAAAATAAATAAAATTTATGACATAAAAATGATAATAATCTATATGAAGATTAACAAGAGATTCTTAAAAATAGATATTAAACATGAAACAAAAGAACAAATAAAAATATCTATCACAAACATGAGTAACTGTGAATGGAATAGTTTATGTACTATGTTCAACAATGTTAAAATGAATAAAAGTTAATTTATAAATATAAAAATCATTTTAAAAATGTGAAAATTACCTAAGGTGAGTGGGTACTTACACCCAGATGCCTCATGTCTAAATAGGGTGTCAATGAAAGGGGAAAGGAAGGGTGTTAAAAATTTTTATTTATGTTTTATAGAATTTCACAACTGTATAAAAAAATAAATACAACAAGTAAAAGTGTTGAAATACAATAAAGGGCGTGAAAAGGCTTGTGAAGAAACTACCCAGTGGTAGAACTTCGATGTCTATTTAAGTTAGTAGGTCCCAACGCCATCTTCTTTTCAATCGCCTCGGAGGGTTACCAGGGATATGTGAGGTTGATAGGTTGCGAACAAGAGGGTTTATGTGGGTTGGGAGTTTGGAATTGAATGTGGTATATCAGATACGAGAAAGGTCTGCAACAAATGGGATATTAAGGTCGTTATGGATGATTTTATGGCATAATATCGAAGGAATTGGATGGTTTAGTAGAGCCCCAAAGCTCGATCCCATATGTCCATATGGGCCTGATAATGGTAACATATATGAGATTTTTGTAATAGAGTGGAAGTTTTGAACGTTTGTCCAGTAAGTGTTGCAGTAATCGGCATCTACGAGCAGTTTCTTGTCGTTTAAGTCTTTTGTGAGGATTCCAAGCTAGACGTTTGTCAAGATAAAGTCCTAGGTATCAGATTCGTTCAACAGGAGTGGGGTGTTATTAAAGGAAACAGAGGGACAGGAGATCATCGGTTTACGAAGGGTAAAGGTAATTTGGTGGGATTTGGTAGGATTAATTTTGATTCTCCAGTTCTGACACCATTCCTCGATGGCTGTGAGGTGGGACTGAAGGATTTTGGATGCTGTGATTGGGTCATTATGGACTGATAACACACTTGTGTCATCCGCGTAGTTATTGAGGACAGTGCTAGGATGGAGTGGAATATCAGCTGTATAGACTGTATGTAGGATTGGACCTAAGATACTACCTTGAGGTACACCTGCCAGTGTTAAAAATAAAATGGTGAATCAGTATATTGAAAAATAAAATTGTTTGAATCATCTAATTAGCAAATGATGAATGTCATTCATAAGTTATCTCTAATAACGATCCATTTTATTCCTATTGTTATATTTTTAGTTTTGAAATAAGTTTGGTATAAGAATAAAAGAGTGGTGAAGTTAAATATCAGCTCCCAACTTTATTCATAGACTTTGACCTTCACTTTAAGGAATTCGTAAATGTCCACGATCGCAATAATTTCTCTTACTATACATTTCGCAAATAGGTATGTAAAAGTCAAATCTGTAGTCGAAAAATGTTGTAATGGTTAATGCTTAATTAATGGTTAATCAGCACTAAAATTATTAAAACTTTTAGCACCAGTTGTTAATAAAACTATTTATAACATTTTGAACACTATTTTATAATGAATTGGTGATATTCCTGTTTATATGACAAAATATATTTCAAACCGAAACCTCAATCGTTTCATTTCTATGATACCCAATGTGGTTTCCGCCATAACGGCACGTCAATTGGCGAATGTTCGTATAATCGAATTATTGAAAATTGTTAAACTATAGTTATATGCATGATATAATTTTGTTGTTTTTTTAGATAGAAAATTTTCATTTATGATACTTTACATATTGGCATAAGGCTCAGTGTTGACACATGTTGTATTGCAGCACCAAATTTATGTTCCAGTTAAGTTTATAGTATTTTTAAGCAGTAGGAAAATTCGTAAAAGTTACACGATAAAATATGTAATTTTTATTATACGAAACCAATATTCACAAGATACTTCTTTTACTTACCTAACTCAAAGCAATATTTCACCTAAATGCATATTTTAGTGTCTTTTTAGTCTAATGGTTCCCAACTATTTTTTTTTTTTTTTTTTTTTTTTTTTTTTTTTTTTTTTTTTTTTTTTTTTGTGGATCCCTTTATCCAATTAGAACAATGACAATTAAAAAAAAAAGAAATCGTATTATATATGTGTGTGTGTGTGTGTGTATAGTTCTCAACTATGTTCTCAAGATAGAAATTTTTGCAGCAAATAGGGCTGTGACTAAGCTATGTGTGAAAAATTTATCAAAGGTGAGTCAGTTCTGGCGGAGATATTCTGTTTATGGGCATCATTTATTCATCCTTCCACTTTTAACGTTGTTGTTGAACATAATTATTCAATAATACTAACATATTTAGTTTGAAGTTCTGTTACAGGGTTCATAAGCGTCAAACAACTGCACAAATAAATAAGAATGTGGCGCAACGGTTCAAACGTGTAACCCTTAACATCTCATCCTAAAAATAAAGTCTTAAGGTACCTCACTAGGAATAACCTCTATTGATTCAAGTTCAACATATTAGAGTTACCTGTTCAATTTGATGTAAGATTAGACAACAAAAAAAGTTTTTGGTTATAAAAAAATAAATTTATGGCTACTGCATTGTAAGGATTTAGTTTTCATTTAATAAGGGATAATAGCTTGATAATGCGCAATGAAATTGAATCATTCCTGTTCACACAAGTGCCTAATAACCGGCAGTGTGATTATCTTTATTCGATGGTCATTTATTGTGTTCAAGGTGTATTTAGAGCCAAGTATTTTTGCTTTTATTTAACAATGGACATTGCTGAAACAGGTAAGACGTTATATTTCTAAACTTCTTATGGAATGTACATTGCAATCTCACAGTTAATTTAGCAATTTTTAAATGTATGCCCTTATTCAATAACGAAAATCTATATAACCCCCAAGTTACCCTAAAGATTTGTTTTACCAATCCCCTTCTAGTATTTAGATATTACAAGGAATTTTAGCGATTTTTCGCGTTTTGAGTGATGCATAACTTTTTTCAGAAACAACACTCCGAATCAAACGTTTTACAATATATAATTTCAAGAATTTCCTAAATCATATAAAATACATCTATTAGGTTTTAGCAACTCCGAGCCATAATTAGATTTTAAAAATTATTTTTCCCGTATTTTAGGACTTCAAACGTAATAAATAGGGAAGTTTTAGATTTTACCAAATAAATTTGATGTTCGACCACTGTGCGCTCGCCAATCGTGTCAAAAAATTAATTAGTTTCTATAATTTTTTTTTTTACATTTGTTTAAAATTTTTTTTTTCCGTAATCTGGGACCCCAAAGGTTAAATATAGAGTAGAATTTCAGAATTTGTCCACCTAAATCGGTCATATTGCCCAATGTGCGTCGTGAATCCGTCTAAAGATGTGAGTTAGTGCTCCTTATTCTAGATAACTCTTCTTATCGGGTCATCCACCATGTCCTGTTTTTACAACACCGCTCAACCCCTTCGTTTGCTAATTCAAAACATTCTGTTACTTCTTTTTCCCTTACTTACTACACATAATATATATGTATATATCCATATAAGGGAAAGTATTACGATCGGAAATACAAGTCAAAAAAACCGAATAACGCAGAAATATTTATGTAGATGGATAAAAGCTATTTTAAGGCGAAAAGTGCTACAGCTAATATTTCACCAAAATCGCCACCTAGAAGCCTCCCTTTATAGATGTTTTCACAAAAAACAGCTTAAATGAAATTTAAGATCACATAGCTTTTCTCCTCGTTTAAATAGTTTGACAAGTCTTGAATGTTATTTGCTTATTTTATGATATTTATATATCATAAAAATATTTATATATTAAGTAACTTAAAACGACTGCAACACTCGAATTACTTGCCATAAAAATGTTTAATCCCCAGTTTTTAAATTTAGAAAAATATGAATAATACCTACTAATATACGAATCATTAAAATAAATGAAAATTGGACGATTTGGAATAGATTGACTCATATGTAACCTGGGATACCCTGAAGACATTTTTTTTTTTTTTATTATAATCAACAATTTTTATTCAGTAAAATTACAATCTGTCCCAATTTGGACATTAATAGTAGTGCTGAAAGATATCATACATACTACATTCATACAATATTTACACGGAATAAAATATATACACAATAATGAATCAATACAATAGTCAAGAATTCACTTATACCTATATACACATACACACACTCATACGTACATCACATTGAGTGGAGAATCTAGCCAGTGCTAGAACTCCAATGTATTTACAACAGGTCGCGGGGCCACTGCCGTTTCAACCTTCTAGGTGGGTTGTATGGATGAGTGGAGCTGGATAGGGATTGAGCTAGAGGATTAGGATGATGAAATAGGTTCTGGTGGAATTTGGAAAATTTGGATGGAATTAGGTCTGAAATAAATGGAACATTAAGGTCGTGGTGCAAGGTATAGTTGGAGACATAATAAGGAGCATTTACTATTGTACGGAGGACTTTGGATTGAAAGGATTGAATGCGTTTGATGTTAGTACGTTTAGCTGTCCCCCACAGTTCAAGTCCGTAGGCCCAAATGGGCTTCAGTATTGTCTTGTAGATTAATAATTTGTTGTCAGCTGTAAGTTCAGATTTTCTGTTGAGTAGTCGGTATAACTGTCCGAATCGTCGGTTGAGTTCTTGTCTTTTAAGTCTTGTATGTGGGTTCCAAGTCAATCTTTTGTCTAATAGTAAGCCAAGATACCGGACTGTATCTGAAGGAGAAATCGGAATGGAATTGAAGTAAACTGGCGGACAGGAGTTTCGTCGAAGAGTGAAGGTTACGTGTTTGCATTTGGCCTCGTTCACCTTAATGCGCCAAGCATTACACCAGTCTTCGACAAGAGAAAGGTGTCTTTGCAGGTTTAAGGATGCTGTTTCAGGATTGGAACTGGATGATAGGATGGCGGTGTCGTCTGCAAAAGTTGCCAGAAAGGTATCAGGATGTGTAGGAATATCAGCAGTGTAAAGGATGTAGAGGACGGGTCCCAAGACGCTGCCTTGAGGAACACCGGCCTCAACTGGATAAAGGTTAGAAAATTCTACACCACAGCGAACGCGGAAGGAACGGTTTGAGAGATAGGATCGGAGAATGAGGTATAGAGACTGGGGTAAATGGGTTTTCAGCTTGAAGAGTAATCCAGTGTGCCATACCCGGTCAAAAGCTTGCGCAATGTCCAGAAACGCACCAGAACAATACTCTTTGCATTCAAGAGCTGAGGAAATATGGTCTACAACTCGGAGCCCCTGTTGAACTGTGGAATGCTGAGGACGGAATCCAAACTGATGGGAAGGAAGATTTTGAGATTCTAATATGGGTAGGATACGTTTAAGAAGAAGCCTTTCGAAGATTTTTGAGAGGATGGGGAGTAGACTAATAGGTCTGTAGGATGAAGTGTTGTTGGAAGGTTTGCCTGGTTTTAGAAAAAGAATGATAGTGGAATGTTTCCATAACAGAGGAAAATAGGTGGTGCGTAGGATGCAGTTGTAAATATAAGTAAGGAATATAATAGCTTTCTGCGGAAGTTGTCGGAGGATCTGGGGAGTAAGGAGATCGTGTCCAGGAGATTTACGGAGGGTCAGTTTTTGGAGAAGATATTTGACCTCAGAGGGATTAATAGCTTTAGGAGGTAGGGAAAGTGGAATTGGTGACATAAGAAAGTCTTGCACTGTTGCGGTGTGATTGGCGTGGGATTCCGGGTGAGGAGTGAAAACTTTGGAGATGTGTGTGGCGAATTCCTCGGCTTTATCTTCATCAGACGCAGCCCAGGAGTCATCACAACGTCGGAGAGGATGGGAAACTTGATGGTATTTTAGGATCTTTTTCGTGATATTCCACAGGGAATTATCACGAGCTGATAGAGAGGAGAGGTAGGAATTAAAGGACTGGGAACGGAAGGTCGCCAACTCCCTCTTCAATTGTCTACAATAGAAGTTATAGGAGCGGCGATCTGTTGGGTGTCGGGTGCGCTGCCATAATGATCTTGCTCGGCGTTTGGTATGGATGAGGTCTATAATATGTTGTGGAAAATGATTTTGGTGAGGATTTATATTGGAGTGTTTAGGAGAGGAGGCAGTCCAGACAGCTTGTTGGATGGCGGTGGTAAAGGAATAGACGGAATTATCTAGGTCATCTGGGGTTTTGAGGGTTACTCTGAGGTCAATATTATCGGTTAGGATTTGGCGGAAAAGGTTCCAGTTGACAGGGCCTCGGATGAATGATGGTGGAATGGGTTTTGGAATTGGAGTGAGAGATACTTTTAGGATCAGTGGACTATGGTCTGAGGATAGTTCATCAAGGCGAGTTACAGACAAGTTGAGGGAGCCTAATCCGCTGTGGATAAAGAAGTCGAGGATGTCAGGATTGCGGTTAGGATCGGTTGGCCAGTAGGTAGGGGAGTCAGGAGGCAGGATATTAAAATTTCGGGAGTTGAGTGCAGACAGCAAATTTCGTCCCCGAGAATTCGTGGTTCTGGAACCCCACTGCTGATGCTTGGCGTTTAAGTCTGCACCCAGAATGAAGCAATTTCCTAAGGAATCCAGGAAGGATACAAATTCGGAATTGGAAATGGAATGTTTAGGAGGGCAATATGCAGATGTGAGGGTTACCGGAAAGGAAAAAGTCTTGATTACTATTGCTGTGGCTTGTAGGAAATCATAGGTGGGAAGTGGGAGTAAATGATGAGAGAGGGATTGGTGGACAATGATAGCAGAACCGGCATGGGCTTTGCCGTCTGGGTGGTCAGTACGGTATGTCATGTACTGCGGTATTTTGAAGTACTGTTTAGTGGTTAGTCTTGTTTCAGTTATAAGTGCAACATCGATTGTTTTGTCTTGCAACAACGCTGTCAGTTCGTCAGTATGATTTCTAACACCATTCGCATTCCAAAGGAGAATGGATAAGGAGTTAGGTGAATTCATTTAAGGATTTTTCAAGGCAGGGATTAAATTTGATACTAGATTTGTAAGGAGTGATATAAGCGGCATAACAAGAGATTTCATTTCGGAGATGAACGATGTCATTAGACTGGTAAGATCTGTGACGTTTGATGGTGAAGGGATATGAGGAATTTGATGTTGAGGAGTTTTTTGAAGATTAGGTAAACTTTGAGAAGTAGATTGTTGTACAATAGATTGAGATTGTTGAGGAAAACGTTGTTCCGGCAGTGCCTCGACTTCATGATTCTGGTTTCCACCTCCAAGCAAGTGGGCAAATGACACGTTAGAATTTACAAGTTTAGATGGTTCTCTTCTGCTTCTGGTTGGTGCAGCTGTTTCATTCGTATCCTGAGGTTTTTGGTATCTGGTTCGGAGTTTCTTGTAGATTTCACATCCCTTGTAGTTAGCCGGGTGGTCCTTGAGGCACAGAGCACATACAGCGGGTGTAGATCTTGATCTTGTACATTCTTCTGTTTTATGCTGTTCACCGCATTTCACACAGCGTGGTATGTGATGGCAATAACTTCTGGTATGATCATATGCCTGACAGTTATGGCACTGAACAATGTCTTTCTTTGTGTAAGGTTTTTCAACCTTTACACGGGTATAGTAGAGTCTACTGAGGTCATAGATATTTTCGACTCCTGCTGATGGTTCCAAGTCCACGAAGAATAGAGGCAGTGGACTTTTATCTTTTAGAACGTTGGTGACTTGCCTCACTTGGAATCCTAGTTCTGTCAGTTCTTCTTTGATAGCTTCAACGGGTGTTGAGGAATGTAGGTTTCTGATTACGACCCTTAATGCTCTCTCCTGGCGCAGCTGATAAGTATGAAAGTCAGCTTTGGTCTCAGTCAGATATTTCACAATCTTTCTGTAGGTTTCAGCAGTAGTCGGAGATATTTTAGTATCATTGGTTCTACTTATACAATAATAACTATTAGGATCAGTTACTTTGTTTAAATGCGCACACATAAGTTTAAAATTTTTAATATTCTTAACAAATATTGGTGGAGGTAGTGGTTCCCTGGGTATAGGAGAAGATTCCATGGTTTCTTTTTCATTTTGGAGGATTTGAAATGGATTCGGTGTAAAAAACGGGGATTCATCAGTTATTCCTTGTGATGATGTGCTGGGCTGTGGTTCAGATCCTAATGAGGTAGCTGACGTGGTCGCTGGTGGAATCATTTTTTTATTTTGTTCACGGCGGGGTCTCTGTTTTGTGGGAGACGAGTTTGAACCTGCAGATCTAGATCTTTTACTTGCAGACTTTGAGGACATGACGAAATTTCTCTAATATTCACTGCCGTAGTATTCCTGAGGTCTAGTGATGTTCTCCAGACCGAATTATAGCGAATTCCTACTGAAAAAAGCAAAAATCTGAGAGACGATGTAACGTATGACTGTTATCATCGAGCGCATCAGCTGATCTTTTCGAAGACATTTTTTTGGATTATAACAGTTCATGTGTTGATTTTGTCTATTTATTATTTATTTTATAAGAGGAAAATCAGATTTTTAATTTCTTATATTTACGTTCCAGTGATCAAATATCAGAAATATTTTTATTTTCCAAGTTCATTCTCAAATTTTTATGGAGTAATCAAGCGCTGTTATCTATCCAAGGGATGTGAATCGTTTTCTCGTTGGCTATATCGCAGAAGCTGGAGTTTTGCTATTTTTGAAAATTTATATAAAAAGAACTATATTCTCAGGATCATACAGAAGGTAGGATAGACCTTATATAAAGTTTTAACTCACTAAACATTTTTTTTTTCAAAAACATTTTGAACCACTTTCTTCACTACTTAGTTAATTTACTGCGTGGACAAAACTGTACATCACATCTTTTACATATTTTTAGCAATCGTTTCGATTTGATATCTGAAAGATACCAGAGTTAAAGAAATTGTCTCTTGTTTTTAGACGCGAAATTAAAAATACTGCAACATTAGAATAATTAGCCATAAAAATGTTTAATCACTAGTTTTAAATTCAGAAAAGTATAAAGAATACCTGGTAATAAAACAAACATAAAAATTAAAGTAATGAACGAAGAAATAAATAAAAATTTGACGATTTCGAATAGATTGACCCACATGTAACCTGGGATACTCTGAAAACATTTTTTTGGATTATAACAGTTCATGTTGTGTTGATTTTTTCTATTTATTATTTATTTCATAAGAGGAAAATCAGATTTTTAATTTCTAATATTTACGTTCCAGTGATAAAATATCAGAAATATTTTTATTTTCGAAGTTCGTTCTCAAATTTTCATGGAGTAATCAAGTCACGTTATTTATTCAAGGGATGTAAATCGCTTTGTCGTTAGCTAGGTATACACTTGGTTCCAATCGCCCGCCTGACATTTCATAGTTGTTCTCATGAATATGTAATTAGAGCAATATTGAATTATCTGTGACTGTCTTCCATTCCAAGGAAGAACAGTGAATAACTATCGAGTAATTTGAAATAGCTCCTTTAAACTTTTTTGTTTATATAACTGATGCTTGATTTACTCATAAAATTTATTTATATAATTTCTCTCAAATTATGTATAAAAAACAATCTATGGCGGTTAGTAATAATTTTTAATTTTACATTACGCCTCTATTCATAGACCACAGATGGATTTAAACAACGTTGTTTGGCACACCCGTCACGTAAATAGACATCTTGCATTGTTAATTCTTTCACTCTTCATTCCTTCTCAAAATAGATACTTTTGGCTTTATTCAAATCCATAAAAATATATTTTCATTCTTTTAAATGAGTAGCGCTACAAAAATTATAGTCTTCGGTGAAAATAACACGACTTTCTATAAATTCTAGAATATATTTTTCGCGTAAATAGAATAGAATAAAAATTGATTTTACTAATGGAACTGATTCTCTGAAGAATAACATATATGTACAACTAAAATATACAAAGTATCTGGCTAAAAAACCTAAGAAACATAAATAATTCTTATTTACAATGGTGAGAAGAGAAAGAAAAATAAAGGTAACCTGCAAAATTAAAAAAAAAAAAAAGAACATCAGTTAGATAAATGTTTTAGACACACTAAAAAAAAAATAATAATAATCGGTCAACTACCTTAAATCTGAGCAATCAATAATTATCGTCACTAAAAGTCTGATATTTGATTTAAAATGTCAGAATTGTTAGGCGTCTGTATGGGAAGACGAATGGTATTGGAACAGCTGGCACTTGAATGATGATATGAAGGAAGCATGGCGAATATGAGTAGGTAGGGAATTCCTGGGGGTTGCAGAGCGGACCAGAAAGGAATGTTCAAAAGTTCTATGAATAGGAATGTAAAGGTCAGAATTTCAACTTGTTTCAAGGGAGTGGATTGAAGATTTAAATTGCAGGAGACTGTGGATGTAGGGAGGGTGCTGAGGGTTAATGGTTTCGTAACGAAATGATCCTAGGAATAATGTCTGAGTACGGGGAGAGGGAGCAACTTGAACTAACTGTATAAGTGGGTCACATGAGACCTCTTTGCGTTTGGTTGAAACGAGGACTTATGTTTGGTTGGCCGGTGGTAATACCAAGGTTTTTGACTGAAAAACTGAAGATATCTAAAGAGGGAATTGGAACCAACGATGGCTGTAAGATATATGTTTGGTCGTTTCCAAAAAAAGTTGATTTATTTAATTTTCGTATTTTACAACGTTTCGCTCTCTAGGGCCATTTTAAAGTATTTGTAAAATAATTATATATATATATATATATATATATATATATATATATATATATATATATTAACATTTTAATTAATTATTTTGTCAATCGTGTCTTTTTATAAGAATTTCTTACCCATCATGCATAATTATAATTATATATTCTTACACCGCTTCATCAGCAGTGTCATCCAATTCAGGTTACTGTGTAAAAAAATTACAATTTTAAAAACGCATGTTTTAAAAGATTCATATTTTATTATATCCATTATAAAAAAAAAAATCTATTTATTGTATTGGGTTGTGTCACATGAAATGTCCGTTTTTGGTAAAGATTTTTATTAAAAATACGATATGAAAACAAGATAATTTTATTCAAAGTATTTACCATCTTTTTCTACACATTTTTCCCAACGTGACACCAACTTTTCTATCACCAAACTGAAAAAGTCTGAGCTTTGAAGGGAAACAAAATCTGAAAACGCACTTTTCACGTGATCATCATTTTCAAAAAGGTTTCCCTTGACGAAGTTGTCTAAATTCCTGAACAGGTGGTAATCTGTTGGAGACAAGTCGGGAGAATATGGTGGGTGCGGAAGAACTTCGTAGCCCAGTTCTTTCAATTTTTGCACGGTATGTTTTAAAACATGGGGTCTTGCCGCCGCTCAGTGAGATCATGAGGTACCCATGTATCGAGCTTATTTTCCTTTCCCAATCCACTTCAAGTGTCTGGAAACGGTAGATGCATTTGCATTTAGTTGTGCTGAGAGTACTTTAACTGTTTGGTAGGGGTTTCCTTCTACTGTATGTTTGAGGACATCGTTGTCTATTACGGACGGAGGTCTTCCTAGGCGCAAGTTTTTTAAGTCGGTATCCCCAGCTGAAAACTTAGCAAAGCAATGGCGAATGGTCCGTTCATTAACACTCCCTTCCCCAAACGCCTTGCAAATATCTCTAGCGGCCTCAGCTGCTGAATGCCCGAGTTTAAACCCGTACAAAAATAGTACTCGAAAATCGTGTGTTTCCATATTCATATTTGGAGGTATACTAAAAAGTGGGTAATTGATTGGGAAGCTAATGTTTATAATACAAAGGTAGAGGGTTAGTAACTGTTTACTTTAAATATGTAAACATTCGGAAGAAAACAACAGAGACCTGTAAAATCCTTTAAGTATTTCAGAAACTATAAAAACGGACATGTGAAACAACCCAATATAATTATATTCACTCACTCAACATCTCACCGGCCGCTCTGTAGGTCTTCTATAATGATGGCTTGTGTAACCAAATTTAATTCAATAAATAATGAACAGAAGAATATTTCTTTTAATGTTATAAGCTGTAAAAAGAAAATAACTATGTTTTAGCTCTGTGAAAAAATAATAGCAAAGTATAAAAATCTCGTTTGTGTGGATATCGTTTAACTTCCGCTTGTTATTTTTTTTTACTTCTGTAATTTTAATTCCCAGGAACTCAGTTAAGCTGAAATAGTGATAAACTATTTCAAGATTCGTTTTTGGGTTTCTTAAAGACTCTCATTAATGTCTTCACACGAAATCGCTTACAATTTCTATTACAGGCAATGATTCCTCAACCATTATCTTTTATAATAGTGTTATTCCTGCTTAACCACTAGATTCCAATCCCATTGATTTGTAATATCTCTTCCAGTAGAATTGTAGGGTATTGACTACCATTTGTTATCACTAAAATAACATTCTAGCCCGTATTTTTCTAAATCCTTGGATTAAATCCGCTCGTTTTCTTTAAATCGATTTAGACAATATCAAGCCATTTGACACTTTTTTGTCGAAGATAACAAATTCTGTTATTGTTCATTCTCATACATCATACTTAGATAATTTCGGGGAAAAAAAAATAATACAATTCAACCAGTCATAGGGACTGCCGATAGAAGTGAAATTTTTTTTTTTAATTCTTGATTTCTGCTGAAATTCGTTGGAAAGAAGGGTACGCTCATTACAGTACATTATGTAGAGAACGCATATTTTTTTAATTATTGTTTCGTTTAATTGTAAAATATCACATTATATCGGTAAGTATTAGACCTACGGATTTCTATTACTACTCAAATCAAAGCTTATGTCTCGTAAACAATTATCCTCATATGATGAGCCTTTTTCATGATAGTAGCCATAATAATGTAAGAGAAGAGTGATATCTCGTTTTCCGCAATTTTTTTTTTTTTTTTTTTTTTTTTTGTAATAATTCTATATTGTTAAATATTGAACATGCAAATGTCTTTTACCACTCAAATGAAAGCTTATGAAATACTTGCTGATTTACTTTATAACAATTATTCTCATGAATGAACCGTTCCCATGATAGTTACTATAACTATGTTCCTGGAAACCCCATATTGCCCAAATCTCCCGAAGAACAATAAGTACCCTCAACTTTTTCCATCGCTCCCGCCATCTTCTTCCACTGTCTACCCTTAAGCTCCTTGCATCCTCATTTATTTCCCCCCCACTTTGACTATTGCTGTATGGTATATGGTGGACTCTCGGCTGTACTCGAGGACAGGCTAAAGTGAATTAAGAACATATCGTTAAGGTTTGCCCTTGGTACACCGTAGAGGTCTCATGTGACCCATTTATACAATCTTTACCAAACAATCAACTCCCAGCTACTATATCCACTATATCCACAGACTTCTGCAATTGAAATCGTCAGTCCACTCCCTCCAAAAAAGATCGCGCCATTTCGACCTTTATATTCCTACCCATAGAACAACAACTTTTGATCATTCCTTTATTGTCCGCTCCACTACTATCTGGAATTCCTTACCTACTCATATCCGCCATGATTCTTCCCTACCATCATTCAAGTCCCAGCTATTCCAGTACCTACTGTCATCTCAAACAGACGCTCAATAAGATATTTCAAATCAAATATCAATTTAAAAAGAAAATTTATTATTTATTGTTCATATTTTTATATGGATCAATTATTATGAATCAGTTCCAATGTTTAGTTTTGTGTAACACATCAGAAGTTATTATTTATTTATTTTACTCTTTTGTTTTATTGTATCCTTTCTTTTTATTTTATATCATTGTGAATAAGAATTAATTATAATCCTTTGGTCTTGTAGCCAGGCACATTATATATATCTTAATTGTACATATCAATTGTTCTTAAGGGACCTTGTCCCAGAATAAAAATCTGTTGCCAGACGTGTATTTTTTTTTTTCACGGTCTAAGAGCATTCAGAACATCGGGCTCACCACTAAGTTCCATCAATCGGCCTTTTCTTTTTATTCTCTACCCTCGAGTGTTCTCATATGGCTCTAATTATGTTCCTTGGGGCTCATATTTTCAATATTATGCCTAATGTAGATAAATGATTTTCTTTTTAAATAAATAAAAAAAATATTTATTTATTCGGATATATTACAATCAGTCACAATGGACAATAATAATATTGCTATAATATTACATTTTGAATAAATTAAAGTAAAATTCGCATGTGATAATTGCTCCTCGAGAGATTCCATAACACTCCACACGTTTTTTTTCACAACTAAGTAACCCAAAGGACTGATGACGTCAGACCTATTTTAAGTCATATACGTCTTATGTATCAGTGGTAGAAAGGTGATCCTCAGTACCTGACCCTTCCTTTACTTTGGGTGTGTTGGTTTGGATGGTCCTAATCTTCGTAGTCCTATTCCTCAAAGCATGAGGAGCTTTGCCAGACTATTTTAACAAGCTCCTCCTTTAATCCTCTCTCTCTCTCTCTCTCTCTCTCTCTCTCTCTCTCTATATATATAATATATATATATATATATATATATATAATATATAATATATAATACGTTCATGCCAGATGTATGGAGGACTTACCGATGAACTGGCAAAAAAATTGAAATGTCTAATCAATTGTTTTATAAGATTTATTTTTGGAGCCCATAGATGTGACCATATTTATGGGTATTATACTGAGTTTAAGTGGGTTAATCCTCATGTTCGACAGCAATATTTCCATGGTTACTTACCTATTACAAACCTTAAAAAATAGAAAACCTTCCTATAGAACTGAGCTCCTCACCCTCCGCTCTGACATCCATTCGTTAAACACTAAAACCCAATCAATTAATATATATAGCCCATAACATAGAACTGCGTAATTTCTCGTTCGCTCCTCATTATTTTGGAAATCCTTTCCTATCTATATCCTTAAAACCGTCTCTCTCTCTTCTACTACTTACTCTATCTTCCGTTCTATTGTAAATATAGGTATCTATAGTATAAATATGTGTATATATAAGTGCCTGCTCCAAGTGTATATAAGTATGCAAAGATATGTAGATGTATTAAATTTGTTGTTGTTTTTTATTTGAAAGTAACTGGACTAAAGGCAATTTATTGTTTTAGTTCTAAGGAGACTTGGTCCCAGAATAATGATTTTTTTTTTTCATTTTATATTATATATATTTATTTGTTGGTTTATAGACAAAATTATATTCTTATATTGTTTTAAACTTTTATTAAAACATTGAAACTATTTGGTTACGCATGAGCTATTTTCAGATTTCATATTATTAACACCTGCTTGGTTATTTATACTTTTTAATGAATATAAATATGATGGGATAAAAGTGGTCTTCTTCAATTATTAATTTAAGCTTAAACATTGAATTTAAATTTAATTTTTATTTCCTGAACCATGTACTAAACTAATAAAGTTTTAAATATTATAGATGTATATGTATAGATATAGGATCTGAAGTCCGCACATATTCCGCTGCTTATTCTGTGATTTACTTTAATGCTTAACATGTAAAGTGTGTAATTTAATTATAAGTCGACTCTTGATTTGATGATGAGAAAAAATGATCAGAATTCAGTATAAGACTTTTTTTCCCATGGTTTCGGCCCAATGATGATATAGCGATCAAAGCTTAAAAAAAAAAAAAAAAAAAAAAAAACTGTACCACTTCAACCCATAAAGGAAGAGTCTTAGGCTCAGTAGATATAGAGATTCGAAGTTTTTCTAGGCCAACTGCCGTGCAATGAGGTGACAAGATCGCGCTCCGCCACCAAGATTATTCCCCAATTTGGATCTCCGTGCCCTAGGGTCGCTCCCCGACTGAAAAAAAAAAAACAGAATAAATAATATTCTGCCACAGCCGGGTTCAAACACAGTGGCTAGCGATCTATCCGCTATACCACGCCGCTCCTGATCAAAGCTAAAAATGGTTTAAATTAAAAATTATTTAATTGATTTTTGTCTATATAATTGTTTTTAGGCGACTAAGAGAACAAGGCTCCACTATTTTCTAGTGTTTAGAATCCATCTGTGGCTAGCAATTATTTATTCTGCAACATCAGCCAGTGTATGGATACCCTTTTGAAACTCACCGAGACTCTGGAAATGTTTACTTAAAAGGCAAAAGTTATCGTCCCATAATGATTAGTTTAGGTTTTCAATTTTTTTTAAAATTTAGTTACTGGGTTTTTATCAATGATTTGGTTATTGATTTTTTTATTCGTAATAATTATTTTGAGAAATAATGTAAATAATAAGTGAACTTCAAAAAGGCAGACTTGTAGAATAAACAAAAATGGGTCTTTCCCTGGAGGATTGTTTAAATACAATATAATCTATAACAAAAACTGAAGAAGCTCAGAAATATTTAAAAAGAAACAGTCAGAAATAGCTCAAAAACAGTCAAGGTTGGCAAAAACTGCATAAAATGAACCAATTTATAAATATCTTTAATATCTGTTATTATATTATTTAATCTGAAATAAATGTTTCCTAAGAACCTAAATGGATTATAATTTTCGCTTACTTATATATGAAATATATAGTAAGGAAAAGTATAGCGATTGTGAAAATTTCCGAATTCCAGTTTTCAACGGAAATACACGTTTTAGGGTCCCCTGAGTCTAAATAACCAAGTCCCGCAAAAAGGTCCGTGTGCCTGTGTGTGGTAATTCCCTATATCGATGTAAAATTTAATGACCTTTAATATGATGTAGGTTTCATTCTGATTGAAATAGTATGACAGGGCTTAAATGCCGATATTTTAAATTTTCTTCATCGAAAATACATTTAATTCTATAGATTCTATAGAAATAACTATATTATCTTGTTACCATTTTTTTATTTTAGCTTCTGAGACACACAAGTTGCGCGAAAAGGTCTATGTGTGGTAATCCTAGCACAAAACGAACAGTCTTACAAAACTGAAATTTCATATTTAATACAACATTAAGCCTGAGATGTTACAGCGATTAAAGCTAAAAATGGATTAAATTAAAAGTTAGTTATTTGATTTTTAGTCTATACAATCTGTTTTTAGGCGACAAAGAGAACAAGGCTCCGCTATTTTCTAGTGTTTTGAATCCATCTGTGGCTAGCAATTATTTATTCTGCAACTCAGCCAGTGTATGGAGATCCTTTTGAAACTCACCAAACTCTGGAAATGTTTACATAAAAGGCAAAAGTTGTCGTTCCATAATGAATAGTTCAGGTTTTCAATCTTTTTAAATTATTTATTTACTTGGTTTTTATCAACGATTCGTTTTTTATTTTTTATTTGTAATAATTACCAGACGAAGGAGAAAATGATTCATTATTGCCTCGTAGGCAATGCTGTCTTTCTGTGTAGAAATAATGTAAATAATAAGTGAACTTAAAGGGACAAAAAGGGATCTTTCCCAGGAGAACTGTTTGTTTCAAGCTATGTTTAGGTTTATTCATTGTCCGATGTGCGTTTCTACTTTTGATAAATACAAAGTATATGTAAAATAAGATCACCCGTCTTTCCCACGGTAAAGAACATAGCATCAACAACGAAACAAAAAAGTTGAAAAATAGTAAAGATGGTTTTATTTCCTGAGAAAGTGATATCTCGAAATATTTCTTTAATATACTCGGTTCTATTTTGGAGATGATAATAGGATTTATATTTTAGTACGCGAGAGTAAAAACAAAAAAAAATTATTTAATATCTTTTCTTTTTTAATTTTTTTTGAAGTTTTCTTAATTGGAACTTTTAAAAAAGCACATAATACCTTCCTAAATTGACAGAATCCATAAAAAGTATTTTTAAAAAATATGATCACCCAAACATATCATTTGGTCTATATAATAATAACAAATTAGAAAAATATTTAAGTAAAATGAAAGACATAATAGAAAAAATGGATAAGCAAAATGTAAAATACAAAATAGACTGCAAAGATTGTGAGAGCATATATATAGGAGAAACATCTAAAAAATTAAAAACAAAAATAAACCAACATATATCCAATTGTAAAAATATAAAAAACACAAACGTAACAGCATTATCATCTCATAGTATAATAAAACAACACAAATTTAACTTTGAAAACGCAGTATTTTTAGACACATCTCAAAATAATAGAAATAGAAAACTACTAGAAGCAATCCACATAACCAAAAATAATAGCAGGACAATAAATTATAAAACAGATACAAAAAACTTAGGAACACATTACACAGACATCATAAATAAGATAAAATTTTAAAAAATAAATAAAACAATAGCCCAATAACCATAATTAGGACAAATAATTAATAGAGGTAAAAATAAAAATAAATAAATAAGCACAAGGATTACACCGGAATACTGGAAAGGTACAAAGGTTTAAAATAGAAATATAATGGAAACAGGGAGCCAATATAGGACAAGTAGCAGTGGCTATGAGATGTGAAAAATGTTGTAGCAAGGAATAAGGTAATTAAAGTATAGTTAGTTTAAAATAATTATGACAAATTGCTGAGCTTCATTTTTCAAGGAAAAATATTTAAATAATGTGATTTTATTCAATAGTGAAAGTATAAATTGTTTTCAGTCTTGAAAATGGGGAAACAACCCCGAAACGTCGACTTGGATAAAAAAATGTTAAAGGACTAATGAAATAAAAGGATTAGATGATGAATGGAAGGTATTATGTGCTTTTTTAAAAGTTCCAATTATTTAATATGTTTTTTTAAATGTTCTTAAACTTATTGAATATTGATTAGGATGTGCCAAAGTTTTCATGCTGTTACAACTGCACACCTCCTTAGTACACTCACAAATGTTACATTTTTACATAATTTTATTAATACAGTAACCTATAAATTAAAAAAAGTAAGCTAAAGCTTATTATAAATTGTAACCTATACTTTCCGTAATAACTAGTAGAAATCTTCATAATTTTGCACATCTCGTTTTGTAGAACTGGATTTTTAAAGGTTTTACGTGAATATGTCCAAAATCATTGCGTTTATCGACCACATGATAATGAACAATTTTCAAGTGCTTCACGTATTAACGAAATAATGACTTCGTAAATTTTTTCGTTGAGACTAATGATTACAGAGATATTTCAGCGATAAAATATAAGGTTTCCAATTCAAGAGGATTTGACAATTTACGGTTTTCCTCATTACAGTAACCCTGCGATGGGTGCATTTATTTATACGCGTACCATCTTGCGATACAACGCGTATTTTTATTACATAATATAAATTAAGTTACAGAACATATTTTATAAAAAACTGTATAATAATAACTGGTAAATAAAACTAATAAATATAAACTGATAAATAAATCATTTGTTATAACTAATTAACAAAACAATACTAACTAATTAACTAAACAAAGAAACCAGCAACAAATAATAAATAATTCATTTGTTATAACTAATTAACGAAATAATACAAACTAACTAACTAATTGACTAAACTAAGAAACCAGCTACTAACTAATTAATTACTGTATTATAAGTTTTAGAAACAGTGAAAGTAAATAAAATAGAAATTAATAATGAGTTATTGCCTGTTGCTATTTCTCTAATTCATAGTCCACCTGGTCCACAAATTCATCAAATTTTGAAAAATATTTTGTAAGGTCACACTTCGAAGGCGGCCATTGGTTTCCGTTAAGTAGGACTCTTGAGATCAGTTAGTGTCTACCTCAAATTGACAATTTATTTTATTCACTTTTAATTTATTGTTTTCACTTTTTTATTTTATTACTATTAATTTATTTATTACTTCTTTATTTATTTTTTAAAATCTTTTTATTTTAATTTAATTTTTTTTCCCTTCAATATTGTCTACTGATCATTTATTTCAAATTAACTAGATATATATATTTTTTTTTACTATTGCTGCATATTTATTTCTATTATTTATTATTCATATTCTTGTTATTTGTTTTAACTAATATTGTTATTTAATATTTTAACTAAAACCATGATTGATTGTTTCATAAAATTATTATTATTTAAATAGCTGTTTAATTATTATTATTTAAATTATTCTTATTATTTTTTTAGTTAATATTTTCACTAAAACCGTGATTTAATTGTTTCATAATTTTAATATTTAGTTATTATAATTTAAATTATTCTTATTATTTGTTTTCGTTAATATTGTTATTTAATATTTTAACTAAAACCATGATTAATTGTTTTATAATTTTAATATATAATTATTATTATTATTATTATATGTTTTCGTTAATATTTTAACAAAACCATGATTGATTATTTCAAAAAATATTATTATTTAAATTATGTTTTCATTATTATTATTTAAATTATTTGTTTTTATTAATATTGTCATTTATTATTTTAACTAAAACCATGATTGGTTGTTTCAATAAAATATTTTTTGTTTTAAATCGTATATGAGTGTACTGGCACTGATGAATTCGATGTTTTGTGCTAATAAAAGATTAAAAAACCAAACCAATCTAAGGTTTCCCATGGTCTGTGGAAGCACACAACTTAAAATTAGGTAGTAAAGATCAACATTAAGTTTGAAATTGATTGCTTTATATTTTATTAATAACAAAAACCAAACTCAATGTTGGCATTTTTACTTATGACACGAGGGTGGAAAATCCATCAATTTTATCTCTCAAATATATCTGTAGCCATTTTTCTCAGTGAAAAAATGTAGTGTTATAGTTATAGAATTTTAATAGGTCACTTAATATTATATAAGTTTGCTTATTGTATATTATAAAACTTTGTGATTAACATAATATTTTTTGAGATATTCACAAAAAACCTCCCATTTTTTTCCACTTCTCCCTCTCCTCCTTACAAAACCCGACAATGTAAATCACTGACATTTTTAATATTTTGCTGTAAAATAAGTTTCTAGCGTTTTTCAATATTTCAATTTAATCCTCTCTGTGTTTTTAAAATCATGTTTAATTTGTCAATAATTAAAGAAGGATTAGTTAAGGTAAATTTATGCACCGGTTTAACCTGAGATCCCTTATCTTTAAGTGGTATTTTGCTTGCTCAGAATGGAAGGGAAAAAAATTCATTTTCGTCATTTAATGATCTTTTATTTCCGAAATGAAAAATTCGCTGCAAAGACATGTAAAAAAAACAAAAAAACTTTGCAGTATGTACGGCGCTGATGAGAGAACACCGTCCGTAACTGTTTTGTTCGTTTAAGAACCGGAAATTTGGACTCTGGAGACGGAAACAGTTCTTTAACTGTTAATTATGACCGAATTAAAAAAATACTTGATTGGTGGCAACATTTAATAGATCTTAATGGGTCATATATAATTGATTAAAAATATTTACATGAAACTGATCTTTTTATCGAAATCACCAGTAAAAAACGCTTCGAAGTTATTTCACAACCCAACAACAATCGCGGTGAGGATAATAAACAATTTATATCAAGTTTCTGCTTTATTTTTTAAACATATAATTACTGTTTATAAATGCCTCACGTAAGGTATCGTTGCAAACTATCAAAACGTAATTAAACAAATAAAAAAATAAAAAAGAAAAAAGCTTTTTTAAAATTCAAATTCGAAACGAGCTCTGGTACTCGAACTTGATAATCATGCTCATAATCAATTAGAAAATCACATCCATTTGATCCAAAAGACTGCAAAAGTGAAAATATCAGAATAAGTTTACAGTTTTTTGTATTCGATTCGGAAATGAAAGCGCGCATTCTGATAGATGGGTTTTTAAAGATATGTTATCGGCAGTATAAGTTTAGTCTAAACAAACACCTTTAGACAAAATTTACGGAGTCAGTCTATAGAAAATCATTTGGTAACTGTTGAATAATGAAGTGTTAATCTTAAAGCAAAAATGTTTCCATCCTTAGTCATAGGGAACTGATAGCATTCATGGCCTGTTTTTCACTCCTTGTTATATTGTCCGATTTATTCTTCTGTTTTTTTCCCCTTCTGTATTTAACTCTAATAATTATCGTTAATGTAAAAAAGTTCTTATAGTGGTTAGTTATTTAGGCCTATATTATCACTTTTTGGAATTTAAATCCTATATATTTTTTTTTCTTTCAGTTACCAATCAATCAAAACGGAAAGCATTGCTATCATGAATTTGTTTAAATCCCAGTTTTCAACAGAAACGCACTTTTTAAGGGTTTCCGAGTCCAAATTACCGAATCTTTCAAAAAAGGTTTGTGAATGTGGTTCACGCTAGGGGAGGGCATAATCGAATGATCGTTATAATCGAATGATCGGACTTCGATGATTTCATCGAATAATCGAATGCTCGAATGATTCATGTATTCCAAAATACAATATGGTACAATTCCTCCCTCTATGGTTACAGACCTTAGGTGCAAATATGCATATAAGTTATATGATGCGCAAAAAAACCAAAAAAAAAAAAAAACCTTTCCTTTTAATTGTCTTTACAAAATTTAAGCAAAATAATAAAATATACGATCATTCGATCATGCCCACCCCTAGTTCACACAGTCTAGCTCAAAAGAATTAAAATAGTAATGGGCTTTAATTTTTTATAGGTTTCATGCTAATTGAAACCTGACAGGGCTTAAATGCTGATATTTTCAATTTTATTCCCTTAAAGTGCCATCAATTTCATATATTCGAAAAAAATAACTATATATAGTTGTTAGCATTGATAAAAAAACAGACAAATATATCAGCTGAGCAAATTCGGTATTGAACTAGAGTAGAAAAAAACAGGAATATTTTTTTGGTTGAATATCTTGTGTGATGATCCTTTGAATTCGACAAAAAAAAAAAACACACAAAAAAAAAACCCTTTCTCGAAATTTGAGGAGTAACGTTTCAAGATAAGTGGAACCCGAAAAATGAATTACAAAAATCCGTTTGTCCGACGTTCCCCGTTCGCGGTTTTTTTTCAAAACCACTCTACCATTTTTTTTTTTTTAATTAGGAACAAAAATACCAGGGCATCCAACACTTAGACAATGCGATTAGTTTTAAAATGGCGGCGATTAGTTTTAAAAAGTGATTTAATTCAATAACTCAGTTATTTTTGAAGGTAGAGAAAAAATTCATTAGAGTTTTTTAATAAAAAAAAAATGAACTTGAAAACGCAAAACTTATTCGTTGATATCTCATTTATTACTGATAGTAAAGAAACAATGTGACAATCTTCTATATCAGGAAATTTTATTTAAATGAAAATCAAAAGTAAAGAAAAATTAATAATAAAGAAGTCTACCATAGTATAAATGATTTTGGTTTATTATTTTCAATATTCAACCTTTGTAATAAAATATATAAAAAATTACTCTCTCTCATGATTTGAAGACTTACGTTTTTAGATATCTAGAACACGAATAAAGAATAATAAAAATATTCGTTCGGTCAAACTAATGATTAAATACCAAAATTTCGAAAAGACAAGAACAAAACGAAAAAGGAATCATTCGGCTCAGAAATAGTTAAGATGTAGTTTAACGTTTTGACGTTAGCATTTATGATAGACCATTTTAGGCCGTTTTCATTTGAATTATTTATTGCTTTTCATATTGCTTAACTGTCTATAAATAGCTTTATAAACAGTTATTCCCTAATATAGTTATTTGGAAATAGTAAACCATTGTGTAATCATTTACAGCGTTGTTGTTTTTTTTTTTTTTATATATGCCTGTTACAACTTTTTTACCAAAATGGACTAACCGGAAGTGCTACTTTGAACCGAGCATTTCATACATTGTCTTAAAAACGGCTCAAACACCTTTAGCTTGTTACATGGGATAGTAAATATCTTCTAAATTGTGAATTTTATTAAATTCAATATAATTAACAAATTGTCATTGTTATCGTGAATAAAAAAATAGGTAAATACGAAATACAATATGATTTATAACAAAAACTGAAGAAGCTCAGAAATATTTAAAAAGAAACAGTCAGAAATAGCTCAAAAACAGTCAAGGGTGGCAAAAACTGCATAAAATGAAGCAATTTATAAATATCTTTAATTTTTGTTATTATATTATTTAATCTGAAATAAATGTTTCCTAAGAACTTTAATGGATTATTATTTTCGCTTACTAGGGAAAGTATAGCGATCGTGAAAATTTCCGAATTCCAGTTTTCAACGGAAATACACGTTTTAGGGTCTTTTGAGACTAATTAACCAAGTTGCGCGAAAAGGTCTGTGTGTGATAATCCTAGCATGTAAACGAAAGGTCTTACAAAACTAAAATTTCATATTTAATGCAACTTTAAGCCCGAGATGTTACAGCCATAAAAGGTAAAAATGGTTTAAATTAAAAATTATTTAATTGATTTTTAGTCTATACAATCTGTTTTTAGGCGACAAAGAGAACAAGGCTCCGCTATTTTATAGTGTTTAGAATCCATCTGTGGCTTGCAATTATTTATTCTGCAACATCAGCCAGTGTATGGATATCCTTTTGAAACTCACCAAGACTCTGGAAATGTTTACTTAAAAGGCAAAAGTTGTCGTCCCATAATGAATAGTTCAGGTTTTCAATCTTTTTAAATTATTTATTTACTTGTTTTTTATCAACGATTCAGTTTTTTATTTTTTATTTGTAATAATTACCAGACGAAGGAGAAAATGATTCATTATTGCCTCGTAGGCAATGCTGTCTTCCTGTGTAAAAATAATGTAAATAATAAGTGAGCTTCAAAAAGGCAGACTAGTATAATAAACAAAAAGGGATCTTTCCCAGGAAAATTGTTTGTTTCAAGCTATGTTTGGGTTTATTCATTGCCCGATGTGCGTTTCTACTGTTTATAAATTCAAAGTCTATGTACAATTAGATCACCCGTCTTTCCCATGGTAAAGAACATAGCATTAAAAAAAAAAAAAAAAATGAAATATGGTAAATATGGTTTTACTTCCTGAGAAAGTGATAAACCGAAAATTCTCTAAGTTACAAAGTTGCACTTCCGGTCAATTGATTTTAGAAAACAAATTGTAACATCCTAGGCACATACCTATAACTAAAAAAAAAAGCTGCAAATGATTACGCTATGGATTATTAATTCAAAACAACTTTATCAGGGCGTAACTGTTTATAATAATATTTTTAGACAGTTAAGCGATATGAAAAGCAATAATTAAAGCAATGAATAATTCAAAGAAAAAAGGCCTAAAATGGTCCATTAGCAATAGTAATTTCAAAACGCTATATCTCTGCCTTTTCTGAACCGATTTCAATGAATCTTTTTTCGTTCTGTGGAAAATGTAATTCCAATTGTTTTATTTTGTTGTATTGTATACATTCGAACTTATTTATTAATTTTTTTTTATGCAATTGAGAGCATTAATGTAGATGCATAATACAGATGTATATTGGCATACCGTCCTGTTAGCATTGCTAAAAAACGGTCGATTATATAAGTGAAGTGCATTTGAAACCCAAATAAAGGAGAAAACTGCAAAACAATATTTTTTATGCGATTGAGAGCATTAATATAGATGTATAATATACATTTGGAAAGCCAAAGATTTTATACAAGATATTATCCTATACACAAAATTGTTAAAGTTGAAGAAGAGGAATAAAAAACCAATAAAACTAACAGACAGCTGTTGATAATAATATAATAAATTATTTTTAAAAAATCGCATGTTTCTATCGAAACACAATTTAATTAATTCTTTAACCTATTAATTTACCATCACCTATATGTTTCATCTCCGACTGAATTTAATGATCAGGTGTAGATTGTTTAAGGTGTAGGTCAAATTCTATGAGTAAAATTGGGATCTGATATTTAACTTCACCACTTTTTATTAAATATTTATGCACAACGTTTCGGCTAAAATGGCTTTAATGTAATGAATTGCAAAACTATTCATACACGATGCTTCTGTGTGTAAGCACCAATCCACATTAGATAAAATTGTTCTTTTGCACCTGCAGATATGGCATTTTAGCCGAAACATTTTGCATCATTATTTAATAAAAAGTCTGGTGCGGGCAACACACACGACTTTCACTTACCTCCATTTTTAAAATCAATGAAAGAATTTTCAGAAACAGTTAGAGATAAAAATAATTGAAACTATTAAGGAATTAATTAAATTGAATTAATATTGAATTGAAACATGTGTTTTATTAAAAAATCTATTATATTACTATCTAAAATAATCAGTTAGTTTTATGTCCATTTCATCACTCTCTATTAACTTTTAAAAGCTTGTGTATGAGATAATATTTTTTCTAAAATCTTTAGCTTTCCAACGGTATATCATACATGTATATTACTGCTCTTATGTTCAAAAACGAAAAATTGCATTAAAAAAATATTTTGTCTTTTTTCTCCTATAGTTGGGTATCGAATTTATTCAATTTATATATTCATCTGTTTTTCATCAGCGTTAACAAGATAATATAGTTATTTTTATTGAATCTACAAAATTTAAGGTACTTTAGGGGAAGAAAATTTAAAATATCGGCATTTAAGCCCTGTCAGACCATTTTAATCAGAATAAAACCTACATGATATTAAAGCTCATTAAATTTTACATCAATATAGCCAGTTTAATGAAAATCGTCGGAACCGCTTTCGAGAAAATAAAAAAAAGGTGCAAAATGCATGGTATAAAGTGCCTCTTCTGGTAAGCTCATTTTGATGAAAAAAGTTTTGTCACGTCTCGGGCGTATAGTTGTCTTTCATATAAAATTTCAGTTTCATAGGACTTACAGTTTCCGCCCGGGAGTTACCATACACACACACACACACACACACACAGACCTTTTTGATGGACTTGGTTATTCGGACACGAGGGACCCTAAAACGTGTATTAACTTTGAAAACTGGAATTCGAAAATTTTCACGATCGCAATACTTCCCCTTACTATATATAGTAAGTGAAAGTAAAAAAGTGGTGAAGGAATATATCATCCTCCAATTTAATTCACTTTAATAATCATTGAATTGATTTGAACAACGGAGGTAAGTAAAAGTCGTGTTTGCCGCATCAGGTTTTTTTTTTTTTTTTTGAGAATTTAATTGATTTGGAACTTTTAATTTAAAGGTGTAAATTGCGCATTACATACGTTTTTTTTTAATCACAGTAATGTAGCAATAGAGAAATAATCATAAAATAGGAAATAGTTTGATATATTTTTCTGTATATTTACACCTCGTCCTAAATTTATATACGTTTGTGCATTTCTGAAGAGGGGATTGATGAAGACGAATGTTTGATGTGAGGTATTCCCTATGTAAACCCTAACTGAACCTCAAACCTCGTGTGTTAGCTCGCTGGCTTTGCCTCTTCTCCTTTCAAGTGAACAGTTTATGCTGTTCCTTTCCTGTCATCCTTGGAATGTTGCCAAACCTTATCCATTACTCTCAATCTACAAAGGATGAATGGCTACATCTTCATTCCCAAAATATCTTCTTTTCAATCAGTCATATAAATCATAGCAGCTTATTGAAACGATTTTACAAAAATACCGATTTCTTTTAATTTTGTTACAACAGAATATATTTTTTTATTATTTATTTAAAGAAATTAACAATTGCATTGATGCAATACACCAAGTAAATAGCATTAATTTATGGTCAAAACACATAACAGTCCTGTGAAACTACCCATTAGGTAGCACTCCAACGTCCAATTTATGGTAAGAGGTCTCTTGGTTATTTTCTTTTAAGTCGCCTCGGAGGATTGTCAGGAATAGAGGTTGAGGAGTGCTAACGGATAAGCTGGTTTAAGTGCGCAGGAAGTTTAGAATGAAAATAAGTATATCTGTTATTATCTGAAGAAGAAATGAGGTCTTTATGGACGACTTTTTTTAGATAGAAATGTTTTATTTACATATTTACAATTTACAAGGATTTTCTAATTATATTCGTGATGATTTCAGTTTTCCTTTAATCGACAATTTTATTTTGGTCAGATACTTTTTGAACATGTAGTAGAAGGTAGTAAATAGTAGGAAAAATATACACTAAAAATATATGGGTTGGGATATCAGCTATATAGACTGTGTAAAGAATGGGTCCTAGGATACTGCCGTGAGGAACACCAGCAGACGGAGTAAATAAGAACTATTGTGGTTTATTTTGAACGATATTTCAGAAAGTTAGGGCTGGATAATAAGGTATTATGTAGGAGGGAGGAATTTAGGGAGCTTGTAAAGCAGTCCTGGGTGCCAAACTCGGTCAAAGGCCTGTTCTACGTCGAGAAAGGCTCCCATGCAGTACAATCCGCGCTCCAATGCTGATGAGACAACAACCACCACTCGACGACATTATTGGATGGTGGAGTGGGATGAGCGAAATCCAAACTGGTGGTCTGAGATTATGTGAAAAGTCTCTAGGATAAGATAAAGTCGTTTAAGGATTAAAAAAAAATTCTTCTCTTCTTTATTTGGTAATAAATTTCGGTCATCTTGAATATTTAGCTGTTCTTTATCAATGCTAATTAGTTGATATGATCGATTTTTAGGATCTACAAAAAATGAACCAAAATTAAACCTACATCTTATTAAATTCCATCGAGTTTTATATAAATATAACGTTGAATCAAGATTGTTTGAGCCGATTTTAATAAAATCGTAAAAAGGTGCAAAATGCTTGGTATAAAGTAGCATTTTCGGGCAGCCAATTTTAGTGAAAAAGTTGATGTAACATATCGGGCGTATAGCTGTTTCAAATCAAACATAAGGTTCGTACGACTTACAATACACACGGACACGCACACACACACACATACAAACATACAAACCGTTCTGGAGTACTTGGTCATTTGGACTCAGGGACCCTAAGAAATTTTTTTACGATTGCAAATTTCCCATTACTATATATTAAATATATAGGTTAATGAAAGTAAAAAGCATGATATTTGGTCATATTATTATCTTATTTATATCGTTTGTATTAATGTAATTTACATCAAACGCAGCACTTTACACTAATTAGCTATCCCTGCTATCATATATAATATAATAATAATATAACATACCTGGACCTTTGTTTATTATCCTCTTCCAGCTCTAATCCTTTCTGTCTACGCGCTAAAAGGAGATTGTGGTGGATTATATATTCTAAAATTCCATATTTTAGGGATAATTCCACAGGATATTTCCTTGTCTAAATTGGATGGTACTTTGTAAACAGAATGTTTGAGCTCTAGCTATAATGTACACTGTTTTGAATAAAGGCTAATTAAGATAAGTTGATTTTCCTGGTATCCTTCCTCTTCCAAAATATCCAATCCCGCCGTCCATCGTACTTCTCTGATATATTTTTATTTAAATCATCCTCCCACTTCAGGAACATACATTCAAAACCTTTCCTTCCTTCCTCGATGGCACTAAAATTCTCGAAGAGTCAGGGCCGCCTGATTCAAGACCTTTAGACCTGAATATAACCTAATCTTTCGACATATCTTCTCTAATACGATCCTCGTCTGTATGAAATTGTATTTCTTCTTATATCCGTCACTCCGATACTCTTCCGATCTTCAAACCGTCTGTTCATTCATTTCATGTCTATCCAATTTCTAAAGAATCCTAAGTAGATTATCGGAAAAAAAATCTAGTGTGGGAAACACACGACTTTCACTTACCTCCGTTTTTAAAATCGATTAAAGAATTTTCAAATACAGTTAGAGATAAAAATAAATGAAACCATTAAAGAATTTATTAAATTTAATTAATACAGAAACATGTGTTGTATTAAACTCTATTATATTATTATCAAAAATAATCAGTTAGTTTTATCGGCTTTTTATCAACTTTTACAAGCTCTCGTTCTCTTTCCAACGGTGTATTATACGTCTATATTACTATTCTTATGCTCAAAAACAAATAAATTTCATTAAAAAATATTTTTTTCAAGTTTTCTCCTTTAGTTGTTCATCAAAATCGCCCAAGTTGCATATTTAGCTGTTAATTATCAATGGTAACAAGATAATATAGTTATTTTTATAGAATTAAATGTACTTTCGATGAAGAAAATATCGGCATTTAAGCCCTGTCGTACTATTTCAATCAGAATGAAACCTACATCATATTAAATACCATTATATTTTACATCGATATAGAGAGTTACCAAACACAGGCACACCACAGCGACACAGACCTTTTTGCGGGACTTGGTTATTTGGACTCAGGGGACCCTGACGTATATCTGACGGACGTATATTTCCGTTGAAAACTGGAAATCGAAATTTTTTTTTTTTATTATATTTACATATGAATGCTTATTATGAATGAATTATTGTTTTTTGTTTGATTTTTTACTCTAAGGTACTGAAATTATTTTTTAATTTTCCTGTAATAATAGATGAAGTCTCAGAATGAATCAAGAATTCATTTTTGTTATTTTTACAACAGACAACAGTCAACAGTAATTGGTTTCAAATAATTTGTCACTGAGGGGTCAGTAGGGGATGTAATAAATTGATTAAAATGACGAATATATAAATATATATATATATATATATATATATATATATATATATATATATATATATATAATATAGTTTATATATATATATATATATATATATATTATCATATATATATTTATAATTAACATATATATTTATACTCCCATGAAAATTATTGCATCACATGAAAAATTTTCAATTTTTCAAATGCTGGAAAATTGGAAACAATTAAATAGTATTAATATAATTACAGTCCTTTGAAATCAAGGATTTTATAAAACGATAATTTTTTTTATACACCCCCTTACGTCAATTTTATGTGATATATGTATATGTACATAATATATTCAATATTGAATATTCTTTGGAACAAATATGAAATTTACAAATAATTTTTAAATAAGACAAAGTTTTACAACAATTGAATGAGTTCCATTTACAAAAATTAAAACCGATGTTGTAATCAACAGTTTGAAAAAGGGGAAATGCTTAAAACCTCTAGTATTTATTTGCCCAATCTTTAAAGATGCTACATTTAGCTTATTCTGTTTGTGTTCGGTTTGAAAAGCAAACATCCAACCGCATCCATTCCTCTGGGGCCAAACATTGTAACGGGCGAAGAGTACACGCTGTTTCACTGATCAATTTCAGAGAAGCTCCTCGCTTGACAGTTGTGATAAATTGCCGCACCTTATGTACTAACTCAAATAACCAACAAATTTAGGAAAACGTTCATTTATTAAAAAAAATACTTCAAGGGCGTGGCAAATAGAATTACCAGAATTTCGATTTACTTTACACGATCGATTGACTTTTTACACAGTTTTTACCAATGAGATTGACTAATTAATAATATATAATGATATTTAATAACTTCCTTTGTTTCCAAAAATATTTATACATAGGACTACCACCGATAACCCTAAACCAACTACCGACTAAGGAAACACACCGGTACTTATACACCGTGAACCAGCAACGAAAAATGCAAACCATTTTACCAAAATTTTTATTATATTTTATGCAAAGAATCTATCTTTATGTAAAGCAAAAAATACACGTCTGCCAATATAAAACGGGGGGATTACAAAATAGCGGCCATTCAAAAAGGGAATATCACTCTTTTTTAAAATAATTATGGTTACTATCATGGAAACGACTCATCCTATGAATATAATCGTTATGAAGTAAATCATCAAGTATTGTATAAGCTTTCATTTGAGTGATAAAAGACATTTGTATATCTAATATTCAACGATTTGTAGGTATAACAAAAAAAAAAAAATTGCGGAAAACGGGATATCAGTCTTACAACATAATTATGGCTACTATCATGGAAAAGGCTCATCCTATGAGGATAGTCGTTATAAAGTAAATCATCAAGTATTGTATAAGCTTTCATTTGAGTGGTTTTCCTCTTATTTTTGTTATTAATATAATGGAAATAGCTATTCCTAGCAATATAATGGTTATAAACTACTTTACGAGTCATAAAATTAGCTTTAATTTGAGTAGTAATAGATATCCGTAGTTATTACTCGAATATAATTTCGAAACACGTCTGTCGCGGCTTCCCATCCACTTTTGTGTGGCAGACTAGCCTCGTTTGATTCGTATTATCGCCTAGTAATATGAGGTCAAAAGGAAAAGCGTGGTAAAATGAGTCGGAACTGCAATAATAATTATTATGTTAGAAAAGAGTGATATCCGGTTTTTTCGCCAAAAAAAAAACAAGAAAAAAAAACATTTTTGTAATAACTCTATATCGTTGAATATTAGACATACAAATGTCTTTAACCACTCAAATGAAAGCTTATACAATACTTGATGATTTACTTCATAACGATTATATTTATAGGATGAGTCGTTTCCATGATAGTAACCATAATTATGTTAAAAAAGAGTGATATTCCCTTGTTGAATGGCCGCCATTTTGTAATCCACCCGTTTCAAGTTGGCAGACGTGTATTTTTTGCTTTACTATGATAGATACTTTGCATAAAACATACTAAAATTTTTAGTAAAATGGATTGCATTTTTCGTTGCTGGCTCAAGGACTATTAGGGCACAAGTACCTACCACCTGCAAGCACTTGCTTTGACGTCTATGCCGCCTCCTCATTCCCCCTACCAAATCTTGCTACATCTACCCTCGGATCCTCAAGACTTATCACTCTGGTTGAAACATTGCATTTGTCATACTCATGGAAGAAGACCTCGGAATGTACACTTGTAGTCACCCAAATTTCTCGGCACATTATATCATGTATCAATAGGCACTGTACCGATTAGCCACTGTAGCATTAACGTCATTAAATGAATAAATAAGCTAGCAAATGATTTTTTTTTGTTCTGAAACGTTCTTATCGCAAGAAGGAAATAAATCAAATAATATTCGTGAATAAATTTGTCTTGAAATAAAGAAAAAAAAAAAAAAATGCTAATTTATAAGAAAGTGCTGATTACAGATATTTAAAATAAAATGTGAAATGTACGCACATAAAAAAAAAAAAAATTCAAATCACGAATCACATTAAACATAAACAATTGAGTATAAACATTTTAGCTTAAGACTGGTAATGTTTAGACATGTCGCTAGACATCAAAGCTGCCTCTATGTCTTGTGGCCTTCGATATTAAAAGCAATGCATGAGAACCCTCGAAACGTTTATTAGCTTCAAAAATAATAATAATAACAAGCTGACAAGACTGGTTTCAGCCTAAAGTATATTTTTCATAACGTGAGAATACATATATATATATATATATATATATATATATATATATATATATATATATATATATATATATATATATATATATATATATATATATAGATAGATAGATAGATAGATAGATAGATAGATAGATAGATAGATAGGTAGATAGATAGATAGAACCCAAAAAATTATAATAATTAAAACTTATCTGATAAAATAAATTGAATTGTGAGAGATTTTATTTCAATAGAATAGAATATTTGCAGATGAAATTATAACACTCTTTATTTCAAATATTTATGACAGCTCCAAGTTCAATATATTCTACATCATGAACATAATAATCAAGTATCCAAATTCCTTGTATTCACCAAAAAAAAAAAAAAAAAAAAAAAAAACTAAAAAAAAAACCTGTACCTCTACAACCCTTGAAGGGTCTTGGGCTCAGTTCATATTGAGATTCGTACTGTTTCAAGGCCAACGGCCGTGCAATGAGGTGATTCGGCCGAGATCACGCTCAACCGTCAGGTTTTTCCTTATTTTTGGGTACTCACTTTATAGAGGCTGGGTGTGCCCCATGTGGGCCTTCATACCCTAGGATCGCCTCACAGATGAGATAACAGAATAAATAATATTCTGCCACAGCCGGGATTCGAACCCAGGACCCGGAGCACAGTAGACTAGCGTTCCACTAGACCATGCCGCTCCCCCTGCGAGAAAAATTACATTCGATTAAAACATTGAGGCTTGGTATCAGAACGAAGGTTAAAATGGGTTCCACACTTCTCTATTCTGAATAATATACTGTAAAAGAGTGTCTAGTTAATAATTTTTATTGACAGCAACCATGTATAATCCTTGTCATTAAACTGTAAGTTGTAAATACTTTTTTTTTTCGTGTCCAGGTATATTACATGAATCAGAAAACTTGAAAAAAGAAGCGGGATAGGTGTACATTAGAACAGTTACAGCTTTATCAGGAGTTCACGACTCGGTCCGACAAGATAAATAAAGTGGAGAAGAGAGTTTCGAAAATTTTCCCTTTTTTTAATTTTTTTTTTTTTTTTTTGTGAAATATCATGACGTCTCAGAGGATTAAAGGGAGTACATATTAAGGCACTCACCGCTGCTAATTTCGTATATCCATAGCCAACCATCTGAGTGAAGGCAACATAAACACTTGGCCAAGTTTCGTTGACGTGCCAAATTGGTACTAGTCCAGATATATTTCAAAGTACTATTTACGTTCTTTTTTTTTTTTTTCTTTCTTTAACTTTTAGTGCAGTAAAAAAAGTGACCTAAGGTTGCAAATCTGTAGTTATCAATAGACTTTAAACAGAAAATTTTAAATCATGATTTTGTTTATTATTTTCAATCATGAACCTTTGTAATCGACCAAAAAAAACAAAAAAAAAAAACAATGTCCCCTCTCAAAGTTTGAAGCTTACGTTTCAAGATACGTAGAACCCAAACTACGAATGAAAAACAAATCCTTTTTTCAGCCGTCCTTGGAATTTCTCTGGAACTACTGGTCCATTTTTTTTTTAATTCGCCATAAAAATACTAATACAACGATTATCCTAACATCCAGACGTTGTTATCAGCTGGTTATTCTTACAGAGATTTTAATCTCAGTTTTTTTTTTTAATAAAGAGAAAAAAATTATTGAGTTTTTTAACCAAAGAGTTTTAGAATCAGTAAAGCAAAATAAATAAATAAAAAAAATAAAAATGAAAAAGATTGAAATCTTGTCTATATATATATACGCTTGTAACTCCGTTATTTTCGAAGATAGAGATACCATTTAACAGTTTTTTTTCAACAAAAAAAAGACACGAATAATCCGAAAAAGTGCTCTACTGACCTAATTAAAATAAATCAAATTTGTGGACGAATTTGAAGACTAATTGACTAGTTTTGAATTAATGTGTTTTTTCCGGTCATATTTTTTTTTTTTTTTACTTAAATTTATTTATTAAGGTATATTAGCACTTTGTCACAATGGACAATAATAATATTGCTACAGGATCACATTTATACAATATTTACAATATAAACAAAAGGAAAGTCAAATTACATAAAATGAAACTAAAAGAAATAGAGGTATATAATAAAACATTTATAAATTAAATAAATATTTGGTTAACAAATAGATAAACTAAACATAAACACACTCATATATAATATTTACAATTTGCTGGGGAACCCTGGACGGAGCCTGCCTTTGCTGTTGTGGAAGGACAAGTTGAATCCGAGGGATCCCAGCTCCTCCCTCTCCGACACCCGGTCAAAATTAATGTCATTGAGTACTTTTGGGAAGTGCTGCAATTTTCATACAAGTTCGTAAAGGATAGAGTATCAGTTTTGTAATAAACATCTTATCCTTTTAAAATCTATTGTCTCAATTGTGTGTACAGTTCAATGTCTTCTTCACTTCAGCATCCTCTTCCACTTAATGCAAACTGTTTAGGGTTCCGTGCATTCTGCTTTAATGTAAATTTTATTAGATAACAATATAAAATTTATGTTGTGATGGCTCCTGTGAAGGTTCCTACCTCGTGGTAAGGTGTGAGGGGATTTAGGTGGCTCTAAGGGACCTGTAGGGGGGCCGTAGGGGGGCTGTAAGGGGGCTTTGGGGCGGTAAGATCTGTTAGGCTTTGCGGTCGGAGGCCTCCTTCTTGCAGCGGATTATATGGAACCTTACTGCGACAAACTTAGTAGCTGTAGTCAACTAAGCAAACACAAAACACTCGTACTTGTTGATTAATTGCTAGTTTTTTATTAATTGTTAGGTTTGCTTTGTTTCATTAAAAATAATTCAAGAACCAAACAGATCTGAGGCGGGAAACTTTTCGACTTTCAGTTACCTCGGTTGTTAAAATCAATTTAAGAACTATTGTATAATGTTAGAGTTAAAAATCTAATGACCGCAAAACACTACTTTTATTTATAGCTGTTGTTAAAATCAATTTAAGAATCTTCAAATTCAGTTAGAGATGAAAACTGAAGGTTTATTAAAAATCTATTATATATTACTCTCTATCTAGTTCCAAACATCCATATGACCTCCTTGTAGGTTGAAGCGGCAGTGGCCCAGAGATCTCTTGTAATATGTCATTGGAGTGCTGGCAATGGCTCTACTCATTCCCTGAGTGTATTTGGTTCTAGCGCCCTCACTTAGCCTCCACAGTCTCTCAAGACCAGTGACGTGGCTAAATAAGAGGCGCTGGGATCTCCTGGCCTTGTGCCTCGAAATTTATTAGGGGATCTCGGGGTTTGATTCGGTGATCCCAGGGGCAGTTTTGTAAATATTGTAATGAATGTGATAAGGTTGCTATTATTTTTTATATATATATATATAATATATATATTATATAATAATATATATATTATATATATATATAGGATTTTGGTTTAAAAAAAAGTAGGATAGTGATTAACAATTTTACATTTAATGTGAGTCTCTTTGGGAATCTAGAAGGTGTTGGAAAAGATGGGATTTAAATGAAAGAAGGCAAGAAGCATTGCGAATATGATTAGGTAGGGAATTCCAGAGAGATGCAGAGTGGATATAAAAGGAATTATTAAAACATTTCATTCTATGGGTAGGAATGTATGTAATATATATATATGTACGAACAATATGTTATGGTATTAAAACATCGCTTTTAAAACATATTTAATGAGCATATTTAACCTTTTATTGAATTGCAAAAAATATATTACAATACTGTTTTTTCCCCAATTTATATCAGATCGCGAGCGTTTATAATATCAAAAATGTTCGTTTTTTTGTTATATAAATTTGAGTATTTATTGGGTTGATGCAAAATTAATGCAGGTTTTTAGTAGGTATTGTAAATACGCCATATCTTTACTTTAACCATATATATTTAATCAAAATAATTTCCATCTGAATCAATGCACTTTTGCCAACGTTCAACAAGCTTTCTTATTCCACCAGAAAAAAAATCCGAATCCCTGGACTCAATGAAATCACGAAAAGAATTTTCAATGTCGTCCTGGTTTTGAAAATTTTTCTCCCTCAAAAAGTTGTCCAGATGCCTGAAAAAGTGGAAGTCTGTAGGAGAGAGGTCAGGTGAATAAGGCGGATGTTGGAGAACTTCGTAGCCCAACTCGTGCAGTCGTCGAAGCGTTGGTTGTGCAACGTGTGGTCTGGCGTTATCGTGGAGCAGGATCGGCCCCTTCCGATTCATCAATGCTGGGCAAAGACGTTGCAATTTTTGAGCTCCGAGTTCCGCCGCCATTTCTCGTGTGGTTTTGGTTAGGTCTTCTTCCACTTTTGACCTCAGCTGGTCGTTGTCCAGAGCAAGATGACGGCCCCGACCTTCCTTGTCTTCGAGGTCGAAATCTCCTCTGCGAAACTTCTGGAACCAACGCTGCACCGTGCACTCATTAATAGCCCCCTGACCCCACACTTCATTAATATTACGAGCCGTTTGCGCAGCGCTGCGCCCTAATTTAAATTCGTAAAAATAAATTTGACGAAAATCGCACTTTGACATTTTCGATTCAAGACCTTTGAACACACTGAACAAAACGATTTTACTAAACAAATTCATGGTGAAAGAGAGGGTATTAGATAAGGTTTGTTTTGGTATATAATGATCAATATTAGGATTAGCTTTGTTTACACAATTGGAATTAAGATATTGCAATAGAGGAAACCTGCATTAATTTTGCATCAACCCAATAACAAATGAAACTTTCTATGAAATATATAATGTTTACAAGTCACACAGTTACGTACACTGTAGGCAAATATTTGTTTTGGAGTCGGAGGACCTTGGAAGGTAAAGGTCAGTTGAAACATTGTTTGAGTGCTACGTCCTATTCTAAACTCGATCCGTAAAAGGCATATATACAAACACATCTTTATATATTTATAAATATTTTAGTCACCTAATGATTATGGCTTATATAAAATCAAAATAAATAAAACGGATGATAAATTCGAATGAATTAGTTGCTTATAATTAAGTCAAGGTGTAGTACATGTGTGCGGAAGCATGATCATTGAGAAGATGGATAAATAAGTGGTGTTAGAATGTTGTTAGAGATGATACTTTACGTAGCGAGGCAGATAAGGAATTTCAAAGTATGGTTCGCACTGATGATAAAGGACTTGACAAAAGGAAGCAGTTCTATGAGAGGGTAAATCGGTATTTTGAGATTTTGGTTTTAGGTTATGCACAGAAGGACGCGGAGTAAGGAGGTCAAGGATATAGGATGGTTTTCTGGCTCTCGATGATTGGAATAAGAAGATACCAAGTTGGTATTTTCTTCGGGATTCAGGATAGACCAGGTTACCGGTGAGGAACGTGGTTCTTCAAACTCATAAGATATCACACATATATTCACCTATTTTTGGCTCTCTAGTGATCTCACTCTGTACGTCTACAACTCATGAAGGGTCATGGGCTCAATACATATAGAGATTCGTACTGTTTCTAGGCCAACGGCCGTGCAATGAGGTGATTCGGACGAGATCACGGTACCCACTTTATAGAAGCTGCCCCTGGAGGGTCTCCATACCCTAGGGTCGCCCCCGGCTGAATTAAATGAATAAATAAATATAGCCGGGATTCGAACCCAGGACCCGGAGAACAGTAGACTAGTAGACTCTATCCACTAGTCCACACCGCTCCCTTCTCTAGTGATCTTACTTTATTGAATCTCTCGTGGACATCTCAAGTCTTTCTCAGAATATTATCTGATGTATTAGCGGAAGCAGGTGTCACCTTACAGCGTTCTCAATTCCCCCACCCGGCTAGCCTTCTTTCCGGCTAAATAGTTAATAAAAAGTTGGCCAAAAACCTTGAGACATCGTTTTTCCCTCAGCGCGACTGCTCATGTTAGGCATTGCTAGTGAAGTAATACTCTTGTTTTGTTATCCTTAAGTTTGGTTAGGTTTGTAAACAGGTGACACGAACTAATTTTTCTAGCAAGTATACTTATGATTCCCAGTTCATGCAAGTCATGCTCACAAAATATTATTTTAGCTGATGTTTCCTTGATATGAAACATTTGTATTTCAAGACATCTAGCTCACGCATGGCGTTGGCAAGTGGGCTCAGCAGCCTCCCTAAACCCCCTAAACTTTACTTAAAAAAACGGTAAAAAGCTAAAATAGGATTTTAGGATAAAGGTTGTAGAAAGAGATAGTTTTTATTGTACTTATTAACACGTAACTAATGTTGAATTTAAAATGTATACATACACTTAAAACACTCAATTTTTGACCTTCTTTGTAAATCTGTGCAATCGTGACCTATAGCACCCTTTGATAATATTCCGCTTGTAACGGTTGAATTGATCCGCTGTCTAGGACTCCTACGTTAGACGTTTGTAAAGTCTAACATGGAATCAAAATGGAATAAAACCTCCGGTACCGTGATGGGAACTCGTAATGTTTTGGTTTTCAAGTTTTTGATCTTCTGTGGCAGCTAGGCAACGCACGTTCAAATAACATTTAAGTATAGATGGGTTTAATCTATCTATCTATACTTTGGCTCTACAGCCCCTGTAGGACTTTGGCCTCTAACATTATTCTCTTCCAATCGTCTCTGTCAGTCGCATGCCTCCAAGTCAGCCTCCACGTTCTTAAGCCGTCTCAGGCGTGGTCTTCCTTGTATTCGCCTTCCTTTTGGCAATTGGTATACCAATATTTTTGGTAGGCGATACTCTGGCATTCTTTCAACGTGGCCAAGCCAGTTCTTATTCTTGCTATCTTAATGAATACTACTATTCTGGTTCTCTATACATATCCATTAGTTTCTGATTTTTCCTGGATCGCCATTGTCGCGATTCGTTGATTGGACCATATATTATATATATATATATATATATATATATATATATATATATATATATATATATATAAATATATATATTACTTATTATCATATATTATCTTTCTCTCTCATACCCTAATAATTTTTTCATTTTCTTGGGTTAAGAACCACATTTACATGTAGGTTTAATTCTGATTGAAATTATCTGACTAGGATTCAATGCCAATATTTAAATTTCTTCTTCTACATTACCTTTAATTATGTTAATTGCAAAAAATTAACCTTATCATTTTATTAGCATTGATAAAAAACGGCTAAAATGAGACTTTAATTAATTTGATAACCAACTAAAGGAGAAAAGAGTAATATTTTTTTCCGAAAATAAGTACAGAAATATAACATATTAAACAATGTATAATATACCGTTGGAAAGTTAAAGATTTGAGAAAAAATGTAATGTTACATACAGTGTGATTAAGAGTATAAACTCAAGTAATTATTGTGCATAAAAATTGTATAGTGTTATATCATTTAGGTAAAACATATGTTTCCAACGAAACTGAATGTATTCCCTTAAACGTTTTTCCAATATAATTTTATTTAAAAGTTCATAAACAGATTTTAACTACAGAAGTAAGTAAAATGCGTTTGTTACACTAACCAGATGTTTTATTTAAATAATAATTATTGTAGGGTTGGGGTCACATGTAGCATAGTGGTTAATATAACAACCTTCTATTGCCACGGATTCAAACCCGTTTCAGGTGGTCCTTAATAGAGTAAAAATCCTGAGTTATGCCGTCCTTCGAAAGAGGACGTAAAGAGATGGTCGGTCTCGATCCTGTGCGATGACAGGTACTCATTAAAGATTCCTATCATAATTAAACCTAGATAGGCGAAATTTAGTACTCCCACTTTAGCATCGTCCAATTAGCCACAGTAGCATACAGTGACGTTAAATAAATAAAAAGCGGCAGCATTCATGTAGGATGTGCTGTTAATACCTATGTAATAATGTCCCCTTAAAGATAATTAATAATGAGATACTTACTCAAATTGTACCAATAGCACATCGTAAAAATATATAATTTTTATGTTGTGCTCTTTGGGACGTTAATCTTGAGTGTTTGAGGCGTGCGGGTGTAAGAGCCGGAAGGCGTTTAGACCTGGTTGTTGACAAATCTGTCGCCCACTAAACCATCAAGAGCATCTCGTAGTTTTTGTCTCTAGGCTTTTAACCTCACCTTCACTTGTAACATCTAAACCTCCATCCAATCTTAAATATATCCTTCAAATAATTTGACGATTTTCTCAAAAACCGCTCTAACGATTTTGATTACGCTCTTTATGTCGATGTAAAATTTAATGAGCTTTAATATCATCTAGGTTTTATTCTGATTAAAATAGTCTAACAGGAGTTAAATGCCGATATTTTAAAATTTTCTTCCTCTAAACTATCTTTAATTTTTTGTACATTCCAAAAAATTAGGCACATCGTTTCTTTAGCATTGCTATTTAACGGCTAAATAAGCAAGTTGAGTTTAAGAAACAACTAAAGGAGAAAAGTGCAAAATAGTTTTTTTTAATGATATTTCTGTGTTTTTTAACACAAGAATAGTAATATAAATATATAATATACCGTTGGATAGCTAAAGAATTTTATAAAAAATATTATCTAATACACGGAATTGTAAAGATTAATGGAGAGTGAAGAAAAGCAGATAAAACTAACTGACTGTTTTAAATCAATATATAATATATTAATTAATAAAACACATGTTTCTTTTGAAATGCAATTTAATTAATTCTTTAAAAATTTATCTTTATCTCTTAATCTATTCAAAAATTCTTAAATTGATTTTAGCAACAGGTGTAAGTGAAAGTCGTGTGTTGCGTGCACCAGATTTTTTTATACAGTTGTAAATATCAATAAATAAATTTTAAAAAATATTGTTTTGAACTCACATCTTCAAGATTTTGTTTTACCGAACTCCTGGGAAACGTTGGATTCTATTTTTTTGCACACTGTATGTTTGTGGCTACAGGGCAGCATCCACTGGCTTAGGCGATGCGGCTGAGACAGAGGCGTTGGGATCTCTTGATTCCGCTTTTTCCTCCACAAGTGGAGGGATGAGCGCAGTCTGGGTTCCCTTTAGCAGTTGTATATGATGTTTATTTAATTTGCCAACTTTCTATTTATCTCAATTATATTGATTGTTGTTTGATTTTTTTAAATATTTATATATATTATTTTATTGTATATATATATGAATTTACTTATTTTCTATTTTATGTAATTTGACTATTATTATTATTTTCTGTATATATTGTATGAATGTGGTCTCTTTATCACTATTTCTGTTGTTCATTTTGTAACAAATCGTATTATATCTCAACAAATAAATAATAAAAAAAAAATTATTTTGCACAGTCTAGTTTTACTTAAAAATATTTCGTCAAAATAATATCCTCTTGTTAGAGCTGCTTTATTCGCTATACCATTTTCCTTCGTTATCCATTATTAAATGTATTTTTTTATGGAAAGATACTCACCATGTAAAAATCATTGTAAATACTGAATGATATTTAACTTAATTAGATATTTACTTAACATGATTCCTCGAAAGGAGTGGTTTTCCTTAAGTTAATGTTCCCTACGGATCCTTTCTCATTTTTCTCGCTAAAGCCCATTCCTTTTCCTCTTGAGCCGCCCTATCATATACCCTTCCATTTATATCTCTCAAGTCTTTCCTCGTATACCTCGTATTTCTTTCCCCTCGTACGGTTGAACAACAAAACAAGTGTATCGAATGGGTAAAAGACTATATCCGTGATAGGTTTCTCTCTTAGAGGGAGATATCACTGCAATAAACAAGACGAAAAAAAAATTTGGTGTGCGCAACACATGAATTTTCAAACAAATCTAGAATTGAAACTAAATTGTTAAATAATTATTTACATTGGATTTTAATAGAAACATGAGTTGTATGAAATAATCTATTAGTGGTACTCACTACGTTTGCTATAGCATGCTATTTGTGTTATTTTGCTAAACCCGTCGAGTTTCTACAGTTATTTCCTGTATAAATTTGATGGTTTAGCACAATAGCATGTTATGACAAACGTAGTGAGTACCCCTATTATATTATTATCTATGCTACTTAGTTTCATTTGTCGATTTTTCATCACTCGCCATTACATTTTACGATTTTATGTATAAGATAATATTTTTTCTAAAATCTTAAGCTCTCCAACAGTATATTATGCATCTAGATTACTCTTCTTAAGTCCAAAAACACAAAAATTGCATGAAAAAATATTTTGCTCGTTTCTCTTCTCTTTGGACATGGAATTAGATCAACTAGTACAACTTATACATTTTTTATCAATGCTAACAAGATTGTATGGTTAATTTATCAAAACCTTCAAAATTCACTTCAGAGAAAGAAAATTTAAATTATCGGCATTAAAGCTCTTTCAGACTATTTCAATTAGAATGAAACCTATATCGTATTTAAGTTCATTATTTGTTATATTACAGTTTAAGCAAAATCGTTAGATCCGTTTTCATGAAAATCATATAAAGTTGCAGAATAGATCTTAAAATCAGTCGATTTTAAAGAAAATAAGTATTCTTCCTTTAGTAATAATAATGATAATAGACTTACCAATCCCTAAGGTTCGATGCCGATACCACCAAACTTCGCCTATACAGACTCGTCCAATGTTCACCGGTCAAGCTCAAGCCCCCGAGATCAGTTTCGTTCAGAACGGATTCCTTCCATCGACGCTTCGGCCTACCTTTTGGACGCCTACCAGTCGGATCAGCCAATACCAACTTTCTCGGAATCTGTTCCTCTTCAAGCCCAACAATTTTCTCGCCCATTTGAGTCTCTGCAACGCTATCAATTCAATTATATTCACAGGATACAAGTTCCGCAATTCCGCGTTGTACAACCTTCTAAACTCCCCAGTGGCCTCATCTCTCTTCGGACCAAAGATTTTACAGTACCTTATTTTCGAAAACCTTCAGCCGTTGTTCATCTTTCAAAGTAAGTGGCCGCGTTTCACATCCCTAAAGAACCGTTGGAAGAATAATAGTTTTATAAATTCTAACCTTTAAGTTTTTAGATAGAAGCCGTGAGCTAAGTAGTTTAGTAACTGAATAATAACACGCATTTCCCACCTTTAACCTGGACTTTATTTCTTCTGGATTTAAGTTTTTCTTGTTATCATTGAAGCTAAATACTTGAATTTTGTCTACTTGTTCAAAAGTATGCCCTGATATATCAATATAATCAAGATCGCCACTGTTTCTGCTACTAATCATATATTTCGTCTTGTCGGTATTTCATTCGAGTCCTATTTCTTTATCGGTTTTTATTAACCACTTGTATTTAGTTGTATGGTTTCCGTGTCTTAACCTAGCAGTATTCTTCATTTAGTAAGAAAGAAGTATTTAGTAGTTATGTTTCAGTACAGAAAAAAAAAATCTGTGTGTTCAACACATGAATTTTTAACAAATCTAAAAACGAAAATAAATTGTAAAAGAATCATTTACATTGGATTTTAATAGAAACATGAGTTTTATGAAATTATCTACAATATTATATTATTATCTACGACAATCAGTTTTTTTTTTTTTTTATCACTCTCCGCTAACTTTTACAATATTATGTATCAGATAATATTTTTTCTAAAATATTTCTCTTTCCAACGGTATATTGTACATGTATATTACTGTTCTTAAGTTCAAAAGCAAAAAATTGCATACAAAAATAATTTTGCATTTATTTCTTAGTTGGATATTGAAATTCGTCCAACTTATGTATTTACTTGATTTTTAGCAATGCTAATCAAATAATATGGTCAATTTTATAAAAACTAAAAAATTAAAGGTAGTTTAGAGGAAGAAATTTTGAAATATCGGCATTTAAGCCCGTCAACTATTTAATCAGAATGAAATCCACATGACATTAAGGCCGTTAAATTTTACATGATATAACAGTTTAATTTGAAAATCATTATAGCCGTTTTTGAGAAATTCGTAAATAGGTACAAAATACGTAGTATAAAGTGGCACTTCTGGTTAGCTGATTTGTATGAAATAGTTGCTGTAATATCTCAGGCGTATAGCTGTCTCAAATATAAATTTCAGTTTCATAAGACTTTTGTTTTGATCTGCCGTACACAGATCTTTTGCTGGACTTGGTCCTTTTGGACTCAGAGGACCCTAAACGTGTATTTCCGTTGAAATATGGAATTCGAAAATTTTCACGATCGCAATACTTTACCATCTATATATTCCATGAATAAGTAAGTGAAAGTAAAAAAAAATATTTTGTTACTTCTCGACTATTGATAATTTATGTTGTAAGTGGGTGTGAGGTTCAGTGTTCAGGCTAAGTTTCGAGAATTTATTGCTCTTATATTCATGTCCTTACAGTATAAACATATAAAATTATATTAAAATTAGTGTACAATAATTAGTAGAAGGCATTTTTTTTTTCCTGTAATAGATTGAATTAAAAAAAATAAAATTCTCAAAACGTAACCGAAAAAAAAATAGTTATTTATATATAAGGGAGAAGTTAGTTCAGGGTGTAATCAAAAGATCACACAATTAAGTATAAACTTAATTACTGGTGCCGACGTAAACTATAAAAAATTGTAATTCATTGTGTATTTTTTTTTATTGCACCTTGAACTAACTTCTTCCTTATATATACACTGTCAACCATTCTAGTCAACCATTCAGTTATAAATAAAGCTCTAGATCGCATGCAAAACTAGACTAAAATTTCATACGAAAAAACTAATTATATGTATACGAAACATCCCCTGGAAAAAATTTACAATTCGCTACTATAGTTTTGGACAAAATCATGAGAATATTTTGGGAGTCCAATAAATTTTTTGTATGATAGGGTGGAAAAAACTGGAAATAAAAATGACGTGCTTAGCTCTCACGGCTGATCTAGCACTCAAGGCAGGAAGTGAAAAATAGGCAGTTAACTAGATAAATGAACTAAAAGAAATAGCAAAAAAGAAGGATTAATCATTTGAAAAAACAGAAATAATGACTATTGATAAGGAGAAAAGAAACAAAAACGAGACTAAATACGAAAAAATTAGATTTGTGAAACAGTTTAAATAATACCTCGTGAACTACAATGGGGAGGAGGGGACATTGCAAGCAACACAGGGTAGGTATGTGAAGTTGGGTAAATTACGGTTTTTAGTCTGCTAGCATGCTCTTTTTAGTAGAGACTGTGGGATTAATCAAGATGTAATCATTACTGAAAATTAGGATGAAATATTTATTCTGAGGATAACATTCGGGCCAAGAAAATCGATAAAAAAGAACGATGAGCTCTATGAACAAATTGAAAATTTGGAATCATCGGCGAGGAAAAATTAGAATAGATTAAAATAAATAATATTCAATACGCAATGAGACTGAAAAATATTAGAGATTATTCAGAGGAAATAAAAGAAGAAGCTAAAACTTGTTATCAGAGAAGATTAACAATATAGGGATTGATTGATATAGAAAAAATTAATCTTTCTTTTTTTTACATCTTAATAAGCACACTATTCTTTTTATATATATATATATATATATATATATATATATATATATATATATATATATATATATATATTATTTTTTTTTTTTTTTTCATAATTTTTGCATCGTTTTCTAACGTTTCGGGGTTATTTCCCCATTCTCAAGACTGAAACAATTTTTGAAAAGTTTGAGTAGTGAAATTACATTATTTAAATATTTGTCTTTGAAAAAATTATCTTCATAAATTTGTCATCACTAATTTAAAATTATTAATATTATTTACCTTTTTTGAAAACACTTTTACATATATCATTCATTATTTCACATTTATAGCTTACTGATATTGTGTACATCGAAGTTTATTGGCTGACTGTTTCTATTATTTTCCAATTTTACATCTTTGTGCCTTTCTGTTTCCTATGTAATCCTTGTGCTCTGTATTTAATATTGTGCAAAACTTCCTGAAAAATTAAAAAAGAAAAGAAAATTAAGGTTCTTGTATCGGAGGAGACAAAGCAAGAAAGTAAGAAATCGACGGAAGAAAGAAAGAGGGATTTTTTGTCATATTAAAAAAAAAATATTAATTTCAGTTAAAATAGAAGCTAAGGTTACTTTTGTTGTTGCCTCGAAGAGGTTTAAAAAAATTTTTTTGATGTACATAGGCAATTAAAATGTTATAGCTTCAAGTACAGACTAATAATTAAGTATAGAATAAAGTCATCATATGCTCTGGTTAAGCATTATGTGAGTCTAGAAGCCAGATAGAGAAGGCCGTGAGATAATACATCGTAAGTGAAAAAAAAAACTTTGTCGATAGTGAAAAATGAGTGTGGCGAATGACACTTGATATCCAGACGGACGAACGCGGACCTGTTTGGAGAGAGGAAAAGGAAAAAAAAGCGGTTTTGTTTCTAAAGGACAAAAACGATGGAACCGAAAAACTGCCTGCCTTCTAGCCACAAATATCAAACTTAATTCAGCTGATTTTTTTCACCAGTAAACTTAAAAACTGAGTGGTTTCTGGTAGTGGGTGATAGGAAAACAAAGTAGTATTCTAGGTTATCTAGACAGTGAAGAATAAACACAATTGTAAAAATGTTTTTTTCTTAAAGAATTATTTATTTAAGACAACTATACGCCCGAGATGTTACAGCAAATTTTTCACCAAAATCGGCTTACCAGAAGAGCCACTTTATGCATTTTGCAGCTTTTTACGATTTTCTCAAAATACGGATTTTGAATAAACTCGTTATATTGATGTAAAATTTAATGGGGTTTAACATCATGTAGGTTTCATTCTGATTGAAATAGTCGGACAGGGCTTACATGTTGATATTTTTAATTTTCTTCCTCTAATGTACTCTTAATTTTGTACAATAAAAAAGATTAACCATATCATCTTAATGACATTGATGAAGGACGGCTAAATATACAATTTGGACAAATTTGATGAACAACTAAAGGATAAAAGAGCAAAAATATTTTTATATGAAATTTTTTATAACAAGAACAGTAATATAGACGTATAATATACTGTTGGAAAGAGAAAGATTTTAGAAAAAATATTATCTGATGCACAAAGTTGTAAAAGGTAATGCAAAGTGACGAATAGGGAATAAACTTTTGGCAGGTTGGTGTAAAAACTGACAAGTCTTGCACACAATATTTATTGAACAAATAAGTTGACAAATAAAAAGAACGTATTTAAAAACACAGAACAGGTTATAACCTACATCATTCTTATTAACCACTTTAACACATGTTTTTGATTATTAAACATTTTTCAAGATCGATTATTTCAGCCTCTTTAAATTTGTCTTGCAACGAAGAGGGGGCTCTTCTGCTTGATTAACCTTGCGCTTCAATTCATCTATGTCTTGAGTAAGTTTTTTTAACATTTCCCTAAGCTCAGTGACCTGGAGGTTTGTACTAGGGTGTTCGGTGTGAGTGGTTGCGATTTGATCTACACCGGGTTCATCTATTTCCGCTATCCTATCGGCCAACTTAGCTAGTTTCTCAATAGAAGTTTCCGAACTAACCGTTAGAGTAGCTTGCATGCGTTCGGGCAATGTTCGTTCCCATATCGAGCGAAGAAGGTCTGGGGGAACTGACTTACCTGCCAATCGTTTAAGTTCGTTAAGAAGGTGAGATGGTTTTTCGCCTTTACTTAACCTTTTTTCTTCTAACAGTTTTCTTAACCTCGTTTTATCAGACTGGGCATAAGTATCTATTAGACGTTCCTTTAATGTCTCGTAGGGCGTATCAGTTGGATCCGTAACGATATCTGAAGCTTGAGATAATATCTCGTACTCGAGATGGGGCAATATCATATGGAATTTTGTTTTCGACGAAATTATTTTACTCGTTGTAAAAACTGCTTCGACTTGGCAGAACCATAATGCTGGGTCTGATTTCCATAAGGAAGGAATCCTAATTGAGGGTGAAAAGCCGGCGGCTTGGGGGATATCTTCCTCGGATTTGTTACCAGTCATTTTTGTATAAACTATGACCAAAAAGAGTAAAACGAAAGATAATGTTCAACTTACCGATCGGGGTCACCACTTTGGCAGGTTGGTGTAAAAACTGACAAGTCTTGCACACAATATTTATTGAACAAATAAGTTGACAAATAAAAAGAACGTATTTACAAACACAGAACAGGTTATAACCTACATCATTCTTATTAACCACTTTAACACATGTTTTTTATTATTAAACATTTTTCAAGATCGATTATTTCAGCCTCTTTAAATTTGTCTTGCAACGAAGAGGGGGGCTCTTCTGCTACAAACTTATTACGGATTATCAATTTAATATAGTTATATCATTTAATCTAAATCATATGTTCCCAACAAGAACGAATACACGTTTTATTAAGAACAACTTAAAATATTTTTCAAATTGAAATATAGTTAATAGTTTTTAAAATGGTTTTAACAGTAGAGGTGAGTGAAAATCGCACCATATTTTTTTTTTTGTTTTTAGAATAATGTTAATGATAATAAATAAAAAATATAGACAGCGTACAACTCGTCGGGCCAATAATAATGAGGTAATGAAGTTCTTTACTAACATGATATCATATGGTTATCTTGAGGATATAATGTCTTGAGGAAGAACTACCCAGTGGTAACACTTCACTAACTATTAAGGCTGTAGGTCCCGAGGCCACCTTCTTTTCAGTCACCTTGGAGGGTTATTATGAATATCTAAGGAAGATAAATTACGGACAAGTGGGTTTGTATGGGCAGGGAGTTTACAATGAAAAGAGGAGTATCTATCTGGGCTATGTCTGCAACAAATGGGATGTTTAGGTCATTATGGAGGAGTTGGTTTGTGACAAAATAAGGGGCATTCAGGACTTTGCGAAGGATTTTGGATTGTAAGGACTGGATGCGGGAGGAATGAGATGGCTTCGTAAAGCCCCAAAGCTTATCGAATCAAAGTCTTTACCATTCATAGCAAATGGATAAATATGGCATAATGTGATAGATAACCGACTTAAGAAGAATACAGAAGAAATATTTTGCGTTTATTAAATGCTTTTAATTTCATATAAGAAAAGTAATATAGATGTATAATTTACTACTAGAAGGCTCTTAATTTAGTTTAAATATATACAGTTGGAAAATGTAATGAAGGATGGCGTAAAACGCATAAACTTAAGTGATTGTTCTTTTAATATAAATAAAAATTTTATTTATAATTAGGACATTAATAATAGTTATCAAGTACATCATTCAAATGATTGTTCTTTATTAATAATTTATGTTGTTACATAATTTAATCTAGAATAAATGATTTCATCGAAACAATTGTATTCCCTTTTCATCTATTCCATATTTAAAAGTTATTTATGGACTAATAATAATATACAAATTATTACAATTATTACAATCTAATAAAGTATGTTAAAGCCCTGTGTTTTCTTAATTCAACTGATTTCTTAATTAGTTTCCTAGTACTTAGTTTGATCTATTTCAATCATAATTCCATTAAGGAATGTATGAAAACCATTTAGACTTTATAATTAATCAGGCAAAGTTCTACTAATATAAGTAAACTCCTATTATTAATTAATTAACTGAGCCGTTTATTTTGAAAGTGGCCTAAGTCAATTCATACTTAAATTAAATTTAGTATAACTACAACGATTAAACTTCAATTATTATTATAATTATTATTCAACTAATGATATCTTCCTAAAGCTGAAGTTAACATGTAAAGTACTAATAAATTAAAATTATGTTCTCATGCGACATTATCATTGATAAAAATCTTAATTTAAGTGTAAGTGGAAATACATTAAAAATAAACAGTTCAATTGTTGTATCGAGCATTTTTTCCAAAATATTTTGTATCTTTAATTAGCATCTATCCAATTTAAAAAATTGTTAATTTATTTATATTATCAAATTTTGTTTAAATAATTAGGAGAAATGATTTATATTTATCTATTCCTTTGTCCACATTTATTTATTATAACATATTGCTCTAAATTTTATTTTCTATTTATATGAGTTGAATATATATTAAATCAATCACTGGAACCATTACTGGTTGTTATCTTTGTTGTTTTTTTCTTATAGCCCTGAAGAAGACCTATAATTTAGGCAGGAACGTCGGCACTAATAAATTAAGTTTATACCCAATTGTGTGTTATGTTGACTGTACCCTGAACCAACTTCTCTCATTATTATTTTACTTTGTACCTAAAGACGAAACAGGTCCTCAAAACATTGTAATTTAAGATGATATAATAATTATTATTGATTAATAATTTAATATTATTTTGATAAATCCTTCTATCATAATTATTTAGTCACTAAAGATAATATTGTCTACAGAACTGTGTCTTTATTCATTTGATTTCATGAATCATTAATTTTCTATATTTGTAAATTGCTATTTCAATAGCTACAGTACTATTCCAATTATTGTAATAAGTTTAAAAATTATGTTATATTTATATCATTTGCAAAGTTTCGGCCTGTCTTAAAATCTATTAACTAACTTGGCCAAGACATGAATATTTATTTAATATCTAATTCATTGTTTATTTATGGACCATATTTATGTATATGGTTATCTGCAGTAACAATAAAATAGAAATACAACTTCTGTACTTAAATACGCACTAAAGGATTTATGATAGCTATAAACCTTGTTGGACATTTTATGGAGGAGATACAGATAGTCTCAAAAGTACAAGGTTTAAATGAATAATTGAAGATGTTCTCCCATATAGAAAAGTATAATAAAAGAAAATAGTAAGAATAAAATTCACTGGCGTAACTAGATGCATTAATGAAAATTCGTACTTAGCCATTTAACGATAGTTTGTACTCTTATGTAACATAACTTTGAATTGAAAAATATAAAAATGTAAGTAGACAGGCACTATAAATACAGTTTTTAAAATTTTAGGTTGTTCGAAATTTCAAATAAATCCATTATTATTTATTTTACTTTATTTATTTATTTTTATCAGTTATTATGATTGCGATTGAAAAGTGTTTAAAAGAATATATTTTAACGTAATTGATATTTTTATTTTCTTGTGGCAGAAGAACATGCTGATTTTCTCCGGAAAACCGATCTTGACAAGGCGACATTTAGTTGGCCGTGTGAAAAGCAGTCTTGTCGTAAATCGATTCCTACGTGTTTAAATGTTTGTTCCGGTGTTTTATTAATTATTATGGAAAAAGATACATTAACGGGAAATTGAATAATTTTAAAATTAAAATGTAAATCATTTGGAATCATTTAAATGCAAGGGTAATTTCTCCCGTTTTTTTCCAGATTTTCCACCGATTCTGTTTTTATTATTATTATCTCCAAAAAAGAACCAAGTATTTCAAAGAAATATTTCGAAATATCACTTTCTCAGGAACTAATACCAACTTTAATATTTTTCAACTTTTTTGTTTCGTTGTCAATGCTATGTTCTTTACCGTGGGAAAGACGGGTGATCTGATTGTACATAGACTTTGAATTTATAAACAGTAGCAACGTACATCGAGCATGAATAAACCTAATCATTGCTTAACACAAACAATTCTCCTGGGAAAGGCCCCTTTTTGTTTATTCTACTAGTCTGCCTTTTTGAAGTTCGCTTATTATTTACTTTATTTCTCGTCAAGAAGACGGCATTTCCTATGAGACAATATTAAATTATTTTCCGCTTCTTCTGGTAATTATAACGAATACAAAAAATCAATAACAGAATCATTTATAAAAACTCTGTAACTAAATTAAAAATTGAAAACCTAAACTAATCATTATGGGACGATAATTTTTGCTTTTTAAGTAAACATTTCCAGAGTCTTGGTGAGTTTCAAAGGATTTCCATACACTGGCTAATGTTGCAGAATAAATAATTGCTAGCCACAGATAGATTTTAAACACTAGAAAATAGTGGAGCCTTGTTCTCTATGTCGCCTAAAAACAGATTATATAGGCTAAAAATCAATTCAATAATTTTTAATTTAAACGCTAGTCTACCTGGGTTCGAATCCCGGTTATGACAGAATATTATTTATTCTGTTATTTCAGCCGGAGAGGGGGGGGGGGCGATCCTGGGGTATAAAGAACCTCCTGGGGCAGACCCAGCCTCTATAAAAGTGGGTACCAAAAAAACCTTGGGGCTGAGCGTGATCTTGGCCGAATCACTTCATTGCACAGGCGTTGGCCTAGAAGCAGTACGGAACTCTATATGTACTGGGTCCAAGACCCTTCATGGGTTTTAGTGGTACAGGAAAAAAAAAGTTGTTCCTGAGATTAGCGCGTTCAAACAAACAAACTCTGCAGTTTTATAATATTAGTATATATATATATATATATATATATATATATATATATATATATATATATATATATATATATATATATATATATATGAGAATGACCGTGGCTGAGTGGCTAGTCGCTCAGACCAAAGGTAGTGAGATGGAATCCCAGTCAATTTTAAAGCATTTAATTTAATGGGGATTCACTCATGACTTTTGGGATTCCCCGGGTTAGTGAGACACGTCAGGCAACTGGTGGCCACACACACAAATCGGCGTAGGCAGTGATGACCTTACCCTATAAAAATGCATCTAGCAACCCGAGTGTATTATTCCAGCTTATTACACCGCGCGGCCAAGAACCTACATGGCCAGTCGCGCCATCGAACAAAATCTTTATGTATCTTTTTTTTTTAAATAAAAATTATTACTTTTATCTAAATGTTATTCAGGGCTGTACTAAATAATGAAATTCTCTCCTTACACTCTAAAATCCTCTACCTTCTTACTTTGACTAGGAACAAAGTCACCTTAAAGACCTTAATTTTCCATATGTTGCTGATTTGGCCTGAACCAGGTATCATTCCTTTCATGAAAAACTCATTTCCCACTCTTATCGATTAGTCTCAGTCCTTGCTTCTTCACAGATTCCTAATAATCCTATGAAGCGTCTGGAAAGAAAATAGCCGCGGTACCTTCTGATTTGGAGATGTTATTGGAGTACAAAAGTGGGTAGTGTCTCTACATGTAATTTATGCCATTGTATTATATTACTATCGCATTTATTTGATTTAGATGTAGATTTCTTTTAACAGTTTTAATTTACAATAAATATGTTTTAACAAAAATACTTATATTATTCTTTTATTTTTACTTTCTATCCTAAAACGTTTATCAAATTTATAATGATTAATTATTTTTATTATTTGTTTTAGGGGTTGCTGTCCAACATGCCCGTCAAAATGAAGAAGGCAAAGGTGGTCATTGGTCCTTCAGGAAAACCGGTGCGTTCTTTTTTTTTTGTTGCGATTATGGTAATGTTGTATCTGGTGATGTTGATAACTCGGTAGTCCTCAGTTCTTTTATAAAGACTTCGCAGTTTTGAATTGATTTCAAAGCCAACTTTTCTATGAAGCGCACTTTTCTTTTGTAATATGAGAGACTTTAGACCTCTCTTCATAGTGCTAAAGATCATACCAGGGTTGCTGTTCGGTCTATACGTGATTTTCTGTAGTTATATTATAATTTGCGTTAACAATTGCTTAAAATAGTTTATGATTTAATTATTTGTAATAATAAAGAATAATAATTAATTTTCTTTGATATATTTAATATAATATGATAATCATAATTCATTTTTTTTAAATTAGGTGATGGCATTGTTTTAACTAATGACATTTATTTAACTTTAGGTTTAAACTTTTTTTTTTAAATTATCTTAGCACTTCATGAGCAGCAATAAAATCTTTGTATGAGATTTCTTTAAGTTATTTAATTTTTAAGAAAAGAAACAAAGAAATGATATGTATATATATCATTTATTTCTCTAAATTAGATGCTTAACACTTTTTTTTATTTAAATAAATTTAATATTAAATATGTCATAGAAATCTAAAAATTTGAAAATTCTATTACAGCGTTACTTCTTCACTGTCCTTATTCTTTATCTTTTAGACTTATTCTTCTTCCTTTAGACTTGCCTAAATTATTTATGAGAGCAATAGCATAGATCAGTTAGAGCGCCATCATATTTTTTTAAAATCATAATTGGCTTAAATACTCTTTTCAAAAACTAATATTGATTTTCATAATATAATGAAAGTGAAACTGGAAAATTTTGACGGTTTAGTTGGACCTTTGCAGGTAGGGATTACATCATATTAACTATTAAGCAGGTTTCAGTGATTGATCATTTTTATTTAGATCGAAATAGCTATGGAAAAAGCCTGTTCGTTTCTGTAGCTCGGAATAATACATACAAAAGATGGTAATTTGAAGTATTAATGTGCTCTGAATAATGAATTAGTAAATAGTGCTGCTGAAAAGGTGTTCCCCATAATTTAGATATGATTATTCTTTTAAAACTTACTTATTTAATTTAAAACTTTATTGTTGTTTGAGCCTAATATTATTTGAACATTAGGGGTACTCACTACGTTTGCTATAGCATGCTATTTGTGTTATTTTGCTAAACCCGTCGAGTTTCTACAGTTATTTCCTGTATAAAATTGATGGGTTTAGCATAAATAGCATGCTATATCAAACGTAGTGAGTACCCCTATTATGTAAAATTTTCAGCTGTTAATAATATTACTTTTACTTATCAATATATGAAATCTATAGTAAAAGAAACTATTGCGATAGAAAAATTCAGTTTTCAACAGAAATCCGCGTTTTAATGGTCCCCTCAGTCTAAATAACCAAAGAAAAGAACTCTGTGTGTGTGTATCTCTGTGCCCGTGTGTGGTAAGTCAAATTTGTAAGACGAAAATGATACGAAGCCCTTAGAGAAGACAGAATAATATAGTGTTTGCGGTTTGAGAAAAGTCTGTCCTTTTAATGGAATGAAGACGCGAAAGTGACAAATGCAAAGAGGGTAGGTTGACATATAGGTGCGGGGCAAACCATGAAGGCAAGGAATATTAAGTGGACCCAATAGCCTCCACACTTCTCTCCCTCTTCTTCAATACTATCCATCCTCTTTGAAAAATTATTGAACCACCAGCGGAGAATTATTAGAACATTACTACATAAAGAAGAAATATGGCTCAGAGACATTTAGTAGAAAATAAAGTTGGTAGTGGCCACTCAAATACGAACCTTTCTATAGTGAGTGATCTTAATTAGCTTTCAAAAACTTCAACCTCTATCATTCTTTCTCATCCTTTACTGAATAGCTTACGTTTCGAGTATTTCCACTTTCTTTTTTAATTTTTATATCAATGATTTTCCCAACTCAATATATTTTTATTTGCTTCTTCTGAGCTAAGAGCCAATATTCTGTAAGTCCTAGAGACAACCAGTCCTACAGAAACTTGAGTAAATCAATGTTGAATGCTATCAAAATTTAGGCTATTGTTATTTTTCCCACTTATTTTCTTAGTCCCAACGTCATATTTCTGGTGTTGGCGATATCTATTTCAGTTACTCTATCCATAGCATTATTATTATTATTATTAGGTCAGCTCTACAATCTGCAAGCGAGTCGTAGCTTCCTCCACTAGCAATCGCCAAGCGTCCCTATCTTGTGCTGCTGCCATCCACTGCCTTACTCCGATGGTCCATAAATCAGCTGCAACACAGTCCGATCACTGCGACCTGGGTCTCCCAACCTGTCGCCGGCCATCTTCTTCGGTACTGACTTATCAAGCATCTGTGTGAGGTGTTATGCCCACCTTAACCTCCCTGCCTTGATAATTGCAAGATTGTCAGCATCGTTATAGAGGCTTTAGATCTCTATATTCCTACACCTTCTCCATTGTCCATCCTCACAGGTGGGCCCATAGGTTTTTCCAAGGATTTTTCTTCGAAAGTTAGGAGGTATCTCTCATTTGCCTTTGTAGTGGTCCAGGCCTCAGAACCATATGTCAGAAGGGCGGATGAGGGTTTTGTAGAGAATTACCTTAGTGCGTTGCGAGACAAGTTTGCTTGAAAAGTATGAGCGCAGTCCATACTAACAGCGATTCGCTGATATTCTTCTTTTCTGTATCTCCGCTGATATACTGTTGTCAAACGTTACTTGTGCACCAAGGTATGTGAATTCCGACACTTTTTCGAAAATGTAATGGCTAAATGCTACTTCATTACCAATTTGTCGGGGTGGCTGATCAGGCACCATATATTTGCTCTTGTCTTGGTACCATTGAATAGGTATCACTATTGCAAAAATCTTGTCTTGGAAACGAGCTATATTATCAACTATAACCCCGATTTAATGATTACCCATGATATCCCATAGTTTAAGCTATCCTTTCAACAGTAAGTAAATTTATTTGAAGAATGGGCCAATTGCAGGTGGCAGGGCGTTCGGAACCGAAAGGCAATAGATATGTATGTGAGAAAGAAGTTCTCTTCAGAATGGGTTTAGAATGGTCCAATGTCCTGAAACTGAACATAAACCATGCTTTATTGCGTGGAGTTCCAGGAGCCAGCGGACAAGTGAGAAAAGTTGGGTCTCTCTGTCTTAAATGCGGCAGAGAGTCTGAAACACCAGCCGCGAAATTGCCTCCGACAACTCCCTCCTCATCACGCATCGACACCATAGGGTGGAGCAGGAGTTCTGAGGGAGCTCCTCAGGGAAAAATATTTCGCTTGTTTTGACGAGGTCTACTGCATTTAAACGGACGGATGAGTGCGGTACGCAGAAAAGTACCTAAAAGAAAGGTTCCGTCAGACCTTCGGCGAGGGACAGTTCTCCGTTTGAGATCTATGGTTTGGGTCTTGCGGAGCGATCCCTGGAAGCACAAGGTGCTTTTTGGAAGACCTAGGTGTCGATATCAGAGATGTGACGGTGTCGGCGGAAAACGTAATTTAGACCCCTTCGGGATTATCCACCATCACCTGCATGGGAATTAAAGAGTGAATTTATTTATATTTTGGTTATATAATGTGCGCACCAAAGGTTTAAAGTTAAAATTTGTATTGTAGTTATAGAGATAAATAAATAAACCAAAATAACTAAAGGGGAAAGAAAAAAATTGTAAATACTAGAAATTAATCATTAGAATAGACTAGGAATAAAAATAAAAAAAAAAATTGGAAATGAATATGCAATATGTCCATTGATTGATAAGTATGCTGTGTTATTTTAGCAACCCGATGTATTTGGGCAGCATTTCCCTTTAGGTGGCCATTAGCTCCAGAATTAAATTTATTTTTATTTTATTTCAAGATATTTGTTATTAAATCAAGTATTATTCACAGATGACTTGGTCTTGCCTTAAAGTACCTTTTCAATTATTTGTGAGACATTTTTTTGTCGCCGACTATGTGCACTTGTATCTTCCCCCAATCCTTACCTTGGAATCCTTTCAATAACTGCGAAGAGGTTCCTCTATCATAGTCCTTTGTAGTCTAGTCCTTTGACCGGGTTATTTCCTCCACTCTCGCCTGGGGATACCTTTCTTATCGTAAATAAGAAATACTAGAAAAAAAAAAGAAATATGGAAGCAAAAGGATATGTTTGAATCGTTCCTTGACAAAAAATATCTTTTATATTATACTATGCAATGCAACAACTTAGCTCCTTAATGGTAATTTATTTGTATTATATTTATTTAAAAAACTGGTGCGCGCAACACACGACTTTCATTACTTACACTGTTACATTAATTTAAAAAAAAAATAAATGAACTTAGAGATGAAAAACGATCAAAGAATTAATTAAATAAAGTTTCGATAGAAACATGTGTTTTTTAAAATAATCTATTGTATTTTTATCTACAACAGTTAGTTATTTTTATCGGCTTTTCCTTACTCTCCATCAACTTTTACAATCCTGTGTGTCTTAATTTTTTTTTTTATAAAATCTTTAGCTTTCCAAAGACATATTATACATATCTATTATTATCCTTATGTACAAAAAAAAAAAAAATTACATTAAAAATATGTTTGTACTTTTCTCTTTTAGTTGTTAATCAATTCGCTCAAATTGCATAGTAAGCCGTTATTATTCAATGCTACCAAGATGACATGTCTACTTTTTTTTTTTTTTTTTTTTTTTTTACAAAATTAAAAGTACTTTAGAGAAAGAAAATTAAAATTATCGCCCTTTTTAGCCCTGTCAGACTGTTTCAATCAGAATGAAACCTAAGTCAAATTGAAGCCCGTTAAATGTTACATCGATATATTGAGGTTAAAAAAAAGTGTTACATCTGTTTTTGAGTAAATCGTGAAAAGGTGGCAAATGCATAATATAAAGTACCACTTCCGGTCAGCCGATTTTAGTGAAAAAGTTTCTGTAACATCTGGGGATTATAGTTGTCTTGAATATAATATTCTATTCGTACGACTATTTGTTTTGGTGCTGGACTTACCACAAACACACAAGCACATACTCAGACCTTTTTGCGGGACTTGGTTATTTGGACTCAGGGGACCTTAAAACGCGTATTTCCGTTGAATAAATTGAATTAGAAAATTTTCACGATCGCAATACTTTTCCTTACCATATATTTTATAAATCTACTGACCTCACAACTTAGCGGATGACACTTGTGTGTTATCTGTCCATAATGATCCATCCGCTGCATCCCAAACCCTTTAGTCTCACATCACAACCATTGAGGAATGGTGTCAGAACTGGAGGATTAAAATAAATCCTAACAAATCCCACCAAATTACCTTTACCCTTCGTCGCAAACTGATGACTTCCTGTCCCACTGTATCCTTTAATAATACCCCACTCATACCTGTTGAACAAATCCGTTACCTAGGACTCCATCTTGACAAACGTCTTACATGGAATCCCCATACGCTACTTAAACGACAAGAAACTGCCCGTAGATTCCGATTCCTACAACACTTACTAGACAAATGTTCAAAACTTTTAATTTATTACAAAAAATTCATTTATGTTAACATCATCAGACCCTTAGGACATTCCAGACAGGACGTATGGAATCGAGATTTGGGGCTTTACTAAACCATCTAATTCCTCTCGCATTCAATCCTTACAGTCCAAAATCCTTCGCAAAGTCCTAAATGCTCCTCATTTTGTTACGAACCCAAATCATCCATAATGACCTAAATATCCCATTTGTCGCAGAACTAGCCCGAAACAGATATGCCTCTTTTCATTCCAAACTCCAAACCCACACGAATCCTCTTGTACGCAACTTATCATTCCCATCTACTCCTGACAACCCTCCGAGGTGATTGAAAAGCCGATGGCTCAAGACCTTTTTGAATTAAATAGACATTGAAGTGCTATCATTGGGCAGTTTCTTCACAAGACATTATCATCCCATAAGTGTAAATTAGCCCATTTACTTGTACATATTATATGTACAGTTGTAAATATCAATAAAATATTTAATAAAAAAAAATATATATATTTTATATATAGGTAAGTAAAGTAAAAATTACAACTGTATAATTAAATAAATCTAGTAATTTTGAGGATATATTAAATAATGACATGATATATAACGACACAAGGGCTCGTTTTCTCCTGAATCTTTTGGCGGTCAACTATTGATATTCGTTATATATTTTACAGGTTTAAATAAATTTTTTAGGTTAGCGAAGAATTAAAAAAAAAAAAAAAAAAAAAAAAAAAAAAAGCGAATAAACGAAGTGTGTGGGAACATCAGTTATTCATGCAAAAACGGTTCACCCCTATTTTTTTTTCCGTCCACTTGGGCAGGGCGGCTTGTATCATGTATCATGCCCCTACCCTCATACAAGAGTGAAATGCGTGTCAGTTTTGAATATTGCAACACTTACACCATAAGCAATTTATTTACATTAAAAATCTGAATATTATCAAAAACTAAATTACGATTATTGGGTAATTTTGAATAAAAATAAAGTAGGGATAGATTAATTTCAGTTAACTTTTAGGAACTAAAAACTAAACATTCGTTTCTAAATGCATTCAATCATAGAGACAATATATTGTGCCTGTGTTGAATCCGATTGGATTAATGCAGGAGCCAAACTTGTAAACTGGGATATTGATTCTGTTGAACGAATCATTGTCCCCTCAGCGTTGGAAATATCCCTGAAGACGTCATATATTCCATGGATGTGTTTCCGATAATCCGATTTGGAGGTCGGTGTTTTGAAGATACTGAACTGAAGAAGTCGACGGGATATAAATTAGTGCAACATACGTATAACTTGAATAATTTTAACTCTATATTCATGTTTAATTTCAAAATAGCACCGTTGTAAATAACACCATGCTAAAATAACCTCCCCTCCAACCCCCTTATATTTCCTTAGTGCCATCGACCAATGAAATCGTTCCTCAAATAAAATTTTAAAAAAAACACATAGGAAACAGACGGTATGGACTCAATTTAACCTTTTTTACTTTCACTTACCTATATATGAAATATATAGTAGGGGGGAAGTATTGCTATCGTGAAAATTTTGGAATTCCAGGTTTCAACGGAAATACACGTAGGGTCCCCTGAGTCGAAATAACCAAGTTCCGCAAAAAGGTCTGTGTGAGTGTGTGGTAACTCCCGCGCGTAAACGGAAAGACCTATGAAACTGAGATTTCATTTATAAAACAACTTTACCCTTAAGACGTTACAAAACGTTTCTCATCAAAATCAGCTCAACAGAAGAGCCACTTTACAACATGCATTTTGCACCTTCTTACGATTTTCTCGAAAACGGCTCCAAATTTTTTGATTAAACTCGCTATTTCGATATATACGATAGAAATGCTGCACTACCATCTAAGGCATATTTGCATTTAAAAAATGAAATATCAGCTTTAAACAATTTGTCTTTTTCGAACTAGACCTATCACACACAGTTTCCTCGAAAAATCTAATTCAATGTTTAATTTTATATCGATTATTTTACGCTGTACTCTCCCTTACTATTATTTATTTCATAAATAGTTAAGTGAAAGCAAGGGTACACAATAAAAAATTTGGATTCGACTTTTTTCACGCTGAATATCGGGTGAGAGTAACCGCATTGGTTTACTTTGTTAGCTACCCTTCAATTTCGCAAAATAAACTTTTTCTCTGCTTACCCACGTAGGCAGGTCTGCAGGGAGTTAAATTCTGAAATAATTCATATAAAGGTGAAAACTTTTTTAATCCCTTCATTTTAGGTCAAATATGAATAGTTTGAGTTTCTCCTCTTCTTCTTAGTGGTTAGACCAAACAGTTGAATTAGAAAAATTATATGAAAAAAGTGGTTTTGCATTAAAAATAAAGTAAAAATAACCCGTTCCAATTTTTATGTTATTTTTATTAGATCATTCGGGTAGCTGTCATAAAACTTTATCAAATAGTGAAACATATAAAAACAAATATTAACCAACGTTTCAACCCACGTTGCAGGTCTTCATCAGGTCAGCTTCTTTAAGGTATTAAAGTTCAGCTTCCATTATGTATTTTATGACAGCCACCTAAATCATCTCATCACTCATATTATTAAAAAATCTAGTTCTGACAACACGTGACTTTCACTTACCTCGGTTGTTAAAATCAGTTTAAGAACCATTAAATGAAGTGTTTAAGAAAATAAGAGTTGAAAAGGGCTTAAAGAATTATATTTAGTGTCGTTGGAAACATATGTTTTAGATAAAACAAAATAAAAATATTATATACAATAATAGGTTTATGCACTATTCGTCACTTTACACTAGCTTTCATAACTTTGTATATAAGATAACATTTATTCTCAAATATTTAGCTTTCCAACGATTTATTATAATATATATATTACTATCCTTATGCTCGGAAAAAAATATCTGGGGCGGGAAACACTCGACTGTTCTGTTATTTTTATTTATTGGAATTTACAACTATATAATGGAATACAACTAGTAAATTTGATTGAAATATAAAAAGGCATGAAACACATGTAGAGAGGCTTCCCATTGGAAGCACTCTAAAAATATTCTGAATTAGGTCTCAGGGCCATCTCCTTTTCAGACGCCTTGGAGGATTGTCAGGAATTGAAGAGGAAGAAAGGATTGAAACTAGAAGATTAGGGTGGGAATGGAGTTTGTCATGAAAGGAATGGTATCTAGATCGGCCCGAATGATCAATATACGGAACATTAAGGTCTTTATGGATGAGTTTATTTGTGATAGAGTAAGGAGCATTGGGAATTTTACGAAGGATTTTGACTATAGGGATTGGATACGGGAAGAATTCGATGGTTTAGCTGAGCTCCAAAGCTCTACTCCGTAAGTCCATATCGGCCTTATGATAGTCATGTAGATGAGCCTTTTGTAATTAAGTGGAAAATTAGAACCTTTGTTTAGTAAGTGTCGAAGTAGTCAAAAACGTCGTGCAGTTTCTTGTCGTTTCAGTCTTGTTTGAGGGTTCCAAGTAAGGCGTTTGGCGAGGTGCAGTCCTTGATATCGGGTCTGTTCAACAGGGACAAGAGGGGTATTATTGGAGACAGTAGAGCAGGATTTCATAGGTACCTCGACTGTTAAAATTAATTTAAAAACTATTAAATATACTTCAATTTGAAAAATATTTCATGTCGATTTTAATAAAACTTGTATTCATTTTCATTGGAAACTTATAATTTAGATTAAATATTATTACAATATTAAATTGTCAATCATTAATAAGTTTATTCCCTATTCATCACTTTATATTCCTTTTTACAACTTCGTGTATCAGATAATTTATTTTCTAAAATCTTTCTCTTTAAAAAGTATATTATACGTCTATATTACTATTCTTATTATCAAAAAAACAAAAATTTCATATAGAATATTTTTGCTCGTTTATCCTTTAGTTGTTAATTAAATTCGTTCAAATTGTATATTTAGCCTATTTTTATTTATGTCCATAAAATTTTATAGTTAATTTTTCGTTATCTACAGAACTAAAGGTACTTTGGAGAAAGAAAATTTAAAATATCTGCATTTAAGCCCTTTCAGACTATTTCCATCAGAGTGAAAAGTACATGATAATAAAGCCTATAAAATTTCACATCGATATAGCTGGTTTAATCGAAATCTTTCCAGACGTTTTTGAAAAAAAAAAAATCATGAAAAAGTGCTAAATTCCTAGTATAAAATGGTTCTTCCATTTATGAAAAATGGGTGATATTTATGAAAAAGCTGCTGTAACATCTTGGCATGAACGCCTCCAATTTATGAAATTTCAGTTCTATACAACTTATTGTTTTCCAGCTAGACTTAGACCTAGACCACACGGACACACAGACCTTTTTGCGGAACGGTGTCATTTGGACTAAAACGTGTATTTCCAGTGAAAACTGGATTTGAAAATATTTACAATCGCAATATCTCTCCTTACTATAGACTTCACATATAGGTAAGTGAAAGTAGAACTGTTTTGTTATTAAAAAAAATCGTTCGATTTATGATGTAGAAAAAGAACTGGTTTCATTCTGTTTTCTATATATACACATATATTCTCTCTGGTCTCCACTAATCAAACATACCAATAGCAGTGCATTGGCTGTGAAATATTTGAGTTTTATATTCTAACAGGAATGGAACGAGCTAGGAAACAAAATTATAAATTTTTTCTAAGCGAGCAAGAAAGCATTGCCCATCCTTGTTCAGCTAGTCGACTTACAAATTCAGTTCATCCGTTTTAAAGTTAGAATGGGAAAATGTGCCAGGAAATGGAAAAACTTATTCCATCAAGTAATATTTGTTTTGTTTTGTTAAGAATAATTTATGTAATCTTTCAACTTTAGAGATAATACGAATGAATAAAATGTTATTTAATTAAAAAAAATATTAAAATAATATGTCTAAGTCTCTATAAAAGAGAGGGAGGGTGGGTTGCGCAAAAAAAGGAGTAATTTTACTATTTTAAAGGATATGCCCGATTTTCATATTTTAAGGACCCTTATAATTATTTTTACTTCCACTAACCTATATATAAAAAATATAGTAAGGGAAAGTACTGAGATCGTGAACATTTTCGAATTCCGTGTATTTTCAACGGTAGACACGTTTTAGGGTCCTCTGGTTCCAAATAATTAAGTCCCGCAAAAACGTGTGTGTGTGTGTGGGGGGAGGGGGTAACTGTAGCGCAAAAACGAAAAATCGCACCGAACTGAAATTTCATATTTTAGACTACTATACACTCTAGATGTTACAGCAACTTTTTAATCAAAATCGGCTAACCGGAAGAGCCACTTTATACCGTACATTTTGCACCTTTTTACGATTTTCTCAAATCGTTCTTTATTTTTTTGAAAATATTTATTTATTCGGATATATTACAATCTGTCACAATGAACAATAATAATATTGCTATAAGATTACATCCATACAATATATACATACAAAAGGAATTTGATTGTTTGTTTTTTTATTGGCGGTCAACGTCTACAGCGTTTCATTTCTCTTTCTGCCACTGTCACTTGCAATACACTCGTTATTTTTTTATTTAAAAACCAAAATATTCACTAGAAAAAAATGATATGGCAGAACAAAGTTTGTCGGGTCAGCTAGTGTATATGTGTGTATATATATAATAATAATAATAATAATAATAGGCTTAGCGAACCCGAAGGTTCGATGCCGATACCACCAAATTCCGCCTACACAGACTCGTCCAATGCTCACCATTCAAGCCCAAGCTCCCGAGATCAGCCTTAACGCAATCCTCCCATCTCCGCTTCGGCCTACCTTTCGGACGCCTACCAGTCGGATCAGCAAATACCAACTTTCTCGGAATCCGTTCGTCATCGAGCCCAACAACTTTACTCGCCCATTTTAGTCTCCGCGATGCAATCAGCTCAATTATATTCACAGGATGCAAGTTCCACAATTCCGCGTTATGCAACCTTCTAAACTCCCCAGTGGCCTCATCTCTCTTTGGACCAAATATTTTACGCAATACTTTATTTTCGAAAACCTTAAGCCGCTGTTCATCCTTTAAAGTAAGCGGCCACGTTTCACATCCGTAAAGAACCGTTGGAAGAATAATAGTTTTATAAATTCTAATCTTTAAGTTTTTAGATAGAAGCCGCGAACTAAGTAACTTAGCAACTGAATAATAACACGCATTTCCCACCTTTAACCGGGACTTTATTTCTTCCTGGATTTCATTTTTTCTAGTTATAATTGAACCTAAATACTTGAATTTCTCTACGTGTTCAAAAGTATGACCTGATACATCAATATCTCCAAGATCGACACCGTTTCTGCTACTAATCATATACTTCGTTTTATCGGTATTTAATTCGAGTCCTATTTCTTTACCGGTTTTTATTAACACACTTGTATTTAGTTGTATGGTTTCCGTGTCTTCACCTAGCAGTACCAGATCATCGGCATACCCCAAAACCGGAATCTTGTCACCCATATTTAAGCCTTTCTCGGTACACATCACCTTTTCTATGACATATTCTAAAGCTATATTAAATAACACAGGTGAAAGGGAGTCACCCTGTTTTAAACCCGATCGCACCTCAAATCTCTCGGAGTAATTATGACCGATTCTAACTTTATGGAATGTTTCCGACAAACACATCTCTACTAGGTTTACTAACTTTCTAGGTATTCCCTGTTCAATCATGATGTTATATAGCTTCTGACGGTCTATTGAATCATAAGCCTTTTTAAAATCGATATAAAGTTGATGGACTACACCGTTGTATTCCAATTTTTTCTCTAATATTTGACGTAGGGAAAATATTTGGTCAATAGTCGAGCGATTCCGCCTAAAACCACATTGGTAATCTCCGATAATTTCCTCAGCGTATTCCGTGATTCGACTAGTTAGAATTGACGAGAATATTTTATAGCATACTGGGAGAAGAGAGATCCCACGATAGTTGTCACAATCCGACCTCGGTCCTTTTTTGTGAATCGGAATAAGTATTGATTCTTTCCATTCCTCGGGCATTTTTTCAGTTTCCCAGATCTTTTTAACTAAAAAATGTATTTTGGAAACGCCCGCTTCTCCACACGCCTTGATTAGTTCACTCGTGATATTATCATTTCCTGCGGCCTTATAACGTTTTAATTTTCCTATCGCCATTTCGACTTCCTCTTTACTCGGTGCGTCTATCCATGGTTCAGCGCTCTGATATTCAGAGAGAGGAGATTGATTATTATTTTCCGTATTTAAGATGCCGTCAAAATGTTGTTTAAATTTATTTAATATCTCAGAAGGATCCGCAATTATATTGTTATTTGCATCTTTAATCGCATTCAATAGAGGTTCAAATCTTTTACGCGATTTGTTTATATATGCGATTTGTGTATATATATATATATATATATATATATATATATATATATATATATATATATATATATATATATATATATATATATGTATATAAATTTGGCAAACACAACTCTGAAGTTTCTTATGTACAACCTTGAATAAATCAGCAATTTCGAAACCAGACAGAAATGACGTAGTCCGAGGAAGCCTAATCCATATCAAGCTCCAACCATCCTTATTACATTTCACGAAAATTAAAAAGGCAGTAGCCCCGAGGCCTTTTTTTTAGTTTGTATATCCGAGTCCTGGTAATGACAAGTGTTAGCGGCTCTAGCACAACTACAATTATCGATGTGGTTACGATAAAAGCGTTGTGATATCCTGAGCCCAGTTGGCTAGATTATTTCGAAGTTTTTTATGCTGATTTTAAATATTTTTTTGCTTACTTTTAAGGTAGATATGTATTATTAAGTTAATTTCATTTATGATTTTGCCACATATATTTTTATTTTTCTATGATTTTACTTTAAATTTGTTTGTTTTTCGTAATGATTGTGTGAATACCTCTCATCACTATTATCATTGTCTTTTATTAGGAAAAATTGTAATGTTACGAAAACATAAAAACCAAAAAAAAAAAAAAAAAAAAAAAAAAAAAAAATACTGAATCCTTTTGTGTTTTGCAATTTGTAACGGGAAAGAGGCATCTAAATAAAATTTGCAACTCGTATTGTTATGAAATTTCATTAATAAAACATCCACCGACGTTCTAATTAAAGGTAGCCTTTTATATCGATGAAATGTTAATAGTGTTGCGTAATTGCTGAATAAATAATTAAATTACAATCAGAAACCTGATTTTTTAAGTAGTTATTGAAGAATATATTTTTGTGAAAATTGTTGAACCAACCTACAAAATCGTAAAAGTGTGTGAGGGCGTGTGTTTTCATAGTTGAGTATTAATATAACACCACTACAGTCATGAAACATTACAACGTATATATATATATATATATATATATATATATATATATATATATATATATATATATATATATATATATATATATATATATAATCTTAACTTTAAAAAAATTTGTTGCACGGTTTAAAACTTATATTTTCAGTCTGTTAATAGCAACACAAGTTTGCCAGTCAAGGAATCTATGATTTATTGATCTACCGATATAGAATAGAATTGAAAAAGAAAATAAATTATTCTGGGACTTAGTCAGTTAACAGTTTTGTATAATTAAAATATAAACTATGCCTAGCCAACAGACAAATTAACATAATTAATTATTATTAACAATTGTGAAATGAGGAGAAAGATTATACAACGAAACTAAAAAAGAAGTTAAGAAAAAAAAAATCTTCTAAATTTGATTTTCTAAGAAAAAAAATCTAATTTTTAACAAAATAAAAAATAAATGAATTTAAAACAAAGTTGGACTGTTATTTTCGTTCATTCAATTTAGATGTCTGGAATTGAAATATCACATTTGCTGATGCTATTATTTGGGATAATAGAACGTATTGGATAAGTAGAGTCTGAATGTTATTAAATATATGTCAAACTATAAGCTTACTCATGTTATTATTATCACCATAAAAAACAATATATTGAAATTATGAACAAATAAAAAAATTATTTTTAACTTAACTTTGATTTAATTCTATTGATTAAAGTATACATATGAGATCAGGACCTCTGTGAGAGGTAGACAACCTTTGCCATACCTTGTGCCAAATATTTTCACAGAAGATTTGAGATCTGTCATATAACCCAAGCATTATTTATAGCTCTTGTTGTGAGTCTTTTACATTCAGGTTTAGCAGTAAGAAAATAAAGGCAAAGTTAGGATCTGGTTCGGTCGGAGGAACAAAATGGAATCAGGTATTCACGAAATCGAATCAAACCTGTTACTTAAAGCAACATTCAACAGTAATGGTACGTGAAGCTTCTGGGAAGTTTTTCAAAATAATGTTGACTGTTTATCTTTATTGAAATCCGTTGTGATGTCTTTAGGTTATGTACTATGTCCGTTAGGGTCATTTGGGACAGATTTGTTCCATAAAAAAAATTATATATATATATATATATATATATATATATATATATATAATATATATATATATAAACATATACTGAATTTAAAAAAAAAAAGTTGCCGAAACAGTTACAATACCTTGGTAAATTCGTTAACTACTATGAACAATATGCCTGACATGCCAGCAACACGGAGTAGGGAAGAAAACTTAAGTAGATTAAGGTTTTTAGTCAGGAGTTTTACATAAAAAATAAAATAAAAGGAATACCTCCTGAAAAGCCAAAATTAGGCATCATGGAACAGCTCTATGAAGCGAAGCCTATGAAATTTTTCAACATGGAACCCTTACCGAAAACAGAAAAATACATTCTGAGCATATATTCCGGGCTAAAAAAATTGGAGAAAGAATATCGATTTAAAAAGAACTATGAACTCTTATAAACACATTGAAAATTTTAAATCATCGATACAGAAAAGGAGATTGAATTTTTTCGAACATATGAATAGAATTGATGAGATATGATTGAACGAAAACTTAGATAAAGTAATGGGTCTGTAGAATATAAAAGGTTAGTTCGAATAAATAAGATAAAATAAAAAAGAAAAAGGGTATCAGACTGAAAGATTGCTAAGATAAGGATCAGTTCGGGGAAAATATTGAAAATATAAATGCTCATGTAGCAGTGAAGATGGGGAGCCCGTGGCTGAGTGGCTAGCGCGCTAGTCTCTCATGCTACAGGTTCTGAGTTCGAATTAGTCGTACAAAATTAGTCGTAGAGAGTGATGATCCTACACTAAAAAAAACGCGAAACGTGATTGTAAAATCGCTGGAGTTTACACCACGAGGCCCAGGGCCTACACGGCCTGTCGCGCCACTGGAAGGAAGCAGTGAAGATGGAGCAAGAACGTATGAAATGGTCAGAGAAAAGAGAGAAGGAGATGGAAGAAATGAAAATAGGTAAAAAATAAAGTAAAAATGATAAACTCGTGGACCATAGTTGACCTATATCACGAAAAATAAATCATTAGACTTTGTAAAAAAAAAAAAATGTGTGTTTACGTGTGTAAGTCTAGCTCTAAAACTATAAGCTGTATATAATTGAAATTTCATATTTTAGAAGTGGAATGTTGCAGAACCTTTTTAAGTGCCAACTCTGTACCATACATTGAGCACCTTTTTTCGATTTTCTCAAAAGCGGCTCAAACAATTTTGATTAAACTCGCTATTTCGAAGTAAATTATAATGGTTTTAATATAATGTAGATTTCATTCTGATTGAAATACTCTGTTAGTGCTTAAACGTCGATATTTTAAATTATCATCCCCTAAAGTAACTTTAATTTCGTTGATTCGGAAAAATGAACCGTTAAATGTTTTTAGCCCTTGATGATGGCCCGAGACCTTCTGGTTTAGCATAGTTTTTGGAGATCTGCCAACGAGTTGTATCTCTGCATGTGAATCATGACAGTACAATCATGCAACTCATTTATTAGATGTATTTTACTATACAGTTGTAAAATATAAATAAATATATTAAAAAAATAATAATGGTTTTTAGCATTGATAAATACACAATAGGAGGTCATTTGATAGCTGAAGAAGAAAATTTTTGAATATAATTTTAAAATATAGTTTAGAATATTTTTAGTTGCTGCCACTGGGTAGTGTCTCTACATATATTTCATGACAGTTTTCTATATAACCATCACATTTACTTGATGTATTTTTTTTAAATACAGTTGTAGAAATCAATAAATATGTTTAAAAAAATAAACGCGCCGCCCGATAAGGAAGACAAGTGCGAGCCATAGGAGGTACGCGCCGCCCCATGGGACAGACTAGTGCGGGCCACCGGTGGTACGCACCGGCGTGAACGTGTTAAGGAATTTTTTATACTCATTCGATTCAACCTGTGTTTATTTTCGTACAAAATGATCTGTTAATTTTCGTACGGCTGGTATTCCTTATTAAACAATGCGATGCACTCTACCTATAATATAATTTATTTACTCGGAAGTCGATAGGAATAACCAAAATATAATTATCATTCTGAGAATTCCGGTTTGTATGGCCTCGCGAGAATTTAACAAGTTGTTGAGTGGTTCCAGATCCAGCCGTTTGTGTTTCAGCCGACATTTCCTGACGGCTCTACCCAAACTGTCGCCAGGTGAGTTTGAGGAATGAAGGAAGAAGGTTGTATAAAAAAGAGGATAGGATTCAAGGTCAGGTGAATCACCCAACGAGTTAGAAATTCCAGGCGCCGGCTCTCCTTCCCAAAGTGATAACTGGATGAGGATAAGATGTTCTGGTAGGATCGAACAGTAATCTTTATAATAAAATGAGCTAATGATAAATATACTGAAATATTCAATATCGTGTATATTTTAATTAACTAATTATAATATTGATATAAAAAAAATGGTACACCATATTTATTTATTGTATGTAAATGAATATGATCCATTTGTTATACAATCCATTTATTCTTCTTCTTCTTGATAGCTCTACAACCCGTGAGGGGTCCTGGTTTCCTCCTTGGTTCTTTTGTTTTTACTCAACCTTAAATTATTGGATCATTCCAAAGTTTAGCTATTTCCTATTTTATATATTGCTGATAATGACACATTTCGTCTTAAGTTTTAAAGGACCTTATAGAGGGAGGGGCGGATGAAAATGCATTAATGGAATTTAAGGAAACTAAGTTAAGAGAAAATCTACATTATATGAAAACCCATTCAATTTTGTATCATTCTTGCGAGTTTTATCCATGTCGTTAGACGTCTTATGAGAAAGATTTTAAAAGCGGTGAAGTTTATAGGATATAGTGGTACGGTTAGTTGTTTTTGGTAATATAGTTGTAGCGACATCCTAGCTAATGTAAATATTGTTTAATAATCTATATCACTTCTGTAAGTGTTTTAATTTTTAAGCTTGTCTCCCTTTGACCGATTTTGGCAACAAGGACAAACTCCGTGAATTCTTCCCACCTACATACTGCCTCATTATCCAGTCCTGACTCTCTGAATAATTCTTCAAGATAAACCACGATAGTTCCTATTCATCCCTTTTTACTCAGTCTGCTGGAGTTCCTCAAGGCAGTATCCTAGGACCCATTCTTTACATAGTCTATACACCTGATATCGCTACCTATCCTAACATCTTTGTACCTGTGCTGATGAAACTTGTGTGTAATCTGTCAATAACGATCCTACTATTACCTCTCAAACTCTCCAATCCTACATCAGAGACATTCAGGTATGATGTCAGAATTGAAGAATTGAAATCAACTCTAACAAAGCGCACCAAATTACCTTTACCCTTCGTCGTCATCCTATGACATCCTGCCCTACAGTTTCCTTTAATAATATTCCGCTTGTCCCGGTTGAACAGATTCGCTATCTATGACTCCTTCTTGACAAATGTCAAAAATCCGCACACAAGACTGCAACGACAAGAAACTCCCCGCTGTTGTATATATGTTTAATAATCTATATCACTTCTGTAAGTGTTTTAATTTTTAAGCTTGTCTCCCTTTGACCGATTTTGGCAACAAGGACAAACTCCGTGAATTCTTCCCACCTACATACTGCCTCATTATCCAGTCCTGACTCTCTGAATAATTCTTCAAGATAAACCACGATAGTTCCTATTCATCCCTTTTTACTCAGTCTGCTGGAGTTCCTCAAGGCAGTATCCTAGGACCCATTCTTTACATAGTCTATACACCTGATATCGCTACCTATCCTAACATCTTTGTACCTGTGCTGATGAAACTTGTGTGTAATCTGTCAATAACGATCCTACTATTGCCTCTCAAACTCTCCAATCCTACATCAGAGACATTCAGGTATGATGTCAGAATTGAAGAATTGAAATCAACTCTAACAAAGCGCACCAAATTACCTTTACCCTTCGTCGTCATCCTATGACATCCTGCCCTACAGTTTCCTTTAATAATATTCCGCTTGTCCCGGTTGAACAGATTCGCTATCTATGACTCCTTCTTGACAAATGTCAAAAATCCGCACACAAGACTGCAACGACAAGAAACTCGCCGCTGTTTTCGCTTACTTCAACACTTACTTGACAGACGCTCTAACCTTCTAATTAACTACAAAAGGCTCATCTATATCACTATCATATGTCCTATCTGGATGTATGAAGTTAAGCTTTGGGACTCTAGTAAACCATCAAATTCTTCCTGTATTTAATCCTTACAGTCCGAAATCCTTCGAAAAATCGTGAATGCTCCTTACTTTATTACAAATAAACTCATCCATAAAGACCTTAATGTTCCATATGTTACTAATTTGGCCTGTATCAGGTATAAATATTTCCATGACAAACTCCACTCCTGTTTTAATCTACTAGTTTCAATCCTTGCTTCCTCTTTCATTCCTGACAACCCTCCGGTCGTCTGAAAAGAAGATGGCCTATGGACCTTCTGGATTAGATTACTGACAGCAAATTGACAAGATGCAATAACTAATACAGCTGAAATCTCAATAAATAATTACAGAAAAAAGCTTGTCTCACCCTACACTCACATAGACCATTGGTTATTCGGATCCAGGACACCCTAAAACGTGCTTATGGGTATAAAACTGGAATACGAACATTTTCCAGGTTGCAATACATTCAGTTACTGAATGCTTTATATATAAATTTTCTAGGTAAGTGAAAGTAAAAAGTACCTAACATTCTAGGTTTATAAATAAATTTTTGGGTGTTAGATGTAATTTTTATTTTTATAATTTATAATTTATATTTAATTTATATATGAAGCAAGAAGAAAGTATTGAAAGAGGAGGGTTTTAAATGAGGACGGGGATGGAGCATGACGGATGTTTGGAGGTAGAGTATTCCAAAAAGTAGTGGACTGGGCTAAAAAGGAGCATCCCATAACCATCCCATATTTTTTGGTTTTATGGAAAAGAGTGCAGAAGACAGACAAATGGGATCTTGTTTCCTTGGAATGGTTGGAGGATTTGAATAAATTGATAGCTGTAGACTTAAAAGTTGCTGATTTGAAAGAGAAATGATCCAAGGAAATACTGTCTTTGAAAGGTGGGAAATAACTATTTTAACTAGTCATAGAGTTATGATACATGTGACCGTCTCGAGTTACCGAACACAAATATAAAAAGCAATTCATTGCTCTTCTTAGTCTATCCTCGAGTACCATCGATAGGCCACCTAATACCACACAACATTAATCAAAGTGGGTATATATTCTACGAACTTCACAGATTTTAAATACTTTCTCATAAGGCCTTTAACGAGTATGATTAATCTCGCTAGATTGATATAAAATTGAATGGGGTTTCATATAATGCAGAGTTTAACTTAAATGAGTTTCCTTAAATTTCAGCAATGCATTTTTTTTCCACAAGGTACTATTAAACTGAGACGAAATATGTTATTATAAGTAATATAGAGAATAAGGAAAAGTTAAATACCATGGTCAGTGCCAAAGAAGAGAGGATGCAACCTCCTGCGAATACTAAATTCCTCACAAATTAAGAAAATGGCTCATTCACACACTACGTTTCATATAAGGCTGTCATAATTTTAAATGCGACTAGAATTTAAATTTATGGCGGAAATTGGAAGTATTCCAAAATGATGTTTTATTTTATTTTATTGATTTTTTAAATTTATATGAAAAACAAAACACATTAAACGTCGCGTTTAAGAAAAGTAGAGGAGATTTTTGGAGAAGATTTGGAATTCAATCTGTAATGCCAGAATAATTTAAAACGATATATTGAGGACTAAGAATTCGTAAAGTAAATAAAGATTTTTATATTATTATCTATGATATTTTGTGAACTAGCATAAAATATTTGTGCTAATGTGACAACACACACACACACAGATATATATATATAATATATATATATATATATATATATATATATATATATATATATATATATATATATATATATAAAATTATTTATATGTAATAGAAAGACGATACAATTGATTAAGGGTACCTACAAATATTTTATGTTAAAGTGAAAAAAATGTTATTATTTTTTAATTTATAGAACTTATATGTTGTTAGGATACTTGAAAATGGCATAGGGCGTTAGAGATGGAAAAATAAGAAGTTGTTTATTGAAAATGTAGATCAGAATCGTCTTTTAAAAACGTATAATTAAAGATTCTAGTGTTATTACATATAATATTATTCTCTATATTATTTAAATTTCAATAAATTATTTGCCCTTAGATTATATGCCCCTAAAACCACCACAATACTACTGTGTGTGTGTGGTGTGTGTGTGTGTGTGTGTGTGTGTTGTGTGTATGTGTGTGTGTGTGTGTGTGCGTGTGTATTTGTACAGTATCTACTTTACCTTGGAACGTACGCAAATATCAGTTATATTTTCTTGATAATAAACATTTTTTGGGATATTATACTAAATAATACTGACAGTTGTACATGACTTATTAATTCAGGGGTTTGGAAGCTCCATGTAAAGTTTTTGCCTGAAGTAGACATAGTCATGGAACATGGAGTAAGTCATGAGTAATGAATGGGCGAGGGATCTGGCGCTGCCTGGAGCCTCCAGCTGGAGAACTTCCACCTCTTTAATTCATCTCTTTATCATAGGCGCTAGTTACGTCACACCCCCTTCCATACCTCACTTCCCATTTCCGGATTAATCTTGAATTAAACTTGTATGAATAATTCATTGATAAAATGTTGGAATTCAGTTTTTTCCTTTTATTTTCTCTATTTTATTCCCACTTTATGCAAAATTGTTTTCCTTATATCCGCCATGATTCTTTATTACCTATATTCTTTTCTGAATATGTTTCAGGTTCTTATAGTTATTTTTTTTTTATTAGTACAATTTATGAAGAAATTTAATGAGGTTGAACCCAATAAAGCTCATTACTGTACCGGTGGAGAAAGAAATTCGCAAGTACAATTCTTTGTTTGTTTTTGGGAACGTTTTGATGGAAACGGTACATAAATGTGATATTTATATATATATATTATATATATACTTTACTTACCATATGTGAAATATATGTAAGGGAAAATATTGCGATCGTTAAAATTTGCGAATTCTAATTTTCAACGGAAATACACGTTTTAGGGTCCCCTGAGTCGAAATAACCCGCAAAAAAGGTGTGTGTCAGTGTGTGTGGTAACTCCCGGGCGAAAACGAAAAGTCCTATGAAACTGATATTTCATATGTAAGACAACTATACGCCTGAGATGTTACAGAATCTTTTTAATCAAAATCAGCTGACCGGAAGATCTACTTTATACAATGCATTTTGCACATTTTTTCCGATTTTCTCAAAAATGGCTCTAACGATTTTAAATAAACTCCCTATATCGATGTAAAATTTAATGGGCTTTAATATGATGTAGGATTCATTCTGATTGAAATAGTATGACTGGGCTTAAATGCCGATATTTTAAATTGTCTTCATTCAAAGTACCTTCAATTCTGTAAATTCTATAAAAATAACTATATTATCTTGTTGCCATTGATAATCAACAGCTAAATATGCTAGTTGAGCGAATTTTATACACAACTAAAGGAGAAAACTGAGAAAATATTTTTTTAAGGCAATTTTTTTTCAGAACTTAAGAACAGTAATAAAGGCATATAATATATCGTTGGAAAGCTAACGCTTTTAGAAAAAATATTATTTTATACACTAGATTATAAGAGTTAATAAAGAGTGATAAACAACCGATAAAACTAACTGATTATTTTAGATAATAGAGTTTCCAATAAAACACATGTTTCTATATTAATTCAATTTAATTAATTCTTTAATGGTTTCACTCATTTTTATCTCTAACTGTATTTGAAAATTCTTTAATCGATTTTAAAAACGGGGGTAAGTGAAAGTCGTGTGTTAGCCGCACCAGATTTTTATACATTTTAGAATGTATTTTGAAAAGATAGTTTGGTTTTGGAAGAAAATTCAGACGTCGGAGATGTTCCAGATTTCAACTGTTACCCGGAAATCCAATTCAATATGAATAAATGTCTATTGATCTTCTCCTTTTTTCACATCTTCTGGATGTCGGGATGGCAAGGCTTGCGTATGAGAGCCTGAGGAATATAAGACAGCTGTAAAGGAAGCTCTATTCAAAAAAAGATTTTGGAGAAGGTTTTATTTCAGGATGTATGCATCTCAAGTACATCCGTCAACCCCAACGTCTCTCGATGGTACATAGTGAGAGTCAAAAGTATTCGGAATTCGTATTTATCTTCATCTAATCAATATTTTTCACAACTAATAAATTATATAATACTTTTTAACTAATAAATCTTTAAAAGAGACTACCATAAAACAAAATAACTAACCAGATAACCGAATAGTACCGTGGTTCTCAACAAACATTTTTCGCGGACCCTTCATACAATCATTTCCTTGCCAATGACCCCCTAAATCCTAAATATAAGGTATATATTAAGATTTTTAGTGGGCTACATCGTATCTCGTACGTCGCGTGCGAAAAAGCTCTATATTCTAAAAATCTGGTGCGGGCAACACACGACTTTCACTTACCTCGATTTTAAAAATCAATGAAAGAATTTTCAAATAGAGTTAGAGATAAAAATACGTGAAACTATTAAGGAATTAATCAAATTGAATTTATATAGAAACATGTGTTTTATTAAAAAATCTATTATATTATTATCTAAAATAATCAGTTAGTTTTATCTTCTTCTCATCACTCTCTATTAACTTCTAAAAGCTTGTGTATGAGATGATATTTTTTCTAAAATCTTTAGCTTTCCAACTGCTCTTATGTTCAAAAACGAAAAATTTCATTAAAAATATATTTTTTCTATTTTCTCCTTTAGTTGGGTATCGAATTTATTCAATTTATATATTTACCTGTTTTTCATCGGCGTCACCAAGATAATCTAGTTATTATTATTGAATCTAAAAAATTAAAGGTACTTTAGAGGAAGAAAAATTAAAATATCGGCATTTAAGCCCTGTCAGACCATTTTCATCCAAATAAAACCTACATGATATTAAAGCCCATTAAATTTTACATCGATATAGCGAGTTTAATCAAAATCGTCGGAACCGTTTTTGAGAAAATCCAAAAAAGGTGCAAAATGCATGGTATAAAGTGCCTCTTCTGGTAAGCTCATTTTGATGAAAAAAGTTTTGTCACGTCTCGGGCGTATAGTTGTCTTAAATATGAAATTTCAGTTTCATAGGACTTACCGTTTCCGCCCGGGAGTTACCACACACACACACACACAGACACACACACACACAGACCTTTTTGCGGGACTTGGTTATTTGGACTCAGGGGACCCTAAAACGTGTATTTCCGTTGAAAACTGGAATTCGAAAATTTTCACGATCGCAATACTTTCCTTACTATATATAGTAAGTGAAAGTAAAAATGGCCCATTTTTATTGATTTTGTTTTGTATAATATATTTATTTATTTTGTTTTGTATAATATTTTTATTGATTTTGTTTTGAATAATATTTTTATTGATTTTGTTTTGTATAATATTTTTATTGATTTTGTTTTGTATAATATTTTTATTGATTTTGTTTTGTATAATATTTTTATTGATTTTGTTTTGTATAATATTTTTATTGAATTTGTTTTGTATATATGTATATTGTATTATTATTATATAAATTTATTGTTTTGTATTTATCGTGTGAATGTAGTATGAATGCTGTACTTTATCACTATTAAAAATGTCCTACATTGGACTGATTGTAATATTACTCAATAAAGGACTGTTCCTGAAGAAATGGCCTATATAGGAAAATATAAGTGAAGAAAAAATAACCTATAGGAGTTTTCTGCAATCCGGGAAACAACCAATAAACAAACTTTAGTGTTGTACCTGATGATAGTCCTAGAAATTTTGAAGTGAGTGAAAAATCCTTCGCTATGCAGTCCTGAGAGAACGTAGAACGTTAAGCATTTTCTTGTAATTTCAGTCTTGTATGAATTGAAACATCTTAAGTTTCAAGACCTTTGTCAAGATGGTATACTAGATATGAGTCAACCGGAAGATTATTAAAGGATACTGTAGGAAGTCGCAGGTTTACGACAAAGTTTGAAAGTTATTTTGTAGGATTTGTGTAAATTTATTTTTATCCTTTAAAAATAATAATTATTTTTTTATTTATTTATAGTAATTTACAACTGTATTAAACAACACAATAAGTAAATATGAGGAAAGAAAAAAAAAAAAAAGTCATGGAAATATCTTGAGAAAGAACTACTCAGTGGTAGCACTTCACTAACTATTTTAACTCAGTAGGTCCCGAGGCCACCTTCTTTTCAGTCGCCTTGGAGGGTTATCAGGTATATCTAACGAGGATAATTTACGGAAAAGTGGGTTTGTATGGGCAGGGAGTTTAGAAAGAGGAGTATCTATCACGGGCTATGTCTGCAACAAATGGGATGTTAAGGTCATTATGAAGGAGTTGATTTGTGACAAAATAAGGGGTATTCAGGATTTTACGAAGGATTTTGGATTGTAAGGACTGCATGCGGGAGGAATTAGATGGTTTCGTAGCGCCCCAAAGCTCGATTCCATATGTCCAAATAGGCCTGATAATAGTGATGTAAATGATTCTTTTGTAATATATTGGAAGTTTTGAACGTTTGTCTAGTAAGTGTTGTAGTAATCGATATCTTCGAGCAGTTTCTTGTCGTTTCAGTCTTGTGTAAGGATTCCAAGTAAGGGGCTTGTCAAGATGGATACCTAGGTATCGGATTTGTTCCACCGGAGTAAGGTAAAAATAATTATTAAATTGGGAACAATTACTGTTTTAATCGGAAAAAAATTTTTTGAGGGATATTTCGTCAGTCTCTCTCACATAATATACTTTGTATATTTTTTAATATTTTATTTATAAACATATTTTGCTCATACACGTGTGTGTATATTTCCGTAAACTAATTTTAACCTCGCAGAATATTACTCCTTTTTCCTCCTTTAGTTGTTTATCGGATTCTTTACAGTCTATATTTATACATTTCTTAATATGAATAACAAGCATGGATGGTTAATTATTTAAATCCAAGTAATATGAAGGTTATTCATTTTGAAAATTCGGTATTTGAGCATTTTTCGAATATGTCTATAAGGAAGAATTCTATATGACCCTGAATATCATTCAATTATATATTGATACATACATCAGAATGACATTGGTATGGGGAATTTAATCGACATATTTTAAGCTTTGATGTTAATGTATTGTGCACTCCACTATTGCAGATAATAATTTCTAATGTCCTGAATTTGACAGATTGTAATATTGCTCAATAAAGAATTGTTTCTCAAAAAGAAAAAATTCTATTTTTATATTATTTAATCTAAAATAAATGCTTCCATGAAAACTCCATGCTATTCGTTTTACTTTATTCAACACTTCATTTAATTATTATTTTTTTAAATATATTTATTAGTATTTACAACTGTATAAGAAAATACATTTAGTAAATGTGATACAAGATATGTTGAAATGATTGGCAGCTACCCGAAGACTATGCTAAACTAGAATGTCTCGGGGCCATCTTCTTTTCAGACGCCTCGGAGGATCATCAGATTGAAACTAGTGGGTTAGAGTGGGAATGAAGTTTGTCATGAAAGGAGTGCTTCGGGCCAAGTCAGCGACATACGGAACATTAGGGTATTTTTGGATGAGTTGTGAAAAAATAAGAAGCATTGAGGATTTTTCGAAGGATTTTCGATTGTAAGGATTTGAGACGAGAAGAATTTGATGGTTTAGTAGAGCCCCACTCCGTAAGTCCATATTGGTCTTATGATATTCATGTAGATGAGTCTTTTTTACTTAAGTGGAAGGTTTGAGCATTTGTCCAGTAAGTGTTGAAGTAGTCGAAAACGTCAGGCAGTTGCTTGTCGTTTCAGTCTTGTATGAGTGTTCCAAGTAAGAAGTTTGTCCAGGTGCAGTCCTAGATATCGGATCTGTTCAACCGGGACAAGAGGTGTGTTATTGCAGGATACTGTTGAGCAGGATGTCATAGGTTTACGAAGAAAGGTAAAGGTTATTTCATGAGATTTATTGCAATTTTTATGATTCTAAAATTGATTTTTACTTGGGAGTTTTGTGAAATTCGTATGTTGTGAGCACCAGATTTCTTTATTTATTTGTGGAAATTTACTACTGCAGATTAATGTTATATTATTTATTATTATATATATATATATATATTATATATATTGTTTTAGGACAGTATATTAATATAAAATGATAAAGTGAATATACAACAAAACAAAAACAAACAATCATAAGTAAACATTTAGAGACTACGGTAGTGCTCCCATCACAATTCTTAGTCAGAAAGTCTAGTGGCTATAAAATGACTTTCAAAATTTCAACACTTAATTTGGAAATTTCTTATGTCCACACTTGATTTACTGTAGGAAAAAACGTTTATTGTATGTTTTGATTCTTAAAGATAAATTCAAATTTTAAATTAATTTGTGATTATCTGACTGTTCTTTAGTAAACTACAATATTATATGCCTATGAGAATCAAAAAAAGTACTAAAACGTTATAAACCACATATAGTACAAATATTCGTTTCACATCGGCTAAATTTCGCCGATTTATTTGCCCTAAACATTATTTACATTAACATATTTTATTGTTGTTTATAACTAAATTATTTTGATTGACTTGAAATATTTCGCAATTTTATTCGTATATTTTTTTCTAAAATTTGTTTTAAGGATAAGGTCGGTGATATACTTTCTGTCATCAATATAGAATGTATTTATGAAATATTTAAATAAATTAATTACCTTAATTTTCTATGGTAAGTAGCAGATTTGTAACATTTATTTGTTTAATTAGCTTGCAGTACGAACACGAAGTGTATCATCTGAGAGACGAATAAAATGTAACCGGGTAGCAAAAGAAATATGTTAATCGTCGTAGCCAGTAGGATTCTAAAAACGCAAAACAACGATTTTCATAAATATAAAATATAACTTTATTTTAAAAGGCGGGACTTTCGAAAAAAGTCGCGGGACGCGGAATATATTGTGAAAAACCGGGAATGTTCTGCCAAAAGCTGGACGTCTGGTCACCTTACTACTACTACTAGCTATTACTACTACTACTAGCTACAAATGAGTTATTTGCATGACTATCTTAAGATAGTCATGCAAATAACTCATTTGTAGCTAGGTGGAAGTTTAGAGCGTCTGTTTGTAAGTGAGTGTTGAAGCAGCCGAAAAAGGCGACTAGTTCTTTTCGTTTCATTCCTATACGATGATTCCAAGATAGACAATTTTCTATTAAAAAAGTAGAATATCATCATTATCATCATCAAGGATACTATCGTGCAGGAAGTCATATATTTACAAGGAAGGGTAAAGGTCATTTGATGGTATTTATTGGTTTTTGGCCCCCAATTGCAACACAATACTTCAAGGTCTCTGGTGTGGGATTGAAGAGTTTAAGAACCTAACAATTTTCTATTAGGAACATATTGATTGAATCTACACGTGTCATAAGCATACGTATTAAGGACAGAATCCACCTCTAGATGACATTGTTGGATAGTAAAGTGTGATGTTCGAAATTCGAACTGTTGTCCTTAGGATATGTGATTTCAAATAAGGATGGAATGCAAGCGTTTTAGACTGGGTATTTCCACGTTTTAAATAATTGTTACTGGAGTTGTAACGAATCGGATAACTAAGTCATACATAATTCTAAAATATTCATATCCATTTAGGTCATTTTCTACCGATAGGTACCCTCTGTTGATAGAACTTTAAAGATATATCATAATCGAATCTTTTAGGCAATGGTCCTGAAATCTTTCTGAGGTTTGTTATAAATCTAGGACTGAGAACGTGTTTGGGTTGATAAGTAGAAACTACTCAGCAATATTGAACATTAAATGATTTATGGTGCTGATCATCCCCACCCTTCCTCCAGATTTCTTATTGCTGAACTAGGGGTAATAAAGATTTGGGAAATTCATCCTGGCACTGCTCTAACATCCAAAATACAGCCCTGGCAAAGCATATGAGGCATTTTATAAACTTGTCTATTTCATTTTTACTTTCACTTAAGCTATATATAGTAAGGGATAGTACTGCGATCGTGAAAATTTTCGAATTTTAGTTTTCAGTATGTTTTAAGGTTCCCTTAGTCCAAATAATCAAATCGCGCGAAAAGATTTGTTTGTGTGTGTGCGTGCACGAAACGGTATGTCGTAAAATACGGAAATTTCCTTAGATGTTGCAGACATTTTTTAATGTCAATTAATAAATTAATAAAAGGCAATTATAACCAGAAGAGCCAATTAATGCTGTCTTTTTACGATTTTCTCACAAACTCTCTGAAAGATTTTTTGAAACACGCTTAATCGATGTAAAATTAAAAAACTATAATATCATTAGCAGGTTTAATTCTGATTAATATCCATATAACCCTCCTCGAAGGTTGAAGCGGCAGTGGTCCAGAGATCTCTTGTAAATATGCCATTGGAGTGCAGCCAATGGCTGGCTTCTCCACTCATGCCCTGAGTGTATGTGGCTCTAGCGCCCTCGCTCAGCCTCCACTGGCTCTCAAGACCAGTGACGCGGTTGAGTGAGAGGCGCTGGGATCTCCTGGCATTGTGCCTCGGGGTTTGATTCGGTGATCCCAGGGGCAGTTTGTAAATATTGTAAATAGGAATGAATGAATTATTATTTCCTTTACATTTATATTATTTATTTTATTTTATATACATATATATTTTCATCTTTATTAATTATTCTTGTATTTTTTTATTATTATTTTTTTACTTTATTTTTTAGTTTTTTTTTATATATTATTTATTTTTTTCATTTTATTCTTTTTTTTTTTTTCTTCTTTTACGATGTACATTTGGAATGAATGGTTTCTGCTAGCTGTAATACTCATTGCCCCAGTAGGTGGCAGATTGTATTATCTCTTAATGAAAAAAAAAAAAAAAAAAAAAAAAATCTTATTAATAGCCTGACTGGGCTTAAATGGCGACATTAAAAATTTTCTTTTTCTTAAGTACCTTTTAGATTTGTAGATTCGAATAAGAAAAAAAAAAACATTTAAAATAGAATTGATTGTCCGTAGTCCATCTTCCTTAGATATTCCTGATGACCCTCCGAGGCAGTTGAAGAGGCGGCCTCGGGACCTACTGCCTTAAAATAGGTAGTGGAGTGCTACTAGTTGGTAGTTTAAGACATTTTTACGACTTTTCTTCACTCATTGTGTTATATATTAAAGTTAAAAATTACAATAAATAAATTTTAAACAAATTAGCATTGATAAAAAAACGCCTGATTACACAATTCCAACGAATTTAATAAAGGCTACTAAAGGAGAAAAGAGCAAACCTTTTTTTTTTTTTTTGTAATTTTTCAAAAATAAAAAAAAAATGATTTTTTTAAACCAAAGAATAGTAATGTAGTTGTATTGAGTTGTTAAATATGTTCCTAGCGTTTTTTACTATTGATTTCAATAAAAACGTAATCAATTATATATGACTTTTTTTGATCTGTTGCATTTTGCCATATTTCTGGGTTTTTTTTTATATTTTATTCCGTCCTCCTAGAACGATGCTTTTTCATCTTCCAAGTCAAAATTTCCGGTTCTGAACCGAGCAAAGCACTTTCGGACAGTGCTTTATCCTAGTCCTTTATCAGCAGGTTTTTATTTTTGGAAATGAAAAATCATAAAGTTGCAAAAATATATTTTTTTCTTCTTTTTAGACTAAGCGAAAGACAACTTAAAGATAAGGATACTAGATTGAAATTGATGAATGAAAGCACTTTTACTATTCGTTTTTAGAGTATTTAAACATTATTGACCAGGTAAACATAATTTAATAAACACAGAGGGAATTTTATTGTAATATTGAAAACAGGTAAAAACGTATTTTACAACCCAATATGATATGCCGTTGGAAACCTAAAGATTTTATTAAAAAATACTATCTTATGCATAACGTAATACAGAAAGACGAAAAGGTCATAACTTATGAGATAGTTATAAATAATATTTTTTATTGTTAGATTATTTAATCATATTGTATATAGGTATGAATGTAGCAAGATTTTATTTACATTTAATTTTTCATTTGTTAGTTAGTTATAGGTGGGAAATTAATCAGTAGTTAGTCTTTGTTTTAAAATATTTTTAATTTTGCCAACGTTTTGCCAACAAGCTTGTGAGCCATCATCAGGGCATTACTGGGCCATGTCCAAGCATAAACTCAACCTTATTATTAGTTAGGTTTACTTATTTTATTTCATTTTATTTATTCATTATTATTATTATTTTTTATTTATTTTTTAATCTGTACATATGGAATGAATGGCTTATTTTAGTCCTAATACTTATTGCTCAAGATAGTGTCAGATTGTATTATTTCTCAATAAAGAACTATCATTATTAGTTTAAAAAAAAACAAAAAAAAACTTATTTTCATCGAAACTCAATGTAATTATTCAACCTTTTTTTTTAATTCTAATTTTATTTAAAATTTCCTAATAAAATTAAATTGAACTAAATAATAAATTAAAATAAAAGTAAATTGATTTTAACAACTAAAAACGTGTGTTGCGTGCTACAAATTTTTTCTTGAAATTTTACATTTTTTTTGTATATATTTATAAATTAAAATATAAACTGTTTCAGTGACTTTAAACCTCAACTCCGAAATTGCATGTTGTCAATATTGATCCGAGCTGGAAGCATATATAGGTAAAATCGATATTGGCGGGGCGGTCGTGTGTTAAGCAAACTCTATTGTGCGTGCTATGAAACGACCCCTTTGCTTAAATGGAATTGATCCGGGAATCCTTAAGTCACTAACAGTCCTTTTAAATATGAAAACCCTTTAATGTTAGATGAACTTTTAACAGCCCTCTTGCCTGTTGGTTGTCGGCGGTTCTGCAACTGCATTATGGAACTATATACAATGGGTTCGCCCCTCTAGCAGCAAAAATGAACAAATAAAATTACTCAAAATATAAATTCTAATGATGATGTAAAATAAAGAAACAATAAAATAAAATAAATGAAAAAAAAAAAGAAGACCTAAAATTTATTTGTTAAAATATACAGTTTTGATTAAAAAATCTGGTGAGCACAACATACGACTTTCACTTACCTCCGTTGTTAAAATAAATTTCAATAGTTTTTAAGATTTTTTTAAAATACATTCAGAGATACAAATAAATTTTTAAAGAATAAATTACATTGAATTTCAATGGAAACATGTGTTTTATTATATAATCAGGTATTTTATTGTCTATGACAATCGAATAGTTTTGTTTAGGCCTTTACTACTCTCCGTTAACTTTTACAATTGTGAGTGTAAGATAATAATTTTTCTAAAATCTTTAGCTTTCCAACGGCATATTATAAGTCTAACGGTATACTACTGTTCTTATGTTCAAAAACACAAAAAATGCGTAAACAAATATTTTTGGCCTTTTCTCATTTATTATCCGTTCAAATTATATATTTATCCGTTTTTATCAATACTAAATAGATGATATAGTTATATTTATAGAATCTACTTTCTCGATTTTTTTTTAATCTAGTAGGTATTATTTAGTAGCATTTAAGCTCTGTCAGACTGTTTCAATCAGAATGAAACATACATGATATTAAAGCACCATTAAATTTTACAACGATATATAGAGTTCAATCAAAATCGTTAGAGCCCTTTTTGAAAAAATCGTAAAAAGGTGCAAAATTCATGGTATAAAGTGGCTCTTCTGGTTAGTTGATTTTGATGGAAAGATTTCTGTAACATCTCGGGCGTATAGTTGTCTTAAATATGAAATTTCAGTTTCATAGGACTTTTCGTTTTCGCCCGGGAGTTACCACACACGGGCACACATACAGACCTTTTTGCGGGACTTGGTCATTTGAACTCAGGAGACCCTATAACGTGTATTTCCGTCGGAAACTGGAATTCGAAAATTTTTACGATCGCAATACTTTCCTTACTATATATTTTATATATATGTATGTGAAAGTAAAAAGGAAATTACAATACTTTTCCATTGAAGAATGGTGTCAAAAGTGGAGAGTCGAAATTAATCCTGCTAAATCCTAACAAATTACCTTAGTTCCTCAATTTTTCAAATTACTCTTAGCTGTAAACCTGTGTCTGGCCGCCCTAGTATATCCTTAGGAAATATTATACTTGCCTCATTTGAACAGATTCGGTACCTAGGACTCCATACTGACAAAATCTCACTTGCAATCCTCACACTGGACCGAAACGATAAGAAACAGCACGCTGATACCTTTTATTACAACATTTACTTCACAAATGCTCTAAACTTTCTACATAATATAAAAACTATTTTATATTACCATCTTTAGGCCAATTTGGACATATGGAATTGAACTATGGGGATCCACTAAACCATCAAATTCGTCCCGCATCCAATCCTTGCAATGCGAGCATCCGGAAGATCCTAAAACCCCGTTACTTTATCACTAATATAATATTCCATTAGTTTTAGAGTTAGCCCGATCTAGACGTACCTCATTTAATTCCAAACTACCCGTCTACTCAAACCCACTTGTCTTATCCCAAACTCTTATCTCATTCTGTTCCTCATAATCCTTCGAGGCAGCTAAAAAGACGATTGGCTCGAGACCTAATGATTTAAATAAACACTGAAATTCTACCACTTGGTAGTTTCTTCACACGCCTATATCAAGCACATATGATCAATGATCACATTTCCGTAATATTTTTTCTGTATGTACAGTTGCAATAATGTTAGAAAAACAAACAGCTTTGAGAAGTTGGTCATTCCAAATAATATTAAGTGTTGAAAGTGCAGAATAAAATAAAAAAATAAATTAGCGTATCTCTGAGAATCTATTTCGGGTTATTTGAGAACTGAATTTATAGGAAATGGCTGATTAGGGACAGTTTAGGAATCTAGGATATAAGAGAGAATGGAGTTCCATATGGACGTAGATTGGATTAGGAAGGACCGATCGCAAGCTGTCGTTCAATGGGACGTTATATACAGATCAGAAGGCAGTGAGCGAGAGTTACGGAGCGAACGGAGTATTTAAATTTAAGGAGATCCGAGATGTAAGATAAACACCGGGATTGGATAACTTGCTAGTGGAAGGATACCAGGAAATACTTACGGCCAAGGTAAAGCCAATTCAACTCTTCGTAAAATCGGGTGATAGAGGTGTCTCTAGATATCCCGAAGTTGAAACGTATATCTATAACTCTCTACACCATGGTAAATGGTACTCTCTACTCTAATATATAGCTCTATGCTACAACTCTCTACGAAGAGTTAAAGTGGCTCTATCCTTCCTACCGTCGAAAATACTTCCAGGCTTCCTTCCTCCATCAAGTTATCCGATTCCGCCGTCCATCATACATCTCTGATCTCTTATTATTCAAATCTAGGATATAAGAGAGAATGGAGTTCCATATGGACGTAGATTGGATTAGGAAGGACCGATCGCAAGCTGTCGTTCAATGGGACGTTATATACAGATCAGAAGGCAGTGAGCGAGAGTTACGGAGCGAACGGAGTATTTAAATTTAAGGAGATCCGAGATGTAAGATAAACACCGGATTGGATAACTTGCTAGTGGAAGGATACCAGGAAATACTTACGGCCAAGGTAAAGCCAATTCAACTCTTCGTAAAATCGGGTGATAGAGGTGTCTCTAGATATCCCGAAGTTGAAACGTATATCTATAACTCTCTACACCATGGTAAATGGTACTCTCTACTCTAATATATAGCTCTATGCTACAACTCTCTACGAAGAGTTAAAGTGGCTCTATCCTTCCTACCGTCGAAAATACTTCCAGGCTTCCTTCCTCCATCAAGTTATCCGATTCCGCCGTCCATCATACATCTCTGATCTCTTATTATTCAAATCCTCAATCCATTTACCGCAACACCCGTATGCGCCCCTTTGATTTGTATATTGCGCCCCATCGAAACTCAGCTTTCGACAGATCTTTCATTATCCGATCCTCTTCCATATGGAACTCTATTCCTTCTGATATCCGTAATTCTACTACCCTTACCACTTTTGAATCTCGTATATTCCATTACCTCCTATCCATTAAATTTCCAAACAATCCTGAATGATCTAGTTCCATGAAAATATGTAAATAGAAAAAGTAAAAGAAGAGTTTTTTAGTTTTTTAAGTAAGTAAGAATTTTATTTTATTTTTTAGTCTAGGTTATGTATGGAAACATGATAATTATTTATTTATTATATTCTTTAATCATCACTTATATTTTTTTACAAATTTTTTACAGCCATTAGTTTTCGAAGATATATACTATTTTATATTTTTTTTTTTATTTTTGTCATTTCTTCTATTGTTTCTTTTTTACTTATTATTCAACGTATATTTCTTTTCTTTCTTTTTTTTTTAAATCTTACTTTAAGACAGTAATTCTCTCATTATTTTATATTGTTTTATTCTCAAGGGACTTGTCCCAGAATAAATAAATAAATTATTATTACCGTACAGCGGTGGTCCAAGTGGGGAAATATAAAGGAGCTAACCATGAGTACAGTTGTACAGATTCTATCGTTACATAGATCTTTATGAGTAATAACGTTTGATTTGAGAGAGAGAAACAGTTCTTTATTAATATTACAATGAGTCCAATCAGGACATTATTAATAGCGATAAAGTACAACATTCACACGATATAAACAAAACAATAAATTTATATAATAATAATACAATATATATATAATATATATATATATTATATATATATATATTGTATTATTATGTATTATTATATATTATATATATATATATATATATTATATATATATATATATATATATATATATATATATATATATATATATATATATACAAAACAAAATCCATAAAAATATTAAACAAAACAAAATCAATAAAATATATACAAAAGTCACTCAAACCATAGCTGATTAGTCGTCTTTAATGGATATTGAAAAATCACTTAACTCTTTTATACAACACATAAGAACTAATCGTTGTTACTACAGAAAGTAATACCGATCTTGCTGATGGACAACCTCATAAAAATCGAATAAATTATCCGCCAAATTTGGATTTAAATATCGGCCTTATCCAAAATGCTTTTCACCAACTCTACTTTAAGAAGAACATTTTAATGCCCCAAAATTCAATCAATTAATGTCATTTTAGGTTTTTTCGGTTTACTGTTTTGTAAAACTGTATTTTAACCACAGCCACACAAGCCGGAATGAGTGAGAGTGTTTTGATATTGGATTGCTGGTTTTGAATGCTTTAAAAAAAATTTATACCTACAAATAACGGATATGGTTCTTATGATAAACAGACCTATGATCTTGTTATACGCCTAAGGATCTCAATAAATGTTCCAATAATCAGTCAATTATTTTTCCTCATCATGACACATCTCAGTCTTAGGTTTTATGCTATAACATCATTACCTCGTAAGCACGTGATAAAAATAGATCAAAAATATTTATTGCCCCAAATATCTGTATTTATAGTTCACAAATCATACCGAATGGCGTCAAAATTAGGCGATAAAATAAAATCTAATCTAATCACTTCATTGTTAAACTACGACATCACGCCCTTCAACGAGAAATATCATCTTATTTTCTTTTATGTTTCAGGTACGTGTCTATAGGTCTGATATTGATTTTCAAAGTAAATCCTTAATGCTACCTATTACGCCACAAATAAAATTATCCTTAATGATCTCGATGTTCCATTTTAGATTAGTCACGAAATCGATAAAGGTTCTGTAATCACAAACTCCTGCCCTAGCCTAACCCGTTTGTACGTAACCCTTCACCCTTAACTAATCCAGACATTGCTCTGAGGTGTCTAAAAAAAAATGGACCTCCTAATATGGAATATCATCGTACTGGTAAAAATGGGTAGCTCCTTTAAAATAAATTGTCAAGTTTTGCTTTGTAAATAGATCAGATTTACTCGATGTATTTTTATACAGTTGTAAATATAAATAAAAGGAAAACAAAGTAATTTAAAACAAGAATGACAAGATAAGGAGAGTATAACGCTAATAATATTCAATATTATGATTGATCATTATCAATATATATTGTTTGATTAGTTCTAGACTGTTTATCATAAATAAATAAGTGGATATAATTAGTTGACCGTTGAGAATTACTGAAGGAATTAGTCCGGGTGGCGGTCATTAAATGAAACAACTGAATAGTTTCAACTATTTTATTGTTTACCGACGTTTCGACCCCCATTTTGGGTCATCATCAGGGCTAAAAGATACAAAAAGGATACATTTAAAGTCAGTTTTACTACATATAGTTTATACATTATTATTCTTACTATTGTATTATATTGTTTTTACTTCAACAATCTTGTTAAAACATCTTCTAATACCGTTATGATGTTATTAATATTGTAGGTTTAATCTGAACACTTTCTTTTATGTTAATATTACAATTTTACGCATTGTTGTCAGATCCCGTCTAGAAATATGGTACGTATTTTCCATTTTACCCAACCTTTTGTACGTACTTTCCTATCTACCTGCCTATATTCCTTATTACCAAATTGTACCTAGTTTCCACTCGCCTACCAGACGGTACGTATCTCCACTGTACTCCATTTTTTTTAATGTTTTTTATTTCATGTAATTTTTTCTTATATATTTGTACATTATCTTTAGTCATTATCTTGTCTGTATAGCTCTCATTAGTATACCTTTATCATTGTAATTTAATTAATTGATTTCTTTACACATCTAGTTCTTTTTATGTTATAATATTGACATTCTCTAGCGCAATAGTTATTTTTTTAAGAATAGTATTTTTAATCTCATTTTAAATGTATCCTTTTTGTATCTTTTAGCCCTGATGATGACCCACAATGGGGGTCGAAACGTCGGCAAATAATAAAATAGTTGAAACTATTCAGTTGTTTCATTTAATGACCGCCACCCGGACTAATTCCTTCAATAAATAAATAAGGTTTAAGTTTTCTAATGGTCTTAGAGTTCAGTCAATAAATAAGCAATTTTATCTATGCAATGTTTTGAGGAATTATTGTTCTCATATTCATGCAATTTGAGATAAAATAGTGTCTTACATAGACATGTGTGTAAACTATAAACTTTGAAAGAACACCGAAGCGTTCATTAGTTACTTATTTATTGATTGAACTCTAAGACCAGTAGAAAACACACACACACTTATATATATATATATATATATATATATATATATATATGTGTGTGTGTGTGTGTGTGTGTGTGTGTGTGTGTCAGCCCGTGGCTGAGTGGTTAGCGCGCTAGCCTGCCACGCTGAAGTTGTGAGTTCGAATCCCAGTTCCAGGAGGACTTTTTTCAAGCATACAAATAATGGGGATTTACTCACAATCTCCCCCGGGTATGTGGGACCCGTCAGCTAATTAATAGCCACCCACGAAAATAGGCATAGGGAGTGATGACCCTACCCTATAAAATGTTATCGAGTATCGCGGTGTGGAATATAAACCATACCGCGCGGCCAAGGGCCACCAAGGCCTGTCGCGCCAACCGAAATAATGTGTGTGTATAGGGGTAGCCGGCGTTCTACGATTGAATCCCAGAGTTTAAATAACATTAGTTGTTGGAGAGCTATGAAGTGCTCATAAAATAGCGTGATTATTGCAGATGATTTCTATTGTATGATTTAATGAAAATGATATTGTTTCTGTGAAAATAAATGGTATTTTCATAAAAAAGTAAATAAGAGATTTTAAAATGTATTAGAACTATCTCTTCTTTATAAATGATTTATTATTATTATGATATAGAAACATTAATTTAATTAATAAGTAGAGGTGCGGAGGGAGATTAAAGGTCAAATATTAGTCCATCTCATTACTTTTTAGTCTAAGAATATACATATATTTCAATTGATCAAACTATAAGACATTGAAATGAAGATTATCACAAACTGACGGTGTTTTTTTATAATGACGATTATTTGAAAATATATTTATATAAAATAATCTATATTATTTAACTATGGAAAATTGTAATTATATATAATTATACAAATGGTTTTGACATTTGACGATATAGACTATTTATTAATTAATTTTACAATTATTTGTAGGATTGTGAAATTTAAATTTTTCTAATATAATGAAATTAAAATGTGATGTTAAATTATTTTTAGTTTTTAAATAATATTTATGAAGATGAGGCAGTCAATGGACCTCGAAACGTCAAGAAATATGTATTTATTTATTTAATAATAAATAAATTTATAAATAAGGGATAGTTATAATAAATTGTATAATATAGTAAACTCTTCATCATTGGAAAACTGAAACTTAAGAAATTTTAGAATATATCTAATTTGAGGCAATGTAATTTTCGTATATCAGATTTTATTAATATATATTAATAAAAACTATTAAAATAATGAATCGCCCATCAAACAAAACTCTGATATAGAGCGCGTCTTGAATAATTTAATTTTTTGAATTACCTCTAGCCATTTTACTTTTTAATAGCAATCATTGGCACAACCGTTAAAATTACATACTAATCCTTTAAACGGAACTATTATACTCTCCAAAAATATTTACATAGGACACAGAACTGTTAGTACAAAAAGTACCACCTGGACTTTCAATCCGCTTTTTCTCATGTACCCTTGTAAATTTATTTCAGGTTTAACCCTTCGAAATAAATTGAAGGGTTCCGATAACCACACCTTTTGTTACCATAATTATTCTTTATAGCTGGTGGAAGAGAGATATTTAGCTTCTCTAGCGGTCCACTGGAACAATCATACATTAATAAAGGTTTAAATTAATAATAATGTAAATATTATATTTTATAATTAATTTGCAGAAGGAAGTTGCTCTAATTGGCAGTATATAAAAAAAAAGGAAATAGTCTTCACTAATATATTTCCGGCGTTTTGATCCATATTTTCGGTATTCGTTTGGCTTAAAAGGTATATGGTACTTTTTTTTATTTATTTTAAAGAAATTTACAACCGTATTACAACATAAAATACATTAAGTAAATGTAAAAATGAATCATATGTTCTTGGTCATGGACTTCGAAACGTCAAAAATATGTATTAATTAATTTATGTAATAAGAAATAAATATATAACGAAGATATAGTTCCCATAAATTGTGTAATATAGTAAACTCTTCATAATTGGAAAACTGAAACTTAGGAAATTTTAAAATATAACTTAATTTGAGGCAATTTCAATATTTTTATATCAGATTTTATTAATTATAATATATATATATATATATATATATATATATATATATATATATATTATATATATTATATATTAATAATAACTAAAAATAATGAATCGCCTGTCAAACAAACATCTGATATAGAGCGCGTCTTAAAGGATTTAATTTTTGAATTACTTCTAACTATTTTATTTTTTGAATAGCAACAATTACCACAACTGTTGAAAATGTTACATACTTAAGCCTTTAAACGGACCTATTATACTCTCCAAATATATTTAGTAGACACGAGGTAACTGTTATTACAAAAAATACTTTCAATCCGCTTGTAAATAAATTGTAAGGGTTCCGATATCCACATCTTTTGTTTCCATACATTATCCTTTATAGCTGGTGGAAGAGAGATATTATATAGCTTCTCTAGCGGCCACGTGGAAGCGATCATACATTGTTAAAGGTTTAAATTAATAATAATGTAAATTTTATATTTTATAATTAATTGCAGAAGGAAGTTGCGCTAATTCGCAGTATATAAAAATAAGAAATAGTCTTGACTATACATTGCCGGCGTTTTGATCCATATTTTCGGTATTCGTCTAGGCTTAAAGGGAACACTGTTACTTTTTTTTTTATTTTTTTTATTTTAAAGCAATCTACATGTGAAGAGACTACCCTGTGTTAGCACTTCAGTGGTTTCTTTTTTAATATCTTTATTATATAATTATAATTATTTACAGTGAGAACCTAAGACTGTGTGTAAATTAAAAAAAAAAATCAATATTTATCTTAATCGAGGTCGCCTTTGTTTAAAATTTAACGATATCAACTTCAGAATTAAATTACCAATGTGAAAATAGCGATGTTTCAGAATTCCAAACAATATCTTATAATTTTTATTGAAAATAATTTGAATATTTTTATTAATTTTCATAACACACTTGTTAGGTCCTCAAAATTGATCAAGAATAAAAAAAAAATACCTTTAAGCATATTCTCTTTTTGAACCGTAAAATTCTAGTGAAGATGTGGTTAGAAAAAACATATGTTTTAATATTTAAAAAAAAATTAGTAGTATTTTAACTTGGGGGAGTCCAGGCTACTACGCCAAAGGTTGTAAATTTAAATCCCAGCCCCTGTATGAAATTCCCTAAGCATATAATTAAATGGGGATTCACTCACATCCTCTCCCCTGAGAACGTGAGGCCCGTCAGTCAACTAGTGACAGCGCGCAAATATAGGCATATAGAGTGACTTAGTTACTTATTAATTACCCCTGGGGCTCTGCAGGATATCTCAGGAGGATACCTTTTAAATTACCTTGACGTAAAACATTTGTAAGCCTGGGTTTTAATTATACAGATTACTGTCTACACTTACTCGACAAACGTTCAAAACTTCCAATTTATTACAAAAAGAACATTTACGTTACCATCATCAGACCCATCTGGACATATGGAATCGAGCTTTGGGGCTCTACTAAACCATCCAATTCCTCTCGTATTCAATCCTTACAATCCAAAATCTTTCGCAAAATCCTAAATGCTCGTTATTTCTTTACAAATAAAATCATCCATAATGACCTTAATATCCCATTTGTCGCAGAACTATCCCACAACAGATATGCCTCTTTTAATTCCAAACTCCCGACCCACACGAATCCTCTTGTACGCAACTTATCATTCCTATCTATTCTTGACAACCCTCCGAGGCGATTGAAAAGCCGATGGCCACGAGACAATAAATTAAATTGACATTAATGCTACCCCTTGGTAGTTTTACAAGACATTTTGTTATAAGTTTATCATTGTGTTTAAGTATATAAATATTAAAAAAGAAGTTTATGTTTTGCTATAAATAATAGGCGTTCTGTTTATAAAACTGTTCATAAATTACACGCGCGGTCGGTCTACTGCCTCCCCCATCAAAAACATTCCCATCGTACATTTCAATCCTTTATACTCAATAACTACTGCTTATTCTTCTATTTTATAGTTCTAATAATATTCTAAAATAGCTAACTTTTATAAACAAGTCAAGTCTCCTTTCTGATTCATACTTTTATTTCTTAAATGTTTATATATATATCATTGATATTTTCCGTTGATGTTTTTAGCATTATTCGGTAGGTATTTTGTATTTAATTTTTAGTACACCTTCAGTCACTACGGCTATTTCATGCTTTAACTCACAACAAACAGAAACAGAATCCACTCCAATCATGCCGTCTGTTTTCCACTGCATGCAAATTACGACGAATCGCAATTAGTACTAAAATCATGTATTAATTTTCCAATCAATAGACAAACATAATATTTCACTCGAAATGCTGCAATATTCCTGATGGTGATCTAGGTCAAATCAACAAAAAAAATTTCAAATGCACCTCGTGTGGAAACTTAATGAAAAGTGAAAACAAAAAACATAATGTCCCCATCAGCAAAAATATGGAGGATAACGTATCAAACCATTTTAACCGAAATTTCAAAAATTACCGATGATCTTAAGGATATAAAAACAACAATGAACGTACAAAACGATATTATATTTGAAAATGCCGAGAGGCTGCGATCGATGGATGAAAGGAATAAGAGGCAGGACGAATTCATTGAAAGGCTAATAACTGAAAATAATAATTTAAAATTACAAATCAAATCGATGGAGGTAAGAATAAACCACATTGAACAAGCCCAGCTCTCGCATTCCGTCGAAATTAGAGGCGTTCCGTTGAAGAATGGGGAGTCACCGGAGGGTGTAGTGTGCTCTGTCGGAGCTGCCCTAGGCATCAAGCTCAAAGCTGAGGACTTTGACCTCGTGGAGAGAAAAAGGCCGAAAGGAGAGGATTCTCGTCCGCCTTCGATTGTCGTGCGATTTGTTCGCCAGGCGGTCCGGGACGAGATAATCCGCCTCCGGAAGGTAAAAAGAGACTTCACCACGAGGCACCTCAACTGGGATAGTGACGACAGGATTTACGTCAGTGAGGAGATGACTGCGAGCAACAGGCATCTGTACTGGCTGGCCAGGCAGAAGAAAGTTGCTGGAAAAGTGAAGTATGTCTGGTTCGCTCGAGGTCGAGTCCGCTGTCGAAGAGAGGATGGGTCACCCGTGATGATAATCAACAAACCTGAGGACCTGGAAGGCTTACAATGACTCCTAATTAATCGTTACGATATAATAAAGTTTTTTCTTTTTTCTCTTTTAAATCTAGAATTATAATTTCCTTTAGAGTCAATAATTCGTCTTTCTTTAAATTTTATTTATTTACCGTTTATATTTTTTACATCGTTTCCAGAGATGTTTTCAATTCAAAAATATTGTACGCTTTTGTTCCAACCTTATCCCACCTTTCCTTCTTACTGACAGGTACCCTCTATCTCCTTCAGATGACTGATATCCTATTGACCTGTCACGTCAACGCCCAATCCCTTCCAGCTCACTACGACGAATTTCTCAATTACTTCTTACGCAATTTTCATCACATCATTTCCATTTCTGAAACCTGGCTCAAACCGAACATATCCTCTTCCTCTATATCCATTCCTAATTATACCCTTTATCGACATGATAGGATCGACCGAACAGGCGGAGGTGTTGGACTTTTCATACATAACAGCCTAAGATCAAAAATCCTTTATAAATCTCCTTCCAAGATGTTCCTCATTTAGAATATATATTTGTCGAAATTTCTCATAATTTCATTCTCTCCTTTACGCGACTATATACCGTCCTCCTCACGTCCGATTCGATCCCACGTTTGAATCCTCCCTCTTTACCTACGTTCCTTTATACAATAACATAATAATAGCTGGTGACTTTAACACTAACCTTTCTTTAGATTCTCCTGACAGATCATACTTTGTCAACCTCATTCATTCACTGGACCTGTTCATAGTACCCTTCAACCCGACCCACCACACCCAGTCTACAAGCACGTGGCTAGATCTGTTCATAATAGATTCCTCCGAAAAACTGTTATCTTCCTCCCAGAATCCAGTATCCTTTCTTTCATACCATGACCTCATTCGGATTTCTTATAATATCCCAACTCCTAAAATTACCCCAAAACAAATATCCTGGCGAAATCTTGACTCCCTATCCTCTGAAAAATTGGCTCCTTTTTTCGACCCATTATCCAAAGCCCTAGAACCTATCTTTACCTTTTCGTCAGTCAACGAGATGGTGGAATACCTCTCTGCGAACCTCCTTATATTTCTAAATACCCATGCTCCACTCAAGACCTCAACCTTTAAACGCCCCGCTGCACCATGGATCAGTCCTGAAATAAGAGAGTTGATGAGGAGAAGAGATGCCGCCAGGAGAAGATTTAGACGCACACGAGCCCCAGATGATTTCACCATGTTTAAGTCCCTAAGAAACCTTGCTCAGTCTTCCTTACGCCGTGCTAAAGCACATTTTTTCCATAATTCCTTATCCCAAGCACCCAACCCTAAGACTAAATGGAAACTACTTAGAAACCTATCCATTATAAATTCCAAATCCTCTTCTTGTGTTCCATTTACTCCCGAAGAACTAAATTCCTACTTCGCAGAACCACATCCTATATCCCATATTACTCATTACTCTTTACCACAGACATCCTTCAATCCGGAAAATTTTTATTTTTCTGATATATCTCCTGAAGAATTGCTCTCCTCCATTCTCAAGTCCAGAACGAACGATCATGGACCCGACCAAATCCCTGTGAAATTAATTAAATTATGTCTTCCTGTCATCTTCCTGTCCTTCTACACATTTATAATGTTTCTCTTCAAAAATCTATTTTCCCAACAGCCTGGAAAAAAGTCATCGTACGTCCACTGAATAAAGTTCCTAATCCCGCCGCAGTTTCCGATTTTAGACCTATCTCCATACTATCCAACCTATCCAAACCGCTTGAAAGAATCGTTCACTCACAGCTCAACAACTTTCTTGAGGAAAAAAACCTTTTAAATCCTCTACAATCCGGTTTCCGATCGCAATATTCTACTCAATCTGCATTGTTAAAAATTACCCAAGACCTACAATCATCAATAGACCAACAAAAAATCACTATTTTAATCCTCTTCGATTTCTCAAAAAGCTTTTGATTCAGTTAATCATAACATCCTTCTTTCCAAACTCCAAAACCTTCAAATATCAAACAGCGTTCTAAAATGGTTTATTTCTTTTTTATCCGATAGATCTCAAACTGTCATGATACCAAATGAACCTCCTTCCTCCTCTATTGTCTTAAAACGTGGTGTTCCTCAGGGATCCTCACTCTCACCCAAATCTTTTCTCCATCTATATTAATGATCTCCCAGACTGCATCCGCCACTCACAATACCACCTATATGCAGATGATCTGCAAATCTATCTTTCTTTCCATCCTTCCGAAATGCTAAAGGCTATCCAAAAACTTCAACAAGATATTGACAACATCAACGCATGGGCTACGGCAAATGATTTGAAGTTGAATGCAGGAAAAACCAAAGCCATTCTCATCGGTTCCAAGAACCTTGTAAATTCTCTTCCATATTATCCACTCCTTTACCTCAATAGCATACCTATCCACTTCCACACCTCAGTAAGAAACCTTGGAGTCATTATTGATCAGAACCTATCTTGGAGCAATCATATTTCTCAAATCACCCGAAAATCCATCGCTATCCTAAAACAATTTCTAAGATTTCGTGATTCAATCCCACCTAAAACCCGTATGTTACTCGTCTCTTCGCTTATTTTCCCCAGTTTGACTACGGTTGCCTCGTATATGGCGGGCTGTCTGAGAAATTCGATATGAGACTCAAAAGACTTATGAATTGTTTCATTAGATTCACATGTGGAATCCCCAGGCGCTCCCATGTTTCTAGAAGGTATACCGAGTTGAATTGGCTCTATCCCTCTTTTCGTCGGCAGTACCTCCTTGGTGTCTGTCTCTTCCGATTTTTCCATACAAAAAAACCTCCTTATATTCTTGATATGCTTACCACTTGTTCCTCTGTCCATTCAGTATACACTAGATCCCAACCAATAAACTTGTATATACCTTCTCACAGATCTGCTTCCTTCAAAAAATCCTTTATTATTCGTGCTACCCTATTTTGGAATTTCTTGCCTGTATCCATTCGTAAGTCCTTATCATTATCCACTTTTAAACACCAACTATTTCTCCATCTCCTAAAGCATCAATCTTCCCAACATATGTAATATTTAAAAGCTATAGATGATAACTATTCATTGTCACAAAATCCATCTTTTATTGTTAAACTGAAGTCTTAAACGGCCAGACAATTATCATGTATATTGTACTTTTCTTGTTATTCTTAGGGACTATTCGTCCCAGAATAAAATTGCTTTTCATTTCATTTCATTTCATTATACAGATTACTGATACACTTACTCGACAAACGTTCAAAACTTCCAATTTATTACAAAAAGATCATTTACGTTACCATCATCAGACCCATCTGGACATATGGAATCGAGCTTTGGGGCTCTACTAAACCATCCAATTCCTCTCGTATTCAATCCTTACAATCCAAAATCTTTCGAAAAATCCTAAATGCTCCTCATTTCTTTACAAATAAAATCATCCATAATGACCTTAATATCCCATTTGTCGCAGAACTATCCCACAACAGATATGCCTCTTTTAATTCCAAACTCCCGACCCACACGAATCCTCTTGTACGCAACTTATCATTCCTATCTATTCTTGACAACCCTCCGCGGCAATTGAAAAGCCGATGGCCACGAGACCTAATAAATTAAATTGACATTAAGGTGCTACCACTTGGTAGTTCTTCACAAGACATTTTGTTATTAACCGTTTACTCATTGTGTTTTAAGTAAATCATAAATGATTAAAAAAGAAAGAATTTATGGGTCTTTGCTATTGAAATAATAGGCGATCTGCGAAAATGTTTAGTAGGGAACGACTGTTCTATGATATTACACCGCGGTCAAGGGCCTACATGCCTGCCGCGTCATCGAAGAAAACAAAAATTGGCCATCCTAACATTTCCAATTTTTCACTTTATATCAATTAAACTACTGCTTTTCGTTTTCTTTCTAGTTCTATCATCATTCTGGAAAATCAGTGCATAATGATTTCTAAACAAGTCAATTCATATCCTTTCTGTTTCATTAGTTCCTTATTTTTAACATGGTAGTATAGTATAGTATATCGATTATATTTTCCGTTGATGTCTTTAAGACGATTATTCTTAGGTTTATTTTGTATTTAATTTTTTATACACCTTCAGTAATTAAGGCTATATATTGCTTTTCTTCACCACAAACACGGAAACAGTAATCCACCCGGCAATCTTCCTCTGAATTTTCCACTGCAGCAGATATTAATGTATAATCGCTAATTAATATTAGCTAATTAATATAAGTATTAATGTATTCCTAATCAGGATAGAAACATAGACTAAAATATTTATTGTCATCGCACCTTGCTATTTAAGGAAAATATCTACTTCCTACCATAGCATTTTTTTTTTTTTTTAAATACAATGCGAAATACCTTTATTCTCAATAGAGCGATAAATTTCCAATATGACATGTTGGTATGTTAATTTAAATTATTTGTTGGGCTTCCATCCAACCACATATCTTTTCCAATCAGTCTTATATTGAAAATTCCAATGTTCTAATTTAGTAACAGATTTTGATGAAGTAATTTTAATAGGATTTCAACCGTTGCAATTATAGGATTAAAATGTACAAGGAACGAATTTCAGCTTCCGTCAGAAATTCAGTTTAATATCACGAGAGTATGTAACTCCGTAAACAGCTGATATTTTAATATTTCTCTACTTATTTTTTTTCGTTCACTTCCCTATGTATAAAATATATAGTTGGGAAAAGTATTTTGATCATGTAATTTTCGAAAAATTTTTTTATTAGAAATACAGTCTCCGTTGACGACTAACGTCGACTCCCGCAGTGTGTGTGGTAAGCCTAGCACAAAAAAGGAAGTCGTATGCACTGCAGTTTCATATTTAACACAATGCCTGGATGTTACTAAATTTTTTACATAATAATCGACGAATTGTCACTGAAATTATACCATTTTATTGTTATACCTCTATATCGTTGAATATATAATAAAATACATTTTACCACTCAATAAAAGCTTAATAAATACTTGATGATTTACTTATAACGATTATCCCATAGCAAGTGTTCCATGATATTAACTATAATTATGATAGAAAAGAGTGATATCTCGTGATATTTCTGTTTGAATGACCGTCATTTTGTAATCCACTCATTTAAGCTGGCATACGGATATTTTTTTTCTTTACAATGATAGATACTTTGCATAAAACATACTAAAATTTTAGTAAAATGGGTTGCATTTTTCGTTGATGGCTCACGGACTATTAGGACGGTGTGACTAGTGGTAGATATAGATAGCCTATTGTTCTCTGGTCCGGTTCGAACCCCGGCTGTGGCAGAATTATTTATTCTGTTTTCAGCCGACCTGGGTATGAAGATCCTCTTGGTGCAGACCCAGCCTCTATAACTCAGATACCAAAATTTATGGAAAACCCTAAAAAAACCACTGATCGCGATACAGGCCTAATCACCTCCTTGCACAGCTTGGCCTGAAACAGTAGGAATCATTGTAAGTAGGTAAAATGCTGTAAAGTACATGTTATTTTTTTATATTGAAATAGTATGTCAGAGGTTTAAATGCCAATGTTCTTAAATTTATCTTCTAAAAAATTTTCATTTTTCAATTAGAAAGAAATGGGTGAATATAAAATATAAACTTTTTTTGATAACCGCAAAATTTTTGTCTCCTTCAAGTTTTTTTTTTCCCCACAAAGAAAAATAGTAATATAAATGTGTAATGCATTGCTAGAACGCTTTAATATTAAAAAAATCGGTGCGTGCAACACACAACTTTCACTCACCTCCGTTTTTAAAATTAATTTAGGAATTTTTAAATACACTTAGAGATGAAAAAAGATGAACAAATTAATTACTTTCGATAGAAACATGCGTTTTATTAATAATCTATAATAATCTTATCTACAGCAATCATTTTTTCCGATTTTTCTTCACTCTTTTACAATTCCGCGGATAAAATTGTAATCCGCAAAAATATTTTTGCAATTTTCTCCTTTAAATGTTATTAACTTTGCTCTACTTACTTTTTAGCCGTTATTTATCAATGCAAACAAGACGATATCCCTATTTTTTTCAAATGAGCAAAATTAAAAGTACTTTAAAGAAGAAAATTTAAAATATCGGCAGTTAAATCCTATCAGGGTATTTTAATCAGAATTAAACCAATATTAAATTTAAGCCCATCTGATTTTATATCCATATAGCGAGTTTAATCAAAATCATAAAAGTCGTTCTTGAAAAAATCGTGAAATGGTCAAAAATGCATAATATAAAGTGGGTCTTCTGGTTAGCTGATTTTGATGAAAATGTTGCTGTTATAAGACATAACAGACGAATAGTTGTCTTCAATATGAACGTTCAGTTTGGTACGACTTTTCGTTTTTGCGCTAGACTCACTAAACACACACACAGTCCTTTTTGCGGGACTTGGTTATGTGGACTCAAGGGACTTTAATGCGTGTATTTACGTTGTGAACCGGAATTGGAAAATTTTCACGATCACAATACTTTCCCTTACTATAATATTTAAGTATGTTTAGAGTGATAACCTCCAACTATATGTTAAGATGATCACTCCTTTTAGTATAGCAGTGGAATGTATTGAAATTTAAACTAAATGAAAGAAGGCTGAACCTAGATAAAAAAAAAAAAATACAGTATGGGAAAAAAAATGAATTATATTACAAAAACAAATCGGTACATCTGAATTTTATTGCCAGGTGTTAATTGGGTTAGTAAACGGTACTATTGCAAATTTAAAAAATGTGACGTTATGTGGTGGAGATCTGATGGTGATGATGCTCTGGAAGGTGAACCTGTTCTTTTCTCCTCCTCTCCACCTCCCCTTTGGCCGGGGGTCTTCTAAAATCCTTTTACTCCATGTTAGAAGGGATCAGATCTTGAGAACAAAAAACTAGAGCGAACTGTCTGGCACAACCAGCCAGGACCTGCAACTTCTCTTTCCTTTTCGGCCGCTAGGAGCACTTTGTTTCTTCCTTTGGCCACTAGGGGCGCTCTGGTTAATTTAACATGCCGCTCAACGTATAATCTCTTTTGGGGAACCCGAAACAAGGTAAGTTAAAGTAAAAAAAAAAAATCATGGATCCGCCATTAATATAGTGTATCATAAATATATAGTGTATATATTTTATATATAGGTAAGTGAAAGTAAAAATTACAACTTTATAATTAAATACATGTAGTATATTTGAGGCATATATTAAATAGTGACATGATATATAATGACACCAGGGATGTTTTTCTCCTGAATTTTCTGACGGTCAACGATTGATTAGTTACATATTTTACAGGATTTAAATTGCTAGGGCACCAAAGAATTAAAAATAAAAGAAAAAAAAAAGCGATAAACGAAGTGCTTGGGAACATCAGTTATTCGTGCAAAAGCGGTAGTAAAAATTAAAAAAAAGTTATCTAAAAGATATAAAATTAATTGATTATTGCAGATATCAATTTCAGTCTTATATTGTTTCATCTAAAATAAACGTATCCATGCTCGTATAATCCTTTTATCGAGTTTATGTTTATTTAAATCTCGATAAAAAAAAAAAAAATGTTAAAGTTATGTGTAGTGCTTACCATTTTTTTTTATGCATCCTTAGTTTACAGTCTTCGTTACAGACAGGTGACGGACCCTCAAACCTCCGTAGTGAATCTGGTAAGACTAGGCAATAAACAGGACGAAATACCAGTTAATGAGTTGTTTATTATTTAAAAACAATAAAAATACCTCGTTGGCGTATTGCTTTCCAGCTGAATTATAAAGAGTACCGTTATCGATTTTGTTTTCAAAATGTCTCCTCAATAATTTGCTACAGTCCAACAGGAGTTTCTTATGGATAATAAATGCGGCAAGGCGCTTCGGTTCCTTTCGTACAATAATTTAATAAACGGAAAAATTAGTTTCCTTATCCTAACGATATCGCTTCGATAAATACTTAAAGTCGAAAATCGTTTCTGATAAATTGTTCAATTACTTTTTTTAATTATTCGCATAGTGTTTGTTATCTCCCTAGCAAAGATAAATCAGAAATGAAGAGCAAATTCAAAGGAAATACATGTTTTAAGGTCCCGTAAGTCCGAATAAACAATTATATTTAAGCAAGTGAAAGTTATAAAATTATATGTGATTGTTTCTGAATATTGCGAATGTTAGTGTTCATGAACAATTTAAAAAAATATATAACATAAATAAATAAATAGTGTTTATCAGGATTACCTACCATTCCACTTCTTTTACAATACTTTCACCAAAATGTGAAACATATACTGAGAGAAAGTATTGTGATCGTGAAAATTTCGAATTACATTTTTTGTTTTCGAAGTCGGCAATAACGACAGTGTGTGTTTCTGTTACTGTGTGGTAAGTCTTGCACATAAACCAAAAGTTGTACGAAACTGATTTTTTTATTTTATATATTTAAAATGTGCCTGACTTTAGTGATGGGCAAATACTCAAAAAAATTGAGTACTGATTACTGTAATCAAATGATGCTCGCTGCTGATTACAAAATCTACTCAGCTTTCCTCCTGATTACTTTGTATTTTCCTCTGTAATAAAAATGTTCGTACTTTTGAGTACTTGATTACTTTTTTGTATCAGGTGGCCAGAATAGAGTATATTAAATACATCTATTAAGTTAATTTAAATTAATAATTTCTTTAAGCCATCTTTTTTTTTAATTTTAGGCTAGGCGGCTGCGTCCCCAAAGGTTCGTTACCGATTATACTATTAATTTTAATCGCGCTCGCTCAAGAATAGGTTTATTTTAACTTTTTCGTATTTATTCGATATAAGGCTAGGTGGCTGCGTCCCCAAAGGTTCGTTACCGATTATACTATTAATTTTAACCGCGCTCGCTCAAGCATAGGTTTATTTTAAATTTTTCGTATTTGTTCGATATCAAGCTAGGTGGCTGCGTTCGCATACCTATATACCGCATAGGTATATAAACCTATTCTTGAGCGAGCGCGATCAAAATTAATAGTATAATCGGTAAAGAACCTTTGGGGACGCAGCCACCTAGCCTGATATCGAATAAATACGAAAAAGTTAAAACAAACCTATTCTTGAGCGAGCGCGGTTAAAATTAATAGTATAATCGGTAACGAACCTTTGGGGACGCAGCCACCTAGCCTAAAATGAAAAATATTTAAAAACAAAGATGGCATAAAAAAATTATTAATATAAATTAACTTAATAGATGTATTTAATATACTCTATTCTGGCCACCTAATACAAAAAAGTAATCGAGTACGAACATTTTGATTACAGAGGAAAATAGAAAGTAATCAGGAGGAAAGCTGAGTAGATTTTGTAATCAGCAGCGAGCATCATTTGATTACAGTAATCAGTACTCAAATTTTTTGAGTATTTGCCCATCACTACCTGACTTGCTAAGGCTCTTGACCACATTTTACGTCCCCTTCGAAGGACGGCATATCTAAGGAATTTTTTACTCCCATTAAAAGATCCTAAGACCACCTGTGGGTTCGGTGTTTGGCATGAAAGACTGCTATGCTAGCTACCATGCTAGGTGTTCCCCAAACTGAAATTTTATGTCTACCCGAGATGTTACTTACCGTTACCAACTTTATTTTACTGAATTTGGCTGAACAGAAGTGCTACTTTATGCCATGCATTTTGCACCCTTATACGTTTTTATCAAAAACGGTTTCTGACTATTTTCATGAAACTCGCTAAATGGATGTAAAATTTAATAGGCTCTAATATCGTGTTGGTCTCATTCTGATTGAAATAATCTGACAGAGGTTGGGTGTGCCGATATTTTAAATTTTCTCCTTCTACTAAAGTACCTTATGTTTTGTAGATTTAAAAAAATGAAACATATCATCTTATTAGCATTGATAAAAAACGGCTAACTATACAAGGTGGACGAAGTTGATAACCAACTAAAGGAGAAAAGAGTAAAAATTATTGTTTAGGTATAGTTATAGAGTATTTATTTTATTTTTATTTTCTTCTAAAGGAATAGTAATATATAATAAAATAGAAAGAAAATATTTTGGGACAGGGTTAGTTAGGAATAATTCATATGTAAAATTAAGACACACAATGTGTCTGGCCAAAAGTCCAAAGCATTGTAACTAATTCTTATTCACAATGATATAAGAAGGGAAGAATGGATTAAAGTATAAAATAAAACAAAAGAGTAAAAAAAAAAAAATAACTATTGATAGATTAATAAGTTGAACAAAACTAAACATTGAAACTTATTTATAATAATTGATCCATTAACTAAGTTGAATACGAACAATAATAAATCATAAATATTCTTCTTGAATTGATATTTGATTTGAAATATCAGGCTTGTTGAGCGTCTGCTTGGGGTGAAAGTAAGTACTGGAACAACTGGCACTTGAATGATGGTAGGGAAGAAGCATGGTGGATATGAGTAGGTTTGGGAATTATAGGGAGTAGTATAGCTGACAAGAAAAAAATGATTAAAAGTTTTTGTTTCATAGGTTGGCATGTAAAGGTCAGAATGGCGCGATATTATTTCGAGGGAATGGACTGACAATTCAAATTTCAGAAGTCTGTTGATATAAGGAGGGAGCTGGGAGTTTGGTAAAGGTATGATCTTAGGAAATGTCTGCGGATAGAGGGAGCCACTTTAACATACTTTATAAATAGGTCACGGTGTACCGAGGTCAAATGTTAAAAATATGCTCATGATGTTCATAATATATGGGTATAATATACCGTTCTAAAGCTCAAGATTTAAAATAAATATATATATATATATATATATATATATATATATATATATATATATATATATATATTTTTATACTGTTATATTATTGAATTTAAAACATATGTTTTCAACAACACTGAATTTAATTCGTTCTGATTTTTCGAAAAACTAACTTTATTTAAAAGTTCTTGTATTGATTTTAACAACGGAGACAAGTAAAAATCGTGTTGAGCATACCAGATTTAGCAATTTCACTATTCCGCTCTCGTAAAACGCCTGGGGCTTAAAAGCGAAAAAAAATATCGAGATACTATTTACATCTTTCTCATCAACGAACGGATTCCAGTTCAGGGAGCTTTAAAGGGAGCAGAACAAGTGGCAGTCGGGTGGTGCAAGGTCCAAATAATAGTTTGTTTTTAATAAATCCCTGCTAAATTGCATAAACGTTTGCCGGGTGATTAATGAGAGGTGTGGTCAGGTGTTGGTAGAATACAGTATTTTACGGTTGACTACTTCAGGGCCTCACTTCAGCAATGTATGGTCTAATTTCATTAGTTGTGTTTAGTAGATCTTAAAATCATTTTTTTCTCGCTACCATAACCCCGCCATATGGAGCGAGAAATCTTTTCCGGATGTGAATTAACCTTTGGGAGGGCATTAGGCGACTTGCCAGCAGTTGTCCACGTTCTCCTACGCACTACATCCACTTTTCGTCACCTGTCACTATCCGTTTGAGAAATGGGTCAAAAAAGAATTGCAAAATTGGTATTCGGTTGGTCAGTATTGAATCAGTCAATTTTTGTAGCACTCAAACATCGAAACGGTACACTTAGCTTAGGTGTTTTTAATGCACTTGAATGGTTCAAAAACCTATTTTCTGCGTCTCCACAATTTTTTGTAAATAAAGCGGCCAGTATTGTAAGATTAGTGCCTTCATAACACTCTAATCAACCTTTGTAGGCCAAGCGCTGTGGACTGGATTTTTGAGGCTCCTATCTCTAGAACGAAACTTGACAAACCTTTATTGAGCAATAAGTTCTATAATATATATCTTACATATCTTTCAGTGGACAAAACATGACGAAAAAGCACATTATCATTTGACTTATTCAGCACGCTGTAGCACAAACAAAACCAATGCACACGAAACGGGTTTTTAGAGCGAACTATTATGATTCCGATAACATATTATTGTCAGATATGGTAAAAAGAACTTTATTTGTTTGAAAACAATCAACCATAATTACAAGTAACAAATGAATTCTTGAATCAACAGGACAGTTTAAAAACAGGTGAAATGAATATTTTTTGTTTACACTAATTTAAAATAAAGACGATGGAAGTTTATTTAAAAAAAGAATCTGTTAACTAAGCATGTACTATGTTAACTGAAAATATAAATATATCAAGAAGCTACAGTCCCTGAATAAATATAAACAAGGTTGTTCCCATGAAATTTTTGTTTATCATTAGGCGCCAATTATCGCTCTTTCGGGGAAATGTCTCAACCAGAGTTTTTTATTTTTTTATTATTTGTATATATCTACTAACTGCCAGTGGCCGCGAGACGTATTGTAAACATTTAAATTGGAGTTCTGACACTCGTCAGGCCCTCCAATCATGTACGGTATGTTTGTGGCTACAGCGCCCTAGCTCAGCCTCCATTGGCTCACACCAGTGATCTGGCGGTCTGGGGTCCCTTTAGCAGTTGTATATATTGTATATAGTTATAATTGTTTGTATGATGTTTATTAATTTGCCAAATTTTTATTTATCTCAATTATAGGTTGTTGTTTTTTTTTTTTATTATTATTTTATTGTATATATATGAAATTAATTTATTTTCTATTTTATGTAATTTGACTATTACTATTATTTTCTGTATATATTGTATGAATGTGGTCTCATATCACTATTATTATTGTTCATTTTGTAACAAATTGTAATATATCTCAATAAATAAATTATTCAATAATAATAAAAATACTAACTGCCAATATATCGAAGGTGGGATATCGCAAAAAAAAAATTTAATTAAGTCAATAATTTATAAATTTTTTTTTCATTTAATGTCGCTTTATGCTTCTGTGGCAAATCGGAAGATTCTAAATTTATTCCAATCCAGGTTAAATTAGAATGGCATCGCAGAAGGGCAGCATAACTAAGGATTTTGTATTCCCTTTAAAAATGCTGAAGTCATCTGCCGAGTTTGAACCCGCCACCTTGACCAAAAAATGTTGACCAAAACTACTAATATAATAACGTAATACTTAAATAGTATATTGTATTTAATGCTATTGTAATTTTTATATTTTTTAATACTTCTCTTTCTGGTTTCTCTTGAATTGTTCTAGCACTTAGATATTTTACCATACACTCATTGTATCTTTTTAGTCGTGATAATGACCCAAAATGGGGTTCGAAATGTTGACAGACAGACTATCAATAGTTGAAAATATTCAATTTTTTTATTTACTGACCGCCACCGGGACTAAATCCTTCCAATTATAAATTATAGTGTATGAATTTAGCATTAAAAATTGTAATGTTAAAATAACTTGCGATGTCCTCTCACTGTTAACTAGTGGTTATAATAAATTTTAGATTTGAAATGCCATGGAAATTATGATTTCCTATTAATAAAAGAAAATCATTTTCGAATTGAGGATCACTTCACTGGCGCTATCTAACTTGGGCATTTTCCTCTAGTGTTTAATTTTAAACGTAAATACTTTTCATGCTCATTGTATTGTCCTGGTTCCTCAACGAATCTTTGAAATTATTCAAACCAATTATGTTGTGCCGTGGCTGTTGAAAAGTGACAAAACTGGAAATGGTGTTTTAATTAAATCCTTGACTTTGTTGATTGCTTTCCCCCGTTCCATGGGCAGGGTGGGCCTGTTTTTCTCTTTTCATAAACATTTGTTGTTCTTCTTTGTAAAATTCTTTTGTTAGGTGTTGTGCAGCTTACTTTTTTTAATTATTTTTAAATTTAACCATCGATTATGACATTACAACATCAATTGAAGAAGTACTTTTTTCGTGATCAAAACCCACACCATGCTTGTTAAGTAGATCAGATATTTCTTTGTGTATAAAGTCAGGAGGTAATGGATGTCAGTGGAAGAAAAACAATTAGGTGGTTTATCTGTTTATTTCTTAACCAACGTTTTGATCCACATTGTGGGTCATTATTAGGGTAAACAAATATAATATAATGATTGAATAACATGTATATGAGAGAAAGGAATTGGGTAGTAAAAAAGGTATTCAAAATATTATAATTTATACTAATAGTAAATAAAATACTTTATATACTATGAGTAAGAGGAATTAAATATATACAACACTATAATACAAATAAGTGCGTAAAGTAAATTGATAAACCTTGTCACAACAATAAATAACAAGAATTATTTCTTTGTTATCGTTTTCTTTACCCGCCAAGTTCTATTATTTATAGATCGCAAAAAAAAGTATATATAATTATATATTATATATATATATATATATATATATATATATATATATATAATAACACGCAGGTAGCGGCGTGGTCTAGTGGATAGAACACTGTCTATTGTTCTTCAGGTCCTGGGATCGAATCCCGGCTGTGACAGATTATTATTTATTATGTTTAATCAGCCGTGAGGTGATTCTGTTGTATGGAGATCCTCCTGTGGTACACCCTGCCTCTGTAAAGTGGGCACCCAAAATTTTGGGTAAAACCCCTGGCTGCTGAGCGTTATCTCGGCCGAATCTGATTGCACATTCGTTGGTCTAGAAAAAGTACGAATCTCTATATGTACTGAGCCCAAGATTCTTCATGGGTTGTAGAGGTACAGTTATAATATATAAGCTTCTCGTCTCCTTATTAATATTCACCCACTTCGATTATTGCTGTGTGGTATATGGTGGCCTCCCGAAGGTGCTCGAAGACAGACTCAAGCGTATCATGAACATGTTCATGAGATTTATCTTCGGCACCTCGAAGAGGTCTCCAGTGACCCACTAATATAGCGAGTTGAAGTGGCCCCTTTCCTTCCATACGGAGGCAATATTTTCTCGGATCAGACCTTTACCAAATCATAAACTCCCAACACCCTCCATTCATACACAGCATCCTTAAATTTAAACCCTCAGTCCACTCTCTTGAAACTAGTTCCCGCCATTCCGACCTTTACGTTCCCACCAATAGAACTAAATCTTTTGATCACTCATTTTATATCCGTTCTGCAACCCTCTGGAATTCCCTACCTACTCATGTTCGTTATGCTTCTTTCTTTTTATCAATCAAATCTCACCTTTTCCAACATCTTTTGGCATCCCAAATAGATGCACAACAAATGAGAATCTGCAACTGACTTATTTTAATTTCAATACAAGTTATAATTATCTATTTTACCCGAACCCTAGCAGTGTGAAATAATTAGTTGTTTTTTTATAATTTTCTCAACCCTATCAGTAGCCTTTAGGAGAGTTCTCTTCTTTCTATCCTTTTTTTTCTTGTGTGTTTATTATCCATAATTTTTGTACAAGTCTAGGTAGTGTTTAATTTTTCTTTTTTGCACATTTCAAAAGAAAAATTAATTAATTAAATTAAATTAAAAATTAATGTTTTCTTGACCAGACATCATATATAATTATCTACTGTTCATTTTTGTTATTTTCAAGGGACATAGTCCCAGAATAAAGTTTTATTATATATTATTTATAATATATATATATATATATAATATATATATATATATATATATATTATATAATAAATATAAATATATATTCGTATGTCAAAATAATTACGGAAGTAAATATTTATGATTTATTTAATGATTTTTTGTTTTTGTTTTAGGTAAGGCCAACTAGCGGATTTCATTACTGCAAGTATAATATTTAAAATCTGAAACTGAATTATTTATAAGATGTCAACTGAAAAATAATATCTTGATATTGTGTAAGTACTACTATAAATACTATCGCTGATATAGAACTTTCCGGCATATTATGATGTTTTTGTATATTGTAGCTACTTTTTAAACGGAATAGGTAACTTTCATTTTTCATTATAAATGAGTTGAGAAATATAAAAGTTAAAGAATTATTTTTGAAATGTAATAATAAAGTTTTAAGTAGTTAACTTGAACCTTCAAGTATAATTTTTGTTTTCGTCAACTCGTCGTTTTTGGCTACTTCAATATTACTTAAAAACAGTTAAACCTTCCTCTTAACTCAAAAGAGGCTTATCATAAAAACAATGTGGACTTATGAAATTGAGCTTTGTGGCTCTACTAAACCATCGAATCCCTCTCTCGTATTCAATCCCTACAATCCAAAATCCTCAATGCTCTTTACTTTGTCACGAACAACCTCATCCATACAAACCTTAATGTTCCATATGTTGCTGATTTGGCACGAACCTGGTAACATTCCTTTAATGAATAACTTCATTCCTACCCTAACCCATTTAGTTCAGTCCTTTTATTCTCTTCTATTGCTTATAATCTTCCGAGGTGTCTGAAAAGAAGATGTTCCCGAGACCTTCTCATTTAGTTTACTAGTTGAGAGTGCTACCAATGGGTACACAAGTCATGATTTAGTGTCTTCCTTAAATTTACTTAACATATTCACCGATGATAATAATTGATTACAAAGTATGATAGATATGGATCTGTATATATATATAAATATACAAACACACACACACACACAACCATACACGAATATATACAAACAAAGTCATATTACAACCGTAAATAAATCAAAATAATAAAAAATATTAAAAAAAAAAAACAAATAGAGAAAATTGAGATAAAAATAAAGAGGCCAGATAGTTAAATTTATAAAGGCACGGCAGATTGATGTTCGAAGAGATGGATAAATAGATGGTGCTTAAAGAAAGTTAAGGATGGACATGTACGAATCGACATGGGCAAGGAATTCCAAAATGAGGATGCACGTATGACGAAAGCTCTCTTAAATGAAGCAGTTCTGTGGAATGTAATGAGCAGGTTCGAGGGTTGGGATCTTGTGTTGATGGAGTGGACAGGGGAGACTGGGGTAAACAGATTGTAAATATAGAGAGTGTTTTTGGTTTTGAAGGATTGGTAGAGGTAAGTTCCTAGGAAGTATTGCCGTCGTGATTCAGGGTAAAGTCACTTCTACTCGGCATACCAGGCTGAGACATAAGAGCGCCAGAGGATTCCGAAAATGAAACTAACGAAACAGTTCATTAGTCTCTTCAGTCTCAGCTCAAGAGCTTCGGACAGTCCGCCAAGCACCAGGCAGCCATAATCGAAGTGGGGCAAGATGAGAGAGGAAACTAGGAGCTGGCGGGTTTTAAGGGGTATTAAATCACGTAATGTGAGGAACTGTTTAAGGATGGCTATGGATTTTCTAGAAATTTGAGAAATGTGATTATTCCAGGATATGTTTTGGTCGAGGAATATGCCTAGGTTTCTAACGGACGTTTGGAAGATGATGGGTCTATGATTGAGTTAGAGTAAGGGGTGACAGGAGAGGGAGTTGAGCAGATGTTTGGAACCGATGAGGATAGCTTTCGTTTTATCAACATTAAGTCTTAGACCATGCTTGATGGCCCATAAATTGATAATATGAATGTCTTCTTGTAATTTTTGGACCATCTATAATTGCCTGGTACTACCCTAATTACTGACACATGCTCATTCGACCTTGAAAATAAAGAGTTTCAGGCCAACTATTAATTAGAAATTGGCGCCAAATTAAAATCACAGGAATTTCCGACAGAGTCCCACAATGATAAAATCAGCATTGATGATATGATGTGCAGGAATTAAGTTTCAGCCTCTGTCTCTCTTCGTCTGTCGGATCGTTAAGGTTTTTGGTAAGGAGATGAGTCTCAGTTTCATCTACTATAACCATTTATTCTTTGTTTCTACATTCTAATTATCTTCTATCAATCCGATATTGATGACAAGTAATAAGAATGGATTACTTCTGGTTAAATTACTATCAGAACAACCATTTTCCCTTTTGGGTACCCGAAATACATGCCTTTATCCAATTACTGACACTACTGTTATTAATTGGAGTTATGAGTGAAATTTAGTTCCAATGCCTAATTAACAATAAGACAAAAGTCCTGTTAAAGACAGAGCTGCAGGAGAGGGCAATTATCCAACCACATTGATAGACCCATAAAATAAGATGATACGCTTGGCATGCCGTGTACGGAAGATTGCTGATAGGAATATAAAAGATGTATGAGAACCTACAATCGCATGAAAAATTTTTTTACGTTAAAAGAAGAAGTGATAACCTTTATTACCCATTAGAAATAGCTTGATCCGAGCTTTATTGTCATGATAGTGACGATAAGTTCTCATAGTGATTTTCCTATTATATTTAATAGGTCAGAGAGGTCTTCGACTTAAACTTATGTTTTATGCATTTAAAGTTTATAACCTAATAAATATTTACGAATTTCAACCTCTAGCACTTCAATGTGTTGTGATTAAACGTCTGATAATATTAATGAGTTCCTAACGTGTGCTGATACATAAACAATAGTTTTGAATCCTATAACTTGTTTAGTAATTTTTCAATATTTAGCTTTCTTTTTCAAAGTTGGAAATAAAATTATTTTCAATTTGGTACAGGGTGTCAGGAATTAGTTCCTCACTCTGTCAGTAATTGGTGTATGCATGTCAGTAATAGGAGGAAAAACATGCATCCGAATTTTATGCAGGAAAATGGATCAATTCATCATTTTGATATAACTCAATGAGCAGAATGGAGAGAATAGATGTTGGCATAATAGAAATATTTTGAATAGCAAGGATTAGTCAATAATCACGGAAGAAATGTTTGAAAAACCACAAACTTTTTCTTAAAGTGTCAGTAATTAGTGCAGTTACCCTTTATATGTACAAAATCAACTTTTAGTTGAGGTTTTTAAGTTCGATTGATTCTATCTTTCGATTGATTGAATCTTGTAACCACTCTAAATAATGTAGCTGCCTCATCCGTTTCCATTCTTTCCTTTCCAATGACACACTCTGCCAGATTGGCCCTCCGGTATAACAGCCTTATCTCCTTGTTCCAGTCTGTCAGTGGACGTCCTTGCTTCCTCGTGTACTCTCTTGGGTACCAATCTAGAGCTGCCTGGTTATAAAATTTCCCTTGATGACATGTCCGGTCCTTGACATTATCCACTTATTTCATTTCCGATCTCTTCTAGATATTCCAAGAAAGTATTCCTCCATTCCTCCGACCGCTACACTCAACTTGTGGCTGGTCTTCTAGTCTAATACTCATGTTTGCAATCGTAGTTCATGGCAGGAAGCCCGGTGCTCATCCAATTTCTTTCTGACTTCCGAGCTGCAGATGACCGATACACCTCCTAGAACTTAAAGAGAGTGCGCCACCATTGAGTGCATCGCCTGCTTATTTTGTTAACTTACCCTTTAGCAGGAATAAGATGCCTAAGGTATAAAAATGATTCTTCAAAAATGCAGTTGTAAATATTAATAAAGATGAAACTCGTTAAGAATGAGTTTGTTTGAATTCAATCATGTGTGAGCTATGAAACAATTGAAAATCGTTGGGTTAGTGATATATATTTTTTTAAGAATACTTAAGAAATATTTCGAACACTAAACCTCGAGTCCTACAATACTGGTAAACAACATACCACTCGATATTTAGCTAATTGAAAGATTTTTTTTTTTTTTTTTTTATTCGTATTTATTACAATTTGTCATAATAGACAATAATAATAGTGCTACAGAATCTCATTCATACAATATTTACAATATAAGCAAAAGGAAAGTCAAATTAAATAAAATAAAATAAAAATAAATAAACGTATACAATAACAAAATTTATAGACAAAATAAATACAAATAAATGAAGTTAACAAATAAATAAACAAAACATGTCACATTCATACCTATGTACAATATTTACAATCAGCTCGGGAACCCCGGACGGGGCTTGTTCCCCCACTTGTGGAAGGACAAGCAGAGTCCAAAGGATCCCAGCGCCTCCCTCTCAGCCGCATCACTGGTGAGAGCCAGCGGAAGCTAAGTGAGGGCGCCACAGCGACAATCACACCGCACTTGAGAGGAGAATCTGACCAGTGTCAGAACTCCAGAATAGATCTCTCTTCGGACCCAATATTTTACGCAGTACCTTATTTTCAGCATGAAGTAGTCCCTTAACAGCATAAAAAAATCAGATCATATGAAGGGAATTAAGGTTATTTTTTGGAATAAATAAATAATTAATCCATGATGCTCCAATATTTATAAATAAAATATAAAAAGTGTAAATCAAAACGAATAGTTTAAGTAAAAAAATAATTATGAACCTCAGGCGGTACGTCAATTGAAAAAATAAGTTCTTTATAATAACTACCATTAATAAATTATATCTTCTTAATAGAAAGAAAAATATTTGTTTCAATGAACAAAAATTTTACTTAAACTATGGACATTTAAGGAAATAAATAATATGAGCCAAATGCCATTATTTAAGAAAAAAAAAATTCCCAGTACTTAAGTTCATACTAGCTACAATATATACTGACAAAGATAATGAGATTTTGCCAGCTTAACACTCTAAAAAAAAAACAGAACAAATTCTATCTTGTTAGTAAATGTAACGTAAATATGATGTTCCATTTAACAAATATAATGAGTCAAAAGTAACAACTGCAGCTTCATATAAATGAAATATATGGTAAAGGAAGTCAAAATGGTTTTATAAATGACTGCGTGTTTTTAAAAAATGAAATCAGGACGGAACGCGATAAATCTAACGCTTACCAAGGACAAAGCGAAATTCGTTGTTTTTAGTTGATACATTCGAAATTTATATACTTTTAATAATTAATTAAATCTATAAAAAAAATCTGAGATCCTAAAATTTCTAGATGATTCGCATGGAATGACCCATACAGGAGTATGCCATATATAACTTTTCCTGTTATTGGCGATCCTCATAACTACTTTGGACGTTATAATTATTCCACAAATGTGCAAATTTATAATAGGAGGAGTGAGGCGTGCTTGATTGAGTGACTACTTAGGATTAAGTACACTAAGTTGACACTAAGTAACGACATTAGCAACTTGAGCAGCTCTCTTGACCAGGAGTATAATATAGTTACCATCAATCACACCTATTGTCTTCCCTAAGCAAAATTAATGTTTCAAATTATGTATATCGGTGTTTTTTCAAAGTTATCCCTGGGAGCATTGTTGATCTTTATTTTATTTTCCTAATACTTGAGGTTGAACAATTATGTTAAATCAGGGTATAGAACTGAATTGAACAAAAGTTCTATTTTCAACATCTCTTTAAATTAAAAAGATAATATACAGAGGCATGTTTTTTAAGTAAGTACCGTTTGGAATTAAAAAAAGACGTGCAAAGATTTTCGCAATATTTTATTTTTACATGAAAGCCTGTACCTTAATCTATTTTCTACATAATTTCCATGAATTTTGAGGCACTTATAAAATACCCTCCTTAAAAATTCTGCCGCCTGCTTGTTAAACACTGCATCACAAATGTTTTGACTTCGTTATCGTTTGAAGACGCTGACCGCCCAGTTGTTTCTTCAAGTGCAGAACAAATGGTAGTCGCTGGCGCCAGACAGCTGTATGGAGGATAATGAGTTTCCCATTTAAATGATTTGATGAGATCTTTGGTCGATTAGCCACATGTGACGGCTTGTCATGCAGCAAAACGATGCCCTTACTCGAATTGCACGCCTTTGTTCTGGATTGCACGCAGACGATAACGAAGTCAAAACATTTGTGATGCAGTGGTTAACAATTCAGCGGCAGAATTTTTTGAGGAGGGTATTCAAAAACTGTTGCCGCGTTATGACAATGCCTCAAAAGTAGATTAAGGTACAGGCTTCATGTAAAAATAAAATTATTGAATATCTTTGCACGTCTTTTTTTAATTCCAAGACGGTATTACTTAAAAAAAATGTCTACGTATGTTCGAATTTACATATCGTTTAGTTAAATGTAAAATAATTTTGTACATCTCATGTATCTTAGACTTAAGAAAATCTAGAAATAAAATAAGCTTGTTTTAGTAGTTTCCCAGTAAACTTGTTATGGTTTTTCTCATGTTTTAATATCTTAGTATTATTTCATTTTTATTGTATATAATATACTAGTATGTAGTAATTTCTTCTATACGCTTAACATAGAACCAAAAAACGTGAGCGTTCTTTTTTAGTCCGGTCTACTTTTTCTGGAATATCCTCCAATTAAATATCCGCCATGCTCCTTCCCAATATTCACACAAATCCTCCCTTTTAAGCACTACTAGTTTTCCAAGCAGATGTTAATTAATTTGAGTAGAAAATTAAAGTGATATGAAGAAATTTACACCTTTTAATGCCAATGGTGATAAAGATGATTTTTATTTTATTGGGTGTCATAAAACATAATGATATATTGTATATTTTTCTTATTCTTTTGATCATTCAAACATTAATTTTGTAGATTATGATCATTAATGATTTTAGTATTTATTGAACACAATGAACCTTGTTTTTTTTTAATACAATGGTTCCGTAAAAAACATTATGTGATTCTTTTCAACCTTAATGTTATTTAAAACTCGATTTCAATAAGAGAAGTAAGTTACGTTGAATCATATTTTTAATTTATTTTATTTTTTAATATATAATTTATTTACTTATTAAATAATAGAAAATTTCAACATTGGTGAGGCATCTCCTCACATTGTACATTAAATTGTTGTATCGTTTTTTTATATTGATACAATGTATTTTTATTGTTAGTAAAAATTAAACAAAACAACAGAGAGAAAAAATACTATTTGGTAAAGAACAAACAATATAATTTGTAATATTTTGAGATCTACATGTTTGGTTGATATTTTTTATAGTAATATATGTTGTTCTTTTATGGCTATATTTAAGGTATTGATGTTTTTGTGTAATTGTCTATTTATTTAATGAGGGTGTTATTGCTTAGTTGGCATGAAATGAAGAATTTAAAGGTTTGTCAGTGGATGAAGTCACAAATGGTTCAATTCCTCATGCATTTTTTTAATATTTTCTTTACGCGATAGATAGACTTATTGTGCTAGGGATTTTCTATATTTGTTTGTTTATTTATTTAACGTCACTTTATGCTACTGTGGCTAATCGGACGATTCTACAGTGGGAGTCCTAAATTTTGCTTATCCAGGTTTAATTAGGAAAGGGATTTTCAACGTGTTCCTGACATCGCGCAGGTTCGGGACCACTTTTTTACGTCTCCTCCGAAGGACGGCATAAATAAGGATTTTTTACTGCCATTAGAAATCCTAGTACCACCTGCGGGTTCGAACCCATGATCTTTGACATAGAAGGCTGTTATACTAGCCACCCTGCTACAGGTGATCCCATTTTCTTTATTTAAATTTCTCTATTGTCTAACATGAAACCTTTTTTAAGGTAAATATAACAAATAAAAATAATGCTTTTAAAATTCCTCAATTTGATTTATAATTAACATAATTCTATATAATAAAACGGTCATTCATGTGAGAGGCGTTTGGACCATTTACTCACTCACACCACCACATCACAATGACATAAAGATAAGACTCTCATATATATGTATGTACGGGTATAAATTGCAGTGGTATCCTTCTCTGAGGTTGGAGTTAAGCTTGCTTTTCCTTCGAAATGATGTTAACTTCATGAATAGAAATTGAACACTCCGAGGAGGTAGCAGACACACATCTTGCTAACTTACAAGCCACCACTTTGTCACCCACAATAAACGCATTTTTCTTCTGATACAGGCATAACTTTTTTTTTAAACCGTTTGTTTTAAAACTGCTATTAAATAATAAATAAATATAATTCATAAAATAACAGAAATAATAATAAAAAAATCTGGTGCTCGCAACACACGACTTTCAGCGTTATTAAAATTAATTTTAAGAATTTTTAAATACACTTAGAATAAAAAAAAGATCAAAGTATTAACTACATAAAGTTTTGAAAGAAACATGTGTCTTATTAAATAATATTTTACATTATTATCCACAACAATCAGTCTTATCGGTTTTTTATCATTCTATACTAACTTTTACAATTGGCTATAAGATAATATTTTTCTAAAATCTGTAGCTTCCCAACTGTACATAATACAGCTATGTTATTGTTCTAATGTTTAAAAACGCAAAATTGCAAATAAAAATATCTGCAGTTTTATTCTTCAGTTGGTTATCGAATGTATATCTACTTACGATTTTATTATAAACTCTAACGAATTTGATAAAACTCCCTAAATTGATGTAGAATGAAAAATGATCTAATTTCATGTAGGGCTTATTATAAGTTAAAAAATATTTCAGGGCTTGAATATTTTTTTTTAATTTCATTTTCTTAAGTATATTTGATTTTGTTGATTAGATATAATTAACTATTTATGATTGTTAGGATTGATGAAAAAAAAAGCTGAATATGAAATATGAAAAATCAGCAGATCGAACCGGGATGTTATTTAGTTTCATAAAATAATAATAGTAATACAGGTATAAAATAATTGTAATATTTACTTATATTGCACCGTTGGAAATGTAAAGATTTTAGGAAAGATGATATCTAACATGCAAAGTTGTAAAAGGTAATATTAAGTGACCACAATGACATTCATTTAAGTGAGTTTTACTTAATTTTACAGAATCCACCAACATGCCAAAGCCCAATTACTGGTGGTAAATTATAAATAAATAATCACATTACTAATTGAAATTGCAATGATAATTAATACTAGTTATGTATCACGACACCACTTAATTTATATACACAAACAATAAAATAAATTAAAATGAATCATTGAACAATTAATCTTAAAAATGTATATATATGTATATATATATATATATATATATATATATATATATATATATATATATATATATATATATAATATATATATATATGTGTGTGTGTGTGTGTGTGTGTGTGTGTGTGTGTAAAATTAGGTAGGTGAAAAACATAAATAAAAATTATTTATTTATTTTTTTTTTGATTATCCAAATGACCGTCAAGATTTGAATCCAAATCCTATATGGTAATAAAAATTATTATAATAATAATAAATATGAGTCAAAAATAAAGATAAGAAAATAAGTTTAAAAATCTCATTTTTTATTTATTTTCAAGAATTTTCAACCACATTCGATACTTTTAAGGTAATAGGTTGTAAGGTCGAAAGATATAAAGCATATCCTTATTTTATTATTGCATTTTGTTTTGACTCGATTCCCAATAAATTATCAAAATTAAAAAGATTTTCCCGACACATCTTTTCAGTCACGAAGCAGACTTAAACGGCTGCCACACTAAAAATATTTGTCAGAAAAAAATTGTATTCATGAAAGGAAAGAAAATGGCTGAATAAAAGATCATTTAAATAAAAATTGTTGAGCAGCAAAATTAATGAAAATTGGACGATTTTTGAAAGGATTCCCTCATATACACCAATAAAAATCATCGACCATTTTATATTATATTTTTATACTAAAACTTATCGGGTGTTTTTTACATATTTATTTTATGTATATGTTCTACAGTTTTATATTAAATTTTTTTTTCTATTCCTTAAATTGTTGGTTTTTAAAATCAAAAGGGTTGAACTGTATATATACTGTGTTGAGCAAATGCAGCAGTGTTTATATTTTTGCAATTACTATTATGTTGTTTTATTCTGGTGGTTATATTTTTAGAGGTTTCTCAAATGTAAATTTTGTCATTTACAATTATTTATACTATTATCTGTAGAATTAAGTTTTATGAATTCACACCAGACTGAAAAGAGAAGAAACTGCTCGCAGATACCGATTGTTACAACACTTACTTGACAAACGTTCAAAGCTTCCAATGCAATATAAAAAATTTAATTTATATAGCTATTATTAGACCTATTTGGACATATGGTATTGAGCTATGGGAATCCACCAAGCCATCAAATTCCTCCCGCATCCAATCTTTGCAATCTAAAATCCTCCGAAAGATCCTAAATGCTCCGTATTGTGTCACTAATAAAACTATACATAAAGACCTGAATATTCCGTTAGTTGCAGACTTAGCCAGAACTAGATATACCTCCTTTAATTCCAAACAACCAGCCCACTCAAACCTGCTTGTCCGCATCCTCTCATCTCCATCTATTCACGATAATCCTCTGAGGCACCTGAAAAGACGGTGGCCTCGAGACCTGCTAATGACATAAACGCTGGGTAGCTTCCTCACAAGACTTTATCGAGCCAATTGTTACTTTTTTTTAATATTTACTTGTTGTATTTTTTCCTATACAGTTGTAAATATCAATTAATAAAAGTTTATGTATAAAATTTTTTTTTCAATTTTTCATTTGGTAAAACGGGGTCTTCAATGTTTATTAAATGATTACTAAGTATATTTTGGTTGTATAGACCTAATTCTATATTGTATGAATGTTGTCTCATATCAGTATTACTATTGTCCATTCTGAAACAGATTGTAATAATTCTCAATAAATAAATATAATAAATAGACCTAATTTTATTTATGGTAAATCATACTTTGTAAGTGCTCACTTTAATTCATTAGATAGATGATCTATGAATCGCATTTTATGATTTGGTTTATTTTTGTATCACTTTGAGGAAGAACTAAGAACCATCTATTTATTATCAATATATGTTTCTCCCGGATAATTGATTTTATTATATATATATATATATTTTTTTTTTTTTTTTTTTTTTTTTTTTTTTTTTTTTTTACTGCTGAAAAATCCAAGCTCCCTTAATTCGAGTCCATAAATCTCTTTACGTAGTAAAAATTCGAAGGAAGTAAGGAGATGTCCTTGGAGATAACAAAGGCTCACTGATAAAAAAATTAGCTCTGAATCCTCTTGAAGCTAAATGAGCAGCTCACTCCAAATCCTTCTATTTATACCCGTTTCAGTACTACTCGACCAAAAATTGTATTAATATACGATGCAGTTTGCCACTTACTTCCCTTTAAAAACGAAATCATAGAACATTTAAAAGAAGTTTTTTGCCTTTAAAAAAATATATTTATTAACACTTAAATGAGCAAACCTTAACTTCCCCTTGTGTTTATCCATTTTATTTCAGAACCATTCACACCTATCAACGTTTCGGGGTTGTTTCCCCATTCTCAAGATATAATGTGCTTATCTAAAAGATCATCTATTTTTTTCATCAAATTTGATGAATTATTGTTCATATGGTTGGTGCTAATTTCCATATTCAAATTTAGTTTCTTTTCTTTTTTAATTTTTCTGGAAGTTTTTCTTAATATTAACACATAAATGAGCACACCTTAACTTCCCTTTGTGTTTATATATTTTATTTTATTCTTTGAAAAAGAAAAGAAACTAAATTTAAATATGGAAATTAGCACCAACCATATGAACAATAATTCATCAAATTTGAAGAAAACAATAGATGAACTTTTAGATAAGCTTATTATATCTTGAGAATGGAGAAACAACCCCGAAACGTTGATAGGTGTGAATGGTTGTGAAATAAAATAGATAAACACAAAGGGAAGTTAAGGTGTGCTCATTTAAATGTTAATATTAAGAAAAACTTCCAGAAAAATTAAAAAAGAAAAGTTACTAATATATTTATTGTAATTTACAACTGAATTTTTGTAAATTTGAGTAAAAATCATGATACATATGTAGAGAAACTTCTTATAGGCAGCCCCTAAAAATATTCTAAACTTCAAAGACTCGGGGCCATCATCTTTTCAGACGCCTTGGGGGATTATCAGAAATTGAAGAGGAAGAAATGATTGAAACTAGAATGTTAGAATGTAAATATAATTTGTCCTGAAAGTAATGATATTTGGTTTTTGCCAAATCAGTAACATATCACATAGATTAAGGTCTTTCTGGATCAGTATATTCGTTAGAAATTAATTTCACACTCAAAAAAGCACAAATTGATTTTTCTTATATATCTACGACATTGTTTTTCTTCATTTCGGGGTTCTGTCCCTATTATTAAGAGTAAAACAATTTTTATACTTAAATTAGTTAAATTATATTATTGGATTATTTATCTTTCAAATATCTGTATAAATTTAATTTATATTGTCATTATTAATTTAAAAATCTATTAAAATTATTTACTTAATATAAATTTTTAACACACACATTATATTACGTTTCTAGCTTATTGTTATTCGTTCTATTTAATGTCTATATGCTAACTGTTCCTATTATTTCTAATTTTACACTTCACCATGGTGTATTCTTCTAATATTCCTATGTAATCCCTGTGCCCTGTATTTATTTTTATTTCTATTAATTATATATTCTAATTATGGTTCTGAACTATTGCTATATTTATTTTATAATTTTACTTTATTGATAATATCTGTATAATGTGTTCGTAGGTTTTTTGTATCTGTTTAGAAATTTATTGTTCTGTTATTATTTTTGGAAATTTTTATTGCCTCTTGTAATTTTCTATTTCTATTGTGTTGTGATGTATCTAAAATTTCTGCATTTTCAAAGTTAAATTTATGTTTTCTTGTTATGCTATGTGATGATAAAGCTGTTGTATTGGTGTTTGTATATTTTACAATGAGATATATGTTGGGATATTCTTGTTTTCAGTTTTTTAGATGTCTCTCCTATATATATATATATATATATATATATATATATATATATATATATATATATATATATATATATATATATATATATATATATATATATATATATGCCTTCACAGTTTTTGCAGTCTATTTTGTATATTACGGTTTGCCTATCCATTAAAAATTAAGAAGCATTGAAGATTTTACGAAGAATCTCAAAGCTCTACTTCGTAAGTCCATATCTGCCTAATTATATTCATGTTGATGGGACTTTTGTAGTTGAGTGGAACATCAGACCGTTTTTCTAGTAAGTGTTGAAGTAGCAGTTACTTGTCGCTTCAGTGTTGTATGAAAGTCCCAAGAAAGACGTTTGTCAAGGTAGAGTCCTAAATATCCGATCTGTTTATCAGGGACAAGCGGAGTGTTATTAAAGGATACACACATAAGTAAGGCAGGATGTCATAGGTTTACGACGAAAGGTCGTAAGTTTTTTTGGTAGAATTTGTTGGAACTAATTTTAACTCTCTAAGTCTGACACCATTATTCAAGGTCTCTGATGTGAGATTGAGGAGTTTGAGTGGCAATAGAGCTGATCGTAATTGACTGATAACACACAAGTGTCATCAATATAAGTAGAAAGTAAATTAGTGGAATGGGTTGCGATATCAGCTGTATAGGCTGTGTACAGGACAAAAACTGCTGCCTTAAGATACACTAGCAAGCTGTTTAAAAAAGGACGAATAAGAACTATTGTGATTTACTCTAAAGAACCTTTCAGTGTGGTAGGACTGGAAGATAAGAATTTTTAGATAAATTTCTTTATTATTTTTTCTTTATTTATTTAAAGAAATTTACAACTGTATATACAGTACAAGTAAATAGGATTGATATATTGTTAGAACATATGGTAGTCCTGTGAAGAAACTGCCATTGGTTGCACTCCAATGTCTAATTTTTGGCAAGAGGCCACCTTCTTTTAAGGCCTCTCGGTGGATTGTCGGGAATAGATATGTAGAAGAGGTCACGGTTAAGCGGGTTTGAGGGGGCAGGGAGTTTGGAATGAAAAGAGGTATACCTATATCGGGTCAAGTCTTCAACAAATGGGATATATAGGTATTTATGGATTATTCTATTGGTAACGAAGTAAGGAGCACAGAGAATGTTTCGAAGGATTTTGGATTACAAGGATTGGATGCGAGATTAATTTGGTGGTTTATTCGACCTCCATAGCTCAATGCCGTAGTTATAAATAGGCCTGATAATGGTTTAGATAAACTTAATGTTGACAAAAAAAAAAAAAAAAATTTTGAGTCTCGATAGAAATGTTTATTTTAGATTAAACATTACCGGCAAAAATATCCCTGCTGGTTTTTCCTTCAGTTTTTATCAATTGCAGTCATAATTCACAATTGTATGTTCTTTCGGCTTTCAAAAGTGTTAATGAAGAATGACTGTGCCGCCATCTCATGGTCTTTTGAGGTGGTAAAAAACCACCCTGGAGGGATCAACAAGAGACTGTGAGGCAGTACTAGAAGGAGTGAGCTACTTTGTTCTTCATATTTTAAAAATTAAAAAGATAAAAGAGTATTTGCAAGAAAGAAAAGAATAGAACTATTCTACTACAATAGTATCCAGGGTATTACAATCAGATCAACCCTGTTTTGATCATTATACTATAATTTAGGCGGTTAAGCTCTGTCAGACTGTTTCATTGGGAAACCAAATGATAAAAAATTTCAGAGAGAAGCAGTTCTTTATTAAGTAATATTACAATCAGTCCAATTTAGGACATTTTTAATAGTGATAAGGTACTACAATCACACGATATATGCAAAACAATAAATTTATATAATAATAATACAATATACATATATACAAAACAATATCAATAAAAATATTATACAAAACAAAATCAATAAAAATACTATACAAAAAAAAAACCAATAAACATATTATACTAAACAATATCAATAAAAATATTATACAAAAAAGATCAATTAAAATATTATACAAAACAAAATCAATAAAACTATATAAAAAAGTCACTCATACCTATATACAATCCTCAAGCATACATCACGTGAGTGGAGAATCTAGCCAATGCTAGAACTCCAATATACATGTTACAAGGGATCTCGAGGCCAATGCCGTTTCAACCTTCTAGGGGGATGGTAAGGATGTGTGGAGCTGGATAAGGATTGAGCTAGGGGATTAGGGTGATGGATAATTTGTTGATGAAATTTAGAGAATTTTGATGGTATAAGGTCTAAAATAAATGGAATATTTAGGTCGCGGTGTAAGGTAAGGTTGGTGACATAATAAGGAGCATTGACTATGGTATAAAATTAAGACCATTTAAATTTACATCGATAAAATGATGAATTAAAATAGTTTTAGCCGTTAAAAAAAAAAACAAATTGTAAAAAGGTGCATAATGCATGGTATAGCATTATACCTAAAGCACACACTAGCATTGAATATGAAATTTCTACTGCGTACTACTCTTCATTCTCTAGTTAGACAACTCATTTACAGACACACATACCTTTTTGGGAGACTGTTATTTTGGCTCAAGTGACCAAGTCCTATGTATCAAATCGATTCATAAAAGTTTTAATTGCAATACTTTTCGTTCATATACATTCATATATGTAAGTAGTGAACAAATTCTTTTATTCATGTTTGGTCTTATTTTTTTAAGTATATGGTTGCACAAGTATGTTTTATGTACTGTAAACACATAAAGGAATCACGTAATCTAGTGCACAGAGCACTAGTCTACTGTTCTCTGGGTCCTGAGTTTGAATACCGGCTGTGGCAGAATAATTATTTATTCAGTCATTTCAGCCGTTGGACGATCCCGATCTTCGTACACCCCATCTCTTGTTAAAGTGAGTACCCGAAAATTAGGAGAGAAAATTAGCGGCTGAGCATGATCTCGGCCTAATCATCACATTGGTCAGCCGTTGGCCTAGAAACAGTATAAATCTTTATAAGTACTTTATGCAAGAATCCCATGGTAAATTTATTTTTATTTACACTTATAACTTCGAGAACTATTAGTAGCGAACCTGTTACTAAGATCGGAGATCCTTTAGGAGGAATTTATTGATCTTGTGGCAATTATGTTTTTATTGTTTGTGACTGACCCCATAAAAATGTTACTTCTACTTCCCACAACAAAGACAATTGCCTAATGGCCCGATGATAGAACCAATTCTAAAATGTTGACCTTTATTGTTCTTTAAATAAGTAATATAATTTATATGATAATGATTATTTTTCTTGGGAATCACGGGTATGGGTTGTTTGAAGATGCTAAATTAAAAAGAACACAGGTATGAGAATTGTAATGTTCTTGAAATCATCAAACAGCTTTGAAAATATCAAATATTACGATTAAAATAATTACATGAGTTTTTTTTTACTGCTATATCATACCACGAAAAAAGTCTTGTGCAGGAAACACACGACTTTCACTTACCTCGGTTGTTCAAATCAAATCAGTCTTGTTAGAAACATATGTTTTAAATTAAATAAATATAAAATCGTCATCTGGAACTATCAGATCGTTTTATCAGCTTTTCAACACACTCCATTACATTTTGGTGCTTAAGATATTTTTTTCGAAAATATTTAGCTTCCCAACGGTTTACTATACATCAATCGATTTTTTTTAATCTTCAAAATACCAAAAATAAAATAAATACACAAAATAAATAAATAGACTAGATTAAAAAAAATCTTTTGCTGTTTTCTCCTCTATTTGATTATAAAATTTATTCAACTTGTATATTTAGCCGTTTTTTTTTTTTCCATTGTAATAAGATCATATTATCTTATATTTCTTTTTTCGAATCTACAAAATTAAGGGTTCCTTAGAAGGAGAAAATTTTAACTATCGACATTTAAGCCCTGTCGAAGTATTTCAATCAGGATAAAACCTACATTATAAAAATGGAGTTTTGTTGACCGTTGAGAAATTAGATGAGGAAGATGGTTGGGGGTGCGGTCATAAATTAGATACACACATTTAAAATAAGTGCTATTTTAATTATGTGCCGACGTTTCGGCCTACAATGTGGCATCATAATAGAGTCCATTAAATTTTACATCGATATAGCGAATTTAATTAAAATCGTTTGAGCAGTTTTTGAGCAAACCGTGAAAAGTTTAAAAATGCATCGTATGAAGTGGTTCCTCTGGTACGCCGATTTTGATGGAAAAGTCGATGTAACATGCCGGCGCATAGTTGTATGAAATATGAAATTTTAGTTCGGTGCACCTTTTCGTTTTCATGCTGGGCATACCACCTACACACCCTCATGGACACACAAAACCTTTTTTGCTGGACGTGGTTATTTGGACTCCGTTGGATATAACATAGTTAAGTTAAATTCATGCCATTGGGAAGTAATTTTAAATCACCTTGACCTAACTTATTTAATTGGTCATTTTCTAAAATTTTTAAAATAATTAGCTTAAAGAACAGAAGATGCATAAGGAAGCGCAGGGAAAAATCAACAATATTTGATTTCCTAATGAGTATTTCAGTTAATATCTTCTCGTGTACGTTTTAAATTTTAGGTTATTTTTTTTTATTTAACATCATTTTATGCTTCTATTGGACGATTTAAAATTGACACAGCCTGCGGAGTAAGGATAGAATATGCCCCTGCCTGTATTTTACGTTACCTCTGAAGGACGGCATAAAAAAGGATTTTTCACTCGCTTTAAAAAAAGTCTAGGACCATCTGCCAGAATGAAATTAAATTTTAGTTATTCAATGTTTCAGGAATTGAAGTTAACTCCTAGAGTCTGTTTTTTCTTTTCTTTATTTCCATTTCCCCGACTAAGCCATTTCCAATATATCAGCTGGATGATTCTTTTTTCATATTGTCAAAAATTTGTTGGTATTTTATTATTTATTAATAAGGACAAACGGATTTTTTAAAATTCGATAATTGGATTTTACGTATCTTGAAACGTAAGCTATGAAATATTGAGCAGGGGTAAATTTTTTTTTTTTTTTTTTTTTTTTTTTTTTTTTTTTTTTTTTTTTTTTTTTTTTATTCGATTAAAAAGGTTGATTATTGAAAATAATATACCAAAAGCATTTATATAATTATTCTTTCAAATAATTCCAATAAAATTTTCTTTTTCCAGAACACCTTACATTTTATCTTTACCATCAATTATAACCGAGTAATCAGGGAATAACATGCTTTTAAGTTGTAGCTTGACCATATAAGATGTTTTTTAAATTTGTTTTTCCTCATTGTTCATCGCGTTGTCTTGAATACATTTTTTCTCTTCGAAAATAACGTGTTACAAGCGTATATATAAGTGAGATTTCATTTTTTTTTTTTCTATTTTTTTTTTTTTTGTCGCACTCTATAGATTTAAAACTTTATATATACTTTTATCTATATTCAAAAGAGTTATGAGCGTATTTATATTAAAATTTCATTTTTTTTCTTTTCTTTTTTCTCTTTTATATGGTTATTGGCCTTTTTTTTTGTTTAAAAAACACTCGTAAATTTATTATCTTTAATATTACTTTAAAATTAACTGTGTTATAGAATTAAATCATGTATAATCGGCAGCCATTTTAAAAGTAACATGCTGATATCAACGTCTTGGATGTTAGGATGATCGTTGCACTGGACTAGTATTTTTGTGGCGAATTTAAAAAAAATAGTCCAGTAGTTTCAGAGAAATGCCTCGGACGCACGGCGGACAAACGGATTTTTTTAAATCGTTATTCGATTAATCTAAGCATTTCGAAACGTAAGCTCTCAAATTTTGAGCAATAAAAATTTTTTTTTTTTTTTTTTTGGTCAATTCCAAAGGTTGATTATTGAAAATAATAAAGCAAGATAAATAAAATAAATAAATAACGGTAGTTAGAAATCTTAACCCGACTAACATCCATACAGGTGATGATGAACAATCCCAGGGAGTCCAATATTAGGGACCATCGCCTTGTTCTGCTGGGGATAGTCCCACGAGATCCGAACCAGAGGCCTCTCACGGTGAACTCTCTCCGATGGTGTAGCTGAACGTAATAAAATGCTATACGAATCAAGTGAATTGGCTCATTAATAAATTAATGAGATAGTCCAAGACCCAGCAACGAAAAATGCAACCCTTTTTACCAAATTTTTGTGAATATTACTCTTTTGTAACATAATTATGGTTACTATCATGAAAACGGCTCATCCTATGAATATAATCGTTATAAAGTAAATCATTAAGTATTTAATAAGCTCTCATTTGAGTGGTAAAAGGCATTTGTATGTCTAATATTTAATGATATAGAGGCTTATTACAAAAAAAAAATTTTAGCGAAAAAGGAGATTTTCACTCTTTTCTAATATAATTATTATTTTTATAATTCTGACTCATCTTACCACGATTTTACTTTTGACCTCATAATACTAAGCGATTAAAACCGAATCTGCCTTACAAAAGTGTTGGGAAGCCGCGGCAGACGTGTTTCAAAATTGGATTTTTAGGGACAAAGTTCGGACACATGGAACCAGTGCATTGACATTATGTCGTGAGTATTACACGGATTTCTATTACTACTCAAATTAATGCTAATTTTATGCCTCGTAAAGTAGTTTATTACCATTATATTGTTAGGAACAGCCGTTTTCATGATATTGCCGAAATTAATGTCAAAAATAAGAAGTTCCTCTTTCCTTTTTTTTTTTTTTTTTTTTTTTTTTAAGAACCATATCTCTTAGCTATCAGTCATACAGATGTGTTTCTAACTCAAATTAAAGGTAATTTAATTTCCTATATTAATTGTCATAACAATTATTCTCATAGGATAGTGGTTTTCATGATAGCAGCCCTAATAATGTTAGAAAAGTGTGATATCTCGGTTTCCGCAAAAAAGGTTTTTGTTATACCTCTATATCGTTAAATATTAGACCTACAAATGTCTTTTACCAGACAATTGAAGGCTTATTAAATACTTATGATTTTCTTCGTAATGATTATCTTCATAGGATGAGCAGTTTCCATGATAGTAACCATAATTATGTTAGAAAAGAGTAATATTCCCTTTTTGAATGGCCGCCATTTTGAAAAACTATCTGTTTTGAGTTGGCAGACGTGTATTTTTTGACTACACCTTGCAATAAACGCTTTGCATAAAAAATACTAAAAATTTTGGTAAAATGATTGCATTTTTCGTTGCTGGCTCACGGACGAAGAGGATTTTGCGTTTTTAGAAATTTACATATTACATTGTCTAATCGTTTCAGCTTCCTTAAATTCGAACCTAATCTAGATTTCCTCGACTATAGAATTTCCTCACGGCTCACACAACTATTATAACGATTAATTGAATAAAAAAAACAACAGATGTTTAAATTCACAGAATATTATTATGGAAAATATAAATTTATAAAAAAATTATTTATTTATTTTATAATAATTTATAAAAAATATTAATTAAAAAAATATTGACGCTGTTGGTAACCAATAAAAAAAAGTCAGATATGGACAGGTCACCCCTGAGAATGGAAGAGTTGAAATCTCGGGCCAATTAGTTGAGCCAAACCGCCTCCTATTATAAAGGTGCCTCCTCGCCCTAATGATGGATATTTTTTACCTCTGGAATCTTATACTTACATTTTTTTGTAAACATCATAATTTGCCGTTCTACCTTGAGCTATAAAATACTTTATGCTGACATGAACAATTGGGGGAGCCCGTAGCTGAGTGGCTAGCGCGCTAGTCTCTCGTGCTACAGGTTCTGAGTTTGAATCCTAGTCCCGGCGGGGCTTTTATAAGGATGTAAAAAAAATGTGGATTCACTCACAGCCTCTCCCCCGGGTATGTGAGACCCGTCAGCCAAAGGGTGGCCACTCACAAAGTTAGTCGTAGGGAGTGATGACCCTACACTAAAAATTGCATCGTGAAACGTGAGTGTAACTAAACACCAGGCCCCTGTGTGCGCCACTGAAAGAAAGAAAGAAAGACATGAACAATAATGAAATAAATTGGTCTATGATCTTAATGGCCAATTAGTATGTTTATATTCATCATAGTGATATGAGTCGATCCATTTGAAAATTAATTTTAAATTGTATTTGATCTCAGAAGGCATGATCAACAAATGACCAAACTAAAACGGATAATACTTAGACATGATAATTACTGCAGTCTCAGTTTGCTTTGGAATTATTATAAACATTCGTATTGCTAAAATTCTTCTTTTTTGTTAATTTTTGAAGAGTTGTTTCTACCTTTTGGGAGATTTGTTGTGAAAAAAAATTGAAAACGAATTTATATCGTATTGTTAGTTTTACTTTTAAATCTACGAAAATAGAGAGAGATTTTATTATCATTTTTATATTATAATTCTGTTATATCATCATATTAATAACTCCTTTTATAATTAGCTCATGACGTTTCGAGGCCCATACCGCCTCGTCTTCAGAAACAATTCATTAAACATATCTTCATATTAAAATAATATAGGTCATTTATCATCTTTTAAATTCTATGATTGTAATATTACTTAATAAAGAACTGTCTCTCTCTAAAAAAATCAAAAAATAAATTTAAAAAAAATCTATAAATGTCATTATTATAAAAATGTCACCATATGGCTATTTTTATTTCATTGCCAAATCTTTATACTAGGGATCACTTGTAGCTGGGTAGCTAGCGTAACAGCCTCTCATGCTAAATGTCACGGGTTCAAACCCGGAGGTAGTCCTAGGATTTTTTAATGGGAGTAAAAAATCCTTAGTTACGCCGTCCTTCGGAGGGGACGTTAAAAAGTGGTCCCGAGCCTGTGCGATGTCAGGTACTCGTTAAAGATCCCTATCCTAATAAAACCTGGATAGGCAAAATAGGACTCCCACTGTAGCATCGTCCGATTAGCCATAGTAGCATAAAGTGACGTTAAATAAATAAACAAACAAATCTTTATACATGTTGGTCTATATGTAGAAATATTTTATTTAGTCCTAAATAATCAAATAAATTGGTCCAGTAATAAATAAATAACAGAAAATTGTTTAAAGTGGATATAGTACCTTTTGGAACTCAACGTCACATTTGTCGTTTTACTTGATTTTTTTCTTTAAAGTTTAGAAATGCGACAACGCACTTGATCTACGTGAAAAAATATTGAAGTAATACAAAAAGATCAAGTTGTAACAAGGCATCACCTACAAAAGAATAACGTCTGCCAAAGCTTAGCCTAAATCCGGCAAAAATGAATGTGAACCCATTTCTTTCAAAGTTGGAACTGTAAATTCCTTAAAATTTATAGTAAAGGGAAGAATAAGGAGTTCACAGCTCTCATTAATTGATCCTTGTCTCCAAGTTGGAGAATAAATTTATCTCTGCCTCCGATTCTGTCATGTCATTTCCATTTCATGCTACTCTCATTCTCTTTATAACAAACTAAACGATTTTATTTTGAAAACTTTCCATAAAGTGTTAAATATTATTTTATCATTACATGTATAACCAATTCATTAGCTTTGGTTTCGGTTTTTGGTCTGCGCAATTGGTTCAAAATCAAAGAAGATAAATAATATGAGGCTGAAATAATATGAGATATTTTCAGAGCTTATATTGTTTCCATATGGCTATTTTTATTTCATTGCCAAATCTTTATACTAGGGATCACTTGTAGCTGGGTAGCTAGCGTAACAGCCTCCCATGCTAAATGTCACGGGTTCAAACCCGGAGGTAGTCCTAGGATTTTTTAATGGGAGTAAAAAATCCTTAGTTACGCCGTCCTTCGGAGGGGACGTTAAAAGGTGGTCCCGAGCCTGTGCGATGTCAGGTACTCGTTAAAGATCCCTATCCTAATAAAACCTGGATAGGCAAAATAGGACTCCCACTGTAGCATCGTCCGATTAGCCATAGTAGCATAAAGTGACGTTAAATAAATAAACAAACAAATCTTTATACATGTTGGTCTATATGTAGAAATATTTTATTTAGTCCTAAATAATCAAATAAATTGGTCCAGTAATAAATAAATAACAGAAAATTGTTTAAAGTGGATATAGTACCTTTTGGAACTCAACGTCACATTTGTCGTTTTAATTGATTTTTTTCTTTAAAGTTTAGAAATGCGACAACGCACTTGATCTACGTGAAAAAATATTGAAGTAATACAAAAAGATCAAGTTGTAACAAGGCATCACCTACAAAAGAATAACGTCTGCCAAAGCTTAGCCTAAATCCGGCAAAAATGAATGTGAACCCATTTCTTTCAAAGTTGGAACTGTAAATTCCTTAAAATTTATAGTAAAGGGAAGAATAAGGAGTTCACAGCTCTCATTAATTGATCCTTGTCTCCAAGTTGGAGAATAAATTATATCTCTGCCTCCGATTCTGTCATGTCATTTCCATTTCATGCTACTCTCATTCTCTTTATAACAAACTAAACGATTTTATTTTGAAAACTTTCCATAAAGTGTTAAATATTATTTTATCATTACATGTATAACCAATTCATTAGCTTTGGTTTCGGTTTTTGGTCTGCGCAATTGGTTCAAAATCAAAGAAGATAAATAATATGAGGCTGAAATAATATGAGAATATTTTCAGAGCTTATATTGTTTCCATATGGCTATTTTTATTTCATTGCCAAATCTTTATACTAGGGATCACTTGTAGCTGGGTAGCTAGCGTAACAGCCTCCCATGCTAAATGTCACGGGTTCAAACCCGGAGGTAGTCCTAGGATTTTTTAATGGGAGTAAAAAATCCTTAGTTACGCCATCCTTCGGAGGGGACGTTAAAAGGTGGTCCCGAGCCTGTGCGATGTCAGGTACTCGTTAAAGATCCCTATCCTAATAAAACCTGGATAGGCAAAATAGGACTCCCACTGTAGCATCGTCCGATTAGCCATAGTAGCATAAAGTGACGTTAAATAAATAAACAAACAAATCTTTATACATGTTGGTCTATATGTAGAAATATTTTATTTTAGTCCTAAATAATCAAATAAATTGGTCCAGTAATAAATAAATTACAGAAAATTGTCTAAAGTGGATATAGTACCTTTTGGAACTCAACGTCTCATTTCTCGTTTTACTTGATTTTTTTCTTTAAAGTTTAGAAATGCGACAACGCACTTGATCTACGTGAAAAAATATTGAAGTAGTACGAAAAGATCAAGTTGTAACAAGGCATCACCTACAAAAGAATAACGTCTGCCAAAGCTTAGCCTAAATCCGGCAAAAATGAATGTGAACCCATTTCTTTCAAAGTTGGAACACTAAATTCCTTAAAATTTATAGTAAAGGGAAGAATAAGGAGTTCACAGCTCTCATTAATTGATCCTTGTCTCCAAGTTGGAGAATAAATAATATCTCTGCCTCCGATTCTGTCATGTCATTTCCATTTCATGCTACTCTCATTCTCTTTATAACAAACTAAACGATTCTATTTTGAAAACTTTCCATAAAGTGTTAAATATTATTTTATCATTACATGTATAACCAATTCATTAGCTTTGGTTACGGTTTTTGGTCTGCGCAATTTGTTCAAAATCAAAGAAGATAAATAATATGAGATATTTTCAGAGCTTATATTGTTTCTATTTGATTTTTGTATCGTAAAAACGAATGAGTTTAAAAAACCTTTTTCAGTTGTAAATACAATGGGTACCCATATTATATTTTTATATAGAATAGAATTTATTTGTTTAAGATTTACATTCTTGTACAAATCAATTCAAATTATAAATTTCTTCAATTGCCAACATGAGTCTAGTTAATAATAAATGTCCATTTATTCGGCTCTTGAGAAAAACTTACATACATAATACATTTTATCATTTAATTGATACATAATAGAAAAACGACACTGAAATAAAACATAAAAAAACAAACAAAAACAATTAACAACTTGAAAAACAAACTGAAAACATTCGCCGTACAATGAAAAATAATAAACAGTTAACCTTAGATAACTGGACACTTAATTGGTGTGTGGACCTTCACAGTTCAAATTATCCAGGGTATTACATGCTGACTTAGTGAACCAGAAAATGTTGTTCAGTTTTTCAATATTGTCTATTTGAAGAATTTTTTTAATTTTTTGGTCATCACTGGATCCTGATAAAAATGGTTGTAAATATCTTTCTCTGTCTTTCATGAGCTTTTCACAGTAGAGAAGGACATGAAACTGGCTGTTAAAGATAAACTGACCACAGAAAGTGCAGGTTTCTGGTGCTTTGAAGATGAACATTTTGGTTTTTCCATTAAGTGTGGTACGTTCTGGGCTCGAAATTCTTTACTGGCTCAATGATCTTATTTTTTTGATGTTGGCTGTATATGTCAGATAGGTCTCTGGGCTGGAGATATTGAAGCTGGAGATAGTTCTATATATGGGGTTATGGTTAGAATTGAGAGATCGGTGGATGTCTATTGAAAGGTTATGATTGTTTATCTTTTCCATTATTGCATCTCTGCACTTTAATAATCCATTCGGGCACAATACACTGAATTCTTCTTCACAGCCATATTGAGCAGCCATCGATCTAACTTGTGAGACCCAGTTAAATTTTATATCAGGGTTCCTTGCATGCAGCGAAATCAGTCTGTTGAAACAAAGTCTTGGCAGCCTCTCCTCCGGCATGATTGACAATCTGGACCAGTAGTTCACAGCTCTCTTCAGAACCCTGACGCTCAATGGGTTTCGGCCGGTTTCAAGACGAACTATGTAGTTGGCCGTACTCCTTGGCCATCTGAGTAGTTGCTTCAGGAACTTTAGTTGTATCACTTCAACAGTTTCTAGATATCTTAAGCTCCATATTTCAGAAGCATACAGAAGGGTTGAGGCTACCATGGAATCGAAAAGAGCTATTTTTGTTTCCCATGAATCACTTCTACCCCTTCGCAAAACATCCAATACTCTTGCAGCTGCAACAGAGGACCTCTGAATAAAATGTTCAGATGCTTTGCTAAATTTTCCTGAGGAAGTGAATACCCATATTATAAATACATATTTGTAGAAAAATATAGAAAAAAAATACACATGTTTACTATAATTATTATATATTCGATTAGACCATTTGGAGATCACGGTGTTGGACTAATCTGAAGCACATTTAAATTTCTTATTTGTTCTTCTTCTTTTCCAACAAGCCTTCATCTGCTTAGAAAACCGCTGTTTTATTCGTTTTGTTCTGACCACTTTGTTACCTTCCTGTGTTCAACATGGAAACAACCATTCATCAGTTTTTCTCCAATTATTTTTCTGCTTGTAATTTCTTCAATTATGATTCGAACTCGTTTAAGATCTTGTTTTCCTAACTTAATCCAAGTTATAGCCGTTTCCATTTCAAACAGTTTGTGGAACCATTTCTTAACCATCCTGTTTCCTTACATCCCCAAACGTTCTCGAAATATTTAAACTTTCTCTTTCTAATGCTTTCAACCATCGGCTCATTGTTCCGTAAATGTCTTTGTTGCTTCTTAGTCTGTATTCTCCTTCACTGTTTTTGGCTGGTCCGATAATTTTCCTTAAGGTTTTTCTCTCGGTCGTTCTTAAGTCTTCTAGTTTTTTCCTTCACAAAGTTAGCGTTTCTGCTGCATATAGCGCTTTTAGTTTTATTACTGTGTTGTAGTGTATGAATTTACGTTTGTCTGTTCTTTGCCAGTACACTAAAAAATGTATTTGCTCTTAATATTATCTCAATTTTGTCTTATCCCTTTGCAGTGATAATTTTTCCCAAATACATATTTTTACTATATATATTTTTTTATTTATTTTTTTTTATTGTTTTTTTATTTTTTTTTAATATGTCTACTAAGGACGACATTCAACTTTTTCGCTGGGAGTATGGTTTGATGTTAGCCTATTACATGCGCTAATATCTCTGATATTCTCAGTATAACTACGAAGTTCCTGATTGTGCCGTCTCCTTTATTCACCGTATATTTTCACTGATCCCATTATCCTCCTCAAAATCTTGCTATCTTTAATTTCCGGATTTTCGCTATCGCCTTTCCTGATGAACAAGGGAGAGGGCCTCTGGGCGAATGACAAAATGTTTGAATTTGGTATTGCAGGAGACATATCTCTTTTTGTATATGGTCTTTGTCAGCTGGTATGCTAGTTCTAGTTTATTAAATCGGCTTGTTAGAGCTTCCCTTTCTGAAATATTGAGTCACTCTCCTAGGTACTTGATTTCCTTAAACTTCTCTACCTTTCCCTATTCCTTAAGCTATTAAGCTCGTGCTATCACTTATTCTTCGGAGATATTTGATCTCTGGGGCTCTGACTGATGTTTTTACTTACTATTTTTATTTTCATTATAATATTATCGTATATTATTATTATTATTATATTATTATTAATATTGATCGTATTATAATCGCATAACAGTCTAGATAGATTTTCCTTATAGACTCGTTTCAACAATAAACCGTGTGTTTTATATTTCCCAGACTTTTAAAGTCTTAACATAATACTTTCCGCACTATTCAGTGTCCCCTTTAAGATAAGTTCTTATTCAAGCCATAAAAACCTAGTCCCTCAGAAAAGAAATAAATAATTATAGGCTTAACATACAACAAAGCTCATAAATATACCATAAAAATCATTTAAGAAAAATAACTAGAACCATTTTCTTTTAGAATTCAAAGTGAACTGAAATTGATATTAACACCGGAGACGAGCAAAAGTCGTGTGATGGTTTTACCATATTTTTGAAATAGTTTCTTTTTGTAATGAAATGAATTAACTCAAATTTTCGACCTCTTCCATGCCTACTTCTTAGACACAGTATTGATACAAAGTTTCTTGGCCAAGGATTCTCCAAAAGAATGTTTCTTTTAAATGTTTTGAATTAGAATGTTTCTTTCTTTGGATTTCCGGATAATCGGAAACGTGTAAACACGGGTTTAAAAGGATGAGGGTGCTTCAGAGTAGGATTCAGATCCCAAAGCCGTCTTATGGTCGACAGAACAACAAATCAGCTCAGGGCTAAATCCTGGGATGGATTGTTGAGAATTTGTCAGGAAATAAATTTAACTTTACCAGAGGCTAAACCTCGGACGGAGGAGCTCAAGGTCAACATCCTCACCGGGATTTATACAGGTGGCGCCCGAACCCTTCATTGTTCACTTACGACATACTTACTCCGCCCCAGTCTGCTTCCTTTCCAAACAGGACACGAATCTCGAAAGAATGTTACAGAAATATAAAATTAAAATTAAATCTAAGAGACCCCATAATACCTTATTTTCCTATCCTGCCGCACATCCTGCGCAACAGTAATAGAATGGAATAGAATAGAACAGGAAGCTTTATTCTTGAACAATACCCCTTAGAAATAACATTTAAGTTATGTCGTCTTTTAGAGGTGACATAAAATGGTATTTCTATGAGTTTTTGATGTCAGATACTATTTAAAGATATCTATCATAGTTAAGCCTCAATATACAAAATGTAGGACTCCCACTGAAGTATTGTCCGATGAGTAGTAGCAAACAGTTAGGTTTTATGAATAAACAGATCATCCTTTTAAGCAACATGATCTGATAGTACTCTCACTAGTTCCTAGATACTAGCACGAGATAGGAAAAGTGTAAGTAAAGGCGTTTTCAGAAAGGTTAGGAGAAGCTATGGAGAATTCGTGTTGAGAAATGCGAGTTTTTAGATAATTTTATTTTTAAATCAAATAAGAAAGGAAGAAAAGAAAATTTTTTTTCTGGGACTTTTAGTCCTTTTAGAATAACAGTATTGTACAAAAATGTAGTCTTGTGTCTGGCACACACATAAAAAAAAACAAGAGAAAAACAAAGTATTAAAAACTAATTAATATTCTACTTATATAAATTAAATTATTTCGAAAGTAGCACGTACAATATATGATTAAAAAAATCATTTGCTTATTGATATATCAACATTTTGCTTACATTTATTCGGAAAATTTATGGCTGATGAAATTAAGGAATATTTTTTTTTTTAAATCAAGTTAAGGTAAATGCTTTGCTTATAGAGGTAGGTATAAAATTCCATAACGAGGTGACCGGAAAACCTTAAGATTTTTTTAAGGAAGGTGTTCTGTGAGAAGAAAAATAAAGTTTGGTGGTCTGGAATCTCATTTTAAACGACTAAAAAAAAAAAGTGTACCTCTACAACCCATGAAGGATCTTGGTATCAGTACATAAAGAGAATCGTACTGTTTCTAGTCCAAAGACCCTGCAATGATGTGATTAGGCCTTGATCACGCTCAGCCACCAGATTTTTCCCCCAATTTCGGATACCCACTTTAAAGAGGCTGGTTCAGCCCCAGGAGGGTATCCATACCCTAGGGTCGCAGAAATAGGGAAATAAAAGAATGGACACAGGAAAAAGAGATGAGAAGATCAAAAATGCAAGATTGTTTTTAAAATTACGAAATAGGTATACTCCACCGTAGTTTACATAAGTATATTGTCGCCGAAAAACTGGATCGAGATTCTTTAACCCGGCATAATTTTCGAAGACGCTGGAGCGCCTGGGGACTCCGAATAGATGAATCGCTTTATAAGACAAATAGAACAGGGTATATTGCAAACTATATCAAGGCGATATTGAAGATTGACTGGATATTTTGTATTGGTGAATAGATGGGAAAGTTTGTTCTGTGTATTTAATACAAGTCATAAAGAAGATATAGAGAACTTCCAGGATTTTTTTTATATATTTAGGGAAGATGTGGAATATGTCCTCTACCTACAGCAACATTAAATTAATAACATTCGGGCTGTTTGATGGGATTCACTTTGATTTGGATGCTCCAACGCATTTGTCTTGGATAAAGGCCCTTATAACGAATGTCTTCCTATTGCCATCTTTGTTTAATTTTGGCCAACTCTTGTTAGATTTCGTGAATAATTGATAGGGAAAAGGATGGGGAATAGCCTCGGAGTGGAGATAGAGAACTGTTAACAAGGAGCGTTTTGCATTCATTTACATTCCTTCAGATATGATTCGTCGGCTGCCCTACTTGAATAGTTTTAGATACTCCGCTTTTTAGTGCCGTGATATGAAATTGAGTTAGGTACTAAATCTCGACCTACTAAGAGGTACTGAATAAATATGTATTTTAAAGAAAGTTTTGGTTCAGAATAGAATAATTAGGTTGAAAAATCGTTAGAATTACCAAGTGGCTTGAAGGTATAGGTTACTTCTTCCAAACATTGTGTATCTAATAACAATAAATCTTTATTTATTCTGGGATGAGTCCCTTCAGAATAATATTAAAGGAAATAAATAATGGTCTTCAGACTGGAGTATTAGTGTAAAATAATTTAAAACAGTGGAATTAAACTATTAAAATAACTCAAATGATAACTTCTATAAAAAATTTACAAAAAAAATATGTTAAAATATGAACAGTGAATAATATATAATAAAAAATATAATAACTTCATAAAAAATAAGAACAAATAAAAATAAACATAGCTCAATAGCCTCATATGCGCAAGGTCCTTGGTTTAAACCCGCAGGTTGCCCTAGGATTTTTAATGGAAGTAAAAAATCCTTAGTTATGCCGTCCGGAGGGGACGTTAAAAGGTGGTCCCGAGACTGTGCGATGTCCCTATCCTAATTAGATTTGGATAGGCAAAATTTAGAACTTCCACTGTAGCATCGCCCAATTAGCCACAGTAGTATAAAGTGACGTTAAACAAATAAACAAACAAATATAGAAAATCCCTAGCACACTAAGTCTATCTATCGCGTAAAAAAAAAAAAATTTGATTTTCACGAATCTTTGGCCAGTTATCTTCTTTCCTCTCCTAAACTTAAAACAGTAAAAAAAAATATTTCTCTGGCCAATACTTCTATTGTGGCAGCCGTTTTAAGTCAGCGGCTAAATACATGTGTTGGGAAAAATCTTTCTAATTCTTGTAATTTTGTAGATATCAAATCAATCAAATCTGAAAATTCTAACAAGTTAAGGAAGGACATGCTTTTTATTTCTTGGTCCCCTCTACTCATTATATATATATATATATATATATATATATATATATATATATATATATATATATATATATATATATATATATACAGAGAAGAAAGTGGTTTAAAAGTCACTAAATTTTATCTTATACTATTTATGCTGTAGAGATATAATCTGTGTAAGTTTCTTTAGTTTTAAATCAGTCCCATTCAGGTTATCCAACTCTTGCAGAACTTGGCAATAATCCGTCTTTGGAAAAATGTAATAAAAAAAGAAAAATGCTTATCTGATCAAAACATTCACAGCAAGTAGTGCAGTGTTAAGACTACACAATAAACAATAAATTAAGGTTAAGACCCCGTTCTAACCTCCTTGCTATAGCGAGCAAACATTTCCAGTTTATGTAAATATTCGTGAATTTATTTTAACTTTTTCTTGGCTACTTTGGTAATGTGTTGTTAGTACAAAAATAATATAAAATACTCTCATCATTATTCTAGTTTGTTTGTTTTTTTCGCGCTTTAATATTCAAAATTACCTGAGTTAATATTTTTTTAAATTAAACGTTTTCTAAACAGTGAAGCGAATTTTATAACTCCGAAACCAGCTTAGTCTCAAAAATCAAATTTATATCACTTAATCTTATCGTATATATGGGTAATCTGTAGAAGTTTCATAATTTTTCACTCAGTACCTTTTGAGATTTTTCTGTGTAAACATCGCGAAAAACGAATTTTTGCCAATTTTGAAAATTTATATACAAAAAAGGACTGTGTATAAATCGAAATTCTTACAGGATGTAGGACTATGATTGGGGAGCCGGGGCTGAATGGCTAGCGCGCTAGTCTCCCACGCCAGAGTTGTGAGTTCGAGTCCCAGTCCCAGCGGGACTTTTATAAGAATATAATTAAATGGGGACTTACTCACAGCCTCTCCCCGATTAGTGAAAATCGTCAGCCTACTGGTGGCAACTCGCAAAAATAGGCGTAAGGAGTGATGACCCTACCCTAAACATTTCATCGAGAAACGTGAGTATATTCTCCCAGGTGTCTATACCACGTGGCCAAGGGCCTACACGGCCTGTCGCGCCAAGAGAGAGAGAGAGAGAGAGAGCGAGAGGAGAGAGAGAGAGAGAGAGAGAGAGAGAAAAGAGAGAGAGAGAGAGTATAAATCGAAATTTATACAGAATGTAGGACTATGACTGAGCTTAACAGGAAAAAATAATCAAGGGTGGGTCTCTTTTCTTTTATATACTTTTATCTCGCTAAAAGTCTCGTTTTTCTTTATTTTCGAGAATTTTTTAAACCACATTCTTCACTATTTATGTAATAAGCAGTAAGGAAAAAAAATATGAAGAATGTTCTTATCTTATTATTAGATTTTGTTTTGATTTGATAATTACAAAATTATCAGAATTAGAAAGATTTTAGCCGTGAAGCTGATTTAAAACGGCTGCAACACTAAAAGTACTGGCCAGAAAAATATTTTATTTACGATTTTATATTCAGAAAAGAATAGAGAATAATTGATTAAAAAAAATTATAAAAATAAAAATTTTTGATAGGTAAAATTAATCAAAATTGGACTATTTCTAATGGATTGACCCATATTTAAACGCTTCTGACCATGTAAACATGATTTTATAAATAAAAAAAGGAGAGAGGATTTATTTAAAATATTGAAAAATGCTTGGCACTTATTTTACAACTTAATATAAACTCTTCTAACCTTCATGCTTTCTTTCCTTCCTGAGTATCCTAATGAAAATATATTTTTTTCTCTCTGGCGCGACAGGCCGTGTAGGCCCTTGGCCGCGTGGTGTAATGTCCTTGGGAGAATATACTCACGATTCACGATAAGATTTTACAGGGTACACTCAGCCACGGGCTCCCCTATCATAATGAAAATATTGTTATAAAATATCTTTTTTGAAAACGTATGTTATAAAATCAAATTTTAGTCTCATTATTTTCTGATAACTTGTTTTATTATATATTTTTTATTTTTAACATAAAGAGGGGGGCGGGCTTTCACTATGTATCCAACAGTGCTTTACGCTGGTTTCAATCCTTCCTCTCCGATCGTTCTCAGTATGTAGTAGTGCCAGATCAACCTCCTTCCAGTACCCTACCTCTATCCTGTGGTGTCCCTCAGGGATCGTCTCTATCTCCTACCCTATTCGCTATCTACATTAATGACCTCCCTCTCCATATTAATCACTCTAAATACCACCTCTATGCTGACGATTTCCAAATATACCTCTCCTTCCCACCTTTCGACCTATTACTAGCTACAAAAAGATTACAAGAGGACATAAATCGAATAAGCCACTGGGCTGAAGTGAATAAGTTAAAATTAAATGTTGAAAAAACAAAAGCAATTGTAATAGGATTCCCTCACCTCCTGAAAACTGTTCCTCATATCCCAACTCTGTTCTTTGATAGTAATCCTATAAAGTTTTACCCTACTGTCCGAAATCTGGGAGTAACCTTCGATCAAAGTCTATCCTTCAAAAATCATATTTCAGAAATCTCTCGACGTACCCTTCCAACCTTAAAGCGACTGTATTCCCTCCGTCACCTATTTCCGCTTGAAACCCGAATACTCCTCGTTACCTCCCTAATATTCCCCCACTTCGACTATTGCTGTATGGTGTATGGTGGTGTGTCTGGGGATCTCGAGGTAAAAATAAAACGCTTAATCAATTCCTTTGTTCGCTTCATCTTCGGGGTCCCTAGATACACCTCTGTATCCCAATTTTATGGCGAGTTGAAGTGGCTTAACCCTTCCAATCGTCGCAAGTATTTCCTTGCGTCATTCCTTTACCAAATTATCCAATCCCGCCGTCCATCATATATTTTTGACCTCCTACAGTTCAAATCCTCTGTCCATTCCCGTTTTACACGCTCCAGGCCTTCGGATTTATACAGTACGGCCCACAGAACTGCACATTTCGACAAATCCTTTCTCATTCGATCCTCCATCCTATGGAATTCTATCCCTTCTTCTATCTGTCACTCCAATTCTTTTTCTATCTTCAAATCCCGCATATTTGATCACTTATTGCACATCCAGGCTCAATAGAATTCTAAATAAGCTTTTTATTTATTTATTTTTTATATTTTTTTTTCTCATCTCATTTAAATATGTATATTTTATACCATTAATTATTAACTTGTTTATATTTAATTAATTTACTCCAAGCTCAGGAACATTTCCTCGTAATAATTGAAAAATATAATTTTAGATTTATATTATTACTATTATTATCGTAATTTTCAAATGTGTGCTGGTTATGAAAATTCTCCATTAATTATAAATGAAATCCATTAGTATTTTTCAATTATAACAATTTATGTTCTTAATTCTCTTTCTTTAAATGGAATTAATTCAAGCGAAAGATCGCGTGGTAGGTAGCTACTTTTAAAATTTTGATCCTATTATAAGTTTTAATAACGGTTGCCATTTCATTTGATGCTCAACGGAGCAATAGTAGAATTCCTTTATAGGGCAAGTTCACGGGCGAACGGGTTTGTGTAGGTGCTCAAGTTATTGTCCAAGATTCCATATATATTTCTCCACAAGTTTACTTATAATCTTCTCACCGCAACTTCATATTGACCCATGATATTTTTAAAAGTATAGATAAGAGTTGGGAAAGGGACTGATAATAAGATTTGTGCTGATTTTTAAAAATATATTTTAAATCCTCTTGTTTTCTTATACGGAAGAAAGTGAATCATTAGAACAGTACCAGAGAAACTTAGGATTCTTCCATTATAAGGAAGATATAGTTTGTTTAACCTAATTAACGAGAGAAAAATACCATTTAGGAAATTTTATACTTTAACGAAAATAACGACTTTATTTAACGTCTTAAATTTTTTTTAGTAATTCCTAAAACTTTTTTTTTTGGTTTTGATAAAAAAATTTACTTTTAATTAAATAATGAATTAATAGACATTTTTTATACAACCATAACTTTGATTCATGCCTTTTTTGTAACTCGCCATTTAAGTTTATATGTTAGATAACATTTTTATAAGCTCTTCAGCTTCCAACGATATACATTATACATATATTTTTTTATTATACATCATCCACCTACTGGCCAAGGCCCAATATATATATATATATATATATATATATATATATATATATATATATATATTATTAACCCACAAAAAAAAAGTGGAATACAATTTTTGCTGTTTATCACCTTTCATATTTTATATTTACATATGTTATCAATTATGGCAACGATAAATAAGCAACTATTCCGAATCAACAAAATCAATGCATAATATGCTTTGTGTTTTAGCAAGAATTATTAAAATAAAGACTTTCACACATTTTATGAAATGGGGTAGTACAGACTCAAGGGACCTTAAATCAAGTATTTCGATATATAAAACCTATCAAAACATCACAGTTATTATTGTATTCTTATCAATAATTTGATAAACTTACCTTAAATATTCAATTAGGTGTAGATCCTTTAAAGTGAAGGTCAAAATCGATGAATAAAATTGGAGGCTGATTACATAACTTCACCACTCTGTTATTAAATATTAATGCACAACGTTTCGTCTAAAATGCTTTGTACAAGTGCAAAAGAACAATTTTATCTTCAATAATTTTGTCAGAAAATCGATTATACTACTTTTTTTTTTTTTATGTATTCGTATGTATTACAATTTGTCACAATGGACAATAATAATGTAGCTAAAGGATCCCATTCATACAATATTTACATTATAAACAAAAAGGAAAAACAAATTACATAAAATGAAACCAAACTAAATAAACGTATACATCAACAAAATTTTTAGATCAAATAAATACAAATAAATGAAGTAAACAAATAAATAAACAAAACATGTCACATTCATACCTATGTACAATATTTACAATCAGCTAGGGAACCGCGGACGGGGCTTGTCCCCTCACTTGTGGAAGGACAACCTGAGTCCAAAGGATCCCAGCGCCTCCCTCTCAACCGCATCACTGGTGAGAGCCAGCGGAAGCTAAGTGAGGGCGCCATAGCCACAATCACACCGCAGATTATACTACTAATGTCTCTATTTTGTACTTCAATTAAACCATTAATGAACTTCTTAAAATTGTTCCGAAATTCTTCGCTTTTACCGGTCAGCCTGTTACTGGTCATTTTAATTAGATATAGAATCCTTAACAGGCTGACCGGTAAAAGCGAAGAATTTCGGAACAATTTTAAAAATTGCATTAATGGTTTAAGTAAAGTACAAAATAGAGAAATTAGTAGTAAATTCAATTTTTCTGAGAAAATTATTAGAGATGCAATTGTTCATTTGCACCTGAAGATGGCATTTTAGCCGAAACGTTGTGCATTAATATTTAAAAAAGTGTGGTGAAGTTATATATAATCCTCCAATTTTATTCATTTAAATATCAAATTTTATTTCCATACATTTTTTTGTTTTGTGCTAGATTTAATACACAGACCGTTTTGCGAACATTGGTTAATTGAATTCCCAAGACCATAAAACGTGTATTTCCGTTTAAAACTCTAATTAAAAAATGTTAACGATCTCTTTACTTACCCTTATTGTATATACCTTATACGACAAGTAAAAGTAAAAGGCCACTCAGTAATTTTATACACACACACACACACACACACACACATATACAATTATTTTTTCAATAATAATAATTGTATTTAACCAAAGAAAAAAAAAATTAGAAAAAATCAAAAAACCTATTTTCAAAATTTATTAAAATGAAGATATTTATAAGAATTGTTCGTGTTTCTTAAGTTAAGTAATAAGTGTTTTGTTATACATTACTTATTTAGTTTGATAGGTACTACGATTTGCCCCTGTCGCACTCTTAGACCAGAAGTCATTTTAAAATTAATATACCGAGAACGTAAATAAAAACAAAAAGCTTCTATTTTAACCTTTAAGATATAAACTATTCTTTTCTCGACATTTTACGACTCAATACGGTATATCTTCTTGTACATTCCAGATAACCATTTGAAATGTGAGTTCATTGCCTTTATAGCTAAGTATATAAAGATAAGTCATAAATTGACTATCGTTAACGAAGATATTGCTAACATAGTAAAGCGCTGATAAAAGTTATATCGTAGTTTTTATATAACTGATGTCTTCAGTTATTATCTGTTCTGCATTAATGCGAATTCTAGTAAACCTATTATTACCTTTCCGATATTAAATAGATATTAAAAATATCTTAAGAACATTTCTTTATCTATATCATAAAAACTGTAGATAATGACAGGAACTTTATACAGAAAACGTGAACATGTGTTTCTTTTAATGATTATAAGATACTTTCGCATGAAACATCTACTTGAATATCATAAATTCAACTTTTAGCCCTGCTTTGGGTACCCCATTACCCCTTTGGCCTCATTCTAGTCAGGATTAATATCTCTTAAATATTAAATATATTCTTTTATATATATATATTAGTTTTGAATAATAGTTTTAAAGTTTGAATAAATGTTCTAAAACCATATTTTAAAAAAATATATAATTTTTAAAGAACAATATTAGCAGTAAATAATAAATTATCATTCTACATCTTGTTTCCTTTCCGAGGTACTAATCTAGAAAATAAAATGTCTAAAATTGATAAATCTCGTTTGCTGGTATTGCTTTTTATTAATTAACTGATAAGCAAATATTTATCATATATCATTCATGATAATTCTTGTAACTTCTGGCACGATTTTATCGAGTTCTATAAAAGTGCTTGTTAGTATTGTTTCTTTTTTTTATTAAATCTCATTTTTTTATCGATTATGCTCAAGTTTTTTTTCAGTTATTAGGGAAACCCTAATTTTTTTTTCTAAGTTCCATATGTTAGGAATGCGATTTTTTTTTCAGAAGGAAGGGAATAAAAAGTTAATCAGTGCAATAATATGTATATCTCATGGTATTTCATGTTATGATGGGTTTTTATTAATTATATAATATATTCACTTATCAGTGTTTTGCCTTGATACCAATTGATAGACAAGATTTTTGGATAAGCATTCACGGCTACAGAAAAGGAAGCACTGATAGTAGATTTTACACATAGAAATTTTTTACGTTAAATGTATTCCCTGCCTGCAAGAGAATGTTAGAGAGGAGTCCGGCGAAAAATCATTTACAGTTAAAGAGCTTTGTTTCGGAACTAGGGACCCATTTTAGCCACGGGAGTATTTTTGGAAAAGAATCAGTTTCAGAGCATGGCGGATACCATAATTCTATACTTGCTTGGAATCTTGAACCACCATCTATGCTATAATCTTGTCTAGACTTGTCAATTCCAAGCCTAAATCGATATTTGTAGTATGGATTTATACATTTATCTAGTACTATCTCCATCTATTTCTTTCTTTAAGACTGACTTTTGGATTGGTTTAGTATAGTGGGAAGTTGACCAGCTATTCGGGGTTTCTCTCTCCCTCTTCAGATTTATTGAGGATATTTTATTTAATGAAATTGCCAAATCATTCCTGTTTAGTATATTTTGAAACTAAATTTAATTATTTTTTTTAAATCGACTGATACTGACTTTTCATTCACATTTTATTGATTAATAAAATGACAATTTAAAAAATAAATAAAATTTCATCTAAATTTACAACGGTATTAATAAACATACCACGACGTATATATACTTTAAAGGAAATATTAAACAATGCCGTGATAGAAAAAATACAGCACTAAAAATATTTTAAAGCAGATCTCCTGGGATTTTTCTTTTTTGGCGCCTTGGATGATCATCAGGAATAAAAAAAGAAAGCAAGCATTGAAACTAGTGGGTTAGAGTTGGAATTGAATACATAATTAAAGCAACAGTAACTGGTTAGGCCAAATAAACTACAAAGGGACATAAGGGTCATTTATATATCAGTTTACATTTGTCAATCTAAGAAGCATTAAGGATCTTACGTAGGTTTTGGATTGTACGAGATTTTATACAAAAAGAATTCTACAATGCCCAGATTTGCCTTATGATAGTCATGTAAATGAGAATTTATGTCATAAGTGTAAGATTTCAGCGTTTGTATAGCAAGTCTTGAAGTACCAGACAACTTATAGATTGAGTCTTGTTTAAGGATTCCAAATAAGACCTTTGTCATGATACAGAATATCGGATCTTTTTAACTGGGACTAGCAAAATATTGTTAGAGGATACTTTAGGGAAGGAAGGGGTAGCATAGCTACAGGAGGAAGGGGGCGGGGTGGTTGAGTGGATTAGCGTTGCCTAGCAATCATAAAGAACCAAAAACCTTGAAACCAAATAATTACGAGTTCGCGTCTCGGTCCTGGAAGGCTTTTATCTCAGCATTTATCCCCGCCCTCAACACCTAGCCCGAGGAACCCCCGTGTAGCCTTCAAAGGCGAGGTAGTGGTGGACAAAATAAAAATTTAAAAAATTGCAGAAGGAGAGGTAATGTTTTTAAATGAGACTTGTTATTTATTTTAACCCTGCAGTTTTAACTCTATACTTGAATGTCTCTAATATCTGACTAAAGAATTTGGGAAGCAATAAATGCATCATTATTGAATCATAATGAGCATGTGGCATCATCGTAAGTAGATCGGTGTTAAGGATGGTTGGTATATGATGTGTACAAATTGTGTAAAGTAACTGACCTAAGGTACTAATTTGATGAACACCCGAAGTTTGAGAAAAAAGGGATGACTAGGAACTTTTGAAATTTATTTTGAAGGATCTGTCCCAGAGTTGGGATCGGATGATGAGTAAGTATGTAGGAGGGAGGAATTATCGGAGTTTGTAAAGCAATCCCGGGTGCCAGACTCGATCAAAAGCCTATTCTACATGTAAAATGATCCCCGTGCTACACTATCCGCCCTCCAGTACTGATGAGACAACGTCCACAGCTTCCATCTACATAAACTCTTTATAGATGTGTGTAAATGACTATTGATAAGTCCGCATATTTCTAAGCATTTGACAAACCCTGTATTTAAACACCATCTGGAAAGAAAGGGACAAAAAGAACTATGGGTGTTCGTGCAAGCAAAACTAAGTACATTCGTTTTAAAATGTATTTGGCCAATAAAACTCGTTTTATTAGTATAAAATCAAATGTGCTATTATACCTGGTAGATATTATATTTTTACAATAAACATTCTTTTTAAGCCCTTTATTATCAGGTGAAAAAGCTAAAATTTTACCTTAAGTTGTATCACCAATGCTCCTTACTTTGTCACGAATAAACTCACACATAAACACCTCAATACATCATATGTTGATGATTTGCCCCGAACCAGGTTTCAATCCATCCATGACTCCTCTCCCACTCTAACCCATTTCCATCCTTGCTTCCTCTTCCATTCCTGACAATCCTCCGACGCGTCTGAAAAGAAGATGACCTTGAGACCTTCTGGTTTTAATTACCTAGTGGAGTGCTGCCTACGGGCATTTTCTCTTCATGTCTTTTTCATGTGTTTCTCTGTTAGCTAATTTACTTGATGTATTAACTAATACATTTTGTAAATTTTAATAAATGATAATAAAAATATAAAAAAGTAGTATCAGAAAAGAAACAACTAATTACGTTTGTATAATACACTTTATGTTTATGTTTTTTTTAATGGGATTTAGTTGAAAATAATTTATTTACTTTTATGTTCATAATATTCTGAATTTTCAATTCGGGAATGATAATAATCTTAAAGTTTTGCAAGGATCCGTCTTAAATTGAGAAGGTTTTTCACAAAAGGTCAGCGATCTTTTTAAGTCTGCCTTAAATTTAATTTGTCGGTGGGAAACTGACTGAGTCAGTAGCTACCTTACTTCTCAGCCTTGGTTAAATATTAAATTTTAAATACTTTTGTGAGGCGAATTTCTTTAAACATTCTTTTGTTGAAGATTTAATTTATTTTACTCATTCTTATCATAATGAGAAACATTATCTCTGTTTTTTGTACATATTACGTAATATGCTATAAAATACTTTGATGTTGGGTGTGTAAAATATAATATAATTTAAATAATAAAATAATCAACGAATCCACCTTATTTGGTAAGAACCAAAATTTAGTTTTAGGAAATATTCTGAGAGTAACTTTGTTTTATTCATTCAATTACGGAAAGTATGTAAATATCAAAATTATTTAAATACTAATCAATATATAAATACATATATCTGAAGGGTGGCTAAAGGTACTCAGGAAAGGGTCAATGAAAAAATAAAATTAATTATACCCCGATTCAATTAATTTAGAACCCTACCTCATTCATCATCTTGCGAACATACATCTCTTAACAGATATAAATGAATAGTACAAAAAAAAAAAATGCAGTTATGAATAAATTTCTTAATATTCTGCGTTATATGAAATGCGATAGTGATAAAAAATATTCATTTGATTGAATTTTGGCTATTTCAGATTTGTTGCCATGTTTAGTAGAAAGAATCACTTATTAATTAATCGATTAAACGTTATTTATAATGAAAAGGGAACATTAGGTATATAAGATCCCCAAAATGTGTCACACCATCTTCGATGACCTTTAGTTTAAAACTAGACATTAAACCATTAGACTCTGAAAAATATTAGGGACCAACGATCTCCGGGAGTCGATAAAAATCGGAGTTTGCACGCGAAAAACACATTTTATTTAATTATCATAAACAAAAAAAAAAATGTAATTTATGTTTCAGATTTACTAAAGCATCGACAAAAAATTAAAATAATTAAAAATGATCTATACATTCCTACATCGTACGAAATGAAAAAAGAATCATTAATTGATTCAGAACAAGCAGATAGCGCTTTGAATTAGCAACGGTGATATTTCATTTTACTTTGAATTAATAATTGCTTTTCATATTCGTTAATTGCCTATAAACAATTATACCTTAATAGATTTATTTAGCAATAATAAACCATTCTGTAATAACTTGCAGCATTTTTATATTAAAACTCACTTTTAATTTTCGTATTTATATAAAACAGTTGTCAATTGCAAAAATAATAATTTACTTTACTTACCTGTATTATGGAATATATAGTAAGGGAAAGTATTGCATCATGAAAATTTCCGAATTCAAGTTTTTAGTACTGAAATACAAAAAAGGTGTGTGTGTGTGTGTTAGGTTTAGCACGAAAACAAATAGTCGTACAATACAGAAATTTCATATTTAAGACAAATATACGCCCGAGATGTTTCATCAAATTAGCTAACCAGAAGAGCCAGTTTATACCATGCATTTACCACCTTTTTACGTTTTTTTTCAAAAACCGCTCTAAACGATTTCGATTAAATTCTCCTATATCGATGTAGAATTTAATAGGCTATAATATCATTTAGGTTTCATTCTGATTGAAATAGTCTGGTAGGTCTTAAATGCCAATATTTTAAAATTTCTTCCCTAAAGTAATTTTGCAGATTCTATAAAAATAACCAAATAATCTTGTTATCATCAATAAAATAAAATAAAAATCAGATAAATATATAATTTAAACGAATACGATATCAAACTAAAAGATAAAAACCAAAAATATTTTTAATAGTAATTTTTGAGCATAAACACTGTAATATACAGTTGGAAACTTATGATTTTAGTAAAATTATTTTATTATGAACAAAATTGTAAAAATTATTGGAGAGTGGTGTAAAACCGATAAAACTAACTGATTTTCATAGATAATAATATAATAGATTATTTAATAAAACAGATGATTCTTTTGAAATTCAATGTAATTAATTCTTTGATAATTTATTTTTATCTCTATGTGTATTTAAAAATCCTAACAACTAAATGAAACAATCCTAAAGCTATTTGAATTGATTTTAACAATAGAAGTAAGTGAAATGCGTGTGTCGCTAGAGCCAGATTTCTTTAATGTTAATAAACTTATTATTAGCTACTACTATGGTTGTTGAATCAATATCATTTTATCACTAGTTCAATGAAATAAGAACATGCATGATACTCCTTGCCTATGTTAATTTCTTTTCTAAGGCTTAGGCACAATTATTCCAAAACTTTATATTTTACCTTAATTTAATTGGATGAGTTATGTTCGTATCAAACCTATTTTTGGGCGCGGTTTTCAAATGGGATTGCGAATACCATTGCCCGATTATGAGAATCTTCCTGCATTACTCGTAATGTAAATTCATTAAAATTTATGATTTTTTCAAAGGTAATGAAACTGATCCTAAAAATATAATATACATTGTAAAAGTATTTTACATAAGATTATACTGTATATGAAATGAGGTGTAGTTGGTGATGGAGATGGAAGAACAGTATGCCTCTGGAATTCAAGATATTTTCCTTGAGAGCACACAGCTAACCTCCGAGAGAAGCCGATATCCTGAGGCCAACCTATTCTCAATGCCTTACACTAAATACAGCATGCCTAGTCCAAACTAATTTAATGTTATATACTATAATACATAATAATATAATATACTAAAAGCTGACAATATTTAGTTTCAAATTACTATTACGAACAGTATAACTAAATTATTATATTAATTAGAAAAATCTCTTCTCATATATATTTATTATCACATTAATTATACATAACGTTTCAAAGTTCATCGTCCTCATCTTCAGAATAACTCATTCAAACTAAAAACAATAATGTAATATTAAAATTAAATTTACATCAAACTTTAACACAGTGGTTCCCAACATTTTTTTTTCGCGTACCCCTTCATCCATTCATTTCATTGGGAAGGACCCCCATAAATCATAAATATTAGGGTATATTTAGATTTTCAGAGGGCTACACTATATACGTTGATGCGTGCCAAACACCTCTACCGAAACTCTATATTACATAAATGGGGAAAAAGAACTAGGCACTAGTTTACTCCAATCCGCGAAACAATGAATAACTGAAATTTAACGTTGAACCTGGCAGATGGTCCTAAAATTTTTCTGAAGGCGAAGAAAAATCCTTCGTTATTCGATCCGTCAGAGGGAACGTAAAATAGTGGTCCAGAGTCAATGTAAGTCAGGTAGTCCTCAAATATACCCATCCTAATTAAACTTGGATACGCATAATTTATGACTTCCACTTTAAAATCGTCCGATAGCCTCAGTAGCAAAAAAACGACGTTAAATATATAAAAATAACAATTTAAAACAAGAAGATAGTCAAACAGAAATCAAATATTGTTCATTATCCTCTGCGATACATCATTGATCTTTTGTTCTTTAAGCTCATTATTTTCGAAATGTTAGAAAACAGCCAATTTTTAGGATGTGATGGTAAAAATAGCAATAAACACAATCATTTATATCAATTAGAATATTTTTGTCTGTATACAGAGTGTGATTTTTATTTTATGTTCTTCACAAATATTTTATGTTAATTCCCACATGACATCTCACGGACCCCCTCGACATCGTCTTGACCACCAGTTCGAAACCACTGCTTTAACATTTATAACAATCTCTCTCTATATATAATGATAGCGGGATTTTGGTTTCCGCTAACTCCTTATATACCACAAGACGGATTTTTATACGGTTTTTACCATTATTAAAGGCATTATTTTCTAAAGGTTTATAAGTAAAATACATTGTAATTTAGATTTTCTTTAATCGGGAAAAATACGTTTCATGTAACCAAACCATCTAAAACTTATTCCAGAAAATTATGCAGTAATATAGACGTATCATATACCGTTGGAAAGCGCAACATTTTAGGAAAGTTGATATGCAATAAGGTTCAATGATAACAAGAAAAAATTCAATCCAGGAAGAAATAAAGTCCCGGTTAAAGGTAAGAAATGCGTGATATTATTCGGTTGCTAAATTACTTAGCTCGCGGCTTCTGTCTAAAAACTTAAACGTTAGAATTTATAAAACTATTATTCTTCCAACGGTTCTTTACGGATGCGAAACGTGGCCGCTTACTTTGAAGGATGAACAACGGCTTTAGGTTTTCGAGAATAAGGTACTGCGTAAAATATTTGGTCCAAAGAAAGATGAGGCCACTGGGGAGTTTAGAAGATTGCACAACGCGGAATTGCGGAGTTTGTATCCTGTGAATATAATTGAGTTGATAACATCGCGGAGACTCAAATGGGCGAGTAAAGTTGTTGGGCTCGGTGAGGAGCGAATTCCGAGAAAGTTGGTATTCGCTGATCCAACTGGTCGGCGTCCGAAAGGTAGGCCGAAGCGTCGATGGGAGGATTGCGTTAAGGCTGATCTCGGGGGCTTGGGCTTGAACGGTGAACATTGGACAAGTCTGTGTAGACAGAATTTGGTGGTATTGGCATCGAACTTTCGGGTTCGGTAGGCCTATTATTATTATTATATTACGCAAACTAATAAAAAATGTTTCCCTCGAATTTCAATTTTTACTTTATTTAAAGGTAAAATTTATGTGTTAGGCTCGAAAGATTTTATGGCATATACACTTTGTATATAACTGGGTTATATACACCCGAACATGAAAGCAATTTCATCGTAGGATGGAGTAACTTAAATGAAGAATGAGGTCGGATGAGACAGGACATTGCCCAAGGGAACAACTCTGGTAGGCCGACTGGTAGGCGTCCGAAAGGTAGGCCGAAGCGTCGATGGGAGGATTGCATTAAGGCTGATCTCGGGGGCTTGGGCTTGACCGGTGAACATTGGACGAGTCTGTGCAGGCGAAGTTTGGTGGTATCAGCATCGAACCTTCGGGTTCGGTAAGCCTCTTATTATTATTATTATTAATATGCAAGAAGATAAATCGTACAAGTTAATATAAAGTTGTTAGTAGCCAATATATATATAGAATAGAAAAAAAAATTTATTATGGGACTAGGTCCCCTAAGAATAACAGGTTTGTACAGTATATGGAAATATACATGTCGGGCCAACAGACAGAAGGAACATAATCAATAAATAATTACAATTATGGGTTAATATATGTGTGCTTATCATAAACGCATATACACACATATATCCAAAAAAAAAATACAATGATAAAATTAAAATAAAAACAATTCTTAGAAAGTATTTTGTTGAACGGAATTAAAAATTAATTAGTAGATAACAGCATTTAAATATAGACAATGAACAAAATTATTCTTCATTCAAAGTGTGATTTCAGAAATAAAAATGTTACATATATATATATATATATATATATATATATATATATATATATATATATATATATATATATTTTTTTTTTTTTTTTTGTTTTAGTTATTGGAATTTAAAACTGTATAATAAAATACAACAAGTAAATTTGAGTGAAATATGTAAAGGCATGAAACACACGTAGAGAAGCTTCCCAAAGCAGCATTCTAGAAATATTTGAAACTAGAAGGTCTCGGGGCCATATCCTTTTTTAGACGGCTCGAAGGATTGTCAGGAATTGAAGAGGAAGAAAGGATTGAAACTAGAGGAGTAGGGTGGTAATGGAGTTTGTTTTGAAACGAAGGATATCTGGATCTGGCCAAATCAGCAACATGCGGAACATTAAGGTCTTTATGGATGAGTTTATTCGTGGCAAAGTAAGCAGCATTGAGGTTTTTACGAAGAGTTTTGGATTGTAGGGATTGGATGGTTTAGTAGAGCCCCAAAGTTCTACTCCGTAAGTTCATATTGGCCTTAAGATAGTTCAGTAGGTGAGTCTTCTGAATTTAAGTCAACGATTAAAAGCTAGAATAGAAACTAGTGGGTTAGAATGGGAATACAGTTTTCATGGAAGGATTCATACCTAGTTCGGGCCAAAACAGTAACGTAGAGAACATTAAGGTCTTTGTTGGTAAGTTTATTCTTTACAAAGTAAGGAGTGTTCAGGAGTTTACGAAGGATCGGATAGGAAAGGAATTCGATGGTTTCGTAGAGCCCCATAACTCAATTCCGTAAGTGCAGATAGGTGTTATAATAGTCATGTAGATGAGCCTTTTGTAGTTATGAAGGTTTGTCTATTTGTCAAGTAAGTGTTGAAGTAGTCGAAAACGTCGTGCAGTTTCTTGTCGTTTCAGTCTTGTATGAGGGTTTCAAGTAAGACGTTTGTCAAGGTGATGTCCTAGATATCAGATTTGCTTAACCGGTACAAGAGGAGTATTATTGGAGGAGACAGTCGAGCAGGATGTCATAGGTTTACGACGAAGGTTAAAGATCATTTGGTGGAATTTGTTGGCATTTATTTTAATTCTCCAGGTCTGAAACCAGCCCATAAACTTATGAATGAAATTATGTTTTTGTTAATATTGTAATGAAGGAGGTTATGGTGAACGTACAGGGTATATTCTTTCATACAGTATTCGAGATTTTAATAAAAATATTAAGTAGCAAATAGTACATAAGTTGAGAAAACAAATGGAAAGTTGTTAAAAGCTTGCGTCGCTAATAATTATTTATTTTATTTCTTAATAATTAATAAGTATTTCTTTTTTTCTTAATTTGTCACGGTGCTCTGATCCTAAAACCCAATAATATTTTTTCTCTATCCTAAATAAATATTTGAAATATAAGGCGTACTTATGGGTAAAATGTAATTTCTGTTTTCTTTTTTATAGTTATTCGCGGTTTCTTGGTTGACTAAAAACTAATACATTTTTTCTTTATCTTCAAAAATTGAGTTATTAAATAAAATCATATTTAATAGGCCGCCATTTTAAAGCTTTTTATTCGTTATTCGGATTCTACGTATCTTGAAAAGTAAGCCCTCAAATTTTGAGTAATTTTTTTTCAATTACAAAGGTTCATTTTCGAAAGTAATAAACAAAAAAAGATGTTAAAAACATAGACGGTGGCATTATTTTATTTATTTTTTGTTAACTACTCTGATTACACAATGAATAGCACCAGAAAATGTTATTGGAGTGATCGGTAAAGTGTCTCCAGTGAGTAAGAATTAAGTTATGAAGTTGTAAGTTAGTGAATATATAAGCAGTTTCTCGAGTATTAAGCTCCGTAGTTAAACTTTGCCCATCTATAATATGTCTATGACGGATGCTCTCGTATCCTTTGAGAACGAAATACGGAATTTATAGGATTCTAAATATTAGTATTTATATTATAATTCAACTAAATTGATAATAACTGTCTTACTGTCCAAATTTCATTTTGGAGTCTTCGAATAATATATCATTTATAATTTTACGGTTCGGGTCGATGGGCCATGATTTATTTTTAGTTATATTTTCATAAAATGATATATATTCAGACTATTAACTACATATTTGAGCTTTAATTACAGTTAATTCAGTATAGCTGAAGCTATTTTGAGTAAATATAGTTTAAAAAACATTATCGTCTTCAATATGTAGTTAAATTTTTTAAAACTGGTAAATTTTTAAATCTCTTCTCCCTATATAAAGAAGTTTCTGCGAACCAAAAAAAACGATTTTGATACGCCAATAAAAAGCGTAATATTTCAAAGTAGTTAAGTGATAAAATAAGTTAATAGAAAGTTGTTATATGCTTATAAATTTTTTGAACATCTTTTCTTCTCTAATGAACTGATAATCCCTATAATTTCTTATACACAAATGACTGCAACATACATTAAAATTGCACCTCTAAAAAGTAAGAACGTTTCACTTGCAGTTCATAAAGAATATTCCAAAATATTTTTTTGGTTCTCCGATACAATTTGTTTTCTTGTTATATATATATATATATATATATATATATATATATATATATATATATATATATATATATATATATATAAGTTATGCTTGGTCGAGACAAATGAATTAAAAAAAAGGAAAAGTTTAAGAAGAAACAACACTCACGGTTCCAGAAACAATACTGCTTTATTCATGAAAGTAATCCTCCTTTTATATGTTTGGGATGTTGTTTACATCCCAAGATGGTATTAAGGCTAATACTGCCCGACTCCTATCCTTAACTCCCCCCCACCAGTTTACAAAGATACGCTACAATTTTTTGGAAACTCACAACCAAAATGGAGAGAGCAGTCCTTAGCCTTGATACCTTACAATCCAAAACTAACTGTACAATTACAATGACAATTTAATTACAATCTTACAAGCTAAAATGATTGAAAAAAGGAAAATAACAGATCTGCACAGAACTATCACTAAAAACAAAAACACAATTGCATTTAAACTTAAAAAGAAAAGAGAAAAAAGAAAAAAAAATATATATACTACAATAACACTTCTCAATATCTACACACTAACCGAAATCAAAAGAAAAAATAACATGAGGAACAAAGTTCATAAAAAACGGTGCACTGACATTCTCACCACCACAAACAGAAATACAAAAACTGATATAATAAAAAAAAAATTGGACGGGACTGCACAACGAGAAACGAGGAGGCGTGCAGAGGCGAGAGCAAGACAGGTCGCGGTGGCTAGCGCGGATCTAATATTGGAAGCTTAAGCTGTTCTATATGAACTGTGCGCCTCTTTTTAGGCTCTCGAAGACTGTCGATCGTGACGAGATTATGTTCCCTGATCGCGGTTACCCTGAAAGGACCGTCGTACCGAAGCAACTCCTTCCCCCGATTAGTGGACAGTTTGCGATAAACGATAGTACCTATCTTGATGTCGCCCACCTGATCACGCAGTCTGAGGTTTTCCCGCTCCACTCGCCGACATTTCTCCGTATCTTGTGCCGCACCTTGCCCCATACTTTACGTACCTCGACCCTATTGGCCACGATGTCCCTGACGCAACGCTCGTTCGCAGTGGTATCCATCCAGTCGCGACGCTGCCCATGCAACCCGAATAAAACCTCGTTCGGTGAGAACCCAGTGACGGAGTGGATGGAGTGGTTGTAGGCCACGATTGCCTTCCGCATAGCTACGTCCGGCCCCAAACCCTTCTCGCCCTGAAACACACGGAGGTGATCGCTCAGAGTGCTATGCAGCCTCTCAATGCTACCCCTACTTTTCGGATGACCCGGCGTTGTGAAATGCCACGCTATATCGAGACGCTTCGCTTCTTCCCGTAGCGCAACGTTATCGAATTCCCGTTCCCCGTCCGAGGAAATTCTCCCAGGTACGCCATAGAATTGCATCCAGACGTGAAGGGCCTCTAATACTGCTTCTGCGGACTTGTCGAGCACCTGATACCCCATGGCCACCTTGCTAAAGAGGTCGATAATGGTGACCCACTTGTAACCCCTCCAGGTGAAAGTGTCGATTTGGAGGTCCTGGAGAGGCGCGTCCCCTGTAGGCGTCTCCTCCTGGATACCCCGTGGGGGGTGACGGTCGTATTTTGTGCGCAGACACACTTCACACGCACCGATCGTGTCCTGTATGGTTTTTTTCATCCCCCACCAAAAATACCTCCTACGCAACGCGTGTAATGTTTCATTCACACCACGGTGGTTGGTTTTACCCTGCTGGTACGCGAGGGTTACCTCCTTCTGCCGCTCCTCGTCCTGAAGCGTTTCCACAGAGTACCTGCACCGGATAAACGACCGATCGACACCGATCCTCTCGCAGCGCCATATACGTCGAACCTTGTCCCAAATCGTACCGTTCCCCACGTAAAGGTGGTGCACTTTCCCTGGTTCCGATGCATCCAGCAACGCCCTGCAAATTTGATCGTCGCGAACCCCCGGTTGAGACCAGATTATATTAATTTTGCACTTACCATATGTGCGATATTCGATTTTTACCGTCCCTTCGGTTCGCGTTTTCCAAATGACCTGGCGACGCTTATCATTGACGATTTCGTCAATTTCCTCCATTTCCACTGGCCTATCGTCCGCTGAGCTCCCGTCTTCCGGCGACTCCGCATCACCCTGTACTCCTGCACCACCAGCTACTCCCTCGCCGTCTGGTGTCCACTCGCTCAAAAACTGCCTCACGTCGCGGGACGGCTCGCCTTCCTCTACGGCATTGATCATAATCGCTCGCGACAGCCAGTCCGCCACGACGTTGTCCTTCCCAGGCTTATAGACAATCTCGATGTTGAACTGACCCAAAAACTCCTTCCATCTCGCGACCCTCGCCGAGGACTCTTTTAGCTTCCCGACCCATTGCAGCGGCCGGTGATCGGTGTGGACGCGGAACTTCCTCCCGAAAACGTAGGGCCTAAAATGCTCTATTGCCCACACTACACCCAGCAACTCCCGCTCCAAAGCACTATACCGGGTCTCCGCGTCTGTGAGGCGCCTGCTTGCATACGCCACGGGACGATCGCCCCCGTCGTGATCCTGTGACAAGACCGCCCCCACCGCGTATTCGCTAGCATCGGTAGTAATGGTGAACGACTTAGTAAAGTCTGGAAACGCTAGTACCGGCTCCGCCTGTAAGCGATCCATGCACTTACGGATGTTATGTTCCATTACCGGCGTCACGACAAGCTTAGCCCCCTTTTTCAGCAAATTATTAATAGGGACCAGATATTCCGCCATATCCGGAACGAACCGGCGATAATAGTTAAGTGTTCCGAGGAGGCGACGGATCCCTTTTACATCCCGGGGAATCGCCATACGTCGAATCGCTTCCACTTTCGTAGCGTCCGGCTTGACACCGTCACGAGAAATCGTATGGCCTAGGAAATTGATCTGCTCCTGCCCCAGTGTCGACTTTTCCTTGGACAATTTGAGACCGAACTGCCGTACCCTCTGAAAAACCCGGCGCAAGTGTACCACATGTTCGTCCACTGATCTACTAAAGACTAATAGGTCGTCCATATAGACCTGACAGACAGTTTCGTCAAGGCCCCTCAAAAATTCGTCCATCAGTCTCTGGAATGTAATGGGAGCGTTCTTGAGTCCGAACGGCATCCTAGTAAATTCGTAGTGCCCCCTTTCAAAGGTAAAAGCCGTTTTGGGTTGATCCCGGGGGTGCATCTTGATCTGATGATAGCCAGCTTTAAGATCTAACGTGCTAAAGACCACTGCTCCGCTCAGCCTGTCTAAGATATCCTCAAAACGCGGAATCGGATAACGTTCGTCCACAGTGTTATCGTTTAGGAGCCGATAATCTATCACCACCCTGTACCGTTCGGTATTATCCCCTGGGACCGCCTTCTTTTTCACCGCCCATAAGGGGCTGTTATACGGCGAAGTGCTGTTAACGATGATCCCCTGTGCCAGCAGACTGTCCAACTCCTCCCGAATGTGCTTGCGGAGCGCCTGAGGATACCGTCGTTCCTTAACATAAGTGATCCGTTCTTGTTTCAGCGGGATCTCGTGGACCGTCCTTCCCGTCACGCCTAAGATCTCACCTTCTCGAAAAAAAATGTCGCCAAATTCCGCCCTGATTAGATCCCTCCAGTCGTCCACTTTATTAACCGCGCCTATCCGCGCCTTGTTTCCACTTACGAGTTCCCGACATTTGTAAGTCTGTTGTCCGAGCCTAATGCTCCAGATCCCCTGGCTGTTTCGGACTCTTGCCCCTGCCCGTCCTAGCAGGTCGCACCCCACTATCACCTGGTATTCCCGGGTCAAGTTACCCACTATATGTACCTTTAAAGTTCCCCCTTTTTCCACCCAACGACCTAAATCGATCTCTGCTTCTCCCTCTACCTTACACGGTCCCCCCAATGTAATTAGCTGGCAATCGCATTTTCGAATCTGAGTTGCTCTCTCTCTATCGCACAACTTATCCAACGCCTCCCGAGTCATTATGGTGCTAGAACTCCCCGTATCTACTAAGCACTTCACTCCCCCAGACACTTTAATTATAGGCAACCAGCATTGCTTACCTCGGATGTTGTTACATATTGCTGTGCGGTCGCCTCTCTGCGAGCACACTCCTCAGATCCCAGCTCTCTGCCTCCTTCCGGCTGCTGCTCGGCGCGGGTGGCTCCACCTGCTGCCTCCCTCTCCTCCACTGCCGCTGCTCCCTGGTTCTTCACCATCCGTCTCCGAAGTATCCGAAGCCTCGGTGACCTCTCCTGAAGGTCCGCTTCTTCGAGAGGGGATGCGAGTTCTCTTTATCTTCTGCATATTTACCTCCATCGGTTCATCCCGCGAGGCATTTGGCCTTCTAACCATATACGGGCATTGTCTGGCTATGTGCCCCTCGGTTCCGCATTCAAAACATTTAGTACGGGGACACTGGGCCACCAGATGTCCCTGCTTTCCGCAACCGTGGCACTTCCTATCGTCTCTTCGAAACCCATTCCTCGTTCGCTGTTGTCCTGACCTCCTTTCTCCTCCCGCCGTAGGTCTGTCTCTGGTTCCATACGCCTGATCTTTCCTTCTCCAGGTTGTCTGCGTGTTCCGAGGACGTCTGTCGGGTATCGTGCTCCATCCTGGTTCCTCTATTTCCATCCTGGATTCTTCTTCTCTAGCGCTGGAATCTACCATATCCTGGGCACACTCGATGAATGTGCGATCCCGCGGTAGGGAGTCTCTCTTTCCAGTTTCTTTGGCCAGCTGCACCTTGAGAATCGTCGATAGGAAATTCATCCGACCTTCTACCTCGGGCGCACTCATTGTCTCCCGCATCTTCTCGGTTATCCTATTGTATCTTGCAAGTAGGATTCCCGCATATTGCCCGGCTGTCTGGCGAGGTGAACATCATTCCCGAAACATCTGGAAGATATCCTCTTCCGGGGTCCAGCGTCCTCCGCCGAAGGCTTTCTTCAATCTTTCCTTGACTATCGGCCATGGTGTTTCTTCGTCCGCCTGGATCTGGTTCAAGATGTTACGTCTCACGCGACAAACTAAGGCCGCCCTCAAAGATTCGGCGTCCCCCTGGGGTAGTAGGTCTTCTTCTACCTTAGCCTCGATCCTTGCCATGAGACGATCTCCGCCCTTAAGGAAGTGGTTTAAGTCACCTACCTCGCCACCGAAACGTTCCAGATCCGAAATGGCTTTCCTCAGATCTTGGCATGTCGCCGTTTTAATCCTCATCCATGCCATGGCATTAGCATGTGCTTCCGCTAGAGTATTCCTGGGTAACGGAGGGAGTTCCGGCACAGGCGGTGGCTGAACTTCCTGGACTTGCGGGTTTTCCTGTATATTCAAAACCGCTGGTCTTATCAAGCCGTCCATTGTTTTTTTCTTGGTTTTTCGGAGAAATTACGGAAGAGAAAAAATAAAAATAAAACTTCGAAATATACGGCGGATAAAAAAAAAACGAGTCACTTACTGCGATAGCCTGCCCGTTCTGAGTTCCCGGGTTTCGGCACCAGTTATGCTTGGTCGAGACAAATGAATTAAAAAAAAGGAAAAGGTTAAGGAGAAACAACACTCACGGTTCCAGAAACAATACTGCTTTATTCATGAAAGTAATCCTCCTTTTATATGTTTGGGATGTTGTTTACATCCCAAGATGGTATTAAGGCTAATACTGCCCGACTCCTATCCTTAACTTATATATATATATATATATATATATATATATATATATATATATATATATATATATATATATATATTTCCATGTCTATTGTAATATTTTCCAAGTTATATTTAACGTTTTTCATGTCAGATGTAACCTTCTCCATTTCAAATGTAACTCTATCCTATTTAATTGTTAAGGAAAAGGATACATCTGAAATGGAAAAGGATGCATTTGATCTGGAGGAAGTTACATTTGAAATGGAAAACGTTAAAATTGCCTTATAATGGTAGATAAACATGTATTCATCTTTATATACATATATTTTGATATTTCTATGTTTTTTGTAGTAAGATATATCATACATAAAAAAAAAACATTGAATTTTAATGAAGTATAATTATGGAAAGTATATTCAGACATTTAAGAATGTTAACGATTGTTAAAAAATATATTATAGAATATCCTGAAAATAATATCTCAAACACAACTTTCAAAAATTTCTCTTTTTAAAGTCAACATTAGATCTATATAGGCCTTAGCCTTGTTAAATAAAACTAGAGATTCCAATGATTCCATCTTGAAAAACGTCTAGTTTAGATTCCTCATACCAGTCTAAAACGTCTAGGAACCACTCGCCATTTTCGGCTAATTCAAACATTTACTAGACAAACGCTCTAGCCTTGTAATTTTAAAAGGTTCATTTACTTAACCAGCATAAGAGCTATTTTGAAATACGGAATTGAGCTGTGAGACATCATTATCATTATTAATTATCATCATCATAATTGGCTCAACAGCCCGTCACCGAGCCTAGACCTCCTCTAACAGCCTCCGTCAGTTTGTCCGGTCTGCTGCAGTAGCTCTCCAATTTCGGGTACCTAGAAGGACTCGCGCGTCCATGCTAACTGCGTCCAGTCACCTTGCGTTCAGTCTTTCAACTAGGCTCTTCCGGCTTTTCCGTTAGTAACTTTATGGGAATCTCGCTGTCGCTTATCCAATCCACATGCCCTGACCAACGGAGTCTTCCCATTTTGCTAATTGGACAATATACAAATCCTTGAATAAGTCTGATGTCTCCTTATTCTTTCTTAGTCTCCAGGCAGTACCCTCTCTCACAAACCCGAGAATTCTTCTCAACACACTCCCATAGAACCACCCATACCTCTGACCCGTAAATAACAGTTGGGCGTACCAGCGTCTTGTACAAGTTGATCTTGGTACGGTTCTAGAGAAATCCACTCCTAAAATGTTTCACCAGGCCGTAGCAGCAGTAATCCTTCTGTTAATCTCTTGCGAAATAATGTGCTAAAACGTACACTGTCCAGCATAAAAAGTGTCATTTTCTGGTCTCCAAATTCCTATTTTCATATTTTTTGTATGAGTCCAATTTTTTTGGCAACACCTTCCAGTTTTAAAAATGACTCCCTCAAGTCTCATTCTGATCTGACGATAATGTCAAAGTCATTGGCATACCCTCGTAACTGGATCATATTGTTGAATAAGGTGGCCTGGAGTTGGGTGCCTGACTCACGCACAGCTTTCTCTCCTGCAAAATTGATAACATACAGGGAGGGGCATAGCCTATCCTTACTCTGCAGGTTGTGTCAAACAGGCAACTCTTGGGTGTGTACTGTTTAAGTGTAGGTGAATCGTGTAGTGACTCAAGTATTTTTTAATGGAAGTGAAAAATCCTTCGGAGGGGGCGTAAAAAGAAGGTCCCGAGCCTGTGCGATGTCAGATACACTTAAATTAAACTTGGATATGCAAAATTTAGGACTCCCACTGTAGCATCGTCTGATAGCCACAGTTGTATAAAGTGACGTCAAATGAGTAAGCGTTAACAAATAATCAATAATGACTTTAAAGTACCATACGTTTCCGGTTCGGCCTAAAACCGATACCATTCATTTTTTGACAAACTCCATTCAAATTACACCTTTTAAGATGGCCACATGACCTTTTCATTTAACGTTGTTACTCGAGTTTCTGGAGTTATCGGGTAGTTTGTCTTCACATTTGTTTCTCATTGAATGGATAACTTTATGAAAATAAATTTTTAGTTTGGGACTGTTTTTCATAGGTATATATACTATGAAAAACTCTTTTATGCATATATCTGCACACATATATATAAATAAATATATATATATATATATATATATATATATATATATATATATTATACTGATACATACACATATGTACAAATACTTAGGAACCTATTTGATATTTCTACCTTACGGTTTTCCTCATTACAGTAACCCTGCAATGTGTGCATTTATTTATACGCGTACCATCTTGCGATACAGCGCGTATTTTTATTACATAATATAAATTATGTTACAGAACATTAAGTTACAGAATATAAAAAAATGTATAATAATAACTGGTAAATAAAACTAATAAATATAAACTGTTAAATTAATCATTTGTTATAACGAATTAACAAATTAATACTAACTAATTGACTAAACAAAGAAACCACCAACAAATAATAAATAATACATTTGTTATAACTACTTAACGAAATAATACAAACTAACTAACTAATTGACTAGTATTAGTAACAGTGAAAGTAAATAAAATTAAAATTAATAACGAGTTATTGCCTGTTGCTATTTCTCTAATTCTGCATAGTCCACCCGGTCCACAAATTCATCAAATTTTGAAAAATATTTTGTAAGAAGGTCACACTTCAAAGGCGGCCATTGGTCTCCGTTAAGTAGGACTGTTGAGATCAGTTTGTGTCTATGTTTGTCCAGTTTACTGCAATCGAATAAAAGATGGTCGTATGTCTGTTCGCTTTTACCGTCACACTTACAGATTTTGTCGTCTGTTAGTTTGAATCGAAATAAATAGCTTCTGGCTCCTCCATGTCCCGTCAGGAATTGTTTCAGTTTGAAGATAATTTTTTAAAGTTTAGTTCGATCGTCAATTGTTTTTATGTAGTCATAGGTGTGTCTACCTTTTGTTAAGATGGACCATTTCGTATTCCACTTCTGCCTTGTTTTCATTGACACTAAGTGTTTGATGGCGCTGATCGGTGCCTTGTCGTATGCTATCGGGAGAGCGGGGTCTCTTGCCGCCGCTTTAGCCGCTTCATCCGCTAGTTCGTTTCCAACAACGCCAACATGGGCTTAAACCCACTTAAAGCTGATGTCCATACCTTCCTTATGACAAATTATTAGTCCATGTCTGATTTCCTCCAAGAGCCCTTCGTGTATGTTCATGTTCCTTAATTTCGATAGTGTTGTTTGACTGTCTGTCTGGATACAGAAGTTAGACTTATAATGAGAAATTTTTATGTAGAGCACAGCCTGTAATAGTGCATACATTTCTGCCTGATTGTTTGAGCAATAAGGGCCTAACCTAAATCGCGCTGAATGCACCAGCTGCTCTCCTTCAAAAGCAATGAAGGCAGCTCCTACCTTGTCTTGGTCCTTGCTACCGTCAGTATAAATGTTGATGCCGCTATTCGGGCTAGTGTCTGTAATGTTAGGCTTCGAAATATCTTTTTGGTGAATCTAAAGTTTACACGGAATTTTGTGTTCAAATTCATGAATCGGAAAGTTTAATAGATTTTTGCCCAATGTTTAAATTTCGAATTTCTTTAATATTTCACCAGAAAGTATGGAAATAGGGGTAATGTTAGCGAGGAGGCAAGATGCGTCATATGAAATAGTTTTGTATCCTTTAATAATTTTGATAGCTATCATTCTTTGTACAGATTCTAGTTTTTTTAAATTCTTTTTGTGAGAAAGTCCTTTATGCCAAACTTCTATTGCGTATGTCATAGTTGGCTGAATAGCAGCATTGTTGACAATACTTCTGCGCTCAAACCCCAAGTTAGTGCTGCGGAGTTTGATAAGCCATGGACTATTTTTAACAGCCTATTTTTTAGATTATTTATATGTAGGTCCCAATTTAGCTTTCTCTCCAATGTCAATCCCAAATATTTTATTTGATTAACTTAAATAATGGGTTTATTGTTTAATACAATATGTAGATCTGGTACTCGCTGTTTTCTACTAAATACAATAAATTTTGATTTTTCAGGTTGAAAAGTGAGTTTGTTATATCTACCTTAAAAAAAAAGAAAAAAAAAATTGAAAATTAAAGCTTACTAAAATAGTTAGTTATGAAATAACATTCAATAAAGAGACTAAACATTTCAACTTAATAAAGACACGCTAGATTGATATTCTAGGAGATGGATATATTGTTAATGTTTGAGATGTAGGAATGGACTAAGGTAGAGTATTCCAGAGTAACGATGCACACATAACAAAGGATCTCTTAAAGGAAGAGGTTCTGTGGGAGGGAATGAGTAGGTTCAAGGAGCTGGAATCTGGTGTTGATAGAGTGGACAGGGGAGAGTGGGGTGAACATGTTGTAAATATACAGAGTTTTGGGTTCTGAAGGATTGATAAAGGTAGGCTCCTAAAAAGTATTACCGTCAGAATTTCAGGTAAAGCTACTTAAACTCCGTTACCAAAAAAAATAAATAAAATAAAAAAACAGTTCATGAATCAATGAACCTCAAAAGTCAACCCTCCCCGACAAGACATTATGCATATGTACTTGTTTTATTAGTTGATATAGTGGTGAATTTAAACAAATAAATTAATAAAAGATACTTCACTCTGTTTACATAAGCAATGCATATCCCTCTCTAAAGAAATTTTGGCTAAGAGAGGAATTTCGTTTCTAAACAGAATAATAATCGCCCCTAATGTCTCCGTAGAAATTATACAGCTTGCAGGAGGTCGCGTGCCATGTATATAACTACACTCTAACTCTAACAGTAGCTTAACTCATACTTGAAATGTAAATGAAGGCTATATTTATGAAAACGACATACTTAGAATATGGCAACCTACATTTTCTCTTGGACGGGTTATAAATTTGAACTTTGCAACCGTATATATTCCATTCAAATGATGCTCACAATTCAAGATAAGTAACATTTTTGATGAATCATGCAATATCAATTTACATGAATTATAAAAAAAGCGTTAAAAAAAAGTAAAAACGTTAAAAATCAGTGATGTCAAATAAAGCAAAGGTTTATTTTCCACATTTTAAGTAAGAACCCAGTCTTCTCCTATTTCAACATGTAAACCGGGGAATTTCCATGGGCGCCAACTTTTTCAGTAGGACGTGTCAGTACGTTACGACCAGAGGTAGTAATTTCATCTTATTTGTATTTTTTTTCTTAAATAAATGAAAAGGCTATAAAATAAATAAATATATAATATATATATATATATATATATATATATATATATATATATATTTTTTTTTTTTTTTTTTTTTTATTTATTTATAGATGGATATATGAATGAATGAAAACAGAACTTAATTCTGGGACTAAATCCCTTAAGAATTACATACACGTACAAAAAAAAAAGTATTATGACCGTTTAAGAGATCAGTCTTAACCCAATCCTCCCATCGACGCTTCGGCCTGCCTTTCGGACGCTTACCAGTCGGTTCAGCGAGTACCAACTTTCTTGGAATCCGTTCCTCACCGAGCCCAACCACTTTACGCGCACAGGATACAAGTTCCGCGTTGTGCGACCTTCTAAACTCCACAGTGGCCTCATCTCTCTTCGGATCAAATATTTTACGCAATAATTTATTTTCAAAAACCTTAAGCCGTTGTTCATCCTTCAAAGTAAGCGGCCACGTTTCACATTCCTAAAGAACCGTGGGAAGAATAATAGTTTTATAAATTCTAACCTTTAAGTTTAGATAGAAGACGCGAGCTAAGTAACTTAGCAACTGAATAATAACACGAATTTCCCACCTTTAACACCTGGATTTCATTTTTTCTTGTTACCATTGAACTTAACTACTTGAATTTCTCTACGTGTTCAAAAGTATGCCCTGATATATCAATATCATCAAGATCGCCACCGTTTCTGCTATTAATCATATATTTCGTCTTATCGGTATTTAATTCGAGTCCTATTTCTTTACCGGTTTTTATTAAAAAAACTTGTATTTAGTTGTATGGTTTCCGTGTCTTCACCTAGCAGTACCAAATCATCGGCATACCCCAAAACCGGAATCTTGTCACCCATCTTTAAGCCTTTCTCGGTACACAACACCTTTTCTATGACATATTCTAAAACTATATTAAATAAAACAGATAAGAGGAAGTCACCCTGTTTCAAACCCGATCGCACCTCAAATCTCTTGGATTAATTATGTCCGATTTTAACTTTATGGAACGTTTCCGACAAACACATCTCTACTAGGTTTACTAATTTCCTAGGTATTCCCTGTTCAATCATGATGTTATATAGCTTCTGACGGTCTATTGAATCATAAGCCTTTTTATAATCGATATAAAGTTGATGGACTACACCGTTGTATTCCAATTTTTTCTCTAATATTTGAAGGAAGTAAACAAAAAAATTAAAAGAGAGAAAATTTCAAATGTCTACATTTAAGCTCTGTAAAACTATTTTTATCAACATTAAACCTACATCATAATAAATGTCATTACATTTGACATCAATTTAGAGAGTTTAAAAAAAAAATCGTTTTAGCGTTTATTGAGAAGATCGTAAAAATGTGCAAAATACATGATATAAATGGTTCGCTTCCGATTCACTAATTTTGTCGAAAAAGTTACTGTCACATTTCAAGGATATACGCTTCTAAAATATGAAATTTCATATTTATATCACTTATCTTTTTTGAGTAAGACTTACCACATACACACATATTTTTTGAGGAATTTAGTCATTTGGATTCAGGGGATTTTTTTTTTTTTTTACTTTTACATGTATTTCCGGTTAAAACCTGGATTCGATCATTCTTATTTTCCCTTGTAGTTGTATATATTTCGTATATAGGTAATTGAAAGTAAAAACATTGCTGTATTAGCGTATACAATAAATCATTTGCACGAGTATAAAAATTCAAAATGATGCAATATTACAAAATTACAATCACTAAATAGATTTCAAACGAACCTGTAGTAAATTTAATAGAAAGTTGTCTTTTGTCTTCCACCCCCAGAGTTGTTCCCTTGGGCAATGTCCCGTCTCATCCGACCTCATTCTTCATTTAAGTTACTCCATCCTACGAAGAAATTGCTTTCATGTTCGGGTGGATATAACCCAGTTATATACAAAGTGTATATGCCATAAAATCTTTCGGGCCTAACATATAAATTTTACCTTTAAATAAAGTAAAAATTGAAATTCGAGGGAAACATTTTTATTAGTTTGCGTAATATAATAATAATAATAGGCTTACCGAACCCGATACCACCAAACTCTGTCTACACAGACACGTCCAATGTTCACCGTTCAAGCCCAAGCCCCCGAGATCAGCCTTAATGCAATCCTCCCATCGACGCTTCGGCCTACCTTTCGGACGCCTACCAGTCGGATCAGCGAATACCAACTTTCTCGGAATCCGCTCCTCATCGAGCCCAACAACTTTACTCGCCCATTTGAGTCTCCGCGATGTTATCAACTCAATTATATTCACAGGATACAAGTTCCGCAATTCCGCGTTGTGCGACCTACTAAACTCCGCAGTGGCCTCATCTCTCTTCGGACCAAATATTTTACGCAGTACGATTTTCACGATCGCAATACTTTCCTTACTATATATAGTAAGTGAAAGTAAAATATATTTTTTCTGTTTTCTCCTTTAGTTGGGTATCGAATTTATTCAATTTATATATTTACCTGTTTTTCATCAGCGCTAACAAGATAATCTAGTTATTATTATTGAATCTAAAAAATTAAAGGTACTTTAGAGGAAGAAAATTTAAAATATCGGCATTTAAGCCCTGTCAGACCATTTTTATCCAAATAAAACCTACATGATATTAAAGCCCATTAAATTTTACATCGATATAGCGAGTTTAATCAAAATCGTCGGAACCGTTTTTGAGAAAATCGAAAAAAGGTGCAAAATGCATGGTATAAAGTGCCTCTTCTGGTAAGCTCATTTTGATGAAAAAAGTTTTGTCACGTCTCGGGCGTATAGTTGTCTTAAATATGAAATTTCAGTTTCATAGGACTTACCGTTTCCGCCCGGGAGTTACCACAGACACACACACACAGACCTTTTTGCGGGACTTGGTTATTTGGACTCAGGGGACCCTAAAACGTGTATTTCTGTTGAAAACTGGAATTCGAAAATTTTCACGATCGCAATACTTTCCTTACTATATATAGTAAGTGAAAGTAAAAAATGTATAATATTTTATTTCTTGACATTTTTTATTAGAGTGAATTGGTTTCTGTAGATTGTTGTCATTTTTTATAATATTGTAAAATATTCACAAGAATTTGTCAAATTATATTTGACACATAAAATGGCTTTCAAAGTTTCAACACTTAATTTTGATATTTCTGATGTCCACACTTTATTTACTGCAGAAAAAAACCTAAAATTGTATGTTTGATTCTTAAAGATAAATTCAAATTTTAAATTAATTTGTGATTATCTGACTGTTCTTTAGTGAACTACAATATTATATGTCTATGAGAATTAAAAAAAAAAATACTAAAACGTTATAAACACATACAGTACAAATATTCGTTACACATCGGCGAAATTTCGCCGAATTAATTTACCCTAAACATAATTTACATGAACATATTTTATTGTTATTTATAACGAAATTAGTTTGATTTACTTAAAATATTTGCAAAATTGTATTCGTATATTTCTTCTTAAAATTTCTTTCTTCTTAAAAGGTGATATACTATTTTGTCATAAATATAAGATATGAAGATAACGAGTATTTTAAGCTAATTTCAAGAAAATTTATGTACTTATGAAATATATAAATAAATTACTTACCTTGATTTTCTATGGTATGTAACAGATTTTTAATATTTATTTGTTTAATTAGCTTGATAGCAAGCAGAACGAACACGAAGTGTATCATCTGAGAGACAAATACAATGTAACTGGGTAGCAAAAGCAATATGTTAATCGTCGTAGCCCGTAGGATTCTTAGGACGCAAAACAATGATTTTCATAAATATAAAATTTAACTTAATTCTAAAAGTCAGGACTTTTTAAAATCTTCACGGGGCTCGGGACTAATTGTGGAAAATTGGAATCTAAATACGCATTACTTATTCCGAGACATAAAATATCAATCTTTAATAAGTTCAATACAAATCTTAATTTAAATCACTTACTTCAAACAGTTAGGAAAAAAAAAAGAAATGATAAATGAGGAATAATTTTAAGTTTCCAAACATTATATCATTATTTTAGAACGGTTTATAATTATTTGTAAATACTGTATTTTAGGTCTTGTGTTATTGGAATCATTAATTTATATCGGTTAAATAAGAGAATTAGAAATGTTTGTGCGTAAAGAATATTAGAGAGTTAAATTTCGTTAAGGTTTACTTCTAATCTCACAGGTGATGTTTTATTTTATTCTGATGATTTTGTAAACATCAAATAGTATTATTATATATGTATATTAATTATCCATTTTCATAAATAAAATCATATATAAAGTCACAAATAATATCATTCATAACGACATTAATAGCCCACTTGTTGCAGACATTTCTCTCACCATATATACCACTCTCAATTCCAAACTCCCAACCCACATAAAACATCTTGTCCGATACCTATCAACCTCACGTATCCTGATAACCCTCAAAGGCAATTGAAAAGAAGATGGCCTCGGGATCTACTTACTTAAATACACATGGAAGTGCTACCACTAGTTAGAAAGTTTCTTCACAAGCCTTTTCACCTCCTTTATTATAATTAAACACTTTTACTTATCGTATTTATGTTATATATAGTTGTAAAATTCAATGAAATGTAATTACAATTTTTAAAAAATTCCTTTTTATTGTTTTTATTGATTATCAAATTCATTCATATTTCATATTTATCCATTTAGTATTAATGCCAACAACTTAATATGGTGAATTATTTAAAATTAAAGGTACCTAAGAAGTAGAAAATTTATTATTTATTTATTGTTTTTTGTAACATAAAGGCTTTTCAACCATAAAGGTTATTCTAGCCCTAAACTAATAATACAGATACACTATAATAATAGTAATAATACTAATAATACATACATATATACTAAAAATACATACATATATAATAATAATACATACATACATATAATACATACATGATAAATAATAAAATACAATACAAACATTATACATAATATACAAAATAATACATACAATACGAAAATAATACATACAAATATACTATACTAATCACAAAATACCTAATACAAAATAAAATACATAATACACTAAAACATACATAATACTAATTATACAGATACAATATTTTAAGTTAAATACAAACAATTATATAAGATAACTACATATAAGAAAAGAATAAAATAAAAAAATATATAAAATAAATAAATAAAAATAAAAAATACATATATATAAAATAATAAAAGTCAAAAACAGGAACTTTTTTTTTTTAATTTAGGAAAATATTGATGTGTCTTTTAGATAATTCATCAGTTTGGTGGTTGACTCCTGGGTATTTTGTAATATTGTCCCAATATCAGTCTCCACACCAATCCCTCTTCGCTCAGCTTCGAAGGAAAAGCAATCCAACAGTATGTGTGGTACTGTGAGGATAACCCTACAGGAGGTACATTGAGGCGGTGATCCCCTCGCCATCAGGTAGCCGTGGGTCAGCCTAGAAGAAGAAAGAAGGTAGAAAATTAAAAATTAAGCCTGCCCAGACTATATTAATCAGAATGGAACCTAATGATACTAAAGCTTACTAAATTTCGCACCCATATAACGAGTTTAGTGAAAATTATTAGAGCCTATTTAATCGTAAGAAGGTACAAAATGCAAAACATAAAGCGGGCCTTGTAACCCGTCGATTTTGGCGAAAAAGTTGGTGTAAACATATCGGGTGTATAGTCGTATAGAGATAATTTGAGTAATTTTTGAGGAACTAAAATTATAGCTGTTTTTTTTTTTTTTTATATATATATTTCTTCCGAAAGACATTTTTATTTAAAGTACCATCACGAATCGACGTTTCGGTGTCTCACACCCATCTTAAGGATCCTAGTTTGTAAAATTCCCAATTTACATCTGTTTTATCACAAATTTCATCAATTTTCATTTTTAAAAAACATCAACACATTAAAAATTACATAAGTAATGCAATGCTTTAAATCTTTATGCTCGACTAAAGGCTGTCAGTGGTAATAGTTGCTTACAAACGTAACCCATAAGAGAGCCAGGAGTCGCAGAGAATAGTATCAAAGCCGGCGCATGGTCTATGGAGTGCTATTGGTGTTATGTTACTCTGTCCCTCTGTAACCTTAATCCAAAGCACAACTCTCCTGTCATCTGTAATTGCAATTATGTTAGCTTTGTTACTAATTATACATACACTAGGGATTTATTATGTTTAACATAGAAACATGAATCCCACGTCTAGATTAAGTTTAGTATCCTAATTATTCGTTTCGCGCATAATTAATTTACATATATATTATATTTAAAACTGTATTTCTCTGTGCCTGGGCAACCCTGAATAAAATAAGGCTAAATGCTATGAAAACACAGGCGATTGTAACAGGTTTCAATTCCTCCTCAGATCCCATTCTACATTTCCGAGTGTAACCCTAAATGATCAGACAATCACCTTCACATCCTGTGTCAAAACCTAGGTATTACCATTGACTAAACCCTTTCCTGGAAATCCCATATTGTCCAAATCTCCCGAAGAACAATAAGTACCCTCTTTTCCCATCGTTCTCACCATCTTTTTCCACTATCTACCTGTAAGCTCCTTGTATCCTCACTTATTTTCCCTTACTTTGACTATTGCTGCATGGCATCTCGACTGTGCTCGAGTACAGCCTAAAGGGAATTATGAAAATATTTTTTAGGATTGGTCCTAGGTGCACCGAAGAGGTCTCATGTGACCCATTTATACAGTGAGTTAAAGTGAATGTTTTCCTATATCCTAGGATCATATCTTTACCAAACTATGCTCCATTCAACTCAGTCCGCTCCCTCCGAACAAGATCGCACCATTCTGACCTTTATATTCCTATCCATAGAACTACTTTTGATCACTCCTTTCTTGTCCGCTCTACTACTCTCTGGATTCCCTACCTACTCATATCCGTCATGCATCTTCTTTACCATCATTTCAGTCCCAGCTGTTCCAATACCAACTGTCTTCCCAAACAGATGCTCAAAATACCCGATATTTCAAATCAAATATCTATTAAAAAAGAAAATTTGTTATTAATTCTTCATATTTTCATATTATGAATTTTTCAATGTTTAGTTTTGTTCAACACATCAATCTATCAGAAGTTATGGATTTATTTTACTCTTTTGTTTTACTGTATACTTTGATCCATTCTTCCTTCTTTTATCATTGTAAATAAGAATTAATTATAATCATGGTAGAGCTACATAACTCAATTCCGTAATTGCAGATGGGTGTTATAATAGTCATGTAGATGAGCCTTTTGTAGTTATGAAGGTTTGTCCATTTGTCTAGGAAGTGTTGAAGTAGCTGAAAACTGCGTGCGGTTTCTTGTCGTTTTAGTCCTGTACGAGGATTCCAAGTTAGACGCAGTTAAGATGGAGTCGTAGGTACCTGATCTGTTCAACAGGAGCTAGTTGAGTGTTATAAAACGATAATGTAGGACAGGAAGTCACAGGTTTACGGCGAAGGGTATAGGTTATTTGGTGGAATTAAACTAACTAAAAAAAAAATCTGCTTTTCCAAATATAAGCATATTTTTATTTTGAATTAAGATATACCTTTACCCTTCGTCGCAAACCGATGACTTCCTGCCCCACTGTATCCTTTAATAATACCCCACTCATACCTGTTGAACAAATCCGTTACCTAGGACTCCATCTTGACAAACGTCTTACATGGAATCCCCATACTCGACTTAAACGACAAGAAACCGCCCATAGATACCGACTACTACAACACTTACTAGACAAACGTTCAAAACTTCCAATTTATTACAAAAAGCTCATTTATGTTACCATCATCAGACCCATCTGGAATCGAGCTTTGGGGCTCAACTAAACCATCTAATTCCTCTCGGATTCAATCGTTACAATCTAAAATCCTTCGCAAAATCCTAAATGCTCCTTATTTCGTTACGAATAAAATCATCCATAAAGACCTAAATATCCCACTTGTCGCAGAACTAGCCCGAAACAGATATGCTTCTTTTCATTCCAAACTCCCAACCCACACGAATCCTCTTGTATGCAACATTCCCATCTATTCCTGACAACCCTCCGAGGCGATTGAAAAGACGATGGCCTCGAGACCTACTGTAATTAAATTGACATTGAAGTGCTACCACTGGGTAGTTTCTTCACAATACATTATCACGCCCATAAGTGTAAATTAGCCCATTTACTTGTATATATTATATGTACAGTTGTAAATATCAATAAAATGTTAAAAAAAAAAAAAAAAAAAGAATTAAGATATAATCATTTTTAACCTCACTAGTCGTAAGCACACCTTACACCCATGTAATGTTACTGAAAATTTTCAATTAATGTTGTGTTAACTTTTTTTTTATTTAAAGCCGTATCCAGTATATTCTGTAACATAGAGGGCCCTTCGAATTAGGGACTTAGTTTTCCGAATAATTATGAATTAGCAACAGTGAAAAAAAAAATGTTTATAGCTTTTTAGAAAGAAGTTCATGATTGCCCTCAATCAAATTCATATTTTTTTTAACCAATTTTATAAGTTTTTAAACCTATTTTATACAGGTAATGTAACCCGACTTTGTTATTAAGAAATAAACTATGCTCTGTTAACAACTTCGTAATTAAATATAGTTGACGTTTCGGAGTTTTACCCCATTTTTAAAACTTTTAATTCGTGTGTTATCATTATAGCAAATTGCCGAGTTCATCCTAAAACGATTTCATTGCCGAAATAATAAATATCTTGCTTCAACCAGATTATAATACGGACATCAGTAGTTCCCTACTTGAAAAGGAAAAAGTGTTAATAAAGAGGCCTTTGACAAATGTGTAAATATTTAAAATTTTCTTACTATTCGTATTTATCGTGATTTTATTGAATCATAAAATATATATAAATTACATAAAAAGTTGGATATCGAATTCGTTTAACTTAAATATTTATCCGTTTTTTTTATTAATGCTAAAAATATTATATGATTATTTTTATATAAACTACCATATCCAACAAAATATTTTTTAATACAATTTTTGGGTTTTTGGATATAAAACAACAATATAGATGTGTAATATAACATTGAAAAGATAAACATTTTAGAAAAGATATTACTGTTTCACAAAACATTGTAAAAGTTAACACAAAGTCATTAAAAGCCAAAAAAACTAACTGATTTGCTTGTATATAATCTGTCGTTATAATAATAAGATAATTTAATAAAACACATGTTAATATTGAAAATCAATGTAATTAATTCTTAAATAATTATTTATTTTTCTAACTGAATTTAAAAATAAAAATGATTCTAACTATAGAGGTAAGTGAAGTCGGGTGTTTCGCTCACCAGATTTTTAAAATGTTTTTTGATTCTTACGAATAAAGGAATTTGACACTTGCTTAATTTCGTACGTTAGCCGACGAAGTGTGTATAACAAACATACGCAGCTGATTAATCTATATATATATACACAATTAAATCAATGCAATTTTTTGATGAGTTTTATTTTCTTGTAGTTTTAGGTTGTTTGTTTTTTCGACCATTTCATTCTCCACTTTATAAATTGCATAAACCAAATTAATATGTGATATTATATACATATGACTTTTTATTGTAATTAAACAAACATTACAATGATTCTGAAGCTTTTAATCCAAAAATTTTAAATCTTTATTGATTGTCAATATATATGAAGTCGATTAATATCTGTGATTAAAATATCCATCAATGCGTGGTATGACATCGTTTCGAGTTAAATGAAATAGGATTGGTGTGTGTGTGTGGGGGGGGGGAGGGAGTAGGGTTTGGGGCCCATTTAGCCTAACGATGCCTTTAATTACCCTGATCATCATCAACAATTTTTTTCATAGCCGTCATGTGGTTCCGGATTATTATGGTCACATATCTATTACTTATGGTCACTTATCATACCAGTCATATAACTGCTTATTTAGTAAACGACCTAGTCGGCGCACAGTGGGCAAAATCGCCAATTTAGGTGGACAAAAGTCATGTCAAAAATTTGGAATTCTCTAGTGCTTCATCTTTTTATTATTAGTTGGCAAGACCCTTATTAATATATTTCCCGCCGTACCGTGTTTACAAATGAATAGTAAATGGGTGAATCATTCCTGTCCCCGCAAGTGTCTAATAACCGGCAGTGGGATTATCTTTATTCGATGTCCATATATTGTGTTCCAGGTGTGTTTAGCTCAAAGACTTTTTGCTTTTATTTAGCAATGAACATTGATGAGACAGGAAAGACATTATATTTCCAAACTCGTTATTGAATATACATTGCAATCTACCTGAAGACTTAATTTAGCAATTTGTAAATGTATGCCCCTATTCAATAAAGAAAAACTATATAACCCCCAAGTTACCCCAAGGTCGACTGTTTGTAGAATTTGTTTAATCAATCCTTCTAGTCTTTAAATATTACAAAGAATTTTCGCGATTTTTTGCGTTTTCGATGATACGTAATTTTTTTCGGACACAACACTCCGAATCTAAACTTTTACAATCTATAATTTGAAGAGTTTCCTAAATGACATAAAATACATCTATTAGCAGGTTTCAGCAATTGCGAGCAATAATTAAATTTTTTGTATTATTTTTCCCGTATTCTGGGATTTCAAACGTTAAATGTAGGGTAGTTTTAGATTTTAGCAAATTTTGATGTTTGACCACTGCGCGCTCGCCAAACGTGTCAAAAATTAATTTTTTTTTTTTTTTTTTTTTTTTTTAGAAACAATTCTTTATTGAGTAATATTACAATCTGTCCAATCTAGGACATTTTTAATAGTGATAAATTACAACATTCATACTACATTCACACGATATATACAAAACAATAAATTTATATAATAATAATAAAATATACATATATACAAAATAAAATCAATAAAAATATATACAATAGTCACTCATACCTATATACAATTCACAAGCATACAGCACGTGAGTGGAGAATCTAGCCAATGCTAGAACTCCAATATACATGTTACAAGAGGTCACGAGGCCACTGCCGTTTCAACCTTCTAGGTGGGTTGTACGGATGAGTGGAGCTGGATAGGGATTGAGCTAGAGGATTAGGATGATGAATGAGATTCTGGTGGAATTTGGAAAATTTGGATGGAATCAGGTCTGAAATAAAAGGAACATTAAGGTCGTGGTGCAAGGTATAGTTGGAAACATAATAAGGAGCATTTACTATTGTACGGAGGACTTTGGATTGAAAGGATTGAATGCGTTTGATGTTAGTACGTTTAGCTGTCCCCCACAGTTCAAGTCCGTAGGTCCAGATGGGCTTCAGTATTGTCCTGTAGATTAATAATTTGTTGTCAACTGTAAGTTCAGATTTTCTGTTGAGTAGTCGGTATAACTGTCCGAATCGTCGGTTGAGTTCTTGTCTTTTAAGTCTTGTATGTGGGTTCCAAGTCAATCTTTTGTCTAACAGTAAGCCAAGATACCGGACTGTATCTGAAGGAGGAATTGGAATGGAATTGAAGTAAACTGGCGGACAGGAGTTTCGTCGAAGAGTGAAAGTAACGTGTTTGCATTTGGCTTCGTTCACCTTTATGCGCCAAGCATTACACCAGTCTTCGATAAGAGAAAGGTGTCTTTGCAGGTTTAAGGATGCAGTTTCAGGATTGGAACTGGATGATAAGATGGCGGTGTCGTCTGCAAAAGTTGCCAGAAAGGTATCAGGATGTGTAGGAATATCAGCAGTGTAAAGGATGTAGAGGACGGGTCCCAAGACGCTGCCTTGAGGAACACCGGCCTCAACGGGATAAAGGTTAGAAAATTCTACACCACAGCGAACGCGGAAGGAACGGTTTGAGAGATAGGATCGGAGGATGAGGTATAGAGACTGGGGTAAATGGGTTTTCAGCTTGAAGAGTAATCCAGTGTGCCATACCCGGTCAAAAGCTTGCGCAATGTCCAGAAACGCACCAGAACAATACTCTTTGCATTCAAGAGCTGAGGAAATATGGTCTACAACTCGGAGCCCCTGTTGAACTGTGGAATGCTGAGGACGGAATCCAAACTGATGGGAAGGAAGATTTTGAGATTCTAATATGGGTAGGATACGTTTAAGGAGAAGCCTTTCGAAGATTTTTGAGAGGATGGGGAGTAGACTAATAGGTCTGTAGGATGAAGTGTTGTTGGAAGGTTTGCCTGGTTTTAGAAAAAGAATGATAGTGGAATGTTTCCATAACAGAGGAAAATAGGTGGTTCGTAGGATGCAGTTGTAAATATAAGTAAGGAATATAATAGCTTTCTGCGGAAGTTGTCGGAGGATCTGGGGAGTAAGGAGATCGTGTCCAGGAGATTTACGGAGGGTCAGTTTTTGGAGAAGATATTTGACCTCAGAGGGATTAATAGCTTTAGGAGGTAGGGAAAGTTGAATTGGTGACATAAGAAAGTCTTGCACTGTTGCGATGTGATTGGCGTGGGATTCCGGGTGAGGAGTGAAAACTTTGGAGGGGTGTGTGGCGAATTCCTCGGCTTTATCTTCATCAGACGCAGCCCAAGAGTCATCACCACGTCGGAGAGGATGGGAAACCTGATGGTATTTTAGGATCTTTTTCGTGACATTCCACAGGGAATTATCACGAGCTGAAAGAGAGGAGAGGTAGGAATTAAACGACTGAGAACGGAAGGTCGCCAACTCCCTCTTCAATTGTCTACAATAGAAGTTATAGGAGCGGCGATCTGTTGGGTGTCGGGTGCGCTGCCATAATGATCTTGCTCGGCGTTTGGTATGGATGAGGTCTATAATATGTTGTGGAAAATGATTTTGGTGAGGATTTATATTGGAGTGTTTAGGAGAGGAGGCAGTCCAGACAGCTTGTTGGATGGCGGTGGTAAAGGAATAGACGGAATTATCTAGGTCATCTGGGGTTTTGAGGGTTACTCTGAGGTCAATATTATCGGTCAGGATTTGGCGGAAAAGGTTCCAGTTGACTGGGCCTCGGATGAATGATGGTGGAATGGGTTTTGGAATCGGAGTGAGAGATACTTTTAGGATCAGTGGACTATGGTCTGAGGATAGTTCATCAAGGCGAGTTACAGACAAGTTGAGGGAGCCTAATCCGCTGTGGATAAAGAAGTCGAGGATGTCAGGATTGCGGTTAGGATCGGTTGGCCAGTAGGTAGGGGAGTCAGGAGGCAGGATATTAAAATTTCGGGAATTGAGTGCAGACAGCAAATTTCGTCCCCGAGAATTCGTGGTTCTGGAACCCCACTGCTGATGCTTGGCGTTTAAGTCTGCACCCAGAATGAAACGATTTCCTAAGGAATCCAGGAAGGATACAAATTCGGAATTGGAAATGGAATGTTTAGGAGGGCAATATGCAGATGTGAGGGTTACCGGAAAGGAAAAAGTCTTGATTACTATAGCCGTGGCTTGTAGGAAATCATAGGTGGGAAGTGGGAGTAAATGATGAGAGAGGGATTGGTGGACAATGATAGCAGAACCGGCATGGGCTTTGCCGTCTGGGTGGTCAGTACGGTATGTCATGTATTGCGGTATTTTGAAGTACTGTTTAGTCGTTAGTCTTGTTTCAGTTATAAGTGCAACATCGATTGTTTTGTCTTGCAACAACACTGTCAGTTCGTCAGTATGATTTCTAACACCATTCGCATTCCAAAGGAGAATGGATAAGGAGTTAGGTGAATTCATTTAAGGATGTTTCAAGGCAGGGATTAGATTTGATACTAGATTTGTAAGGAGTGATATAAGCGGCATAACAAGAGATTTGATTTCGGAGATGAACGATGTCATTAGACTGGTAAGATCTGTGACGTTTGATGGTGGAGGGATATGAGAAATTTGATGTTGAGGAGTTTTTTGAAGATTAGGTAAACTTTGAGGGATAGATTGTTGTACAATAGATTGAGATAGTTGAGGAAAAAGTTGTTCCGGCAGTGCCTCGACTTCATGACTCTGGTTTCCACCTCCAAGCAAGTGGGCAAATGATACATTAGAGTTTACAAGTTTAGATGGTTCTCTTCTGCTTCTGATAGGTATAGATGTTTCATTCGGATCCTGAGGTTTTTGGTATCTGGTTCTGAGTTTCTTGTAGATTTCGCATCCCTTGTAGTTAGCCGGGTGGTCCTTGAGGCACAGGGCACATACAGCGGGTGTTGATCTAGATCTGGTACATTCTTCTGATTTATGCTGTTCACCGCATTTCACACAGCGTGGTATGTGATGGCAATAACTTTTGGTATGACCATATGCCTGACAGTTATGACACTGAACTATTTCTTTCTTTGTGTAAGGTTTTTCAACTTTTACACGGGTATAGTACAGTCTACTGAGGTCATAGATTTTTTCGACTCCTGCTGATGGTTCCAAGTCCACGAAGAATAGAGGCAGTGGACTTTTATCTTTTAGAACGTTGGTGACTTGCCTCACTTGGAATCCTAATTCTGTCAGTTCTTCTTTGATAGCTTCAACGGGTGTTGAGGAATGTAGGTTTCTGATTACAACCCTTAATGCTCTCTCCTGGCGCAGCTGATAAGTATGAAAGTCAGCTTTGGTCTCAGTCAGATATTTTACAATCTTTCTGTAGGTTTCAGCAGTAGTCGGAGATATTTTAGTATCATTGGTTCTACTTATGCAATAATAACTATTAGGATCAGTTACTTTGTTTAAATGCGCACACATCAGTTTAAAATTTTTAATATTTTTAACAAATATTGGTGGAGGTAGTGGTTCCCTGGGTATAGGAGAAGATTCCATGATTTCTTTTTCATTTTGGAGGATCTCAAATGGATTCGGTGTAAAAAACGGGGATTCATCAGTTATTCCTTGTGATGATGTGCTGGGCTGTGGTTCAGATCCTAATGAGGTAGCTGACGCGGTCGCTGGTGGAATCATTTTTTTATTTTGTTCACGGCGGGGTCTCTGTTTTGTGGGAGACGAGTTAGAACCGGCAGATCTAGATCTTTTACTTGCAGACTTTGAGGACATGACTTGATGAAAATATCTCATCGATTAAGGAAATAATAATAATAAATAAATAATGAGATAAGAATTGAAGATAAAAAAAGATAAGTTAAAGAAAAGCAAGCCCGAGCTTGCCGAGCTAGCGGCAATCAGCTGATCAGTGACCCTCCTTTCACTTTTTCGTGATTGTACAAAGTAAATTATAACTTTGCTTACCGAAATTCCTCCAATATTCACTGCCGTAGTATTCCTGAGGTCTAGTGATGTTCTCCAGACTGAATTCAAGCGAATTCCTACTGAAAAAAGCAAAAATCTGAGAGACGATGTAACGTATGACTGTTATCATCGAGCGCATCCCAAAAATTAATTAGTTTTTATAATTTTTTTCCGTAATCTGGGACCTCAAAGGTTAAATGTAGACAAGTTCAAGAATTTTCTCCACCTAAATCGGTCATATTTTCCACTGTGCGCCGTCTATTTAGCCACAATCAATCATTTATTTTAAGGTCTCGCTATCTCAGGTATTCTCTATGACCTTTTCTAGGGAGGATGTGTTTTCGTTTAAAGAAATAATTTTCTACACATTTTTCGATAATTTAAAAACAAAAAAAAAGTCATAAAACGCAATTATTGTTCATATTGTTCCACCACTTCAAAAAATTCTTCAGCACAGAAGAGCACAAAAACATTTTCTGACAAAATTCGGTGAGTGACACCTTTCATAAAGCATTATCACAAATTTCGAAATACAAAAAAAAATTATAAAGTTTAAACAAGGGTGTTTTTCTTAACTCGATATAGATGAAGAGCTAAATAATCATTTTACAGTTATTAACGACTTAAAAAAAAAAACAATTATATGATCGTGATTCTTACACGAAGATCCAATTTTTATTAGATGAATGAAAATCAAAATATATATACGTATACATATATATGTATGTATATAATATATATATATATATATATATATATATATATATATATATATATATATATATATATAATATATATATATATGTATATATATATATATGTATATATATGTATATATATATGTACATATATATATACATATATATAATATATATATATATATATATATATATATATATATATATATATATATATATATATATATTTAACCCTATTTGAAAGGTGTCACTCACCGAAATTTGCCAGAAAATTTCTTATACTTTTCGGTACTGGAGAATTTTTTCGAATTTTTCGAAGTGGTGAAACAATATAAAAAAAATTAAAAACTGATTTTCCCCCTAAAATCTCGCGTTTTAAAAAACTTTTAGTTTTTAGATGATCGAAAAATGTATAGAAAATTAATTTTAACCGAAAACACATCCTCCCGTGAGAAAGCAACAAAGAATACCTGAACAAGTGTGACCTTAGAAGAAATGATTGATAATATCTGAATAGACGGCGTTATAGAGCTCTAGAAAAAAACTGTTTGAAAAACATAGCTTTTATCCAATCATTTCGTAGTCAAGTGATTGAAGATGTTTTATAAATAATGTAATTCTGAATTTTTGGTGAATAATAATTGTTTACACATTTTTAAATAACAATAAAAAATATAAGTTAAATGCAAGATTTTAAAAAAAATGAAGTTTTTATTTTTGTTCATATTTTTCCACCACTTGAAAAAATTATAAAACGATCCTGTGTATAGAGAAATGGAAGAAATCCGTTACTGACACTTTTTATAAAGATTAAGAAAATACATATTTTGGTTTTCTTTCTTCCGCTAAAAATTGGCTTTTCGTTTAAGAATTATGATCATATCATTTTTTATGTCTTTGACTCCTAAGAATCAGAGCAAAAATAATCGTTAATTATTTTTAAATTTTACTATTAAAAAAATAAATGAAATCGAAAAAAGAGGTTTTTAAAAATAATCTCGAAAACCGTTTTAATTGAAAAGCAAAAAATTTAGGTGATTTTTTTTTATTCGACACCGAATTCATCTCCCAAGTTTGAGTCAAAAAAGCCATGGGGGCAGATTTACCATCCTAAACTGGCTATAGTCTTTAGCACCAACACAATTATCGAACAAATCATAAATACTGTAAATGTTTGTTTAATTCATAAATCAACGTAATATAGTAGATTACCTCAAACCCAGTTGTTTTGTACCTGATTTTTATGTTGTTGTTTTTTTACTGATTCTTACTGTGAGTAATATACAGTAAGGGGAAGTATTTTTTATTATGCTTAATGTAGTCCACTGAGCCTTATATAATTCATGTTTTCTATTTCAATATATATTCAAACACGTTATTTTATTTTTGCATACAATAATAATAACCACTAGTTAGGATTCCTTCAGAGAATATAATTATTTCTACCACGCCAATGACCCCTAAAGGGTAGAGGCGGATAAGCAAATTAAAAAAAATAAAATAACCACTAGTATTTAATAAATTATGCTTTCTTTACCGAAACCGTGAGATAAGTTTATCGATAGAAATTAAAAAAAAAATCTTTTGGTAACTCGATATCACTTGGAGCAATATAGGAACGCTTCAAGTCACGACACTGCGGTATTTGATATTAAAAGTACAACAGGTTGTCGAAGGAACTGCGGTTTTGGAACTTGTAATGTTTCATAATCAAAATTACCACCAGAACTTACCTCAAGATAAGCGAATGAACTTATGCATACCTAAGTTCTACAACCCCTAACTAGCGAAACATTACATAACTTTTGACGATCAATAGAGTCTAACGCTCTTTCTAAATCGATGAAAAACTTTGCGGCGAAGGTCCCTGCTTGCTCCCCAATATCTAACTGCTCATGGCCTCTGAATATGTTTGGTCTTCCTTCTCTAATATTTGCCCAAGTAAATCTGATAGTGTTATCTGCCTTTCTGTATAGGGAATCACTAAAGATTTCTGCGTTATCATTTGTCAATATAGTTTGTGAATCAATTAAATATCGAGTGAATTGTAATTCAGTTTTTCAGATGCGTCTGTGAAGCGTTTCAATTTCTTTAATTTTTTCTAACCCACTATTTATTAATTGATTGTTTGAATGTCCTTCCTTCCTCATAGTTACTAATTGGGTTTTTTGTAAATTTTTCTCTTCTAGGATTTTAGGCTTTATAGTAGTTTATGATGTTTGTCCATTCCGTTCTCCCACCATGCGCCCTGATGATGACCCACAAAGGGGGTCGAAACGTTGGCAAACAATAAATAGTTGAAACTATTTAGTTGTTTCATTTAATGACAGCCACCCGGACTAATTCCTTCCAGTATATATGAAATAAATAGTAAGGGAAAGTATTGCGATCGCGAAAATTTTCTAATTCCAGTTTTCAACGGAAATACACGTTATAGGGTCAGTCCAAATAACCAAGTTCAGCAAAAAGGTCTGGGTGTGTATGTGTGGTAACTCCTGGGCAAAAACGGAAATTCCTATGAAACTGATATTTCATATTTAAGACGACTATACGCCTAAGATGTTACAAAACCTTTTTCATCAAAATAAGCTTAACAGAAGAGCCATTTTATACCATGCATTTTGCACCTTTTTACTTTTTCTCGAAAAGGGCTCTAACGATTTTGATTAAACTCGCTATATCGATGTAAAATTTAATGGGCTTTAACATATTGATATAGTCTGTATTATAAAATATATACCATATCATCTTAATGACATTGATAAAGGACGGCTAAATATACATGTAGGAAGAATTTGATGAGCAACTAAAGGATAAAAGAGAAAATCTATTTTTTTATGTAATTTTTGTTTTTTTAGATATTAAGAACAGTAATATAGACGTACAGTATACCGTTGGAATGAGAAAAATTTTAGAAAAAATATACATAGATACACAAAGTTGTAAAAGGTAATAGGAAGTGACGAATAGGAAATAAAATTTTACTGATTAAGAATTTAATGTAGTTATATTATTTAAGCTAAATCATATGTTTTCAAAGAAAAGAAATACACGTTTTATTAAAATTAACTTAGAATATTTTTCGAATTGAAGTATATTTAATAGTTTTTAAATTGATTTTAACAGTCAAGGTAAGTGAAAGTCGTGTGTTGTCAGCACCAGATTTTTTTTGTTTTCTGTCGATTTATTGAAATTTATAGCTGTATTGATACAATTCAAGTGAATAAGATAAGGAATTTTAAAGCAAATCATAAAGTCATGTGTAAGAATTGACTACCTAATGGTAGGACTGCAGTGTCTTATTTTAGTTAGAAGGTCCCTCGGCCCTCTTCTTTTCATTACACTCAGAGGATTATAGAAAATAAAATAGTGATAAGAAGTTACGGAAAAGACAGTTTGTGATAGCAGGGAGTTCAGCATGAAAAGAGTAATAGGATAGATATTCAGGTCTTTATGGTTGATTTTATGAGTAAAAGAAACTAGGTCCCAATAAATTCCACCAAATAACCTTTACTTCTTCGTCGTAAGCCTATGACATCCAGTTCTTTAGTAACGTTCAATAACACTTCGCTTGTCCTATTTGTACAGATTTGATATCTAGAACTGGATCTCTATTAGGGCCGGAGTTGATATTTTTTTTTTTTTTTTAAGAAAACGTTATTTTAACAGTGAAGATAATTTTATAAAGACCAAATTTATATCGCTTAAGCAGTTTAAATAGATACGTAATTAGTATTAGTTTCATAATTTTTTTCACTCAGTCCCTTTTGAGATATTTCCGTGTAAATGTCGCAAAACATGAATTTTCGCTAATTTTGAAAATTCATATATAAAAAAATACTATGTTCTCAAGATCGAAATTTTTACGGCAAGTTGGACCACGAATAAGCTATAAAAGAATTAATAATTAAAAGTGATAATTTTGTCTCGTTAAAAATCTCGCTTTTTATTCGTTTTCGATATATTATTCAACAACATTCTCCAATTTATGATGCATTAAAGCTTCATGAATAAATCAGGGCGATTAATAAGTGTTATAATGGCAAAGACACGCGAGGACGTTAGTATAAGGGCATTTCTATAAATTTGCAACGCCAATAATAATTCCTCACTTACCAATACATTTATGGGTCATTATTCGATCAAGGGAGAAGCTTTGGGATCTATTGTTTTTCCTAGTTGTGCTAAAGCAAGCAATGTTTTCAACAATTCAATTTAATATGGCTGGGTTTTTGTTATTTCTAGTTACTTTTTCTAGCTGTTAATCGTTGCGTTTACTACTGCCCATCCCCTTTGTACACGCAAAAATGTTACTCTTTCGAAAAAATTTATAAACAGTAATCCAATGCTGCATGTCCTGCATCCAATGCTCCATGGTAAACCATGGTAATCCTAGTTACCATTGATTTATTTCGATTCGTATCCTTTTAAAAGGAGAATCGAGTCAAAAATGGTGGTTCTCTTCCATTTTGAACCGTATCCTGGTTACAATAAATGTCAATTGTTAAGAATCCTTTCAACGAGAATGGCGACTTTAACTTAAAATGAAAAACAAAACAAAAATTAAAACAGTCCTTAAAATATGAAAATCGGGCATATCCTTTGAAAGAGTAAATTAGTCCTTTTCGGGCGTAACCCATCTCACCCACCCTAATATAGACAGTTAGACATAAGTTATTTCTGACCGCTTCTTGCATCGGGAAGAGAGTTGCGATATTAAAAAGTGTCCTTTTTAGTATGCTAATCCTAGTTACCATTGATTTATTTCGATTCGTATCCTTTTAAAAGGAGAATCGAGTCAAAAATGGAGGTTTTCTTCCATTTTGAACCGTATCCTGGTTACAATAAATGTCAATTGTTAAGAATCCTTTCAACGAGAATGGCGAATTTAACTTAGAATGAAAAAAACAAAAATTAAAACAGTCCTTAAAATATGAAAATCGGGCATATCCTTTGAAATAGTAAATCAGTCCTTTTCGACCAAAAAAAGTTGATGCTTGATATAAATTGTTCATTTGCCTCCTTCCCGTAGAAAGATAATGGTAAAAATATTTGGATTTACCCTTTAAGGGTTTTTGAAAAAGGAGGTGGTTGGGAACAGAAAACTAATTTTTCATAGGTTTTTAGAACATCTCGAAAATTAAATGCCCCAAACATCATGAAATTGCGGTGCTAAAGATCAATGTTAAGATTAAAATTTATATCTTAATATTATATAAATAAAAAACTGAGTCTCAATGTTGACTTTTCCATCAAATTTTTACGGTGTATAGAGTATTTTTACTGAAAGTAGAGAACCCATAACTGTTATTACTGAAAACCAATTTAAACCACAAAAACCTCTATTCAGGCAATGAGCTGTGGGGACAAAAATACGAAGCATCATTATTTCATTATTAGTTTTTGTTTTGATTTTATATCTAAAAGATTACGTAAATCAGAAAGAGTTTTCCAACACTGTTTTTTCCCACGAAGATGAGTTAAAACGGCTGCAATATTAAAAATCTGGTGCGGGTAACACACGACTTTCACTTACCTCGATTTTTAAAATCAATGAAAGAATTTTAAAATACAGTTAGAGATAAAAATACGTGAAACTATTAAGGAATTAATCAAATTGAATTTATATAGAAACATGTGTTTTATTAAAAAATCTATTATATTATTATCTAAAATAATCAGTTAGTTTTATCTTCTTCTCATCACCCTCTATTAACTTCTAAAAGCTTGTGTATGAAATGACATTTTTTCTGAAATCTTTAGCTTTCCAACGGTATATCATTAATGTATATTACTGCTCTTATGTTTAAAAACGAAAAATTTCATTAAAAATATTTTTTTTTCTGTTTTCTCCTTTAGTTGGGTATCGAATTTATTCAATTTATATATTTACCTGTTTTTCATCAGCGTTAACAAGATAATCTAGTTATTATTATTGAATCTACAAAATTAAACTTACTTTAGGGGAAGAAAATTGAAAATCGGCATTTAAGTCCTGTCAGACCATTTTTATCCAAATAAATCCTACATGATATTAAAGCCCATTAAATTTTACATCGATATAGCGAGTTTAATCAAAATCGTCGGAACCGTTTTCGAGAAAGTTGAAAAAAGGTGCAAAATGCATAATATAAAGTGCCTCTTCTGGTAAGCTCATTTTGATGAAAAAAGTTTTGTCACGTCTTGAGCGTATAGTTGTCTTAAATAGAAATTTCAGTATCATAGGACTTACCGTTTCCGCCCGGGAGTTACCACACACACACACACACACACACAGACCTTTTTGCGGGACTTGGTTATTTGGACTCAGGGGACCCTAAAAAGTGTATTTCCGTTGAAAACTGGAATTCGAAAATTTTCACGATCGCAATACTTTCCTTACTATATATAGTAAGTGAAAGTAAAAATATACTGCAATACTAATTATTGGTCAGAATTTTTTTAATTTATGGTTTTATATTCACGAAAGGAAAGAGAATAACTAGTCAAAAAATCACGAAAATCAAAAATGTCGAGCGGCAAAATTAATGAAAATGGGTCAATTTCAAATGGATTAGCCCATATAGAATAGAATAGAAAAATAATTTGCTTTCCGTAGTATGAACAAATGATATGTACAATTAAGATATACGACGTGTCTAGCGAAAAGACCAAAGAATTATAATTAGTTTTTATTTACAATGATTGACGAAAAAAAAATGGATTAATGCATACATTAAAAGAAGGCATCCCAAAAGAAGATGGTCGCTGTATCTTCTGATTTATAGTTCCTATTGGAGTACTCCATATAGGTAGTATCTCTTCATGTATTTCATGCCATTGTATTACGTTTCTATCACATTTACTAGATGTATTTCTTAATAAAAAAAAATATTCTGGGTCAATTAAATATACAATTAAGATATACAATGTGTCTTGCGATAAGACCAAATGATTATAATTAGTTTTTATTTACAATGATTGACGAAAAAAAAATGGATTAATGCATACATTAAAAGAAGGCATCCCAAAAGAAGATGGTCGCTGTATCTTCTGATTTATAGTTCCTATTGGAGTACTCCCTATAGGTAGTATCTCTTCATGTATTTCATGCCATTGTATTACGTTTCTATCACATTTACTAGATGTATTTCTTAATAAAAAAAAAAATTCTGGGTCAATTAAATATACAATTAAGATATACAATGTGTCTTGCGATAAGACCAAATGATTATAATTAATTCTTATTCACAATGATATAATAAGAAAGAATGGATTAAAGTATACAATAAAACAAAAGAGTAAAATAAATCAATAACTTCTTATAAATTAAAGTGTTGAACAAAACAAAACATTGAAACTGATTTATCATAACTTCTTCATTAACTAAGTTTATATTAACAATAAATAATAAGTTTAGTTTATGAATTGATATTTGATTTAAAAGCGTCTGTTTGAGATGACAGTAGGTACTGGAACAGCTGGGCTTGATTGATGGTAGGAAAGAAGCATGGCGGATATGAGTAGGTAGGGAATTCCAGAGAGCAGTAGAGCGGACAAGGAAGGAATGATGAAAAGTTTTTGTTCTATGGATAGGAAGGTAAACGTCATAATGGCGCGATCTTGTTTCGAGGGAGTGGATTGACTTTATAATTGTAGAAGTCTGTGAATATAGGGAGGTAGCTAGGAGTGGATGGTTTATCACAAATTACAGTTTACAAATCTTTGAAATGTCCCAATAAAATAAACAAATTTTCTTGCTAATGCACTTTTCGTTAAGACAAACCAACACTCATAAAACGATAAACTCAAAATCGGTCAGACAGAGATTTTTTAAAAATAAATGACACCTCATCCAAAGTGCACCCGTGCAAAACAGGGGTGTGTCCACTAGTATATGCAATCGGAAATCAATGAATGTAATATATATAATTTAGTCTTTTTAAATTTCTGTGCGTTAGGACTACATTCACATTCTATCAATATAATTGACTAAACAATTATTGTTAGTTATTTTCTAATTAACATGGATTAATTGTTCAGCGGATTTCACTTTCAAATATTCACCTGGATGTTGTTGTGGTTAACTGGTCGCTAACTGTTCGGTAGCCTTACAAAGCTAAATATTGACACACATTGTTTTCCTCTTTGAATATACTCACAATGGAAGTACACGCTGTGATTCTACTTTGAAAAAAAAGTCGACATGTGTTCAACCGTTTCGCCCAATGTGGCCCAGCAACTGGAAAAAAAAAATAAAACTTTCAAAACCGCTTTATTTTACTTCTCTTTTTTAGAACATTACTCCAATATGTTTTTGTTTTTTTACAACCAAACCTTTTTTTTCCTGAATAGATCAAAGGAAAAATTCGAAATTTAAAAATAATTTCTTTTCAGGCAAAAAAAAACATTTTGTTTTAACTAGCAGTTGTTAACTAGCTTGTTTTATTTAGCCTTTATCTAAATGATATTGATTTGTTTTTCCGAAGAAAAAATGTAGGAGGCATAAAAGTAAATAGCTCGTGCGACATACTGCTACTCCTTTACGCGGACGACCTCATTATCCTAGCAGATAGCTATACCGAAGCCAAAAACAAAATAAATATTTTGAATCAATACTGCTTGATGAAAAGGCTAGAAGTTAATACTCAGAAAACAAAAATAATATGCTTCCACAAAGGAAAATGTAAACGGGTTGGCAAGATATACTATGAAAATAGTGAAATAGAAAGAGTACCGGAGTAACGTATCTAGGAGTACCATTTTCCGAAACGGTAATATTTTACAAAGCCACTAACTACTTCGAATCCAAAACTAAAACTGCAATTGGTTATGTTATCGCACTTTGTGCAAAAACAAAACTAAGATCGTGGGAAAACAAAATTAAAATAAATAATGCAATAGCAATGAGTATCCTCTTTAATAATGTGCAAATATAGGGACTAAGATATGTAGACAGGATAGAGAGTGTAAACATAAACTTTTATAAGCGTTTATTCGCATTAAACAAAAGTATTCCTTTTTTATTAATACGGTCGGAATTTAATGTTCCCCATTGCCTAATCTCAATATTAAAGCTTTCTCTATCTTGGGTGCATAAAATTTTAAAACTCAGTGAAAACCGACTCGCAAAAATATGCTTCAATACACTAAAGAAAACGCATAAGCCAACAAATAAAGAACAAAACTACAACTGGTTTCACCAATTATACTGTATATTAAAACGAATAAACAAACAGTCTATATTAGAAATAGAAAACCCAGCTATTTTTCAGTTAGAGATGCACAAAACAATGATACTGTTTACAAATCAAATGGAGACAATAGATAAACAGAAGTTAATCACCCCCGGTAAATACAACCCACTCTATCCATCCATTCATAACAATAGACATAAACCTCAAGCTTACTTATTATTAAACGCACCGTTCCCTGTCATAGAAATATTTGCACAACTAAGACTTTCTGGAAATTACCACTACAAATTAACACAATATATATTACCATTTCAAACTCAAGGAGAACTGCACCCTATGTAGTCTAAATGAAAGAGAGGACTTATTCCATATTTTCATTCGATGCCCCATATACGCACCGTACCGAACCCATTACATCCCTAGGGCCTTAAATATGAACATTACAAATTTTATCGCCCTTTTTATCACCGATGATATTGATGAATTAAAAAATATTTATTATTATGCCAGGCAATGTTGCCAAATCAGATCATTTATAATTAATGAATAAACGTATTTGTTAACTTTATTAGATTATTTATCGTGTCTCGCCGTATTATGTAAAATAATATATTTATGCATTTATTGTATTAGAAACTGTTACATTATTTATATATTGTCTTTGAGTTATTTTGTTATAGATTTTATTGTAATTTATCATTGTTTATTGTACCTAGAGCTTATAACGTAATGAATTAGTATCTTGCTAACTCTTTATTGAAGTATATTTTGTATTATATATTTTTTATGTAGCCAGCTCTATTTGTATGGGGATTACCCCGAAAGCAAATAAAGTTATTCATACATTCATTCAACTAGCAAAAACGATTTTTCACAGTATACCTTTTTAGTTAAAAAATATATCCTGATTTATTACCATTTGTCTCAATATGGACAATAATAATAAGGCTATGAAAGCATGTTTATAAAATATTTATAGAATAAACAAAGATAAAGTCAATTTACTTATATATAATGATAACGGTATTTTTGTTTCCGTTTACTCCTGAACAATAACTCTAAACCACTGGACTGATTTTGGTACATTTTTCACCATCATTAAGGGCATTGTTTCCTGAAGGTTAATAAGAAAAATCCTTTGCAATCAATCTTTTCTTTAAACGGGAAAAATAAATTTTCTGTGACCAAGTCCTAAACAAATTATTCCTGAAATATAGGTAGTAACATAGACGTATAATATACCGTTGGAAAGCGCAAGATTTTAGAAAAGTTAATATGCTGTAAAATAAGTCGGGTTATTAAATAGAAAGATGTTATAAGCCCATAAACTTATGCACAAATGTTATTTGCAATGTTGTGGATTAGGAAGGTTTTAGTGATTCGTGGTGATCGTACAGGTTATATACTTCATACAGTAGTCAAGATTTTAGAAAAAAATATTATATACCAAATCGTAAGTATATAAGTATAAACCTAATTTAAGTTTATACCAAATCGTACGTAACTTGCTGAAATGAAGGAAAAGTTGTTATAAACTAACACTGTTAATAATTATTTCCACTTTTAGATCATTTCATAATAAATTATAGTTCCACTGTAAGCTAAATGGGACTCACATAGAAACTAAATTAACTTTAATACGTTAAAATGTATTTAGAAAAACTACTTTTGAAATTTAAAATTTCAATAAACCGAATAAAATAGGAATCGTTAAACATGACAAGCAAATAAACTAAACCAATGCTTGATTTTTAGACCAATTTATGTTTCTTATTTATGCCGATGATTAATATAAAATTTAATAGACGTTGTATAATAAACATAATGTTTTCTTGCTAAGTACACATTTCGTTAATTTATCGTTACTCATCATATCAAAATAATAAACTTTCAATTGATCAAACTGAATATTGTTAAACATAAATGACTCCACATTTAAATTGTAATCGCGTAAAGTAAGGTATAAATAAAATAAAGACATGTTTTTCAAATAAATGAACATCTTAAGTACACTCATACTTATACACAATTCTCTATAACTTATGACAGATTTTATTAAAAATCAACCAATCTCAATATTTCTGATAGCAAGATTCATCAAAGGTAAATATAATCAAGTGTTTGTCGTGATAAAAAATGCTCAAGTTTGCCGATGTTTCGGCTCAAACATGTGAAACATCGTTAAGACATCAGTGAGCTATGTCAAGCATAAACTGTGCCATAAAGATTATTGAATCACACCAAGTCCCGCAAAAAGGTCGGTTTGCGTGACGTAAGTTCACCATAGATCGAAAAAGATTAGTTTTATGAAAGTATAATTTCATAATTTAGAAGCGTATATGGCAGAGATGTTACAGTTACTTTTTCAAAAAAAATCAGGAAAATAAATGAGCCACTTTATACCATGCAGTTTGCACATTTGTACGATTTTCTCAAAAAAATAATGTTAATTAAACTCGATATATCGGAGTAACATTCGATAGGTTTTAATATAATGTGGGTTTTATTCTGATTAAAATATTCTGAATTGGCTTTAGTACCGATATTTTGAATTTTCTCCTTTTAAATTATCTTCTATTTTGTAGATTAGAAAAAATGACCATTTCATCTTGTTAGAAAACGGTTGAATATACAATTTGAACGAATTTCATGTCCAGCTAATGAAGGAATGAGCAAATATATTTTATTATAATTATTTTTGTAAGCATTATAATATTAATCTAGATTTACACTATACCATTGGAAAGCAAATTATTTTAGAAAAAAAAAAAGTTCTCATATATTTAAAGTTGTATAAGATAATGGAGAGTAAGCCCCTGAGTCCAAATGACCAAGTCCCTCAAAAAGGTCTGTGTGTGGGTGTATGTGGTAAGTGAAGTTTGAAAACCATAAGTTGTATAATTGAGATGTTACAGCAACTTTTTCAACAAAATTGGCGAAACAGAAGATCAATTTTGGGCATGTTTATGTCTATAACGGTTTTTATTAAAATCGCTCTATCGGTGTAAAATTTAATGAGCCTTAATATCGTATAGGTTTTATACCGATATTAATTTTCATCCTCTAAAGTACCTTAAATTTCGTAGATTTGAAACAAATAAATAAACATTTTATTTATTACCTAAGGTTAAATACCACGATGAGAGAAATTAATAATCAAATAAAGGAAAGAGTGAACATATTTTTTCTTAATAAAGAAAAAAAACTTGATACTATGCATTTGGCACTTTTTTAAGATTTTCTCAAAAACGGCTCTAACGATTTTAACCTCGCTATATCAATGTAAATTTAAATAGGCTTTAATATGATTTAGGTTTTATTCAGATTGAAATAGTCTGACAGGGCTTAAATGTCGATCTTTTTATTTTCTTCCTCCAAAGTACCTTAAGTTTTGTAAGTTCCCCCAAAAATGACATAATCAGCTTAATACCTTTGATTAAATACATCTAAATATTCAATTTAAACAAATTGGTTTACCAACCTATTTTTTAAGGTTTATTATTTTTCTTAGAAACTTAAGAACATTAATGTGGATCTATAATATACCGTTGGAAAGATAATGATTTTAGAAAAAAAATGTAATATTGAGCACACAGTGGTGAAAGGTGATGTAAAGTAACGAAAAAGGTATAAACTTAATTTGATTGTTGTTGATAATCTTTTTTTATAGTTATATTACTTGATCTGAAACATACGTTTCCATCTAAACTCAATGGGATTCCATAAACTTTTTTCAACTCTAACTTCTATAAACTTTCTTAAATTGATTTCAACAACGGACGTAAGTAAAAGTTATGTATTGCACAAATGAGATTTTTTTTTAATACGTTTGATGTTAAACTTTCTTTTCTAAAATCGCATCTCACGAAAAAGTTATGAAATCCTACCTGTTTGATTAAACTTTACCGTTATATCCTTACATTGTTTTCTAAACACTTCAATCATTTTATTACTTTCACTTACATATATATGAAATATATAGTAAGGGAAGTTTTGCGGAAATTCTAGTTTCGACGGAAATACACGTTTTTGGATCCCCTGAATCCAAATGACCAAGTCCCGAAAAAAGGTTTGTGTGTGGTAGGTCTAGCACAAAAACGGAAAGTTGTACGAAACTGAAATTCTACATTTAAGATAACTATAAACCCGAGATGGTATAGAAACTTTTTTTATCTAAATCGGCTTACTAGAAGAGGCACTTTATATCGTGCATTTTGTACCTTTTTACGGTTTTCTCAAAAACGGCTCTTACGGTTTTGATTAAACTCACTATATTGATGTAAAATTTAATGGGCTTTAATTTGATGTGGGTTTCACTCTGATTGAAACATTAGGACAGGGCTTAAATGCCGATATATTAAATTTTCTTTTTCTAAACTACCTTTCATTTCATAAATTCTACCAGATTAACGATATCATCTCAATGACAATGATGAAGGACGGCTAAATATACAATTTGGGCGAATTTGATGACTGACTAAAGGATAAAAGAGCAAAACTATTTTTTTGATAAAAACAGGTTAAACGGAAGATTGCAATATGATATCAAATAATTTGTTGGTTTCAATGTCTTCCAAAAACAGTTTATTTCAATAAACATTAAACGAGTCAACGTTTCGGAGGCCTTTCCCATCATCAGGACTCACTAAAATATATCAACTAACATCAAAAGATAACTATTTTATATTCTAATTAAAAACATTATCAAAAATATACATAACAATGTTACATAAAAATTGTATTTACCTGAGTTGTTTAAAAATTATATTATCCATTTTTGTTCTTTTATAAATGTTTGTCAATAATTTATATTAAAACTGTTTAAAAAAATATTAACACCAGAGAATTATTTTTTAATGTAATTTTTTTTTTTTTTGGTAGTTAAAACAGTAATATATTTTTTTAAAACATATTTATTGATATTTACAACTGTATAATTATATACAATAAGTAAATATGATGGATATAGTAATTTAACATGAAATACATGAAGAGATGCCACCCATCGGCAGCACTCTAAAAATATTTTAAACTAGAAGGTCTCGGGGCCATCTTCTTTTCAGACGTCACGGAGGATTATCAGGAATCGAAGAGGATGATAGGCTAGAAACTAGTGGATTAGAGTGGAAATGGAGTTTTTCATGGAATGATTGATATCTGGTTCCTGCTAATTCAGTAACATATGGGATATTAAGGTCTTTATGGATGAGCTTATTCCTGACAAAGTAAGGAGCGTTAAGGATTTTACGAAGGATTTTGGAAAACAGTAATATAGTTTTATAATATACCGTTTGGAAGCGAAAGATTTTAGAAAAAATATTATCCGATACACAAAGTTGTAAAAGGTATTATAAAGTGACGAATAGGTAATAAACTTATTACTGATTAGCAATTTAATATAGTCATATTAATTAATATAAATCATATGTTCCTAAAGAAAATGAATTCACGTTTTATTAAAATCAACTTGAAATATTTTTCAAATTGAAGTTTATTTAATAGTTTTGTAATTAATTTTAACAGTCGAGGTAAGTGGAAGTCGTATATTGCTCCTACCAACTTTTTTTGTTAAATGTGGTTCTTGGGTATTTCATTCATTTCTTACAGTAATAAATACAAAATAAAAATACCCTTAAAATCAAAAATGTATAACAAAGAACTGGCATAGATGGTTGGTGGTTTTAGGCGACACATCGTTTATCAAAGCGCTGAGGTTTGGGATGCCCGTTAGCGAAACGCTGCCCGCTCTCACTATAAACGTCTTTATGTATCATAGTGGCTATTGTCAGTTCCCCGTGGTGAGGCTAGCGCAGAAACGATAAGTTGAATAAAACTGAAATTTCATATTTCAGAAGTGCATATGCCTGAGATAGTACAGCAATTTTATAGGTTTTAATATCGTTTGGGTTTTATTCTGATTAAAATATTCTTACATGGTTTAAATGGTGGTATTTTGAATTATCTTATATTTTGTAGATTTCAAAAAATAACCTTGTTATTATTCATCAACGCGGTTAGCAAATGGTTAAATATACAATTTGAACGAATTTGATGTCCAGCTAATAAAGAAAAGAGCAAAAATATTTTATTATTATAATTTTTTAAGCATAAAAATAGTAATCAAGATTTATGAGAAGAAGAAGGAACTTACTTAAGCAATCTTATGTGATTTTCACAAACCTATATACGAAATACATAGTAAGGGAAAGTATTGCGATTATGAACGTTTTCCAATTCGAGTTTTCTCCTAAAATACATAGGGCTTACCTGCTAAAATAATTAGGGCCACCTGAGTCTGAAAGACCAAGTACTGCAAAAAGGTCTGTGTGTGTGTGTATTTATCTGTAGTAAGTCTAGCTCAGAAACGACGAGTTGTATCATATTTCAGAAGCGCATTTGTCTGACAAGTTACAGCAACGTTTTCAAACAAAAATAAGCAAAATAATAGATCCACAAATCGGTGTTCTAAAAGTTTATTCTCTTTTATTTCATTTATTTTATTTTATTTTTATTTATATTCTCTTTTATTTCATTTATTTTATTTTATTTTTATTTATATTCTCTTTTATTTCATTTATTTTATTTTATTTTTATTTTTATTCTCTTTTATTTCATTTTATTTTTATTTATATTCTCTTTTATTTCATTTATTTTATTTTATTTTTATTTATATTCTCTTTTATTTCATTTATTTTATTTTATTTTTATTTATATTTTCTTTTATTTCATTTATTTTATTTTATTTTTATTTATATTATCTTTTATTTCATTTATTTTATTTTTATTTTTTTCATTTGTTATTGAAGTATTTTATTTTTTGTTTGTTTTACTTTGTACATATGGAATGAATGACTTCTTTTATCTATAATACTTATTGCCCAAGATAGTGGCAGATTGTATTACTTCTCAATAAAGCAATTTTTAAAATAAAAAAAACAAAACAAATCGGTGTTCCAAAAGAGTAACTTTACACCATGCATTTTTCACATTTTTTACAATTTTCTCAACAAATTTTAATTAAACTCGTTAAAAATGTATTTTTTATTTTTATTTATAAAAAGTTTATCGTTGTAAAATTTAGTAGGCTTTATAAATTTCATATTGGTTTCATTCTGATGGAAATGGTCAGGCCGGGCTTAAATGCCAATTTTTTATACGCATAAAGTATCTTCGATTTCTTAGTTTCAGATAAGTAAACCATTTCATCTTGTTAGCATTGATAAAAAAAACCGGGTGAAACGAATTTGATACACTTCCAAAGAAGAAAAGTTCTAACATATTTTTATTAATTTTTTCCTAAACTCAAGATTAGTAATATAGGTGTATAATATACCGTTAGAAAGATTATAGATTTTAGAAAGAATTATCTTATACACAATTTTTTATGAGTTAATGGAGATTGATCAAAATCGGATAAAACCATGTGACTGTTGTAGTTAATAATTTCTTTCTTTAGATTATTCAATCAGAAACACATGTTTTTCTTTAACTTTTTTTCAATTCTAATTTTATTTAAATATTCCTAAATTGATTTTTACAACAGACGTAAGTGAAAGTCGTGTGTTGGGCGCACCAATTTTTTTCACTGTATTTACTTTTAACTAAGTGATACAGGGGTATTGCGAGGAAGTCAAGCTTTTATCCTTATTCTCGGTAACAATACCTTTTTCTTCCATTCAGCTCTTAAATATTATATCCCCTCCCTACCTATTTGGATATTCCCTGTCATAAAACTGCTTCCTTTGAAAAATCTTACTTCGTTTTGGAATTCCTTAACCATATTTATTCACAAAGCTACCTCCCTAAGCTCATTTGATGATTCGGCTCAAACTTTTGAACCATCATCAGGAAGTACATGATCATGTTATAATTAATAATAGATTAAATTACCGATAACAACTGGAATTTATAATATACTTATATACATACAAATTAACTCACATATTCACTTAAAATTATAAAATTTGGAAGTAATAATTATTTAAATAATAATGAAATTCCTATGAAAAAATATTGACTGATTATATTTCTGTTATTGATGGAAGGTGTAAGGATACTTGTTTATTAAATGAGGAAATATTGTTGAAATACTGTAAGTGAGGAAATCTATTGGTTGTATGCATTATTCTAAAGATAAGACTGTTTTTTTTTTTTTTTGTTTTTTTTTTTTATAATTAGCTATGTGGGAGGATATAGCATTTTATTTAAAAAAAAATAAAGGTTAATTATTTCGAATCATCTAAGTCAGAGAGGGGAGTATTAAAAGTCCTGAATAAAAGATTAAATACACATCCAATTTAATTCCCTTTAATTTCTCATCATTTTAGTGGCATTAATCAAATCGTTAGAGCTGTTTAAAAAAAAAAAAAAAAAAAAAAAGTGCAAAGAGCTGTAAAATGCTAGGTAAAAAATGGCGATTAGGTTAAATTAGTTATTGTGAAAAAAATACACCAAAATTCTAGGCATATAGATATTTTAAATATTTAATTTAAATTTTGTATAGTTTTTGAGATTAATCTCCACAAACACGGACCATTTGGGGGACTTGGTTTGTTGGTCCGTTGAAAACACGAATTGAAAGATGTTCACTATCGCAATACTTTCCTCTACATTAAATATTCCTTATTTATATTATAGTAAAACTTAACAATACAGATATAAGTCACTAAATTCAAATAAAATGATAGATTTTACGTGGAAAAAAAACTGTTATATTAAATTTAAATAAAGTTTATATATATTGTCATTTTGGTATTCTAAAAAAAATTATAAATTGGTTCTTAATGAAAATCATTTCACTTCAAATGTACATTAAACTTCCAACGAACTTATTTGTTGGTATATATACATTATTTACGGAAAAAATAAAAGAGAAATCATAGGGGGGAAAGTGTGTTTGATAAGGGAAGTTTAAACTATTATCGAATAATATTTTAACTTTCTGAAGCTGAATATGTCCATTGTGTTAGTAATATTTAATTAATTAACGTTATTATATTAATTCCCATTCACTTGGAAAGAGTTTGATAAGAATCGTTCGAAATTTTTATTTTTATAAAAGCATTTTGTTCTTCTAGTCACTCTTTATTATTTCAAAAACTTCTTCCATACAAGACTTTTCGAGTTTATTTCCTCATTTTAAAGATTACAATGAAAAAAAAATTAAGATATAAATTAGGTCAACATATATACTTTTTCTAAATTAATTAAACTTATCACATTAACTTGATGTTGTTGTTTTTTTGTTTGTTTTTTTACAGTCCTAATATAAAAATTTTTTTATATATGTTAAAACTATAAGTTTACTTCTCACTTTCACTTACATATATATGAAATATATAGTAAAGGAAAGTATTGCGATCGTGAAAATTTTCAACGGAATTATACGTTTTAGTGCCCGCTGAGTCTAAATAACCAAGTCCTGCAAAAAGATTTATGTGTCTGTGTGTCCGTTTATTATTTTTTTATTTATTTATTTTTTTTTTTTTTTGTGGTCTAGTGTCAAAACAAAAAGTCGAACGAAACTGAAATTTCTCATATTTCAGACAACTATACGCCCGAAATGTTACAGTAACTTTTTCTTTAAAATCGGCTGACCGGAACATCTACTTTATACTACGCATTTACACCTTACAACGATTTTCTCAAAAACAGCTCTAAACATTTTGATTAAAATCTTACATATCGTGTAAAATTGAATGAACTTTAATACGAATTTATTATGATTAAAATAGTCTAACGGGGCTTAAATGCCGAAAGATTTAATTTTCTTCCTCTGAAGTACCTCTAATTTTGAAGATTTTAACAAATTAACCATATCGTCTTGTTAGCATTGATATAAAAGGGGTAAATATTATAGGTTGATCGAATTCAATATCCAAAGATAGGAGAAAAGAGCAAACATATTTTTTCATGCAATGTTTGTGTTTTGGGAGGTAAGAAGAGTAATATAGATGAATAATATACCGTTAGAAAGCTAAAGATTTTACAAAAAAATATTATCTTATACACAAAATCAAAATTTTTATGGTGAGTGATTAAAAGCCGATAAAAGTAACTGATATTCGAAGATAATAATATCATATACCATTTTATAAAACACACGTTTCTATTGAAATTCATGTAATTAAATTAATTGTATAACAATTTATTTTCATCTGTAATGTATTTCAAAATTCTTAAATTGATTATAACATCGGAGGTAAGTGAAAGTGGTGTGTTACGGGCTCTAGGAATTTTTTTTTGTTGGAAGAGTATAAATTTATAATCTATGATATATCAGGTAATTTTTCTAACTTTATTGAAACATTTGATAGTTTATGTGACTTATTTCATTTGCAGACAATAAAAAAAAAAAAGACTCAAGAGGAGAAATGTATATTTCCGTATATTTTTATTTCTTTTCATTTTCCAATATTTCAACTCTATTATAGTACCTTATGTAACAGATAGAGGTGACTAAATGTAAAAAAAAAATAACGCAGGGTAATAGGGGAAACTAATAAAGTGGTTTATTATAATCTATTTACAAAACGCTGACTTAATATAACATGGTATTTATCTTCCCCTTTTCGGTTCACGTTTTCGCAAAAACATAAATTTTACATAAGCCTTGTTTGATTAAAAAAGATTTTACTTCTTCTCCTTTGTGACGCAAACCACCGCTGCTTTGTCAGCCATAATAAACTGCTTTGGGTAAATCCCAGAGACATTTCCACACATTCCCTCTGAAGGATCTAGATGATATTCTGGGACCTCAACTAATGCCTAGTCATATTGAACAAAAAACTCTCTTTCAGATCTTGGATGTTAATTTTGAGGCTAACATTTCATTGTTGTAAAAGAGCAATCAAGTTTAAAAATTATATCACAGCATTTTTATTATATTAATGACAAAATACGTTGTTTTTTTTCTCTGAAGTGCCAGATTTCTTGTTAGAAAAATTCATTGGAACAGTACTTTCGTACCTTTTAATTTATTTTATTTTTTATTTGTAGAGTGCCTAGTGAACCTTACAGTTTTTATGTATTACCGACATGGTTGTGAGAAAATATCAACAATTTAAATAGTTTGCTATAGCATCCTATTTGTGTTATTTTGCTAAACCCGTGGAGTTTCTACAGTTATTTCCTGTATAAAATTGATGGGTTTAGCACAATAGCACAAATAGCATGCTATAGCAAACTTAGTGAGTACCCCTGTAATAATTTAAAATAAGTTTGGTTTACTATATGAACAAATGCACTATGGAAATCAACCAAGAAAAAATATAAATAGGTTTCGCAGTAAATACAAGGGACCTGACGATTATTATCGGAACTAAAAGAAAACATCAGACATTTCGTTTCAAAATGGCGGATAATTAAATATTTTTCTTCATTACTGTATTATTTATAAGGTATTTCTAAATGTTTTGGAATCAGAACAGAAGATAAGATATATATATATATATATATATATATATATAGTATGGAGACCCTCCTGGGACAGACCCAGCCTCTATAAAGTGGGTACCCAAATTAATTGGGGAAAAACCTGGCGGCTGAGCGCGATTAAGACCTAATCACCTCATTGCACTGCCGTTGGCCTAGAAACAGTACGAATCTCTATATGCACTGAGCCCAACACCCTTCATGGGCTGTAGTGGTACAGGTTTATATATATATCTATATATATATAATTTGTCCGCTCGCCTTGCGAATTAATATAATGCACTATTTATTATTATTAGATGTGATATTGCGCTTCGAAAATAACAATCGATGATTAGTCACTTTTCGTCACCACTAATTGGGATTGAAGCTATTTTTAGTTTCAATACTTGAAAGCTACACATTTATCGAATACATCTGATCTTGATTTAAATGATGAGTTAATTTCCTAGACAAGTATAAAATATGATAAGAAAGTCCTAAGCGACATTGTGTGTGAAACCCAACCTGATATACATAGTTATATGTATTATTATTGTTAAACTGCAGATATTCAGGTACACTTCTGTAAAATGATTCTACGAGGAGTTGAAGTGCCTTTACCCTTCCTTCAGTTGTAAGTTCTTTCTGACATCCTTCCTGTTCTAAGTTTTCCTATATTTTTTCATTCAAATCCTCCGTTCATTTCTAAAACACTCGCGGCCTTTAGACCTCTATATAACGCATCATCGAACAGAAGCTTTTGACATATCTTTCCTAATTCGATCCTCGTCCGTAAGGAATTCTATTCTTTCTTATATTCGTCACTCCGATACAATTCCGAATATCCACTCCTGTCTACAAATTATTTCATGTCTATCCAGTTACCAAAGAACCTAAATGGATTCGCAAATTTCAATGAAATGAAGTAAATAAAGCAGATCGAAATGATTATTTATTTATTATATTTTATTCTGTGTCGCATTTGAACACACACACTCAATTAACGTTGTAAACATGTATTCATTTTGGTTTTAAGGCGTAAAACCCTATGGTCGTGAACGCTTAGATACTATATGTATATTTAACCTTTTTAGGAAAGAATTATTAGGTAACAAGTAATTAACAGATAAATGTTTAATAGGTAAAAAAAGAAAAATAACAATAATTTAAAATAAAAAGTTGATATTATTACCAAATGACAATAGTACTTAAAACGGTACAATAGTAAAAGTTTAGTTTAATTAGTAAAGTTTAAGGTTTCGTTGGCTTTCTAAATTATTATTAGAAGAGACCTAATAATTTATTATTATTGTCATTATTGTTGTTATTTCTATTGTTTCATTGGTCTTTGCCCTAAGATACCGAAGTTCTCTTTTATTTTGTCTGTTATCTTATTTTAAAGGGACTTTAGTCCTAGAATAAATAAAGAATTTATTATTATTATTTGAAGTAATAATCCATTGTGTAATAATTTTCAGCAGTTTTGAAATGCCATTTGTAGTATTCTAGTTATGAATTTATAAATTATTACTGAAAAATCACTCGAGGTAAAAAATTAAAAGAAGTTTGAGTACGAAATCGTCTTCCATGATGAAAACGGGTGGCGATAGAAAACAGTTTTAACTTTGTAACAAGAGTTGGAACGTCGGAAGGTCTGTCCCTAGTGAACTTCAATCATTGTTGATTCCATTAGCTTCATCATTATTACAGATGACTTCATATTTCCTTCCACAGATTGGAATGCCATCCACCCAATTAAGATCCTACTTAATCCTAATTTATGGAGGAGAGAGTAATCATGCGAAAAAAATGGATAAATCTCCTCCCGATTTCATTTCACTACAAACAATATAATGTGTAATCCTATACAATTTTGAAGAATTACAATGAATTCCGTAAGAAACATTTATTTTATGTGGTTGTGAAATACTTCTTAGCGTTTTTCAATATTTCAATTTAATCCTCTCTGTGTTTATAAAATCATGTTTACTTGCTCAATAATGTTTTAAATTGTAACGGTTGCACTGTCAAACACAACACGGAGGCTACACGACGGTTTTTCAGGTCCCTCAGTGTTGCCAGGTGGAAAGTAATTTAATTATTAATATTAATTTTTTACCTGCAATACTGAGGTAACCAGCCAATTACCTGCATTTTGTGCATCGTGTGTACTGTGTTTTTTTGTTGTAAGATCGTTAACAATATTGTGTGTGTGGACTTAAAAAACATTTTTTTTTTTTTTTTTTTTCGAAATATCTCAATATATGATCTGAAGGTTGCGTGTTCATATCACGTCGGGGTCACCACTTTGGTGGATGTTGGATAATAATAAAATGATTAAGTTCGAAATAAAAAGTTACTTTAATTAAATAAAAAAACGATTAAAAACACAATTAAAATTATGAAAAATAAGAAATAAAAAATAAGCTTTTTCTTGATGATAAATTAAATTTAAATAAAATGTTTTTTAAGTCCACACACACAATATTGTTAACGATCTTACAACAAAAAAACACAGTACACACGATGCACAAAATGCAGGTAATTGGTTGGTTACCTCAGTGTTGCAGGTAAAAAATGAATATTAATAATTAAATTACTTTCCACCTGGCAACACTGAGGGACCTGAAAAACCGTCGTGTAGCCTCCGTGTTGTGTTTGACAGTGCAAAATTATAAACAATTCTTTATTGAACAATATTACAATCTGTCCAATTTAGGACATTTTTAATAGGGATAAAGTACAACATTCATACTGCATTCACACGATATATACAAAACAATAAATTTATATAATAATAATACAATATAAATATATACAAAACAAAATCAATAAAAATATATACAAAAGTCCCTCATACCTATATACAATTCACAAGCATACAGCACGTGAGTGGAGAATCTAGCCAATGCTAGAACTCCAATATACATTTTACAAGAGGTCTCGAGGCCACAGCCGTTTCAACCTTCTAGGAGGATGGTAAGGATGTGTGGAGCTGGATAAGGATTGAGCTAGGGGATTAGGGTGATGGATAAGGTTCTGATGGAATTTAGAGAATTTTAATGGTATAAGGTCTAAAATAAATGGAATATTTAGGTCGCGGTGTAAGGTATGGTCGGATACATAATAAGGAGCATTAACTATTGTTCGGAGGACTTTTGATTGGAAGGATTGAATGCGTTTGATGTTAGAAAATTTGGCTGTCCACCACAGTTCAAGTCCGTAGGTCCAGATAGGTTTCAGTACTGTCTTGTATATTAGCAGTTTGTTCTTGATAGATAATTTAGAATTTCTGTTCAGTAGTCTGTATAATTGTCCAAATCGTCGATTAAGTTCTTTACGTTTAAGTCTAGTATGCGGGTTCCAAGTTAGTCTTTTGTCCAGAAGAAAGCCTAGATACCGGACTGTGTCGGAGAAAGGAAGCGGAACGGAGTTAAAGAGAACTGGAGGGCAGGATTGTCTTCGAAGGGTAAAGGTGAAATGTCTGCATTTGGATTGATTGACTTTGATTCTCCAGTCGTTACACCAGTCTTCAATTTGAGAAAGGTGCGTTTGGAGGCCTATAGATGCAATTTCGGGATCTAAGTGAGAGGATAGGATAGCTGTGTCATCAGCGTACGTTGCTAGAAAGGTATTAGGGCAAAGAGGAATATTTACGTTTTCTAAAAAAGGATTATTTAATGCGAATGTATGGATCAGTTTTAATCGAGATTCCTTATCTGTAAGTGGTATTTTGCTTGCTCAAAGTGGAAGAGAAAAAAAGTCGTTTTCGTCATTTGATGGCTTTTTATTTCGAAAAGGAAATGGTGATGATGCCTTCCGTATGTGGTTTGATTGGTTCAAAACGGGAAATTTTGGCATAGCGCTCGGTACATACATACATATATATATATATATATAATAGATCAAAATGGGTCATATTAATTGATTAAAAATATTTACAAAAATCTGAAGTTTTTATGGTAATCCAAGTAAAAGTAATAAACGCTACGACCTTATTTTACAACCCTGTAGATTTAATAATATGACGATAAAAAATATTATATGCAACAATCACTTAATTTTATCCGCTTGTCATCACTCTCCATTATATTTTACATTTTAAAGTAATTAAGAAGGACTTAAATGTATGCCATATTAGTCCCTTTACATTACCTCCCACAACTTTGTTTTATTTAATAAAACACAGGTTTCCTTTGAAACTCAGAATAGAATAGAAATTTTATTTTGACTTTGGGGCTTCCCCATACAAATAGAGCCTAGGTTGGCTATAAATTACAATATTATGGTTTTAGAACTTTATATACATATCGTTTAAAAATAAATAAAATAATAGTGAAAATTTACTAAAACAATTTGACTTTCAAAAATAAATTAGAGATTAAAGAATAAACAGTTACTGGTGCTATAACAGGCACAATAAATAAGCAAAATATCACTTTGAAGATAAAATAAAAATAAACACTGAATAGAAAATGTTCTAGGATAAAGAATTGAGCACTTTTTGAACTCCTATCATGTAATAGTACACTTTATGTAACTTATCTACACTATCGATACTCAGTATAGCATGGATACATTGGATGTCGGAAGATTCTAAGATGAAGTTTTGAAGAAATTGTCGTCTATTTTCATTGTGTGAAAGAGAATGTGGTGTAGACTGTTGTAGATAAATCGATTGCATAATATACAGCTTTCTTGTGACTTGAACAAATAAGATGAATTTTTTCCATAGATTCTAATCTGTTCTGGATTTGCAACTCTTAATTGGCTGACACGTCTCAATTTCTTTATATGTACTTTAAATGTGAGGTACATTTCAGGGTCGGGAGCATTGTAATTGCATAGTAATCTATATAAAGGATAGTCAGTAGAATTTAGGGTCCTTTGTATGTCGGCTGAGAGATAATGGTTATGTGCTTTTTCCAGTATGTCGTCTTTGTATCGAAGAAGTCCGTTTGTATGGTGAACAGAAAGCTCTTCTGCAAAGGCATTTAGCTCGGCTATTGCTCTAAATTGGGACACCCAATTGAAGTTTATGTCGGGATTATCCTTGTCTAATAATTTCAGTGTATTGAAGCAAAGTTTTGGAAGTCGTTCTTCTGGCATGAACTCGAGCTTGGTCCATAGATTTGTCATCTTTTTTATCACCTTCATGGCTAATGGATCTCTTCCTGTTTCGAGACGGACTATATAATCCATTGAAACTCAATATAATTAATTCTTTAATGGAGAGTTCTGCGCTTGCGCTAGTTCATTAACATACGTCTTTATATCGTCTCTTCTTTATGAACAGTTTTTAGTGTGTAATAATTGTTTTTATTACATATAAACAATTAGTGATTGTGCAACAACATTCGTTGTCAACAATGGACTAATCCTACTGACTGTAAGTAGTAATATTTACGATTACTTAGTTGTCGTATGAAGTAGAGCTGAGAAGCCTTATCTTTTTCGCCATATTGCGATCCCCACTCAGCTTCCTCAGCTTGCCAGTCTTCCACTGACCCCTGGAGGGGCCACGTCGCGCTCCGGACAACAAGGTCAAGGTCGCGCGGACGTATTTTTTTTTGTTTTATTTTTTATTTATTTTTTTATTTTTATGTATCAATGAGATACTATCACCAAGTCATGGCGGGAAAGGCAAGCATTAAACGCTCCAGGTCAGCTGGCTCTTCTGCTTCCCCGGTCAAGCAAAGGCAAAGACGTAATAACAAACGCCCTACGCCCCCCTCATCAGCTGCTTCTAACGAACAGGAACCACAACCCGGGACTTCATCGCAAGGGATGACTGAGGAATCTCCCTTTTTTACTCCTAACCCCTACCAAGTACTCCATATCGAGAAAGAGGTCATGGAATCAGAATCTACACCGAGAGATCCCCGCCCTCCTCCCATATTTGTTAAAAATATAAGAAATTTTCAACTACTATGCACCCAATTAAATAAAATCATTGATAACAAAAGCTACACATGTCTTACGCGTATCAATGACACAAAAATATCACCCGATTCAGCTGATGTGTACCGCAAAATAGTAAAATATCTTACTGAAACAAAAGCTGATTTTCACACGTATCAGCTAAGAGAGGAGAGGGCATTAAGGGTGGTAATAAGAAATTTACACCCCTCTACACCAGCTGAGGAAATAAAGCAAGAACTGACGTCTCTTGGGTTCAAAGTGCGTCAGATAACTAATGTCATGAAAGATATTATAGAAGAATCAGGTGACAGGAGTAAAATTCCTTTACCTCTATTTTTTGTGGACTTAGAACCGTCTCCAGGAGTAGAAAAAATTTATGAATTGGAAAAACTCTATTACACGAGAGTAAAGATTGAAAAGCCCTATGTAAAAAGAGACATTATACAATGCCACAATTGTCAAGCATACGGCCACACGAAAACGTATTGCCACCACATACCGCGCTGTGTTAAATGTGGTGAACAGCACAAGTCTGAGCAGTGCAATAAATCTCGGATAATCCCAGCAGTTTGCGCTCTGTGCCACAAGGGACATCCGGCGAATTACAAAGGCTGCGAGATTTACAAAAATCTCAAGTCAAGATTTCTGAAGCCCCAGCGCCAAGAGGAGACTAGACCGAGGAGAAACCCATCAAAATTCGTCGACCCGACAGTTTCGTTCGCCCAACAACTTGGTGGTGGTGACCAGTCTACTCAGTGTGAGGCCACGCCGGTTCAACATACCCTCAAGCATCCCGAACCTGAATCTCAACCACCTCAAAATTTTAATTCTCAAAAACTTCCCCAGCATCAAATTTCTCCTATCCCTCCTCCATCAAATGTCACAGACCTCACCAGTTTAATGACATCATTCATCTCAGAAATAAAATCAATAGTTATGCCTCTGATATCAGTCCTAACAAACCTAGTATCAAATTTAATTCCTGCCTTGAAAAAGCCCTAAATGATTCCATCCAACTCCATTTCCATTCTCCTCTGGAATGCGAATGGTGTTCGAAATCATATTAATGAACTAACTTTATTACTACACGACAAACGTATTGACGTAGCTCTTATCACTGAAACACGACTAACTAACAAACGATCATTCAACATCCCAGACTACCAAATATACCGAACTGACCATCCCGATGGAACAGCTCATGCCGGCACTGCTGTCATCATCCATCGCTCCCTCTCCCATAATTTATTACCCTTACCAGTCCATAACTTCCTCCAAACCACTGCTGTAATTATACAAACCCGTCATTTTCCTATAACAGTAGTTGCAGCATACTCTCCTCCAAAAATACCTATTTCCGAAATCCAATTTAATTTATTCCTTAATTCCTTAGGGCATCATTTCCTCATAGGTGCGGACTTAAATGCCAAACACCAGCAATGGGGAGCCAGAACTACAAATTCTCGCGGGCGAACATTGCTGTCTGCACTCTATTCCACTCACTGTAATATCCTCTCCCCCGATTCCCCTACCTATTGGCCTACTGATCTTCACCGTAACCCCGACCTCCTTGATTATTTTATCCACAAAGGGCTAGGACCTTTAAATCATTCCGTTTCCCGGCTCGATGACCTTTCCTCCGATCATAGCCCTCTTACCCTGACTCTCTCATTATCTCCTATTCCGAAACTCCCTCCACCATCATTCCTAAGAGGCCCAGTTAATTGGAACCTCTTCCGCGAAATAATAACGGATGGAATAGACCTCAGAGTATCCCTCAAATCTCCACAAGATCTTGACGATGCAGTTGATTCCTTTACTACCCTTATCCAACAAGCAGCCTGGAATGCATCTTCACCTTCTCCTTCCCCAAAATACTACCAGAAGAATCCTATACCCCAAAACCTCCTAGATCTAATCCATACCAAACGACGCTCTAGAACCCTCTGGCAAAGAACCAGGCACCCAGACGATCGTAAATCCTACAATTATTACACCAAATTAGCTAAAAAGAAATTAGATACCTTCCGATCCCAATCCTACAATTCCTATCTTTCTTCACTATCTATCTGCGACAATTCCCTCTGGAAAGTAACCAAAAAAGTTCTTAAATACCAATTCTTCTCCCATCCCATCCGACGTGAAGATGGATCCTGGGCTTCGTCGGATGAGACTAGAGCGGAAGAATTTGCCAAATACCTTTCTAAAGTTTTTATCCCACACCCCGAGCTCAATCCTGCCCATACAGCTAACGTAAAGGAATTCCTCTCCTCTCCAATTCCTCTCTCTCCACCCCCTAAAGCTATTAACCCCTCTGAGGTCAAATTCCTTATAAAGAAACTAAAACCTCGAAAAGCTCCTGGCTATGACCTCCTCAATTCTAAGATCCTTCGTCAACTGCCCCAAAAAGCAATTATATTCCTTACCTACCTCTATAATAGTATCCTCCGTACAACCCACTTTCCTTTGGTGTGGAAACACTCCATCATTCTCCTTTTTCCCAAACCTGGTAAACCTCCCAACAACACCTCATCCTATAGGCCTATTAGTCTCCTTCCGATCCTTTCAAAAATCTTTGAAAAAATCCTTCTCAAGCGTATCCTACAGTTAATTGAAATTCCTTTCCACCAGTTCGGATTCCGCTCACAGCACTCCACTGTACAACAAGGCCTACGAGTGGTTGACTATATATCCTTTGCACTTGAAAACAAGCAATATTGCACTGGTGCCTTTCTGGACGTTGCTCAGGCATTCGACCGGGTCTGGCACGATGGCTTGCTTTTCAAACTAAAAACCCATTTACCCCAATCCTTATATCTAATCCTACAATCATACCTTTCAAACCGTTCCTTCAGAGTCCGCTCTGGTTCAGAATTTTCCAATAGTTACCTGATCGAGGCTGGTGTACCTCAAGGCAGTGTCCTAGGTCCTGTCCTCTATCTCCTATTTACAGCTGACATACCTACGGATCCTGATACCTTCTTAGCAACCTTTGCCGACGATACTGCCATTTTATCAACCCAATCAGATCCCGAAATTGCATCTTCCTATCTACAAAGACATCTATCCTTGATTGAATTTTGGTGCGCTAATTGGCGTATCAAAATTAATGAATCCAAATGTAAGCACATCACCTTTACCCTTCGCCGCAGATCCTGTCCACAAGTCAATTTTAACTCCATACCCCTTCCCTGCTCTGACACAGTCCGGTATCTGGGATTCTTACTAGACAAAAGACTAACGTGGAACCCACACACTCGACTTAAACGACAAGAACTCAACAGACGATACGGCCAACTATATAGACTACTAAACAGAACATCAAAACTTTCTGTTGCTAATAAACTATTAATTTACAAGACGATTCTAAAACCGATATGGACCTACGGACTCGAACTGTGGGGGACAACTAAATTTTCGAACATCAGCCGTATCCAATCCTTTCAGTCCAAAGTCCTTAGAACAATAGTCAATGCTCCCTATTATGTTACAAACAAGACCTTACACAATGATCTGAATATCCCATTTGTCCTCGATTTAATCCCATCTAAATTCCTAAACTTCCACCAGAGGCTAACTCACATCCCTAATCCTTTATCCCAATCCCTATCTAGCTCCAGCCATCCCTATAACCCTCCTCGTAGGTTGAAACGGCAGTGGCCTAGAGATCTCTTATAACTAAGCAATGCTGAGTGTTGGCAATGGCCAGCTTCTCCACTCACGCCTGAGAGTCTGTGGCTCTAGCGCCCTCTCTCAGTCTCCACTGGCTTATTAGACCGGTGACGCGACTGACTGAGAGGCGCTGGGATCTCCTAGCCTTGGGCCCCAACACCCACTTGTGGGCGTCGGGGTTTAATTCGGAGTTCCCAGGGGCAGTATGTAAATATTGTATATATAAGTATGAATGTGACCAAGATTATTATTATTTATTTCTTTTATTTTCTTTTTATCTTTATTTACGGTTATTTATTCTTCTTTATATTTTATTTATTTTGTATTCATTTATTTTTATTTCTTTATTTTGTGTACATAAGGAATGAATGAACTCTAATATCACTAATACTTATTGCCCAAGATTGTGGCAGATTGTATTATTTCTAAATAAATAAAAGTTATTATAAAAAAAAAATTCTTTAATAATTTACTTTAGTCTCTAAATCTATTAAAAAATACTTATATTTTTTACAAAAGAGGTAAGTAGATTTTTTAATTCAAAGCAAGACATTCTATCTTAAATATTAATCCTACGGAAAAAAAAAAAAGGATTTATACCAAAAATGGCAAGTTTCACATTCTACAAAAAAGAAGTGTTTATATTGATTTCCAATAAAAAATAATCATGATAAAATTTAATATCGGTAGTCTTATATGGTATTTTATTTCCAATATAGCAAACCCGGTTTTTCATACTTTTTATATTTGTAAAATATAGACTTGTAGGAAATATTAAATCAAGCTTGGAAAGGTTCGAAGCAGCCCTCCCCCATTTTTTTTTTATTTTTTTTTTTAGCTATATATTCTTTTTTTTAAATGGAAATATACAATGCAAATAATCAATAATGTTTTATTTTCTTATTGCTTTATTAAACACATATTTATCAAGCATATCTAATTTAACGCACCTTCTAAGAAATAAAAACATAAACGGCAATATTTGTGGATAATAATATAATAAAATTATTTGATAAAACACATGTATCTATCGAAACACAATTTAATTAATAATTTAACCTTTTTACTATCACTTATATATTTCCTTTATATAGTGACTAAAAAACAACAAAAAAACATTGAAACCGTGGTCCACATAGGCAGTCTGTGTTCTCTGGGGCTCTACTAAACCATCAAATTCTTCCCGTATTCAATCCTTACAATCCAAAATCCTTCGGAAAATCCTCAATGCTCCTTACTTTGTCACGAATAAACTCATACATAAAGACCTTAATATCCCATATGTTGTTGATTTGGCCCGGACCAGGTATCAATCCTTCCATGAAAAACTCCACTCCCATTCTAACCCACTAGGTTCAATCCTTGCTTCCTCTTCCATTCCTGACTATCCGCCGAGGCGTCTGAAAAGGAGATGGCCTCGAGACCTTCTAGTTTAGATTACCCAGTGAGTAGTGCCAATGGGCATTTACTCTTCATGTCTTTTTCATGTATTTCTGTCAGCTAATTTACTTGATGTATTAACTAATACAGTTGTAAATTTCAATAAATGATTAAAAAAAAAACAAAAAAAAAAACTTACATATTAAAAATATCGTATAAAGTATGGGCAAATGTTAAGATCGTGAAAATTTTCAGATTTCAGTTTTCAACGGAAATACGCGTTTTAGGGTCTCCTGAGTCCAATAACCAAGTCGCGAGAAAAGGTCTGTGTAGGTGAATAAGGTAAGACAGACACAAGATTCAAAAGTGGTGCGAAACTGAAAATTCATATTTATGGAAACTATATAGCAGTAATCATAAAGCAGCCTTTTCACCAAAATCTATAACCCAGAAGTGTCACTTATACCATGGATTTTGCGTCTTCTTTCGATTTCATCAAAAACAGCTAATAATCGTCTCGACAACATTTTTGACCCAATTTCTCAAAAACGGGCAAGTAAATAAATTAAGGGTAAGTAAATAAATAAATAGTTCGTCATCAACAACACCTACATTATTAAGCTAATGATAATAATCTGGTGCGGGCAACACACGACTTTCACTTTCCACGGTTGGAAAAATCAATTAAAGAATTATTAAATAAATATATATATATATATATATATATATATATATATATATATATATATATATATATATATATATAATGATATACATCTAGTAAATGAGATGCAAGATACAAATGTCATGACTCACATAAGAGAATACTACCCAACGGCAGCTCTAAATAAAAATTGATTTAAAAAAAAAATAAAGAATTATATTGTTAGGTTCCTTTAATTAAAATGATCCATTTCATTCAACTCATTTTATTTTCTTGTTTTTTTCTCCCTACGTTTCGGCCTTTTGCCATTTTCAAGGGATCTACAAAAAACATTTATTTTAAAACTAAAAGATAAACAACATTATTTTTTACATTCTTATAAAGCAATTTACATACCTTTTTATATTCCATCGTGCACTCTATATATAATATATAAATATATATTTTGTCATAATTTAATAAAATAAAAATAAAACTATTACAAGCTGACCAGCCCTGTCCTGGTTGTTATCATCCACTGGATTAAAAAAATGTATTCCCTCACTCTTAACTATTGATATAAAAACCAATATATACACATATATTGTTTTATTTCCTCCTCCTCTAATCAGTCAAGTCTACATTTGATTTCACAGCCAAAATTTTTCTTTTAAAATTCTTTAATAAATTATTACCATACATAAACATATACGTATGCACACATACATAATTTTTGGCTGTGAAAACAAATGTGGACTTGACTGATTAGAGGAGGAGGAAATAAAAAAATATATGTGTATATATTGGTTTTGATATCAATAGTTAAGAGTGAGGGAATACATTTCTTTAATCCAGTGGATGATAACAACCAGGACAGGGCTGGTCAGCCTGTAATAGTTTAATTTTTACTTTATTAAATTATGACAAAATATATATATATGTATATATTATATATACAGTGCATGATGTAATATAAAAAGGTATGTAAATTGCTTTATAAGAATGTAAAAAATAATGTTGTTTATCTTTTAGTTTTAAAATAAATGTTTTGTTTTTTTTGTAGATCCCTTGAAAATGGCAAAAGGCCGAAACTTAGGGAGAAAAAAATAAGAAAATAAAATGAGTTAAATGAAATGGATCATTTTAATTATAGGAACCTAACAATACAATTATTCATTCAAACAATTTTTTATTGTAATAAAAAATAATAAAGAATTATATTAAATTTCGTTGGTAACCTATGTTTTAGATTAAAAAATATAACAATAGATATTATTATCTACAGTAAACACTTAGGTTATGTTAATATATTAGAGGAAGGAAATATAAAATATCAGCATTTAAGCCCTGTCAGACTATTTGAATCAGAATGAAACCTATACGGTATTAAATTATCGATTTTGCGAGTTTAATTAAACATATTTAGAGCCATTTTTGAGGTCATCTTGAAAAGGTGCAAAAATGGTATTAAGTGGATCATCTGACAGTCCGATTTTAATGAAAAGGTGCTATAACATCTTGATCATATAGTTGTCCGAAGTATGAAATTGAAACTTTTTGTTCCCAGGCTATACTTACTACACACACTACGCTACTTGGTTGTTAAGACTTATGAGACCCTTACCATTTCCTATGAGAACTGGCAATCGAAAATCTTCACGATCGCAATTCTTTCCCTTACTACATGTATATATTCATAGCTTCATTTTGTTCTGTACAGAACAATAAATCTCTCTCTTTTGGAAAGTACCATTTTGTTTTTGTAATTTACTCTTCTTTATTCATATTACAATGTTTATTAAATAGATAAAAATATATTCATGATTAGAATATTTTTCTTCTTTCTCTCTCTCTCTCTCTCTCTCTCTCTCTATCTATCTATCTCTACACACACACACACTCATATATATACATACATAGGTATGATTAAATAGAACTCACTAATTAGTCATTTCTCCATTTCAGTTTTTATTTATTATAATTATTTTAATTATATTCACTGTTTTGATTTTCAATAGGCCTTCCTGGTGGGTTAGATATTACAGCAGCTGCCTAACCTTGTAAGCCTGCGTATCTTAAAATTGCCAATAACATTTTAACTTCTTATTAAAAAGTCAAATTTATTGACGCAGCCTCGCACGCTGTATAAAATATGCATAGCAGGGCCTAAAGCAGTCACTGGATCAGAAGCTGATCAAAGAGTACATAATCCAAAATTATTTTTTTTAAGTTATTTTTTTTTTTTTTAGTTATATTTTATTTATGTTTCTGTTTTTTATGTAATTTGCAGCTGTATAAACTACGTACAATTATATAGTAAACATATATATCATCCGTTTAAGTGAAAGTCGTGTATTATTATTATTAATCTAATAATGTGGGTATTGTATGAAATTGATGACGAAATATTTAAACTTTTAATCTTCAGAGTCATGATTTATGAAATAAAAGTATGTGTATACTATCTTTAGTTATTATAATGTCAACTTAAGGCGTCTTACTGCAGTTAATTTATAAAATAAACTTAGATTTTACAGGATCTATGATAGCTTTATAAAATCTTTATATTTACTTACCGACCCTTCTTTTTTAGAAAAAAAAGACTACCCCGATTATTTCCAATTACGATAATTTTACAGTCGACTATACATCCTCAATATTTTTCCTTGTTATGATTTAGGATGTAATAAAAAAAATATTATTATATACTTTTGTTGGGATGAGTGACATTAAAACGAAATAAGAGAATGTAGACTCGATCCCGTTTCGAAAAGGGCCGGTCCTGAGTACTTAATCATTAAAATACAAAAAAAAGGTAATATTAAATAAAAAGATAAAATTGAAAGTAAACAAAATAAATAAAAGTTTAATTAAAAAATATGAGGAAAATTTACAAAAAAATATAAAACCATTTGATTTATAAAAAAAAATAAAAAATCTTCTATTAACCTAACTGTAAAAAAAAAAGTTCTGAAATTGGGTTAGTAGGTTAGTATTACTACTAATGGTACAAAAAAATGAATAAATATAATGAGAAAAATATATATAGGATAGTTATCTGTCCATATTTTCTTTGGTTCCGCACGACGGGTAGGCGAGTGTGATCCACTGAAAGGACGGTTGGTTATGTTCAAAAAGATGAGACGAAGTCCTGATCGAAGATGGTTTGAAGGCCTAACGAAAGAAGCGTGCTCTCCGCTTACTGGTGCGATCGGTACTGGCTTGAGTTCAAGGCGGCACTGTTATATTTCTAATCCCTACACTATTGAATATAAATACTAGAAGATGTAAATATAACATGTAAACTAACAAAAAAAATATTTTCCTCATAAAAAAAAACTATTTTTAATTTAATTTGATTTTTAAATTATAAACAAAATATACAGAAAAAAAATAATGTTTAGGCTCAAACAACTTTGTTATTAGCTTGACACGAGCATATTTTGACGCGGAAAAAATAGGCTTATACAAAAACAGGGGTCAGTTAATTAAATCATATTGAATATGATATAAAATTAAAATTATTTAAATTTAATTAATTAACCTGGTCAACAGAATATACCTCTATTTATTAATAACAAGCGATTCTGATCAATTATTGAAACTGTTTTCAGTGAGTTCTTCTAGATTGACTTATTACATGTTAGCTTATTCACAATCTCGTTAGCTATTGAAGGAACGTATCTATCTGATAAATTTTTTATTCATGATCAATTATTTAATTAAATTATTAAATGATTGAAATAAATCTGTATAGTTAAAAAAAAGAAACGCTTATAGATATCTCTTTTTCACGGTATTCCTGTGTTTTTTAATAAAAGTAAGTAAGGTTTCTTGAAAAAAAAAACTTTTATAGTTCGTTCCTCTTCTATATAGATTCAATTTAATTTCAATTGATTCCCAGTAAAAAAGTTACTTTAATTTCAATATATCGACCGTAACTTTAAAGCTATAAATGAAATGAAAAGCAAGTTATTCTGGGACGAGTAGTCCCCTAAGAATAACAAGAAAAGTACAATGTAAATTATAATTGTTTGGTCGTTTAAGACCAGTTTGACACAATATTTGATATTTGTACACAATATTTACGTTTCATTATTGATTATACTCTTTTATTAGATTGTTGTTTTTGTTTATTAGATGTTGTATATATATATATATATATATATATATATATATATATATATATATATATATATATTCTAGAATATATATATATTCTCAATTTTATACTCTGCACTTTTTTTTTTTTTTTTTTTTTTTTTTTTGCGTTTTGGGGTTTGTACTGCGCGTTTTTCGACATTTCACGGCACGAAAATCCGGTATAGTAGAAGATCCGAACTTGAAACGATCTGCACCGAGCTGATAATAGAATGAAACATATTTTATAATAAATTAATTATATTAAAGAATATGTTAAGAATGGGTTGCCTAAAAAATCCTGGACAGACTATTTTTAATTATTTAAAAAAAAATTAATTAAATGTTGCCACATCATGATAATATGAAAACTTTTACCCTGTAATTTGGTATTTGTGTAAAAAATGGTCCTGTAATTTTATATGGGATATCAAACTTTCTTATATTCAATGTCCGATTACGTGCGGTTGCAATGCATCTTTAGAATTCGGCAACCCAGATTAGGACCAAGATTTTTGCAGACATAGGGTTGTCAATGTGTTTGTAATAAAAGAACGTTTATATTGATATTTTTTTTTCTATTATGAAGCCGGTGCAGATAACTGATATCGACATACCCGCTTTTACCTGACAACCGATAGTTTGTCCAGGAAAAGATTAGGCAACCCAATGGATGCACATTCTATACCTATGATACTTTAAGTCAGGGTGAAAGTTTTCTTATTATCATGGTGTTGCAACATTTAATTAAAAATAATTTTTTTTAAACTAATTAAAAATAGTCTGTCCAGGATTTTTTTAGGCAACCCATTCTTAACATATTTTCTAATATACTAAATTTGTTATAAAATATGTTTCATTCTATTATCAGCTCGGTGCAGAGAGTTTCAAGTTCGGATCTTAGACTAGTATCTATTTATAGTTTTGTAGTACGTATATGCAAATACTAAATATCCACGACAAGGAGTAGCATATGAATCTGATGGAAGAGACCACTTGTAAGGCCGTAAAGAAAATTAAACTCGAGAGTTAAACCAAGTCGATGAAAAAAAATTAAAGAAGTGGAAAAGGCAACGCTATCGGTCGATGAGAAAGGTCCAGTAATTACAGAAAGGATCTCTTTTGTTGCCAGGGTTTAGCATAGCATAACAAGCCATCCTGTTTTCTTCTTTTTTTTTTTTCCAGTTTACTTTTCATTTGACTTGTTAAATAAGTTACGTGTTTTAATGTCATCCAAAGGTTTCTAAATCTTCATTTGCATTTCCCAATCTTCGTTAAAATGTTTAGTTTTAAAATGAATTGACTTAAACCATTATTTTTTTATGTGAACTAATCTACCGTTATTATTTGTGACAATATTTGACAAGGAATGTAGTTCAGTTGGTATATTTTACCTTGAATATTGTGTTTTCATTTTATTTTTACAAAATAAGGTACTAGCAACTCATCCTTGCTTCGCACCGGTTCATTTTAGATTTAATGCCATTTTTTTAATTTATTACTTTCACTTACTTATATATGAAATATGTAGTAAGGGAAAGTATTGCGATCATAAAAATTTTCGAATTCCAGTTTTCAACGGCTCCAATCCAAAGTCCTCCAAACAATAGTTAATGCTCCTTATTACGTTACCAACTGTACCCTACACCATAACATAATTCAATTCTATACCGCTTCTTTCCTCAGACACAGTCCGGTACCTTGGATTTTTACTGGACAAAAGACTGACGTGGAACCCACATACAAGACTTAAAAGGATAGAACTCAACCGCAGATTCGGCTGGTGATACAAACTACTAAACAGAAAATCTCATCTTACAGTCGACAACAAATTACTAATATGTAAGACAGTACTGAAACCTATATGGACCTACGGACTTGAACTATGGGGGACAACTTAACATTCTAACATCAAACGTATCCAATCCTTCCAATCCAAAGTCCTCCAAACAATAGTTAATGCTCCTTATTACGTTACCAACTGTACCCTACACCATGACCTTAATATTCCATTTGTTTCATACCTCGTACCATCCAAATTTTCCAAATTTCATCAGAACCTACTCAACATCCTAACCGTCTAGCACAATCCCTATCTATAGCACCACCCATCCCTACAATCCTCCTCGAAGATTGAAACGGCAGTGGCCGCGAGACGTATAGTAAACATTTAAATTGGAGTTCTGACACTGGTCAGATCCTCCACTCATGTACTGTATTTGCGGCTACAGCGCCCTAACTCAGCCTCCACTGGCTCACACCAGTGATGCGGCTGAGATAGAGGCACTGGGATCTCTTGGTTCCTCTTTTTCCTCCACATGTGAACGGAAAAGCTCTGTCTGGGGTCCCTTTAACTGACAACTGTGTATATATTGTATATAGTTATTTTATATGTTTGTATGATATTTATTTATTTGCCAACTTTTTATTTATCTCAATTATAGGTTGTTGTTTTGGTTTTTTATTTATTATTATTTTATTTATATATATATATATATATATATATATATATATATATATATATATATATATATATATATTACTTTCTATTATGTAATTTGACTTATATTATTATTTTCTGTATATATTGTATGAATGTGTCTCATATCACTATTACTATTGTTCATTCTGTAACAAATTGTAATATATCTAAAAAAAAAAAAAGTTGTCAACGGAAATACACGTTATATACAAGCTTGTAAAACTGTAAAAGTTAATAAAGAGTGATTAAAAGCCGATTAAACTAAATTATACCTGAGGATGATACTTTGTTTATATTTGATTATCTCATACCATTGGCCCTTTTGGACAAGGTTAATCTTATATGAAGGGTTTTCATTTAGTGACAGCTTGATTAGTTATTGCTCTTTGTATAGGGGTAATCTGTTTGTCGGGCGAAGCGGCGAGGAAGATGTTTGAGGGGTTGGAGCTCTTGCTCGCGACACCTGTCACCTACTTAAAGAACCCAATGGCAGGTGCTTGCGTTTGTTACAGTCTCTACTCTTCGCTTCTGTATTATATAGTTGAACCTGGAAACCTTGATGAAAGTTCCCGCATAATATTTATTATGAGGGGGTGTTTTCAACACAGTATCGCTAATGTAATACCGATAATTGAGACGTTGATTTCCCAAAAGGTACTATATCCACATAAGAAAATTTTACAGGAAACGGAAAAATCTGTCATTTATTTATTATTGGGCCAATTTACGTGATACTTTTTTTATTAAAATATCCAAAATTTAGGAATGGAGTAGTCGAGGATTCTTAACGTTAGGGACGCAGGTTCGAGCAAAGTTGTGACAGAATCGTTTTTTAATCTGTTATTTCAACGGTGGGGTGACCTTAGTGTAGGGGTACTTTATCAGACTAACTCAGGATATGGAAGTGGTCATCCGAAAATTGAGTCCTAGCGTCTAAGGATAATTTGACCTAATTCCCTCGCACGGTTTTTCTTCGTAGAAATAGTATTCTTTTGTGTTCAATAGAGGAAATGAAAGTTGCATGACATAAAATAAGGAAAAATTAATATCCATCCCGAACTCTCTCTCTCTGAGGTTTCTTCAAATCAATTACCTTATCGGTTAAAGGAAGAGATGGAAACGGATGAGAAGGAAATGAGTAAATAAAAGGGGATACTGAGAGGTTTTATAACAAGCTGGGATATTCCTCACAATAAATCTCGGCTTTAGGATACAGCAGGAGGGAGGAATCCGGAAAATTTTGTATTAACTACACCTCGTTAGTAATCCCATTATTTCTCCTATCGGGGGAAAACTCGTTTTGAATGAAGTAAATTCTCACAAGCTATCTAAACCAGAAGATGATTTTTTTTATTGGAGAGATGAATCTTGCAAGGTTAAATGAAGTATTTACAATATAACATTTTCTTTTAGTTTTAATTTTATATTATAAAGTGCAAAATTGTATTATTATAATAATCAAAACCATTTCTTTTATTTAAATATATTTATTTATTACATTTAATAATCCATTCGTATATAATACTTAACGTTTTGAGGTCCGTACTGCCTCATCTTCAGAACTATTCATTAAAAATCAATATATTTTATTGTAATTTTATGCTGTGTAAATATTGTATGAATGTAGTATGTACGATATCTTTCAGCACTACTATTGATGTCCAAATTGGGACAGATTGTAATTTTATCAATAAAAATTTGTTGTTGTTGTGAAAAAAAAAATCAAAATTATTTCTAGTTCCAAACCAAAAGTCCTTCTTTCTTCTCTTATTTGGTGTTCCACGTCTATATTTATATATATTACCTATATTTGAATGGATTTATCAATGTGATAAATAAATAGAAAATATAGTTCTAATTAATATAATAATATTTCTTTTTAATTTAATATTTAATATTTGTTTAAAGTATATTTTAAATTTTTCCAGTTTTTGTTTAATATGGAATCTTTATTTGCATAGAATACATCTGCATATGTATAATACATTGATAGGAATTCCTTAACGATTCGCTACTTATTATCTAGGATTTATTTTGTACATCAGTATTTATTTTACTGTAGGTAAACAATTAAAAAAAAACATCTAAGAAAAGAAAAAAAATAAGTGAAACAAATCAAAAAAATAAAATGAAATAACCAAATAAAAATAGTACATAAAAATAACATACATATTAATAAACCATAAGATAAGGATTAGTAATTTAGAATTTTTTTTATAATATCTGCTTTGTTCTCTTATGTACAGATTGGCCTAATAATAGTCACGTAAATGAGCCGTTCGTAGTTTAGAGGAAGATTAGAACGTTTGCCTAGTAAGTGTTAAGAGTAGACGAAAAATTCAAGCAGTTTCTTGTCGTTTTGTTTTGTATAAAGGTTTTAAGTAAGTCGTTTGTCAAAAATTCATTTTTACATCGGAGGTAAGACGTGTGTTGCGCGCCTTAGATTAAAAAATTTTCAAATGAAATTAAATATTATTAATTCATTATAATTTATTTATTATATGTGCATTGTTGTTTTTAGTATTTTGGGGATCTATTTTTTAATTTACAGTGTTAATGATATCTTCAGTGATATATATGGCTTCATAAATGTTTATATTATTTTTTTTGTTAATTAAAAAAAAACCTGTACCTTTACAAGCCAATAAGGGTCTTGGACTCAGTACATATAGAGATTCGTACTGTTTCTAGGCAAACGGCAGTGCAATAAGGTGATTAGGCCGAGATCACAGTCAGCGGCCTGGTTTTTCCATAATTTTTCAGGTACCCAATTTATAGAGGTCGGATCTGCCCCAGGAGGGTCTCCATACCCTAGGGTCGACCTCCGACTGAATTAACAAAATATATAATATTCCGCCATAGCCGGGTTTAGAGCCCAGGACCCGGAGGACAGTAGATTAGAGCTCTGTCTACTAGACTGTGCCGCTCCCTTATTTTTTTTTTTAATTTTGCGTGTTATTGATCGCTGATCCCTAAAGATTTTAAATTATTATTTTCTTTTTAAAATTTATTGGTTTTGGATTATTTTTTTAATAAGGTTTTACAAATTATCCCAAGGTTCAGACTTGATACAAATTTCGTTGTATCAATAATTACATCAATTAGTGGGTACCCATTGGGGGGGGGGAACTTGGCGGATAAGTGTGATTTTGGTCTAATCACCTCATTGCACGGCCGTTGGCTTAGAAATAGTACGAATCTCTATATGTGCTGAGCCCAAGAATGACTAAAAATGATGGAAGAAAGAACAAAAAAACAGGACGAACTGATAGAAAAATTATTAAATGAAAATAATTGTTTGAAAAATCAAATAAAAACCATGGAGGTTCGATTAAACCAGGCGGAGCAAGCTCAGCTCTCCCACTCCATAGAAATCAGAGGGATCCCCGTAAAATCTGGGGAGTCCCCCGAGGGAGTCGTTTGCTCTATCGGAGCCGCTCTAGGCGTACGAATCTCGCCCGAGGACCTGGATAAGGTGGAGAGGAAAAGGACGAGAGGAGAAGATCCCCGACCACCGTCGATTGCCGCGCGCTTTGTTCGCCAGACAGTTCGGGACGAGGTGATTCGCCTTCGAAAAGTCAAAAGGGATTTCACCACTAGGCACCTTGGCTGGGACAACGACGACCGGATATATATCGCGGAGGAGATGTCTGCTTCGAATCGGCACCTATACTGGTTGGCGAGGCAGAAGAAGGCCGCTGCCAGGATAAAATACGTGTGGTTTTCCGGAGGACGTGTGCGTTGTAGACGAGATGATGGTCAGCTAGCTATCATCATTAATAAAGCAGAGGACTTGGACATTTTTCAATGAAATGAACTTACCGTTCCCATAAATGCAATAAATTTTGTTTTCTTTCTTTCTAAAAATAATATTTTTTTCTTTTTTATCCTTAAAAATAAGCTGTTTTTTCTTTTTCATATTAAGAAAAATTCTATTTTTTCAGAGGCCTTTTTTTTATTAACAAGACAATTTTATTTTTTAATTTCTCTGTTAGTAAATATTTTATTTATTTCTAAATTCATTCTTATTATTCTATTCACAATTCTTGAATATTTCGAAATAAATTTTTATTATTGTACCTTTGCTTCCCGAACATTAAATAGTACAACCCTTCTTCCCATAAATGTCTAATATCCTATTATCCTGTCACGTTAACTCCCAATCCCTTCCGGCGCACTTTGACGAGTTTCTCGACTATTTCCTTAGCAATTTCTACCATATTATTGCCGTTTCTGAAACCTGGTTGAAACCTTTTATCCCTACTTCCTCTGTATCCATTCCCAACTATACCCTCATTCGTCATGATCGGAAGGACAGAACAGGCGGAGGCGTCTGTGTTTTCGTTCATGATAGTTTGAGAGTCAAAACCCTCCTAGAATCCCCTTCTCCCGATACTCCTCATATCGAATACTTATTCCTGGAAATTTCTCAAGACACCTTCACTCTCCTATTCGTCATCATATATCGTCCTCCTCAGATCCGATATGATTCCACCCTTGAATCCTCCCTGTTTACCTATATTCCAATGTACAACCATATTATAATAACCGGTGATTTCAATACCAATCTTCTCTCCGATTCACCAGACAAAACATACCTGACAAACCTCCTTCACTCCTTAGATCTTTTTATAGTCCCTTTTCAACCCACCCATCACACTCATTTCTCCAGCACATGGCTTGATCTCTTCATCATTGACTCCTCCCATAAATTAGCCTCCTCATCTCAGTTCCCTCTGCCTTTTCTCTCGCACCATGATCTCATCAATATCTCCTATAATATTCCAATTCCACAAATAATTCCTAAAAAAGCTACTTGGCGCGATCTGGACTCTTTAACAACAGAAAAGATAAATCCATATCTTGATTCACTATCCCGATCCTTAGAACCTATCTATTCCGTTTCATCCATTGATGATATGGTGGAGTGCCTATCCTCTAATCTCTCTACTTTCCTTGACCACCATGCTCCCCTCAAGACATCCACATTCAAGCGCCTCCCAACACCGTGGATTAATCAAGAGATAAGAGAGTTAATGAGACAAAGAGATGCTGCCAGAAGAAGATTTAGACGCACCAGAATTTCCAATGATTACTCCACTTTTAAGTCCCTTCGAAACCTCACCCAATCTTCCATACGCCGTGCAAAAGCAAAGTTTTTCCATGATTCCCTTTCACAAGCTCCTGATTCCAAATCCAAATGGAAAATCCTGAAAAAACTATCCGTGATAAATTCAAAATCCAATTCTATCTATCCCGTAACTCCTGACGAATTGAACCAGCATTTTGCCAACCCTCTTCTTATTCCTTCCCCGACCCATTTCTGCTTCTCCCAACGCGCCTTTGATTCAGAAAATTTCTATTTCCAGAATATTTCACCCGATGACCTACTTTACTCTATCCTTAAATCCAAAACAAATGATTACGGTCCTGATCAAATTCCTGTCAAAATTATAAAATTGTGCCTCCCAGCCATCTTTCCTGCTCTCTTGCATATCTACAACTTCTCCCTTCAACGTTCCATTTTTCCTACTGTCTGGAAGAAAGTTATAGTCCGTCCCTTGAATAAAGTTCCTATCCCTTCCTCAGCATCGGACTTCAGACCTATATCGATCCTATCCAACCTCTCAAAGCCACTTGAAAGAATAGTCCACTCCCAATTCTATAACTTCCTTGAACAAAAATCTCTACTTGTTCCCTTCCAGTCTGGCTTTAGATCCCATTATTCCACTCAATCAGCTCTCCTAAAAATTACCCAAGACCTTCAATCCTCCATAGACAAACAAAAAATATCAATCCTGGTCCTCTTTGACTTCTCAAAAGCCTTTGATATGGTAAACCATAAAATCCTTCTCTCCAAACTCCGAAACATATCAATATCCGATAGTGCCATAAACTGGTTTCTTTCCTTTCTATCCGCTCGAACTCAAACTGTGATAATCCCAAATAAACCTCCTTCCTCACCTATTCTGCTAACACATGGAGTTCCTCAGGGATCTGCTCTCTCTCCAATCCTATTCTCTATCTATGTTAATGACCTACCCAATGCCATACTTCACTCTAAATACCACCTATATGCCGATGATCTCCAAATTTACCTCTCCTTCCATCCTTCCGAAATGCCTGAGATGGTCCAAAAATTACAAGAAGACATTGACAGTATCAATTTATGGGCCATCAAGAATGGACTAAAACTTAATGTTGATAAAACGAAAGCTATCCTCATCGGTTCCAAACATCTGCTCAACTCCCTCTCCTGCCACCCCTTACTCTACCTTAATCATAGACCTATCATCTTCCAAACGTCCGTTAGAAACCTTGGCTTATTCCTCGACCAAAACCTATCCTGGAATAATCACATTTCGCAAATTTCTAGAAAATCCATAGCCATTCTTAAACAGTTCCTCAAATTACGTGATTTAATACCCCTTAAAACCCGCCAGCTCCTAGTTTCCTCTCTCATCTTCCCCCACTTCGATTATGGCTGCCTGGTGTTTGGCGGGCTGTCCGAGATGCTTGAGATGAGACTGAAGAGATTGATGAACTGTTTTATTAGATTCATCTTCGGAATCCCTCGGCGCTCTCATGTCTCAGCCTGGTATGCCGAGTTGAAGTGGCTTTACCCTAAATTCCGACGGCAATACTTCCTAGGAACTTACCTCTACCAATCCTTCAGAACCAAAAAAACCCTCTATATTTACAATTTGTTTACCCCACTCTCCTCTGTCCACTCCATCAACACAAGATCCCAACCCTTGAACCTGCTCATTCCATCCCACAGAACTGCTTCCTTTAAGAGATCTTTCGTCATACGTGCATCCTCATTTTGGAATTCCTTGCCCATGTCGATTTGTACATGCCAGTCCTTAACTTCCTTTAAACATCACCTATTTATCCATCTCCTCGAACATCAATCTGCCGTGCCTTTATAAACTTAGCTATCTGGCCTCTTTATTTTTATCTCAATTTTCTTTATTTTATTTTTTTGGTTTTGTTTTAATATATTTTATTATTTGGATTTATTTACGGTTCTAATATGACTTTGTGCTTGTATATATTTGTGTATATGTGTGTGTGTGTGTGCTTGTATATATCTATATATATGCAGATCCATATATATCATAATATGTAATCCATAAACTGCTGTATATAATCTGATAAATTGTACATAGCCAGAAGTAAAATCTTATATTGTACATTTATATTATTCTTAGGGGACTAGCTGTCCCAGAATAAAATTTCTTTTCATTTCATTTCATTTCATTTCAAGACTCTTTCATGGGTTATAGTGGTGCAGGGTTTTTTTTTTATCAATAATTATAGCAGATTTTTTTTTTTTTAAATTGAATATATTGATAGTTATCTTATTATTTAAATAATGGTATTAGGGAACTTGTTATTTTTCTTTTCAGGTTTTATTCATTATTTAAATTATTTTCTAAAAAAATATTGCATTTAAAAAAAATAATATTAAATGTAATATTAAGATATAATATCTAATGTTTATTTTGTATTTTAATATAGTCTAATGTTTGTCTAATGCATTATTATATATTATGTTAATTAATATGTTTATGGCATGGCATATTGATTCTTATGTTATGACTGTTGATGACGTGTTGGTCTGCCGTTCAATTAGGGAATGCAAATGACGTTGAGATTGGCTGTTACTGATTTCAGTTTGGAACACCTACTGCCCCAAACAGTTGCAGTCTACGTTCTAGATTGCTTTAGGATAAATAATTTTTATTTATTTTTCAGCATTTATAAAATTAGAAAATCAATTATTTAAAAATAAAATAACCTATTTCGCACAAAACACGACTTTCACTTAACTTTCTCATTAAAATAGATTATATTAAGAAAAAAATATAGTGCGCGCAAAACACAACTTCAACTACCTCCCTTGTTAGAATCATCATTAGGAATAAATAAAATTGATAGCAGAGTTATGTTAATTTTCGATGGAAACATCTAAAAAGATGATATCCAAAATAGTACGTATCCACATAAGACAAGTTTACAGGAAACGCAAAAATCTGTCATTTATTTATTATTGTACCAATTTACTTGATTCTTTTACTTTCACTCACTATATATAGTAAGGGGAAGTATTGCGATCGTGAAAATTTTCGAATTCCAGTTTTCAACGGAAATACACGTTTTAGGGTCCCCTGAATTCAAATAACCGAGTCCCGCAAAAAGGTCTGTGTGTGTGTGGTAACTCCCGGGGGGAAACAGTAAGTCCTATGAAACTGAAATTTCATATTTAAGACAACTACACGCCCGAGACGTGACAAAACTCTTTTCATCAAAATGAGCTTACCCGAAGAGGCCCTTTATACCATGCATTTTGCACCTTTTTTCGATTTTCTCGAAAACGGTTCCGACGATTTTGATTAAACTCGCTATATCGATGTAAAATTTAATGAGCTTTAATATCATGTAGGTTTTATTTGGATAAACATGGTCTGAAAGGGCTTAAATGCCGATATTTTAAATTTTCTTCCTCTAAAGTACCTTTAATTTTGTGAATTCAATAATTATAACTAGATTATCTTGTTAACGCTGATGAAAAACAGGTAAATATATAAATTGAATAAATTCGATACCCAACTAAAGGAGAAAACAGACAAAATATTTTTTTAATGCAATTTTTCGTTTTTGAACATAAGAGCAGTAATATACATGTATGATATACCGTTGGAAAGCTAAAGATTTTAGAAAAAATATCATCTTATACACAAGCTTTCAAAAGTTAATGGAGAGTGATGAGAAGAAGATAAAACTAACTGATTATTTAAGATAATAATGTAATAGATTTTTTAATAAAACACATGTTTCTATAGAAATTCAATTTGATTAATTCTTTAATAATTTCACATATTTTTATCTCTAACTGTAAAATTCTTAACTGTAAAAAGGTAAGTGAAAGTCGTGTGTTGCCCGCACCAGATTTTTTTTATTAAAGTCTAAAAATGATTTTTAACCAACTTATTTTTCCAAATTATTTTCAATTTTCTCATGACTTTTCAACAGTATATTATGGATATTGTATTTTTTGGAATGAAACGTGGATATAGTACTTGTTGAAAGAATTTAAATCGGGGTGAGTTGGTAACAGTCACAATAACATTTCTCATACAACATTACTCATAACTGTCGTCATTATCATGTTAATTACGAAGTTATGTATATTTCCCTATTCTCGCTCTGAGAAATATCTTTCCTTTCTGTTTTAGTACATTTGATTATATATTCTTCATAAAGAACATCGATAATTGAGACGTTGATTTCCAAAAGGTACTAAAGGACATTTTTTACAAAATTGATATTTTTACATATTTATATTCTCCTAATTTAGTTTTATCTAAATCCTAAATTTGATTGTATTTAAGAAACACTTATGCCCTTTAATAATGTGATTTATAAATATCATTAATATCTTAAGATACCAATTACACATTTAGTTTCATTTCAAATCATACCTGAACATTTGATTTCATAACTTTAATATGGTTTTATTAACATAGTAAAGAAATGATTCTAGATTTTAATGCGAAATGAATCCAATTAGCTGGTTTAATAATATCGTAATGAGAGATTTTCGCGCTTCCTGTAAAATTTCCTAGAATGGATATAATAGTACCTTTTGGAAATCAACGTCTCAATTCTTACGAATATGTGCACTAATATTTAATTGTCAAGAATTACTTATAACGGATTTTCAGATGTCCATGATCGATTTCAAAATTAGTAAAATATATGTATTTTCTATTTGGCAGAATCTCTCTCTATTTTTTTCTTTAAGATTGTCTTCGGGATTGATGCGGTATGCTGTGTACTGATAGCAACTCGGCGAAGTTGAGCAGCAGATCCAAATTGGAATTTCCTCCTACTAGCTGTATCTCGCGGCTTTGCACGCCTATTTCATTTTTGTTTTTAATTTTTGCGAATTAAAAAAGTTGTTTATAATAACTGTGTAAGGTGAGGTTATACAATATAAATATACCTCAGAAAACAGAGAGTTAAACTTTTAACCATATCTATGTATGACAAATAAATGATTATTGTTGATTGTCAGATATTAATTTTATTCAGTTTAATCTACAGTAACATGCCATTAGTATGATGGGTATGATTATCTAATACTAACATTTTTGCTTTAAAACATAATTATTCTATAACGTCATTTTTTTTCCACTCCGGGGTGTTACCTTCCAATTGAATAAGCTCGCAGTTTTTTTAGTATTCAGAACTAAGCTCTATTATTTTTTTTCAAAACATAAACCTTTTTCAGCCTATTGATCATTTTAATAAACCAACAACAATTAAACATATGAATTTTATAGAGATCAGCACACGCAACATGATTATGAAACGAAATATACCTAAATATGTTTGTTATAAGTATTTTAGCATCTATGCTATTTATTACTGATAAGAGTAAGGCGATTTTGCTTCTAGATAGTTAGAAATTTGATTGTCATTCAAATGAGTATTTATAGTTTTGTAGGCTGCGTATAATTTTTGAGTTATTCGAAAACCAATTTTGTTTTACGTTTTAGAAAAATATTGAGGATGTATAGTCGACTGTAGAAACTATTATAGGTGGAATAATCAGGAATCAGTCATTTTTTGAATTTTTCCAACGTTTCGGCTCAAGCTTGTGAGCCATCATCAGGGCTACAAACATCAGAACAAAATAGATACATATTAATATGATAATGAAAATTTTCTTTTCAATGTAGTGACAATGATAACATTTCAAATAAAACAGAAAATATACCAACATATTTAAATATTATAGATATGTTCTGATGTTTGTAGCCCTGATGATGGCTCACAAGCTTGAGACGTTGGCAAAATTTAAAAAAATGAAAAAAAAAATGACTGATTCCTGATTATTCTACCTATAATAGTTTTAAAAAAATATTTTTTTTAATCACTTAGAGGACGAATTTTCCCAAAGCCAGCCTTATTGCACATCTAGACGGTAAGGAATACCTCCAGGAGAAATTTCAACTTCACAATCATAGTCGTTTTTGAGCAACTGCGATGGCCAGAAAATCGAGTAAAATGCCACTTTCTTTTATAAATATAGATTAAGTCTGTCTATACTAAAAAAAATATATATACGGAGAATATTCTATCACTAGATGAAATTGACACTATAAAAATATGTGCTAATCGCATATGTATTAAATTGTATTATTCCACCTATAATAGTTTCTACAGTCGACTATACATCCTCAATAAATTGTATTATTTTCACAATTATAAAATTATTGAAGTGGTTATTATATAGTTCTTTAAAATAAAATTGTATTAAAAACTGCTGCTAACTTATGCTTCCGTAGTCCTGTTATGAAATCTTAAAAAATAATTTTCCTTTCGGTTAACTTCCATGTTCACTGGCTCGTTGTAACAGACGAATTTAATGCCTTTGTTGAAATGTTACATAAGATTGCATTATAAAAATATTTTCTGGAAACAATTTTAAATGTTGGAGAGGCTTCGTTTTATCTTATATTATTAAAAACAAATTGAGAAATATGAAAGGATGAAGAGGGAGGTTGTTTAATATTAATCTATTGTTATATAATTCCGTGCGCCAAGTATAAAGTTGAGCTCTTTCTTATAATTAATGTTTTTTCTTGATATTATTTTCATTAATAAATTTTCATAATTTATCTATTATTTTACATTTCATTATGTTTTCTTTTCTTCTTATTTGCTTAAAATGTGTTTATTTTCATATTAAAATCATTAATTAATTCGAAATTTAAATTTATGAATACAGGAGTGCTACCATTGGGTAGTTCTTCTACAAGTCTCTTCCATGTCATTTTTCTAATATCATATTTACTTGATGTATTTTTTTGAGTACAGTTGTAAATTTCAATAAATTATGTTTAAAAAAAAAAAAAAAAAATATGAATACATTAGTTGGTTTTTCTTAAAATTAAACATTTTCCTTTAATCTATTTCTCTTCTTAGTATTTCAATTTCTAATAAATATATTAATTTATATTTTACTAACTAGAGACTAGTTGTATTGCAATGGATGAACTTGAAATGAATATAAATATTACAATGAATGAACTTGAAATACATGTAAATAATCACCTTCACTTCCTCTGTCAAAAACCTGGGTATTACCATTGACCAAACCCACTCCTAGAAACCCAATATTGCCCAAATTTCCCGAAAAACAATAAGTTACCTTAAATATTTCCATCACTCCCGCCTGTGATTGTGGCTATGGCGCCCTCACTTAGCTTCCGCTGGCTCTCACCAGTGATGCCGCTGAGAGGGAGGCGCTGGGATCCTTTGGACTCTGCTTGTCCTTCCACAAGTGGGGGGACAAGCCCCGCCCGGGGTTCCCTAGCTGATTGTAAATATTGTACATACGTATGAATGTGAAATGTTTTGTTTTTTGTTTATTTATTTGTTGACTTCATTTATTTGTATTTATTTTATCTACAAATTTCGTTATTGTATACGTTTATTTAGTTTGGTTTCATTTTATGTAATTTGACATTTCTTTTGTTTATATTGTATGAATGGGATCCTTTAGCAATATTATTATTGTCAATTGTGACAAACATACGTATAAAAAAAAAAAAAAATCACTCCCGCCATCTTTTTCCACTTTCCATCCGTAATCTCCTTGTATCCGCACTTATTTTCCCCCACCTTGACTATTGCTGCTTAGTATATGTTGACCTACCGACGATGCTTAAGGACAGGCTAAAACGAATCATGAACATATTTTTAAGATTTGTCCTCAGTACTCCGAAGAGGTCTCATGTAACCTCATAACTCATCGTGTGTGATATAAACACTTAAATTAACCCATCAGTGTAATTAGTAATTAATTACGTGTCTGTTCACAAGACTTGTTGTGTATTTAAACTGTTATTCTTAGGGGACCCAGTCCCAGAATAAAAATTATTTTATATTCCATTCTGTTCTAAATATTAAAATTTACAATGTTAAAGAATCGGGGACATGAAACACCCACCCCGCCCCAAAAAAAAAAAAAAAAAAAAAAAAAATTGATTTTTATGAAAGTAATAAAATAAATAAAACGGAAGGTCAGCAACGGGAACTCATTAATTTTTTTTGTTAAGTTACGAAAAGAACTAAATATTAAACAACTGTTATTGAATTTTAGGTTAGCGTTATTTGTTTCGAATCAGTTGTTTGTTACCTTGTGTGAAATAACTTTCAAAATGCCTATTGTTAGCACATTGGTTAGAAACCCATCCATTGCTAAATCAGAACAGTTAAACAGAAATGAGAAAAATGTTAATTTAAATTAGCAGTTCAAACGGGAACTGCTTATTTTAGTAACTGTTATATTTTAAATAAATTTAGAACTAGAGGAAATTAATATGAATAGTAATGAGAATATGAATTTTTTTTTCTTATGGTTAGTATTATGTTGTAAAATAAGTTCGTAGCGTGTTAAACTGCAGATTTAAATAAAAAATTATATATATATATATATATATATATATATATATATATATATATATATATATATATATATATATATATATATGACCCATTTTGATCTATTACATGATGCTATTTTCAGGTATGTTTTTTAACTTGGTCAAATTAACAATTGATGGACGGTCGACTTTGCGTTATCCAAGTAAAAATTTCCGCTTCTGAACCCAGCAAACAATTTATGGTGCTTTCTTCTTATAGTCCAAAAGCTGGGACCGAAAAATGTGTGTTATAAGAAGAAAATTTTCAATGTGAGCCAACAATTTAGCCAACTTGTACATCATTTTTTTGTCTGCCACCTCAAACTGGTCGTAATCTCAAATAGCTGCCATCCATAACGGTCCGAATCCAGGTATTGACCTCATTTTTACATTATAAAATAAATATTACAGAAACCAAACATTATACGAGGATGCTCATTATAAAATAAATTAATGGACATTAAGTAAGTTTTGATTTGGGAGCTGACAGACGTCCGTAGGTTTTATAGGCATCCAGATATCTTTGCCCATTGTGTTCTACCAACGAAAATTGATCAACATTTAACGTTATGAAGGTAAATATTACATAAAGCACGCATCATACGAAAATACCTATCATGATATAAATCGAATTATGACATTACGATATTGAATAACCTTTAATTTCAGACCTGATAAACGTCTGTAGGCTTATAGTTACCGAGATATCTTTATCCATATAATACTTTGTGTCTTAAATAGAGGAATTGATCGACTTTTAACAGTGTTCAGCCCGATTTGTCAATTTTATTCAACTACTCATAATAATAAAAATAAACAAGCGTCTAATAAGGTTTAATATGAGAGGGGGCTGTAGGTCATATAGGTACCGAGGTATCTTTGTCTATGTAATACCTTGAGTCTTTAATATTGATGGAATTAACCTCATTTTGACATTATAAAGATAAATATTACAGAAATCAAGCATTATAAGAAAATACTCACTCTAAAATAAATTAATGGGCATTAAATAAGCTTCAATTGAAAGCTGATAGACGTCTTTAGGTCTTATAGGAATCGAGATATCTTTATCCATGTAATACATTGTGTTCTAACTACGAAAATTAATCTAAATTTAACGTAATGATGGTAAATATTACAGAAACCAAGCATTATATGAAACTACTCATTATGATATAAATCAATGAATAACCTTTAATTTCAGACCTTATAAACGTCTGTCGGTCTTATAGGTACCGAGATATCTTTGTCCATATAATACATTATGTCTTAAATAGCATAAACAGAGGAATTGGTCGACTTTTAACTGTTTTCAACCCGATATCATAGAAACTACCAATTTAAAAAAAATTACTTATAATTATAAAAATTAACAAGCGTCTAATAAGCATTAATATGAGAAGTGACAGGCGGCTGTAGGTCTTATAGGTACCGAGATATCTTTTTCCATGTAATAAATTGGGTCCTAAATACAGGAATTGATATCTTTTTAACATTATGAAGGTAAATGTTCCAGAAACCACGCATTATACGAAAATACTTATTCACAGCCTTGGACTATTAGGCATCATCCCCATACAAAACGTCTTTGCGGCGGATTTTCCTTTTCGGAAATAAAAAAATCATTAAATGATAAAAATGTATTTTTTTCTCTTTCATTTTTTTTATTGATTAATTTATTTAAATTTACAACTGTATTAGTAAATACATCAAGTAAATTGGCTCATAATATACATAATATACATGAAAAGACATGAAAAGAGTATGCCCATGGGCAGCACTCCACTATGTAATCTACACTAGAAGTTCTCGAGGCCATCTTCTTTTCAGACGCCTCGGAGGATTGTCAGGAATGGTAGAGGAAGCAAGGATTGAAACTAGTGGGTTAATGTGGGAGTGGAGTTTATCATGGAGGAAATGATACCTCGTACGGGCCAAATCAGCAAAATATGGGGCATTAAGGTCTTTATGGATGAGTTTGTTGGTGACAAAGTAAGGAGCATTGAGGATTTTTCGAAGGATTTTCTTTCATTTTAAGCTACCAAAACTCCACTGAAAGATTAGGAATCTCGGTTGAAACGGATGCATAAAAGAACCTTTACTAATCATTTTTTAGAATATGTAAACATTATTGACCAAGTAAGCAAGATTTTATAAACACAGAGGATTAAATTGAAATATTTAAAAAACGCTATACTTATTTTAAAACTCAATATATGCAAAATAAATACAAACCCAGCAGTGAATATAAACATTTCGAAATCAACTATATCACATTTAAAGAGATTACGACTTATACTGCCTTAGCTCGAAAAAAACTTGAACAAAACGGTTTCGATATTGTTTTTCTTGACCCCAATATCATTGGAAGTTTATGAAGCATCCCCCGTAAGGTTTATGGCCGTCGACACTAATTCCGCATCATTGAATTATCTTTCCGCCCCAAAACACTTTAGATATGGTGAGATAAACTGAAAATTAAAATGTTTTACTCATTTAGTTCTTGAAATTATTTTTGAGTTTTCTATATTCTAAACATTATAGCAGATAAATGCTTAGTTTTATTAATAATACCATGCTAAAGAAAATAGAGCTGCCCAGCTGTACTGAGTTGCTTCTTCCTTCAGCGTACTGACCAACCAACTGACATATTCTCTTATTTAGTTGATATTTCATGAATTTTCATTAATATTTTCTTGATTAATAATTTCGTGTTATAGAATAGTATACAGTGCTTTGTAGATGATCATTTACAGCACAATTTTTATTTATTTTTTAAATGTACCTCTACCCCATTACATATAGAGATTAATACTTATTCTAGGCAATCGGTCGTGCAATGAGGTGATTGGACCGAGATTTCGTCCAACCGACAGATTTCGGGTGCCCACTTTATAGAGGTCGGGTATGCCCCAAGAGGGTCTTCCAACCCCAAGGTATTTCCACCGTAGAAATGACAGAATAAATTTTATTTGAATCTATAATCTAGAGAACAGTAGACAAATTAAAAAAAAAAAAAATCAGTTTTGTTTTGTATTTAGCATAACTACATTCTGCTTTATAAGGGACAATGGTAATTTTGATCAGATACTTGATTCTCACAATATTTCCAATAAAATAAACTTATTAAACTTAAACGATTATATAACTGCTTCATTCGCTTTATCTTTGGGATATCCAGGGACACTTCTGCTACCTGATTCTACGAAGAGGTGAATTGGCTTTACCATTCCTACCGTTGTAAATCCTTCCTAGCCACCTTCCTCTTCTAAGTTCTCCAATCCCGCCGCCCATCGTACATCTCAGATATGTTTTCATTCAAATCTTCCATTCATTCCCGTAACACTCGTTTACGGCCTTCAGACCTGTATGTGGCACCTCATCGAACCGCAGCTTTCTACAGATCCTTCTTAATCCGCTCCTCTTTCGTATGGAATTCCATTCCTTCACAGATTCGACATTCTGATACTCCTCAGACCTTCAAATCCCGTCTATTCGATCACTTCCTCTCTATTCGATTTTCAAAGACGCAATTAACCACCTCGCTATTGTTAGTGGAGACTGATATGAGCATGAGCTATTAATACGAGATACAGCAAAGCTCTCAACAATTCATCAGAATATGATTTTTTTTTATACTTATTGAGTTTTGGAACAAATACGTCTGGCAAATTAGAAAGGTTCTGCTTAATACTACGAATACTCTTTTGTTCACTAAAAATGTACAAAAATCCTGAGTATTAATTAAGAAATCATAATGCTGTCATAAATTGTTCATTATATTAATAAGTAAAATCCGTTATTTCCCGCTTAGGGTTTTTCTAATGTTTCAAAGGTTTTTCGTTGATATCTCAAAAACTGTTATGATATCGCAAGCAATGTAAGAAACAGAATTAAAGAACATTGAAAATTCTATATTAATGGTTTTATAAATTTTTGACCAGATAAATGGTTCAGGAGATAAGATGAATACGCTTAGTAAAAATGCTCAAAACACCATGAAATTGCCCTTGCCCTAAGATTAAAATTGAGATGAAGTTTATTTATTAATAAAATATTATGCAATCAATTTCAAACAGAATGTTTATCTGCAGTTTCGCGGTTTATCTTTTGAGCATTTCTACTGGCAGTATGTTTTCACATTGATATCTCCGTAACGATTCATTTAAACGAAGAAATGTAAACAAAACTAATTATTATCATTATTAACCTGTACCTCTAAAACACACAAAGGGTCTTAGATTTAGTGCATATAGAGATTCGTATTGTTTCACGGCCAACGGCATTGATCATTTTTTGCCGACAGGTTTTTTCCCAATGTTTGGGTACCCACATTGAAGAGGCTGGGTCGCTCCACGGCTGAAATAACAGTATAAATAATTCTAGTTCTTAAACTTCATTTATTTCAATGTTTGCAATAAAAATGATTCTTTTTGAGCTATTGACGAAAAATTTCAGTTTTTTCAACTTCTGATTTTCTCGTCAAGTTTCAGCTTTATTTCTTTAATGTTAGGTTACTTTACAAAAAACAATGTTTTGAAAATGTATTTTTTTTTAATTTTTTTTTCTTATGTACAAAGGGTATGCGCAGTAGTTAAGCTGTCAGACGTGGCGCATCTATATATATTAACATTCACTAAGTACAAACACAGCAGGAAACCTGTGTAAAATTAATTCCTCTCACAAGACTGAAAAGACAAGGTACTGATTACAATAACACTTACTTGCCAAACGTTCAAAATTTCCAGTCAAATACAAAAGACGTTCATGGCATTATTTTCAGACCAATTTGGACATATGAAATCGAGTATTGGGGCTCTACTAAACCATCTAATGCCTCCCGCATTCAATCCATACAATCCAAAATTCTTCGCAAAATCCTGAATATCACACATTTTATCAAAATCAAATCATCTATAATGACCTTAACATCCCCCTTGTCGAACACCTAGCCCAAAATATATATACCTCTTTTCATTCCAAACTCCCTGCCCACAAAAACCAAATTTTCGGGAACCTATTTTTCATACATATTCCTGATAACTCCTTAAGATGATTGAACAGAAGATGGTCTTGGGACCTACTCAGTTAAAATGTTAAAGTGCTATCAATAAGTAGTTTTTTTCATAAGCCATTGCTATCAATTTGTTTAATACAGTTGTAAATTTCAATAAATAAATAACAAAATTGCCGATGCTGCTTAGCTCTCGTACACTATAGCAAGCCGCAGAAACTCCGCTTTTGAGAGAGGAATTTTGCTATTACCAGAACTTCAATACAACTTTAGAAAATCTCTTTGAACCACTGCCGTTTTACCCTTCAAGGGCGAGTCATAGACGACTTAATTATCCATCTTAATTAAACTGATTAATTGTCTTCCGGAATGATTTTCTTCTTAATATGAATAATATTTCTATAATTTTTCACACACCCTAAGAATTTATATTTTTATTTCAACGAGATATATATTATTTTGAATTTCTAAATGATGAATGTGAATTATAAAAGTTGTGTCATTCCGCTCTGTTATTCAAGAAAATATTTAACTTTATTCTAAGCATATTCCATTCAAATGTTTATAAAATGACATGTTTGTGGTCTGTAAATTTATCGTGATGTTAGATATATTATACTGTACACCTAATAATATTTTATATTTCAATTTTTTCGCCTCGAACCCCTCCCCCTTCCTCCCCTGGGCCTACATCCCATGGGTTCGCGAATCCCGCTTGGGGGAACTTTGGGAAAATAGGTTCTATTTCTTAGAAGGTTTGCCTTGTAAAGACTAGGGAAGGGACTTAACTCGCTATCACTGACGTGACCCACCTGTGGGTCACACTTGACTTCCGTAGGGCGATGAGACCCACTAGTGTGTAACGCTTAACTATTCCGTGGTGCGACGTGCAAAACAGATGGGTCCCTGGTTTTCAGAAAATTAGTCGTTAAAAAAATTCATTTTATTTTTATTTTTTCAAGAAAACACCATACCAAAAATGTTGTGATCTCGCATTAAACACGTTGGGACTTGCAACAGGGTCGCCGCCCCGCCCCAAGAAGCGTAAGCAGCAAAGACAGTCCCGCCTCAAATGTAAAAACGTAGATAGTCGTGAACGTGAACTCTCAAATTAAAACTATGGTCAATATTTTAGGTGAAAAACTTGATATCATACATACATACATCCTCGGCGCTACAGCCCCGTTCGGGCCCTGGCCTCCAGAAGAAACCTTCCCCACTCTTCTCTATTCCTGGCCATCGTCCACCAGCCTAACGCTCCCAGCTGCACTGCATCCTTTCCAACCTGGTCCAACCATCTCATTCGGGGTCTCCCTCTCTTCCTTTTGCCTACCGGCGCATAGCTCATTATTCTCTTGGGGATACAATCATCCTTTGAACGTGGCCAGCCCAACGAAGCCTGCTTATCTTTATAAATCTCACCACTGGGACATCCTTATACTTTTCATAAAGCTCTCGATTGTGTCTTATTCTCCAAAGACCATTTTCGCATATAGGCCCATAAATCCTTCTCAGTATTCTTCGTTCGAAAACAGCAATCTTTTGTTCATCTGTTTTCCTTAGCACCCAGGATTCACAGCCATAAGTCAGTATGGGTCTAATCAGTGTTTCGTAGAGCGTGGCCTTCGTTTCCTTATTAATTTCTTTAGTTTTAAATATTCTTATTAGACCATAATAACCCCTCGTAGCAGCTAAAATTCGCTTCTCTATTTCTTTGGAGGAATTATTTTCGGCACCTACAAACGACCCGAGGTATACAAATCCCTGAACTGTTTCAAATTTGTATCCTTGTATCTCAATACATGGTTCTCGTACCTCAGCCCCTGCAACCATATAATTGGTCTTGGATTCATTTATGACAAGTCCCATTGTCTTAGCAGATTGCTCTAAAGCTTTAAAAGCCTCTCTTATGCCCGATTCTGATCTACTGACTATGAAAAACTTGATATCTCCTTTATATAATAACTTTTAACATTAAGATATGAAGTAAAATATTATTGATAAAAAATCTTAGAATGATTTATAAGGCCATTAATAAAAACGGAATTCGGATAAGAAGATCTCAGGACAAACTTACAATACAATAACAGAAGAAATAAATCTTCACACCCACATTTGTAGAATGGAAGAATCAAGAATGGCAATGAATCTATTAAATGTTATAACTAAGAGTAAATGCTTGACTGGATGGCTAAAGGAGGTCTAGATGGACTTACAACTGTTAATATAAAAAATTTGAAGAACGTACCTGTTATTTATTTTTTTTTTTAGGAACAGTTCTTTATTGAGTAATATTACAATCAGTCCAAGTACCTGTTATTAAATTATGAATATGAAATATGAACAAAATTTATTGTGGAAACCTGAAAACAAAATGGACAAATAAAAGAGGAAAGAAGCATTCTAAGAGGATGGAGAGGTATTGGTTGGGAAAGAAGAATAATATACAAAGTCATGAATTCAAATTTAGTCGCTCTCAGGGTGATAATAGATATTATATGTATTCTCAGGCATAAAGAACTCCCTGAAAAGAAATATATAATTTCATCTCTATGTTTTCATATTAAATTATCTAATATTTATTTAGGCGTGATTCCTCCTCTTATAATCCATATAATATAATATATATATATATATATTTATATCCTTTTCCAACACCTATTATTCCAAACTGACGCTTGTTAATCTTTAATTTTAAATTAGATTTTTCATTATAATCGTTATAGGGAATGAATATGCTATGTTTACCTTCTTATTTATTTTTTATTTTATTTCATATATACATGTTAGATATTATTATTATTTTTCGTTTGAGTGTTCAAAATTAGTTGTTTCTTACTTTCAATTTACTGTTCGTTTACTTTACTTTTTTTACGCTTTTTCTTATCTTTGGTACATAGAGATGTGTATGTACATACATTTATATAAATTTCTTTTTCTACCTCTTTTACTTATGTACATAATTATGTCTATTTAATGTTATCTGGCCAGATGTGCTACCTTTACTTGTAAATTTCATTTTATTCTTAAGGGACAAAGTCCCAGAATAAAAATTGTTTTTCTATTCTATTTCTATATTAATATATATATATATATATAATTTTTTTTTTTTTATAAACAGCTATTCGTGAAGGTAAACTTTTGTAATGATCTATTGCATGTCAGTAGTTTGTTATTAAATTAATCACGAAATTAGCAAGTTTTTAATATAAATAATCATTAAACAACTATTGAGGAAAAAATCAGAATACTTCCAGTTCATCTCTTTTCACACAATCTGCCGGTGTTTCTCAAGGCGGTATCCTGGGACCCACTTTACGCAGTCTTTATAGCTGATATTCCAACCCATTCTAACAGTTTCCCTTCTACCTATACTGATGGCACCTGCATGTTATCAGTTCATAATGATCCATTTATTGCCTCCCATACTCTTGAAGCCCACTTCGAAGACCTCGAGCATAGAGAATAGAAATAAATTCCAACAAATACCATCAAATAATCTAGTCGTAAACCTTCGACTTCCTGCCTTAATTTAATAGCGCTCAACTAGTTCCTGTATAACAGATCAGATACATAAGACTTCATCTTAACAAATGTCCTACTTAGAATCCTCATTCAATACTAAAACGACAAGAAACGGTTTCGGTTACTTCAACACTTACTAGACAAATGTTCAAATCTTCCTCTTAACTACAAAAGGCTCATCTACATCTACTCATCCAATCCTTACTATTCAAAATCCTAAATGCTCCTTACTTCGTCACAAATAAAATCCATAACGACCTTAATATCCCATTTGTTGCAGACCTTTCCCGTACCAGATATACCACTTTCAATTTCAAACTCCCAACCCATATAAACCTCATCGTCATAGTCTCGTCCGCTAAACTATCAACCTCACATATTCCTGACAACCCTCCGAGGCGATTGGAAAGAAGAAGGCCTCGGAATCCTCTTACTTAAATAAACACCGCTCGGTAGTTCCTTCACAAGGCATTTCATGCCATTTTTCATAATTCAACTAATTAACGTTTTGTATTTATGTTATATACAGTTGTAAAATTCAATAAAATATTAATAAAAAAACTTACTGGCGCATTTAAATAGTAGATTAATTGCATTATATATTTTTTTAAGTTGAATCCTACAGTCTTATTTTGATTTTCGGCACTTCTTAAGGAAAAGGTCATTTTTTTTGGTCCAACAAAGTACAAAAATAATTTTTTTTCTCCTAAATTATCATTTGTAAATTTTACACCTATAATTATATCAATTAGTAAAAATATTAATAGGTTTTACTAAAAAAAAAGTGTCAATGAATTATTCATTGTTTGTTTTTTTTTTACGAGAAGTTTCCAAGTAATAGCTAAAAGCTGCAACATTTCATTACGCTCAAATTAAAAGTAATAGCCCTTGAAAAAGTTCATAAAAGTTATATTAATACCTTTTTCTGTTTTATTAGACTTCATAATTTTTATAACTCTTTTTATTTCTGTTTTCCTTTTTCATCCGTTTTACTTACTTCTTGTTTCGTTTATGATTGTGTTCTGGATTTATTTGACATTATTGCCTGTTTCAAGGTTGGACCTAAACAAGAAAATATGTTCAACCTGTTTAATTAATTTTGTAATTAAATTATATTCTAAAAATACTGATTTGTCTTACAAGCATTTAAAAACAGCTGGAAAAAAAAAATCGAGTTATTCATCACCTGGATTTGAACTGAAATCATTTGGAAGGTAGAAAATAAATCAAATGAATCTAGGAGTCCTAATTCGATTTCTCAAAAGACATTAATTAAGTTTGTAAAAAAAATCCAAAGCTAGCTTAAGGAGCTTAGTGAATCTTTTCCTTCTCGGCTAAGCTAGGTTCAGTTCTAAACCTTTTTATGTCAGAGTAAAAAAAAAAAAAAAAAAAAACCCTTAACAACATTTAATACCTCATTAAATAATTACAATTAGTTACCTTATTAATTTTTCTTATAATTAAAATTATAGCTGATTTTTTGACCCTCCAAAACGCTAAAGTTGAAAGTTTTGAAGTTCCAAAAGTTACAATTTCCACTTTAGACAATTTTAGTGAAAACGCTAACATCTGTCATTTATTTATAACTGGAACACTTCACTTAGTGTTTTTTTTTTTTTTTAATTAAAATCTAAAGTTAATTTTGTACTGTATTAACAACCTATTTTTCCAGATTATTGCACTTTTCCCGTGACTTTTTAACAATATAATATGGATATAGTACTTTTTGGAATGAAACGTGGATAGTGTAATTTTGGAAAAATTTAACGCGGGATGGTAATCATAAACTTCCTCATACAACATTACCCATAACTCAAGCATTTATGATGTTAATAATTAAGCTATGTATATTTCCCTATTCTTACTCATATTTCCTTGGTTAACTATAACTTATTGTCTACTGTTCATAAAGAAAGCTAATATTCAAAGGACCTTTTATTTATTTATGGCACTATGATAAGAAAGTATGTAATCATGAAATTTGTTTTGAACTTTTACTTATTCTTTATGCGAATTTAACAAATGTATTTATATTATTAACTACGTGTAAATAGTATTTAACTATAAAGACTAATAAATAAATAACTTTTATTTTGGTCTTTTGCCTTTTAAAAAAAAAATAAAGAATACTGTTATGTTAGATCAAGCACGATTTTCTTCTCATACTTAGCAAGATCAGGGAATTCTAATGCCAACCATTTGCTGGATAAAATAAAATTATTCAGTTAAAATGTGTTTATGAAAATTTTTATATCTAATTTATGCGGCTGCAAGAAGAAATAATATGAAAAATCTTAATTTAATTGTGAACCTATGAGAACCAAAGTTACGCAATTAAGTTGTTCAAAGACCTAAAAACTGATTATTAGGTTAGTGATCAAAATAATAGCAGTGGTTCCAGTTGAGCTATATGAACCAATAAAAATGCGCAAAATAAAGAAAACAATAAATTAATGGTAATGTATTTCTGGGTTAGGTTCTGCCGTATAATAGGAAATATAGTACCTTTTGTAAAGGTAAAAAAATTATGTAAGAAAGTTTGATTATTATTATATATTATGTTAATGCTTAAATTTCATTGTTTATTATTATACTTTATTTTTAAAAATTCTATCAATGTTTACCCTAATAGTTATCTTTATTATTGCATTATTAATGTTAACCCTAATTGTTATCTTTATTATTGTAATTTCTTTCTTGCATGAAGGTTATAATTGTGCCTAATTATCTGTATTATAAATATTTCATGAGCATTACCCGTGCATATAAATAAAAATAAAACTTTATATCAAAGGTTGAGGATATCTCTAAAAGCTAACTAATGACTAAAAAAAAATCTGAAAAATTATCTATATTAAAGTTTTAAATTCCGTCATAATTTATATTTTGATTTGATAAATTATAAAGAAGAAATAATAACCCAGCTTGTATTAAATATAAAAGTTAAGTGAGTGCAACATACAGATTTCAATACCTACAATTTTAAACTCAATTTTAAAAGAGTTTAATTTACATAAAGTTTAATAAATAAAAATAATTATGTTAAAATTTGATGGAAACATTTATTTCATATTAAATAATAAAAAAATCGGAATTACAATATTCAATAATCATTTAAATCGCTTATCATTATATTCTAAAGTTTTATATGTTAATTTTTTTTTAATTTAGCTTTCCAGCAGTATATTATACACCAAAGGATACAATCTATGTAATAATTAAGCCTATTTTAATTAATATAGTAAGTTAAATCAAAATTCATAAAATTAAAAGGAGACTATTGTACCAGAAATATTAAATAAAATAATGATCTCATTTTTAATTTTAATTATTAATGCTTCAAAAGTCCTTCTTCTTTTTTTTTATATAAAAATAAAAAGCTAAAGGTCAGATGAAAAAGATATAAAAGTCGCCACCAGTGTCTGAATAATTGAAAGGTCTGATAAAAATGTCACTTTTATTTCCAGTTACCAAGCTTTCCTGCTTTTTATTCAGTTTGATAAATTGAGGGCATTCGTAGTATTTCGTTATATTGTTTTATTTCATATTTATTTTTTCTTTATGTACTTATTTTATGCTCGAAATTCCTATTTTCAAAGGATGTTTATTTTACGCTACTTTTCCTAAACCCCTAAGGTGGAATAATCTTTCAACTGCCCGCGTAAACTAGTGCATTCGCTCAGTGGAAACAGACCAAGGGTTCCAGAAGAATACAATCAAAGAAGGAGAAAAATATAATAATAATAGGCTTAACGAACCCGAAGGTTCGATGCCGATACCACCACATTCCGCCTACAAAGAATCGTCCAATGTTCACCGTTCAAGCCTAAGCCCCCGAGATCAGCCTTAACCCAATCGACGTTTCGGCCTACTTTTAGGACGCCTACCTTTCGGATCAGCGAATACCAACTTTCTCGGAATCCGTTCTTCACCGAGCCCGACAACTTTACTCGCCTCCGCAATGCTATCAACTCTATTATGTTTACAGGGGACATGCTCCGAAATTCCGTGTTGTGCAACCTTTTAAACTCCCAGAGGCCTCATCTCTCTTTGGACCAAATATTTTACGTAGTACCTTATTTTCGAAAACCTTAAGCCGTTGTTCATCCTTTAAAGTAAGCGGGCCACGTTTCACATCCGTAAAGAACCGTCGGAAGAATAATAGTTTTATGAATTCTATCATTTAAGTTTTTAGATAGAAGCCTCAAGCTAAGTAACTTAGCAACTGAATAATAACACGCATTTTAAACCTTTAACGGGACTTTATTTCTTCCTGGATTTCATTTTTTCTTGCTATCATTGAACCTAAATACTTCAATTTCTCTAGGTGTTCAAAAGTATGCCCTGACATACCAATATCACCAAGATCGCCACCGTTTCTGCAACTAATCATATATTTCGTCTTATCGGTATTTAATTCGAGTCCTATTTCTTTACCGGTTTTTATTAACTTATTTGTATTTAGTGGTATGGTTTCCGTGTTTTCGCCTAGCAGTACCAAATCATTGGCATACCCCAAAACCGGAATCTTGTCACCTCGGTACACATCACCTTTTCTATGACATATTCTAAAGCTATATTAAATAAAACAGGTGAAATTGAGCCACCCTGTTATAATCACGATCGCACCTCAAATCTAAAGTTTGGGTGGTTCTGAATTAAAAACTAATCAAGATAGAATAATAAAATTTTGTATATCATCCTAAATATATGAAAATATATATTCTGTCAAATTTCATAAATATCAGAGATCCTAAAATCTCTGAATGAATTAGCAAGGAATGACCCTTCCAGCCATAGGAAAAAACACTCAACGCTCTGGTCTACTAAGCCTCTTACGATGAATGATTGACCTTGTTGGTGTTGATGCAATTTTAAAGGAAACTGTGGTCATTTAAATGAGGATTCTTCGGCATTAATAGAATACGGGAAATTTGTTATTACTTTAGTTATATTTACTATTCCACACAGAACTATTTGAAATTAAAAGTTTAATGAAATGCTATTTTATTCTCAAGAAAACATTTGTTTTCCTGAGTTGATCGTAAAGTATAAATTATTCATAGCAGTTGATATTATTGAGTTTTCGCCATTTCAATCCCTTGTTATAAATTTTTTTTTCTGAAATACTCATCTTTAGAACGTTTCATCGTACTTTTAATGTATATATATATATATATATATATATATATATATATATATATGTGTGTGTGTGTGTGTATGATATACCATTCTTATTTCCAGTAATATTTATTTACGACTTGATCAGAAAAAATATATTTTCTCTGCAACATAAAAATTTTATTTGAATATATTGCACGTGTTAAGCTCCTGCAAAATAAATCTCTTGATGACAGGAAAAACCGCATCGAAATCCGTTAAGTGGTTTGTGGTGAGCGGAGAAACAGAAATTTTTTTTTATACTAGTTATACATATTAAATTAATATTTTCATTTCTTTTGTAGAGAAATTTGGACAATTATTAAAATTGATGAACTGCTTAAAATTTATTTATTTAATCTACAAAATAGTTACTAGCGTTAGCGATTATCCTTTCCCAACAGCTTGGAAGGTCCATTAACCTTTCTTTTCTCCCAAAATCACTGCCTTAATCCTAAAGAACAAACAAAAGTCCGTTTTGACGTTATCTTCTGAAGAGTAGGATTTCCCTTGTAGAAAATTTTTAAGGGAACGTAAAAGATGGAAGTCCGAAAGAGCAATGTCAGGAGAGTACGGCGGGTGAGGCGAAACCTCCCATCTGAAGCTTAATAACTTTTGCCGAGTTCTTGAAGACACATGAAACCTAGCGTCTTGGTGGAATAGAACTCCTTTCCGATTTGCCAACTCTGGCCATTTCTCTTCAAATGCTGCCTTCAACCAATCTAACGGGGCGCAGTTAAAGTCCGTATTTACAGTTTGGTTTTGTGGAAGGAGCTCAAAATATATGGGTCCCTTCCCATCCCACCAAATACTGAGCATCACCTTTCTTGGATGCAAGCCGGCCTTGGATGTTGCGAGCGGCGTCGTTCCAGGCAACTTCCAAAATTCTTTTCGGCTGGTGCTGATGTAGAGAATCAATTTTTCGTCACCAGTAACAACTCGTTTCAAAAATGGATCCTCCACTTTTTTTTCAGCAGCTAATTACAACATGAAATCCTTTCAACAAGGTTCCTTTCACTGAGCTCATGGGGAACCTAAACGTCGTAACGACAGACGTACCCGGCGTTTTAGGTGATCAAAAACGGTCGATTTGCAGGCTCTTAACTACGCAGCTATCTCCCAGACAGTAATTCGTGGATTGTTTGCGATGACCGTCATAATATCCTAGACGTCAAGAGTTAAATTCTGGCTAGCCCAGGGTTGTACTTCCAAATTGAAATTTCCTGATCTAAACCGCGAAAACCACTTCTGAACCGTTCTGTCAGCAATTGGATCGCTGCCTTACACGTCACAAATCTTTCTTGCAGTTTTGGCTGCGTTTTTCACTTTTTTAAAAAAGAACAGCATAATATGCCGTAAATGAAATGAATCATCCCTCATGTTGGTTTGCAATAAATAATTAAAATGTATAAAGATATTTAAAAAAAATGTATAATCAAATATTGTAATTTTGCTAATTTAAACTTTAAAAATTGTTTTTAGTCTTGAGGATGGGGACAAAGCCCCGAAACGTAGTAAAATATTGTAATGAAAATTAAAGAAAAATGAAGTTATTAATTGCTTATTTGAATATAATAAATTAAATTAATACTAATACCATGTCGAATCAACTATTATATTTTTCATTGAAATGTGACGTATTAGGCTCACAATATTTTTTTTTTTTTTTAAATAACATATTGCATCATTTGCTTTTTTCGTGGGACCTAAAACCTAACATGAAAGGTAAAGTTTATTTTTTTCGTTGAAATTCAAGTTTTAATTAAGATAACAAATGTTTTATTTTTGAGATGATAGTTTATTTAATTATTGTATTTTATTTTTCAGGTATGTATTCTTCAGAAAACTACTACATAGCTAGTGCAAAAGGTATTTATATGTATATACTAAATAAAGGGTAATAATGTTTCTCTTGTTTAATGTTAAACCTCTAATCTTAGTTATTTTAAATTCTATTAATAATTTGTTTTATGTAAATGGATATTAATTCTTTAATTTACTTATATATAGTATATTTTTGACATTTTATATTTATATAGATTAGATTAGATTTATTTATTAAGATTTATTATGACCCAGTTACAAATAGAGCCTGGTTACTTAAAAAAATATTATAATAGAATTTAAACCAACGGAGATCGGAGGTTTAACAATAAACTAGAGGAACATTAAATCTAATAAGAGCTAAGTGTATTTTATATTTATAATAATGTTAATACTTAAAGATACTTATACTTATAGTTACTAGAACACTTAATTAATAATATTTAAAGATAAAATACTTACTTAACAATTCTTAAATATAATAATACTTAAAGATAATAATATTAATACATTTTAATTATAAATATATATTAATAGCGATAACATAGCATTTTCTACAATAAAAATAGCTTACGTTTTAAATAAACATTAGTAGTGATAACATTGTATTTTCCACGATAAAAGTAACTTAATAAATCACCAATTTAAGTTATGAATTATTTGAGAGTTTACCTATATATATATGCAATATATTTGAAAAAAACGAACAGACATATAGAATTCATAAACGTACCTTAAATAATAAACACTGAATAAATGATTGGGCTTTCTGTTATATTTTTATTTCAACTCGAAAATATCATAAACTTCAGTCATGATATATTTTAGAATGTAGTTTTTATATTTATTAGTTTCAGTTACCGATAAAATAAGGGCATGATAACCGAGTTGTTTATTGTCTAGGAAAATTGAATAGCTTAACCTATATAGCATTTCCAAGTCAATTGTAACCTTTTCCAAGTCAAATGTAACTTTTTCCAAGTCAAATGTAACCTTTTCCAAGTCAAATGTAACCCTTTCCATTTCAAATGTCACCTTTTCCAAGTCAAATGTAACCATTTCCATTTCAAATGTCACCTTTTCCATTTCAAATGTTACCTTTTCCAAGTCAAATGTCACCTTTTTCTTCACTTCTAGCCTTAAATATTCCGTTTTATTTATTTATTTATTGAAAAATAATTAGTTTAATTATAATTATGACTTTCCTAATAATTTTGGCATATCATATCACTGTTTTTTTTAGATATTTAATATCAAGTTCTGTTTTTTACGAACTAATATTTTAAAAAATTTTTAGTTTTAAAATAGTTGTTGATTTTGAAGTTTTAGAGGGGAGGGATGGTTTTTGGGAATAATTAATGTGTTTTCGGGTATTATAATTACGTTTTTCGAGATGTCTTTTTTATCGCTCGCGTGCATATTAACTCGCATTTACTTTTAATGTTTTTTATTGATATAGGGATTAATTAATGTGTTTTCGGGTATTATAATTACGTTTTTCGAGCTGTATTTTTTATCGCTGATGGGTATTTCAACTCGCATTTACTTTTTATGTTTTTTATTGATATAGGGATTAATTAATGTGTTTTCGGGTATTACAATTACGTTTTTCGAGATGTATTTTTTATCGCTCGCGTGCATATTATTTCGCATTTATTTTTAATGATTTTCATTGATATAGGGATGAATTATTGTGCATTCGGGTGGTTATGATTACATTTTTCGAGCTCTATATTTTATCGCTCGCGCGTATTTTAACTTGCATTTACTTTTAATGTTTTTTATTGATATATAGGTTATTAATTGTCTTTGCGGGTCTTGTAATTACGTTTTTTGAGCTGTATTTATTGTCGCTTGTTCGCATTTCAACTTGCATTTACTTCTAATCTTTTTATTGTTATAGGGATCTATACTTGTGTTTTTGGGTGGTTAAAAAACTTTTTTTGGACTGCTTATTCTATAGCGCGCGCGCCTTTAAACTTAGTACTAATATCATTTTATATTTTGATAGAGTGGTCTTTCTTTGTTTTTGTTTTAGGGGATTCTGATTACGTGTTTTGAATATTATTCTTTTATGCGCTTGGGAATTTCTACATACCGTAGATATTATGTTATAATTTGAGGTAAAAATTATTTGTTGTGTTTTTGCTCGTTCTGATTACTTTTTTTAACTGGATGTTACATCGCAATTGCGCATTGTCCTAGATCACTTTTTATTTAAGTTAAAATGTGCACTAGCTATAAAAAAATGTCATAAACTCTATTAGTATTCCCCAAAACACTATAAACAATCCATCTATCAAATATTTATGAAATAGTAACAGTAACTTAAAATGAGTAAAAGCGATAACAAATAAGGTTCAAATAATGTTATAAGAACACCCGACAATAGAATAAACGATTCCTCAATTAAATTATCAAATAATTGTAAGAACAAGTGAGGAAGTGAGTCCATTATAAAATATTTAGTTGAAAAAACTTACTCAGGAAGCTAAAAAAGGAACTATAACTGATCCTTTTATAAAAAAATAATAATAAAAATTTTAAATAAAAATAAATAAATGAATAAAAAAACTAAATAATGTATATTCCAGCAACGTTATAATGAGAACTAAAAACAAAAAAATCAATCCCAATATCAATAAACAACTTAATCATGACCACCCGAAAGCACAATAATTAATCCCTATATCAATAAAAAACATAAAAAGTAAACACGAGTTGAAATATCCATGAGCGATAAAAAATACAGCTCGAAAAACGTAATCATAACTACCCGAAAGCACATTAATTAATCCCTATATCAATAAAAAACATTAAAAGTAAATGCGAGTTAATATGCACGCGAGCGATAAAAAACATCTCGAAAAACGTAATAATAACCACCCGAAAGCACATTAATTAATCCTTATATCAATAAAAATCATTAAAATAAATGCGAAATAATATGCACGCGAGCGATAAAAAATACATCTCGAAAAACGTAATTATAATACCCGAAAACACATTAATTAATCCCTATATCAATAAAAAATATAAAAAGTAAATGCGAGTTGAAATACCCATGAGCGATAAAAAATACAGCTCGAAAAACGTAATTATAATACCCGAAAACACATTAATTAATCCCTATATCAATAAAAAACATTAAAAGTAAATGCGAGTTAATATGCATGCGAGCGATAAAAAAGATAGCTCGAAAAACGTAATTATAATACCCGAAAACACATTAATTAATCCCTATATCAATAAAAAACATTAAAAGTAAATGCGAGTTAATATGCATGCGAGCGATAAAAAAGACATCTCGAAAAACGTAATTATAATACCCGAAAACACATTAATTATTCCCAAAAACCATCCCTACCCTCTAAAAATTCAAAATCAACAACTATTTTAAAACTAAATATTTTTTAAAATATTAGTTCGTAAAAAAACAGAACTTGATATCAAATATCTAAAAAAACAACAAAAAAACAGTGATATGATATGCCAAAATTATTAAAAAAGTCATAATTTTAATTAAACCAATTATTTTTCAATAAATAAATAAATAAAACTGAATATTTAAGGCTAGAAGTGAAGAAAAAGGTGACATTTGACTTGGAAAAGGTAACATTTGAAATGGAAAAGGTGACATTTGAAATGGAAATGGTTACATTTGACTTGGAAAAGGTGACATTTGAAATGGAAAGGGTTACATTTGACTTGGAAAAGGTTACAATTGACTTGGAAATGCTATATATAGTGTATGCAGTAAGAGGATTTATTTGTATCGTGAAACTTTTCGAATTTGATTATTAAATGGAAATGACCATTTTAAGATCACATGAGTGCAAATAACCATACGTGTGTGTGGAAGAGCTGTATATGTTAGTATAATAAAAAAAAAAAAATGTATTTTGAATAAAAGTGTACTTTTTCATTAAAATTAATAAAAGTGCCATTGTGTTCTACATATTTCTACCATTTTCTAATCAAATCGTCATACCACCGATATGCCGATGATCTCCAAATTTACCTCTCCTTCCATCCCACCGAAATGCCTGAGATGGTCCAAAAATTACAAGAAGACAGAAATATCAATTTCTAGGCCATCAAGAATGGTCTAAAACTTAATGTTGATTAAACGAAAGCCATCCTAATCGGTTCCAAACATCTGCTCAACTCCCTCTCCTATCATCCCTTACTCTACCTTAATCATAAACCTATCATGTTCCAAACGTCCGTTAGAAACCTAGGCGTATTTCTTGACCAAAACCTATCCTGGAATAATAACATTTCTCAAATTTCTAGAAAATCCATAGCCATCCTTAAACAGTTCCTCAGATTACGTAATTTAATACCCCTTAAAACCTGCCAACTCCTAGTATCCTCCCTTACCTTCCTCCACTTCGACTACAGCTGCCTGGTGTTTGGCGGACTGTCCGAGGCGCTTGAGATGAGACTGAAGAGATTAATGAACTGTTTCATTAGATTCATCTTCGGAATCCCCCGGCGCTATCATGTCTCAGCCTGGTATGCCGAGTTGAAGTGGCTTTACCCTTAATCCCGACGGCAATACTTCCTAGGAACATACCTCTACCAATCCTTCAAAACCAAAAAACCCCTCTATATTTACAATTTGTTCACCCCACTCTCCTCTGTCCACTCCATCAACAGAACATCCCAACCTTGAACCTGCTCATTCCATCCCACCGTACTACCTCATTTAACAGATCTTTTGTCATACTTGCATCCTCATTTTAGAATGTCTATCCTTAACTTTCTTTAAGCATCATCTATTTATCCATCTCCTCGAACATCAAACTGCCGTGCCTTTATAAACTTAACTTTCTGGCCTCTTTATTTTTATTTTAATCCTAATTTTCTCTATCTTTTTTTCTTTATTTTGTTTTAATATTTTTTATTATTTGGATTTCTTTACAGTTGTAATATGACTTTGTGTTTGTATATATATTTGGGTGTATGTGTGTGTGAATTTGTGTGTGTGTGTGTGTGTGTATGTATATATGTATATGTATCATAACTTGTAAATCATAAAATGCTGTATATAATATGATAAAATTCATATAGCCAGAAGATAAATCTTCTATTGTATATTTATATTATTCTTAGGGGACTAGCTGTCCAAGAATTTTTTTTTTCATATCATTTATTTCCTTTTTAAAACATTTCATTTCATGTATAATTAAATATGCTATAATGTTCCCAACGAATCTGAATAACATTCTATAAACGTTTATCAAGTCACTTGTTTCAAAATAGGTTGTTGTTTTCGAATCACTTTCCTCATCAACCATATTTATAACCTTGGCAATAATAAGTTTCCATTGTTAATTATTCCTTTAAACAAATTAAGAAAACTTTTATTCATTATGTGATGCAACGAATGAGAGTTTCGATATATATTTGTTTAATAGTATAATAACCTTAATTTTTTTACGCCTATAGATAGATGCTTGAAATCACAACCACCAATAACTAAAAAAAACAATTGTTTTTTCTTCTCATCATGTTGGCTTAAGGTTTCACCCATAGGTGGGAATAAGTAGCATTAATGTTGAGAACATTAATATTTTTTATAGTTTTAGGACGATATACAAGGGATAAAGGGATGGTGTGGGCCTTCGACTAGGGCATAATATTATAAACTTTATGTAACAATTTTGATATAATTTATTTTAACAACTGGAGTAAGTGAAAGTCGTGAGTTGTCTTCACCAGATTTTTTTTCTTTATCACTATTTAAATTAAAAAAATTGACTCCTCTATGCAGTCTATATATTATCGAACCTCTGTAACAGGAATTCTCTAATGACCATCTTGGTTTTGCCCTAAGTCCTATTAATTAGGGAAAGCACATTGTCACCTACTTTGCTGTAATTAACATTTAATTCAATTATAATTAATTCTAATATCACTCAATCCTACTTTATCCTGACTCTAATTACTTAATTATAAAGGTATATAATTTCTAAGGTTATTTTTGACGATTATTATTTTAAAAAATTCATAATAAACTTAGACAGAAAAAAACAACAGAAAAAAGCTGTTTTAATATCTATTTTAAAATATTTTTAACTATAAGGACTCGGAGCCATCTTATTTTCAGACGCCTCGGAGGTTTATCAGGAATCAAAGAGAATGATAGGATAGAAACTATGTCCCCTTACATTAGAGTGGAAATGGAGTTTTTCATGGAATGATTGATACCTGGTTCGGGCTAATTCAATAACATATGGGATATTAATGTCTTTATGGATGAGTTTATTCGTGACAAAGTAAAGAGCGTTAAGAATTTTACGAAGGCTTTTGGATTGTAAGGATTGGATACGAGAAGAATTCGATAGTTTAGTAGAGCCCGATAGCTCTATTCCGTAAGTCCAATTCGATCTTACGATGGTCATATAAATAAGTCTTTTGTAATTAAGTGGAAGGTTGGAGCGTTTGTCCAGTAAGTGTTGAAGTAGTCTTAAGCGTCGTAAATATGTTGAGCTTATAATATTTATATAGAAATGCTCGTTTGAAAGGAAACTGAGTCCAAATGACTATGTCTCATTATATTATCTGTTAGTTATAAGTTATCTCAAAAATGAAAAGTTTACGTAACTGAAAGAATTTTTCAGGGTTGAATTTTCCTTTATGTATAAAATAATAGTAGTTGATGAATAATATACCGTTGAAAAGCAGTAGAGAGAGACCAAAAACCCATAAACTTAAGTTTCACCAAACTAGAAATATGTATTCAAGATAAGGTACATGCCTTATGAGTTACTACAATATTTTGGTCAAAATTGAACTTTTTTTAATTATATTTATTGATATTTACAAATGTATTGTACAATACATCTAGTAAATATGCTAAAATAAAAAAGTCGAAAAATATATGTAGAGAAGTCTAAAAATATTCTAAACTGGATGGTTTCGAGGCCGTCTTCTTTTCAGACGCCTCGGAGGAATATCAGGAAATGAAGGGGAAGAAAGGATTGAAACTAGAGGATTAGAGTGGGAATGGAGTTTGTCATGAAAGGAATGATATCTGGTTCGGGCCAAATCAACAACATACAGAACATTAAGGTTTTTATGGATCAGTTTATTAGTTACAAAGTAAGGAGCATTGAGGTTTTTACGAAGGATTTTGGATTGTAGGGATTGGATACGGGAAGAATGTGTTGGTTCAGTAGAGCCCCAGAGCTCTACTCCGTATGTCCATATAGACCGTACGATAGTCATGTAAATGAGCCATTTGTTGTTAGGTGGAAGATTAGAACGTTTGTCTAGTGAGTGTTGGAGTAGCCGAAAACGTCGAGCAGTTTATTGTCGTTTCAGTCTTGTATGAGGGTACCAAGTAAGGCGTTTGTCAAGGTGGAGCCCTAGATATCGGATCTGTTCAATAAGAACTAACGGTTAATTTTAAGTTTTTCTAGAAGTCTATTTTAATTGAAATCGATAGATAAAATATAGAAGCAGCTAAATTTTCCCAAATATCAACTAAATCCCTCCCCTCCCAAACTAAACGTTCATTTATCTGTAAACTTGGTATTTATTTTAATACATATATTTATTTCATTTTCTATTGTTTATCCATTTTGATGTAATTTTACCTTACTTTTTTAGTAAACAGGGTATGGATGTAGTCTCAAGGCATTATTACACTTTTTTCCTTGCTAAGAAAAATTGTAATATCTCTGAATAAAAAAAGAAAGAAAAAAATGAGCTAGATCCAATCTCCATCAAAGCGGGGATTAATTGAAAAAATTTAAAAAATGTTTCTTTTAAATTACCTCGAATGTTGTTTCTTTGATGTAATTAACCGTCTCTTTTTTTTTTTTTTTTTTGTATTTTTACAAAAAATGGATAAATATAAAGAAAACATGGAAGGATTTGATGATCAACTAAAGAGAAAATATGGAAAAATGTTTTAAGGTATATTTTCTTTCCGGAAATAAGTGCCGTAATAATGTATAATATATCGTTTGAAAGCTGAATATTTTAGAATAAATAATCAATAACAAACATACGAAGACTTGTACTTATATTCGTAAAGTAAATATTACGATAAGCGATTATTTTAGTAAATAATTTATATGTACTTTTGCGTTTTTTAATCGAAACATGATGTTTCTGTGCAATATTAATTAAATTCCCTCGAATTCTAAGTAGAATATTATAAAACTTATTTTCAACTACTTTTGTGAGAAGAACTGAATGACGTCAGTGATTCGCTATAAATATAATTTGCCTCAGAGTCTGAAATGGAGATAATAAGGGAAATCACATTGTCACCTACTTTGGTGTAATAAATATTTAATTTAATAATAATTAATTCAAATACCACTCAGTCCTACTTTATCCTGACTCTAATTACTTAGTAATAAAGGCTTTTTACTGCAAAAATTCTTATTAAAATTTCAACTTTCTTCATGATTAAGGTGACGTGTTCTTAATTGTATTTGATGTACATGCATTGAGTTATATTTCTTTCTTTTTTTTTTTTTAGCTTTCATAGTTGATGAAAATTTAGTTTTCAACTGACTTTGACTATTAATAATTAATAGGGGAGCCTATGGCTGAGTAGCTGGTGTGTTAGTATCCTACACCAAAGGTTGAGAGTTTGAATCCTAGTACCCAAGGGACTTTTTCAAGCATATAATGAAATTGGGATTCACTTAATCCTCTCCTCCCTCCCCCCCCGGGTATATGAGAAACCCGTCAGCCAGCTGGTGGCCACTCACAAAAATATCTGTAGAGTGTGATGACCCTATCCAATAAAATATCATCGAGAGACGCGAAAGTTTTTTACCAGCAGATCACACCGCGCGGCTAAGGCCCTACATGGAAAAAAAACTTTTTATTTTATAGTAGTATCTACCAACTGGCCTTAGTCCAATTACAGGTGTTTTTTTATAAATAAGAACAATACATTATACTAATAGATATAATAATAATGATAATTGACTTTTATACCAATTTGTAATGTATCCATACAAACTTAGTTTATAAAAAATCAAAAACAAATAAATAACATTCAAACTTGAGGTTAAAACCTAAAGTGGGTATCCCCTAAGATTTTTAATTTGTTATACAAATTAATATGTTATACATGGAACGTTAAAGGTATATGTATTTATCTCATAGTATTTTTTTCCCTCATGATATTTTTGAAAATATACTTATGCAATCATATAATGACGGAAAACATAAAGTTGTATGTTGAAGGGCTGTATAGGACGTTATAGACACATACATCTATAAATATAAAAATAATAATATTTAATTTATACTCTTTATATTTTATACCTTATGGGTGAAACCTGTCAGTTTGAGAAATTAATTCTCTTAAACAAATACATTTTTAATAATTTTTTGTTCAACAAATTTTGTCTGTTTATGAAATTATTGAATCATATAGCATGAATAATTTTATTATAATTTAATATTATCATATTAAAAAAATATTTTTCTTCAGTGGCTAGCGCACTAATCTCCCTCGCCAATGGTTGTGTGTTTGATTCCCAGTCCCGGAACGACTTTTCAAGCATTTAATTAATGGGGATTCCCTCACAGCCTCTCCCTGTGCCCACTCATCAAAACAGGCGTCGGGAGTGATGAGCCTACCTTACAAAATTTCATCGAGGTACGCGAGATTCTCTCAGCAGATTACACCGGAAGCCAAGAGTCTACACGGCCTGTCGCGCCACCGGAAAAATACTATCTGATTTAGAGATATTTTTCTAAAACATGCTTTCACCAGCGAAGTATGGCTGTAAAACTAGGTATTAGCCAGCCTCTTTTTTTTTTTTTTTTTTTTTTTACACACTAATTCATATTTGGTAATGAACACGGAATAACTCGTAAAAAAAAAATCACAAATATCAATGTTGACCGGTAAAATTAATTATAATTCAACGATCTCAAATTGACCCCTATATATTTTCCGTAAAAATAGAAATTTTCCATTTATTTTGCATGAAAAAGATATTTCCAATATATTTTTTTTTAAGCTTGGCCTAATAAGGGTTATGGCTGTTTGATGTAGGTTGGCCCTTTTGACATAGCCCTTCACCCTCCCCGTCCTACCCTCCCCGCTCACTGCTTACAATGCTTTGGCTATTGTCAACCCAATGGTATATCATCTCAGCTTATCAAAGGGGAAAATGATATCAAAAGGTGCTACTACTATTAAGCTGCTCTTAATAAATTAGGGTATATTAATAATGCTTTGCATGAATGGAAGGTTATCACCCTTTGATATTAAAAAATAAAATAAAAAATAAGAGGCTACTACAATAGCCTAATAAAGGTGTTAGACCTTTCCATTCCTTTTCCTAATTCGTTTTCATCTATGCCCATTATAATATCTAAAATACTCATTCTGCTAGTGTTCCTCAAGGCAGTCTTCTAGGACCCATTCTTTATACAGTTTGTACAGTTGATATTCAATTTCATCGTAATACTTTCCTTTCTAATTATGTTGATGACACTTGTCAATTATCAGTCAATAATGATTCAACTATTGCCTCTCAAACTCTCCAATCCCACTTCAGAGACCTTGAGGTATGATGTCAGAATTGAAGAATTAGAATAAAGTCCAGCAAATCTCACCAAATAACCTTCGTCGTAAATTATGACATCTTGCCCTGCAGTATCCTTTAACTATATTCCGTTTGCCCCAGTTCAACAGATCCGTTTCCTAGGACTATTACTTAACAAATGTCTAGCTTTTAACACGCAAAGTAGACTGAAACGACAAGAAACTGCTCGTCGCTTTCGGTTACTTCAACACTTACTAGACAGGCGCTCTAACCTTCCAGTTAACTACAAAAGACTCATCTACATGACCATTATAAGACCTATCTGGACTTACGGAGTTGAGCTTTGGGGCTCTACTAAACCATCGAATTCTTGTCGTATCCAATCCTAACAATCCAAAATACTTAATGTTCCATTTTTAGCTGTTTTAGCCTGAACCAGGTATCAATCTGACAAACTCAGCATCCCATCTAACCCACTAGTTTAAATCCTTTCCTCCTCTTCCATTCCTAACAATCCTTCGAGGCGTCTAAAAAAAAAGATGGCTTCGAGAACTTCCAGTTTAGATCACAAACTATAGTGCTGCCAATGGGATGTTTCTGTTCATGTATTTTATCTCATAGGTCATTTACTTGATGTATTAACCAATACAGTTATAAATATCAATAACTAAATAATAATAAAAAAAAATATATATATATATATATATATATATATATATATATATATTATATGTATGTATGTATATATTCATTTATTTATTTATCTATAAAATATAAATATATATAAAAATCTTGTGACACGGTTTGACACACTCCTCCTAAACGACTCTACCGATTTCTATAATTTTTTTAATGTATATTTAGTGGGAATGAGATTAGAACGTAAATTATATTTCATACTACCAGGTGATTTGGGTATCCCTGTCCATATGTTTTTAATTTATTTATTTTTTTCAGAAAAAATACATATAAATTTATGTAGAACAATGAAGTTAAGTCAATAAGCAGACGACTTACAGGCCTTCACAGGCCTTCGAAAAAATGATAGACAAGTGAAGTCAATACACATTATCTTAATTGCTCAATGTTTTTACTTTCACTTACTTATGGGTATATATATATATATATATATATATATATATATATATATATATATATATATATATATATATATATATATATATAGAGAGAGAGAGAGAGAGAGAGAGTGAAAAGTTTCGAAGGGGTCCAAGGAATTTTTTTGTTGGGACTAGACAACTTGTCTAGCTCTAATCTTGTTAATTAATAAAAAAAAAAATCACCTCTCGTACTACCGGGTAGCAATGATAAAACGTTAGGACTGACTAATAAAATTGTCTCGTATCTATGCTTTTCCCATTAAAATTTCCATCATCAAAGGCAAAAAGGTTATGAAGCTGTCGATTTACGCTACGACAAAGGCCAAATTATGGTCCCTACAAGTAGTAAAACAATTTTCTCTTTCTAGGATAATTTTGTAACGAACAAAGTTGAATCTACTAATACTAGCTTTAGAGGCAGTTACAGAGCAATTTCCTATAATTTCAACACTTTGAAAATGATTTATGAATCAGGAACAGTCAAAGCAGGGAGAAATGACAAAACGGAAAATTATTTCCATAAAAACCGTATCATTTGGTATTTTTTAATAACTTATTATTTTATTATACCAATATTTTTTAATCAATGACATATTTTAAAAGGAAAACCATTTAATAATTACATGGCCTAATCGTTCTGTCACTCAGAACAGAATAAAAAAAAAAAAAAAAGGATATAATAAAATGAATGATATAAAGTGTCTCTTCCCGTTGGTGGATCTTCTTTTGAGTTACTGTATCATCCCAGGCACATTCATTTCTTAAATACGTATTTTACTTGCGTGTGACTTTTCGTATCTGAGCCAGACTTACAAAATACATGCATGTATTATTTTGCGAAATATGGTTACGTAGACTTGATTTAAAAGTTATTAGGAACGCAACAAAATAAAAATTTAGAAAGTAAGATTATATAAAAAAATCTGGTGCCAGCAACACACTTTAACTATTTTTAAATAAATTGGAGAAATCAATAACGTTATAGTATAAAAAAGGGCCTCTAGGAAGCTCCTTGTTGCCTTTGGGTACGTTCCACAATATAAAATAGAACATAACAACATAAAACTCCGATGTATAATGATTACTTAAGTCAATTCTCTATTCGTCACTTCCACAACTTTTTATAAAAAATAACATTTTTTCATTAAATCTCGAACGGTATATTATATATCTATATTATCATTCTTATGTCCGGAAAAATTAATTACCTAAATAAATATGTTTGCTTTCATCTCTTTTAGTTTGATATATGTGGGGGACAGCTAAACATTCTAACATCAAACGCATCCAATCCTTCCAATCCAAAGTCCTCCGAACAATAGTTAATGCTCCTTATTACGTTACCAACTGTACCCTACACCATGACCTTAATATTCCGTTTGTTTTAGACCTGGTACCATCCAAATTCTCCAAATTTCATCAGGACCTTACTCATCATCTTAACCCTCTAGCACAATCCTTATCCAGCACCACCCATCCTTACAATCCTCCTCAAAGATTGAAACGGCAGTGGCCGCGAGACGTGTTGTAAACATGTAAATTGGAGTTCTGCCACTGGTCAGATCCTCCACTCATGTACGGTATGCTTGTGGCTCTGACCAGTGACGCGGCTGAATTAGAGGCGCTGGGATCTCTTGGACCGTTTTTTTCTCCACAAGTGGAGGGAAAAGCGCGTGCTGGGGTCCCTTTAGCAGTTTTATATATTGTATATAGTTATGATTGTTTGTCTGATGTTTATTTATTTGCCAACTTTTTATTTATCTCAATTATAGGTTGTTGTTTTGTTTTTTTATTTATTATTATTTTATTGTATATATATGAATTTATTTATTTTCTATTTTATGTAATTTGACTATTATTATCATTTTCTGTATATATAGTATGAATGCGGTCTCATATCAATATTATTATTGTTCATTTTGTAACAAATTGTAATAAATCTCAATAAAACAGAGTAGAGATTTGGGGCTCTACTAAACCATCAAATTCTTCCCGTCTCCAATCCTTGCAATAAAAAATCCTTCGAAAAATCCTCAACACTCCTTATTTTGTCACAAATAAACTCATCCATAAAGACCTTAACGTTCCCTATGTTGCTGAATTGGCGCGAACCAGGTACCACTCCTTTCATGACAAACTCCATTCCCACTCTAATCCACTTGTTTCAATCCTTGCTTTCTCTACAATCCCTGATAATCCTCCGAGGCGTCTGAAAAGAAGATGGCCACGAGACCTTCTAGTTTAACATAGTCTTTGGAGAGCTGCCAATGGGTAGTATCCCCACATGTGAATCCATGACATTTTTGTCTTGTATCTCATTTACTAGATGTATATCATTATATAGTTGTAAATAGCAATAAATCTATTAAAAAAAAAAGTTTGATATAAATTCGTTGAGCTTCCATATTCAGCCGTTTTATATAAATGCTAATTAGGCGATATTAATATTTTGGAATCTACAAAATTAAAAATATTTTAATTGGAAGAAAATCCCAAAAGTCAGCGTTTAAGCCTTGTAAACTATTTAAAAAATAATAGAGCCTACACAATTTTTAAGCCTATTAAATTTTACGTCATACATGTACCGATTTCAATCATAATTGTTAGAGCTGTTTCAGGGAAAATCGTATAAAGGTACAAAATGCATAATATAAAGTGTCTTTTTTGTTCGGGCCGATTATTATGAAACATTTGCTGTAACACACACAACAAATACGCTTCAAAAATTTTAAATTTCTTTAAATAAAAACAATAATTGTTTTCGATCCAGACTTAACATTCACACGTACATTTTCGGCCGTGCTTAAAACTTGTATTTCCTGTGAAAACTCTTATTCGAGAATTATTGAAATCGCAATACTTTCCATTACGTTATATTTCAAATATAGAGTTTAAAAAAACGAATTATTTTCGGTATCCGATTTATCTTTTAAGGAATTTTTAATCGTTTGGTTGGAACCACTAGAATTAATAAGTTCAGAAGTCCCACAAGTTAATACCAAGTATAAATATATTTGAGAATTCGCAAGCAATTATGGGACACCTATTTCTGTTTTTATTTTTTCAAGAATCGTTACTCCGTGAAAACAAAAGGTTCTAAAGAAAGAGCTTTAGTCGTCAGGAAATGAACTTCTAAGTTGAACTGAAAGAGTATTGGTAGCAACCTGGTCACGTGCTTAGGCAAGAGGGTAAGGGCTCTGCAGCCCTTCAGCTATAGTCAGTGGAATCTTCTCAATCCTTGATCGATAGTAGTTTCATATTAAGGATGTATAGTCGACTTTAGAAACTATTATAGGTGGAATAATCAGGGATCAGTCATTTTTTGAAAATTTTTAATTTTGCCAACGTTTCGGCTCAAGCTTGTGAGCCATCATCAGGGCTACAAACATCAGGACAAAAGATTAATATGTATCTCTTTTGTTCTGATTATGATATTAGTTTTAGAAACTAGAAATTCTTTACATATCCAATAATGATATAAAATTTATTTTACTTCAACTTACTTATGTAGCACTCTAACACTTTAATGTCACCCAGGATCCCTCTAAAGACAGCATCTTACCACCTAGATCTTATGAGACCTATTAAAAAATAACAAGCTCTACTTGAGGAATTCTCCACTTGAAACCATAATTGAGCGTTTTCCCAGCCTTCCCCGGGTCCATGTCTACACCGATGTTTCTGAACATGCAAAGTACAATAGAGGAGCGGTCGTGTACTCGCATATATTTACAATCTCCAAGCCAGTAGAAAAATTGACTACAAATTTCGTGCTATACTATTGCATTGCATTGCTTTGCAAGCTCTTTAAAATATAGATGCAAAGTGCATTATCTTGTTTTTGGATTCACAGGCGGCCATTATATGCAGCTACGCAGCCTAATGTATTTCAAGATAATGACCTAGTGAACTGCCAATTAAAAATTGAACAACTGCTTCAACAGGGTAGGCAGGTGGTTTTTCAATGGATACCAGGCAACTGTGGTATCCATGGGAATGAAGTAGCTGGCACGCTTGCAAAAGAAGATGCGCAGCTTCAGAGCAGTGGAACAATCAAATTTCTTGTCGTAGAGCTAGGGATGAAGTTAAGAGCGTAGCTGCAATAATGGCCGCCTGTAAATCCGAAAACAAGACAATGCTCTTTGCATCTATATTCGAAAGAGCTTGCAAAGCAATGCAATGCAATAGTATAGCACGAATTTTGCTGTCGAACTTTGTAGTCAATTTTTCTACTGGCTTCGAGATTGTAAATATATGCGAGTACTGCTCTACTAAAGAGAAGAGAAGAGATACTGCTGTTTGGTCCAAACCATTACCGGCCTTGATTACCTCGCGAAGAACCTGTATCGTTTCAGCGTGGTAGAGCTTCCACTTTGCTGTCTTTGTTGTGCGGATAGTGAAATGGATGCAGCGCATATAGAAGTATGCGCCGATTACAAAAAATAATAATCCAGATCGGAGTGGTACTGGGCTCCCAGTTCCCTTATGACGGAAGCCGAAGTGGGGAGGCATAATTAGAAAAAAATCTATGAAGCAAATATATAATAATTATAGGTATATGGAACCCGAAGTTTGATACCCATACCAACAATTGTTTCTGCACAATTCACTCCAATGACCAGTCAGATCAGACTAAACACAACCTTCTCACTTACACCTCGGCCTACATCTTGGACCAGTTAATTCAGAGCATATTAACTTTTAGTGAATTCCTTCTTCACTAAACTTCCCTGGTCCGTGTTCAATGGGTGCCTGGTCACTCTACCATTCCAGGCAATGAGAGAGCCGATAGGCTCGCAAAGAGGAGTTCTGCTCAGATATTCTCCCCACCTGAGCCTGTTTTTGGAATAAGCCTCATCAATGCAAAAGATCTGATTAAGGCAACTATTGAAAATAAAACCAATTGCTACTGAAAGTATCTTAGGAAGCAGCATCATTCAATGATGTTCTCAGAGGGACACTGCAGAGAGAGAAGTTGCACTCTTCTCTTAATGGACAGAAAATCCCTGAAGAGGGTAACGTGGCTCTGCTTAACAATCACCTCCAAAATATGGGGTTTGTAGCCTCATCGACTTATCACGTGACATATAGAAATAGTAGCACTTTGGCAATGACCGTATTTTAGATCCTAAGCTTTATGAACTGATCGGTCTTTACAGTTTAGTCAAATTCACTAAAGCGATACTCCTGAATATCGCTGAATAAAAAAAAAAAAAAAAGAAAGCCCTGCAAATATGCATGCCCCTTTTAGCCACCACGATGCTACAACTTAATTTATACTAAAGGGATAAAAGCTCTGTAATCCCAGGCTGTGTCACCTTCTAAATTCTCCAGTGGCCTAGAGGTGTTCATCCGTCAGTAAGCGACCACGTTTCACACCTGTAATGAAATTTCAAAAGAATAATAGTTTTGTAAATTCTAACCTTTACCATAAGTTTCTTCAGAGAAACTGCGAACTAAGTAGGTTCGCTATTAAATAAAAGAACACTTTTCCCGCTATAACCTCGATACCTATTTAAGTACTTAATACCTAAATTTATTCACGGCTTTAGTCGTATATTCTGATATATCACCCTGATTATCACCGATTCTATTACTAATCCAATATTTTGAACTAAATATATATTAATGGAAATTATTGCTGTAGTGAATTCGATTAGAATTTGATTTTTCAATGGAAATCACATTTTGGAATAGGGACCACTTGTAGCTGGGTGGCTAGCGTAACAGCCTTCCATGCCAAAGGTCACGGGTTCAAACCCGCAGGTGGTCCTAGGATTTTTTAATGGGAGTAAAAAATCCTTAGTTACGCCGTCCTTCGGAGGGGACGTTAAAAGGTGGTCCCGAGCCTGTGCGATGTCAGGTACTCGTTAAAGATCCCTATCCTAATAAAACCTGGATAGGCAAAATTTAGGACTCCCACTGTAGCATCGTCCGATTAGCCATAGTTGCATAAAAGTGACGTTAAACGAATAAACAACAACATTTTGGAATTCCCTCCGTTCTCGAACGAAAATAAAAATACATATTTAAGTTTGGTATATGACTGGAATATTGCACCAGTTTATTTCTAAGAAAACGATTTACTATTTGACAACTAACTAAAGGAGAAATTAACAAAAATATTTGTTTACGTTAGTTTTTTTTTTTTTTTCCAACATGAGAATTGTAATATAGATGAACAAAATACCGTTTGAATGCTAAAGATTTGAGAAAAAAAAAATTATCTTATAAACAAAGTGGAAGGTAATGTAAAGTGCCAACTAGGGAACAATTTTATATTGTTACATCATTTAATCTCAAACGTGTGTTTCTAACAAAAATTAATACAATTCTTTAATTTTTTTTCAACTCTCACTTTATTTAAAATGATGGAGTTTTGTTGAGAATATTAGATGTAGAATATAGTTAGGAGTGCTGTCATCAAAAAGAAACACACATTAAAAAGTAGTACTTATTTTAATTTAACTTAATTTTAATAAAAATTAAAATAAAAAAAAATTAAAAATTAAATAAAATTAAAAAAATAAAATATCTACTACTTTTTAATGTGAGTTTCTTTCTGATGACAGCACCCCCAACCCTTTTATAATGAATAAAAGGGTGGGGGTTGCTTTCATGATGAAGTTCTTCAATTCGTTTTAACATCCGAGGTAAGTGAAATTCGTGTATTATGAAATTACTGGATTATTAGTAATATTTTCTTGGTCTTATTTTTATTTTATTTTTAGATCAAATCTTTGGAAATTACACGTTGAAAATTGCACTGATATGTTTTTCTGCTAAAAGCTGCATGGTCATCAGGACTCGGAATAATTTATAGTCGGTGAGATTATTTCGCCGGCAGGCTCTTACATTTCCCGAAACTTGAGCTGTACAGTGCCGGCCACTTAATGACCACCTGCCCTCCTTCAAATTAAACGGATCAAATTGTCTGTCGTCTTATATTTAGGCGATTCTGTTTAATAAATATGCGCTCACTAGGAAAATTATAAGTAATTGTGATTAGAGGTTATCAAGAATAATTGACTAGAGATGTATAATTAAATATATTAAATCTATAATATGTCTTTTACCACTCAAATGAAAGTATATTAAATATTTTATAATTTACATATGATGGTTATCCTCATAAGGCCATTTTCATTATAGCACTCATAATAATGTTAGAAATGAGTGGTATCTAGTATTTCGTAAAATTTATTTTGTTGTTAATCGTCTATATCACTGAATATTATAAATACAAATGTTTTTATCCCTTCAAATGAAAACTCATTAAATATATAATAATTTACTTTCAAATAGTTATCTTCATAGAATTAGTCGTTTCCATGATAGTACGCAAAACAATCTTCAAAATGAGAGGTATCTCGTTTTCCGTAAAATATATCTTTTTGTAATTCCTCTATATCATCGGCTTTTAGAAATACAATTGTCTCTTACCACTCTAATGAAATACTATTAAATACTTTATAACTTACGTAATAACGATTATACTCATAGGATCAGGCGTTTTCATAATATCACTCATAATAATGTTAGAAATGAGTGACATTAGGTTTTCTGTAATTTTTTTATTTTTTATTTTATTTTTTTTATTCCATCTGTATCATTGAATGCTAGAATAAGGCACTGATGATCTTAGGGTTTTGTGCCTTGAAGCCTTAACAAACAAAACAAACAAACTGGATGCTAGATATATAAATGCCTTTAACAGCTCAAATGAAAGTTCATTTAACAGTTGATAATTATTATGATTATTCTGATCGGATGAGCCGTTTCCATGATATTAGCCATAATAATGATAGAAATGAGTGGTATCTCGTTTTCCGTAAAATATATATTTTTGTATTTTCTCGATATCACTTAATGTTAGACATACAATTGTCTATTACAACAAAAATTAAAGCTAATTAAATACGTGATATTCTCTTTCTTAATGGTTATACTCAAAGTATTAGCCGTTTCCATGGTAGTAACCAAAATAGTGATAGAAATTAAGATATTGTGTTTTTCGCTTTCCTAAGATCTATGTTATTTGGGAGAATTTGAGGGCTTTCGTTTCAAGATACCCGAAGAAAGAATTTTAAGAAAAATCCGGTTGTCCGCCGTCCGCGAGATTGGACAAAACAATACGCGGGCATCCAATGATGATCCAAACACCTATGCGTTCATTTCAGCTGGTAATTTTTAAAATGGCCGATTTAAAGTAATTAAATTTTATAACTCACTTATTTTCGAAGATGAAGAAAAATCTTGTTATTGTTTTCTAACAAAAAAATAAAATAAACACAAGTAATTAATTATATAAAAGAGAAGAAAGAAAATAAAATAATCGAAATTTTACTCATAAATACGGCTATAATTTAGTTATTTTTGAAGATAGAGAAAATATATTTACATTGTTTTAGAATCAGCAAAGCGCGACAAACAGAAACAAAATATTTATCTATATATTTAAGTCACAAATTTTAATAGATGTAATTCCACCAAAGCTCAATTATTATTGGAGTTAGAGAAAAATCAAAAAAGATTTTCGAGATTAAGACACCGCGATGAATAAGGAAAAAAAAAATCTTTTATAGTCATGAAACAACTTGAGATGTGATTCCCGGATAACTCGGTTATTATAGATGATAAAAAAAAAAAAAAGTATGGTGTTTAGAAATCAAGAAATTTAATTTTAATTAAATCTAAGCAAAAGAAAAGAAAGGAAATAATAACGAAGTCTAGTAGCCGTGCTTTTAGTTTATTATTTTTAATAATCAACCTTTGTAATCGACAAAAAAAATTACCCTCCTCTCCTCAAAATTTAAGGGCTTACGTTTCAAGATACGTATAACCCGAATGACAAATATAAAATATACCCTTTTTTCCTTATTAAGAATATATAAGAATAAATACCAACAAGTGCATTTCATAGATAATTAAATTTCCTACAAAATAAAAAAAGAATCATTGAAATCAGTTCATAACTAGCGAAGATAATGCGTTTTGAAATTAGCAATGGCGATATACCATTTTCCATTGGATTATTTATTGATTTTCATATTAGTTAATTGCCTATTAACAGCTATACAAATAGTTATACCCTAACATAGTCATTTGGAAATAATAAACCATTGTGTAATAATTTGCAGCGTTTTTAAAATTATGCTTTCCCTTTTTGGCTTCCGCCATAAGAGTTCTGGATGCCCAGTACCACTCCGAATTATCTGAGTTAGTTTACTGTAATATTTTTTAGCAAAACTTCATTCTGTATTTCCATAATTTGTGTTGTTCCACAAACTGAATTTCTGGAAAAATCTTTTTCTTCTTTAAGATGATACAATAGGAGCATATTGTACATAACTGATTGTTTAAACTTGGTTCTAGTTGAATCTCATGAAGCGCACTAACATGTTTATTCGATCAGCTGCAATGTTTGCTACGTCAAAACCAATTTTCGGTTTACATGCTGCGGTAATGTCATTGTATTAGCCAGCATGGCAATTGGATTACTGTAATTGTTATTCAACATGCCATATCCACAAACGTGGAGGTAACAGCCCCACAATAAGGAAGTATAGTTTACTTTCACTTACCAATGTATATGTATGTTATACATTAAGTAAAAGTATTGCTATCATGAAAATTTTCGAATTCCAGTTTTCAACGGAAATACAGGTTTTAGGATCCTCTACACCCGATTAATCAAGTTGTTCTGAAAAGTATATGTGTTATTACTCTGCTGTGAAACTTTCATTCTCCCGACGGTTCTATTAGGAGGTAAAACGTGGTCGCTTACATTAAGGGAACAACGCCTTAAGGTTTTCGAAAATAAAATATTTGGTCCAAAGCCTACAGGAAATTTAGAAGGCTACACAACTCGGAATTACGGAGCTTGTACCATGTTAGTATAATGGAGTTAACTGCATGGATGCTTTTCAAATAGACATGTAAAGTTGTTAAATTTAGTGGGTTGTAAAATAAGTTCGTTTTTTACTGTTGATTTCAATAAAAACTTATTTTGATCTATTTCATGTTGCTATCTTTCAGGTAATATTTCTGTCCTCCCAGATTTTCTCAGGACTACCCGAGCGCGTTACGTCTTACCGATGGTATTGTCTCCTAATGCATCATCATCATACGCAGTACAAATGTCATAAACTGTCTGTGCAGTGAAATTTCTTTTCGTAAATAAAAACATCATTAAATAACGAAAATTATTTTTTTACTCTTCCATTTTGCGCCAGCAAAATACCACTTAAGGATAAGGAATCTTGGTTGATGGTTGAAAACTGATAAAAGCATTAGCGTAAATGAAAAATCATAAAAACACCTCAACTTATCCTTTTTTAAAGTTCCTTATTGTTTTTCTATCATTTTGTTTTTTACAATAACGGTTTTTTTCCAGTAACGATTTTTCTAGTTCCTGTACCTGAGAGCGTTTTTAACAGCTTATATTATCACTTCTTGAGATACCTTTTCTGAGTCAGTATGTGTTTTCGTTCTTATTGACTAGGCCCTCTTTTCACCACTTATTTCTTCTCCCTTTCTCCTTTTTTATACATTTTTCCTGGTATATATCCTCCATATATATTCTATTATATATAATTGTTGGCTTGATATTATATTGCCTTTTTTTTTCTTTTTGCTTCTCGATTCTAATAACTTCAACAACAACAATTTTTTTTATTGAGTAAAATTACTATCAGTCCCAATTTGAACATCAATAGTAGTGGTGAAAGATATCACACATACTACATTCATACAATATTTACACAACATAAAATTACAATAAAATATATACGCAATAATGAATCAATAGTTTTCTAATAACTAGAAAGAAAGAAAATAAACTTTATTTACATTTTTACATATTGACAAAAAATTTATAAATGATTTCGGATGAGACATCCTTACAATCATCAAATGTTTGGTTCATTTGGTAGTTATAATCTAATTATCTAATCTATAATTAGTGGTAAAATTAAATTGATATTAACTATGGTAGTAGGAAAAACTAAATAAAAAACCTACATATAAAAAAAACAGATAACACAATTGATAATATAAAATTAGAAATTAAAATAAACTAGGTTAAGTTAGCAACACATGTTTAGTTCTTTTATGAGTGTAGCGTTTTAGAGATGCTTTATTATAGTTACCGATTTCCTTTATTAAAGGATTTTTGGAGACTGGTGTTTTACTGAAGTAAGAAGCTGTTTGAGTATGGACAAAATGTTTAATTGTTGGAAGCTGTAAGTCCTGGAGCATAGATGATATTTTAGTGTAGCGGGGGTAATTGTTAATTATCCGCATTGATAGATTTTGAATTCTTTCAAGTTTTTGGTAGTTAGTCAAGCAGGTTGAGCTCCAGACTGGCGAGGCGTATGTGATTAACGGGTGAATAACTGATTTGTATGTTATTAATTTGTTATGAGAGCTCAAATGGGATTTTTTGTTGAAGTATGGGAACATTTTAAATATTAATTTTTTGGTTAAATATTAATTTTTTGGTCTAATAACTATGTTCTTCTTATATACTACGGTCAAATATCACTTAAAAATTGTTCATATTTAAAACTTCAATTGTTCACATATTTTTCTTCCTTTAACATTGAATAATTTGCTTAGTTTCTTTTTATAGTGTTCAAATATTCTCTTCTTAATTTTATGTTTGCTTCCTTATTTTATCATCATATTATTGTTCCTACCTTATTATTAGTTTCCTAATTGCATTGGTTGTTATTTTGTTTTTCTTAGCCTTGATGAAGGCCCAAAAGGTCGGCTCACAATTAAAATAAGTATTGCTTATTAAAGTAAATTTGTCGATAAACGTATCCCAACCATCTTCCTAATCAAATATTTTGAAAAAAGTTAGTATGCTTGTACCGGAGCGATAGCTGTACAATGTTTGTGGATTGCACAATGTTTGAAATTTAATAGGTTGAAAATTGTTTTAATTACAGAGTTATACACTTTATTGAACAAGCGATGCTGCCCAACTTAATTGGGTTGCTATTTACACAGCTTAATTTTTTTTTCCTTATTGGACAATTTTTTATTTATAAATCTTAACATACAAGACACACACACAAAAAAAAAAGGTTAACCTTCCACATATCTGTTAGAAACCTAGGAGTATTCCTTGACGGAAACCTCTCCTGGAATAATCATATTTCCCAAATTTCTAAAAAATTCATTACCATCCTTAAACAGTTCCTTAGGCTACGAGTATATATATATTGTAATCATAATAATTATCACAACATGACATCCTATAAAAACTATCAGCAACTATATGAAACCCTGCTTTAATATCAAATTTCTAGCATATATAATACAAATAATAATACTAAGAAAATAAAAATATATCTTTATTCTATTATACTATATAATAAAAAATAATATAATAAATCTTTTTATAATCACTTTTATATCCGCTCTGCAGCCCTCTGGAATTCCCTACCTAATCATATTCGCCATGCTTCTTCCCTTCTCTCATCAAATAGCATCTTTTCCAACACCTTTTAGCATCCTTAAGAGACGCACACTAAATGTAAAAAGACGAAATTATTTTATTGCACCAAAATCCTAGAGTTATAGAATAATTAATATTTTTGGAAATTTTTCAGCTCTATTATTTTATAGAAGATTTTTTTGTTTTTTATATTCCATATATTTTGTAAATATTTATACGGATAGGTTTTTTATTTAATTTTATTTAGACATTTATGAATACAAATTTTGTTTTATTGGTCTTTCGGCCAAATATATGGAAATGTATAATTACTGTACAAAATTGTTATTCTTAAGGGACATAGTCCGAGAATAGAGTTATTTTTATTAGTATTATTACTAATTTATTAATTATTAAGTTGTCTAAAACTTAATGTAGATAAAACCCAAGACTTCCTTATCGGTTCCAAAGATCTTCACAACTCTCTTTCCTGCCACCCCTTACTTTACCTCAACCATGAGCCCATCCCCTTCCACACATCTGTTAGAAACCTAGGAGTACTTCTCGACCAAAACCTCTCCTGGAATAATCATATTTCCCAAATTTCCAAAAAAATCCATTACCATCCTTAAACAGTTCCTTAGGATACGAGATCTAATACCCCTTAAAACCCGCCAGATCCTAGTTTCCTCTCTCATCTTCCCTCACTTCGATTATGGCTACCTAGTATTGGGAGGACTGTCAGAGAGGCCTAAGATGAGGCTAAAGAGACTAATGAACTGCTTCATTAGATTCATCTTTGGAATTCCCAGGCGCTCTTATGTCTCCACTTGGTACGCTGAGTTGAAGAGGCTCTACCCGAAATTCCGACGGCAATACTTCTTAGGAACCTAACTTTATCAATCCTTTAGAAGCAAAAAACCCTTGTATATTTACAACATGTTCACCCTATTCTCCTCAGTCCATTCCATCAACACAAGATCCCAGTCCTCAAACCTACTCATTCCCTCACATAATACCACTTTCTTTAAGACATACTTTGTCATTCGTGCATCCTTATTCTGGAATTTCTTACCAAAGTCCATTCGTAAATCTCAACCCTTAACTGCCTTTGAACATTAACTATTCATCCATCTCCTAGAATATCAATCTGCCGTGCCTTTGTTAAGTTGAACTGTTTAGTCTCTATGTTCTTTATTCCATTTTTATTTTCTTCATTTTTTTCCTTTTTTTTTTATTGCTTAAGTATATGTTTTTGTTTATTTAAAATTCTTTGAGGTAGCAATATCACCTTTGTACATATTTATAAATTTATCATCTTTTGCTATTCAATATGTATTTTAATGATGTACATAATATTATAAACTTTGTATAGCCAGAAGTGTAATTTCAAAAATGTTCTTTTATATTATTCTTAGGGGACTTGCTATTTTCCAATCATTCATATTATTTTATAATCGTGGTTTGCATAATTTTGACCGTGAGCCTCTTAATAACTAAAATAAATAAATTTGGAAAATATAAAAGATAAAGGAATACAAAAAACGCTAACAAGACTGGTAATTGGTCGCTCAAATCAGTGACCTAAAGATTTGAGAAGGCCCAATTATTGGTGACGTGAGCGGGTAGCGATTGCCGTCACAACATCGGACGGAAGGCTCATCTCCGTTTCCATTACCCTCCACCCTCCACCAGAAGGTGCCTCTATTCATCGGATAAACTTTCGTTAGCATCTCTTTACCTCTTCTATTCAACGGTTTTCAACTGGGAGTATTGCTTCTCCGAAATGGAAGGGAGAAATCACTCGTAGAAGATTAACTTTTTCCCTTCCAAAAACCATTTATAAATAAAGTTCTGTAAATTGAACAGAATTAAAAAAAAAAAATCTGGTGCGGCTTTCACTTACCTTCGTTGTTAAAATTAGTTTAAGAATTTTTAAATACACTTATAGATGAAATAGATCAAAGAATTATTTACAAAAAGTTCCGATTAAAACATGCGTTTTATTAAATAATCTATTATATTTTTATCTTAGTTAGTTTTATTGGCTTTTCATCACTCTCCAGAATGAAACCTACACCATTTTAAAGCCCATATAGCGAGTTTAAACGAAATCGTTAGAGCCATTTTTGATAAAATCGTAAAAAAGGTTCGAAATACATAGATATAGCTATTTTCCAATCATTCATATTATTTTATAATCGTGGTTTGCATAATTTTGACCGTGAGCCTCTTAATAACTAAAATAAATAAATTTGGAAAATATAAAAGATAAAGGAATACAAAAAACGCTAACAAGACTGGTAATTGGTCGCTCAAATCAGTGACCTAAAGATTTGAGAAGGCCCAATTATTGGTGACGTGAGCGGGTAGCGATTGCCGTCACAACATCGGACGGAAGGCTCATCTCCGTTTCCATTACCCTCCACCCTCCACCAGAAGGTGCCTCTATTCATCGGATAAACTTTCGTTAGCATCTCTTTACCTCTTCTATTCAACGGTTTTCAACTGGGAGTATTGCTTCTCCGAAATGGAAGGGAGAAATCACTCGTAGAAGATTAACTTTTTCCCTTCCAAAAACCATTTATAAATAAAGTTCTGTAAATTGAACAGAATTAAAAAAAAAAAAAATCTGGTGCGGCTTTCACTTACCTTCGTTGTTAAAATTAGTTTAAGAATTTTTAAATACACTTATAGATGAAATAGATCAAAGAATTATTTACAAAAAGTTCCGATTAAAACATGCGTTTTATTAAATAATCTATTATATTTTTATCTTAGTTAGTTTTATTGGCTTTTCATCACTCTCCAGAATGAAACCTACACCATTTTAAAGCCCATATAGCGAGTTTAAACGAAATCGTTAGAGCCATTTTTGATAAAATCGTAAAAAAGGTTCGAAATACATAGTATTAGGTGGGTCTTCTGGTTTGCTGATTTTGATGAAAAAGTTTTTGTAACTTATCGACTATATATGCTTCTAAAATATGAAATTTCAATTTTATACAAATTATCGTTTTAGAGCTATACTTACCTCACACCCACAAACTTTTTTGTGGGACTTGGTCATTTAGACTCAGTCGACTCTAAATCGTGTATTTCCGGGGAAAACTGGAATTCGAAAATTTTCACGGTCGCAATACTTTCCTTTACTATATATTTTATTAGAGGTAATTGAAAATAAAAAATATAATATTAAATGATAAATTGCTATTGTATTTTAGGGAAGGCCCCCGAAACGTTGACTCGCGGTCCCTGTTTATGTTTAATAAAGTTTTAATGGAAGATAAGGGAACCATCTAATTATTTTTAGGACCTGTTACATTTAGGACCTACTTGTAGTCTCCTAAAATAAACAGGAATTGTATGTGCATCTATAATTAACACTGAGTCTGGTATTTACGCCAATAATTAATATACATATATTTTTAATAATAATCCTATTTTGATGTTTAAAAAATCATCAGAATAAAATAAAAAACCAACCGTGAAATTAAAAATAGAGAGATACACTTTATTTATAAATAGACAAAATGATGCTGCCCAACTTTATTGGGTTGCTATAACACAGCATACCAATTGTTTCCTTTAGGAATATTCTTAATATTATAAATTATAATTTTAAATCCTTAATTATAAGCACAATATATTTTTTTTCTCTTTTCTATTCTTTTTAATTTTTTTTTTACTTTATTTTTCCCTGTTTTTTTTTCTTTCTTCATCGTTTCCCATTTTCTTTCAAATATATAGATCCATACACATAACAAAAAAAAAAAATCATATATACATCATAGAATACCACATCAAAACTCATACTATCATATAGAAAAAAAAATACAACAAGAAAACACTTAGTGTCCAAAATCGATATCTACTATATGTACAATACTATATAAAAGTTAAAATTAAGATATAAACAACTATGACTGAAGTGCTAATGCACATGCCCCTCGAATTATACCCGTTATGAATAGATGTGATATTTTCTCAGGAATATATTTTTAACAAGATGATATATAAAATACATTGACCAACTGTATTTGTATTAGGAATTTCCCTCAAGACAAATAAATAAACAATAAAGATAAAGTTACATGACATGACTGTGTATTAAAGTACCCCGCTTACGTTATCTTGCAGAGGAATTACGACGTTAATTTTAGAACGTTGGATTTTAAAGGGCTACCTGAATTATAATACTTGGTTTAGACCTGCCCTCCATTTATAATAATATTCACCATCATAATTCATTGTTTCTGCAACATCCTATCTTATTCTAAGTCATTTTTTTTTCTTTCTTTTTTTACTAATTGATTTAATGAAATTTACTACTGTATTAATTCAATACAACACGTATGTAAGATAAATATATTATTAAAACATCTATTGTGAACATACTACACTTCTGCAGTACTCCAAAGTCTAATAAATAGTAGGAAGTATCTTGGCCATCTTTTGGTGGATTATCAGGTTTATATATCAACGAGAGGTCACATATTAGCGGATTTTGGGGGTTTGAAATAAATCTATTTCGGGTCAAGTCTTAATAAAATTTGTGTTTATTTTTATTGAGATTTTTATATTTAAATGACTCAGAAGTAGGACTTTTTTTTATTATTCATTTCTCTTTTCTTTCTATATTTATCAGTATTTTTTGCAACATACTCGACTTTATAATATGTAGATATGTGTGTGTGGTGTGTTCCTACCTTGATGCATCCACCGATTTTGATTTCAATTGAGTTCTACCTCTCCATACCGCGTGATCGTTAGTTTCACTCCAATATCAAACCTCATTTAGTTTGCCTCGAACGCCAATAAATGTATGTACGAAAAACAGATACTTTTGGGGTCTGAATGGTCTAGTTCCCTGAAACTTAATATCAATTATGTACCCCTGTCGGGAGTCTCAGGTGTCAGCGGACAGGTTAAAGACGTTGGGCCCCTCTCTCGCAAATGCAACCGAGAGTCAGAAACACCAGCTCACGTGCTGGATAAATGTCCTAACAGCTCCCTTTTCATAACATGCCGACATCAAAGAGTAAAGCATGATTTGATGAGACTTTTTAGGGAAAGGGATTTTGTCTGCTTTGAGGAAGTTTAATGTGTAGATACGGATGGATCCTGGATGCTGATATCGTTGCATATTACACTAATGACTTTAGATGTTGAGTGTCCCTAAAATATATATATATATATATATATATTTACTTTCTATTTTATGTAATTTGACTTTTATTATATATATATATATATATATATATATATATATATATATATATATATATATATATATATATATATATATATATATATATATCGTGGCATTCTATAAGTCCGGAAATTCTGGATCCCACCGTAGATCGTAATCTAACTACCTTAAACAAGCAAGTAAATTGGAAAGATAAAGAGAAAAATCTACGAAAAATGTATCCCTTTCCTCAAGGAAAAAGTGAGACTTCAACGTGAGAAGAGGCCTTTGGTTCGAAGCCCGCGGAACTATACCAGGTTCAACAAGGAGCTCCATGGAGGATAAAGGGGTAGATATTAAAGACATAGCGAATATAGCTGAAAGTGTAGTTCTCGACTCCCTGAGAATTATACACTACCACATCGTATCAGGTATAATAAAAATCATTGTAGGGGCATGAATGAGTATACGTTATTTATACTTTGATTATATATGTATATATTTTTTTAGATGCTATGACTTTTAATATTGTGGTATTGTTTTATTATATAGTGGTGATTCTTAAAATTTTGTTGTTGTATGATGTTATATATATATATATATATATATATATATATATATATATATATATATATATATATATATATATATATATTGGGTTGATGCAAAATTAATGCAGGTTTTTAGTAGGTATTGTAAATACGCCATATCTTTACTTTAACCATATATATTTAATCAAAATAATTTCCATCTGAATCAATGCACTTTTGCCAACGTTCAACAAGCTTTCTTATTCTACCAGAAAAAAAATCCGAATCCCTGGACTCAATGAAATCACGAAAAGAATTTTCAATGTCGTCCTGGTTTTGAAAATTTTTCTCCCTCAAAAAGTTGTCCAGATGCCTGAAAAAGTGGAAGTCTGTAGGAGAGAGGTCAGGTGAATAAGGCGGATGTTGGAGAACTTCGTAGCCCAACTCGTGCAGTCGTCGAAGCGTTGGTTGTGCAACGTGTGGTCTGGCGTTATCGTGGAGCAGGATCGGCCCCTTCCGATTCATCAATGCTGGGCAAAGACGTTGCAATTTTTGATTCATGCTGTCAATTTCTTGACAGTACTTGTCAGCAGTTATAGTCTCACCTCGATTGAGAAAGCTTTGACCTCAGCTGGTCGTTGTCCAGAGCAAGATGACGGCCCCGACCTTCCTTGTCTTCGAGGTCGAAATCTCCTCTGCGAAACTTCTGGAACCAACGCTGCACCGTGCACTCATTAATAGCCCCCTGACCCCACACTTCATTAATATTACGAGCCGTTTGCGCAGCGCTGCACCCTAATTTAAATTCGTAAAAATAAATTTGACGAAAATCGCACTTTGACATTTTCGATTCAAGACCTTTGAACACACTGAACAAAACGATTTTACTAAACAAATTCATGGTGAAAGAGAGGGTATTAGATAAGGTTTGTTTTGGTATAATAATGATCAATGTTAGGATTAGCTTTGTTTACACAATTGGAATTAAGATATTGCAATAGAGGAAACCTGCATTAATTTCGCATCAACCCAATATATATATATATATATATATATATATATATATATATATATATATATATATTGTTTTGTCTGCCGGAAGGTGTTTCCTTTCTCTTAAGAAGGGCTTTATAGGCAAAAGAGAGGTCTCCAAACATACAAAAATGGTAGTATACAAAACAACCTTCAAAACAACCTTTTTACCTATATTGACGTATGCCAGCGAATCCTGGGCCCTCACCACCAGACATAAATGCCAACTCCAGGCTATGGAGATGTGCTACTTGAGGAAAGTTGAGGATAAGACGAGGAGAGATAGAATGAGAAATACCATAATAATATCCAACCTTGATGTCAGATCGGCCGAGGATATTGTTGAAGAAATTCAGCTAAGATGGTACGGCCATGTCTCAAGAATGTCGGAGGATCGCGTGGCAAAAGCAACGTATGGGCAGAAAGTAGAGGGAAGGAGACCAAGAGGAACACCTAGGAAGATTTGGGAGGATGGGATCAGGAAGGCCTGCAGAAAAAGAGATATAGATTGGAGATCTGCAGGGGAAATAGCGCAGAATAGGAATGCCTGGATTAGCCTCTACAAGCAACCCCCTCACACTGCTGTGCGGTAGAGAGGAAAGATGAAGAAGAAGAAGTTTTGTTTTTTAATGTGGGTGTATATGTACAGATATATGTATCTGTGGATAAACCTGAAAGAAAATAGGAAAAGGGAAAGAAGGAAAAAAAAAAGAAATGTAAAAATAAATAAAGGAAAAAAAATTAAAAAGTTGATAAGTTAAAAAAATATTTAATATTTATAATTATGATTTTGAAATTATAATGTTTAAAATAGTCCTAAAGGAAAAAATGGTATGTTGTGTTATAGCAACTCAATTAAGTTGGGCTGCATCATTTTGTTTGTAAATAATATGCATCTGTTTACATTAATGACCGCACATAAAACTTTTATAGGTATAAAAATTCATAGGAATATTTTTTTATTACTTGATCTAGTTTCTTCCGAGTCCTATTGCGTATCAATTGCTACTCAGGGATAAACTTAATTCATGGGCACAAAGCTCATAAATATCACTGAGCTTTCTGTGAAAAAAGAAGAAGTTGATCTGAGAGAGATTAGACGCGCTTGAAGAGAACTCAATACAATCCCCTCGGTATTTCATCGCCCCAATTCCATTTCCTAAGATACGTCTATAGTACCCACTTCTTCAATGCTATCCTGAATTCGGGCGGATTCATATTGACACATTTTACTTAGAATATATTTTAATCTCTTGTTCTTTCACTTACCTGTATGTTAAATCTATTATATGAAAAATATTGCGATTTTAAAAATTTTCGATATTTGTTTTCAACGGAGATACAAGTTTTAATGTCATCTGAGTCCAAATTACTAAGCCCTGCAAAATGGCCTGTGTGCATGTTTAAAATCAAAAATCTAGTTCAAAATCAAAAAGTCGTATGGTACTGAAATTCCATATTTTAACAGACGGGTTATAAAAATGAAAGAGAACCACTATTTTTGACTTAACCCCTTTTTAAAAAATCTGGTGTGGGCAAAACGACTTTCAGTAGTTAAAATAAATTAAGTAACTCCTAAAAAAAAAGTTATGTAAAAAATTAAACAATTATATTTAGTTCCGTTGGACACTTGTGTTTTAAATTAAATGACATAATAATATAAAATTGTTATTTGCAATAATCACTCAAGTTTATTCCCTATTCGTCCCTTAACATTAACTTTCTCAAATTTGTGTATATGATAACATTTTTTCTCAAATCTTTAGCTTTCCAACGTTCTATTATAGATCTGTTACTATTCATATGCTTGAAAAAATATATATATAACAAAATATTTGTGCTATTTCCTTCTTTATGTTGGTTATCAAATTTGTTTAACTTGTACGTTTAGTCGTTTTTAAGTCAATGCTAACAAGCTGAAATGGTTATTTTCTTTGGAATTTACATTATTTAATGTACTTTAGAAGAAGAAAATTTAAAATATCGGCATTTACCCCTGTCAGACTATTTCAATCTGAATGAAGCCTAGATCAAATTATAGCCTAATCAATTTTATATTTATATAATAATAATAGGCTTACCGAACCTGAAGGTTCGATGCCGATACCGATTAATACCGCCTACACAGACTCGTCTGTTCACCGTTCAAGCCCAAGCCCCCGAGATCAGCCTTAACAGAATCCTCCCATCGACGCTTCGGCCTTCCTTTCGGACGCCTACCAGTAGGATCAGCGAATACCAACTTTCTCGGAATCCGCTCCTCACCGAGCCCCACAACTTTACTCGACCATTTGGGTCTCCGGGACGCTATCAACTCAATTATATTCATAGGATACAAGTTCCGCAATTCGCGTTATGCAACCGTCTATATTTATATCCTTCTATATTTATACCTTCTTATATTTATATAGCAAGTTTAATCAAAATCGTTAGAGCCGTTTTTAAGAAAATCGTAAAAAGGTGCAGAATATATGTTAATATAATTTGATGAGAACTACGGACGACTTTAACTTATCTCTGTTGTTAAAACCAATTTTAGAATTTTTAAATACAGTCAAAAATAAAGAATGGTTAATGAATTAATTGCTTTTTGTTTCGATAGAATAGTGTGTTTTTTCTAAATAATCTATCCTGCTTTTATCTACAACAATCAGTTTTATCACTTTCTATCACCTTTCACAATTTTGTGTATAAGATAATACTAGTTTCTGAAATATTTTTCTTTTCATCGGTGTAGTATATATGTATATTACTATTCTTATGTGAACAAAATATTATTGATTTTTCCTTCTTTGGTCGAATGGTTTAACTTATATATTTAATGATTTTTTATGAATTTTAACAAAAAATTTATAATTGTTTCGAATTAAAGGTGCTAAAGGGGATGTTTCGGCATTTAAGCCCTGTCAGACTCTTCAATCTACATCATATTATATAAAAACCCATTAAATTTCACAGCAATATATTGAATTTAATCTGAATCGTTACAATCGTTTAAAAAAAAAAAAAAAATCGTAAAAAGGGTGAAATTGATAGTATAAATGGTCTTACAATTTTATGTAACATCTCAGATATATATAATAAGAAGTTCTTAATTGAAATTTAAGTTTCAAAGAACTTATCGTATTTGTGATAGACTTAACGTATCTGTTTTTGTGGAACTTAGTTATTTAGACTCAGGGGACCCCGAAACGCGTATTTCCGGTTAAAACACAAACACGGTTTCACAATCGCAATATGGAAATTTTTTTTTTCTTTCTATATATTTCAAATTTAGATACCTGTGATTTCATTTAATTTAAATATTTCCTTAATTTTATTCCACCCTTTATGCGAATTATTTTGGTATCCATACTGTTCACGCCATATGTCAGTAGCTTGATGAGGTTTTTCATGACAGCTTCATTGAAAATAAAAAACTCTGTAATTTTTATGATATCATAAGATCAGTTTTATGTTTTAATCTTTATTTTTTAATTTATTTTAAAAATAGGTATTTTAAATATAATTAAACGTTTTTGAAACGAAAGTGAAAAACAGAGAAAGACAGAAGACGATCGTACTTCAATTGTTTTTTATGACCGACTCGCGGCGAGTCGAGTACTAAGGTAGCGTCTGAACAGTGAAGCTGTGCCGTCTATACACCCAAGTCTCCTCTCAACGTTTGAACGTTTGCAAACGTATCCCTTCATCTTTTCATCGTTCCCCTTGGAACTTAGAAGAGTCGCCCTGCGGTCATTTACTTCAACACTCAAGAGGAATTCGTTCAAGCCGCCCTGCGGTCGTTTACTTCAACACTCAACCGGACATCTTTACGTGAATATAGCCTATTTATATCCATTATTGCAACATTTAATTTCCTAATTTTCATTCTTAAAACTGTTTAATTTGATTCATATAATTTTTATATCTTTAAGTATTAAATTAAGTTTCTTTCTCATATTTTCTTTAATATTTTTAATTAGGTTTATTTTGTTTCCTACATTCTCTTACACCTGTTTAAGCATATAATTAAGTTAATTTTATTTCTTATCTCGTTTATATGTTTTTTAGTATAATAAATGTATTGTGATTCGTCGTTTGTTTAGATTATTTTTATAATTTAAAACTATACAGTCCACTATTTTTTTTATTCACCCTCACCACCCTCAAAATTTGAATTATCACTTGAAAGTACTGTTCTTTCACGGATATCTCAGCGTATACACATACAATTTATTATAGTTCAACCATTCTTAGCTCATGATTTATTTTTTAACTAAAATAGGTATATTATTTTCCTCTCTCTCTGCACTAAGAGGGTTATACAGGGCTCGTTACTCGGCTTCGTTACCAGTGGTTTTGTTTCAGATGGATTTCTTTTTCCCAATTAAGTACAGCAATTAGTTACATTGAAGCTTATCGTGGCTAATTAGGCCTCAAACCTTATTTCTCTAACAGAACAATGATTTTTTTAATAGAAAGAAATATTTTTTGTAATGTGCAGTATACCCGATTGAGTATGAATATTATAGAATTCTTTCTTAAAAATAAATCATAAAGAGATTGTTTTATTACGTATTTATTGATACACTGTAAATACGTTTATTCAATAAGTACAAAAATTATTTTTTGATAGCGTTACCAAATCAATTCAGAACTCTCCCATATCAATTATTTTATTCTTTTGAGTTCTCAAGTATTCTGATGTTTTCTTGTACGGTCATCAAAAACGAAGTTTTTTTACTAATGAAATTCATAAGTAAATAAAGTTCATAGAAATAATTAGGAGTCAGTCGTGTGAAAAATATTTTAATTTTGCCGACGCACAGTGGGCAAAATCACCAATTTAAGTGGACAAAAGTCAAGTCAAAAGTTTGGAATTTTCCAGTGCTTCACCTTTTTATTATTAGTAGACTAGACCCTTAATACTAATATTTCTGGCCATACCTTGTTTACAAATAAATAGTAAATGAGTGAATCATCCCTGTTCACACAAGTGCCTAATAATGGGCAGTGGGATTATCTTTATTCGATTATCGTTTATGTGTTCAAGATTTATTTAGAGCAAAGTCTTTATGCTTTTATTTATCAATGAACATTGCTGAGTCAGGTAAGACATTATATTTCCAAACTCGTTATTGAATATACTTCGCAATCTATCTGCATAGTTTAGCATAATATTTAGCTATTTGTAAATGTATGCGCCAATTCATTACCGAAATACTATATAACCCCCACGTTACCCCCAAGACTTGTTTCATCAATTAGCGTTTATGGTTATACACAATTTTTTTCAGACTCAACACTCCGAATCAAAAGTTTTACAATCTATAATTTCAATAATTTCCTAAATGGTATAAAATACATCTATTAGGAGTTTTTAGCAACTCCGAGCCATAATTATATTTTTTGTATTATTTTTCCCGTATTCTGGGACTTCAAACATAAAATGTTGGGAAGTTTTAGATTTTATCAAATGAATTTGATGTTTGACCACTGTGCGCTCGCCAATCGTGTACAAAATTAATTAAATTTTAAATTTTTGTCTCATAATTTTTTTCATATTTTTTCCATTAATTTGGAACCCTAAAGGTGAAATATAGACAAGTTTCAGAATTTCGTCCACCTAAATCGGTCATATTTTCCGTTGTCACAACCATTCAAACCCTCATCAGGGACGCAAACATCAGAACAACTACTGAAATTCATATTAAAACAATATAACAATGAAAAATTATAAATGCAGTGACAATGAAAATTAAAATATTATAAATACAAATAATATTAATATGATAAATAATGAGATGGTATCAATTAACGGTTTTGAAATCTTGTCTGTAAAAACTGAAAAAAAAAGTAAAATTTTTGAAGCAATTTGCACTTCATTCTGTTGTGACGATATTGAGTCATTTTTGATTGATTTTTTGACATTTTATGAAATTTCTTAAAAAATCAGCAAGTTGTGATATGAAACCCAAAGTTTACTTAAACTTATCTAATAGTGATTCTAAACAATGTTAAATGCAGAAAATATAGATATATAATGATGTATATAAGAATCATTACATACAGAGACATTTCTATAAATTATTGACAACACCTACATATTTTTATAATATGGAAATGTGCTTAAAATATGCCAATCATACCATTAAAAGTAATAAGGAATAAAATTGTGTTAAAATGGTTGATATACCTTAAATAGATCTTTCAGTGTAGACTTTTGTCCCAAAAAAGTGCGTTTGGAACCAATGTGCGTCGACACAGCGAATCAAATTATTGATAAAAAAATGATTTAACTTATAGGACATAAGAAATTTAATAATATGTAAACATATTTTTTTGTAAAGTTCTTCAAATAAAAATATCAAGAAATGTTTGGCTTGCAGTAGAATACATCATCTATAAACATATCTATCATTGATCCGTAGAGAAAACATTTGTCAGGGCTATAATTAAATTACCTACAATTTTCTAAAATACTTTATTTTTTGTTTACGTTCTGGAAGAAAAATAACCGATTCCTAAAATATCCTCCTCCATTTTTAGCTCAACCTTATTTCTAATACTTATTTCTATGCATAGTTATTATTTTGCTCAATCATATTTACTAACACTGACTGTGTTAATTTGGCATCCAATTTTTACAGCTTGCTTATTCAGACCGGTGATGCGACTGACTGAGAGGCGCTGGGATCTCCTGGCCTCGGGCCCCGACACCCACTTGTGGGCGTCGGGGATTGATTCGGAGATCCCGGGGCAGTATGTAAATATTGTATATATATGTATGAATGTGACGAAGATTATTATTATTTATGTATTTTATTTTTATCTTTATTTATTCTTCTTTGAAATTTTTATTTATTTTTTTGTTTTTTTATTTACTGTACATAAGGAATGAATGATTTCGTATAGCATTAATACTCATTGCCCAAGATTGTGGCACATTGAATTATTTCTAAATAAATAATTTAAACAAAGAAAACATTTTTACAGGGATTTACATATTTTATTTAGTTATTCTTTGTTTCTCTGTCCATATCTATATATAACTTATAAATACAACCTGCACACACACTTTTATATTATCTCATTTCATGGGCCGATTTGTAAACTCAGTATAGCCGAGTCGAAAGTGAAGAATCGAAATCAAGATTGTAAAAGAATGAAAATCGAAGAATTGATAAAAAATTAGCTATAGTATTTTTCAATGATTATAAACTATTATTAAATATTCGAATTTGCTCGATTTATACTTTACCACGGTCGACAGCTGATTCTTCAATTATATAATTTGTAAATTTTTACGCATCGGGTCCATATTTTGCATATAGTAAAATATATTTAAATATATTGTATTTTCTTACAATTGCTAAGAGAAAGTAAAAAAAACAAAAACAGTTATCCATCGATCTTTCAAATAATCGAAATAGAAAATTCAATAAAATTTCATTCGACCAAAGAGTAGTCTTTTCTGGTTCATTACAAGTTCCTAAGTATTCACTTAGTTACTCCATAAAATTACCTTAAAATTAAAACTTTTTTTTTTAACGCAATTAATATTAGTTAGTAGAATTACGTTGTTGTTTTTTTCTCTCCTCCCATTTATTGACAAAGAAATATTGTACAATTACTCTTATTACTAAATACCTATGTACAATAAAACAACAAAAACTAAATCCTTTTGTCCATGTTTATGAACTTATAATGTACCAGAAAATATTGTGATGCCAAATTTACGGACCTGCTAAAAAGACACACATTCAAAAAATACAAACCTTTCAATACAATTTTTTAAGACTGACAACGAACTCACCACCTTATGTTTCAAACGATACTCTTCATACCGACTTACGCATTCCGACTACAACAAACCACATTCGAATGTCGTACAAAAGATTTTACGACCAACTACATGGACACACTAACCAATTTGTTCAAAATATGGCTACAACTGACATCCCTGACATAACTAAGCGTAGACTGAAAAGGAGTTGGATGAGGGACCTCCTAGCCTAAAATAATAGATCCTGTTTGAATGTCAGGAGGATGCACCACTGAGTGCTGTCTCTCTCATGCCTAACCATGCCATGTCTCCTTGTTTATAAAATCCCATTTGCTTATTATAAACATTTTACAGGTGCAAATAAAATCATTAATAACAAAAAAAAAAAAAAGAAAAGATTGTCAACATCCAAAGCAGACTTTAGAAAACCAAAAAAAAAAAAATTAAAATGTCTATAAGGTGCTTTTTAGTGTAATAACAAAATAAAACAAAAAACACCTGTTTTTACTACTAATAACACAATTCCACAGTTTTATCCAACATAAGCAACACATAAAGTTACCTTATTCGCATTCGTTGACCTACAATACGGTCTCTAATGTAATTTAAAGGTCGTCGATTTGAAAAAGAGGATTAGTACGTAGCACGTAGTTATGATAAAGGCTCTAGATACCGCTTGTGAGAGCGACAAAAATGTCAGCTCATACACACTCCTCTTTTAGGACTGGGTGTGTTCCAGGGGGTCTCCTAACCATCCCTACCAACCAGAGTCCACCATGGCTGAAATAACATAATGATTATCCTTCCATAGCCGGGTTTGAGCTCGGATATAGGAAAGATTATGTAGCGTTAGCGGGTATTGAAGATGTATTATTTAATGATATTGTTATATTGTGACTTGATCATTATCATTGTTCATGTTACTTATTTATAGAAATAAATAAACCATTTAAGGTAATTTGACCTAGAGCACGACTAAGACACTAGTCTGGTAGAAAAGTTCTAACTAACAATAATATAAATTGCTTTATGAGTACAGCAAGAAGTAGCTCAGATCATCTGATCACTAACCTGCTTCTACCAGGTGGGATTTCCCTAGGTCAGAGTATTTCTGCCTGTGTATTCCTATTTGTGGTCTACCTTTATTTCGCACCTCTCATTTCTCTATTTTTTTTCTTCCTATCCCTTGTATAAGATGGGGTAATGGCTTCTACCCTTGTGCACCTATGAGGAATCATATCCGCTGTTGTCAAGCTTCTACCTCACGGAACATTCCTTCCTTACCAGTCCCCTCTGCTAAAACGGTAGGTGCGGGCTCGTCCCCTACCTGGTAGGGTACCTTGTACCTGGTGCTGCGGTACGTGCTCTACCACGGAGGGCTCCAATCTCCATCTTACTCTCATCCTATACTAAACACGGATTTTCGAGGCCTTCTGTGACCCTTTTCACCCATTAATAACCATACCTCGACTATTATTTCAGTGCCCTACCGCTAAAGTAAAGGAGCCTCCAATATTTAAAATTCATATTCATATTCAGCAATCTGTTTCTCTAGTTGTGATATAGCCTGCACGAGACAAGTTAATCTCTACATTTAAAGAAAGCCGCAATTCTTGGTTTCCAAAAACTCCTTTTATACCTTACGGTTTTCACTACAATTTAGGGCATTCTTTCCTGAAGGATTATTAGTAATATACATTGGAAACATTTTTTTCTTAGATAGGAAAAATAAAGTTTTTGTATTCAAGACATCAAAAAATCTTAAATAGAATTATGTAGATTAGTAATATATAAGTATGGTATACCGTTGGATAGTGCAAGATTTCGGAAAACTTATTATGCAATAAAATAAGTTGTATATGTTTTTGAAAATAATATAAAGTTATTATAAATCCATAAAGTGACATTGTATTGAGTATTGAATATTCTTGCTTCGAAGTCTCTTTTTCTCTCTATTTATATCAAATCATCCGCTCCCACCGCTCGTCTGCAGCCTCCTACAATTCCTGAAAATCCAAAACCCATCTCAGGAAACCAGATCCCGTCTTTCCGGCCTCTATATACCTTCCCACAGAACCCAAAATATTAATGTTCCTTCTTAGCCCGGTAAACTGTGGAATGCTCTCCTATCAAACCTCCGTCATGCTCCTTCCCTATCATCGTTTAAATCTCTCCTCATTCAATATTTCCATTCTCTCCAGTTCGATGTAATCTAATTTTTATTATGCCAATTTATGTGAGGTGATTTGTGTATCTACTTTAATGAGATGTAAAGATATGTTTACGTTAATTCTATGTACATAAAGATGTCACTATGACCTTTTATTTATTTTTTTCTTCTTTCTTTTGTTATTTAAATGTAGTTATATATTGTTTTTGGCCAGAAATAATTTTTTATTTTGTTCATTAATGTTATTCTCAAGGGACATTGTCCCAGAATAATGTTTCTTTTCTATATTTTCTATTCTACATAGCAATCTACCTGTAGAGTTAATTAGAAATTTGTAAATGTATGCCCCTATGCAATAATGAAAAATGTATAACCCCCAAGTTACCCCAAGGATTTGTTTTTACTGTTTTCCCCAGATGTTAACTAATTTAGTATTGTTTTTGGCCAGAAATAATTTTTTATTTTGTTCATTAATGTTATTCTCAAGGGGCATTGTCCCAGAATAATGTTTCTTCTCTATTCTACATAGCAATCTACCTGTAGAGTTAATTTAGAAATTTATAAATGTATGCCCCTATGCAATAACGAAAAACTGTATAACCCCCAAGTTACCCCAAGGATTTGTTTTTACTGTTTACCCCAGATGTTAACTAATATTTGGAAGTATAAAGCGATTAAAGTGAAGTAAAAATGCTGCCTTCTTTTACATTAATACGGTTGGTTATTTATTATTCATTATTTTTATTTATTCTATTGTTTTTTGTTGTTTAAAACTTTATAATTAAATGATAATCATATTGTACATTATTTCTATTTCTCTCTTATTTGATATTTAAAGACAATTGTTGTAATTTAATGTAAACATATATGCTTTTTATTTTTTTTTTTTTAAGATTTTTATTAATTGAAGTTCTTTAGTCAGTGATAATTTTTCTTTTTCATATTTATTTATGTTTTCTTAAGGGACCTTGTCCCAGAATAAAGTGTTATCATTCAAAAAATCATCTCGCGATTTTCAGATTTCTGCGTTAAACTCTAAATCGGTCCAACAGTGAATTTTAAACAAAAATGACACATTCAAATATCACTCGAGCGAAGCACTAGTTTGATGTAATTTGAAAACTCTGAATTGATGTCGACGATAATTAATCATGTACCGATGTTTCTCTTTGCCTCTGTTTGTCAATTATTCAATTTTATTTATTCCTACCAGGAAGGGCTTTGTTTGGGAGTTCTAACAATGGGCGCTTAGGAATATTAATTAAGAGCCAATGGAAGCGTGAAATGTTGATCCGAAAGGGTTGAGTGATATTTGAAACTTGGAATTGAGTAGTTCATGGGTGATATTATCCGCTTGAATACCACTACCTACGAACTTTTATCAAAGAATATTTAAGTTAATTAAGTACTTTGAGAAGGAATCTGTCCCTAAGCACTTCAACGTGAGAAAATTGATCGTATAAAGGGATAGTTGATCCATTCATGTCCTGCTTCAATAAGTTCTTTTATCAATGAGATGAGGCGGGGGGAGGAAGTACTCAGTGAGCTAAATCATTGGCATCGTACAGCTTCATTCACAATACATGCCCATTTCCGCCCCTTCCCATCAATACAACCTTTATTACCGAAGAGTTTATCACCAAAAACATCAAGTTTATTCTAGATAAATGTCAAGAAAGCGAAAGTGAGGCGTAGAAAAGAACTTTTCTTGATCTTGAAAATGCTTATACTTAATCCTTAATATTTTTTTATTGTATTATTATTATTATTTACTTTAATTTACAGTTGTATTGAATAAAACAACTAGTAAATAAGATTTATTTATTTAATGTCACTTTATGCTACTGTGGCTAATCGGACGATGCTACAGTGGGAGTCCGAAATTTCGCCTATCCAGGTTTAATTAGGATAGGGATCTTTAACGAGTATCTGACATCGCGCAGGCTCTGGACCACCTTTTAAAGTCCCCTCCAAAGGACAGCATAACTGAGGATTTTTTACTCCCATTAAAAAATCCTAGGACCACCTGCGGGTTTGAACCCGTGACCTTTTACTTAGGAGGCTGTAACGCTAGCCACCCTGCTTCAGGTGATCCCTCAAGTTAATACTCTTTAACATAAAATACGTGAGAAATAAATGTAGAGATACTGCCCACTGGCAGTATTCTAGCAGGTAATCAGATGATCTCGATGCCATCTTCTTTTCAGACGCCTCAGAAGATTATCAGGAGTAGAAGAGTAAGTAATAATTGAAACTAAAGAGTGATACATGATTCGGGCCGAATAAATCAGCAACATGTGGAATATAATTATCTTTATGAGGATTTAAGTTTGTAAAGATTTCATACGGTAAGAACTTGATTGGTTTAGTCGAACCCTAAAGCTCAGATCCGTAAGTCATGTAGTCTTTACCGTTTGTGGTTAAGTGGAAGGCTCGTGAATTTAATTTCATATAACCCTTTTGTATGATGTGAATAAAGTTCTATCAAATCATGATTGAATGAAGAATGAAAAAATATTTAAATTATGCGAAAATATGTATCGTATAGGTTTGTCATGAAACATATTTGTTATAATATAGATTATTAATATAGTAAAAGTTTTAGGAATTTAATTAAACAATTGAATTACATATTTTTTACTTCTGAAAATCAGATAATCTTTAGAACATTTGTGTAAATATCTGCAGAGTAATAAAATATTTCTAAACAGTCATATATATATATATATATATATATATATATATATAATATATATATATATATATATATTTAACTAATGGTCAACAAAAAACACGTATATGAAACAATAGATTCACAAACTTTATTCACATTCCATACCAAATTTTGATTCATCCTAATTCTTAACTTTAACAAGAATTTTCAAATATTTCTTGACTGATGAAATAGTTGTTTGCTTTTTGGATCGTCTGGAGCGGTGTGGCCTAGTTAATAGAGCATTAGGCTACGTTTTTCTGGGTCCCAGGTTCGAATCCCGGCTAAAGCAGAATTATTTATTCTGGAGCGACCCTGGAGTATAGAGACATTCCTGAGGTTCACCCAGTCCCAATTAAGTGGGTACCCAAATTTGGGGAAAACCTGGGGCCGAGCCTTATTTTGGCCTAACCACCTCCTTGTACGGTCATGGGTAGTTAAACATTACGAATCTATATAAGTACTAAGCTCTAGACCCTTCATGGGTTGTAGAGGTACAGTTTCTTTTCTTTTCTTTTGTATCATGTAATATTTAAATAGGGAGCGGCGTGGTCAAGTGGGTAGAGCGCTATTCTACTGTGCTCCGGTCCCTGGGTTCGAATCCCGGCTGTGGCGGAATACTATTTATTCTGTTATTTCAGACGGGGGGCGATCCTGGGTACGGAGACCCTCCTTGGGCACACCCAGCCCAAAATGGGGAAAAACCCTGGCGACAGAGCGTGATCTCGGCCGAATCACCTCATTGCACGGCCCTTGGCCTAGAAACAGTACGAATCTCTACATGTACTGAGCCCAAAACTTTTCATGGGTTGTAGTCGTACAGGTGTTTTTTTTTGTTTTTTTTAAATAAAACATAATTAAATACCTCAATATAAAACCAATCCAAAGAGTTTAAAAATAATAGAAAGTTTATTAAAAATATATACCATAAATGGTTATCATAATATATAGTACACAGTAAAATTAGAATGTACTCAATGCAAAGCTGAGTACTTGACAGTTATCATCTTGAGTACAGGCCATATTTAAGTACTTATGCAGTTTGATAGTTCGTGTGAAATACCAATAACTTTTAGTTTGAGTATTTGCCCCTCTCAATTCACCTCTTAGTAAATTAAATTTCAATGATATGCATAATAATGGCTATTATTTTTATGATAAAAATATATAATTCTTTTAGGAAATTTCATACAAATGTTTTTTAACTATATCTTTTGGTATATATGAATATTTTCTGTATTTAAGAATTACATATTATTAATATTTAAATATTATCATTAGAAAGCTTTTAAAACAACGAGGTTATTTTAATATTAACCAATGTTGACACTTTTCTCACTTACGTCAATGTTTTCTGTGTTAGCACAGCGAGATAAGATTAAGCTTTAATTATGCTACATCAATTTATTGATGTTTTACATTTTTAATTTACTTTGAGTGGCTATGCTTGAAAAATTTAAAACTTGCGGTTATTTATCTACATTTTTAATTGGATTATCATTTTCCCTTTGTTTGCTTGATAATATTGTTCAATATAAAAAAAATAACATTTAGACGCAATCTTTCCTGCGGAAAGAATAATTACGATGGATAAACCGTATGAATATTATTTAAAAACGACATACTATTATGTATGTAATAGTTCAAAAGAACTATTACGTATTAAATTGCTGAAAACAGTAAATTTGATTTACTACAGTAAATATTTTTATTTGGGGTTGTTTAACGGTAAATTTTCTATGTTTAAAAATATGATCTGAAAATTTGTTTTTATAAGATTCAGGAGGATGTTCAATTTCGAAAAAGTAATAATAATTTAATTAATATTATGAAGTAAATAATTTACTGAAAAAAATATTGATTAACCGACAAATGATAAACTGACTGTAAATAATATTAACCAATTATCCTTGGAATATTCAAAGTACTACAAAAAATTGCTATACAGAAAAAATACAGTGTTTATAACATGGTGTTATAATTTAATATTACCATAAGATATTTTAAGTATTAAATCAGGATATATTTATGATAATAACTGGAAGTAAAAAGAATTTTAAGAAACTTTAACATTAACTACTAAACCTTTTTAGTTTCTTTGAAAAAAAAAAATGCTCATTTATAAATATTTATTATGCCCGGTTGAAAACATTTTAACTAGATACTCGTATTTATTTTAATATAAAAGAAAAATAAAGTACACCTCTTTAAAATTCGCCTCAATATTCTTATCAGATGTTTATGTAACATGTATTCTACGAAAACTCATCATCTATTATAAAAATAAAAATAAATAAAAAATAATATTTTCATGAAATTTTTAAACACATTAAGAACTATATTCTTAAAATAAAATGTGGGTATTTCTGATATTGTAGTTTCGAGATTTTCAAGGCCATTATGTATTAAAAACGTGTCAATAAAACAATAATTGCTAATTTATCACTCGATAAGGAAAAAATTTCTTAAAATCTGATTATTTCACTACATTTAAATAGTTATATAAGGTTTAACTCATATCATATAGTTTTCCTAAAAATATAATTTTTAATTACTGTTAAATAGGTTTAAAATGAAGGTTATGTAATTCTTAATATTTTTTCCCGAAATTAAAAAAAAAAAAATGTAAGATTAGAATAAACACAATTAAACAGGACTCATGTGATTATAAAAATTATGACAATATTTTAAGCTTTATATGGAAAAGAGTTTTCGATTTATAAGTTTTTAAATTATTTAAAAAAATTTAAAAACAATCAATTTTTATCTTAATTTAAATTCGTAAACTATAAATTTGACATATTGCGTTTTTTATCCCAACGATTTAGCATGTAATAACCTTATAATTATTTTAAAAAGCCTGACATTTGCTAATTGTTTTTGATCATTTATATGAAAAAATATATTATTTTATTTTTAAATAAATCATTAAACCATTCTAATTATTTTTCTTTTCTTTTACAGGTAAGTCTTCATTTGGAATATTTAATTGGTCTTAAGGAAGCATATTACTTTGTCTTTTATGAGGATAGACATAACCATATTGACAGGTAAAGTTATCTTCTTTCGACCTATTCTATAAAACAACTTTCATTTATCATATTTCTTTTATCGGAATAGCCACTGTGTATTTCTCTTCAAGTAAACTGACTCACCGCTGTTCTTCACACTATCTATAAAGATTGTGAGGCCATTACGTAAACTGCCTTTATAGGCATAGTAAATTTTTATCCGGAATGCTAATCTGAGCATTTATGGGATTATTACTGTCTTATGCGTCATGTCTTTGGTTGTAAAGAAATAAATTCAGCACACAATCAATGTAACAAAGATTCTTTTGTTAATCAGTAGTTCTTATTACAGTTTCTGATTTAATTGAAGAACGATTAAGAGAAATAAATATTATTTTGAAAAATATCATACATGAATTTTCTCATCATTGTCCGGAGGTTTCTTTGGTTCAATATTTTTAAGATACTTTTTAGGCCTTTTTAAAAATTTTATTGTGACATAAAATTAAAAAAATATATCAGTAAACTTATTTTGTGAAACAGCCAAATACATATCTTACAAATATGATACATGAGCTATTGCAATAAAGTTATAGCTATATTGTTAAATTTTTGTTTATATAACTCCACGAACTATAAAAATTCCTGAGTAGAGAGTACTACATAAAAAAATATTCTGACAATATTCTGGGTTTCAAATAGGCTTTAAAAAAATTAATTTTGATTTGATTTCTTCCGCTAAAAGTTAGTTTTTCATTTAAAAATCAAATAATATCATTTTTACTTTCACTTACCAATACATGGGAATATATGATAAGGGAAATTTTCGAATTCCGGTTTTTCCACGGAAATACATGTTTTAATGGTCCCTTGAGTCCAAATAACTTAGTCCCGCAAAAATGCCAGTGTATGTGGTAGTCTGCGCAAAAACGAAAATTCGTACGAAACTGAAATTTCATAGTTGAGAAAAATGTACGCCCTAGATGTTACGACAACTTTTTTTTTTCGAAATCGGCTAACTAAAGAGCTACTTTATTTTATGCATTTTGCACCTTTTAACGATTTTCTCAAAAACGGCTCATAACGATTTGATTAAACTCGGTATATCCATGTACAATTTATGAGTTTTAATTTTTATATAAGTTTTGTTTTAATTGAAATTGTCTGAAAGGACTTAAATGTCAATTTTTTTAAAATTTTCTTCCCTAAAATTACCAATAATTTTGTAGATTTGAAAAAATTAACCAGGTCTATTATGTTAGAATTGATAAAAAAAATAGGTAAATATATAAGTTGTACGCATTAGATGTCCTAATATAAGAGAAAACCCTAAGAAACTTATTTTTGTGTGCTGTTTTTGGTTTTTTAACATAAGAACTATCATATACATGTATAATATACCGTTGGATATCTTAAGTTTCTAAAAAAAATATTATCTAATACACGAGCTTATAAAAGTTAATGGAGAGTTTGGTAAAGCCGATAAAACTAACTGATTGTTGTAGATAAAAATATAATAGATTATTTATTAAAACACATGTTTTTATAGAAGGTCAATTTAATTAATTCTTTATTAGTTATTAGTCACTTATTTTTATCTATTACTATATTTTAAACTTCTTAAATTGATTATAACAACGAAGGTAAGTGAAAGTCGTGTGTTGCGCGCACCAGATTTTTTATATCTTCAGCTCCAAAAATCAGGAAAGAAATTATCATTAATTAATTTCGAAATTTACATTTTGAAATTTAAGGGGAGCGGCGTGGTATAGTTAGTTGCTAGTCTGCTGTGCTCCAGGTCCTGGGTTCGAATCACGGCTGTAGTGGAATATTTTTATTCTATTATTTCAGCCTAGGGTCGGCCCTGGGGTATGGAGACCCTCCTGGAGCACACCCAGCCTCTATAAAGTGGGTACCAAAAAATGGGGGAAAACCTGGAAGCTGAGCGTAATCTCGCGCGAATCCCCTCATTGCACGGCCGTTGGCCTAGAAACAGTACGAATCTCTACATGTACAGAACCCAAAACTCTTCATGGGTTGTAGTGGTACAGGTTTTTTTTTTTTTTTTTTTTACATTTTAAAAAATGATAAAATCTTTTTTTTTTCTTTTTAATAACGTAAACCGTTTGAATTAATGAGCTAAAAATTACTCTTAAAATACATAGTCCTGTCATAAATATTTTTACAAGGTAATATACACTTATTTCAATAGTAAAATTAACGTTTTCAAAAACTTTATTTGAAAATAAAATTTATATCTATAGAGACTAAAAAAAAAAAACACCTCAGAATGCTCCACTTTTCCTTGACTCAGGCATTTAATCTCCGTGGCCAGTTATCAATAGCAGCACACAGCACTTCTTGAGGAAAGCGCTCAACGGCTCAGACCAGAGATTGTTTGAGACTTCCAAGTTAGGGTGTGCTCTGTGGCATGACAACCTCATAAGTTAGGACCAAAGTCGGTAATCTAGTGCTTTGAGATAAGGGTTTCCTGAGTGCGAATCAATCAGCCCCAGTGGTGAATGCTGGAATGTTCTTTTGCAGCCTATGCTGAGTTGACCTTGCTTTGCGAGCTGGAGAGAAACCCTGCTTGAAAACCCAACGACTTCCATTACACAAAGTGTCTTTTAAACGCTTGACATCAGGTTCCAAAATGATGTCCTGATATTAAAGTATCTCTCTTTTTCAAAAATAGAGCTTTGTGGTTCCACCAAAGCATACTCCTCACTAAACCATCAGTGATTAATGATGATGATATATTTCCACTATTTCTGAGTTTTTTTAGAGTTTTGCGCGTACACACGATCGTTTTGGTGATTAAATTTATCTTAGATAGTAAAAACGTTCTCATCGCTAAACAAAATCTTTCGATAAAGACCATTGAGCACTTCGCATCTATCCACTCTAATTTGTTTTAGGTTAGTGGTTAGCCTTTGTCACGCCATTCTTCCAAATGCACTCATCCTAAGGTCACTTTTTATTTCGAGAGACAGTGATCCGACAGAGATTCCCCTCTCCCAAGACATGATTTGTCGTTTTCGCATGGGATTTTTTCTGATTCGTGCAGCCATGGGTCTGATAGGATTTGCCGTTCTTACAGTGCGGGGACGACCGATCAAAGTCTGTCACATACAGATAAGGTCTCATTATATCTATTTATAGTGCGTTAGACGAACATACGGCTGATACCGAAATGTTGAAAATCTACATTTCTTTACTTTGTGTAAGGAGAACACAGCTATTCGCTATTTTTATTACACCACTGCATGTTAACTGAGCGAAAGAATAATACGAACTAACTGGGATTATTACCCAGGCATGTCAAAAAAATAATCAGAATTATCTTAATAATACCAAAGAAGTTAACTTAAGTCCAACTTTCCTAACAATATTTATGGCAGAACTAGGTACCTTTAGCAGTGGGCATACATAGAACTTTATGAAGAGAAACTAAATTTTTGATGTCAGTGATGGATCCACAAGAGAAAGGGGAAAAAGCCCCTCCTTCACAAAATTAATAAATATATAATTCACCCTCTTTCTTAAAGTTGTAAAACACTTAAGTACATATTAGTATCAATACTTGTGAGTTAGCGTATAATAAGCCTGCTTAGGTTAATTAAATTTGGAAAGTACGCTAAACTGCTGTAATTAAAATACAAGTGATGTTAACCTGGGGAGAGCTCCTTGTTCTCTTTTAAAACAAAATTACCTCTAAAATGCAAAACCCTCCCTCGCCCCCCCCGGCCAAAAAAAATTCCCTGGACTCTATGAACAGTTCGGAGTCGAATAAAAATTCGAATCCTCCCTAAGACGTAATGCTCCCGTTGATTAATAACACAAGGCCGGTTACAAAATGGTTATTAGTGGATTTTCGAATACGCTTAATTTTCCAAAATAAATGACCATTCACTAAGTTAATTGGGTTTAGTGTAATTGCAAATGTACTCAGTTGTGCCTAATGAGGCTTTCCACTCCAGTTCTAATTTTCTTTACTGTGTATTTTCCATTCCTCCCACCTCCTTTTGAAGAGGAAAATTTCCTGAGGTGAGAACTGCCCTCCCCCCCCCCTCCCTTTCCTTTAATGCTAAAGAGGTTGCTTCCCTTCCCTCTGAGAAATTACTCTACCTCCTCATAATTGGTTTTATTTTTTGTCCTCCTGAACTTTTCGCTGTTCAGCCCTTAATGTAAAGTTTGCGTAAGGAATTCTCCGCTGTTAAGGAATGGTTATTCAAACGTTAATTGCGGTCATAAAGTATCTCCCGTAAGGAAGTTTTCCTTCTACTTTTTTTTTTTTTCCAGTGAACGGGAGGAAAAGTAAGATTAGATGCGAAGTCAACTAATAATAAATTGATGCACTATTAAGTTGTTCGAAAAATATTTTTTTGTTTTTCTTTCAATATCCATCTACATGAACATATTTTAAAAAGCAATAATAATGTTTAAAAAAATATAGATAATCAACTATCAATTAATTAAAATGTGTTAAAATTCGTGTTAAACATGATCTAACCGACTTCATAAGGCAATTCAAAAAAGGGTAGAAACATAACTGATTGCTGTTGATAATGATAATTTCGGGTCTGAATGGTCTAATGCCCTAAAGCTCAACATTAATTATGCACCCCTGCGTGGAGTCCCAGGTGTCAGCGAACAGGTTAGAAATGTTGGGTCCCTCTATGGCAAATGCAACAGAGAGACAGAAACACCAGCTCACGTGCTGGGGAAATGTCCCAACAACTCCCTCCTGATAACACGCCGACATCACAGAGTGAAGCATGAGGTGATGAGGCTCCTTAAAGAAAAGATTTTGCCTGCTTCGAGGAAGTATACTGCGTAGATACGGATGGATCCACGCGATACGCTGATATCGTGGCATTCCCTAAGACCGGAGATTCAGCTATCATTCTGGATCCCACCGCCACATACGAAACCAATGACATTGAACAGGCAAATAAAGTGGAAATGGAAGAGAGAGAAATCTACGAAAAATGTATCCCTTTCCTCAAGGAGAAGTTCCGCGAAAGATTCAATGAGAAACGCTTTAACGTGAAAAGCCTATGGTTCGGAGCCCGCGGAGTTCATCCTAGTTCAACAAGGAGCTTCATGGAGGATATAGGTCTTGATGTCAAGGACGTAGCAAGGATAGCAGAGAATATAGTGCTTGACTGTCTGGGAATTATATACCATCACATTTACTCATAGAGGTTGAATAGGGGTTGCTGGAAGGACATGGGTGTGCATGTTTTTATTTATATTTTAATGTTTTATTTTGTTAGTATTATTATATCTTACTTTGTTATTTTTATTATATATGCTAGAGATTCGATATTAAAGCGGAGCGTAGTATGGTTGCTGATAATTGATGAATCTTATTAATATATTTGATTTTTTTTTTATCTACATATACATATTTATATCTATATATATATATATATATATATAATATATATATATATATATATATATATATATATACATATTGAAATTTTTATGAGAAATAAGCGAGAAAAGGAAAGCCAAAAAGAAAAAAAAGAATAAAAGGAGTTAAATAATTTTTAAAAAATGTTAAAAAAAACAAAAAGCTAAAGGAAAAAAAATGTTTGATCTATTTTGTTCATTGTATGTTAAGATTTATGTTATATTATTACTAAAAATTGTCCAATAAGGGAAAAAAAGTAGGCTGTGTGAATGGCAACCCAATCAAGTTGGGCAGCATAGCTTGTTTGTTTAATTAAGTGTATCTCTCTTCTGTTCTTAAATTATTTTTTTCTAAATATTTTTTTTAGTTAAAACTCAATGCATTTTTTCAACCATATTTTTATTTTAAAAATCGTAAAATTGATTTTAACGAAAAGAAGTAATTGACAGAGTTGGGTTGCGCGCACCAGATTATTATAAAAAGATTTTATATGTGCATAAGTACAGAATAAAGCAAATTTAGGACATATTTTTAAGATTTGTCCTAAAAACTCCGAAGCGGTCTCCAGTGACCCATTTATACGGTGAGTTAAAGTGGCTCCTCCTACAAATTCATTTTTTACAAAATTGATTTTCTTACATATTTGTATTCTCATCATTTAGTTTTATCTAAAGTTTCTATTTGATTTTATCTAATGAACTCTCGAGTCCTTAAAAAACGCGATTTAGAAATGCAGTAATTTTCTAAAAGTACTAATTACGCAATAATTTTTGTTCCCAATCATTCTAAAAAAAAATTGTTTCATAACTTTTATTATGATGTTATTATTATAGTAAAAAAATAATTCTAAATTTTAATGCAAAAATACCCAAATTAGCTAGTTTAATAATACAGTAATGAGAGATTTTCGCGCTTCCTGTAAAATTTCCTAGAATGGATATAGTACCTTTTAGAAATCAACGTCTCAATTGATCATTCCTTTCTTGTCCGCTCTGCTAATCTCTTTAATTCCCTCCCAACTCATATCCACCATGCTTATTCTCTATTATCATTCAAGTCCTAACTGTTCCAATACCTCCTCTATTCCCAAATAGACGCTCAACAACAATGAGGTTTTATATCAATATCAGATTTTTAATTTAACATTTAAAAGAAACATTATTTATTGCTCATACCTAACTTAGCTTATTAATTAATTTTAATTAATATTGTATAGATATATTTCTTTTCTTCTTTTCTTTGTTATTTCTTGCACCATTGTAAATAAGAATTAATCATGATCATTCGGTCTTTTGGCCAGATACACTGTATACCTTAATTGTACATATTTGTTGTCCTTAAGGGACTATGTTCCAGACTAAAGATTATTTTATATTCTATATAGTAAACTTTTTACGTTTGGTAGTTTATACTTTAGTATTAATTCCACCATTTCCTCTTCAAAAGAAAATGTTTTTCTCTGTGTGGCTTTTCGATTTTTATTCTTCCAGTGGCTCGACAAACCATTACTGGTCCCTGGCCTCCTCTAATTACCTTGGCTATTCCATTTGTATTTGATCTAATTCCATCCAAATTCTCAATCTTCCGTCAGAAGCCTACTCACCTTTCTAATCACCCGGCACAATCCCCTTCTAAATCCAATAATCCCTTTAACCCTTCTCGTAGGTTGTAGCGGAAGTGGTCCAGAGATCTCTTGTAACTGTGCTATTGGAGTGCTGGGCCAACTTCACCACTCATGTCCCAGGAGTTTGTGGCTCTATCGCCCTCTCACTGTTTCAACTACATAGTTCTCAATACCAGTCGCTAGGTTCTCCACGCATTATTTCTCCACACCCACTAGTGGGTTGTAAAATTCTTTCATTATGACGGTTTTTGGTCAGTGTCCTGTCAACTTTTGCGATTTTATTTTTGTTATGTATGTTTAACACATTTATTACTATTATTATTTCTATTTGATATAGGAGACGATCAATTAGAAAATTAAATTAAAGATACATTGAAGTTTTGTCAGTTTATTTATTTAAGGATAAAACCTAATTGGTATAATATTAAAAAAACACTTCATTTTCCTTCATGAAAGAGTTTAATCAGAATCGCCGAAGTCTTTTTAGGTCAAGCAGTAAAGGTTTAGTATTAACCGGCATTTCAAACAAGCCTATTTTATTTGAAAAAAATATTCTAACGTATTTGCTACATACCTAATTTAAATTCGACTTAATAACTACTGAAACTAAGGTAAAAAAATAATTTGAAATACAGTCTGACTAACTGTTTAGTTCGAGAATCCTAGTTTATATTTAGATTAGGTAAATAACCAAATATTTGCCATTCCCAAGTTCAGCGAAATTGGCGTTTCTTTTATCTTTTAACCCATTTACTAATATATATATATATATATATATATATATATATATATATATATATATAATATATATATATAATTATATGAAATATACATTATAAGATAATTATTAAAGGAGATTAAATATCGTTAAACATACCTATTTACAATCAATTTGGATTTTGTTCGAAGCCTAGAGCTTTATAGGAATGTAATGCTTGTTTGTTTATTTATTTAACGTCACTTTATATTACTGCAACGAGTAAATGACATCGCACAGGCTCGGGACAACCTTTATCGTCCCCTCCGAAGGATGGCATAACTAAAACATTTTTACTCCCGTTAAAATTCTTAGAACCACCTGCGGGTTCGAACCCGTTACCTTTGGCATAGAAGGCTGTTATGCTAGCCAATATGCAACAGGTGATCCTTCTAGAAATTTAATATATTTTTATATAGATAAATTAAATTTTAAAGAATAAAAAAAAAGAAGAGTAAAAATAACATATATGAATTAATCTCCAGACTAATGGTGTAGAGAAAAAAAAAGGTAGAATATTAAGTTCATCATTTTAGGGACAGTGAGGATATCCTATTCTTCTTTGAAGTCATAAAATTAACGGATTCTTTTATTATTTAATAAAAACGTGTTTCAACTTATTCATTTATTGTAATAAGCTGAATAAAAAAAATTAAAAAAAAAAAGGCCCCTATAAAAAATTCATAAATAAACGACATTCTTTTTCCTTGTAAAATTTGTACTCGTGCAATTAAGTTAATGTAATGAATAAATTCCTTCCTCGTTGTACCTTCTCATAAAAAGTATCTCGGCTTACATCATTTTTAGAATTATTTTGATCGTTTCGAAAAATCCAATTACATTGTAGAAAAAGATTCAGATATTCTTTAATTATTTACATGATAATTAAATTTCGCATGGGTTCAATATGAGGCAAAAGCTTTTGAAATCGAATTATGCGCCGAGATCTAAGATAATGTCTCGGTTAAATCGGGCGTGTTAACAAGCTAAACGCTAGTGGATTTACAAGCCACTCGTAAACTCACTGAGTGTTATCTTGTCCGCAAGCCAAACAAGGACTTTGTTAACAATCTATAAGAAAAGTTAAATTTCGTTCTACTTTACAAACTTTTTGTCGGTCTGTAAACAAATTGACTATCGTAAATAATTCATTAACAGTAATATTGAGTATTTCGTCATTTATAAAATATTTGAAAACTTATTATTAATATATTCTGTAATTATATTCATTTATTTTCATGTGATTGGATTTCAAATATTGTGTCTAAATTTGTATCTAAAAGCATTATTGTTATTATTGTCCATTTACAGACTAATTTTAATATATCGGAACAAAAAATAAAATAAATCAACCGAAAAAAATATATATTTGGAAAAGTTGTTTAAAACATTTTTACACTTAACGAAACAACATTTGATTTATTTGGCAAAAAAAAACAATGTGATATAGAATGAAATAAAAAAAAATCTGGTGCCCGCAACACGTGACTTTCACTTACCTCCGTTTTTAAAATCTATTTAACAATGTTCAAATCCGGTTGGAGAAGAAATATATAGGTAAATAAAAGTAAAATGATTGAAGAATTAAGCGAATTGTGTTTCAATGGAAACATTGATTAAATAATCTATTTAATTATGATTTACGAAAATCAGTTAGTTTTTTTCGGTTTTTCATGACTCTCCGTTAACTTTTATAATTTTGTGTACAAGAGAATATTTTTTATGAAATCTTTTGCTTTTCTACGGCATATGATACATCTATATTGATTTTCGTATGTTGAGAAACATAAAAAGTGAATTAAAAATATTTTTTCTCTTTTATCTTTAAGTTATATATCGATTTTTTTTGTAACCTATATATTTACCCATTATTTATCAATGCTAACAAAATGATATGGTCAATTTTTTCGAATCTAAAATATTAAAGGTACTTTAGAGGAAGACAATTTTAAATATCGTACTTTAATCCCTGTCAGACTATTTCAATCAGAATGAAACCTAAACGATATTAAATCCAATTAAATTTTAAATCAATACAGCGAGTTGAATAAAAATTGTTACAGTTGTTTTTGATAAAAACATAAAAAGATGCGAAATACATGGTATAAAGTGGCTCTTCTGATTTGCCGATTTTGACGAAAAAGTTGCTGTAACATCTCGATCTTATAGTTGTTTTAAATATGAAATTTCAGTTTTCTTTTAGTTTACATGTTAGACTTACAACACACAGGCATGCGGACACACAGACCTTTTTGCGGGACTTGGAGGCAGGGAATTCCTAAAACGTTTATTTCCGTTTAAAACCTGACATTGAAAATTTTCATGATCGCAATTACTGTTTCTTACTGTGTACCGTGTTACTGTTTGTTAATGAACTTCTATTGAATTGCCGCCGGCACCATTGAATGACCTTTCCAACACACGTGCTTGCCTTATTGGGATAGTGACACAGACAGACAGACACCCACTCACAAATATATATACACACACACACACATATTTTATTTAGTAATATCACATTCTCTCCCATAGAGATGTTCAAAATAAATCAATTGATTAATAAAGATAAATTTGGGCAGTAAATAATTGTTTTCTTAGATTCACATTGTAATATTTTATTTGAAATTTGGGAATTTTGAAGAGACTGTTTGGGAAGAAAGCAGGAACTGAAAAAGTTGGGATTTGAATGATGGTAGAAAAGAAGCTTGGGAGATATTATTAGGTAGGGAATTCTTGGAGGTATTCGAGCGGATGGGTAGGAAAGCAAACATCAGAATGGCTTGATCTTGTTTCAAGTCAGCATACTGGAGATCGAAATTGCAGGGGACTGTGGACGTAGAGAGGACGCTGGGAGTTATGGTAAAGGAATGATCCTAGGAAATAATGTCTGTGGGTGGAGGGAAGGATCCACTTTAACTCGCCGTATAAGTAGGTCACATGAGACTTCCACGAGGTACCGAGGACAAATCTTAAAAAGATGTCCTTAATTTGCTTTATTCTGTACTCAAGCACATATAAAATCTTTTTATCATAGTCTGGGAAAAAATCTGGTGCGCGCAACCCAACTCTCTTAATTACTTCTTTTCGTTAAAATCAATTTTACGACTTTTTAAATAACTATATGTGTTAAGTGTTTAAATAACTGTATGTTTTTTTTTCAATTTTTAAATATGGTTAAAAAAATGCATTGAGTAAAAAAACAATTGTTGGAATATATATGACAACAAAAATTATCATCAACAACAAATACCTATTTTTATACCCTTTTTTGATTTGCCTTATCAATTAACACATTTTAATTAATTATCTATATTTTTTTTTAATTATCGTTGGCAGAGGCAAAGAAGACCCATGTTACTATATTTCTTTCCAACGATATCCAGTTGAGCAGTTACCGTGTGATTTCCCTGTTGCTTGCTCAGCATCCCAACAAGGTCGGTCTCAATAAGAGACCCCAACTGATCTAACCTATATTAATTCTTATTATACTCCACTGTTTATTTCGAAGCAAGTAGTGTTTGCATGCTGAAGGTAACCGAAACTAATCACAAAAAGAGATATTAGTGTGCCAAAAATTAACGAAATGTTTGATCTCTGGTTTATAAGATTCATTGAGAAACCTTTGTTTCCCCAACTTGTTGATTCTATTTACAGCGTTTAGGTAAGGCTAAAGTACTTATATTCTTGTGAATTTACTATTTTTTAAGTTTCAGAGTTACCAAACTGTCTGGGTCTTAAAAGTGGACTTATACGGCTCATATAAATCGTTGGCCTACCTGCCAAACGAAAAAAATAAATAAATAAAACTGTGTAGCGGAATTACCTGAAGTGGGAAGATGGTCGCTGGGATCGGGTTACCCTTGGCACGTGGTGGGCTCCCACTTCCGCCCGCAGGATAAAAAGCAGAAACAATGCCGCTCATTATGTCCCCAGGCTCCTGCCTTAAGTTCCCTGGAGTAGGTGTAGGCCGAGAGGTCGATTTCGAAGTAGCCAATAAAGGAGCAATATTAATAATGATGAATAGTGAACTCTTGAACGAGTTCATAATTTTGAACTAGAAACTCTTGAACGAGTTTTCATAATATCTTATATATATACACTCACTCAAAAAAGTTTCCATACAGTATGATATTATTTTGCATAGCTATTTATTTTCAACTTAACACTTTCCTGATGTACAAATTATTAATACTAATATTAGATAAAAAACGCTGCAAATTATTATAGCAATATTAGGATAATAATAATTCAAAGGATCATATCCTATCACTACCGCTGATTTCAAAACGCAACATCTAAGCTAGTTTTTAACCAATTTCAAACATTATTTTTTCAATTGGTCCAACATTTAATTCTCAACTAAATGGCATCAAAACCAAAAACTTTTTCAATTTTTCCTTTTTTTTTTTCTTTTTGTGTGTTTATCGCGTTTTACTGATTCTAAAACAATATACCTACTTTTCTCTATCGTCAAAAATAACTGAGTTAGGAGCATATTTATGTGTAAAATTTCAATGTTATTTTCTTTTTCTTTTCTATATAATTATTCGCCTTTTTTTTTTTTTTTTTTTTTTTTTTTTTTTTTTTTTTTTTTTTTTTTTTTTTTTTTTTTTTTTTTTTTTTGTTTGGTTAAAAAACACCAATAAATTTTTTCTTTATCTTCAAAAATAAATGAGTTATTGAATTAAATCACTTTTAATCGGCCGCAATTTTAAAACTATCTAACTGATATCAAAGTCTATGGGTTAGGATCATCTCTGCAGGGACTAGTATTTTTGTGGCGAATTTCAAATAAATTGCTCCAGTAGTTTCGGAGAAATGCCGCGGATATACGGCGGATAAACGGATTTTTTTTTTTTATTCGTTACTCGGATTCTACGCACCTTGAAACGTAAGCTCTCAAACTTTGAGGGGGAGTTATTTATAATTTTTTTTTTTTTTGGTCGATTACAAAGCTTTAGTATTGAAAATAATAAACCAAAATAGATTTATTTTTATTCATTTCATCATTAATGAAAAACATCATTAATATTTTAATAATAGGTCAAAAAGGTTTCCATACACTTTCAATAAAAATCCTATTACTTGTACATTGACCGTATTTCCAGTGTTATATGCATAAATCTTATTACTATAATCAAATCTTAGTTCAGTATTAATGTTGCTTGGGTCTGGGAAATTGGTTTCTTTTCAATAGGCGCGTTTCTCGTGATTTGAGAGAGCTTATGATTGAATAGCTTATCTATAAGAAAAATTGCATATCTGTTGAATATGTCACATGCTACTGTACAGTATGTACTAAAAATACATAGAAAGTGGAAATCTCCGGAGGATAGACCACATGCTGGAAGACAGGAGGCTGGAGAATCCCCAGAGGATTTGCATAGACCTTGCTAAAGTCCATGCAAATCCTCACACTAGCGACACCCCAATGACCATCGGAATAAATAGGTACTATGGGATTCAAGTCCTCCTAGAAATAGTCAAAAATATTTTAAGAAGGAAAGTATACAGTCGTAGAGCCCTTCACCAGTAAGATCATCCGGAAGAGGTGGCTGTAGTTTGCTCAGGAGTTTGGAAATAAACCTGAATATTTCTAAGAAAGGGACACATTCTGTGAGGAATCCTAATTTAATATTTGTGGGCCAGATGGAAGGTCAAAAGTGTAGAAAAAATTGATTTCCTTTATTTTCATTTATCCAATTATATTTGGGTGTATGAAAACTTTTTTAAGTGAGTTATTTTAATTTAATCCTCTCTGTATTTATAAAATCATGTTAACTTTGGCGATAATGTTTACATATTCTAAAATAGTATAAGTTAAAGTGCTTTTATGCATAAGTTTCAACCGATACCTCACTTTAGGTGGCATTTTGCTTGCACAAAATGGAAGAGAAAAAAATTGATTTTCATCCTTTAATGATTTCTGAAAAGGATAATCAGCTTCACAGACGGTAAACAAAATTTGCTGTGCATGGCGATGGCGGTTTAGGAAAAAGCACCGTCCGTAAGTGGTTTGCTCGGTTCAGGACCGGAAATGTTGACTTGGAAGACTCAAAACCCTTAGGTCGTCCTTCAACTGTTGATGATGTCCGAATTCAACCAAAATGATGAAAGATGGCAAAATGTAGTATATAAATTGAGTCATAAATATCTGATGAAAAATATTTACTGGAAAGCTTTTATTAACGCTATAAACTTATTTTAAAACCCAATAATAACATTAAAAACAATATCTTATATAGTACTGAGATATAAATATGTAAAACATAAAAAGAGAATTTGATAGCTAAAGAAATTAAGTACTTAATTGATTAATTAAGTACCATTTATTCTGCAGGAGGAATGAAAGAAAAGAAGCATGGTGAATATGAGTAGGAAGGTAATTTTAAAGGACAGTAATTCATATGTTCCCTATTAATTGCTCCGTCAACTATTGAATCTTCAATAAATCATATTGGCATAAAAACTGTTAAATATCTTGTATGTTCCAATATCCATTTTATCATTAATACTTTCCTTACGTTATCATCATAGTAATTACTTAAAAGTTCATTGTTATTAAACCAGTTTAATTTGTTTAAAAATAATCCTAAATAATAAAATCCCATTTTTGCGTTGCAGCTAAGGGGTCTCGTTATGCCCAAGGGATTATTATCGGGAAGAGATTGAGAACCCTAGATTAAGGGCTTATATTCCAGGGATATCCTTAAGTCTCATGCAAAGGGGATATAAAGGCAGAAGTCGAATATTTCCCGCCTCCTCCACTTACATCGTAAATCCAGTGTATTTGCAAAAGCTGCTTAAGGAAAAAAATTGTGTTCCTTCTTAAGGCAAAATCAATTTTTATCTGTGCTTAATAAAGAAGAGGAATATATAATCAATCAAATATTTTACTTTAGCAGTTGATTATTTTAGGATTTTCCGGAATAGTAGTTGATATTTTTGCTTTCACTGACTTTTATATAAAATAAATATTTAGGGAGCACGACCGCCGAAGACATAAATATCCGACCACAAGACACAAAAATTCACACAGATAAAATATATATATATATATATATATATATATATATATATATATATATATATATATATATATATATATATATATGTGTAATTTTATTTCGAATTCTTCGGGTTTTAGGTCTTTAAAATTACTTCTTCTTAATTTGCTTTATTTGACGTTTCGATCCACCGTCAAAAACATAGGATCTTTTTCAAAACAAAGAATAACTAGAGGCTAACTAGAGGGAACTGTATAAACATGTGTATATATATATATATATATATATATATATATATATATATATATATATATATAGTCTCTGCTGTGGATAATTTAAGCTATCTACTGATAAAAGCAATTTTCTTTAGGCGCTAAGTTTCGAATATTTATTTCATGCTCTAACAGTTGAAAAACGACAATAAAATATTAAAATTTGTATACAATAATTAATAAATAATATTATTGTTAGATAGGACAGAAAACATTTTTGAATAAATTTAAGAATGCATTGTACAATTGATAGATATACAGTAGTTAAACTGACACTTTGATTATAATTTACATTTTTTTTAAAAATATTTTTTATGAACAATATAGTGCTGTTACAAGTAACAAGATGCAGTTAAGGACTGCTTTATAAATCAATCTCTCTCTCTATTCTTTCAACTCCAAATGAATTCATTATATATTATAATATTTAATATGTGTTTAAAGTTCTGATTTGTCTTTGCAAGCCTCAATTCTTCCAGTATGTCAAACCGAGCATTAGCGAGAATAAATTCCATTTTTTCCATTTAATGCTAATAAAAACTTTTGTTTGAACTGCAAATAAGATTCACGCTGTGAACAGTGGTGATTCAGCCGCGTACCATTTAAGAGTAGTTTTCACCGATTAGGACTGGACATTCCGATGGCTGAAAGACCATCCTCCGGTCGAGTTCAACGATTCTATGAACGTCTAGCGTTGTATAATATAAATAAAAGGTGTAATATTCCAACGTAGTATAAAACGAAGCCGTTTAGCAACGCTATATTATTTTATTTCATATGACGAATATGTTATAAATAGTTTCCCAATAAGATAAAAGTTTAGCTGTTTACCTATTAACTATCAGTCTGAAAGCCCTTAAGCGGAATACAAATGTACCTTCAAATTTATCATGAAGGGTCTAGTTCAGTACTAATAGAGATTCATACTGTTTCACGGCCAACGGCCATGTAAGGGGGTAAATTGGGCCTAAATCAAGCTCGGCCGCATGGTTTTCTCCGCATATTTCTCTTTTTAAAACATCTACCACCAAAAAAATGAAAAATTATTTCATACTTAAACGTCATCTCTTGGGGTGCCGATAGAACCAGTCTTCTCAAACTGTACTAGGTACTAATTGGGTCCAAATTAGAACATGCATGTCCCCTGTACGGCTTAGTTCTCACAAAACAAGATTCAGTACACCATAATGGGATCCAAATTGCTACTGGTGCCTTCAAGACGGGCACTATTTTGAGCTTGTGTTCTGAATCCGGAGAACCCTTTCTGTTACTCAGGTGACACGACAAAAGCTTGCGGTGAACTATTTAGTACGGTTTTATCTCCAACCCTCACTCTTTTCTTATAAATACACTTATGCATCTAAATTTTCAAGATGGGCCCATCAGAGCGAGAGAAGATTTGGATTTTTTCACGTAAAGGAATCAAAACTGTAAACATTAGTTGTCCATACTCTTGTATACTGCGTGGTTTTTATCTACATCCTCGTGATCCGCAACAATTTAGCCGCCTCTTGATGTGATGGACTTGGACACTCCTGATGTCCGGCGGGCCTTCGCGCTTATGGTCGGGTCTCTCGCTTCCCCACTCTCTCTCGACCCTGGATAAGTGAGTACCCAAAACCAGACTTAAAATTACACAAACCAACGAGCGTTGATAACCTAGTAGTTAAACGCCCTGCTTAACCGGATCAAAACAAACAAATTACGCCTAAATTGAACGAATTTGATAACCGACTTATATAAATTGTTGTGGATGGTAAGTAAAGTGACTAATAGGACATAAGCTTAGGTGATTTTCGTACATACAATGTTATGTAATTATATCATTTAATCTAAAACATCTGTTTCCGACAAAACTGATTCTTTAAACTTTTTGAACACTAAGTTTATAAAAAAGTTGTTAAATCGATTTTAACAACGGAGATTATGACATTCTGTCCTACAGTATCCTTTAATAATACTCCGCTATTTCCAGTTGAACAGATCTGCTACCTAGGACTTCTACTTGACAAACGTCTAACATGGAATCCGCACAAAAGACTGAAACGACAAGAAAATGCCCGACGCTTTCGCTTACTAGAGCACTTACTGGACAGACGCTCTAACCTTCCACTTATCTACAAAAAACTCATCTTATCACCTTCATAAGGCTTATCTGGACTTTTGGAGTTGAGCTTTGGGGCTCTACTAAACCATCAAATTATTACCGTATTCTTTCTTAACAATCCAAAATCCTTCGAAAAATCCTCAATGCTCCTTTCTTTGGCTCGAATAAACTGATCCATAAAGACCTTAATATCCCATATGTTGCTGATTTGATCAAAACCAGGTATCAATCCTTCCATGACAAACTCCACTAACACTCTAACCCACTAGTTTCAATCCTTGCTTCCTTTTATATTCCCGACAATCGTCCGAGGTGTCTGAAAGGAAGATGGCCTCGAGACCTTCTAGTTTAGATTACCTTGTGGAGTGATGCCAATGGGCATTTTCTCTTCATGTATATTATTTAACAGCTAATTTACTTGATGTATTAACTATTACAGTTGTAAATTTCAATAAATGAAAAAAACAAAACAAATAAACAATGGAGGTATGAAAAAGTCGTTAGTTGCCAGATTAAATTTAATTAATTAGAAAAATTAAATATCTTAATCATATTCTATTAAAAGAGTGTGATGAATTCAATTAAATCTAATTTTGAATGTTGGAAAAAAATCTTGTGATTTCCAAAAAGAAAAATACCCTTATAGTTTTTGAAAATGGATATACGAGTATGTATTGAATAGGGAATATTCCCCCTTCTTGCTTCACTGAGTGACTCAATCTGTATATAGTGATATTTCAATAAGGTTCCTCGCATCTGCCTTGATACCCTTCCATATTCCTACTAGAGCTATTTTCAGCTTCTTTAGCGTATCAGCAGGGATATCATGATATTAAACTCCATATTGTTCTTTTCGATAGGGTCAATCCATTTTAACTTGTTCAATTTTAATTAACTGTAATATTTAACATTCTTTATTTTGACTTTTTTTTTTTCTAACTAGTTATTCTGTATAATTTATTGAATTTAAAAACTGTGATAAAACATTTTTCTGGCTTCTTTCTAATAACATTCATTTGTACAATATTTTATCTTTCTGGTAATTATGCAGATTTCATATCGAAACAATATGATAAGAATGTTCTTTACAATTATTGTTATCACAACACATAATCTAAATAATAAAACAAATGTCATAAAATTCTCGAAAATTAGAAGACAAAAAAATGTTTACGATGTAAGCTTTAATAATGTTTTTTTCTGCAAAAATGTCGATCTTGAGAAAATTGTCGTTTATTTTTATTTTATTATTATTATTTATTTTTTTTTAATGAATTTTAGAAGATGACAAATATCGATTTTACACGATGTTTAATAGATAATATTTCAAAACTAATTGATTAATGAATTATTAAACCAATGAAGTTTACAGGTCTATAAGACGGGTACAAGTAAAAATAATTTGGTGACTGGATAAACTAGTCCCTAAGCAAACCATTCGTAATTAAAAAAAAAAAAAAAAATATGAAAGTATTATTTTCTGTTTTAATAAGGTACTGCGTAAAATATTTGGTCCGAAGAGAGATAAGACCACTGGGGAGTTTAGAAGGTTACACAACGCGGAATTGCGGAGCATGTACCCTGTGAACACAATCGAGTTGATAGCATTGAAGAGGCTCAAATGGCCGAGTAAAGTTGTTGGGCTCGGTGAGGAACGACTTCCGAGAAAGTCGGTACTCGCTGAACCAACTGGAAGGCGTCCGAAAGGTTGGCCGAAGCGTCGATGGGAGGATTGCGTTAAGGCTGATCTCGGAAGCTTGGGCTTGAACGGTGATCATTGGACGAGTCTGTGTAGACAGTATTTGGTGGTATCGGCTTCGAACTTTCGGATTCGGTAGGCCTGTTATTATTTTTTTCTGTTTTGGTTCTTATCTCGTGTGTACAGAATGTTAAGTACATCCTTATTATGTTTTTTTTTTTATATAATTTAAAATAATTATCGAAGTTCCAGAGTTTTTCCTTAGACGTGTTCAGCCAGCTAGAAAAATGTTGAAACAGCCTCTTAAGAATAAGAGGTCAGAACAACAGGTCAGATCCTCCACTCATGTACTGTATGTTTGTGGCTATTTCGCTTTAACTGACGTTTTATTTCTAAGGGCTTCCATAACTTTTGACAATACTAATATTTTAGTAGAAATTTTTCGATACGATATTCTGTGTAGTAAGAAGTACTGGAATTAAGAAGTACTGAAAAGAAGTTAAAAAAAAAAAAAAAAAATATATATATATATATATATATATATATATATATATATTTTATCTGTTTATTTTATTAAATATACTAAAAAATCGAAATACCTTTGAACCAGTACCAACGCAGAGCCAAATGTTAGTTTATATTGATTTTATAGAATTTATTTTTTTACTTTTTTATCAAATTTTGAATTGACTAATTATGATACATGAGAGATGCTCTATTTATTATTAATAGCTACATGATTCCTCTTCAATTTCACTCACCTGTATATGAATACATTGTAAGAGAAAGTATTGGGATCATGAACATTTTCACTTAAATTGGTTTACTGGAATTTTTACTTATTTGTACCGTATGTTTTATTAATGTTTATGTCCTTTTCTATTTATTCTTAAGATTTATTCTTAAGAACAAAACCTTCAATTTCGTATAGGTTCTATTCTTATTGAAATAGTTTGACTGGGTTTAAATGCCGAATTTCAATAAAGTTACTTTTAATTTTGTTGATTCGAAATAATTAAACATTTATTAACGTCGTTAGCATTAGCATTGAGAAGTATAAAATGTAAAATCATTTGAATCCTGAAAAAGAAATATTTTTTTTTGCAAATGAGAGCAGTAATATAAATATATTATATAATATATAACTTTGGCAAAGAATAAAATTTGATAGATTCATAAAAAGCTGTAGATCAATGATGTAAAGCGATAGAAGTTTATCATTACATGAATAAATTAGGAGAAAGGTCTAAATTAGAGCCCTATACGAAATATTAAGAATATATCTCTATTAATATTAACCATGAAATATAAATAAAAGGTAATTGTTGAATAAGAATTGAATCAGACTGAATAATGTGTGAAAAATAAGTCACTTAATTAATTTAAACATGTAATAAATGTTGACTTAATTTATTTTCTGTTTTTTTTTTTTTGTTTTTTTTAATTTTAGTCTTGATAATTGACACAACACCCCGAAATATACATACTTATTATTTTCAATAGATGTTTTTTTTTTCTTTTAACACCTATTTTTCTTAGTATTATTACAATCTGTCCTGATTTGCACATTAATAATAGCGATGAAGTACAACATTCATATAATATTCACACAGCAATAAAATTATAAAATAATAATAAAATATATATATATATATATATATATATATTTATATATATAATTCCTTCTCATATCCGTCACTCCAATACTCTTCCGGCCTTCAAATCCCGTTTGTTCAAACACTTTTTGTCTATCCAATTCTCAAATAACCCCAATTAATCAGCAAATTTCAATAAAAATCAGTAAATAGAGCAGAGAAAAAAAATTATTTACTATATCTTATTGTGCATTGTATTCAAACATTTATGTATTTTTGGAAGGAATTAGTCCGGGTGGCGGTCATTAAATGAAACAACTAAATAGTTTCAACTATTTTATTGTTTGCCAACGTTTCGACCCCCTTTGTGGGTCATCATCAGGGCGCATGGTGGGAGAATGGAAACTAATTACATCCACAATTTATGTATTTTATGTTAGACTTTTCACAAGCATTGTAAATTTATTTTAATTAGCCCTGTATATATGAATATGTAAATATTTTATTTTTTGTCTAGTTTGTTTTATTTGTTTTTCTAAATTATTATTATTAGAAGCTATTCTGTTATATTATTACTATTATTCATTTTCTTTGTTATTTCTGCTGTTTTTTGTTTATTTTATTTATTTATTACTCTAAGATAATGAAGTTCCAAATTGATTGATTTTTCTGTAACATTATTCTGAAGAGACTTGTCCCAGAATAAATAAAGAATTAATTATTATTATTATTATTATTATTATATATATATATATATATATATAAAATAGGTGTTTTAATTTTTTTTTAAACATATTAGATCTTCAGAGATGATTATTTATAAAAATTTAATATTATTAATTCAATTCTACATTAAATTTAATACAGTTGTACGAAATTAACCCCTTTACAAGTCATTGATCTAACGTGCAATTTCTTCTTAATGTTTATTAGTAACAAACTATGTTGTTTTATTAATCATATTTCAGTGTTATTTCAAAGTAATGGGAGAAAAAGGAAAACTACACCTGCCTTATGACATTTATTTATTTTTTTAACATTGTAATTTTATAATAAACAAAAGAAAGGCTCTTAAAAGAGATACTGGGAGCTAAATAAATAGGGCCTGATCCGAACATGAAATAAGGACCGCTATAAACCGGCGTGGCTATAAAGTTGGTGTGCCGCAGTTCTCAAAGCATTAGGGATCCAAGTACTTTATTTATTAACAACTCTCAGGCAATTTGCACTAATGAGAAAATATGTCTCTTCCGTTTTAAGCTGCCAATGCTAAGGAGGGAAATTCTATGAAACACCTTTCCAAAAGAATTAAATTATATATATGCCTTCTTAAGTTGTCATGAAATAATCAAATATATAAAAAATCACGTTTCACGGTGTTCGTGGTCGAACTCCTCCGAAACGGCACAACCGATTTTTATGATTTTTTAAATGTATAATTGGTTGGTAAATGAAAATGAAATGAATTGTAATATGTTTCATACGTCTAGGTGATTTAGGTGTTACTACGCAAAAAATTCTGGTGCGCGGCACACACACAACTTTCACTAAAATTAAAATTATGTTTAGAAGTTTAAAATACACTTAGAGATTAAAATAAATTGTTAAAGAAATAATTAAATTAAGTTTGAATAGAAACATGTGTTTTAATAAATTATCAATTATGTTATTATCTACGACAATCAGTTTGTTTTATCGGCTTTTTAACACCCTCCGTTAACATTTAGAATTTTGTGTATATAAGGGGTACTCACAACGTTTGCTATAGCATGCTATTTGTGCTATTGTGCTAAACCCATCAATTTTTTACAGGAAATAACTGTAGAAACTCGACGGGTTTAGCAAAATAACACAAATAGCATGCTATAGCAAACGTAGTGAGTACCCCTTTTATAGTATTTTTCTAAAATCTTTAGCTTTCCAACGTTATATTACACATCTATGTTTCTGTTTTAATGTTAAATAAATAAAAATCACATAAAAAATATTTTTGCTATTTTCTCCTTAATTTGTTTATCTATTTGCCAACTTTTTATTTATCTCAATTATAGGTTGTTGTTGTTGTTTTTTTATTTATTATTATTTTATTGTATATATATAAATTTATTTATTTTCTATTTTATGTAATTTGACTATTATTATCATTTTCTGTATATATTGTATGAATGTGCTCTCATATCAATATTATTGTTGTTCATTTTGTAACAAATTGTAATATATCTCATTAAAAAAAAAAAAAAAAAAAAAAAATTGTTTATCAAATTCGCTCAACTTGCATATCTATCCGTTATTTGCCCATTCTAATAAGATGATGTATCTGATTTTTTTTTAGATCTACATTAGTAAAGATACTGTAGAAGAAGAAAATTTAAAATATCGGCATTTAAGTCCTGTCAGACTATTTCAACCAGAAAGAAACCTACATTATAATAAAACTTATTAAATTTCACATGAATAAAGCGAGATTAATCACAATCGTTAGAGTCATTTATGTCACAATCGTAAAAAGGTGCTAAATGCGTCATATAAAGTAGCTCTTATCGCTAGCTGATTTAAATGAAAAAGTTGCTGTAACATCTTGGGCGTATAGTCATCTTAAATATGTAGTTTGAGTTTTATAGCGCAGGACTATATTTCATATAGGTAAGTGAAAGTAAAAGTTGTTTTTTTTAAATTTAATTTATTTTATAGTATATATCATTTATTAATTTGGCATCAAATTTAAAATTTGGGGTTATATGTATGTAACCCCAAATTTTAAACCTCATATTAGATTGTAAATATTGTACATAGTTATAATTGCCAACTTTGTATTTATTTCAATTAAAGGATATATATATATAATATATATATATATATATATATATATATATATATATATATATATATATATTCTTCTTTCTTTTTAAATATGAATTTGATTTTCTTTTTATATTTAATTTGACTTTATCATTATTTTTTTTTGTAAATATTGTATGAATGTGGTCTCATATCACTATCACTATTTTTCATTTTGAAACAAATTGTAATATATCTCAATAAAATATTAAAAAAAAAAAAAAAAAGGAAGGTTAGTTGTGCTCACTAGATTTTTTCTAAATTAAGTATAAATGAGTTTCTGCGTGTAATCAGAAATTTACCTATAAAAAAAAGATGCAGGAGAAATTTCGGGAGTCCCAAATTTTCTTTCCAGTAAAGAGTGTTTCACATAAAAGTTTCCTCACATATCATAAAAAATCTGGTGGGCGCAACACACGGCAACATTAAGCCTAAAATACAACATTAAGGTTGGAGCGGCGTGGTCTAGTGGGTAGAGCGTTGGTCCTGGGTTCGAATCCCGGCTGTGGTGGAATATTATTTATTCTGTTATTTCAGCCGGGGGGCGATTCTGGGGTATGGAGACCCTCCTGGGGCAGACCCAGCCTCTATAAAGTTGGTACCCAAAAATGGGGGAAAACCTGGCGGCTGAGCGTGATCTCGGCCGAATCACCTCATTGCACGGCCGTAGGTCCTAGAAACAGTACGAATCTCTACATGTACTGAGCCCAAAACTGTTCATGGTTTGTAGTGGTACAGGTTTTTTTTTTTTTTTTCTCATCCTAAAATCTGCTTTGAAAACATGAAGGTAAATCAATGATAAATTTAATGGGCTTAAATATCATGTATGTTTCATTCTAATTCAAATAGTCTGACAGGGCTTAATTACCCACATTTAAACTTTTCTAAAATACCTTTAATTTTGTAGATTCTACAAAAATAACCGTATCATCTTTTTAGTACTGATAAAAAACGGATAAATATATAAGGTGAACGAATTTGATGGCTATCTAAAGGAGAAAATAGCAAACATATTTTTTTAACTTATTTTTTGTTGCAATATGCTGTTGGAAAGCTAAAGATCTTAGAAAAAAAAAGTTATCTATTACCCTAAATTGTAAAAGTTGAGGGAGAGAGATAAAAAAACTGAAAAAAAATAACTGATTTTTGTATTTTAAATTTCTTAAATTTAATTTAACAACGGTGGTAATTGAAAGTCGTGAGTTGCGCGCTATGTCGACATGTCGACTTTAAATATACAATTTGAACTAATTTGATTTTATTAGAAATATAAACATATACCGTTGTAAAGCTTTTTAATTTAGATAAAATGTCATTTTATATAAAAAGTTGTAGAAGGAAATGTTAGCTGATGAATAGTTCTTAACCCTTTGTGATTATTATATATAATTTTAATATATTATTTAATGTATAATTTCTTCCCAATGAAACTGAATATAATTTTTTTTTTCAACAATAACTTTATTTAACAGCCCTGGTAAGTCAAAGTCGTGTGTTGCCCGCACCCGATATTTTATAAACGAGCCAAATCAGCCTGAAATGATAAGTATTTCAGTTTAAAAATTAAAGGTAAAATTTGAAAAAAAAAAAAAAAAGCATGTCAATAAAGCTCAGTTATCTTACAACTATGCAGACAGTTTAATTAAAATCGTTATAGTCGTTTTCAAAAGAATTTCATAAAAAGTGTAATGCAATATAAACTGTATCAATGTAATTTCTTTTTCGTTGAATTTTTTTTTCGAAGACACACCATTCTGCGAGTCAGTTATTCGATTTTGTGCAATAGTTTATATTTTGAACATTACTAATAACAAGTGAAGGATATTTATTTTAATAAAAATATTAATGAATGTGTTCATTTAATTGTTAACTTCGTATTCATAGATTTTATATGTATATATATACATTAATTTTATTATATTTTTTTATTTAATTTGACATTACCTCAGTTTTGTGATTTTCTGGTGCTTTTAGCATCAGCGTTATTTCTATAGTCCATATCAAAACAAATTGTAATATATCTTCTTCCACTATCCTTAAGCGTACGCTCCTTATTTCTTCCCTTATTTTCCCCCATTTTGATTATTGCTGCTTGATATATTGCGGCCTACCGACAGTGCTTGAGGACAGGCTAAAGCGAATTATGAACATGTGTTTAAGATTCGTCCTCAACCCTCCGATGAGGTCTCATGGGACCCATTCATACGGCTCCTTCCTCTAATTCGCAGACAGTATTTCCGAGGATCATACCTTTACCAAACCATTAACACCCAGCTCCCTCCTTATATCCACAATATTCGAAACAAGGTCAACGCCATTCTGACCTTTACATTCCTACCCATAGAACAACTATTTTTGATGATTCCTTTCTTGTCCGCTCTGCTAATCTCTGGAATTCCCTACCTACTCATATCCGCAATGCTTCTTCTCTATCATTATCTAAGTCCCAAATGTACGGATACCTCCTGTATTCCCAAACTGACGCTCAACACCACTGACGTTTTATATCAAACATCAGATTTTGAATATAAAAAAGAAATATTATTTATTGCTCATTAATTTAAAATTTAGTTTTGTTCAGTAAATGTATTTATCTGAAGAAGTTTATTTATTTTATGCTTCTGTTTTATTGTATATATATATATATATATATATATATATATATATATATATATATATATATATATATAATATATTTTTTTTTTTCCTTTTGTTACCTCTTAAACCATCGTAAATAAGAATTAATAATGATCATTTGGTCTTTAAGGCGGATGCATTGTATACCTTAATTGCACATAATTGTTGTTCTTAAGGGACCCTGTCCCAGAACTTTTTTTTAACATCATTTATTGAAATATATAACTATACTTCATAATACAAAAAGTGAATATGATAAAAGATAATTGGCGTGAAACAGACTTGAAGAACTATCCAATGGTAGCAATTCTGTAACTTTTCTGAACTAGAAGGCCTATCGAAGCCATCTTCTTTTCAGACGCCTCGGAGGATTGTCAGGAATGGAAGAGGAAGCAAGGATTGGAACTAATGGGTTAGAGTGGGAGAGGAGTTTGTTATGGAAGGAGTGATATCTGGTTCGGGCAAGATCAGCAACAAATTGAATATTTAGGTCTTTATGGATGAGTTTATTTGTAACAAAGTAAGGAGCGTTAAGGATTTTACGAAGGATTTTGGATTGTAAGGATTGGATCCGAGAAGAATTCAAGAGTTCGGTAGAGCTCCAAAGCTCAACACCGTAAGTTCATATATGCCTAATGATAATTAAGTAGAGGAGCCTTTTGTAGTTAAGTGGAAGGTTAGAGCGTTTGTCAAGTAAGTATTGAAGTGATCGAAAGCAGCGAGCAGTTTCTTGTCGTTTCAGTCTAGTTTGCGGATTCCATGTATGACATTTGTCCAGCAGGAGAACTAGATATCGGATCTGTTCGACCGGGACAAGTGTAATATTATTAAAGGATACTGTAGGACAGGAGTTTATTGGTTTACGACGGAGGGTAAAGGTTATTTGGTGGGATTTGTCTGGATTTATTTTAATTCACCAATTCTGAAACCATACCTAAAGGTCTCTGATATGGGATTGTAGTGTTTGAGAGGCAATAGTAGGATCGTTATTGACTGATAACATACAAGTGTCATCAGTAGGGGTGGGCATAATCGAATGATCGAAAAATTTGTGTGTTCCCAAAGACAGTATGGTACAATTCCCTAGGTGCAAATATGCGTATAATTTATGTGACGAGCAAAAAAAAACAAAAAAAAAAAAAAAAACCTTTCCCTTTAATTGTCTTTACAAAATTTAAACAAAATATTAAAATATACGATCATTTGATTATGCAAAATTGAGTTCGAATGATCATTCGTTTCTACAGAGCATAATCGATTAATTCTAACGATTGAAATAATCATATGATCTGAATACCGTCATACGATTATGCCCACCCCTAGTCATCAGCATACGTAGAAAGGAAAGTGTCCCAGAATAAAAATTATTTTCTATTCCATTCTATATCTCAATAAAAATTAAACAAACAAAATTCACCATACATTAAAAGAAATAATTGAAAATCTGACGCTTAATCCTAATCAGGCAATTTTAAAGTTTATAATACTATAATTTGATTGCATGCAGAGTATAATTACACCTAAGATGGTGCAAATTAATTAGTTAGTCAACACGTTTTTACTTTGGTTCGTTAGCTCTTCAGTGAAGTAACTCTGAAAGTGAGGTGGAGTTTGTGTTGTAAGGTTCTATTGTGTCATCACCTACCTCCTACTTCTTCGAAGTTACCGGCTGGAATGTCAGTTATTCAACTGAATATAAGTCCCACTTTCAACTGATTTGCTATTCAGCTCTAAGACAGTTTGGAGGGACTTCGTCGACAACAATAAGTCCAACTAACTTTGCTCCACTATTTAGGCAAATATTAATACTCAGTAATGCAGTGAAATTGAGCACAAAATCATTTGCATTTCCATATAATACTTATATAACTTTTTTTACTTTCAATTATATATTATATAAGTGAAGTATAGAAATATATAGTAAGAGAAAGTATTGCGTTCGTGAAAGTTTTCGAATTCCTGTTTTCAACGGGAATACACGTTCTAGGGTCCCATCAGTCCAAATAGCAAAGTCACACAAACAGTTCTGTGTGTGTGTGCGCGCGCAGTAAGTCTAGCGCTAAAACGATAAGTTGTATAAAACTGAAATTTCATATTTTAGAGCGCTTATGCCCGAGATGGTCCATCAACTTTTTCAACCGAATCGGCGAACTAGAAGAGCCAGTTTATACCTTGCCTTTTGCACTTTTTTACGATTTTCTCAAAACCGGCTCTAACGATTTTGATTAAACTCGCTATATCGATGCAAAATTAAATGGACCTTAATCTAATGTAGGTATCATTTTGATTGAAATAGTCTGACAGGGCTTAAATGACGATAGTTCAAATTTTCTTCCTCTAAAGTATCTTTAATTTTGTAGTTTCGAAAAAATTAACCATTTCCTGTTGTTGGAATTGATAGAAAATGGCTAAATATATAAGTTGAATGAGTTTGATAATCTAATAAAAGAGAAAAGAGCAAAATTATTTTTCATGTTTTTTTTATTATTTTTTTTTTTATAAGAACTTTAATATATATGTATAATACACCGTTGGAAAGCAAAAGATTTCAAAAAAAAAAAAACTATCTTATTAATTGATTCCTGTAGATAACAATTTTATATTGTTACACTATTTAATTTAAAACATATGTTTCCAACGAAACTATGATTTACTAATATATATATATATATATATATATATATATATATATATATATATATATATATATATATATATATATATTTTTTATTATTATTTTTTTTTTTTTTTTTGAGCTTTGCCAACGGATAGTGTCTCAATATTTGTGTTAGGATATTATATAATATTTTCCTCCCATTTTTCATATTTATAGATGTATTTAGTTTAATACAATTGTAAATCTCAATGAATAAATTAAAAAAAATATTTATGTTTTTTTAATTACAATTTTAGGGATAGAGATTGTTATATAGATGCATAATATAACATTGGAATACTAACGATTTTAGGAAAAATATTATCTAAGGTACAAATTCGTTGACGGTAATGAAGGAGACCAAAATCTTATAGTATTAAGTGCTGTTTAAGGATATAAATTCTATTTTTATATAATTTAATCTTAAATAAGGTTTTCCTCCAAAACTGTATATATAATATATATATATATATATATATATATATATATATATATTTTTTTTATTCAAAATTTTAAAAATTATTTCTACAAATTGTAATATATCAATACAAAAAAAAAAAAATAAAAAAAAAAAAAAAAAAAAAAAAAAAAAAAAAAAAAAAAAAAAATATATATATATATTTCTAGTATAGTTTAAGTGAAAGTTGAGTTAAAGGCGCACCATATTATCCAACATTGATATTTTTATTAATAATAATTTAAATTAAAACTTTTTCTCGGATCCCTGAGCTTATGTGTGCTTTTTATTGGATGCAAATGTTTCTTAGAAGGTATAGTTTTAGAGTTAAAAGATATCTTTGTAAATAAGAGATAAACAAACAGTAAATAGTTTAGTAAAAAGAGGAAAAATCTAGGTGAAACCAGTAAAAGACAAGTAAACACTGACGGTCAACATAGCTTTGTTTGCGCACCAGTCCTGCTGCAGTATCTTTCTCGCTTTTGTGCTTTAAACATTTTCTAAGCATTATAACGTTTGCCAATAAGTGATATTTTACATTATATTTATATTATTATCGTTGTCAATACTCCCAAAGGATGACATCGGATTACTTTTGTGAAATTTGTGGAAAATATATTGTAAGTAACCGACAGATAGTATCTAAACAGAAACGAATAACCCTTATCAAATTCAATATCAAAAGATTAAAAAAATATATATATAAATATAAATTATTTCTATTACTTTTTAAAGTAACGTTTTTTTTTGTTTATATTAAACAATATTAGAAATACACAACTATTTCCAACAATCATTTAAGTTAATGTGTTTTTTTTTTCTTTCATCTTGAGCTTTCTAACAGTATATTATTAACCAATAATATTATTTAAATACATTTAACCGATGAAAATAGCTCTTCTGCTCTCTTTAAATGTATTTAAAATTTCACATTTCATATTTACTAATTTTTTTTATAACTAACAAGAAAAGAGTCCGAATTTTTTCAAACAAAAAAAGGTTCAACCTACTTTACAGAAAGAAATTTAAAAATTCCTAGATATAAGCTTATCCAGGCTAATTTTAGATCTATATAGGGTAACTGTCACTTTAAGAAAATTTTTTTTTTTTTTTTTTTTTTTTTTTTTTTTAATTTCTCATGTATTTATTGACCGATCCTTGCCATTCAATATATTTCTTTTAGGTCCAACATCGATTCTCTCTATCCTTTTAAGGTATACAGCCCCAGAAATTTTTGCGGGACGTTATTAGGATTGAGGGAATCCTGAAACTTGCAGTTTGGTTAAAAATTCGGATTTAATTTTGTTAGATTATTAATTGGAAGTTGTGTGAGTTCCTCACTGCATTTTGCACAGAAGAATCAGACCACCAAAGGTTCCTTGAAGGTTTGTTCGGTTTGAATTAAAGATTAAATAAAATAGTTTAGAACATGTAGTCTTGGGTTTCGACTTAGATCAACCTTTATTATATAGGCAGGTTTTTTAAATCGGCGACATCAAATATTTTCCTATTTTCGTGCACATGATTGCTAAATCTATAATAAATACCAAATATACACTAAATTTTGCATTATTTTAAACCATAAATATTTTTTCTTTCAAGGCAATGAGGAATGTATGGAATAGTTATTATTTATTTTGTGCAAGTGACGAGTTCTAAATTGAATAAGAAAACACAAAGCAGAGTTGAGTTACCTGCCCCAGAATATAACGTCGTTATATAACAGGAATATGCAACGCTGACGTTCAAAATATTCAAAAACTTAGCCAATTAATTTTATATTTTCAAAACATAATCCCTTGCAGAGTTTTGCATTTAATGTAGGATTAAGTTATACTAAAATTAATAATAATAGAAAAAAATATATTGCATATGTTTATACTTTATATATATAACAAGTTATTTAAATCAACGGATATTAATGTGTGATTATCAGATGATTGTTATGAAAGACAAGTAATTTATCAGAGTTCTGAAACAATCTAATTTTTTATATGTTACCTACAGAAACATTAATGAGTTTTAAAATCCTTCAAAACAAAATTATTTATTGGATATTTTGTCTACAAAACACGGTGGCGTCCTCAAAATGCATTTTATAGCAATTATCTCCTCTCCTGTAGAAGATAGAGCAATAATTCCTTACAGTGATTAAATGGAACTGATAGAAAAAAAAAACACGTTTTTCTAACTGTTAATTATAGCTCCGTTTTAAAGCTCTAAAAGATTCATATCATTACAATTTATTTAGTGCCATTCAATTTGGACTAATTCGCCATTTCAATGCCTTTTTTTATTTTCTAAACGGATAACATAACATTAATTTCGATTTTGAACTCAAATTTAGAAAAAAAAAATGTCAGAAAATGATGTCAGGTAACGAATTACATAATATTAATATTTATTCAGATACTTATTGAGATACATTACAATTTGTTTCTAAAATGAACAGTAGTAATAGTGATATGAGACCACATTCATACAATATTTACAACGAAAAATGATAAAGTCGATTTACATAAAAATAGAAAATTTATTAGTATTTTTAATTTTTTTATTTATAGTAATTTACAAGTGTATTTATAAACACAATGAGTAAATATGTAAAATGAAAAAAAATGTCTTGAGAAAGAACCACCCCGTGGTAGCACTTCACTATTAAAATAAAAAATCATATACTACTGAACAAAAAACAATATAAAAAAACAACCTATAATTAAAATAGATACACACAATCATATATAGAATATTTACAAAATGCTAAAGAAACAACGGACTAGGCTTTTCCTTCCACTTGTGGATTGGGCTGGATAGGGATTGTGATATAGGGTTAGAAAGATGTATAAGGTTCTCATAGAATTTAAAAAAGCTGGAAACAATTATATAAATAAAATATAAAGAAATCTTAAAATGCAATTTTTGAAAAAAAAATAACAATTAGTCACTAACTCGTTATATGCATATTTTTAATTAGTGAACTGTACCTTATATAATATTTATCGTTGAAGTTCTCAAAAATACTTATGTTACCTTGAACTGAGTGGCTCGTTGTAAACAAATGAAAGACAAACAAGATACTTGCTACAGCGGTAAAGCAAACAAGAAACATGCGAGAATTGGCGACCCTTAACAATTATTGTTTGTTTTTCATCAAATGTGCGGTTTCCTTATACGCAACCCGTTGCAGACATCATTCTACAACAAACGTTTTATTCCCTTGTTACTGAGAAGCAACGAAATAATTAATTAACGAGTACATTAATTACTATCTCAGAGAGTCACATTTCAGAATTATTTTATACAATGATTTATAATTTTCTAACCACGAAATTGACAAAATTAAGTTTAAAATACTTAATATAATTATACTTTATATTGTTATATTTATATTTTATTATATTTATAATCCAGACCATTAATTTACGGTAATAATGGAAGTTTTTTCTTGAACCTACAGTATACGTTTAGTCTGTGTGGTGGAACTTTGAAGACGTAGGCATCGAAACGTCCGTGTAAATTACATATTTTAATACTTTTTTCGAAATATAATATAAATATAATCTATATTTATATTATAATCTTATATATATTAAGTAAATATATAAGTATAAATCTTAGCTTTCATTGACACTTTAATATCAATCTAGAAATATAAATTATATTTTTCACTAAGCGGTAATGATTTAGAAACTGTAAACCATTTGAAATATACTCCTATAGTCTGAAACAAAAAGAGCTATTATTGGAACATATTTGAAGTGTTTAACTTTACTAAAAATGAAGAAGAATTCTATTCGGTTTCTTAAGCTTTTCGAATTTCATAATAATAGACGCTCATTAATCTTGTAAAATAAAACAAACAGAAAAGAATAACACGAGTTTTAAACACTGATATTTAACAAATCTGCAATATAAAGAAAAATAAAATAAGATAATTTTGTATAAGGTGTAGATTCTTTTATATAATTTTGTACTTCTACAACCCATGTTTGGGTCTCTCATGTAGGGTTCGTTCTGTTACTAGGGCAACTACCGTGCAAGGCAGAAGATATCTCTATATTTTTCTCGTTATACTCAAGTTTTACAATAACTGGGTGAGGTTCTCTTTACCAAACGGGTAAATTACTAGAATAAATAATTACTCTGTCACAGCTGATTTCGAACTCGGGATTCTGGAGATTAATAGTCCAGAGTCCAGTTCTTACGTGATTAGGTATCCGATGTATCATCCCGCTCTAATAATCATGTCTCGTATTAAAATTTAAAAATTTAAATTTATCAGAATATAGAACTACTCTCAAATTGCTAGAGAAGGAAGGAAACTTTCAATTGGGATATTACACCCCTCCCTTTGATAAGTTTCTCTTACATCTTACAAGATTCCTCTCATGTTTCCACTGAAGCTGTTGTTGGTTTAAAACTGTAACTTATCAGAGGGTTGATTCTCCGGACAGCTACCTCTAATTTTTACCTGAGATGTTCTATCCAATTTAAGTTCGTCTAACGAGCAGGTCATTTTTGAAATTAATTAATATTTATTTATTGAGATATATTACAATTTGTTTCTGAATGAACATTAGTAATAGTTATATGTTAATTAAATTAGGTGTATTATCTTGTTAGCAATGATAAATAGCGGCTAAATATGCAAGTTGAGCGAATTCGAAAAACAACCAAAGGAGAAAAGTGCAAACATATTTTTATAAGTGATTTTTGTGTTTTTGAACACAAGAATAGCAATATCGATGAGTAATATACCGTTGGGAAGCTACTGATTTTAGAAAAAAAATATTATCTAATACACGAAATTGTAAGAGTTAATTGAAAGTGTTTCTATCGAAACTTAATGTAATTAATTATTTTTGCTTTTTTCATCTTCAAGTGTATTTACAAATTGTTAAATTAAGTTCAACAACGAAGGTAAGTGAAAGTCGTGTGTTGCAAACACCATATTTTTAAAATTAATATACAGCGCACAATATTATTTTCAAAAATACAATATTATTCCCGGCATAGGGGAACATCTGCCTCAACTCACCAAGCAATAATTTTCAGGAAAAAGTTTGCCTAAATAACATAATTGGTCCTCAAAATGTGTGAAATCAGAAATCTTTAGTATTGTAAGTTATGAAATGCAAATCTAATATGTTTGTAAAATAAACCACACAAATACTCCAAGCATTATAATCTGAGTACACGGGGAAAGCTGAGTACTTATCGTATTTCACAGTCAGCAGCTTAAGTACAGGCTAGACTGTCTGTATACTTCAACCTTTCTGATAATTTGAGTAAATTACTCTGTGCTCTTGTTTTGAGGATTATGGGTAATCCTCTACACAGTTTCTATTGTTTGCTTTAAAAAACAATTTTATAAATATTAATAAAGAACCTGTCTTGTTTTGGTCAAATTTACTTTTGTTATATTTATTTAAGATATGTATATGTTGGTTTGTTTGTTTATTTATTTAACGTCACTTTATGCAACTGTGGCTAATCGGTCGATGCTACAGTACGAGACCTAAATTTTGCATATCCAGGTTTAATTAGGATAGGGATCTTTAACAAGTACCTGACATCGCACAGGCTCAGGACCACCTTTATAATTTTTTTTAACTCTAACTTTAATTTAAAGTTCTAAAGTTGATTTGAAACTAAACAACTAAATATATGATTAGCAGTTATAATGATGAAGAGCTTGATGATGTAGATATATCAGGATATACGTTTGAACATGTATAGAAATTTAAGTTAAAAACGAAATCCAGGAGATAATGTCGCGGTTAAAAGCTGGAAATTCATATTATTATTCAGTTTATTTAGCTCACGGTTTCTATCAAGAAGTATAAGTATAGATTAAACTTTATAAAACTGTTATACTCCCTACGGTTCTGTATGGATGTGAAACGTGTTCACTTACTTTGAAAGGAGAACAACGCTTTAAAGTTTTCGATAATAAGGTACTATGTAATATATTTAGAGCAAAGAGACATAAGGAAACTGGGTAATTCAGAAGGGTACACAACGCGGAATTGCGGAGCTTTCAGTCTGTATAATTGAAATGATAGCATCGCGGTGACAAGTCGTGCTTAATGAAGAACCGGCGCATCGATGGGAGGATTGTATAAGTGATCTCGGGAGCTTCGGCTTGAACGGTGATCATTGGACGAACATAAGCATGCAACAACCCTCTCATTATTATTAAATTGATTATAACAACTGAGGTAAGTGAAAGTGGTTTGTTGCGCGCACCAGATTTTTTTATATAGATTTTTATTGATATTTACGACTGTATTGTAGAACACATCTAGTAACTAGACTAAAAGAAAAAAGTAATCAAGAAAAAAAAGAGATGCAGAGAAGGTGCCCTTCGACAGCACTCTAAAAATATTATAAACTAAAACGTCTCGAAGATAATTAGGAACTGAAGTGGAAGATAGAACTAAAGGATTACAGTGGGAATGGAGTTTGTCATGAAAGGAATTATATATGGTTCGGGATAAATCAGCTACATACGGAACATTAAGGTCTTTATGGATTAGTTTATTCGTTACAAAGTAAGGAGCATTGAGGATTTTACGAAGGATTTGGGATTGTAAGGATTAGATACGGAAAGAATTTGATGGTTTAGTAGAGCCCCAAAGCTCTACGCCGTATGTCCATATAGGCTGTATGATAGTCATATAGGTGAGCCTTTTGTAGTTAAGTGGAATATTAGAACATTTGTCTAGTAATTGTTGGAGTAGTCAAAAACTTCGAGCAGTTTCTTGTCGTTTCAGTCTTGTATGAGGGCTCCAAGTAAGGCTTTTGTCAAGGTGGAGTCCTAGATATCGGATCTGTTGAACGGGTACTAGCGGAATGTTATTGAAGGACACTGTAGGGCAGGATGTCAAAGGTTTACGACGAAGGGTAAAGGTACTTTGGTGGGATTCGTTGGAATTTATTTTAATTCTCCGATTCTGATACCGTACCTCAAGGTCTCTGATGTGGGTTAGTGAGTTTAAGAGGCAATAGTTAGATCAGTATTGACTGATAACACGCAGGTGTCTTCATTATAGGAAGTAGGCAAATTGGTAGGATGGAGATTTTTTTTTTTCATTATCACTTATTTATTCACTAATTTGAATTTAATATGCTGTTTAGTATGCATAAGTGATTTACAATGAATTCTAATAATCATGTATGTTACTAAACATTGTATAAATAAAACAAAATTTTAAGTCATACCCAATAATAACTCGAATCTGCCATTTCGTTTATATTAAATCTTGAACTAATTTGAATAATGAAACTTCAAAATAAAGATTGTAATAGGATGGAGAGTATAGCATGATGGAAAGATTGTCCCTCGTAAAATCTGGTGTGAGTTGAGCGGGAGCCTTCCGTGACGGAGCCCATTAAAATGGATATTATCTCATCGGCCATTTCATGAATTATCTTGACTAAGGTTCAGCTTTATCTTCAGCAACCGCACGGATTAACAATCGTATTTAAACTGTTTTCAAATGAAACGAACAGAATAAAATAAACTGATTAATCTAATTTATTTATATTCCCTTAATATCAAAAATAACAATCAATTTGTAGCAATACAGCTAGCTATAGCATTTCTAAGTCAATTGTAACCTTTCCCAAGTCAAATGTAACTTTTCTTTCAATGTCACTTTTTCTGTTTCGAGCGTAACCTTTTCTAAAGCAAATGTAACCCTTTTCAAAAAAGATGTAACCATTTCCATTTCAAATGTAACCTTTTCCAAAGCGATTGTAGCCATTTTTTTTTTTTTTTTTATTCTAGCATTAACTATTTCGTTTTATTTAATTATTGAAAATAAATAGTTTAGTAAAAATGATACCTTTTATCTTTTTTTTTTTTTAGATATTTGATTTCAAATGCTGATTTTAACGAGATGAAATTTTTGAAAAATTAATTATTGTCTATTTAGTTTTAAGATAATTATTGATTGGGATTTTTTAGAGGTGAGGGATGATTATAGGAATTAACTAATGGGTTTTCGGGGGGTCATGGTTACGTTTTTCTAGCTTTAGTTTTTACTCCTATTGCGCGTTTCAACTCGCCTTCACTTATTTTTTTTTTTGTTATAGGGATTGAATTTTTGTTTTCTGGGGGTTTATAATACCGTTTTTTAACCTAAATTTTATTTTGCTCGTGCGTATTATAACTTCCAGTTACGTTTGAAATTGGTATTGTTATAGGGATCTATCCTTGAGTTTTGAGGGTTATGAAAACGGTTTTGTGCTGTATGTTTTATCGCTTGTATCCATCGATTTCAGGTCACCTTTACTTTTAATGCTTTTTATTGATATGGGGATTGATTATTTTGTTTCCGGTTCTTATTTGAACGTTCATTGAGCTGTATTTTTCTTCACTCGTGTGGATTTGAACACGCCTTTACTTTTACTATTTAAGTTTTTGTATGTAGCGATCTGTAATTTTGTTTTCGTTGAATGAATACAAACATGAATGAAAACGTTTTTAGAGCTGGATTTTACCTCGCTCATTCGTATTTTAGCCGGATTTTCCTTGGAATGTTTTTTTTTTTTTTTTTTTTTTTTTTAAGACAGATTGATAGCTTTTCTAGTGTTTTTATTATATTTTTTAAACTAATTTTTCATAGAGAATCCTGTAACAAGAAACTGCTCGAAGATACCGATTACTTCAACATTTTCTTGACCGTTCAAAACTCTGTTACAAAGAACTCATTTACGTCTCTACTACCTGACCGATTTGGACATGTAAAATCGAGCTTTAGAGCTCTTCTAATCCACCAAATGTCTCCCGAATTCAACTCTTACAATCCAAAATCCTGAATGCCCCTCATTTTTTCACAAATCCTATAATTCTTAATGACCTCGACATCCTATTTGTCGCAGGCCTAGCCCGAAGTAGATACCTAGATAGAAGTAGATGCTGGAGGAATTAGATGGCTTATTAGAGCCCCAAAGTTCGCTTCCATATGTCCAGATGGGTCTATATTAATATACAATATACTCTTCATTATGGTCATTTTTATATAAAATTAGTACCTTATTACCTACCTACCTAGCGTAAGTAAATTCTTACGCTGATCAGATTAAAACGATATAGTTTCACGTGGTAAGAATATTTTACAAAGTCGGCCTATTGCATTTCTGGACGGTAAGGAAAACCTCAATTCAAGATTTCAGCTTCACAAGCACACTAATTTTTGAGATATTGCGTTGATCAAAAAAGTGACTGTATAGCAACTTTTTTCTATAAATATTGGATAAAATTATATTTGAAGAATGAAGTTAAGTGAAAATTGCGTATTGCTCGCAACAGACTTTTTATAAAAAGAGTGAATATACAAATAAAAATGCATTGATGTGTTTTGTTTTTTTCTCTTGAATGTTATTAATACATTTTATTTAGCTTATGAGTGTCAGTAAATAAATATACAATATTTATATACATGTAACCTCACATTTGAAATTTGTCATGATCACAATACATTCATTTACTACATATGAGGTATATGTCATAATTTAGGTGAGTATGAATAAAAAAGAAATAAGGAACTACAATTTTTTATCCTATTTATTTATTTAGAAATACTACATTTTGTCTTAATGGACTATAATAATAGTGCTATAAGATCACGTCCATACAATGTTTAAGTATAAACAATGCTAAAGTCACATCGCATTAAAAAAAAAAAATTAAACTGTAAATAATGATAATAAAATCAATACAAGGTTTACTAATATATGAACAGAACATGAACACTCATACCTATATAAAATTCAACAAAAATAAAATTTGACAAAAGCATATGTTTTTATTGTATCTTTATACAGTACTATGCTTTTGTGTGATCCCAATAAATTGCCTTGTGAGATTTATATAATCCCGTGCCAGAAGCAACCCACCTTATCTGGCTAATATCTATTGGAAAATTGGAAAAACGCTTTATCCAACAGCTTTATTCTATCTGAATTTATTCATAAAATATTTGAATATATATAGTTAGTTATATTTTATAAATTTTATTTGTATTTATTCATGTCTGTAAATGCATATATATTGGTGTGCGTTTACATATTGGTATTAAAGTTTTTCGATTATGCGCTGTTTGTTTTTTACTGTTTAAGTATACAAATAAAAATAAATTCATCTGGGCAAAATTTTCACTTCCCTTCCCTTTTGGAAATCAATTTTAAAAGTTTTATTTCAGCTAAAAGTTAAAGAATTATATTTAGTTTCGAAGGAAACAATTATTTTATATTTAATAATATAACCTCTCGCCGTTTTCGGCTACTTCAACACTTACTAGACAAACGGTCAAACCTTTATCGTGACTACAAAATATCTACACGAGTTTCATTTCACGTTTTTTTCATGTATTTTATCATTAAGGAGCATATTGACTTGTTGTATCATAATATAAAGTTGTAAGTTTCAACAAATACATTATTTAAAGAAATTTGGTGCGAGCAACACACGAATTTCACTTACCTCCGTTGTTAAAATCAATTTAAGAATTATTAGATACACTGAAAGATACAAATAAATTGTCAAAGAATTAATTATTTTGAATTTCAATAGAAATATGCGTTTTATTAAATAATCTATTAAATGTTTATCTATAACAATCAGTTAGTTTCATCGACTTTATCACTTTGCATTGACGTTTAGGATTCCGTGTATTAGAAACTTTTTCTTCTAAAATCTTTAGGTATTCAACGGTATATTATACTTCTATATTACTATTATTGTGTTCAAAAACACAAAACTTTCATAAATTTTTTTTTTGCGTTTTTCTCGTTTATTTGTTTATTAAATTCGCTCAACTTGCATATTTACCCATTATTTATCAATGCTAATAAGATGATGTTCCAACTTTTTTGAAATCTACAAAATTAAAGGTTCTTTAGAGGAAGAAAATATAAAATATCGGCATTTAAGCCCTGTCAGACTGTTTGTTCATTTGAATCAGAATGAAGCCTACATCATATTAAAGCCCGTCAAATTTTACATCGGTATATAGAGTTTAATCAAAATCGTTGGAGGCGTTTTTGAGAAAACCATAAAAAAGTATAAAGTAGATTTATTGGTCAGCAGATTTTGATGAAAAACTTTCTTTAACATCTCAGGCGTATGTTGTCTTAAACATGAAATTTCAGTTTCATAGGACTTTTCGTTTTGGCCCGGGAGTTACCACACACACAGACCTTTTTGCGGGACTTGGTTATTTGGACTCAGGGGACCCTAAAACGTGTATTTCCGTTAAAAACTGGAATTCGAATATTTTCACGATCGCTATACTTTCCCTTACTATATATTCCATGGTAAGTGAAAGTAATAATAATATAACAATTAAAATTATCATTTACAATATCTCAAGTTTATGAGACTTTCATCACTCTCCATTACCTCCAAAAGCTGTTTTGTATGAAGGATTTCTCTTCTAAATTCATTCATTGCTAAGCATTATATTTTCTTATTGGCGGTGGGTGGGGGTGGGAAGGTGTGAAGGAGAATATTGAAAAATATTTCTCTTTTTTTAAACTTTTTATTTAATGTTTCAGATCTACGCATATTTTATTACTCCTAACAATCAGAGATAGTGAATTATGAAAATAAAAATAATCTTTATTATATTTAAGCTTTCCTGGCTATTTTAGAGAAATTAGAACTTTTTGTTTTTTAACTTGATTAGACACTATGTTTCTGTCGCTACTTTTCTAAGGCAGCGGTGACTCCGAAACTGTACTAATTAATATGTAAATTTTCGGTTCTTATTTTATAAAATTATTGAATTTCTTTTCCTAAATCATGTTGATCAATTCATATTGGGATCAGGTGCCATAAAGGGGAATAAAGTAATTAACTTATAATACACATTTATTTATAAAATACTGCGCATTATTACACATAAAAACATGGTACAGCGAAGCCTTGTTCATTATCGAGAGTACTGAGGTTTGTTCATCTTTACCACGTAATATAACATAAAAAAGGCACCTTTAGACATGTAGCAGAAGAGGTCCCCTCTTCTTTGCAAGGCAAATCTACAAAGGCTGGAATAATCGATCTTGAAAAATGTTTAATCATAAAAAAACATGTGTTAGAAATTTTTAATAATAATAATCGAGGTTATAATCTGTTCTATGAGTGAAAATACTTCTTTTTTTTTTGTTAATACGTTTAACTAATACATATTCTGTGCGAACCTTGTTACTTTTTACATTGACCTGCCAAAGACATAACTGCAAAATTCTTCCCTGGCTTGACCCCCGACTTCCTCCGTCCGTGGCTGGACTTCCGCTTGCTATCCTGCCCGGGCTAAGACTCCCCAGGTAGAGGAGTGGGCTCTCTCTGCTCTAGGAGTGGACAGGTGTATTTTTTGCCTAGCCCTCCTAAGAAATATTCCTGCTAGTATTCTCGATACATAGGAACATATCACACACAGAGACTGTAGAACACTTGGTTATTTGAACTCAGAAAACCATAAAATTAACCAGGAAAAATATTTCAGTTTTCTCCCTCAGAAGCCGTTGGTCAAGAAGCATTAATTCCCTTTATATTAACTGAAATCATGGCGATTATTTATTTATTTTTATGAAAGCGATTTTTTTATTTTTCAGTATTAAAAACACTCATGGTAGATTTGTAATATATAAAATTTGATATTATATGATGGCAGTTTATTACTAAAGTTTGAATCAAACAAGACCATTACGCACTAAACAGTAAACTGATCGTCTTATATTCTAGAAATTACTAAAAGCATAATCTTAACACCAGTCATATCCAATAGCATACATAAAGTACTATTGGCCTACGGATAACCTGTTGATGTGCTATGTAGGTATCAACAAGTGGTTTCCCTAAATACCTTCCAGAATCAACTTAAAACCTTAATTAATTTCTGGAGGTGAGTGGACTTGCTTCTCATTAAACAAAATGCCGAAAATTATTACATTGCATATTATACCTGAAGTATCTTAATGGAAATTTTGTCAATTTAGCTATGGGAAAAAAAGAATATGACTAAAAATATTTTAGAAGGATAATCATTATCTACTGAACGCATTAACACTGCGACCTACTTTCTCGTAACCTAATATTTTAGTCTGAATAATGAGAAAACTCATTCATACAAGGGATAATCTTACACATGTATAAATGATTATATATATATATATATATATATATATATATAATATATAATATATATATAATAACTATAATAAAAAAAATAATAAATAAATAAAAAAAAAACCTGTATCACTACATCCAATGAAGGCTCTTGGGCTCAGTACATATAGAGATTCGTACTGTTTCTAGGCCAACGGCAGTGCAATGAGTGATTAGGCCTTAATCACGCTCAGCCGCCAGGTTTTCCTCAATTAATTTGGGTACCCACTTTATAGAGGCTGGGTCTGCCCCAGGAGGGTCTCCATACCCTAGGGTCGCCCCCCGACTGAATTAACAGAATAAATAATATTTCTGCCACAGCCGGATTCGAACCCAGGACCCGGGTCACAGAAGACTATGTCTATATATATATATATAATATATATATATATATATATATATATATATATATAAATATATATAATTCTTCTTCTAAGTTAAATAAATAAGGAGTCAAACGATGCTAACAATAAAGAACTGTTTAACTGTCCTTAAATAAATTCTGTCCTAAAGAAATCCTAACTTGATTTTAACAACGGAGGTAAGTGAAAGTCGTGTGTCGCGCGCATCAGATTTTTATAGATAATATTATACCAGATTATTTAATAAAACACAATTTTCTATCGAAATACTATATAATTAATTCTTTAACCTTTTTACGTGCACATACCTATTATATTTCCTGCCTAAAAAATTAACCCTATCGTCTTGTTAGCATTAGTTGAAAACAGATAAACATATAAGTTGGACAACTTTGGTATTCAACTAAAGGAAAAATAGAAAAACGTTATTTTAACTAATTTTCGCGTTTTTGAACATGAAACAGTAATATATATGTACAATAAACCGTTCAAAAGCTAAAGATTTTAGAAAAAAAAAAAAACTTTTAGAAGAGTGATAAAATGCCGATAAAACTAACCGATTGATTTAGACAATAATATAATTGATTATTTAATAAACACATGTTTCTATCGCAATTAAATCTGATTAATTCTTAAATTTTTTTTACTTTACTTGCCTTTATATTTCATTCTTAACCGTATTTTAAATTTTTTTTTTTTTTTTTTTTTTTTTTTTTTTTTTTTTTTTTTTTTTTTTTTATTAGAAACAATTCTTTATTGAGTAATATTACATCAGCCAATTTAAAATTCTTAAATTGATTTTAAACCCAGAGGTAAGTTAAAGTCGTGTATTGCGCGCGCACAGATTTTCGAAGCTTGTAGAAGTTAGTTTTTAAGTTTTAATTTTCTAATTATGAAGAGTGTAAATTAAAATAATTGATTAGAACTTTCTCTTCTTTATAAATTTATTTATTATTACATTAATAAATCAATCCACATCTAATTACGTTTCGAGGTCCATGTCTGCCTCATCTTCAGAAAAATTAATTAAAATTGCTTCCGTATGTCCATTTAAATTTTTTCTCAGTTCTGAATTTAATGTCTTTCTTATATGGTGTTCCTACTTCCATGTTAATATTGATTTTATGTTATAATAAATAAATTTAATAAGAAGAGAAAGTTCTAATCAATTATTTAAAGTTTACTTCTTTCTTTTTTATTATTATTTTTACAATAATTTATCCGTTTACAAATACTCTGTATTTAAAACGAAGCATTTATAAAGCATAGAATGCCCCGGTTACGTCATCTTAGCAAGTTTTCATGCTAAATCCTAGAGTGTTCCCCGCAATGCAGGTGGGCCATATGAAAGGTTACGGTGTACTGCAGCTAGTCCGCTGATAAATGTCTTTTGATGTCCCATTCGATAACAGTTTATGATCAATAATCATTTGAATAGAAGCTCATTATCATCGGGGATATCTCGCAATGTCGCCTACCTCATGAATAGTTAACCCTTTCCAACTCTACATTTAATAACATTGATATACATTCCGGTTCCGTTTCTATAGGAGGATATAGAAGTTCCAAAATTACGGAATTTTTTTAGATTCTTCCTCTATTAAAGCAGCTACCGTAGAATGGGGTCAACAGGAACACTCTATGGTATCTTGAGATATATAAAAAATTTATTTTTTATCTCAATTAATTGAAATAAACATAGAAGATAGATAGATAAAAAGTTGTATTTACATATTTACAAGATACAAGGATTTTCTTATTATATTTTTAATTATTTTGGTTTTTCTTAAATGAACAATTTAATTTTGGCCAGACCAATTTTGAACATGTATTAGAGGGTAGTAAATAGTAGGAATTTTTTTAAAAATATATTATTATTTTATTTATTTATTTAACGTCACTTTATGCTACTATGGCTAATCGGACGATGCTACAATGGAGTCCTAAATTTTGCCTATCTAGGTTTTATTAGGATAGGGATCTTTAACGAGTACCTGACATCGCACAGGCTCGGGACCACCTTTTAACGTCCTCATCCGAAGGACGGCGTAACTAAGGATTTTTTACTCCATTAAAAAATCCTAGGACCACCTGCCGATTTGAACCCGTGACCTTTGGCATGGGAGGCTGTTACGCGAGCCACCCAGCTACAAGTGATCCCTTTTTTAATATATATTTATTGAGAAATTATTACACTTTGTTTCAGAATGAACAATTGTAATAGTGATATGAGACCACATTCATACAATATATACAGAAAATAATGCTAAAGTCAAATTACATAATTTTTTTTATTTTTTTATTTATTAAGAGATAATACAATTTGCCACCTTCTGGGGCCATGAGTTATAATTACATAAAATAGAAAAAAAAATCATATATATATATATATAATATATATATATATATATATATAGATATAATAATAATATGAATCATATAGATAAAATAAAAAATAAAAAACAAAACAAACATCCTATAATTGAGACGTTGGTTTCCAAAAGGTACTATATCCATTCTAGGAAATTTTACAGAAAGCGCGAAAATCTATCATTACTATATTTATCCGTATACTATATAGTAATGAGTAGACGTTATAAAATAAGCATATTTTCTGGCTAATTGGACTTTTTGTAACGATGAAGGAAAACTATCATAGCGATAAACTCTAAAATGGTCATACAGAGCATTTAGAAAAAAATATGACACCTAGTGCATCTGTGCAATGCATAAGTAGGCAGGTCTACTAGTATATATCTCATATATAGGTAAGTGCAAGTAAAATACATTTTGCAAATTCTCTCTGATTTAACTAAAAGTTCAAAACATCTATATTAGAAAAAATAATAAGCCTATGTTATTATTATTAGGAAAAATTAGATACCGTAAAATGTAATGAATAGAAACAGTGGTGTGAAAGGGAATAAAACCTCAATATTATTTCAAAATTGCTTGAAAGCCACTTACTTTACGTAAAGGAATTAATTTAGGTGTAATTAGTTGGCCACCCTGTAAATAATACGATTATATGGTTTTGTTCTGTTGGTAGTACTTCAGATTTATTAATTAAACCTGTGAATAATTGTACCATTTTCCATGAAATTTTTCTTTTTTACAAACTTTACTTGTAACTATGAAACTGTTTTATATTATAATATATAATATATATATATATATATATTATATATATAATATATATATAGCTTATTTAGCATCTGTTTGCCACACTCTGCGGTCTCAGGTATATTTATCTTGTATAACCTCTCCTAACACAGTTATTATAAAAAACTTTCTTAATTCTCAGCAATTAAAAAAATAAGGAAAGTAGCAAACGTTGCAATGTCTGGAACTTAAATAAATTTTTTAAAAATTTCTCCACGACTTCTTTTGTCGAATGGCCTAATATTTATCGAACAAATATTCAACCAAAAGAACACTTAAGACAATGATGAGAAATAGTCGTGTGAAAAGCCGCGAGGTACAGCTAGTATTTTTTAAAAACGAGTGTATTGCTGGAAAAACACGTTGGTATCATTTATCATTCATCATTTATAACATTTTGGCATGGTATTTTATTTTATTTTTTCATTTCCTACGATGAGCAAACAAATGTTTTGCTGAATAACCATATCTGTTAAAATTTCCCAATCATTTCTGGATACTCCTACCTCAAGTCCTCAGCCACGAAGTCCTTCTACCTTCCCTTCGGTCTTCCACGTGGTCTGACTCTATCCAGGGTCCAATAATATAATATCCTTGCGGATCTACCTTCATTCATTATGATAAAGTGTCCCAGCCATTTTAAGCGACGAATTCGCACAAAATGAAGAAATCGGAGACCGTCGAATAGTTCTCAGATCTCTTTATTATTTCTTAAGCGATAGCTACCATTCTCTCTAACTGGCCCTATGATACACCTCAATAATTATCTTTCGAACCTGTCAATCTTTTCAGCCAGGATTTTGCGTAGGGTCCAGGCTGCACTGGCATAGGTCAGAACAGGTCGGATGATGGTTTTGTAATAATCACTCTAGTACTCCTATGTAGTAGCATACTTCGGAGGGAACTTCTTAGGGCGTTATATGCTTTGTTAACCCCCTTTACACGAATAAGAATTTCTTCTTCTTTGTCCACTCGATCATTGACGAAGGAGCCGAGGTACTTAAAACTGGACACGCATTGAAACGTATATTGTCCCAATACATAAAGCTTTGGCGGATTTATAGGTGTTTTCTTCCCGAGAACCATAATGTTTGTTTTCCCCTTATTTATGGAACGCCCTATTGTTCCAGCTTCTCTTTGCTACCCTTCACAGGCTTCCTTGATTGCCTTGAGGGATAATCCAGTCAGTGCATCAGCATATCCAAGTACTTGAGTTATCAATTTACATTAATGTAACTAAAAAAAAGTAAACTAATATGATGAATTAAGATTGACTCAAAAAATATGATGAGTTAAGATTAATCATTGGTGGCTAAGAATAAATTATTTATTTTTTCTTATTTTAATTTTCCAATAATTTTGTATACATTCCTTAACTATGTTGTGAAAAAGTTACTTAATTTATGTGTAGTCTATATGTGCCAATCACGGGATTCGATAATATAACCATCAAATCGTTAATAGTTCGTTATTGCCTAATGTCCTAGAGCATTGGTCATTGGTTTGTTTTGTTGTCCTATTTACTGATTGGGCTTTAATACACATCTTGTTAGTTGCATATCAGTTTCAACATCTTCCTTCATAGCATTGATATAACATTATTTAGTACATTTCCTATTAACCAAGCTTAAATACTGGGACTAATGTTTAGTTAATATGTCGACGCATTATAGTTCCAAACGACAATTTATGATCTGAAACTTAAATCTTTCATAAACTTATTTGCATTCGTAACTTTAACTTCACCATTCTTTTATTAAATTTTGATGCACAATTTTTCGGCTTAAATGCCATCTTCGGGTGCAAAAGAACAATTTTATCTCATTTAGATCCTACCTATAATAATTTTGGCAGAAAAATTGATTATACAGCTAATGTCTCTATTTTGTACTTCACCAAAACCATAATTGAAAATCTTAAAATTGTTCCAAACTTCTACGCATTTACCAGTCAGCCATTTACTAGTGATTGTAATTAGGTGTAGATTCTTTAAGGTGAAGGTGAAATTTAATGAATAAAATTGGAAGGTGATATATAACTCCACCACTCTTTTATTAAATTTTGATGCACAACGTTTCGGCTAAAATGTTATCTTCAGGTACAAAAGAACAATTTTATCTCAACTTGATCCTACCTCTAATAATTTTGTATAAAAATTTGATTATACTACTAATGTATCTATATTGTACTTCGCTATATATATTTTTATTATTTTTTTTTTTCTTTACTGAGAGATAATACAATCTGCCACCTACTGGTGCAATGAGTATTACAACTAGAAGAAACCATTCATCCCAAATGTACATCATAAAAAAATAAAATAAAATGAATTAATATATATATATAAATATAAAAAAAATAATATTAAAAAAATACAAGACTAATTAATAAAGAAGAAAAGATATATGTATATATATATATATATATATATATATATATATATATATAAAATAAATAATATATAGAAAGAAAATAATAACAACTATGATCTCATTCGTACCTATTTACAAACTGCCCCTGGGATCACCTAATCGAACCCCGAGATCCACTAGTGGACCTCGAGGCACAATGCCAGGCGATCCCAGCGCCTCTCACTCAGCCGCGTCACTGGTCTTGAGAGCCAGTGGAGGCCGAGTGAGGGCGCTAGAGCCACATACACTCAGTTTATTATTTAGAAATAAGCTGAAACATTGCTAATCAAGCCATTCAAAGTGAATTTATTTAGGAACAGAATGACGTTGTAGTGTCTGATATACTATAATAAAAACGACCAGAGTTTTTCCCGATAAAGTGCGCATGGGATCACTATGCGACGGCCCGAATGAATCTTCTCCTTATAAACTGCTGTGCAAAAATATTGCATCACTTCGATATTTTTTAATATCTCATAAAACATTACTTCAATGCTTTATTTTCTAGCGATTTTATTTAATAAGACTGTTGTGAAGTAAGTATGAAACAAATTTATAGCATTAAAAATTATCTGGGAAGGAATAAATAAAAACAAACAAACAAATAAATGAAAATGTCTCTTTATTGAGATAAAAAAAAATAAAGAAAAAAATGAAAAAAACATTTAAATGTGGTTAACAATCTTCTAACACTATCTTGTCAGCCCTCCCCTAGCACGGATAATCTCTCTGAGTCTCTCAGGCATCGAAGAAATAACGTTCACGATGACGGCCTGGTAAATATTCTCCCATTCCTCCCTGACAGCTGTTTCCACCTCATCCAGGTTGTCCGGAGGTTTTGCTGACCTCTGAGCCGCCTCCCTATCACATTCCAAATGTGCTCAATGAGATTGAGATCAGGGCTTCTTGGTGGGATCTCCAAAAGTGTGGTTTCAACCTCTTGTAGGTATTGTCGGGCAACATTCGCCGTATGGGGTCTTGCATTGTCTTGTAAAAAAAGGAAGCTATCACCCACATATGGAGCACAAAGGGATCACGTGATCATCAATCACCTCTGTCAAGTACCTGTGAGCAGTCAAAGCCCCTCCAGTTATCCTGTGGAGCTCCGTTCGTGCCTCGATGCTGATTCCGCCCCAAACCATTATTGAGCCCCCTCCAAAACTTGATCTGTAGGACATGTTGCAAGCTGCGTACCTCTCTCCTCTCCTTCTCCACACTCTTTCCCTTCCATCAGGTGAGTGCAAAGCGAATCTGGGCTCATCACTAAACAGTACTCGCCTCCAATCATCCTCTGTCCATTCGGCGTGTTGTCGAGCGAGAAACTCTGTGTGCTCTAGTAAGAAGAGACCCAGTTGCAGGTCTTCTAGACGATAAGTTGTTCTCCCTAAGACGCCTTCTAACTGTAGAACTCGAAATTTCAACATTCCTGAATTGGCTGATGAGTCCTCGTAGCTGATTTCCCGTGAAAGTACGATTTCTCAAGGATGATAGCTGAAGAAATCTGTCTTCTTGAGCAGTAGTTATCCTTGGCCTGCCTTGCCCGCGTCTTCTACCATAGCTTCTGATCTCCCTGTGCCTACGAAGAACTCCTGAGACTGTGGATTGGTTTACTCTAAGTCGCTGAGCGATTTCACGCTGACTCATTCCAGTTTCAGAAAACGTCACTATTCTGACACAGTCTGTTTCAGTTAAGTGAGTCTCGCGGTTCATAATTTGCAGAAAAAAGACTCTTTGAAGAAATCACAAGAAAGAAAGTGAAGAAAAAACTTCAAAAGCAATTGTGAATAGGACAAAGGAAAGTTGCATACTGGCTGATTTAGGAGTAATTATCTTCTTTTGGCTTACAGAGTAGGATAAAGCCTTAATTCTCTACTTGTGACCTTTGGCATAGATAGTATTATCTTAAAGTATCAAGATATCAAGTTTAGGAAAATGTGAATAAAGGAATACAATTTTTTTAATTTAATTTTTCCTTGATGCAATATTTTTGCACAGCAGTTTATTTTAGCGATTTTGATGAGATGAATTGCTTATAAATTACAAGCCGTTTTATGAGCATTTGTTATATTTTTCGTCGCCAACTGATCCCGTATTTACAGGACAGCATTGAACTGACTTGGGCTTCAATTCAAATCATACATTTCATATGTATATACACTACTATCATCCTCAGGATCATAATCGATCTTATTCAGTCAGACCCAAGACCAAACTCTTCAATCCTCATCAATTTCACTTCTTATCTAGACCCTAGACCTCTCTTTACAAATCTGCTTCGAACTCCTTCCTTATAGATTTGTCGGGGTTCTTCCTCTGGACTTCAGCCACTTATGTCGTCGTGGCAAGGCGATGGTTTCCCATTCATGAAAAGTTCACAAACCATCCATTGGTGCTGAGGACAGATAAAATGCATTAATGGATAATTTTAATGATAATAGAAATTAACAAAAATATACCTTTGTCGATAATTTTACAAAAGCCGTTTTCCTACTATCTTGGGTTCCCCTTGGTCTAGCCTGCCCCCCCTCCTTAGTTATTATTCTTGGGCAATTCTTAAAATCATAATCTACAAAGGCTGGACCACCGACACCAGGCAATTCCTATGTCAGCTCCTTCTCTTTTGTCATGACCATCAATAGGAGATTGTTATGAGGTCAATTCCCAAAATATGTTATTTTTGAGAAGAGGGGAGAGAGATGAAGAAAATTAGAATTGATTATCGGAAGATGTGATTCGATGTCCATCCGGAGTAGTCAGTCCATCCATCGGGTAGATTCGAGTCAGAGGCGAACAGAAAAAATTCTGTCGTGGTCGGAGAGCAACTATAGAGGAGATTATCCAGAATCTGGGTGATGAAACTGAGGAAAGACCCCTTAGACGAATTCCACCTTGACCAGCCAAGTTTTCTAAGGTATCTCTTTTTGTAATATTGAATGTCAAAGTTAACAGTAATCAGTCCCTCAGTATTCTCAATCATAGTTCTAAACATTGTGTGAATAGAATGGATATGTATTAGCTAATTTTAATAATAATTTCATGCCACTCATAATTCCTTGTATGCCGCCTAATACTATAGTGAGATTGGTAAACACGACACCCTTGGAAGGGAACCTTAATAGTTTGAGAAAATACCGTCTATGAAAACTTTAAATATAATAATTTTTTTTTTTTTTAGATACAATTCTTTATTGAACAATATTACAATCTGTCCAATTTAGGACATTTTTAATAGGGATAAAGTATAAAATTCATACTGCATTCACACGATATATACAAAAAAATAAATTAAATATAATAATTAATGCAGTTTTTGAAGATAGTGCTGCCCTAGAAAAGCACACAGCCAAAAATAATAATAATTTTGTCTTCTCTAGTTCTTCTTGTAAGTAACCTTCTCCCTCTCTCTCTCTCTCTCTCTCTCTCTCTCTCTATATATATATATATATATATATATATATATATATATATATATATATATATACATGTGTGTGTGTGTGTTATGTAAATAGCGTAGAATAGAACAAGAAATTTTAGGTACAATTTCCCTTAAGAATAACATTAATGAATAAAATAAAGAATCATAACTGGCCAAAAACAATATATAACTACAATTAATTAACACAAGAATGAAAAAAGAAGAAAGGGTCGTAGTACCATCTCTGTGTACATATTCTAGAGATAAAAAAGAATAACCATAAAATTTAACTTTTACATCTCACTAAATTAAATAATCTATTCTCCTCACATAAGTTGGCATAATAAAAATTAGCTTACATCTGACTGAAGAGAATGGAAGTATTGAAAGAGGAGAGATTTAAACAATGGTAGGGAAGGAGCATGACGGATGTTAGGCAGGAGAGTATTCCATAAGGCAGTGGATTGGGCTAAAAAGGAGCAATCCTATTTGGTTCTATGGAAAGGAGTGTAAAGGTCGGACAAACGGGATCTCGTTGCCTTGTGATGGGTTGATGATTTAAATACCAGGATGCTGTAGACATATAATGGATGGTGGGAGTTAACAATTTGATGAAAAAATGATCCAAGGAAATATTGTCTTTGAAAGGTGGGGGATAACCACTTTAACTCGTAGTAGAGGTGGGATACATGCGACCGTCTCGAGGCCCCCAACACAAATTTTAAAAAGTAATACATTATCCTTCTCAATCGTTCGTCGAGTACCTTCAAGAGGCCACCATATGCCACACAACCATAGTCAAAGTGGAGGATGATGAGTGATGAAAGTAGGAGTTTACGGATGGATTGTCGGAGGAGATGGCGGGGTAGGTGGAATAATTACAAGGTACTATTATATAAATATATATAAATATATATATATATATATATATATATATATATATATATATATATATATATATATATTATTTATTTTTTTCCTAGATTGGTCAAAAAATGTTTCATTCTCCTACGGATGTACTTGTAGCTAAGTACCTTTTGGACCATATGAAAAAATAATTATTCATATATTATTTTTAATTAAATAAGCTATATAATAATGTGGATCAAAGAAAAATTTTTGATTAATATTTGGTGAAAACATTGAACACGGAAATTTATTATTAGTTCCCTCAGAAATATATAATTAGTTACCTCGAAGATTTATTGACTCTACACACGTTTACACACTGTTAAAAAAAAAAAGACATTTCTCCATATCCAGCTGTAAAATAAACTCGATATTGGATTATGAAAGCCATTTGAGGCTATAATAAAAGGCGTTTAGGTGGTATCATCAAAAAATTATTAAATGGCATAAGCTATATAGTTTATTGTCTTCCGCGGGTACAAGCATTGACTCGATAATAAACTTCCATATTCCATATATACGCGGCATGTTTTTTAAGTAAGAACCGTTTTGGAATTAAAAAAAGACGTGCAAAGATATCGCAATAATTTTATTTTTACATGAAAGCCTGTACCTTATTCTACTTTTCTACACAATTTCCATGAATTTTGAGGCACTTGTCATAACGCGGCACCAGTTTTTTAATACCCTCCTCAAAAAATTCTGCCTTCCTGACTTGTTAACCAGTGCATCACAAATGTTTTGACTTCGTTATCGTCTTGAAGACGCCGACCGCCCAGATGTTTCTTCAAGTGTTTGAACAAATGGTAGTCGCTGGGCGCTAGATCAGGGTTGTATGGGAAACTCTAGATCATCCTCCTTACGGGCTCACCTTAGTGGGATAGTGACTTCTACTTGTACTGTAATATGTCTGTGTTTTGATTCAAATAAAGAAGTTTATAAAAAAAAAAAAAAATATATATATATATATAATATATATATATATATATATATATATATATATATATATATACATTCTAATTGAAACATAAATTTAACTACTGTATGTCTATTGATTTTTTTTATTAATTTTTGATAATTGTTTTATTTAACTACTCTCTTCACTATTTAGGTAATGTGTTGTGCATACAAAAAAGGTAAAGCACATTTGTATTATATTGTTAGTTTTGTTTTTATCTGATAACTCCATAATCACTAGAATTAGAGATTCTTTTCTAACAATGTTTTTAGCCCTAAAGTTGACTTACAATGGCCTGAAAAAAAATCATGAAATTCCAAAATCTTGAGATTCAAAATTAATTAAAATTGAACGATTTCAAATTAATTGGACCGTAAATAATCTTGATCTACAATTTATATTATTATTTTTTTAAACTTTTTACGTGACATATTCGACAGCAGAGCCATGGACAGTCCCTCACTCAGCTACACTTGAGTGCTGAGTAAACTACTTGAATGCAACTTAGTGATGCAAGGGCATGATGCAGTTCTCTTGAATGAGTGCATACTCACTGAATGCACTTGGCTGATGGCGATGTTTGATCTGATACTGTATCCCTAAGCGATAAGGGCAGAGCTATTGAATTAAACCCTAATAATAGAGTAAACTACATGCCACCTTCTTGGCCTTAATTTGTCTTATAACAGATATATTCTTATTTATAAATTCAAAATAATTTATTTAAAATATAATGTATTCGAATGTTTTATATTATTTAATTTTTTGTAGACGACAGGGGTTACGAAAAGAGTTCTACTTAACACATTCTTACTCCGTCTCCTGTGTATTTGTTTTTTTTAAAAAATGGTTTAATGAGATTTATCATTGTAATCTGCAGGCCGACCATATTTATGGTTATTATACCAGGTTAAAGTAGTTTTATTCTTTATTACTACGGGATTATTTTTATGGTTCTTACTTTTTTCTAGACCTTAAAAAATAAAAAAAACCTTGTTATATTATTGCACTCCTCACCTTCCGTTTTGAAATGTGTTGATTGAACACAAGAACCTAATCAATCAATATTTATACTTCATAACATAGAATTGCTTCCTTTCACAAATCCTTGCTCTTTCGTTCCTCATACTTATGGAATTCACTACCTATCCCTATCCGTAAAACCAACACTATTTTCCACATACAAACATCAAATCTATCATTACCTTCTTGAATCACATTCTTTCGTATGATTGTAAAATATATTAAAATATGGGCCTGCTCCAGGTGTGTAAAAAGATGTATATAAAATTGTTCATACATTACATACAAGTAACAAGGGAATAAACAACATTTTTTTTTTTTTGTTCCAATGGACTTAGATACAAGAATATAGACTTTTTTTTCCCATTTCATATAAAAAATGACTGGGTTGGAAGGAATTTCGTTTTTAAAAGGAGACAGTGTTAAAGGTTTAACGTAGTTATCAACTGTAATATAAACTAAATAGGCTTGTGATATTAAACAACTTTAGGAGTATTGATATTATTATGTATTTCTTCCTCTTCCCCTGATTCTAAAACCAAATGGCAACTCCTTCGTAAACTCTCCTTCTGTAAATCCTTTACCTCATCAAGTTTCTCAATACCATCTGACCAACTAAATTCATACTTTTCTTCTGATTCCTCTAACATTACTGTAGCCTCTTCTTCCAATTTTCCACCCCCACCATCATTTAATTGCGATAATTTTTACTTCTTAAATATTTCTCCCACAGACCTTATTTCTTCCATAATGAAATCCCACACCACTTCCATCGGTTCTGATGGAATACCCAGTCAAACTGTTAAAATTATGCCTACTGAAATCCTACCAGTTCTTCTTTTCATTTATAATTTCTCCCTCCAGAACTCTGTATTCCCTACTTCATGGAAAAAAGCCCTAGTCCATCCCATCAACAAAATTCCTAACCCGACATCACCTAAAGATTATCGCCCTATCTCTATCATGTCTAATCTCTCCAAACCTCTAGAACGAATTGTACAATCCCAAGTATCCCATTTTCTTGAAGAGGCTAATCAGCTTGATCCTCTTCAATCCGGCTTCCGACCTTGGCTTCTCCACGCAATCAGCCCTTACCAAAATCACTAGTGATATCCACACCGCAATAGATAAAAAAAATTAACAGTCCTAATACTCCTAGACCTCTCCAAGGCCTTTGACTCCCTGAACCATTCGATCCTCTTTTCCAAATTAAAATGTTTATCCTTTTCTAATATTCTTCCAATGGTTCCAATCTTTTCTTTCCGAACGTTCTCAAGCAGTTACTATTCCTAATGAACCCTTATCTTCCTTCCTAACTCTATCCCCAGGTGTTGCTCAAGGTTCGAGTATTTCCCCCTTCTGTTCAATACCTATATCAATGACCTCCCTAATTCAATCCATCACTGTTCCTACCACCTATACGCTGATGACCTCCCAATCTATCTATCCTTCCCTCCTTCCGAATTATCATTAGCTTTTGCAAATATTCAGGCAGACCTAGATAGGATCAGTGCCTGGGCAAACCTAATAGTCTAAAGCTTAATCCTATGAAAACCCAGGCCATTTTAATCGGTTCCAATTTCCTCTTTAGTTCTATCAACACCCTTCCTTCACTTTTGCTTAATAATCACCCTATTACTTTCCCAGCGCCTCCGTCAAAAACTCTTGGCGTAATCCTTGACCAAAACCTATCCTGGAAACCCGCATATTGCCCAAATTTCCAAAAAATCGATAAGTACACTAAAACTATTTCAACGGTCCCGTCACCTTCTCCCACAATCCTCCCGGAAGCTCCTTGTATCCTCTCTTATTTTCCCCATTTTGACTATTGTTGTGCGGTATATTGCGGCCTCTCGAATGTGCTTGAGGGCAGATTGAAACGAGTCATGAACTGTTTCATAAGATTTGTCTTCGGTACCTCTAGACGGTCGCATGTATCACACCTCTATGAGGAGTCAAATTGGCTATTTCCCTCTATTCGAAGGCAATATTTCCTTGGTTCCTTTCTCTATCAAGTCATCCGCTCCCATCGCCCCTCTTACGTTTATAGTCTCCTGCAATTTAAATCCACAATCCATACTCAGGAAACCAGATCCCGTCCTTATGACCTCTATACGCCTTCCCATGAACCAAAAAATATGAATTTTCCTTTTTAGCCCGGTCCACTTTTTTCTGGAATACTCTCCCATTAAACATCCGTATGATCCTTCCCAATCTTCATTCAAATCGCTCCTTTTTAAACACCTCTTGCTTCCCAACCAGATGCCAACTAATTTCAGTATAAAAATTAGAGCTATGTGAGAAATGTCCACACTTCATGTCATAAATGTTATAAAGTTTTCATTATTATTTTTAATTATTCTAAAGTTTTTTTCTTTGGTTTGTTAGCCCTATGTTACTTTTAGATACTATTGTAATCTTTTTAATTTTTATTTTTCATTTCTTTCTGTTTTTATCATTTAAAATACTTATATATATTTATTGTAATCATTAATGTTGTAAGTCTTTTTTGTTTTTCTTTTTATGCGTTTTTTGGTCAGTCATAATACTTATTTGTTTTGTACCTGTATTCTTAAGGGACCTAGTCCCAGAATAAAGTTCTTTTTTCATTCATTCATTCATTATTTATTACATCTTACATTTATTTAAATAACTCATCATATATTATTTTTCAATGATGGAGTTATTTAGACGTTTATTCTCAAAATTTACTAAAGTATATTTTTTAACAAATGCGTAGGACGTAGGAGTAACAGTATTATTATAATTGTTCATTGGTCTTTAAATTTCACCACAAATGTAAACATAAAGTTTTTCCTCATGGACCCCCGATGAAGGCCTAAAATTTAGGTCGAAACGTTAGCAACTAATAAGATTCTTTATTTGTGGGATTGATTTGATGACCCCGTCATATATTTATGTTTTGGTTAATAGCTAACCTAGTTTTAGATTTTATTTTGTATTTTTACAAGGATGTGTCTTTTGACTAGAGGGTCTCTAAATTTCATTGTGCAACCTTTTTTTTTACTCTAAATTTGCCACGCTCTATCTAACTTTATTGGTACTGATCGGATAGAAAATTTGATGACAGTTTTCTGTTCAGAACTTTAGGGGAGAATATTTTTGTTGATAAAATTTGTGGCTAGGACCTATCGTTTAGAAGATATATTGACCTGATAAAAAAAAAATCATGTTTTTTTACATTATTGTAAGTGTTGGGGCTTTATTGACACACTGTGTCCAAAATGGCTGTTTTAGTATTGCCCGCATTAAAAATTTAAAGTTATTTTCGTAGACAACATCTGTCGCTAAAACCTAATATTAAGAGCAAAATAAGTTTTAATAAAAATCTCAAAAAAAAAAAGAAATTTATAATTCTTGGACTTAATATCTTTTGCAGTTGTGTCAGGTAGGATTAATTTTTATCAGCTTGCAGCGTCGTAATTCTTTCATCCACAATAAAAAACTTTATCAACTTTTAGATATTTCATTTGAATGATATTATAAAGTTATAAAAGATTTTATAATAATCTGAAGCGATTAAAAGATATGAAATCGATAATGGCAAAATTTATGGTCTCCTGAATTATCCGGAGGAAAAGGAGAAACGCTTAGGAGGAAAATTAGAATAATAGTTTTAATTTATTATAAAGAAGAAGTTAATTCATCAAATATGGTAATGAATTTTTTTTTTTTTTTTTTTTTTTGCTAAGTGCAACCTATCAAAGTTGACGGAAAATTCTAAATTAATTGTTTTGATTTCCTGTTAATTAAATTATTTTAAAATTAGCTTTTTAACTGTTGAAAATAAATTATAAACTGATTACAAACAAGGAAGATGATTGTTGTGATGTATGTTATTGAGATGAAACATACATAATAGTCTGTATGTATCTTAACGCAATATAATACGTTTCACGGAACATAATTTTGTATTATTTTATCTCATGAGTCATGTTTGTTTATTTTTGAACAGCCTTAAATTTTAATGAGTATGTATTAATTATATTACCTTTTGATAATGTGTTATATGTTTTTAGGTCAGTTGAATGCTCTCCATATATGCATTTTATTATAACACTGATTCCGTATCTAGAAAACCTTATATTTATCCAGTAGATTATTTAATAATTCTAAGCCACTTTCAATATTCAATACATTTATATATGTTCGTTATAGTGTAAGTATATTGTATTTAAAAAAAATCCTACTGACGTTTTTTTTAAAAATAAGATTTTTTTTCCTTTTCAGAAGACAAAATGTAGAAGAAATTTTTTTTTTTTAAATAATTTTTTTCTTAATTTCTTTGTTAGTTATAGATGTACAGTATTTCTCCTTATTTTACCATTGTAAAGAATAATTAATCATGTTCCTTTTATCTATTGGCCAGACATATTATATATTTCAATTGTACATAACTGTTATTAATAGGGAAACAAGTCCCAGAATAATTCCTTTTTCTAAAAAAAAAAAATTAGTTTCTTTAGTTACAGAGATATCAATCCATTTATGCTCATAGGCATTCTTAATAATTAATAATTTCATTTTTCCGTTTTTTATTCAGTAAAATTGAACAGAAATATTGAATGCATACGTAAGCATTCCTTTCTTGTTTGTTTTAAATTATTTTAGCTGAACTTCAGTATTTTTTTTGACTAGTATTAAACATTGGGGAGCCCGTGGCTGAGTGGCTAGCCCGCTAGTCTCTCATGCTACAGGTTCTGAGTTCGAATCCCAGTCCCGGCGGGGCTTTTATAAGGTTGTAAAAAATTGTGGATTCACTCACAACCTCTCCCCCGGGTATGTGAGACCCGTCAGCCAAAGGGTGGCCACTTACAAAATTAGTCGTAGGGAGTGATGACCCTACACTAAACATGACATCGTGAAACGTGAGTGTAAACTCGCAGGAGTTTACACCGCGAGGCCCAGGGCCTACACGGCCTGTCGCGCCAATGGAAGATTAAACATTAAATTTATACTGCAGTCAATTCTCGAGAAGTAATTTAATCCCGAAAAATCCTAAATGCTTCTTATTTTGTCAGCTATAAAGTAACCAATAAAAATCTTACTATCCCATTTATTGCAGACTTGGCCATAAACATATATTCTTTTTTTCATTCTAAAACTTCCAGCTCACTCAAATACACTTTCTAAAATCTCTTATCTCTGTAGAGTCCTGATAACCTTCTGAGATGACTGAATTCGGCCTAATCATCTCATTGCACAGCCGTTGGGCTAGAAACTGTACAAATATCTATATGTAATGAACCCAAGAATAGGATGTGCAGAGGTTACTTTATTACCAATGGAAGTACACATTTAATAAACAGGGCCTTTCTCTATAGAAAAATCTTCCTTATGATTACTTATTTTAATTAAAATATTCCAAAAGGGTATTGGCGGGTTAGGATGGTAAATTTGCCCCCGTGGCTTTCTTGATTCAAAAAACTTAGCGAATCAATTTGGTGTCGATTAAAAATAATTCACCTTCATTTTTTAATTGTATTTACTTTTTAATAGTAAAATCTCAAATTAATTAATGATGATTTTTCCTCTGATTCTTAGGACTCAAAGGCATAAGAAAATGATATGATCATGATTCTTAAGCGAAAAGCCAATTTTTATTGGAAGAAAGAAACCGAAAATATGTATTTTTTTAAACTTTTTGAAAAGTGTCAATCACCGATTTTTTTTTTTTAAATGTCTTTCATAATCCTCCATACACAGGAATTTTTTCGAATTTTTCAAAATGGGACAATATGAAAAAAAAAAAAAAAATGAAAACTGATCATATCCATTAAAACTTGCGTTTTAAGAAACTTTTAGTTTTTATACTATCGAAAAATTAATTTTATTAATCGAAAATACATCCTACCTAGAGAAAGCAATTAAGAATACCTGAACAAGCGGTACCTTAAGAGAAATAATAAAATAGTGGCTATATAGACGACGTTTTAGAGCGTGTTTTAAAAAACATATCTTTTCTCCAATCATTTTGTAATTAAATGATTGAAAATGTTTTATAAGTAATGTAATTTTTGGTGAGAAATAATCGTTCACACATTTTTCAAATATAATAAGATATATAACTTAAATGCAAGGTTTTAGAAAAAAACATTGTTTTTATTTTTTTTCATATTGTTCCACCACTTCACAAAATTCGAAAAAATGCCTGTGTATAGAGGAGTATAAAAGACATTTTCTAAAAAAAACCGGTGGTTGACACAAAAATATTTAAAAAAATACATATTTTGGGTTCTTTATTCACACTAAAAATTGGCTTTTTGCTTAAAAATCACGATCATATAATTTTTATGCCTTTGACTCCTAAGAATCAGAGAAAAAAATCATCATTCATTGATTTTAAATTTTACTATTAACAAATAAATAAAATCGAAAAAAGAGGTTTTTAAAAAAATCTCGAAAACCTCGAATTAAAAAGCTTAAAATTTAGGTAAATTATTTTTATTCGACACCAAATTGATCCCCCAAGTTTGAATAAAAAAAGCCACGGGGGGCAGATTTACCATTCTACTCGGCTATACCCTTTAATTAACTGGTAATATATTACTTATAAAATGAAGTAAACTACATTTTCTCTTTTCAACGCATAAATATTATAAATTGTTACCCGATCGTATCCATCAGAATCTTTATGAGTTGTATGAGTAGCTTTTTTACAGCATATTTTTGTTATTTTTTTTAACAACAGTTTTTATTGATATTTGTCCTAATCACTTATTTTTTTACCTTGCCATTGTGAATATAATCCTGTAGCAATATTATTTAACCTTTTTTATTGAGTAAAATTACAATCTGTCCCAATTTGGTCATCAATAGTAGTGCTGAAAGATATCATACATACTACATTCATACAATATTTACACAGCATAAAATTACAATAAAATGTATACACACTAATGAATCAAGCAATATTATTATTGTGAATTATGACTAATTGTAATATATCCGACTAAATAATTATATAATTTCGATAATTTATAATATTGCTATAATTTGCCTCTAGGCCTTAAGAATAAAAAAAAAAAATAGTTATTCCTCTTATATTCTCTATTTTCTCCTCGGACCCATCACATTAACATTTACAAAAAGATATTATAGAGCAATTCATTATTTAGTAAAATCCAAGTACTATAACGCTGTATTATTTATTCTAAATGTACAGTTGCTGACGAGGGTAATTGAAATAAAACTTGCGGAACCATCTAAGAAGAAAAAAAAGGAACGAAGAAGATTATGATTTAAAGGGAAATAAGAAGAAACGAAAAGTCAGCAATTAAAACTAATTAATTATGATTGCTCAATAGCTTTAATTACTTTTTCAAATGTTTATAGATAACTAATAATTTCTGTACTTCCCAGAATCAAAATAAGAGGACGATTTCATTATCTGTCATCTCGAAAACGGAACATGAAATACACAGTTTAATATAGCAATTGATTGAGTGATGCAATTAACATTTCATATTGTGTTTCTACCATCCTCTCCACCGCTAGAGTAATACGAAATAGATTTATCATCAAATTTCAATTAAATTTATTGATGAATTTATTATTGGTTGAAATGTCAATTTGCAATATTGAAATTTGGGGTCTTTGAGGTTTCCAGAGCCCTTAGGCTGTAATAATATTTCTAGCTTTAGTAATAAAAGCTAAGTAATTATGGAACCCTCTTTTAATATAGTCTCTACCATAAGGACCATCATCTAAAAATAAAAAAACAATTTCTTTTTTTTTTTAATTTTCTGTCCTTTATAAACTAAAGATGAATCTTTAATTTTCTACTCCCGCAATAAACGGTTTAATTTCTATAGGCCTGACGTGTGTGATGGAGTGAAGCTACAAACACACAGCTGGTGGGAACAAAATGGATATTTGAATTGGATTTGTCACTGCTTCAAACATATTTATATTTTTATCCTTCTAATATTTATTTAAAGCTGTTTATTATTTCCTATTTTATTTTCTGTACATTGTTATTGTAGAATCATTATTTTATTTTTATGTGGGAAATGTATTGTATTTTTGTCTCTATTGTTTATTTCTCTCTAATATAGACAGTTAGACTATTATGGACCGATCCTTGCATTGGGAGAAAAGAGTTGTGATAAAAAATGTACTTTTTAGTGTGATAATCCTAGTTACCACTAAAATATTTTGATTCTTGTCCTTTTTAAAAGAGAATCGAGTAAAAAATTGTGGTTGTAATTTGTAAATTTTTAAGAATTCTTTCAACAAGAATTGTAACTTTAACTTGGAATAATAATAATAATATAATTACCGAACCCGAAGGTTCGATACCGATACCACTAAATTCCGCCTACACAGACTCGTCCAATGTTCACCGTTCAATCCCCCGAGATCAGCCTTAATGCAATCCTCCCATCGACGCTTCGGCCTACCTTTCGGACGCCTACCAGTCGGATCAACGAATACCAACTTTCTCGGAATCCGTTCCACATCGAGCACAACAACATTACTCGCCCATTTGAGTCTCGGCGATGCTATCAACTCAATTATATTCACAGGATACAAGTTCCGCAACTCCGCGTTGTGCAATCTTCTAAACACTCCAGTGGCCTCATCTCTCTTTGAACCTTAAAAACGATAATTAAAAACGCCCTTAAAATATTAAAATCGGGCATATACTTAGAAATAGTAAAATTATTTTAGAATAAAAATTATTTTATCTCAAAATTGTAAACGTTAGTGGAAAGGGGGGAAAATACGATAAAAATATTTTTTGTAGACAATAGTGTAAAAGATTATTACATAAAATACATGTTTCTATGGAAACACTATTTAGTTAATTCTTTAAGCTTTTTACTTTTACTTACTTATATTTTATCTATGTATTTAAACAATTTTTAATTGATTTTGATGACGGAGCTGAGTGAAAGTTAATTGTAGAGTGCACTAGATTTTTGTTAACTGTTCTCATTTTATCTCACTATTTATTATTTCTCTATTAATTTTATGGATATTTATTTATTTAAAACCTACACTTTATCTTTTTATTTCTAGCCCCACAGCGTGGTTTTAGGGTAATAATTATTTTATTTTTCACAAGTTGCTAATCTTTTATGACCACCGCCCGAATCATCCTTCATATTTATCACACAATAAATTATTTATTCTTTAATAATCAATTTTAATGTTTTTCATATTATCCTATTCTGTAATCGGTTCTTTAATACGATCAGTTGTTGGCATTGATTTTTTTTTTTTTGGCCGGATGGATTACACATGTCGATAAATAGTCAATGAGTTGTAAATGATTCGAGGTCATGAGAATTATTCCGAAGGTGTTTCTAGGTAGGGACATGGTCGTCTTTAGGAAAGGGATCAGTAAATAATTTATTGAAGGCTCAGAGGATTGGTGAGAGGGTTTCACGGAGTCCTGGAACAAGGTCCTATAAAACAGGAATAAAGGAGTCATTGTGAATTAAAGCTTAAAAAACTAAAAGGGAAACGAAAACCATAGTATTGAAACTTTTTTTTTAATATCTGTGTGCGCGCAAGACATGACTTTCATTAACTTCTTTGTTAAAATTGATTTCTGGAGCTTTCTCATAAAATCAAGGTTAAAAAAAGAATTGCTTAGAGTTTCGATAAATACATGTATATTAGGAAGGAAGAAATAGTTCGGGTGACTGTAAAAAAAAAAAACAAAGAGAAAAAAGTGAAAAGTATTTAATAACTAACGTTTCGACACGCATTGGTATTCATAAGGGCTAAAAAAACGAGATATAGTGTACTTGTGTTTGATAATAATACAAGAGATATACAAAAATAATTAGAAGTTGAGCAAAATTAATAACTTACGAAAATAACTTAAGAATAAAAAAGAAATATTTGCTATTAATATATTAATCTTTATTACTTTATTTTTCTGTTTGTAAGTTATTAATTTTACTCAACTTTAATTTTTTTTTCTCACATTACAGTAACTCTGCAATGGGTGCATTTATTTCTACGCGTACCAACTTGCAATGCAACGCGTATTATATTTACATTACATAAGTTGCACTACATAACATGTTTTTATCAAGAGAATCTAAACAAAAATAATCAAAATAAAATGAAAAAAGATAATGAATCATTTACAATTTAAATCATATATAAATCAGCTCAATATTTACATGCAGTACAATGTCCATTACTGTTCATCCAATTCTTCATAGTCCATCCGGTCCAAAAATTTATCAAATTTTGGAAAAATATTTTGTAAGGTCGCACTTTAAAGGCGGCCTTTGGTCTCCGTTGAGTAGGACTGAAGAAATTAATTTGTGTCTATGTCTGTAAGATGATCGTATGTCTGTTCACTTCGACCGTCTCACGCGCAAATGTTTTTGTCTGTTAGTTTATATCGACATATATAGCTTCATGTCCCGTAAAAAATTGTGTCAGTTCGTCAATCTTTTTTATAAATTATTTTTCAAGTTTAATTTTCAATGTATTAGGTTTAATGTGCTAAGTTTTTTTTTTTTTTTTTTTTTTTTCTCCCTAATACAGTATTATGTATTGAAAAAATATCATAAAACTAAGATTAGATAAAAAATGTAATAACTTTTTTTTAAAAATAAGTTATATTATAATATTTTATAATACAATGACATGAAATACATGTAATGAAGCATTCCATTGGAAGCACTCTAAGAATATTCTAAAATATAAGGTCCCTGGGCAATCTAATTTACAGGCACCTCTGAGGATTATCAGGAATTGAAGAAAAAGAAAGGATTGAAACTAGTGGGTTAGACTGAGAATAGAGTTTGTCATGAAAAGATTGATACCTGGTTCGGTCCAAATCAGTAACATAGGGAACATTAAGGTCTTTATGGATAAGTTTATTCGTGACGAAGGAGCGTTGAGGATTTTAGGAAGAAGTTTGGATTGTAAGGATTGGATGCGGGAAGAATTTGATGGTTTACTAGAGCCCCATAGCTCTCCTTCGTAAGTCCAGATTGGTCTTATAATAGTCATGTAGATGAGCCTTTTGTAATTAAGAGAAAGGTTTGACCGTTTGTCTAGTAAGTTTTGAAGTAGCCTAAAACGGTGAACAGTTTCTTGTCGTTTTAGTGCTGTATGAGGATTCCAAGTCAGGCGTTTGTCAAGGAGTCCTAGGTATCGGAACTGTTCAACAGGAACTAGTTGAGTTTTATTAAAGTATACTGTAGGGCAGGAAATCAAAGGGTCAGGATTCGTTGTAGTTTTTTTTTTTTTTATAATTGATTAAGTATTTGTACTTTTTTTTTCTTTACTTTAACAAATTTAAGATATATTCTTATAAAAACTTCTTAATCGCGATCAGAACAAAAGAAATTGGCGCGGAGAAACTCGCGGGCAACAGCTAGTTTATAATAAAATACACATACAATAAATAAAAAAAATATATATATATAATTACAAAAATACTTTACTTATTTAGACTGATGTTAAAAAAAAAAAAAAACATCACTGGTCAGGAATTGCAATGATTATTCGTTTTTTTTTTGTTTCAGTTTAAAAAAAAAATTAAATGTTCTTCTGGAGATAGTTGTTATATAAAAATGTAAAAACAGCGGTTGGTCTTGGTGCAAAAAGAGGGTAAGAGAAAGCTTTAACATTAAATATAGTAAAAGAGGTGCCCGTATTCTTTTATGTGTCCCTTAATACTGGAAAATACGCTCCTCTAGCCAGCTCCCTCCCCTTCAAAACTTACCTTGTCGTTTGTTAAAGATTTTTTTTACTGTCTTTCTCTTGGTTTCTTTTTCTGTTTCTCCTTTTTTTTTAATCTCAGTTATTTTTTTAATGAATCAGTATGGTTAACCTCAACATATATTCTACTGGTACTTGTTGCTTGTCTGATAAATGGTTAAAGAATACTTTTTTTTTTTGATAAAACGTTTTTCTCTCTAAAAGATTCTATTGCCGGTCAAAATAGAATGATTTAAGGTATAAAATAATAATACATCACCTCTCAGTGATTCATCACATTTAAGCATATTCTATCTTAAAAGACGACTTTTGCTGGTCTCAAATTTTGGTGTTCGTGCTCGTTATTGTAAAAAAAAAAATATTTTATTTATTCAAAAGTTACAAAATATCGATAATAACACTTTAAAAGACAATAATGACAATCTTGATAATAACAATATGGCTATACTAGATCTGACATAGATTACGTACCGTAATTACTGCGAGGACTTGAAGAGAGTGTGTTCCCTGGGAGAAGGGACAGGGTATATATAGGTTAATAGGACTGCTGAATAAGATTCAAGGAATATGGTGTGATCTGCAGGTGCACTATGGCCTCATGGTGGCGTGACTCCTCCGTCCTTATGAGAGTGAAGCCCACTGAACTCTAAATTTAAGGATTTGGGACGGTTTGTCTATTCTGTAAATATTGAAACCAAGCTCTGGCTCTGCCATCAAAACATTCAGGTGGTTGAGGATGGGTACTTGGATTATCATTTGAAGGATTAGAACACAGTAATTCCAGTTTACAATACTGACGATAAAGATTATAGCATAAAAGATATAAACATATTACATAAAATATATAAGAAATAAATTGGGATACAGTTATATCATAAGGTTCTAATTCTTCTATTTCTATATTACTTAAGTCTATTTGTTGTAATTCCTCAAAAGTAAAATTTGTTGATACAATAGTTTTATTATTAACAGAATGATAGGAAATAAAAGGAATATTTATATTGTCAACATAAGAAAGTGGTACATTTATATTTACAAATTTCTCATTTTCATTAAGATTAAGGAGGCTAGTAGATGGTAGATGATACATTTGTGTGTTTGTTACACTAGTTGTTACATTGCTAATATTAAAGGTTAAATATTGGTGTAATGTGGGTATAAGTTTCATTATAGGGTTTGTTCTTATTTCTACAGCTTTACAATCATTTAATTCTATATTCTTACATAATTCTAAAATACATTTGTCCTTAATCTCTATCATGTCTTTACAGTAATGATGATTATTGAATTTAATACAATTTCCATTGTAAAACGAATTTTTAAATCTAATGATTAGTTGTTCTTTAATCTTTAGAGTAATGACTTTATTATTCCTTGTAACTGGATATGACATAGCATAATAAGTTGTTTTTGGCAATGATCTCAAAGGGATTTTAATAAAATAATAAATTAATCCTGTATCTGATAGGGAACAAAATGTGGAGCTAAGTAACCAGTTTAATTCTACATTTTCTGTGATTGGTTCTCCGAACGGTAGTTTTAATTGTTCTAGTTCTCTAGTCGTTAATATGCTTGGATGGGTAATTCCTAATTTACATTGTTCTAAGGAAAATTCTATATCATTTAATTGATTTTCTACTAAATCTAATACGGCTAATAAATCATGATACATTAACTTAGTAAGAGCTAAATCTGTAAAATTATTTATTTTTTCTATACTATCCTTATATTTATTTAAAACAATTATTTCTTTATTAAGTTTAGATGTTAATTCTTTATTTAATCCTAATCTAACATTTTCATTATGCTCTATGTGATACATATTTCTCTCGATTTTATTTAAAATATTATCATACTTTTCTTTGTCATCGGCGTCCATATTGCCGGTGAGCCAACTAATAGCATTGCCTAGTCCGTTAATTAAACCTCTTTTTGATCGGTTATTCCGATTTATATTTACAATATGATTAATTTTTTCTAATATCTTGTTATATTTTTGTTCAATAATATTATGCAAAGTTTTATATTCATTACTAATTGTTAATACGTCAATGCTAATCTTAAGGGTTTGAATTTCTCTTGTTAAATTTGTAAGATTCTTATAATGTAAAAATGTGTACCAATCTTCAATTATAAAAGATGGATTAATTTGTACGATGGATGCTCCTGGTCCGTCAGATAAATCTTGTATTAGCAGGGTCTGTATCTGAACCGTAAGCGCTGCGATCAGAAGATACTTGAAACAATTCGTCGTCGAACTCAAAGTCATCTTGGCTGACTCCTGTAACATTAGACGTTTCTATTTCTTTTATGACATTCTCAATATCTTCATCAGTTATTTCTGGGTTTTTTTGACTTGTACTAGGTTTATTATTATTATTATTTGATTTCTTTTTCTTAGTGACCTTTTTCGGTCGTTTGACTTGATCAGGGTGGAGTTTTTTCTTTCTACCTTTATTTCCATTTTGAAATCTTTTATCAACATACTTTTCCTTTTTCGTATTTAGGATCTATTTTCTTTTTCTGTTGTCTCTTTATATACACATCTTCCGGGATTTCTATGTCTTCTCTATTTTCATTTAACTTGCCTATTTTTCTCTCTTTATTTTGTTCTATACCTCTCTTAGTTATTTCGAAAAGCTGCTTCATTTTCCGATGGTACTCATGAACAAGATATTCTTTTATTTCCGGGGATTCATTATAAGTTTCATTAGTGATACCGAAAGTTATTTCGTTAGGGGTCATTTTAAGATCTTGATTAAGGGAATTATTATATGCTGTCGTTGCTTGCTCTAACTTATCTTCCTCTTTATCATCTTTGTTTTCTATGTTTATAAGTCTTAAAATTTCTAATAACGAAGAGCTTGCTCGATTAAGCAATCCAAGAGAGTTAGGGTGATTGGGGGTAGTATAATGTAATTCAATATTTAAGTAGTTTAGAAAATCTTTAAACAAGTTATTGTCGAATTCTCTTCCGTTGTCACATGATATTTTTTGGGGTTTTGGAAAATATGCTAAATATTTTTTCAATACTTTCATGCTTTCTATGGCATTATAACTCGTTGCGTAATAAGAAAATATTCTTTTGGAAAAAGTATCTACTATTAAATAAATGTAATAATTACTCATGTGTAAGGTATCAATCATTAAATCTGTAAAGGGTTTCTCAGGTGTGGGAGTAATTTTAAATTTTTGTTTTATAGGTCTTCTATCGTATTTGCCTTTTCCACATGTGTCACATTTGTTTATAATTTCTGTGATATGATCTTTCATATTGGGCCAATAAAATTTGGTTTTCAAAACTAAATATGTTTCATTTATACCTCTGTGGCATGTCTTGGCGATATGATAATCAAGGATAAGTAATTTCTGGTCTTCCGTGTTCTTTACATCTGGCAATAGTTTATAATATCTTTTAATTCTATTTGTGGGAAATTTTTCTCTAATGAGTGATGCAACTTTATTAAATAATGCATTATACCAATTATTTTCACTTTCTATAGAATCTGATATGGGTGAGCAGTATATGCCGTAAGTTATATTTGGTCTTAAGATTTCTAAAAGTTTTTCTTCTATTTCAAAATCTTTTTCATGATAAGGCCAAGTAAATTCAATTGTTGTTCTTTGCTTATTATTGAATATTGTTTCGCGTTGAATTTTCGCGTGTCCCTTTTTTATTATTATTTGATTTTTCTCAACATTTACTGGTCTAGATTTATCATCAACTATTAAGATTCTGTTATCGGAGGATTCTGTGGAGTGCTGCGTTGCTAAAGAAGATATATCATCTTGAATTATTTCTTGGTGTTCACCATTATTATTTTCTTCTATGTTTTCATCATTATTAATTCCTTCTAAGTTTTCATTGTTAGCTTCTTCTTGGGTTTCTTCTATTCCCATTTCTTGTAATAAATCTACGATTTCTTGTGAATAGTTATTAGGAGAATTTTCTGTATGAAAAATATCAAATTCTGGTTCTTTTAATTTCCTTTCTTCAATAGGGTAACGGGATAAATGATCGGCGACTTTATTAGCCTTTCCTTCAATGTATTTTATGTCATATTCGAAATCTTCTAACAATAATTTCCATCTAATTAATCTGGCGTTCTGTGTTTTACACGTTCTTAAATATTCTAAAGGTTTGTGATCTGAATATATGAAAAATTTTCTACCGTATAAGTAGGGTCGAAAATGATTGCAAGCCCAAATAATGGCTAAACATTCCTTTTCCGTTGTTGAGTAATTTTGTTCTGCTTTATTAAGTGTTCTGGATGCAAAACATACAGGGAGTTCTTTTCCATCTTTCTTCTGTGCTAATACTGCACCAATGGCGAAATTACTTGCGTCAGTTGTTAAGAAAAAGTCCTGATTGAAATCTGGAATTTGCAAAATGGGGCTACTACATACAAGTTGTTTCAATTTCTCAAAAGCGTTTTCATATAACTCTGGTTTGATTTCTTTTTGATCTTTTCGAAGACACCTCGTTAATGGGGAAGCTATCTTTGCGTAATTTGGTATCATTTTCCTATAGAAACCAGTTAATCCTAAAAAGCTTTTAATTTCTTTTTCATTTTTAGGGAGTTTAAAATCTTTTACTGCTTTTATCTTTTCTGGATTAGGTTCTATGCCGCGTTCGCTGATAATATGTCCGAGGAATAACAATTCTTTCTTGCAAAATTCTGTCTTATCGAGCTGAATCTTTAAGTTATGTTTTTCTAACTTTTTAAGAGTTTCTTCTAAATGTTTCCAATGATCTTTGTAATTTTCAGAAAAAATTATAATATCGTCCATATAGACTAAAACGTTAATAGAATCTGAAAAAATGATATTCATGGCTCTTTGAAACGTTGCTGGGGCATTACTGAGTCCAAATGGCATGCGAAGGAATTCAAAGTGGCCTTGATCTGTAGAAAATGCTGTTTTTGGGATAGAACTTTCTTCGACTTTTATTTGATGGAAGCCTGAGCAAAGGTCCATTGCTGTAAATATCGTCGCTTTTCCTAATTTGCCTAAAAGGTCTTCAATATTAGGAATGGGGAATTTATCCGGGGTTGTTTCTCGATTTAATTTCCTGTAATCAATCACCATTCGTATTTTTCTTTTTCCTGATGCGTCTGGCTTTTTCGGGACAATCCAAACGGGAGAATTGTAAGGGGAATTGCTGGGTCTTATTATTTTGGATTCTAACATCTTTTTAATTTCTTCCTTAATATTTTCTTTGAATTGGTGGGGATATCTGTAATTTTTCGAATATATCGGGTCTTCGGTTTTTGTTTTAATCTTATGCTCCAATAAATCAGTGGCTGAAAGGGGATCATTTTCAGTCTTAAATACTGATGGATATTTCGATAATAATTTAATTAAATTTGATTTTTCTTGAGGAGGTATATGGTCGGTTCTGATTAGTTGGGGGATTTGTTTTATTATTTCATGGTTTCCTTTTTTATTAGAATCTGTTAATTCTACTTCTTCTTTTTGCAAATAGTATAAAGGTAAATATATGGTTTCGTTAACTTTACTGTCGATTATTATATTTTGATCATAGATGCCAGGTTTAATTTTAATCTTATCATCTTCATAGTCAATAAAATATAGATTTTTATTTTGTTCTACTTTTATCTGATTTTCGCCTTCTTTCAAAACTAATTTTAAAACTTCGTCTTCCATAATAAAATCAAACTCTGTATAGCGAGTTTTTATTTTGTTGGTTTCGAAATCGATATTAAATTTCATTTCCCTCATTGTCTCATTTCCTAGTAGTATTTCGTAATTGGGACTGAAATTAAATAGATAAAATTTTATTTTTTCGGGGTTTTTAAGAAAATTATTTCTGCAATAAACTGAAATAGATTCCGTGCCAAGTTCTTCTCCGGTTGCTGTTTTTATTGTAAAATTTTCTTTTTCTCTTTCAACATCTGGTGGTACAATGTCTGGTCTTATATAATTCTTCCAAGATCCGGTATCAATAAGCCATTTACGATTCGCGTGGTCTTTAACATAAGGCAGTTGGCTTTTATTCTCTTCTTTTATGTGTTTTGATTGTCTGGCGGGCCTTTCTCTAAAAAAGAATTATTTGGATCTAATTTTTCTAATTTCTCTCTTAATTCTCTGATTTCTTGGTCTTTCGGGTCTTCTTGCTGAATTTGGAAATTAGGCTGTTTCGGTTTATTCCCGAATGCGCTAACTGTTCTCATGGATACAGTTGGATTTTCATCTTTCTTATTATTATTATAATTTTGATTCCGGTATCGACCTGAACCGTTGAAATACCTTTGTTGTTCTTGACGGGGCCATTGTTGGTAATAATTATTATTATTATTATTCTGCCGGTAGTCTTGTGGAGGTTCTTGTTGTCGATATTGATGCTCTTGTCTTTGATTATGTGGGTTATACGGGTTATTGGGATTTTGCCAATTATTAAATCGTTTGTGATGTTTTTTATCGAACTTTTTCTTATGGTCGAAGCCTCTTTTGTAATCATGTTCTCCGGGTCTTCTCATATTTCCCGAATTTATGAGGTCATCGAAGAGTAGATGGTTTCATTCTGAATTAAATTTCTCAAATCATCTAATGTTCTTAACTTTTCTGCTTTAGTCATAAGATATGTTCTTATGTGAAGGGGCATGTTAGTGTAAAAAAAATAAAGAATACTTTTCTCTAATGCGCTAATAATTGTTTCTCTATTTGGTGTGTTTTCTATCCGATGTTTAGAAATTATTAAAGTGCGGATCTTATCAATTCTTTGAAGGAAATCAAGAGGGTGTTCCTTATGATGTATTTTGTTATTAAATAATTCATGCGATAATTGTTCAATTGAGCGGCTGTCTCTGAAGGTTCTTTCGAGATAATTTAGTAATTCTTCAACACGACTAAATTCGCACGTTGTATTTATATAATCAGCTTCATCCGTAAGTTTTGCTAAAAGTTTACTTAATAATCTTTGTTCGTTTAGTTCCTTAAACGAGTTGTCCGGTTTACACACGATTTGGTAAACTTGTCTACAAACTGTCACGAATTTTAACAGATTGTGTGGATTTCCATTAAAATTAGGGATATGATCGTAGTCTGCCGATTTAATTTGAAAACTTGCCATATTTGTAGTTAATGTTAAATTATTTACTCGCAGGATTAAAGAATTTAAATAATCATCAGACATAAAATTACAATAGTAAAGGAAATTAACTTACAAAAATTGAGTACGCTGTCAAAATAATCTTCGACGGGGTGTGAAGATCTGTCCTTGAGCTGGATACCTGACGACAGTGAAGTCCGGCCAAGGTTGAGTGCAGATAAGAGACTTTGCCTGCGTTGCGAGATGCTCGGGGTGAGTGAACTCGTCCAGAATCTGAAGATCTCGAAGTTGGTAGTCCTCGGTAGGTAAGCCAAAATCTTGAGTCTTCACAGGTGAGGAATCCTAGGCGGTAGTCCTAATTCTGGATTTGCGGAAAAAGTTCGGATCTGCGGAAACTCGGTTCTTAAAACTGCGATAAAAATATGCAGTCCCTGTTCGGGCGCCAATTTTGGTGTTCGTGCTCGTTATTGTAAAAAAAAAAATATTTTATTTATTCAAAAGTTACAAAATATCGATAATAACACTTTAAAAGACAATAATGACAATCTTGATAATAACAATATGGCTATACTAGATCTGACATAGATTACGTACCGTAATTACTGCGAGGACTTGAAGAGAGTGTGTTCCCTGGGAGAAGGGACAGGGTATATATAGGTTAATAGGACTGCTGAATAAGATTCAAGGAATATGGTGTGATCTGCAGGTGCACTATGGCCTCATGGTGGCGTGACTTCATATATTTTTTTTTTTACAATCTGCCACAATCTTGGGCAATGAGTATTAGTGCTATAAGAAGCCATTCATTCCATATGTACAGCAAAAAGAAAAAAAATAATATATATATATTATATATTACAAATAATAATAAATAAACCTAAATGAAGAGAAAAATAAAATAAAATAAATAAGTAATAATAATCTTGACCACATTCATTGATATATACAGTATTTACTTACTGCCCCTGGGAACGCCGAATCTAACCCCGGCGCTAGGAACGTCGGGGCCCGAGACTAGGAGATCCCAGCGCCTCTCAGTCAGTCACGTCGCCGATCTAATAAGTTCTTATATCTTTAGTATATAAAAAAACTTATGTAGATATATAGGCAGGTATATATAGAAGTAGTTAGGTATATAATAGAGATAAATAATAGAGTAAATGTAATAGAGATAGCTAGGTATTAAAGAAGATTGGTATGTAGTAATCAGTTAAATAGGTATACATGTTTGTGGGTAAATAGTTAGGGAATCAGGTGGTCAGGTAGTTAGGCAGATAGATAGGTAGTTAGATAAGTAGTTAGGTATGTAGGTAGATTTCTAGGTACGTAGATTGTTAAGTAAGTAGGTTAGTTGTTATACAGGTAGTTATATAGAAAGGTTGGTTGGTAGCAGGCCGTTAGGTAACTAGACAGGTAGTTGGATAGGTAGATATGTAAGTAGGTTATAAGTCATGTAGTTAAGGAAGTTACTTTGATAGACAGGTAATTAGATAAGTAGCTGCTAGGTAGGTAGGTTGGTAAGTAATTAGGTAGATATGTAATTATGTAGATAGGTTAAGTAGGTAGATAAGTAATTAGGCAGTAAGGAGGTAAACAGGTGTCCGTATCCCTCAAGCCCTCTGCGTATTGCGGCTACTGTATACCCCGCCCCTAAACCTATTACCTGTCCTTCATTCTCACCTAGACAACTCATTCAACTATATTTAAGTAATAAAAATATAATAACTCATAAAAAGTTAAAATTATTTAAATAAATATAAGGATTTCCTTTTATTTTATTTTTTTATTAAAACAGTTCCCAAGGAAATGTGTTATAGACAGGTTCTCCCACTCGTCTATAAATAGATCCTTTCAAGAAATAATATTTATATAGTGATTTAAATAGCTAAGGAAAGCTTAAACTCATATTAATATTTAATAATTAGAATATATTGTACAATATAATAACATTATGTTATTTTATAGATTGAATGTTGCATATTGTAGTTCAAAAACGTTTAGACTGTAAATATTTGTATTTACTCTAATGTATACCTCAAGGCGTTCAAATTCCCCTAATCCATGGGATTGCGACCATTTACGAAAGAAAAAAACCAGTAATTTGGTGGAATTAGAAGTTTGGACATGGAAATCAAACATAAGCAAAACGATGACCAAGGGGATCGCGATTTGTGATTGGGAAATAATTTCAAGAAATCGTACCGAAGAATATTTTTGAAGTTTTTGGTTTTAATAAGAACAGTTGCGCCACACAGACTAATTCAACATTATATGATGCAATGCCAGTGATGGCTGACAAGTGAATGCTACTGCACCATCACAACTATAAAATTGGTCTATTTTAATCAGTTTAAAAATATTTTGCTTAAATGTCAGATGGGACTTTAAAAAAGAGAATAGCTAATGAATCACTAAATTAAATGATCTCAAGTAACAATTTATAATGAAAATAGGAACATCCTTAGTATTACAGTATTACTTACTTTACAGCCAGAGGTAGGTCTTGCTTTCTTGACATTATAGCACCAATGTTCTCTGCACAACGCTCTCCTCCTCCTTGCACCGAGGACTTCCAAGTCCTTTTCAACATCCTGAACCCAACGTCGTTCTCGTCTTCGGTTGCTAAACTTTTTTTCCGAGAAGCATCCTTTTTTGCATCCTTCATTACATAACCCAGCTATTCACTTCTCCTTGCTCGTATGAAGCGGACAAGGTCATCAGATCCATACAGCGCATATACTTCGCATTTCTTTCGGGTTCTCTATTCACCTTTTTCCAACACAGGTCTATAAATTTTACAGAGCATTTTCCTTTTGAAGATTATTAAAGCACTTATTTAGGGATTTCAAAGAGTCCAAGTGTCCACTAAGTACGTCACGACAGGTCTTACCAACGTTTTATATAACCTTATTTTTGTATTTAGTGACCAGTGACGACCGGAAGAGTGTTTTCTTAGCAAATTAGTTCTAGTTACCTTCTGTAATCCTTCTATTCACTTCTTTTGTCAATTTAGTTCTAAACCAAGATAGGAGAAGCATTTAACGTTTTCAAAAGCAAAACCTCTACCGCATAAATCTTCTCCAGCTGTTGGATCAAAGTCTGGTCCTATAAACGTGTACTGATTCTTGCTTCCATTGACTTATAAACTAAGCACTTTTCCTTACGCCTTCAACAGTTTGAACAGATCGATAAGAGATTATTTATTCCTAGCAAAAAAGCAAATATCTTCAGTGTATACATATATTTCTGTGAATGAACGCAGTATATCCACATTGGAGTTTATATTATAATGTACTATAAGATAGTTACATCTTGAAGCGGAATGCACTGACTCTAAAATTAGTGGGGTACTTATACCAAGTGATAGTAGAGGGAATGAAGGAAGACGGAATAGATCTGAAGATGATATTAGCATCCTGTGTATTAGCGAAAATATTAATGCTTTGTAAGATCAAAGAAGATTTAAAGATTCATAAGTCATTAGTCCGTGCGCCAGGCCTATTTTATAACTTTGAGATTAATATTTAGATACTGAGTCACCCTGATGAAGGCCCACAATTCAGGCCGAAATGTCGGCACACAATTATAATAAGTACTACTTGTTAATGTGTGGTTTTTATTATGGCCGAACTCCCAACCACCTTCCTCATCTAAAATTTCTTTATGCATATTTCAATTAATGAATATCTTAAATTGGATTAATGTGATGTAGCGCAGGCTGAAATAAACTCCTGGTCCACGAAATATCATTGGAAGATTATTTTAAATTACTTCAAAATATTTGTGAAGCATCGACTTTTGATCGTACATACTCAATGCAGATAAAGTCAATGTTCGAATTGATAAAATCGGTCTAGTTATCATCGATGAGTGGCTGCTGTTGCACAATAGCAACCTTAAAATTGGCCATTTTTATCATTTTCTTTTCATTTTAAACATATTTATTGATATTTACAACTGTATACAAAATACATCAAGTAAATGTGATGGACATTTGGTAAATTGACATGAAATGCATGTAGAGACACCACCCACTGGCAGCACTCTAAGTATATTCTAAACTAGAAGGTCTCGGGACCATCTTCTTTTCAGACGCCTTGGAGGATTATCAGGAATTGAGGAGGAACACAGAATGGAAACCAGTGGATTAGAGTGAGAATAGAGTTTTTTATGGAATGAATGATACCTGGTTCGTATCAGTATCAGTAACATATGGAACATTAAGGTCTTTATGGATAAGTTTATTCATGACAAAATATGGAGCATTGAGGATTTTACGAAGGATTTTGGATTTTAAGGATTGGATACGAGAGGAACTCGATGGTTTAGTTGACCCCCATAGCTCTACTCCGTAAGTCCAGATTGGTCTTATGATAGTCATGTAGATGAGCCTTCTGTAGTTGATTGAAAGCTTTCCTAGAGGAAGCTTTGGCCGTTTGTCCAGTAAGTGTTGAAGGAGCCGAAAACGCCGAGCAGTTTTTTGTCGCTTTAGTCTTGTATGAGGATTTCATGTTAGGCGCTTGTTAAGATGGAGTCCTAGGTATCGGACCTGTTTAACAGGAACTAGCTGAGTGCGATTAAAGGATACTGTGGGGCAGGAAGTCATAGGTTTACGACAAAGTGTAAAGGTTATTTGCATACCATACTTCAAGGTCTCTGATATGGGATTGAAGAGTGTGAGAGGCAAGGACTGGGTCTTTATCTACGGATAATACACAAGTGTCATCAGCATAGGTAGAAAGGAATGTTTTAGGATGGGTTGGGACATCAGCTGTATAGACTGTATAAAGAATGGGTCCTAGGATGCTGCCTTGAGGAACACCAGCCTACTGAGAAAAGGAGGAGAAGTACGAACCATTGTGATTTATTATAAAGGATCTATTAGTGAGGTATGACTGGATAATAAGAAAATATGTAGAAGGGAGCAATGTTCGAAGTAAAGCAATGCCGGTTGCCAGACTTTTATCATTTTGAAAATAACTTCGCATTTTATAATGAAGAATATTAAATTTATTTATTATTATTTGATTAAATTCCAATATTTTATTAGTTAAAAATTTTAGTAATTCAATGATTTGTGGATTGAAGTGAACCTAGAGCCTGGCTCATTTTTCTTTTTTTTCATTTCCTCTACTTGGCCATTTCTGGTATTCTTAGTTGCGGTAGCAGTGGTATACATATACATACATACCTAATATTTTGGATTTATTTTTTTAAATTTGGGTGTCCTTGACATTGAAATGATTGGATGAGGGGCCCGCGAAAAACTTTTGTTGGGAACCACTGTCCTAGAGCATGTTACTTCTTTTTCTCATTTCAATTTACCCTACTTAGCTATTTCTAGCATACTGAGATTTTGTAGATGTGGTATTTCGCAGGAATAATCGTGATAAGGTGTAGTTCTCTAAGAGTATATATATATAATATTTAGGATTTAGATTTTCACTTCAGGGCAGCATTCTGAGACCCATCCTTTACACAGTTTATACAGCTGATATCCCAACCCATCTTAACTCATTCCTTTCTACCTATACCGATGACACTTGCATGCTATCAGTTCATAATGATCCTAGTATTGCCTCTCAAACTCTCCAATCCCACATCAGAGATCTTGAGGTATGGTGTCAGAATCGGAGAATTAAAATCAATGCCAATAAATCTTATCAAATTACCTTTATCCTTCGTCGAAAACCTATGACATCCTGCCCTACAGTGTCATTTAATGATATTCCGCACGTCCCGGTTGAACAGATCCGATATTTAGGATTCCTGCTTGACAAACGCCTTACATGGAATCCTTATACAAGACTGAAAAGACAAAAAACTGCTCGACGTTTTTGGCTACTCCAACACTTACTAGACAGACGCTCTAACCTTTCACTTAACTACAAAAGACTCATTTGCACGACAATCATAAGGCCTATCTGGACCTACGGAGTTGAGCTATGGGGCTCTACTAAACCATCCAATTCTTCCCGTATCTAATCCTTACAATCCAAGATCCTTCGTAAAATCCTCAGCGCTCCTTACTTTGTCACGTATAAAATCATTCATAAAGACCTCCATGTTCCGTATGTAGCCGATTTGGCCCGTACCAGGTATCATTCCTTCCATGACCAACTCCATTCCCACTCTAATCCACTAGTTTTAATCCTTGCTTCCTCTACAGTTCCTGATAATCCACCGAGGCGTCTGAAGAGAAGATGGCCTCGAGACCTTCTTGTTTAGATTGATTACTAGAGTGCTGTCAATGGGCAGTTTCTCTTCACGTTTTTCTTGTGCATATCTTTTATCAGCATCTTTACTTTATTTTACTTGCATATTTAAAAAAATAGAAAATATTTTCGGTCGTCCATGAAATTGAAATAATTGCGAGAAGGGTTCTGTGTGTAATTTAGCCAGGAACCTTTATTTCTTTACCAGGAAACCACTGATTTAACTATTTACGTGGCCTATTATTTTATAAATCAAATTGGTTGACTTCGTCAAAACTTTGCGTATAAAACAAATTTCGAGCCTAATTAAAAATAAAAAAATAAATGTAGCTTAATTTATATAAAGACAACTCATTACAATAGATTGTCTTAATGCTCTGCATATAATTTGAGTGAAGCAAATCCAATGGAAGGACCAGATTACGCATTTTTATGGATACTCTGTGCGACAAGCATCTAATCTGGAAGTTTAGCAAGCTAGGCGAATAAAGTAGCCTATCCTATAAAATAATGCAGAGAAAGAGTAATGCCTCATCATTGCACATCTTATATTTCAACAACAACAAAAATTAACGAGTGTTTATTCAATGTAAAACAGGAGCTATGTACATTATTGTCAACGAATTCAAGTAATTTTTTATCTGATGGGAATTCAAATAAAGAAAAGCATCACATATGAAGATGTACATCTTACCTTGATTATTTTGCCATAAACAGTTACATACAATTATTGTTACTTTATAAATATATTAATTGTCAATAAAGGCTATAATATCCTTTCATGGAGTGGATAGCTATCGGATGAGGCTCTAGGAGTTTGCTGAACTTTTGCGGAACTAGTGGAAATCTGTCAACAAGGATTGGATGAGGAGTGTGGAGGGGAGATAACAAGCTATAAATGGGGGAGGGGTATTTGTTAAGCAGGGGGAGTATAAATTTGTCGATATCAGGCTTAGCAACTCAAAGCGATTTAAGTAGGATTTAGTAAATGATCCAATTGTATTTTTAATCTGTAGCCTATGATCCTTCCTTTATGCAGTTATGAATGAATTGCTCCCCTTTCTTTTTAGTTTTTCTTTCTAGGCCCTGGGTTCGAGTCCCGGCTATGGCAGAATATTATTTATTATGTTAAATCATCCGGGCAGCAAACCTAGGGTATAGAGACCCTCCTGGGGAAAACCCAGCCTGTTTAAATTATGTACCCAAAATTGAAAAGGAAAACCTGACGGCTGAGCATGATCAAGGCCTAATCACCTCAATACACGGCTATTGGTCTAGAAACAGTACGAATCTCTATATGTACTGAGTCCAACAACCTTCATGATTTGAAGAGTTACAGGTTTTTTTAGCTTCACTTATTTTATACTCGTATATGAAGCACAGTTTTACTTTCACTTAACTATAGTGGTAACTATACTATAGTCGGGCTATTATTATCAGTCATATAAATTTGCGAATTAGAGGGTTTAAAAATTACAAATCACGATATCCACTAGGATTTTTTATAGAAATAATATTAATTTTATTAAGCTTTACCAAGAATTAATTAATTAATTTCATAACGTTCCCTAATTTTTTTTTTTTTTTTTTTATTTTTATTTTTTACTTTTTCACCTCTTATTATATATTATTTCATGTATATATATAAATATTATATATATAAATATATATAAATAAATAAAAACAAGTAAGGGAAGTATTGTGTCCGTTTTCGAATTCTAGTGTTCACCAGAAAGGTTACCCTGAGGCCAAATAACCAAGTCCCTCAAAAAAGTTTAAGACAAATACTACCGCCCGTTAATAATAAACAGAAGAGCAACTTTATACATGCATTTTGCACCTTTTTACGATTTACACAAAAACATGTTTAAATATTTTGATTAAACTTACTATATCGATGTAAACTTTGATGGATTTAATACGTGATGGCTTTATTCTGATTTAAATAGTTTGACAGGGATTAAAAGAGTTTTTTATATTCTTAATAAAAAAAAAAAAAAAAAAAACTTATAGTCTTGTAAGGATTATTTGAAAGCGGATACATATATAAGTTGAATGACTTCGTTATCTAACCAAAGTGAAGAAAGACATATATTACTATATATATATATTATCATATATATAACTGGTTAGTAAAAGCAAAAATTTTAAATTATTAAAAGTGATAAATAATTTTCTTTATATGAGGAAATTCCAAAAGATTTGATTTCATTCTCGTTATAGAGCGCATAGACTAGACACAATACAGCTTATTCATGCTCTGATGGTAAAAAGATTATACCACATCCAATATTTATCAATAGCAGCCCTTTATTTTTCAGTATAAATATCATTAATTGTACTATATATGCCCAGAGCTACGGGGCAGAGCATTTAAGCCCTACGTCGAAAAATCAATCAAGCCACTCAATCCGAAAGCATTTTAATGCAGAATAACGTTTCTCTTTTTTGGTTTTGTTTATTCCGTTAGCCGCGATCGGGTTAATTAATTAATCTATTTTTTATGATAGAACTATAGTTTATGCCATGGAAAGTATAAAAGGTAGTTTGCTCCGTTTTACGAGTAACATATTAACAAATGAGATCGTATATTTCCAAAAGTACTATATCCACTTCAGATAATTTAACAGGAAACGCGAAAATCCGGCATTTATTTATTATTTGACCAATTCACTTGATTTTTTTTTATTAAAATCTGATATATGATTTTTTACTGTGTTACGAACTTATTTTTCCAAATTATTGCACTTTTTCTATGATTTTTTAACATTGAAGATGGATATAGTACTTTTTGGAAAGAAACGTAGATACAAAACTTGTTGGGAATGAAATTATAAAGGGTTGTAGTACTTTTTGGTAAGAATATAACGCCCAATAAGTTGGTAACAGTCACCATATGATTTGTATTCGGGATCACCAGAGACACGCATATAAAACGTATTACGCCGAGTTAAAAGGGGGCTTGGTTACAGATACCAGTATTACCTAGCTTTCTTCCTCTACCAGGTTATTAGAACTCATCGTCCCGAGCTATATCTTCTAATCCCTTCAATTTTAATAGTCAATTCAGTCCCGTACCAGATCCCGTCTTTCTGACCTCTACCCTCCTCATCACCGTACTGCTGCGTTTGACAAGTCCTTTCTAGCCAAAGCAACCTTACTTTGGAATTCTATCCCTCCTAGAGATCCGTCATGTAAGACTGCTTCGCTCCTTTTCAACCACCTTCTCCTTACCCAGTCAAACAGACAATAACCTCACACTGCAGATCCTGGAAATACCCAATTTTGTTGTATTTATATTATTAATTATTTTGAATTAGCAATTTTTTTTATTCTAAGAGTCTGATTTGTAAATGTGTACATATATTACAAACTTAATTTTTTTTTTTTTAGTTTAGCAAATTTTGTTTTTAAAAGCCATGACTACATTGTTCCGGTCATCAATTCTTTATTTTATTTTATTCTTAAGGAACTTTAGTCCCAGGATAATAAAGAAGTTTTTCATTTCATTCATAACTTTCTTCATACACTCGTAAACTAACTTCTTCATGATGTTAATTTCTAAGTTATGTACTATTTCCTTATTCTGCCTCTGAGAAATATCTTTCTTGTTGTTAATTAAATTTTATTATCTATCCTTCATAAAGAAAGCGAATATTCAAAGGACCTTTTATTTAATTATATCGCTATAATAAGAAAGTATGGGTTGTGAATTAACTATTTCAGTGAAATTTAGCTAATGCATTTCTATTATTTAAAATGTGTAAACAATATTTAATTATAGATACTGATAAATAAAGACTTTTAAAGCTTTTATTTTAAATTTTCCTCCCAAACAAATCCTAATAGATTACATCAGGCACGGTTTTTCTTCTCATGTTTAGCAAGTGAGGAATGGTAATTCTAACCATTTTCAGGATCCAATGTCATTATTCTAATAACATTCGAGTTTCTAAAATTTTTAAACCAAATTTATTTGGCTGCTAGAAGAAATAATATGAAAAAACGTAATTAATTGAGAACCCACAAGAACTAAAGCGAAGCAACTAAGTTGTTTAAAACAGCCTAATAACTGATTATTAGGTTAAAATCATTGATCGAAATATAGTGGTGATTCTCAGTAACTGTAGCGGCATTCTTCATCAAACCATGGCGCGCTCCTTATCCATTCTTCATGTCCCGGTACTTCCTGGGTAACACTCTGAAACACATGCTTGCATCCAGACCAGTGTTGGTTAAGGTCTTCCAGCTCTCCAAGAATCCTCACCCTCTCATCCATGATGGTGGAGAATCACATCCTTATATTTGGTCCTTCAGCTTGCCAAGATTTTATTTTCTTAGTCGTGTTCCTAGAAGCCTCTTAACTATTGAGATTCTGGCCCTTATTCTAGCAACTGCCAGGAGGTGGTCAGAATCAGCATTGGCGCCTCGGAACACACGGTAGTCCATTAGGTTGGAGATATTCCTAGCACTCATAAGAACATGGTCAATATGGTTTCTGGTAACACCTATCGTTGGATCGCCATGTTGCCAGATTGATCGTTTCATGAGGGAAGAGAGTGCTTCCTTCCGAAAAAACCTTTCGTCGCAGCAAGATTGACCGATCGTAGGACATTGTCTTTAGATTCATCACGTACGTTGTTCATGGCGATAACTGGTTTGACCTCCCCTATTCCAATTAGGGCATTACAGTCTCCAATGACTATTTTAATATCAAATCTTGGACACTAGTCCAGGTAATTTTCCAGTTTTGCACAGAAGCTTCGCTTCCTCTAATGGTTCTGTTGAGGCATGGCACACTAATGAAGCTAAAATTGTGGAATTCTGTCTCTAAGAAAGTTACACCTTCCATAATTTAAAGTCCATAAGAGATGTCATTGTGTTTGTTTTCCGTATAATCAGTTTCCGGTTCGCCCCTTCTTTGTAAGTTTCGTAATATTTGTTTTTAAGGGTAGCGGGTTATCGGTTTGCTGCCCCCGAATCGAATGGAGAGGCTACCTTCTCGGAGCGCCTTGAGCCACTAACCTACCCAGGGCGGCTACCTAAAGGAAGTGACCCTAGGTTGTGTAGAGTATATGCCCTCCATCTGTCATGTGAGAGTGGTGTAGTGTGGTGTATATAGTGTACTGTGTGCGTGTGTATGCCACAGTGTACTGTTTCCCCAACCTGGAGAGCCAGTGGCTGTTAGCGGCAAATGACCGGGCGTTGGGCCACCATCTCTCTACGCAATCAGATTTCATCAAAACTCAATAAAATATTAAGATCCTTGTAAATATTTTGAATGAATTATACGTGACTGAGTTTGATCGATTACCTGTTGTCATCTTACAGAGTAATTTTTGGAATTGGTCATCAATAGTTAAAGGACGACTCGAGCGCTTCACGTCTTTCAAGTGAAAATTTCCGGTTCTGAACTGAGCAAAACCACTTACGGACTTACTTTCTCCAAAGACATGATCGATACACACACTGCGAATTTTGTCACCGTTTTTGCAACATTGTTTCCTTTTCGGAAATAATAAAAATCATTAAATGACGAAAATGAATTTCGATTGCATGTAAAACAGCAGTTTATAGATAAGGGATCTCGATTAAAACTGATGCATAAAAACACCTCAATTAATTCTTATTTTAGAATATTTACATTATTGACCAAGTAGACATAATTTTATAAACACACTGGAAAAAACGCTACAAAGTTATTTTACTACCCAATCAAAGTGAAAATATAAAATTAAAATTAATAAAGATAGAAAATAAATAAAATAAAGAAATAGAAATAATATATCAATAATTACGAATTACAAAGGTTTTATGATGCATAGATATAAATAATTTAATTATACTTAGGGAACTAGAAAGGGTTAAAGATCTCAAAGCTACCGTAATTCCTACTCAGAGTTACAGTTAAGACTGTATGGGTTAATTAAACTGGGTTTTATCGCCACCAATTAACTATTTTACGCGCAGTTCCCTACAATTAATGGTCGTTTTATGTTTAGCCCGACACCTTGCTAGTGTTTGAAAAAATCTGAAACGTTCTTCTTGAAGAATACCCCCCAGATAAGTGGCGTATTGCTGCAGTCCCTCTTAAATTAGACAATATTGGCTTCCACATTGCTCGCAGCTGTACCCTGTATTTTCCTTTAATCACTGGACTCACAACTTTAGCAACTTTCTTAACTATAGCTCATGATGTTGGTATTTTTTTTTTTTTTTTTTTTTTTTTTTATGTTTATTAAGATCTATTACAATTTTTTTCGATATGAACAATAGTAATAGTGATATGATACCACATTCATACAATATTTGGTATTTTAATTTTTTTAAATTGTAATCGATTTCATTCGGATTCTTTGCAACTTTGAAATAATATTTAAAATCTGGTGCGGGCAACATACGACTTTCACTTACCTCGACTATTAAAATTTATTTAAAAACTGCTGAATATACTTCAATCTGAAAAATATTTTAAGTTAATTTTAATAAAACGTGTATTCATTTAAGTTGGAAACATATGAATTAGATTAATATAATTATATTCAATTGTTAATGAGTAATACGTTTATTCCCCATTCGTCACTTTATACTACTTTTTAATAATTTTTGTATGAAATAATGTTTTGTATAAAATCTTTCTCTTTACAACGATATATTACACTTCCATATTACTGTTCTTATCATCAAACACCGCAAAGCAAAATCTTTTTAAAAAATTTTTTAGTCTTGATAATGTGGAAAAATCCCCGAAACGTTGACTACATGTGACAATTTTTGTAACAATGAACATAAAAAAGATATGTAAGAAAGCATTGTGCTGTTTTAATATGAATAAAAAAAATAGTTTTGTTCTTTTATCCTTTCGTTGATCATCAAATTCGTCCAAATTGTATATTTAGAAGTCCTTTATCAATGTCATTAAAATGATACGGTTAATCTTTTGAAATGTACAAACTTTAAAGTAATTTAGAGGAATAAAATTTAATTTATCGGAATTTAAGCTCTTTCAGACTATTTTAATCATGAAACCTACATGGTATTAAAGCCCATTAAATTTTTACATCAATATAGCAATTTTAATCAACATCTATAGAATGTATGTCATCTTTTGTACAGTGTGCTATTTTAGTGTACTTTATTTATGCCTTTATTTATATCCCGTATATATCCACACACACACACACATATATTATTTTCTATGACAAATAAATTGTTGTAAATATTTACATGTTATTTTCATAGAAATATCTGTCTTATTTGTATTAAACGTTTATCCGATGAATAAAAATAGAGCCTAATGTATTTCCTGTTCGAAAATATTTTTTATTAATTTTTTTTTTTTTTTTTTGTTTCAGGTAAGTACTTTTGAACAGAAAACAAAAACTAACCCCCACTTCTAAAAAACCAGAATGTAGTGATTCGAAGTCAATCCATATGGAGTAGGACTGGTTCAAGGTAAAAATTGGCCTCCGACTTTGATACCGCACAGACGTTTGTAACAGTTAAAAGTAGCTACTAACATATATTATTTCATTAGCGAGCATTATAGGGTATCGGTTATTGGCTAACCACAATTTACTTTCAACAGTCACTTTACTTATATTAATTTAAGCTATTAGAGTTAAGTAACAGCTTTAATGTTGTTTTTTTAGTTTATTAGTTTTAATCATTAACATTTTTAATCCACCAAAAAAGAAAAATCCTCCCCCTTACTAAATTTGAGGGCTTGCGTTTCAAGATGCCTAGAACCCGAATAACTAATTTTAAAAAATCCGTTGGTCCGCCGTCCGCCGTCTGCGGCATTTTCCCGAAACTACTGAACCACTTTTTTTTTTTAATTCTCCACAAAAAACATAGTGCATTCAATGATGACCCTAACACTAAGACATTGATATCAGCTGGTTATTTTTTAAATGGTGCCCGATTAGGAGCGATTTAATTCAATAACTCAGTTGTTTTTGAAGATAGAGAAAATATTAATTAGTGTTTATTAACCAAACAACCGCAAATAATTATAAAAATGAGTAAAAAGAAAAGAAAAAAATTGAAATTATATCCTAAAATACGCCTATTACGCCGTTATTTTTGAAGATAGAGAAAAATGTTTATAGAATTTTAGAATCAGTAAAGCGCGGTAAATAACAAAAACATAAAGAAAAAAGGAATAAAAAATTCTAGCCCATATATACGCCCAGAATTCAGTTATTTTTAAAGATAGAGAAAATATTTATTAGTTTCTTTTAACCGAAAAACCAAGAATCAAAAAAAAAAAAAAAGAAAAAACACAAAAATTGAAAAAGGAAGATAATTTAACTTTCTCTACAAATGAAAAAAAGAATCATTGAAATTGGTTATGAACTATCAGAGATATAACGTTTTGAAATTAGCAGTGATGATACGCCATCTTCCTTTGAATTATTTATTACTTAATTTCATATCTACAACTTTATTAACCGATATACCGTGATATTGTCATTTCGAAATTATAAACCATTGTGTAATAATTTACAGTGTTTTTGTATCTACTTGTGAATGAAATATTAAAAATTCATTAGTCTAGAACAGTGAGGAACATTAAAAATATGTTAGCAAACAATTTTTTTTTCTTCTTATGATTTTATGATATTAGTGTGAGGTACAATTATAGTATCTCTGCATGCACATGTGTTTAGTATTGTATAATCATACATGAGTGTACTATTGTCGTTTTATTAACTACTTTATAAATAATGCAAGTAGTCGTTGTATGTCGTTCAAGTAATCATATTTACTACTTTTATAAATAATATAAGTTATAACCTTAAGTTTGTTTCTGTAATGTTTTAATTATATGCCAGACACAAGACTCAGTTTTTGTACTTTATTTTTATTCTTAGGGGACTGAAGGTTCCGGAATAAAATTTACTTTTCTTTCTTTCAAAGTTTAATTTTGCTTCCTGTTCCGCCTCACTGCCGTGTCTGCTAACAGTATATATATATATATATATTACTTTTACAACGTATATATGAAATAAGAAAAAGTATTGTGATCCTTAAAAGTTTCTTAATATTTTTCGTTTTATCGATATTACTAAACCGGGCTCGATACATAAACTTTTTAATCAAAATAAAATTAACATCTGAATTTTTATTTGGAAAAACCTATTTATGTATGTCTCCTGTACAAATATAATTATTTAATTACAATATTCAATCACATCTCCACCTTAATGAATTACTTTTTTGTATGTCGAATGTAAATAATTAGGTGTATTTCAATCAAATTATATTTCAATGGTAAATATAATACGGAGGTATTTTATTATGAAATTTATAATATCAGCCGGAACCCGAGATCAGAATAAATATGAGAGTTTGCTGAGGTTGAGGGGAACTCATCAATCTGGATGTGAAGATATGAAAGGGCGGAGTGAGGGAAAGATGGACGAGGTGCCTAGCTTCCAGCTGTCCATCAGACTCCTCTGAATTCCGCAGTAGTTGGGAAAATCCTCCTTGGAAAGCTAAAACTAGCATAGTAATCAGATTAAACCACTTTAAACCAACATTCTTAGGACATACATAAAATAGATCAATTTTAAAAATTCTTTTTTATTAATTTTTTTTTATTTTAGTGATATTTACAACTTAATTTTGAAAAAAAAATAGTGGTGCGGCAACACACGACTTTCACATACCACGACTGTAAAATTAATTTAAAAACTATTAACTATACCTCAATTCAAAAAATATTTTACGTCGATTTTAATAAAACGTGATTTCATTTTCTTTGGAAATATATGATTTAGATCAAATAATGTAACTATATTAAATTTTTAATCAGTAATAAGTTTATTCCCTATTCGTCACTCTATATTACCTTTGACAACTTTTTGTATCAGATAATATTTTTTCTAAAATCGTTCTCTTTTCAACGATACATTGTATATTACACGCCCATATTACTTTATTAATCGGAACATTCTCTTCTAATTTGTTTATATATATTTATTTATCATAACATATCAAAGATGATTATTTATAGACTTTATAATTGATATAAAGTCCATATTACTGTTCTTATTATAGAAAGATCAAAGTTACATTAGTTTTGCTCTTTTATCCTTTCGTTGATCATAAAATTCGTCCAACAAGTACATTTAGAAGTCCTTTATCAATGTCTTTAAGATGATATCGTTAATCTTTTGGAATGTACAAAATTAAAGGTAGTTTAGAAGATTTTTTTTTTTAAATATCGGCATTTAAGTCCTGTCAGACTATTTCAATCAGAATGAAATCCACATGATATTGAAGCCCATTAAATTTTACATATAGCGAGTTGAATCAAAATCGTTATAGCCGTTTTTAAGAAAATCGTAAAGAGGTGTAAAATGCATGGTTTAAGTGGCTCATCTGGTTAGCCGATTTTAATGAAAATATTGCTGTAATCTCGAGCGTATAGTTGTCTCAAATATGAAACATCATTTTCGTAATCATTTTTGTTTTCGTGCTAGAATCACCACAAACACACGAACGTTTTGCGGGACTTGGTTATTTGGACTCAGGTTACCCTAAAACGTGTATTTCCGTTGAAAACTGAAATTCGAATATTTTCACGATCGCAATACTTTCCCTTAATATATATTTTATATATAGGTAAGTGAAAGTAAAAAAAAAAAATAAAATACATTAACTAAATGTGATTATTGATAGATAGGCATGATATCACTTGAGAAGAAACTACCCAGTATACTTCGGAGCAATTCAGAGTTTATATAAATCAGTAGTTCTCGAGGCCCTCATCTTTTAAGCCGTCTCGGAGGATGATCAGTAACAGAATATGAGAGATTGGAGACAAGTGAGATTAGGTGGCCTAGTAATTTGGAGTGACAAGAGGTATATTTACTTCGAGCTAAGTTTGCAAGTAATGAAATATTCAAGCCTTTATGGATTATTATATTATAGAAAAAGTAAGGGGCATTTAGGATCTTTCGGAGGATTTTGGATTGATGCGAGAGGAATTTGATGGCTTGGTGGATCTCCATAGTTCAATTCCATATGTCCAAATGAGCCTAAGTAAATGAAATGAAATTTTTTTTAGATTATCCTATTATAAAGAGTATATTAATTTAATTAGGTTATTTAGGAACAGTCTCTTCTTTAAACTATAATTCATTTATTCTTCATTATACATAATTAACGTTTCGAGGCCTATACGCCTCATCTTAAGAATTTTTTTAGTCATCCACCAATAACAATTTAATATTATATTATTTTAAACATTCAAAATTATTAATATTACAATTAAAAAATTCATAATCACACTATAATAGATTAAATCATTATTATATTTCTGCTTACATACAAACAAATCTTTTAAAATTGTCAAATTCTTGAATTCCTTATTTAATTTAATAATGGTCATTTTTTTCTATTTTTTATCTGTTAATTATTATATATATATATATATATATATATATATATATATATATATATATATATATATATATATATAATTTTTAAATATCAAAACATTATTTATGGTTGGAAGTTATGACTATTATCTATTATTTATTGTTCTAAATGAGAAATTTAATTTTTTAATTATGTCTGCATAATTATGACTTTTTTTAATCCAATTTATAATTTACTGTAAATTGTAATTACTATAATTTAGTTATGTAAATTGATTCCAAAATTTTTATATTTTTTACTTTTCGTTCTGTATTTAATATTTTTTTTTCGAAATTAAAACATTGTTTATTAAATATACTGTGGTTGGAAAGTGTTGTATTATTAATGTTTTTTTAATATTTTTACAGTTAAACATATGCTGGTTCATTATAGTTTATAACCATTGTCCATTGTTTTGTCAGTTATAAAATTGAAAATGACAAACTTAAAATTTACCCATCACAACCAAAATATTAATTTTCCGTTAATTGTTTAGGTCTATATTGTAATTGTGCATTTGTACACACCGATATGTTTTTAAGGATAGGTCAGAAATTAAAGGTTTACATTTTTACCATGACTGTATAATTCAATTTTGTATTCACGTGCTTTTATTTTATATCATGTATATATATTCCTTACTGCTTTTTGATTTGGTTAAATACTGTTTCTTTCTGTCTTACTATTTGTTATTGCACTTCTATGGAATTGCCGCAGGTGAACTCCTTTCCCACACACAGGCTTGCCTAAATGGGATAGTACTTCTACTTTCGCTGTAAAAATGTCCGTTATTTGATTTAAATAAAGATGATATTAAAACAAAAAAATAAATAAATAAAAATGTCAGGACAAACACCCATGTCACTGTCTCCTTTAAGCCAAATTGAAGGAAAAGAGATTTTAAAAGTCCTTTTACCTTTTAACCTTATAATGATTAGGAATGATAATTAGGCATCTAACTTCGTGTTTTTTTACGCCATATACTAAATTTTTGGTAAATTATGTGGTATGGAATTTAGTTTAACAATCAAAATAGGTTTTCCCTTTATAAAATTAAAGTTATATTGCTTGCATACAGATAAAGTAATAATATACATACATATATTCACACACATACACATACATATATACATACACACACACACACACACACACACACACATATTATATATATATATATATATATATATATATATATATATATATATATATATAATAAGACTTTTATTTTATTTTATTTTTTTATTTATTTGTTTTTTAAACTTTTTTATTTATTATTTTTTCATTATTTTTTATTTTATTTATTATTTTTATTTTTTTCATTATTTTTTATTAATAATACATTACTTATAACTACTACAATTGAAAAACATAACAATGTTAGCCACTAAGCCATCTAGAGGCTAGAGCGCTTTAATTAATTTGGCTTCTTTCAGGAATTTGAACAGTCTGGTTATGACGTCCTCGCAGTCTAACTGTGATTCTTTGAGAGCTCGGCCAAGCTTGTACTCCTGCATAAGACTTTCGTAATCCGGGCATTCCTCTATGATATGTTTGACGGTTATGCTTGTCTGGCATCTATTGCAAATTGTTTTGGCTTATATTTTGCAGACATCTATGAGTATTTTTGTAATATCGATCATTATATATTATTTAATAAATATTGTTGATATGTGTTACCTCAACCATAAAATAAAGGAGCCACTAACTACCTTGAGGAAGCCCTAATTATAATGAAAGGCTTAAGTGGAACAAGGGCATGTGTAAAAGCTCATTATTTAGTATTTATAGCTTAGTCTTCCTTATGTTTGGCAAACCCGAAACCCCTTTACTTGTCATTAACTTTACCTCTCCAACTTATTTAAGGTTCGTATTTTTACAAAAATATTCGACTTACTTTATAGCATATAGCTTAATATAAAATAAAGTAAGTAAATAAGGGAAACAAATGAATTTAGTTCTTTTTTTAAGGTTTCAGAAACAAAATTAAATAACACTGAAATATTAAATACTGATTTCCAGAATGTACCAATTTTACTGCTTACTATACGGGAACTATACAATTAAACGTAAGTACATTAATGAAAAATGCTACAAATTATCACACAATGGTTTATTATTTCCAAATAAAAAAGATAATCACTCTGTGCAATATCTTTCCATGTTAGTTAAGTAGATTTTATTGTCTATTCTTCATAGAGAAAGCGAATATTCAAAGGACATTTCATTTATTTTTGGCACACAATAAGAAAGTATGTAATTATAGATTTGTTTTGAAATTTTACATATAGTTTCTGTGAATTTAACGAATGTATTTATATTAATAACTATGTGTAAACAATATTTAACTATATATAAAGAATGATAATCAAAAAGCCTTTAAACTTTTATGTTGTCTTTTACCTTTTCAAAAAAAAAAAAACTTTTATGTTAGATCAGGCACGTTGTTTCTTATCGTATTTAGCAAGGTCGGGGAATTCCAATTCCAAACATTTACTAGGTAAAATACCATTATTCAAAGAAAATTTGAGTTTTAGAAAATTTAGGTGGCCGCAAGAAGAAATAATATGTAAAAACTTAATAGAGAATCGAAATTAAGCATTTAAGTTGTTTAAAACAACCTAAAAACTAATTATTTGGTTAAAAACATTAATCAAAATAATAGCGGTGATTCAAATTGTACTAAATGAACCAATAAAAATAAATGCATAAAATGAAGAAAAAAATAAATGTATAGTGATATATTACGGGGTTAGGTGCTTCTGCTGTATAACAGGAAATATAGTACCTTTTGGAAGGAAATGAAAGGAAAGGTTATCTGTCAACAGTGGATATAGTACGTTATGGAAGGAAATGTTTTTAGTACCTTTTGGAATGAAATGAAATGTGGATTTATTACCTTTCGGAATTAAATCCAATTTTCAAATACGTTTAATGAATTTCTATGTTTTTTAGATAAAACCCGGTGACAGATTTAGATATAACTAAACCATTAGTATACAAATGGGTCAAAATTTCAATTTCGAAAATATGTCCTTTAGTACCATTTGGAAATCAACGTTCCAATTGCTCTGTAACCGACGGGGTTCAACGCAGAACTAGAATAACAGTAGACTAGTTATTTATCCGCATTCTGAAGAAGCTCCTAACTTAATTTTTTACAATTAGTTAATTATTTTCTTAATTTTGTGCCTTTTAATTAATTTATTTAACAGTGCTTGAACTAGTTCTATGGTTGTAACTAGTGATTTTAAATGGAACATCATTTTAAAGTTGTTTTCAACTATTTCTTTCACATAAATTTGGTTTTTGTGTTGTAAGAATATCAGAAGGAGAATATAATATGAAAAAATAAATCTAATATATACATCATAATATAAAAATCGATTTTTTTTCCTATTCAAAGAATTCCTCATTACACAATATTCATTAAATCTACTGGCTACCGTGAATTTCTACTTTAACTCTGATTATTGTATTAATGTCATGTATATCATTGATGTATTTGATGTTTACATAATAAATAAGTTTAAAAAAATAAAATTTATTCGTATAAATAAATTAAATTTACTTTGGTTTTCTTTGTTTATTAAAAAACAACAAAAAAAACAACTTGTATTCAGATATAACCCGATTCTTTTCAAAATCGACAATAATAATACTGATTTATATAATATATACAATTAGAATTATATATATATATATATATATATATATATATATATATATATATATATATATATATGAATGAGATATTATATAATAATTTTAGATCACATTCATCAAGATATGTAAAGAACTTTCAATGCCACTGATTTCGCAACTGTGGTAAATACTATCACTTTTATTTTAATTTAAACTTTGAAAGTATAGAAATAAAACGAAGATTCACAACATCGGTTTAAACCAAAAATTCACTTATTATACAGCGAGAGCGGTTTGAATTGGTAATGGAATTTAACGCCTACTATCGTAGGTTATACGCAACACGCTAGACAGCCCAGCATTTCAGCAAGTGTATCAAGCCGGTTCGAAGGCGGTGTATTTAATCATCTTTTGAGAACCGATTTAATATATATATATATATATATATATATATATATATATATATATATATATATATATATATATATATATATATTATATAATATATATATATATATATATATATATTATTATTTATATATATATATATATATTATATATATATATATATATATATATATATATTATATATATATATATATATTATATTATATATATATATATATATATATATATATATATATATATTATATATATATATATATATATAGTTTTTTAAATTATATAACCTATTTAGTAGATAATTTAAAAAATATATAAATTTTTTATGTTTCTTTTTATTTATTATTTTAAATATACAATTCTTTACTGATATTAAATTGAGCCAGATTTTTATTTTTTTTATTTGGTTTGATCTGGTTAGTGTTTTACAGTTTTTTTTAGTTTCATTTTCCTATCTTTTTTTTAGTTTCACATGAACTATATCTTTCTTTTGTGGCGCGACAGGCCGTTAGGCCCTGGGCCTTGCGGTGTAATCTCCCGGGAGATTACACTCCCGTTTCTTATATGAAATATATAGTAAGGAAAATTATTACGATTGTGAAAAGTTCTAGTTTTTAACGGAAACACACTTAGGGTCCCATTAGTACAAATAACTAAATACAAATAAAAGGTCTTTCTGTATGTGTATCCGTGTGTGTGTGTGTATGTATGTAGTAAATCAACCGCAAAACAACTAATGTATAAAACTGAAAATCTCATATTTTAAGAACGATGAAATGAATGAATAATTACGACTTTCATTGCTACCAGCTTAAAGAGGAGAAATCATATAGGGTAGTTCTTAGAGGACAACACACCACCACACCCACCACCGCAATTAAGAGAGACATCGAAGAGCAGGGTCATAATGTCACAAATATCTCCAATGTGATTCAACCTTGTAATTTATCAACGGTTATTTATTGAATTTCAAGCGTGTTTCATATACATCCATCAAAACCCAATAGTAACACCATTCAAGTCCCGAAACGTTGTAACAGCCTGAGGGCTATAAACAAATTTTCGGTAATTAATTTCTCAGGAAAAAATATAGTAATTTATTAATTTAGTTTTGATTTAGCATTTAAGCAAGAGGTCCATTGACTTCTAAAAATTGGTGTTATATTGCAAAAAAAGTAATTTATCTCATATACATAGGAGAAGCATCTAAAAAGATCACAACAAGAGTGAAACAACACGGTAATAATAGTAAAAATATAAATACCTCAGCTTTGGCACGACACAGTATTCAGCTTAATCACAATTTTGATTTTGAAAAACTTACATTTTTGAAATATAAAAAATAGTTTTAATAGAGAAACAATCGAATATATATATATATATATATAAGATGCCATAAATTATAAAACAGTAAAACAGATTTAAAGCACTATGCAGATGCAACAGGAAAACTAAAATTGTAACCCTTACCTTATGGGCCTTTACTTGATAATAAATCAGTGTGTACTTTCTGCAGTAAATAGGAAGATCCTAATCCATTAGGAGCCGAACAATATGTCAGTTTAGATGGGTGTTTTTCCTTGGTGTTAATTAAAAAAACAAAACAATTTTAATGGTATAACTTATTGAAAGAAATTTAATTAAAAATGGATATTTTTTAAAATTTTTAAATGACTTTCAGCTAAATATAATTTGTATGTTATATTGTAATATATATATATATATATATATATATATATATATATATATAGAGAGAGAGAGAGAGAGAGAGAGAGAGAGAAAATGTTATATAGTATATAGAAAGGTTATTTTATAATTTAAATGGATAATTTGTTGATGTTTTTTAGTGAGTCCTGTTGATGGGGAAGCTCCAAAAGTTTACTCGTTTTAAATTTTATTGTAATAAACTGTTATTGGAAAATTTAGAAAGCTACTAATTATTTATTATTAAATTCCATTCTTCCAATTAACCTATATTTATTAGTAATTTATCTCTTTTGGGAATTCGGAGGTAGGTGTAATTGATATGTTATCGTCTCCTAGAATGTACTTAAGGAACCCGATATTTTCATCTTGAAATGAATTGATTGAAATAGGGATGAGGGAGTTCTTGCGAAGTGTACTTTACTGATTCAGGAATGTTATTTCAATTTAAACGATTGGGTGCTTGGAGACCTTTGGGTAGGTAACCATGTGTAATTTCCAATATCAACATGATTTCTTGTCTTCTTGTCCTCTTCTGCTTGTTTTCCATTTTCCCTCTTGTTTTATATATCTGACAGATTGAATGTGTTTTCTTCAAATCATTTTCCCGTTGTGGTAAGTGAGCTTACGTTGATTGGACAATCCAATTCCTTGTTTTGAATATTCTGAGTTGTTTTTTTTTTTTTTGTTTCATTCAGGTGTTTATATTTATTTATATAAACATAGTGCCTGTGATTGAAATGACAGATTTTATATGACTGGTCGTTTACGTAATAATATGTTGTAAAATATCAAAAGTTAATTTTATGTCACCCGTTTTAATTCTTGTAGCCATATTCATCTATTCAATTTTAACGATTGAATTAAAAAAAATAAAAAGATAAACTTTGTTTTACAACGTTAGACAGAATAACGAAAATTAAGTTATTTAGTTTATTTAAATATTGACCAAGCTTGTGCTTGCTTGTCATTTTTTTTTTTTAAATAAAACATAATTCAATAAATTTAATGGCCTGTGTGTGTTTGTATGTATACAATTATTTTCATTATGTTTAAACAAATGTCACCCGTTTCTATGCGGGACACTTGAATACCTATGATGTAATTTTAAAGCTTATCTGAGTTTCGGCATTGTCCAATGGTATCTATCTTAGTTAATTACTTTCTTGGAATTAATCAACTAAACGAAAAAATATTTTTTAATTCAGGGGACCCTTTGTCAATCCGAGCTCAACGATGATGCATCACTGAAAGCTTTCAGATCAACAGCCTTTTTCAATTAATATATCATTCAATTAGATACTTTGTAAGGCGGGGTTTAAGCTCTCACCCCCCCTATTTTTTAGTTTATATGGGCTAGGATTCGTTCAAACTGTAAAAAATTGTATAAATCTAAAAAATAAATTACTTTTTTCTCGAAATATATGTAAAGATACGATTTTTAAACTTAAAATTGTTAAAGAAGTGTATTGTTGTACTTAAAACATCCAAAATTTACATCATTATTATGAAGCATACTATTATATATATATTTTTTTTAACAATTTAAATGATTTTATTTAATAAATATCATCTAACTAAAACATTTTTAGACACTGTGAGTAATCTATGAATTAATTTAAATTTAGATTCGATTGATTCATGTTCCTGGTTCAAAATGTATTAAAATTTATTTTCAAGAAATAGTTAATTTTTTTTATTTATATTTTATTGAATTTTACAATTGTATAAAAATAAATACAACAAGTAAAAGTGCAGTTAAATATAAAATGGACATAAAATAAAAATGATTTCTTAATCAAACGCATTCAATCCTTTTAATCCAAATACCTGCGAACAATGGTTAATAGTCCTAGTTATGTCACCAACCATAACTTACACCACAACCGAAACACTCCATTTATTTTATACCTTATTCCATCCGAATTCTTCAAATTCCATCAGAAGGTTATCCATTACCCCAATCATATAGCTCAATCCCCATCCATCTCCATACACACTAACCATCCCCCTGGAAGGTTGAAACGCCATTTGCCTTAAAACCTGTTGTAATAAATTAAGACCAAACCAACCTTGAATTCGCTTCCATACTATCCGTTACTCTTCATCAATAAGGTCCCTATACAATTCCAAAAAACTGTTAAAAACCTAGGAGTCACTTTTAATCAAAATCTTTACTGGAATAAACATGTATCTGTAATATCCCGAAAATCCATTTCCATACTTAAACAGCTATATAGATTCCGTGAACCCTTAAATTTAAAAACCCGTCAGCTAATTGTTTCCTCTGTTATCTTCCCCAATTTTGTCTACGGTTGCCTGGTTTATGGAGGACTTACCGATGTGCTGGAAACAAAATTTAAAGGTCTTATGAATTGTTTTATTTTAGCCCGTAGACGTGACCATATCTCTGGACATTATACTGAGTTAAAGTGGCTTTATCCTACTGTTTCACGGCAATATTTCCATGGTTCTTACCTATTCCAAACCTTAAGAAATAGAAAACCTTCCCATATAACTGAACTTCTTACCCTCTGCTCAGATATCCATTCGCTAAACACTAGAACCCAATCTATCACATATTTATACCCCATCACATAGAACTGCATCCTTTCACAAATCCTTTCTCGTTCGCTCCTCAATGTTTTGGAATTCCTTGCCTATCTCTATCCGTAAAACCGTCTCTCTCTCTTCTTTCAAACAACAACTTTTCCAATACCTCCTTGAATCACAATCTTCCGTTCTATTGTAAATATAGATACCTATATATATAGTATAAATATGTGTATATATAAGTGCGTGCTCCAAGTGTATGTAAATATGCAAAGATATATAGATGTATCAAATCTGTCATTGTTTTTTATTTTAAAGTAACTGGACAATATTTTGTTTTCATTGTTCTTGTTCTAAGGGGACATGGTCCCAGAATAAAGATTTTTTTTTCATTTCATTTAAATATTTATGTTGGAGTTCTAGCACTAGCCAAATTCTCAACTCCGCTGTTTTTTTGTGAGTGTTTTTTAGACTTTTTACATATTTATTGTTTTGAAAATATTGTATGAATGTTGTAATGTATCACTATTATTAATGTCCTAATTAGGACAGATCGTAATACCATTCAATAAAAATTTTTTGAATTCCAAAATACTGGAAAGCTAAACGATTTTGTTTGTCTAGATTTGAACTTGAATAAATGCTGATGATAAAAATACTTCTATTGGTTCGTCACTATCAGTTACGATAACGCCCTTTATTCATTTCTTCAGTTCTTGGGAAGTTTGTCCAAGTCTCAATTGCTGATTAATAGCTGATATTAAGGAAAAAGCCAAAAACTTTAATTCCCTGAATTTGAATTAGAATCATACACAATTTTTATCCCTATCTGTTATAAAATAGGTAACCAGAGACTTAATGAATTAAGGTATGATATCATTGCTATAGCTGGTCGGTGTAGGTTGCCTCCGGTAATTTTAGAACCTAGGTTAATCTCAGGCTGTCTCTTTGGTAGCCACTATTTCACTCCCATTCCCTCTCTTTCTCCCTATATAAATTTATAAGTTGAAGTGTGAATGGAATATTGACTGTAAAGATAACTGAGTGATTAAATTAAGCGACCTACTTTTTTTTTGTTGTTGTTAATCTGTAATTTATTGCATTACATTTAATATTCGCTTCTTACAGCAAGGGAGGGAAGGAAAAGTCTCAAAAGTAAACAAATCTAATAAATAAAAAGAACTTCTTAGAAGAACTCTTGTTTATTTCGTTTAAACTAGACGTTTGATATTTAAAGAGGGACATTGGTTTAACATCTAACGATTTCTTCCTGGTTCAAATGTTTTTAAAACCCTCTTAAATCTTAATAAGAATATCTACGAATCCAGGGCTTGCGTTAAAAGGATTCCTTTGATTTCAGTTGGGCTTGTTAATTTTAAATTTCGTTGGATAATCTTGATTAAAATTAATGATTCCGTATTTTATTTGACGATGTTGATTCAAATCAATATTTCTGTATTTTAACTAAAAGTTATATCATTTTTACTTTCTATTTTTTAATTTTGTATTTTACTTTCATAATAAGCCACGAATTAAACAAAATAACAACGGGAGCAACACTGAATTCCATAACCATAATACGACAGTATATTGTATATTGTACGTCTATATTAGGACTCCTAATTCAGGAATAATTTTTTGATGATTTAATTACAGATAATTTAATTTTTTCTTCAATAGAAAAACTTCATTGCAATATATTTTACTTATCAACCGTCAGCGAATAATGCCTTCAATGACAGCGAAAACCAAGACTCGCGATATCATTATATATATATATATATATAGAAGAGAGAGAGAGAGAGTGAGAGTGAGGGGACAATAATATACTACTTTATTTGGTTGACCAGATTAGCTATCCAAAACTCCTGCTCGCCAAACGTCAGTAACATGAAACCACCACACTAAAACGACATTTTTTTTTTGTTTTACACTTACTAAACAGAAGCTCTAACCTTCCACGTTACTAAAAAAAATCATCCACAGAACAATCATAAGCCTTTTCTGGACTTACATATTTGAGCTTTTCGGCTCTAGTAAACCACTGAATTTTTCCTGTATTCAATCCTTACAATCCAAAAATTCTCAACACTCTTACTTTTTCACGAATAAACTCATCCAAAAAGGCCTTAATGTCACATAGATTTTGTTTCAATATGATTTAGCCCGGGCCAGGCATCATTCCTTCCAAGGAATACTGTATTTCCACTCTTAACCACTGTTTTAAGCCTTGCTTCCTCTTTGATTCCTAATAATCCTCCGAGGCCTCTTAAAGGACAATAGCCTCGAGACCTTCTGGTTAAGAATAGTTACTGAAGTGCTAACAATTGGTAGTTTCTCTACAAATCTGTTGTGTTATGTAATAAAGTTGTAAATTTCAATAAATAATAATAATATTAAAATTATATCTATATACCCGAGCAAATATTGAAATACCCGAAAATGGCAAGGATAATTTCTTATTTAATCGCGAAATTAACTAATGATGAGGCTTTTTTTTTAGTTTTCACAACTAACTTAAATGTTGCTGTTTTTTTTAAATTTTATATTATTCAATTACCTCAAAACTGTTGATACAGATTCATATGTAATTATTACAAACAGTACCTCATTACGTAAGGCTGTTCAAAAGTATAAGGATGAAAGACATTTATTTGAGTGAGTGAACTCCTGATGTAGAAGGGTGGGGACCCCACTAAGCAATTTTTTAACGAATGAAAGATTAAAAAAAAGTAAAATAAGATCTAAGGATAAAAAAATGTGGTTATAGCCTCTTTTACTTCCATGGACGTAATTAATTTAGAATTAATATGCATACAGACAATATTTGAAAAAAAAACTTATTTTTTCGACCCAAACTTACCCTCTCCCCCCCTCCAATAAAAAAAAAATGCTGTGGATGCTCATGAGTGAATTTGGAAGTTAAAACTCCAATAAAATCGTTTCTCGTACATATTATGCGATATCAACAAACATCTACAGTTGATGCTACGGCCAAATCCACGACAGAAACGCTTATCTACAATACAGCATATTCTTTCGTTACGTAAAATTATCACCTCGTAAATTGGACAAAAATAATCTCACTTAAGCTCACTTCATAAGAAGAAGCTATTTCGGATCAATCCCATTCAAAGGTTTATGGAGATTGAATTAATGGAAAATCGATGAGGCAGGATTTATGTCAGGCAGTAAGGGACACACTCATGAATGAAAACTATTCCATTGACGAACACTTCATTTATATTAATGCCGGAGCTTCTCCCTCAACAACCGTTTCGTATTCATTGTTTCGGGAGAGAGGAGGGAGTAGGGCTCTGTACTTAGTTAATATACATATGTTCTCCTCTACGGGCAACTGTTTAAATCTGAATACCAACGATGCTCATGAAAATAATTAATAAAATTATTTATATATCCTGTTAAAAACTATGTTTTTTTATGGACTTAATCATGTTTGATATTACATTATTATATTGAGTTGTAAAGTTCGTAGCGTATTTCAATCCTCTTTATATAAAATCTACGACAATATTACATATATTATATATTATACACATATATATAACTCGTATCCGCCATCCTACTTCTCTCTCCTCATCCAAATCCCAACTTTTCCAATACCTTTTATTATCCTAAAAAAAGACGCTTAAAAACTGTGATATTTATATTCTTGACATCATAATTTGAAAGATGAGTAATATGTGTTCATTATCTATATCTAAACTGTGTTATCTATTAATTTATTTTTAATTTTGTTCAACTAAATATTTTCTAAGAATTGTTTTATTTTATTATTATATTTTTTTGTGTATATATGTGTGCATATAAGTGTGTGATATACACACATATATTTATCCATAACAGTAATTAACTATGTTCCTTCTGTCTGTAAGCCAAAGATCTTGTATATTTTAACTGTACAAACCTGTTATTCTTAAGGGACCCATTCCCAGAAAAATTATTTTCTATTTCTATTTCTATTCATTTATGTATAATATATATATTTATATACACACATATATAATAATAATAGGCTTACGGAAAACGATGGTTCGATGCCGATACCACCAAATACCGCCTACACAGACTCGTCCAATGACCACCGTTCAAGCCCAAGCTCCAGAGATCAGCTTAATACAATCCTCCCATCGACGCTCCGGCCTACCTTTTGGACGCCTACCAGTCGGTTCAGCGAATACCAACTTTTTGGGAATCCGTTCTTCACTGAGCCCAACAACTTTACACGCCCATTTGAGTCTTCGGGATGCTATAATCTCAATTATATTCACAACGTTCAAGTTCCGTAATTCCGCGTTGTGCAACCTTCTAAACTCTCCAGTGGCCTCATCTCTGTTTGGCCCAAATATTTTATGTAGTACCTTATTTTCGAAAACCTTAAGACGTTCATCCTTCAAAGTAAGTGGTCACGTTCCACATCCGTAAAAGACCGTCGGATAACAGAACAAAAAAAAAAAAATAATATTAAAGATATATGTGTATATATATATATATATATATATATATATATATATATATAATATATATATAATATTACAATCTGCAGGAGGAACCCTTGACCAGGCTTGTTGCTCCATTAGTTTAGGGAAAAGCAGAATCCTATGATCCCAATACCTCTCTGTCAGCCATGTCACTGGTGAGAACCAGTAGAAGCTGAATGAGGGTGCTAAAGCCACAAAAATAAGTATAAATATTTATGAAATGTTTTGGAACCACTGCCATTTCAACGTTTGAGGGGGGTCGTAAGGACAGGTAGAGCTGGAAAGGGATTGTGGAAAAGAATCAGAATTTTGGACTATTTTTTGGAGGATTGTGGATTGAAAGTATTAGTGTTTAATGTCATTTTAAGAAAATTGTTAGATTTAATTTAGATCTAGCAACCTTTAAGAAACTAATTTTGATTTAAGGGAGCTTAAACACTCTTTTTTTTCTAACTTTTCAAAAATATGAATAGGAGAATTCCATATTTTATTATAAAGATACCTTACAGAAAATTAGCATGTTTTGAAAATTCATGATACAGGTTTTCAAAAGGTTGTTTGAATTCAGAAATACCTTAAAATTTATCTAATAATGGGTGAGACCAATCAATTATATCTTATACCAGTATTTGTTCAAAAAACTATACAATAACTTTTATACAATGATGAACTGTTTTTATAATATTCTCCTAGCATCTCAAAAATTAATGTTTTAGTACTTCTTATGTAATCTATAAGTTTGTTTTTAATATGTAGTGCAATTAATCAGCTACTTATTTTAAATTATCTCTGATATACTAGGCAACATGTGGGTAACAGTATACATGCATATATAAACTGTGTAAATGTAATTATTTAATCACTAGCCTAACTTAACTACAGTCATGTTAATCACACTTGTGATAATTCAAAACATATTGATATACTATGTTATGTTATAATATGAATCTTATGCAAGACACAAATGAGACGAAATTACTTTTGGTTATAATTATATTATTATAAATTAATTGAATATCCATTTATTTTCTTATTTTGTTCCATTCATGGCATTTCGATATATCTAGAAATCCATAAAAAGTACTAAAAATAGAATAAGTTATATGAGAGATGGACTGTGGTGCCACACTTTAACTAATTAACATTACTTTTTGCGATTAATTTAAATTCTTGAATAAACTATAAAATTAATATCTAAGCAAATAAATAAAAAATTGAACTAAAATAACTGAAACTATAAAAATTAAATAAAATAATGTCTTAGTTCCTAAAACAACCAGTAGGTGGGTATAAAAAGTTAGTTACGTAGTGCACCAAAAGATAGAGCTAAACTTAATTACTTTCTAAAAGAAGAATGATTGGAAATATATTTAATGTAATAAGGCACCATCACTATTTATTATTCCTTTATACTATTAATTTAAATTCTAAAAAAAAAAGATGAAACTAAGTTCTAAACATATAAATTAAATTTATACTAAAATAACTGAAAATGTGTATATCAAATAAAATAAAGTCTTGGTTCCTTAAACAGCCAATAGGTAGGTATAAAATGTTAGTTACCCAGTGCACCAAAAGATAGAGCTCAACTTCTGAAACTAGAATGTTTTAAAATATATTTAATATAGTAATGTAATATGTTTTTAAATTACAAACTTTAGGTAAATTTAAAAATACAATATCTTAAGGAATTAGTAAGTGAGATGTATATAATTTCTTACACGATTACATCAAATAATATAATTAGCTAAATAATATTTTGAATAATTGACACAATAAGGTCCGATTCATTGTTCCATTGAACATGTGTTATCGTCTTCTTTTGTTCCATTCGTTGCATGTAGAAATATGTAATAATATATAAAAAGTACTAAAGATATTATAACTTATATTAGAGATAGTCTGTGGTGCTACACCATAACTAACTAACATTACTTTTTGTGATTAATTTAAATTCTAGAATAAACTATGAAATTAATATCTAAGCAAATAAATAATAATTGAACTAAAATAACAGAAACTATAAATACTAAATAAAATCCTAGTTCCTAAAACAACCAGTAGGTGGGTATAAAAAGTTAGTCATGTAGTGTACCAAAAGATAGAGCTAAACTTAATTACTTTTTAAAAGAAGAATGATTGGAAATATATTTAATGTAATAAGGCACCATCACTATTTATTATTACTTTAAACTATTAATCTAAATTCTAAAATAAAAGATAAATCTAATATCTCAACAAATAGATTAAAACTATACTAAAATAACTGAAAACTTAAGTATAAAATAAAATAAAGTCTTGGTTTCTTAAACAACCAATAGATGAGTATAAAATGTTAGTTACGCAGTGCGCCAAAAGATAGAGCTCAACTGAATTACTTTCTGAAAGTAGAATGTTTGAAAATATATTTAATATAGTACGGTAATATATGTTTTTAAATTACAAACTTTAGGTAAATTTAAAAACATAAAATCATCAGGAATTAGCAAGTGAGATGTATATCATTTCTTACACGATTACTTCAAATAATATAATTAGCTGAATAATATTTTTAATAATTGACACAACAAGGTCCAATTCATTGTTCCATTGAACATGTTTTATCGTCTTCTTTTGTTCCATTAATAGAATGTTGATATATGTATTAATCTATAAAAAGTACTAAAGATATTATAAGTTAGATTAGAGATAGCCTGTGGTGCTACACCATAACTAACTAACATTACTTAATATTATTAATTTAAATTCAAGAATAAAGTATACAATTAATAGCTAAGCAAATACATAAAAATTGAACTAAAATAACAGAAACTATAAATACAAAATAAAGTCCTAGTTCCTAAAACAACCAGTAGGTGGGTATAAAAAGTTAGTTATGTAGTGCACCAAAAGATAGAGCTAAACTTAATTACTTTCTAAAAGTAGAATGATTGAAAATATATTTAATGTAATAAGGCAACATCTGTTTTTAAAATAATTTGGGTTTTAAAAATACAATCTCATAAGGAATTAGCAAGTGAGGTGTATATTATTTCTTACATAATTACTTCAAATAATATAACAAATTAAATAATATTTTAAATAATTTACACAATATGGTACATTGAATATTTTTTAGTCACTAGTGATTATAAAAATATTTAAAAAGTTCTTAAATAAAATTTAAATCTTATGTAATTAAAGAATAATAATTTAAATCTTCTTCCAATTGGAATTTGCCTTTTTCTCTAATCAATAGAATGTTATATTTTCCTTATATCGATAAAATATCAGCTAATGAGAAACAACCATCACACAATTGATTATAGTTTAATCCACTATTTATTGAAAGGTCATTTATTAATTATAATTGACTTCAATTTGTAACAACTTACTGTTTCTTCAAGTTTTGTTTATTATTAGTATATTTTCTAATTTACTGCTAAATTATAAAATTTTCAACGTAAGAACTGAAATTATTCATGAATCACATAAATGATAAACTAAACTAAATAATTTTAACTAAATACATTACAATTAGTATTAATTTGTAGGTTGAACAATAAAAAAAAAACTTTATTCTGGGTCTTGTCTTAAAGTGCCTTAACAATAATATACTTGACAGAAAATATAAGAATTAATTAATTTTTATTATAATTAAGATTAGTTTGAATGAATAATTGTATTATTAGGTTCCTTTAATTAAAATGATCCTTTTCATTCAACTTATTTTATTTTCTTATTTTTTTGTCCCTACGTTTCGGCTCTTTGCCATTCTCAAGGGATCTACAAAAAACATTTATTTTAAAATTAAAAGATACACAACATTATTTTTTTAAATTGTTATAAATCAATTTACATACCTCTTTATACTCCTTTATACACTCTATACAATATATAGATATATATTTTGTCATAATTGAGTAAAATAAAAATTAAAACTATTATAGGCTGACCAGCCCTGTCCTGGTTGTTATCATCTACTGGATTAAAGAAATCTATTCCCTCACTCTTAACTATTGATATCAAAACTAATATACACACATATATTGTTTTATTATCTCCTCCTCAGTCAAGTCTACATTTATTTTCACAGCCAAAAATTTTTTCTTTTAAAATTCTTTAATAAATTATTATCATACATAAACATATACATACACACACACACACACACACACACACACACACACACACACACACATACACACCCACATACACATACATATATATATATATATATATATATATATATAATATATATATATATATATATATATACATATACACATAAACAAATATATTAATATCCAATTAAAAACAAGATAATTTACCTAACCATAAAATTCCAAATATTATTCTATTATATTGTTATTTAAACTTTATTCCAGAAATTCCATTTATTTAAATTATACTACTTATTAATTTTGCTCAAAATCTCAGCATAATGGTCATTCAAATTCTTCGTGTCTGTTTTGTAATTTATACTGTAGTTAATGTTTTCTGATATATATATTGCCTCTAAAATTTTTCTTCTAAAATCATTACTTTCTTTATGTATTACTATAGTATTTTCAAAGTCAAATTGGTGTTTTTTATTTATTACATGTTGTACTAAAGCAGTCTTATTACTATCTTTTTCTTTATTTTTAACATCATTTTGGTGTTGATACATCCTATCCTTCAAGAACTGTTTTGTTTCACCAGATTGAAGTTTACTATGGAAATAGAAAAAGAAGGCAAATTAAGATTTCTAGATATGATGTTGATTAGAAAAAAGGAAAGAATCAGCACAGAATGGGCCAAAAAAGAAACTTGTAGTAACACAATTCTTAACTATTTTTCATGTCATCCGTATCATATGAAGTACAATATAGTAAACAATTTTTGCAAAAAAGTTATCACAATTACAGATAATGAAAGATTAAATAAGGTCAAAGAAAAGGTTTTTCAAATTTTTTCAGAAAATTTTTACCCCAAAAAAATAGTAAAAACCATATGGGAATTGAATATTAGAACTAAAAATAAAAATAATAGCAATGGTGAAAAAATAAACAAATTAAAGACAACCCAAAAATTCCAAAGCTGCAATTATATAAAGGGACTTTCTGAAGAAATAAAAAAATCCTTCAAATTATATGATATGGAAGAATATACTTTTGCCTTCAAACCAAGAAACAAATAAAAAATTATTATAGTGAGCTAAAAGATAAAATAGAAAAAAACTCCCAATCTGGAATGGTATATAAAATACCATGTGTAAATTGTCCTGCAGTATATATTGGTGAAACAAAACAGTTCTTGAAGGATAGGATGTATCAACACCAAAATGATGTTAAAAATAAAGAAAAAGATAGTAATAAGGCTGCTTTAGTACAACATGTAATAAATAAAAAACACCAATTTGACTTTGAAAATACTATAGTAATACATAAAGAAAGTAATGATTTTAGAAGAAAAATTTTAGAGGCAATATATATATCAGAAAACATTAACTACAGTATAAATTACAAAACAGACACGAAGAATTTGAATGACCATTATGCTGAGATTTTGAGCAAAATTAATAAGTAGTATAATTTAAATAAATGGAATTTCTGGAATAAAGTTTAAATAACAATATAATAGAATAATATTTGGAATTTTATGGTTAGGTAAATTATCTTGTTTTTAATTGGATATTAATATATTTGTTTATGTGTATATGTATATATATATATATATATATATATATATATATATATATATATATATATATATATATATATAAAATATATGTATGTGTATGTGGGTGTGTATGTGTGTGTGTGTGTGTGTGTGTGTGTGTGTGTGTGTGTGTGTGTGTGTGTGTGTGTGTGTATGTATATGTTTATGTATGATAATAATTTATTAAAGAATTTTAAAAGAAAAAATTTTTGGCTGTGAAAATAAATGTAGACTTGACTGAGGAGGAGATAATAAAACAATATATGTGTGTATATTAGTTTTGATATCAATAGTTAAGAGTGAGGGAATAGATTTCTTTAATCCAGTAGATGATAACAACCAGGACAGGGCTGGTCAGCCTATAATAGTTTTAATTTTTATTTTACTCAATTATGACAAAATATATATCTATATATTGTATAGAGTGTATAAAGGAGTATAAAGAGGTATGTAAATTGATTTATAACAATTTTAAAAAAATAATGTTGTGTATCTTTTAATTTTAAAATAAATGTTTTTTGTAGATCCCTTGAGAATGGCAAAGAGCCGAAACGTAGGGACAAAAAAATAAGAAAATAAAATAAGTTGAATGAAAAGGATCATTTTAATTAAAGGAACCTAATAATAAGAATTAATTTTATATGGTTGAGAGATCTGTTATCTTATAAACATCAATAAACATTTTTTTTATAGTAAAATATAAAACAAATTAATTTCAAGAAATATAAAACAATTACATTAAATAATGTAAAATCTTGTGTTGACAATAATATAAAAAAATAAAAGAAAACTATAGTAGTAATAGCAGCTTTATGTGCATGTGAAAAAAAAACAACAACAAACTGCAGACCAAATAATGCTTAAGAGCAAGTATTCTTATTGGAAATACCTAGCTCGGGTCTTTTCAAGAAGTGAGGAGATATAGAAAAAGGAATGATTTTAATGAAGATTGGGTAGGAACTTGGTGTATGTATGTTGAAAGGGATTTCCAAAAGATAGTGAAAGGGTAGGACAGGAGAGTCAGAAATGTTGTATGAGGAGATATCGTATCTTCTGAATGATTTAAGGATGTGAATCACAGGTATTGGATATAGTAGAGATGCTGGTAGTTGATTTCGTATCAGTGGCTTATCTATGGGAGGACAGAGGTGAGAGGGAATTTCGCTCTTTACATCCTAAACGGCCTCAAAGGAAAAAAAAATAGAAAATAACTTATTTAAAGTTATTACAATATATACTAAATTATCACTATTAGCCTTGGTAAAACCTTTATTTCTTTAGTTAAATCCTTTTTCAGCAATCGATTGGTACTTGAAGATGGCACAAATAGCTGAAATGTTGTAAAATAAAATGAAAATTAGTGAAAATATCTGACCTACTAAATCTGTAACAGTATGGCTATAAATCACTTTCAGTCAACTTATCCATTTCTTATCCAAAGTTTAAAAAACTTAAGACTATTGGGATTTTGGGACAATTTATTTTTGTTAATAATGACATAAGCAAAACTATATTAACATAAATGCATTAAGTATTATGTATTGCTTTATGAAACACTTCCGAAAATAAAAGATACCCGAAAAAAAAAAAAAAAAATTGCATTACTTTCTGCGGATAGCTTGTGTAGAGAGTTTTCTCCTAGCTACCTGTTGCAGGCTCATTTCCCCCCAACCCAGTCTCTTACAGAGTCGTCCCTTAATTTTTTCCTTCTGGGTCACCATGAACCATTTCCTGAGTAATCTTTCTACTTGGGTTTGTTATTGAATAATTCTTTTCTTGATCTCGGATTTTTTTTTTCTTAAACGGACGAGGAAAATAATAATATTTAGAAATAATGAAATCATACGGAAAGGAATAATGACAACGAAATCAAACCACCGAAATTCTCTGACTCAGTGGACAAAAAATTAAATGTATCCCAGCTTTGCTATATGTTCAGACCATCAATTCTTTCATTGGAATACCTAAAATAATGTTAAGATTACATCTATGTTGGAGAGAAATTGACAGATTCGATCTAGTATTTTTAATAAGTCCCTCATTCAATCTTGTGAGTGAAGCAAACTAGATTAAATTGCCCCGTTTCTTAATTTCTTTATGGAATTAACATAAATATTAGCTTTAAAAATATTAAAGTTCGCTTTTGTGTTACTGTATATATATAAACGATTTTATCACAACTCAAATTTATATATTTCGTATCTTAATATACCTAGCCGACATCTTATACTATACCTCCTGGCAATCTTCTTCACTCAGCCCCTAGCTTTATGTAGCAATTCCATCCATCTCTTTCTGGCCGACCCTTCTTCCTCCTTCCATATAATACATAGGGAAGAACTCTTTTCGGCCATCAGTCGTCCGACATCCTTATAACATGCCTACACCAACTCAGCTTTCTTGTCTCTATTTAGTGAAGGATGTTTAGGTTGGCTCCTCGACCTTTTCTCGAATACATTATTTGGGACGTAATGTAATCTAGATATAACTCAGCTTCGTCTCCGAAAATCCATTTCCAATGAGACGAGTTTTCTTTCTTAGCCTGTTTTAATGGTACATTTTTCTGAGGCATACAATATGGTGCTTTCTATTGTATGGAAGAGCCTATTTTTGGTTCCGAGGTGGAAATCCAATATATTTCTTTTTCTTTTCTTTAATATTTTTTTATAAAGCTTCATTTGATATTTCGTATTTAAATATCCAGTCAATAACTTTTTTTAAATATATTTTTCTTGAATATCTAATCACATTGTTTTCAACGTTTCGGGAATTAGTCCTCATTCTCAAGACTGTTGTCATCACTTTATACACACACACACACACATTTTTACTGTTACATAGCTGTCATTACACATTAGCTCTGCTATTTCTCCTTATGATGTCTATTGACTCACTGGCACACAGCCAATAGACATCGTTAGGACAGATAGCAGTAAGCTATATAATGAAAAAAATGTGTGTATAATAACAGTCCTGAGAATGGGAGCGAAACCCCGAAACGTTGAAAAACAATGTGACAGATATTAAAGGAAAATATTTTTTTTTAAAAAAAGGAAGTTATTGACTAAGTTATTTATTTATTTATTTTTTAATGTACGAAAAGAAAAAAAGTTGTGGTGTGCGTATGACAACTTAGCTTTTCTCAACTAATTTCAATTGAAATTTATTTCTGTTGGTAAAGTTGGACTAGTGAAATTTTAAAAGTTTCTATTTAAGTATGGTGAAATTTCCAACGTAAATTAGCGCATAAGGCCCTTGTAACTGGGAAGTCAGCAGATCTTAGTCACCCACTCTCTAGCACCTGACATCGGCGGAAAAATGAACAAATTTAACAGTCGCATGACAGGATTAGGGTGATCATTAATATCGAATCACCTGGATTAACCTATTAAGAGATAAGGTCGGCTTATAGTCAAGATGAATTGTCAGCGGAAGCACTCGTGGTGGACAAAATCGCTCCCTTGTCCACATTCCTCCTCCTAATGACATAGCTGCCAAGCTATCCCAGTATCGACTGGCGAGAAAACATTTAAAACCTCCTTCTGCACAATATAAAAAATAGCGATTTATTGGCCAAAATTATTTAAATTCTGATCAGATCAAGATTATATAAAATTTATCTCTACTTTCCCTCACCTATGCATGGAATATAATGTAAGGAAAAGTATTGTGATCGTAATTTTTTTTAAATTCTAGTTTTCAACGGAAGTAAACGTTTTATGGTCCCGTTATTACTAATGACCAACTCTTGATAAATGGTCTTTGAGTGTGTAAGAGGTAAATCTAGCTCAAAAACAAGCAATCTTTGGAAACTAAAATTTAAGACAAGTATATGCCTGGTTTGTTGCAGCAATTTTATTGTAAAAAATATCTGACAGAAGCGCTACTTTATACCATGCATTTTCCACCCTCTTACGATTTTCTCAAAAATGGCTCTAACGATATTGAACAAACGCTATATCGATCTAATTTTAATAAGATTTCGTATCATGTAAGCTTCATTCTAAGTTAAACAGTATGACAGGGCTTTAATGACGATTATCGAAATTGTCTTCCTCTATTATGTTTTAATTTCCTGATGTTAACATTGATAAATAACGAGTAAATATAATATATGAAAAAAATTGATAGCAAACTGAAGGAGAAACCAGCAGAAATTATTTTCCATTTTTTAAAAATAACAATAGGGATTGACAGATTTATAATATTCCGAAGCAAAAGATCTTAGAAATAATGTTATCTAACATACAATTTTGTAGAACGTAATGCAGAGTAATGAAATGCGGATACAATTAAGTGATTATTGTATTGTAGATAATTTCTAGTGCATGATTTAAATGAAAATAAATGTTCTCATCGATACATAATATAACTCTTCTATGTTTTTCAACTTTAATTGATCATAACTAGTGAGGTTAGTGAAATTCGTGTGTTGTGCACACCAGATTTTGTTTACTAAAGCAGTTTATTCTACATAAGATCATACAAGTGGAAATAAATGATCTATTAACTGTCTATATAGCATATATAATAGTCTATATCAGACATTTATTACATAAACCAGATTTATAAATTAATTATTATTTGAAGAAAAAAAATCAAATAAATAACAAAAAAATATTTTTTTAAATTCATATCCTATGAAGGATCTTGAGTTCAGTACTCAACGCCCGTGCAAGAAGGTGATTAGGACTAGCTCTCGCCTAACCGCCCCGTTTCCCCTCAATTTTAGGGTGCCCACTATGAGGAGAACGGGGTGTCCCACGGCTAAAATGATAGATTGAAGAATTCTGCCATAGCTGGAGTTCGAACCCGAGACCCAGTGAACGTAGACTCGTTCTCTATCTACTAAACCACGTCGCTCCCTATTTAATAATTGAAATAATAACTTATCACTAAATAGTAAAGAAACTTCCTCACAGTTAAATATAGCCGTTCTTAAATGCTGAATTTTCAAAATTTGATTGTAGGTCCCGGCTAAGCACAAGGTCAGTTTTCTTCTTTAGTGGATCGTATGGAAAATATATTTTTCCAGAGCTTTAGAATTATTTGAAGACATGAGATATGTTATTAATGGAATTTTATTTTACCAAAAAACTTTTTTTTATTTACATCCCAAACCCTTCGAGGAATGATCTATTTTATAATTTTTCATTATAAGAAAAAAAAAACATCGGTTCTTTCTCCTTAGTCTTCATTAAATTTCATAATGATTTAAAGAAGGAATATTTTCGTAGGTTGAAAACGTATTTGCAGAAATACAGTAATAAAACATCGATGTGTTCTGTAATATAGAATATTTTATTTTTAAATAAGGGTTGTGAAATATGAAATTAATTCTTCCTATAATTCCTCCTTAATATCATTTATTAGATGAGAAGATTTTTTATAAGGATATAGATATCTTAAGCCATCTAATATTAGAGTTTTGTGATGGAGAATGACGAAAAATGTATAAACTTAAATGATTATCATGAATAATAATTTCTATTATTATGTTATTTAATCAAAAATGTGTAAGGGAGCGGAATGGTTTAGGGCTGAGGTTCTACACAAAAATTCTTCACAGACCCCTTCATCCCTTTACTTTCATGACAAGGACACCCCAAATCATAAAAATAGTGTACATCATGTGTATCTGTATTTATTATAATATTGGGTTGTCAGACAGAATCCCGGCTAAAAATAACGATTTCTAAGAAATACAAAATTCCTGACAATTTTGACTATTAATAATTTTATTCGGAAATATTTTATTATGAAGGATCTATTAGTGAGGTATGACTGGATAATGAGAAAATATGTAGGAGGGCGAATTAAACTAGTCTCGCTATATCGATCTAGAATTAAATGGGCTTAATATCATGCAGGGTTCATTCTTATTGACATAGTCTGACAGGGCTTAAATGCCAATACTTTAAATTTTCTTCATCTAATGTACCTTTAATCTTTTAGATTTTATAAAAATAAACAGATCAAATTTTTAGCATGTATAAAAAACGGATAAATATATAAGTTGATCGAATTCAATATACAACTCAAGGATAAAATAGGAAAAATATTTGTTCATGAATTTTCGTATTTTTGAACATAAGAAGAGTAATATACAATAGTAGTACAATAGTATATACAATAATGTATAACATACCGTTGGAAAGCTAACGATTTTAGAAAAAAAAATTATCATGTAAAAGTTAATGGAGAGTAATAAAAAGCCGATAAAAATAATTACTGTCATGGATTATAATATAATAGCAAATTTAATACAACACATGTTTATATCGAAACTTAATGTAATTAAGTCTTAAACAATTTATTCTTATCTCTAAATGTATTTAAAAATTATATAGTAACTCTGTTCAAAAAATTTATTTTTGGTTAAAATGTTCACCGTTTTTAATTGTTACAATTTTTGGAAAAACAAATTTCAGAAATTTTTGTTTTTGGTCGTTCTGTTGGCCCCCCTAAGATTTTGAACAATTACCCCAATTAATGATTTCTGTAATGTTGATAGGAGGGAAGTTATAAGACTGCAATGTTACAAGAAATATTTTGAAAATCTAATGGGCCAGAACTTTTTTATTTCACAACTCAGAGCACAAAATGTTCTGATAATTATATATAGATCTAGTCGGGGAACTACCGGAACTCCAGTCAAAAAAATCATTTGTGGTTAAAATGTTTGCCGTTTGTTTGGTTAACATTTTTGGAGAAAAAAATATTTCAGTCGGCTCCCCTAAGAGTTCTAACAAATGTCTCAAATAATGTTTTTCCTAAAGTTGATAGAATGGGAGTTTTAAGGCCGCTAAGTTGGAGAAAACATTTTTAAAAATCTAATGGGTTAGAACTTTTTTATTTCATTATATCAGAGCAAAATGACCTGATAATTGTATTTATATCTTGTCGGGATGCTGCCGGAACTCTGGGCAAACATTTTTTGGAGGGTTAAGATGTTTACTTTATTTTTTTTTTGGTTTGTAAAAAAACTTTTTTCGGAAATTGTTGTTTATAGTCCGAGTTCTGTTGCCCCCCCCCCAAGATTTCAAACAATTATCCTAATAAATGATTTCTGTAAAGTTGATAGGATGGAAGTTATAGGCCTGCAATGTTGTAAAAAAAGAATTTTGAAAATCTAAAGGACCGGATTTTTTTTATTTCGTATCTTAGAGTTAGAGCTCTTTATAATTATAATTATAATCTTTATAATTATACTTTGGAATAGGGAGGGGGCTATCGGAACTCTTCCGTCAATATTTTTACCTTTTTTTTTTTTTTTTTTGTTAAAAATATTTATCAAAAATTGTTTTTCGGAAATCGATTTTTTTAGTCGGAGTGTTGTTGTCAAAATTAACTATTTTCTGTAAATAATATATTATTTAATAAAATACATGTTTCTATCCTAACTCGATGTAATTAATTCTTTAGAATGTTTTCATTTCTACCTGTATTTAAAATTCTTGAATTTATTATTTTTTTTCACAACGGAGGAAGTAAAGGTCGTGTGTTGCGCGCACCAGAGTTTTAAATAAATAACTGGATTAAAATTTTAGATTTTGATTAGAGTTATCTATTTTAAAAGAAACTAATTCTCAAAAAGCAGGTTAAATCTTGGAGAAGAAAATAGCCATTGATCGTAAGAAGTGATAGCCCCCTGGGGTAGCCAGCCAGCTACAGGCTCAATTCCATTAACTTCTTGAATTTTCTATTGAGTTATATTCCAAGTAAAGGGTTGTGCATTATCAAGTTAGAAAAGTACTCTATTCTCCAAGTACGAAGTAGAATGTTTCTGTGCCAAAGTTAGTTAAGGATTAGTTAAGGTGCTTTTATGCATCAGTTTCAACTGAGATTCCTTATCTTCAAGTGGTATTTTGCTAGCTCGAAATGGAAGAGAAAAAAAATTCATTTTCGTAAATTAATGATTTTTTATTTCAGAAAAGGTAAGTCCGCTACACAGACGGTTATCAAAGTTTGCAGTGTGTATGGCGATGATGCCTCAGGAGAAAGCACCGTCCGTAAGTGGTTTGTTCGTTTCAGAATCGGAAATGTTTATTTGGGAGAAATAAAGCTCTCAGGTCGTCCTTTAACTGTTCTAGGAGGAAAGATGGCAACATATAATAGATGAAAATGGGTCATATAATATTAATTAAATATATTTACAAGAAAAAGTTTTTATTGAAATGACCACTAAAAGACGCTACGAAATTATTTTACAACCCAATATTATATTATTATGTACAAAAGTTCAGTAAGTTTTATCGGTTTTTTATCATTCTCCCCTAACTTTTACAATAATGAATTTCATTATATTCAATCAATTACATGAATTTCCCTTTTCGGGAACCCAAATAACAGTTAGTTTTATCGGATTTTCATCATTCTCCACAACCCTTTACGATTCCGTGTATAAGATAATATTTTTTTCTAAAGGCTTTAGCTTTACAACGGTATATTATCCATCTGTATTACTGTTCTGTGTTCTAAAACACAAAAATTGCATAAAAAATGTTTCTTTGCTCTTTTATCATTTAGTTGGATATTAAATTGGTATAATTGTACATATATTTTTTTTTTCGGTCCCGCGACTGGCCGTGTGGGCCCTTGGCGTTTCTCGATATTTTTATAGGGTGCGACCTTACCTTTTCTACACTTTCTCCTCGCCTATTTTTGTGAGTGGCCACCAGTTTGCTGAAGGGTCTCACATATCTAGGGGAGAAGCTGTGAGTGAATCCTAACTTATTAAATGCTTGAAAAAGTCCCCCCAAGACTGGGATTCGAACTCACAATCTTTAGCGTGGGAGACTAGCGCGCTAGCCACTCAGCCACGGGCTCTCCCAGTCCCCCCACTCTCACATACATATATATATATATATATATATATATATATATATAATATATGTATGGTTGTATCCGTTTTTTTATCAATGCTAACAAGCTGATACAGTTATTTTTATTGAATCAACAAAATTGAATTAATATTACATTACAAATATTTTTGCTCATTTCTCTTTTAGTTGGTTATCGAATTCGTTCAACTAGTATATTTAGCTGTTGTTTATCAACGCTTATTACATGATATGGTTAACATTCTTGTATTACAATGGTACTTTAGAGAAAGGAAATTTGAAATATCGGCATTTAGGCCCTGTCAGACTATTTCAATCAGAAGAACACATATATCAAAGCCGAGTTAAATCAAAATCATAAAAAGCTGTATAATGCATGGTATAAAAGCTTTTTTTGTTTACTGATTATAAAAACTTTTAGATAAAAAATATTCTGTAACATAACAGCCTATTTTTTTTTTTTTTTTTTTTTTTTGGACTCTCCACACACACAGATCTTTTGCTTGACTTGATCATTAGGATTCAAGGGACTCTAAAATGTTTATTTCCGTTGAAAACTGGAATTATAAAATTTTCAAAATCGCAATACTTTCCCTTACTGCATATTTAATATATGAGTGAGTGAAATTATCCTCCCCAGATCAAATTAAAACTATTAATTAAAGTCTTATCTATACCGATTATTTGTAAGTTGCTACTGAAAGATACCTCTTACCAGTTTTGCTCAATCATAGCTGAAGTTTGGGTTCCGTGCCTCATGCCTCTGACGTGACTTTTATTTTTATCGAACAAAAGTTTTTATTGCTCGTCTCTTTATCTCTCACAGAACAATTTTTAATAGAGGTTTGTTTAAACTGTCAAGGAAACCCAAAAAAATCGTTTATATATCCACTTTGCTGTACTCCAAACTTTTGGCGGGGGTCTGAAAAATTACAGATGTAACGCGTCAGGTTCTTAGAGAAGATAAATAAATTGTTTATAGCACGTAAATTATTATTTCAACAAAGAAAACACTGGGTGTAACCATTTTGTTATCAATCTTACATATATCTTAAAAACTAAAATTCAAACACATGCTTTTTAAAGTATAATCACGTTACATAGATATTTATTTGGAGTAAGTTCTCAGGAATTGAATTTAGGAACAAATCACTTCTCTAATGAAATAACTAATATAAAGGGCATGATGCCTGGAACCAGAAATTCCAGGGGATTCAATCTTTTGAACCTTTTCTTATTGGAAGTTAAAGGTGGTTCGAACTTTTATGATCATCTTTTGGATAAATCAACTTGAATTACTTTGAACATTCCAGATATGTTTATTCGTCTAATACACATATGGATGGATGGATGGATGGTAATAGTGAAGCATATTAACCCTGTGCACTCGGGGACATTACATTTTATTAGGGATTACGTAGAGTAAACTTAGATTACCGCATTTTTTAAGTAATATTTTAGAAACACATGTTAAAATATTACAAAAATAATATCAAATTACGATAAAAATATCAAGTTGCATGATAAATAAATGTGAAGTTCATCTTCTTTAATCATTTGAGCTATATTTAGAATTAGTGGAGCATTCATATTCCATTAAACAATAAACATGCAAACATTAATCTAATATTCATATTAGGAATAACTTTAGAATTTACCATATTGTTGTAAATTATAAAAAAATCTGGTGCGCGCAACACACGACTTTCACTTTTTTTTTGTTATTAATATCGATTCAAGAATTTTTGAACAAATTTAGAAATGACAATAAATTGTTAAAGAATCATTTACATTTGATTTTTATAGAAAGATGTGTTTTATTAAATAATATGTTATATTATCTATGAAATTCAGTATGTATTTTTCGGCTTAGATCTACTTGAAGCGTCGGCGATGAAAGTGCCATCCAGTAGCCTAGCGGTGAAAAAATTGCATTAAAAAAAATATTTTTTCAGTTTTCTCCTTTAGTTGGGTATCTAATTCGTTCAACTTATATATTTAACTGTTTTTTACCAATGGTAATAAGATGATATGGTTATTTTTATTAAATATACAAAATTGAAGGTATTTAGAGAAAGAAAATTAAAAATATCTGAATTTAAGCTCCATCAGACTATTTCAATCAGAATGAAACCTACATAAAGCCCATTAAATCTTACATCGATATTGCAGGTTTAATCAAAACCATCAGAGACATTTTTGAGGAAATCGTAAAAAGGTGCTAAATGCATCGGATAAAGTAGGACTTCCGGGCAACTAATTTTATTAAAAAAGTAGCTGGATCATCTCGACAGTAGTCTTAAATATGAAATTTCAGTTTCATAGGACGTTTTGTTTACGCGCTGGACTTACCACACACACCCACAGACCTTTTTGCGGGACTCGGTCATTTGGATTGAAGGACCCTAAAACGTGTATTTCCGTTGAAAACTGGAATTCAAAAATTTTCACGATCGCAATACTTTCCCTTACTATATATTCCATATATAGGTAAGTGAAAGTAAAAACAAAATATCATTTTTTATGTGTTCTTTAATGGCCACTTATACATATGAACCAAATTTCATTACAATGCATAACCTGTCCCAAACGTTTTACACATATACAGTGTGTACTTTTTCGCGAAAAAGGAGCTTCGAGTTATCGCTAGGTATTTTATCTGTTCAATGCAATTAAATTATTACACACTTAGGAACCATACATTCTCAATCTTCATTTTTTTTCACAATCATAACAGCTGTTTTATTTAAACATCTGTTGTATATGATATATAATAGTTTCCCCTCCGTGGAAAAAAAAAAAAATCAAACATCATTTTTCTTCCAATAATTGTTTCTTTTTATTTGATCAGGATCCAGGAAGCAATATGGCTGACTGGATGTACAACCACCTATCGTTTGATGACCATACGTACTGTCTTGTTCAATTTCGTTAAGTTTTAAGAAATTATCAAACCTTTGAGAGAAATTTGAAAACTTCTCAATTTCCTCATTAAAACTTTCGAATTTCAAGCCACATGATTTCACCGATGAATCCGAATTTAAAGTTGTTTTGCAAGATGAGTTTTCAATATTTAATTTATTTTTAAAACAACTCAATTTGAAAAAAAAATATTTTTTTTTTTGTATATCTTCAAAATTAATTTTTAATCTAAAAGTTCAGAGAGATTTTCTTCTCTTAATTGAGCTTCCAATTCAGCTTGAACCTCCTGAAATTTTTCATTTATTTCCCTCAACCAATCATAATAGTAAGTTCTTTCCTAAATCGATAGTGATGATTCTTGTAATAACTTCTCCAATCTTGTAAGCTGACTTTTACAAACTGCACGTTTTTATTTAAATTTATCCATCGTCGCACAGTGGACAATATGGCCGATTTAGTTGGACAAAATTCTGAAACTTGTCCATATTTAACCTTTGGGGACCCAGATTACGGAAAAAAATTATAAGAAAAAAATATAAAACTAATTATTTTTTTGACACGATTGGCGAGCGTACAGTGGTAAATACGGAAAAAAAAATACAAAAAATCTAATTATGGCTCGGAGTTAATAAAACCTGCTAATAGATGTATTTTATATCATTTAGGAAATTCTTGAAATTATAGATTGTAAAACTTTTGATTCGGAGTGTTGTGTCTGAAAAAAATTATGTATCACCAAAAACGCAAAAAATCGCAAAAATTCTTTGTAATATCTAAAGACTAGAAGGATTGATGAAACAAATCCTTGGATGAACTTGGGGGTTATATAGTCTTTTAGTATTGAATAGGAGCATACATTTACAAATTGCTAAATTAACTCTACAGGTGAGATTGCAATGTATATTCAACAACGTATTCGAAGTATTTCCCTTCTTTTTCTACACATTTTTCCCAACGTGACACCAACTTGTTTATCCCCGAACTGAAAAATTCTGAGCTTTGAAGTAAAACAAAATCTGAAAACGCACTTTTCACTTGATGATCATTTTCAAAAAGTTTCCCTTTGACGAAGTTGTCTAAGTTCCTGAACAGGTGGTAAGCTTTTGGAGACAAGTCGGGAGAATATGGTGGGTGCGGAAGAACATCGTAGCTTAGTTCTTTCAATTTTCGCACTGTATGTTTTGAAACATGGGGTCTTGCTGTCTCTCAGTGAGATCATGAGGTACCCATGTATCGAGGTTTTTTACTTTCCCAATTCACTTTAAATGTCTGGAAACGGTAGATGCACTTGCATTTAGTTGTGCTGAGACTCCTTTAACTGTTTGGTAGGGGTTTCTTTATACTGTATGTTTGAGGACATCGTTCTTTATTACGGACGAAGGTCTTCCTCAGGGCAAGTTTTCCAAGTCGGTATCCCCAGCTGAAAACTTATCAAACCAACGGCGAATGGTCCGTTCATTAACACTCCCTTCCCCAAACGTCTTGCAAATATTTCTAGCAGCCTCAGCTGCTGAATGGCCGAGTTTAAACTCGTACAAAAATATTACTTGAAAATCGCGTGTTTCCATGTTCATATTTGGAGGTATACTAAAAAGTCGGTAATTGATTGGGAAGCTAATGTTTATAATACAAAGGTAGAGGATTAGTAACTGTTTACTTTAAATATGTAAACATTCTGAAGAAAACAACAGAGACCTGCAAAATCCTTCATGTATTTTAGAAACTATAAAAACGGACATTTCACGTAAAAAAAAAAAATATATATAATAGTTTCCCTTAAGTGAAAAAAATAAATTAATAAAGGCAAGAAATATTTAATATATAATACTAGGTAGCCTGCGAAACGGTGTCTAGCGCAAAGGGTTTATTGTACCCATAGTTGCGTTTACCGGTCTCTTCTGGAGTTGAGCAAGGAGTTGCAATATCTGCTACACTTCCAATACATACTGCGATTCGGAAGCTAAACTTCAATGGGGATATACGGCGTTCATCCACTCAAATATGTGCATACACTGATTATATTTACTTAATAGCAAGGAATAAGAAATCTCTTATTGATTTATTCAAACTGTTGAAGGTGAGAGGTGAAGTTCTTGGTTTAAAACTCCTGGATCCTTTCTAAATGTAAAATTCTCCTCTTTTTATTCGGATAACAAACATAAGATCCATACTCTATATGAGGTCTTATAATTTTATTGATTACCATCGAAGTCTCACAATACGTTATGCATGTATGATGCATTGCTACGAATTCTTTTCTGTTCTTGTCCCTATATCGGCCTAGGGTAGTGTTTTTTTTAATTTATTTTTTGTAAGTTCTTATAAGCTGGCATTAATCAACTGATCCAAAACCAAAAATATTTATAAATTCTTACAAAGAATAATCTTTGGGTTTGTTTATTCATTTAATGCCACTTTAATGCTGATCTGGCTAGTTACGCTCCTTTCAAAGGACGGCATAACCAGGGATATTTTACTCAATTTAAAAATTCTTGGGTCATATACCATGTTTGAACTTGCGAGCTAGTTCATAAAAGGCTGTTATGCTAGCCACTACACCACACACTGGAAAATATGACCGATTTAAGTGGACAAAATTCTGAAAATTGTTCATGTTTCACCTTTGAGGTTCCAGATTACGGGAAATTTTTTTTTTTTAAATATAAGAAATTTTTTTTAAAAAACTAATTCATTTTTTGACACGATTGGCGAGCGCACAGGGGTCAAACATCAAATTTATTTGCTAAAATCTAAACTTTCCCCACGTTTTACGTCTGAAGTCCCAGAATGTGTGAAAAATAATAAATAAAATCTAATTATGGCTGGGTGTTGCTGAAACCAGTTAATACATTTATTTGATATCACTTAGGAAACTCTTCAAATTATAGATTGTAAAAATTTGGATTTGGAGTGTTGTGTATGAACAAAATGTATCACCCCAAACGCAAAAAATCTTTGTAATATTTAAAGACTAGAAGGATTGATGAAACAAATCCCGCAAAGGAATCCTTGGGGTGACTTGGGGGTTATATAGTATTTCGTTATTGAATAGGGGTATACATTTACAAATATATATTCAATAACAAGTTTGGAAATATAACGTCTTACCTGTTTCAGCGATGTCTATTGTTAAATAAAATCAAAAAGAATTACGCTAAACACAATAATTGGTCATCGAATAAAGATAATCCCATTGTCGGTTAGTAGACACTTGTGCGAACATGAATGATTCACTCATTTACTATTTATCTGTTAACACGGTATGGCTGGAAATATCATTATTAATGGTCTTGTCAAGTAATAATGAAAAGGTAAAGCACTGGAAAATTCCAAACTTTTGTCCACCTCAATTGGTGATTTAGCCCTGTGTGCACTGTAGGTGTCCCGTAATATTGGGGTGGCAGGATGCCCTTACAGTTCAAATAATTTATGCTGTTGGAAAAGCACTTGTTCTCATAAAGAAAATCCACTATATTAATGGTTTTTTTTTTTGGTTTTTTATGTTGTAGTAACTCGCACAGAAAATACTATTTCATGAAAATTTCCAATATCGTGACATCAGTTCATAATCATTCGATACTCAAGGTTATTGGTTCTGTAGTATATTGTTTTCCTCCAACTTCCATTTCGTGTATATATTTTACATCATACATTCGAATGTTTTGTTGCATTATTCAGACATAATAATTTGTTTAAACTAGTCCGAATTGAAAATTCACATTAAACAAAAATGCTCCACTTGACGTTAAACGAAGCAGAACTAGTTAAAAAAAAAAAAATCCACCGTAGCCAACTTATTCAACAAACCTTTTACCAACTCTCCGGCAAAGTCTGAAACGAGAGAAACTTTTTTTCCTCTGCTTGATTGATGTTTAGTCAATTCTTTTTAGAAATGCTTTGCAATAATAAATTCATCTAGGACAGTGCTTATAATATACAAATTAATGTGCCATTATCGCAATAATTGTATTGATAAATTAATTGGGGATCGAGTCATCAAAACACTTAATTAATTAGAAATTTATTTAACAAATATAATTATTGTTCTAATTAAATTTAGTTTCTATTTAATTAAGTGTTTATGGACAATCTTCCTAGACCAGGATTTTCCTTCATGTTCATGTTATGTTGATCTTTAATAAAACAAAAATAAATAAATAAACATAAAAAATAACTAATGAAGGTTATTTGGTTCAGAACATATGGGGATTCGAACTATTTCAAGATTAACCACCTTAAATAACACGTTTTTTGGTGGAGGTCACGCTCAGCCGCCAGGTCTTCTCCCATTTTTAGGTATAGGTAGCCACCTTATAGAAGCTGAGTGAGCCACAGGAGGGTCTCCAATGGACTCTCTATGCCCCAGGGACCCCAACTCTGAAATAACAGAATTAATAACTACCCTGCAACAGCCGGTTTTGAACCCGAAAGCCGTATTTTAGAATTGATGGAATTACATACCAATTTCCGATATTCAACTTCTTAGCCACCAAAAACATTTTTTTTATCTCGTGGACAGAAGATTAAAATGGCTGATAGATTTACTAAAACCATTATTTCATATCTATAATCTAGAAAAACTAACCTAGTTGAATATTAAATATTTTGAATATAGATGGAAAAATGTTTAATAAATGTATATTTTTCAGGTAAGTACTACGTTGCTGTGAGAAAGACCAATCCACTTCCTGGAGTGAGTGAGTAATTGTTAAGTGGACTTTACATTAAACGGATTCATTAATTTATTTTCTTCAACAAAAACAACAATTTTTACTGAGTAATATTACAATCTGTCCCAATTTGTACATCAATAATATTGGTTAAATATAACATTCACACTACATTCATACAATATTTGCTCAGCAATAAAATTATAATAAAATATATATACAATAATGAATCAATAAAATGTGGATTCATTAATAACAACTATTTTCGTCAGTTTATTAATTGATATGTTCATTAATTTGTTACGTCTCATATTCTATTGCAAAGATTGCCTAAAAGTAGATACCTGTCCACGCAGTTTAAAAAAAAAATATATATATATATATATATATATATATATATATATATATATATAAATAAATAATATGAGTCAAAATTTGAAATCGTCCCCTTTTTATTGATTTTACTACTCAACATTTTTTATTTTCATTTTTTTTTATTACCAGTAACTCTCTATCTTTTTCTGTATTTCAAAACGTGGCCAAAAACATTTTCTGGTCCATACTTTTTTGCAAGTCATTTTAAGTCAGCTTCCCTGCTCAAAAACAATGTTTGAAAAATCTCTCTAATTCTGGTAATTTTTCATATATCAAATTAAAACAAAAACTAACCATATGATGAGAATGTGATCTAAATGTTTTCCTCCCTAACATATTAACTTAATAGTGAACAAAGTCGTTTAACAAAGTATACAAACAATTATTAAAATCATTACTTTCATCTTAATCCATCCTCATCATCCATATCATGCAGTGTGAAGTGCCTTTCTGTAGAGACTTGACCATGCTCTTCGGACCTCAACAAGTAATTTTCTCTTGGCCCATTCCTGTCCTTCCTTCGCGAAGGCGTGAGGCAAGTGTGTCCATCTTCCCAAGTGTATCGGGATCTTCCTCTACGTTTTCGTCCGTCAACTTTAGCATCGTATGTCATCCTGGCAAGACTATAGTTTTCCTATAGTTTTCCATCCTTGAGATATGTCCTTTTTTTTCCTGCCATGTCGTTTCCGATTTGTCAGTCCAGTTCCGAGGCTAATACGATTTATATAAATCCTATATTTACTTCCTGAAGGGTGATTGGTAATTGAGCAAATGCGATTTCTGCGAAGAATAACAAGAAAAACTCTAAGAGACAATATAAGAAATGGAAGAATTAGAGAAGAGCTTCAGATCCCCTCAGTGAAATCAGTCATAGAACACCGACAACTCCGATGGTGTGGGCATGTAAGTAGAATGGGGGAAGACAGAGTGCCAAGAAAATGTATATAGGCGAGGCCAACAGGCAAAAGACCTCGAGGCAGGCCTAGAAAGAGTTATTTGGAGCATATCCAATGGCTAGGTCTGGGAAAAGGGAAAACACTGGCTCAGATGAAGCTGCTTGCTATGGACCGAGATAGGTGGACCTAGTTGCTTAAGGCTCCTCCACGCTGAATGGCACAGGGAGGAAGAGAAAGAAGAAGAAGAGATAAGTCCAAAACATCTTAAACATTATTTTTCTATTCTATTTACTCTCGGTTCGACTTCGAGGTTTGACCTTATGGTTGTATTGCGGACTCGTTCTCTCTCAGCTTCATCTTCGATTTTTCTTTGGACCATCATTTCTGAAGCTTGTATGTTGCTTCTTTGCTTGGAGGGTTTGGACCACGACTCCGAGGAGTAGGTGAATATTGGCAGAAATGTTGATTTCTATACCTTCAATTTAGTTTACTTGGGAGAACATTTTTCTTGCAGTTTTCACTCGCTCCTTAATCTCATTGTGAATGTGTTCGCTCTCATCCAAATGGGCTCCCAGATATATGAAACATCTAACCTGTGCGATGTGCTTATCATAATCCTTAGTATCCTCAGCTCTCGCCGATACATCCTGCCAATTTTCATCACTTCAGTATTTTCAGGGTTTAACTCTATGTTTTCTGGTTCTGTTTGGAAAAATTTAATGTTATGAATCAAGTCCATGTCGTTGTTCGACAAGAAAATTATGTCATTGGCTTCTTCTTCTTCATCGTTCTTCCCTCAAATGGTGGTGTCCGAGAGTAAATTATGAACTTGACGGTCCTTTTGAGATTCTCCAGATCATCGTAGAGCTTGGTCACCAAGTCGGTAGGGTTTGGCCAGATCCACTTCCTAATGTCCCCTAGTTGAGGGCACGTCTGTAGGATGTGCTCTGCTGTGTAGTCTCTAGTTCTACATCCATAGAGAGCGCTTTCCCCGATGCCAAACTGTTTATAGAGGTGGGAAATAATCCTGTAGTAGCCCGTCCTGATCCTGAAGATCACAGCTTCTCTCCTTTGGACTGGTCATTGGCTAACGCCTTCAAAGAATAGGAACTGAAGGCAAACGTCTAAATCCAATGTGAAAACTTCTCATTTGGGTCTTGGCCTGAGATATAGCGTAATCAAGAACCAGATTAAACTTAAAGTCCTCTTCGTTAAGCGATTTTAAAGTTTATAAAAGAAAAGAGATTTTACCCTGATTATTTTTCCTGTATGGCTTAGTCATTATCCTTCTTGTTGTAAATATTTCAATATTTAAAACATTTAATTTGTTTTTATTAATATGAATTTTCAAACATGGCAAAATTCAGTTTTCGTGATATCTAAACTGAAATATCTCAAGAGGTAGAGGGTGAAAAATTATGAAACTGGTGCACAGTGCACTTCTATATGACGAGTACAAGTTACATGATTTTAGTGACTGAGTCTCATCTATTTCCCGTGTTTTAACATTCTCTTCGCTGTTCAAAGAAAGTTTTCCCAAAAAATTATTAACTCATCTCATTTTGCAAGGAAAACATTTTACATTAATTTCAGAAAAAAAATATATATATAATGACGACAGGTGAGTTTAATCTACTTACTTCTTATCTACTACTTACTTCTTACAAAACATTACCTTAGTAGCCAATAAATTTACCAACACGTTTTCAGCCGTAGAGATGACTTGAAATGGCTTCAAAACGTACATATTGGTCTGAAAAATGTTTTTCCCACGGTCTTAAAGTGAGAAAAAGATAGAAAATAAATTTTAAAAAAATCATTAAAATCAAGAATGATGAGCGGCATGGTCTGGACGATTTTGAACGAATTGGCCTTTATTTATGTTTCTTTAAAAGATTTTTTTGTATTATTATATTGTGCGATGACAAATCTACATCATCATGATCCATTTAGATCTTATGTCAGACTTTTTTGACACAGAGCGTGTCAAACACATAATAAATATGGATAAACGTGCCCTTTTTCATCTAACTGTTGTAAAAACATGGCATCTGTTTCTAGGGGAACCATCGCTTCTCTTTGCTTCCCATATTTCCTGCATCGGAATAGAATGTGCGCGGGTCTTCAGAGACTTTGTATGTTACGCAATTGCCATCATTTTCGATTTTCATTAAATTGAGATATTTTTTGGTACAGCCATGGTTCGTCCGTAGTCTTACTATTCGTGCAATTTCTTTTCTATCGAGTTGTTGCTTCTTTGAGAACCATGGTTTCAGGCTAACGGTTGGCTGGGTTTGATAATAGTCTTTACCTTTAAATTGTGACTCCCAGTCATATTTATCCTGCCATTCCTGGACTGTTTCTTTCAGCAGACATTTTAAAAGGTCTTGGAGAGGTACTTTTGCATTTTCTTTAGTACTTTGTTTTTTCCCAAATCGAAGTCGTTATTGCTGTGTTTGAGGAATTCGTAAGAAGATGAAAGTTATATGTAGAGCGCACCATATTTTTTTTTCTTATGACCATTGAACAGAGATGTTTTTAAAAGATTCAATTGCGCAACATTCCTTCGTATAAATTAATTAGGAAGGAACTTTTTTTTTCTTTTTTTTTTAGTTAAAGAATAACTTGTTTACTCGAACACAAGACAATGGAAAGGTTGTTTTTATCAGTACCTGTAATGTGATAATCTATGATTGTAACCTGCGCCAGGCTGTCCGTCGTTTTTCTAAGAGAATTATTGTGAAGCTGTAATAAGAGATGATTGTTGAGATCGTTTAATTACCGCACCTTTCTATGAGTCATCCTTCCAAACCTGAGGCTACATATTGTTTATGGGCCAACCCATTTGCAATTAATTTTGCCACCCAACATTTTTTATTTTAATGATTCCTTTACCAGTTGTTCTCTGTCCTTTTATGAATAAAAAACTGTGGAAACAATTTTTTCTAGCATATCATGTAGGGTTCATTCTGATTGAAATAGTCTGACAGAGCTTAAATGCCGATATTTCAAAAATTTTTACTCTAAAGTACCTTTAATTTTGTTGTCTTTATGAAATTGACAATATTATCTATAGATTCAGGAAGGCAAATGCAGTCTACTATCAGAACTGCAATACTGTTATAGGGAAGCGAGAGGTGGTTAGATGTATTAAGCTCCATATCTTTAAGTCAGTATATTTGCCTATACTACTATATGGAGCTGAAAGCTGGATATTGACGGACCGGCCGGAGAGCAGAGTTACAGCTGCTGAAATGAAGTTCTTGCGAAAAATAGTAGGAAAGACAAGAATTATGTCAGGAATTCTAGAGCTGCCAGCCAGGTTTTGAACCCTAGACTTTGAGTATAGGAAGCTGTTATGCTAGTCGCTACACCAGGGCTACATATTGGTTGACCAAATAGCAGAAGAGGTGTCTTTCACCCTCCCCTTTATCGGTCTCATCCAAGTTTTTCTCCGAGTTTGATTAAACAAGACCACGAACACCCTTTTATTAGGTTCTCTAGTGTCTGTGTGTGTAATATCCAGTGTCTCAAGGGAGAAAAGTTCCTTCTCCTTTTGCCCACTGATTTCATTCAGTTTCATTATTAATGTATTTTTTCCTTTCCTCCAAGGCATTATCAACCATGGATAATATATATATTTTAAACATATTTCTTGATATTTACAACTGTA